>OY829098.1:55000-1351500 GCA_963691645.1 Pelosia muscerda | reverse complement strand
TTTAGTTTAACCTTCTTGTTGGAGTCAAATTTAGTAAGTAATATTTTACCACCTTCCTTTTGACTGATCGATCTAATATCTGGTTCAGTTACCTTTAATTCGGTTGCGAATACTATCAAAAAACATTACGTTATACATAGGACATTAAAATAATACGGAATTGATTACAATTACGTAAAGTGCAACAGTACACATGTAACGTATTATACATGTTTTCGGATTAAAACGTGGAGCCCCGGCTCCATTACCCGATTTATAGAATACCTGGAAAGCCTAGAGCACCCCCCGCAGCCTCTCCCCATTCTCGCAGGTCCATCGGACGCTCCCTCACTCTCCGGTTGGTTCTAGTGAAGCGAGCATCTGTCCGCGAATAATTATATTTTGATTGCAATACGCATAATAAAGTATCATTATTATAATTAGATTGTTCAAATAATATTTACAGTTAAAGTTTTAGTTAGTTTATGGAAGTGATTTCAATACAAAAAATTTCTCAATTTACCACAGGTGAGTTACCACGTGAGTTAAATAAATCTGGTTATGTTTTGTTTGAACTAAACGTGATCAGTTAAAATATTAGGCAGTTCGTCTAACTACCTGTTACATTAGCCAACGTGACAGAGAAATTTCAAAACTTCTTTCTGTTCGTTGTTTATTTTTGGACGCTTCTCACTTGATGTTTTTGTTTTTGTTAAAAAAATATCTTTTATGATTGTGTATATCTTTATTCATAAAGTCACGCCTATATCCCCGAAGGGGTAGGCAGAGGTTCTAGCACCCACATTTCTTCAGTTTATGTTTTGCACCCAATGTAATAGGTGGCGAGCCTATTGCCATTAACCGGGCACTTATAAACCTGCGATAAATACACACATAACTTCGAAAAGCATCGAAAAGTCATTGGTGTGTGCCATGGTAAAACCTAGGATCGAACCCGAGACCTCGTATCAGCAGTCCATTACCCATACCACTAGGCTACCGCGGTCATTGTGTACAGTATATTTGTAAAAAGTGTAAACATTAATTGAAATGTGTGCATATACACAATAGTGTAGGGTCCTATTATTTATTAGATATCGATAGTTGTATATTTTTGAATACGCGATACATAGATGACAATAAAGATTCGATATATCGATTTTCCTTTGTAATTTTGCAAATTATTTTATTTCAATAACACATCCATCAATTATTAATAATTTTAATCATTAATCAAAATTAAGAAACTAATATAGAAAAAGGATTATAAGTTTTTGTGATGCCGTTAACGGACTTTTTATACCTGTTAAAATTATTTGAATAAGCTGTGTAAAGACCGTTAATTTTATCCAGAATAGAAGAGTTGAAATTAATAATCTAATATTTGTTCCTTGGTATAATAATACCGATTGCTCTTAGCTCGGCTATTAGCCTCTTAAGGTAATACCTACCGACTTAATATTATAAAATCAATAACGATAAAACACTGTTGAAATTAAGTATCTTATTTCAACAAGAGTAATAATAATATAATGAACACGTCTTATTTTAAACACATATTTATTACCTGATTTTTTAAAGTTGCATGTTTGGCATTCAGAAAATGTTCTTGCAATCTTTGCAGTAACTGAAAACCCCGATATGTCGCATTATCACATCCTGATTATAATGGCACTACTTCTATGGACGATGGCGATGGTAACAACGCTGTTCTTGTCGATAGTGATGGTAAACCTCCCGGACGAAGGTTATGACGCTAGCGATGTTGAACGATGAACACTACAACTGGCAGGCGCCGGGTGTACGGAACCTTTATTTCTTTCTGTATCCTCTGTAAGATCTTATCCTCTATAAGAAGAATTAGGCTAGGGAGAAGAAAGATCATGTAAGTTCTAATACACGCTACATCAACTGTGTGTCAACTATTTTGCGCAACTTGCGTCACTGTTCAATATTTGTGTTGCTAATGTTACTGTCAAGTCCATAATGACTTGATTGTTGTTGAAAGTTTCTCTTGAAAATATAGACGTACACAATTTATAATCCATTCTGATTTATATTATGTGTCTTCATTCGATGAATCGGTCGATATAATATACTCGATCTGTCCATCAGAAGGTTCTTACAGGGTCGGCAGTACGAGTGTGACACCACTGGTGTTGCACTTGTTCATAGGCTACGGTAACCGCATTCCATTAGATGAGTGGTATACTTGTCTGACACCTAAGTGGTATAAATAAGTAATTTGTTTCTTAAGATTTTTCTTTACACAGTTTTTATTCGATTCATGACGCTCACTATAATTTCTTACTTAATATATGAACCCTATATTTTTTAAATATTAATAGGTACTCTTATGGTGGTAGATTGACTGTTAAAATAAAGGTCTGTTCAGATTTCAATCGTGTAAAACTACAGAATAGAAAAAAAATAGTAGAAGTGCGACGCGATAGCTTCACATAAACGTTAATAATACCGTGCATTACTAGTAAATAATTACTCTGATTAGTCGTACTGATTTATATACTGCCTTTAATACCATATTAGCTCAAATCATACGTACTACTGAACGAAAACACAATACTCGTTTTAAGGTAGATAGTATTTTTTAACGGTTCAAAATAGAGATTACTTTGCTATAGGTAAAAAGTATTTATGGCGTTTCGTACTTTGAATTGAACAAGCTTAAATATTTACGAAAAAGTTTAGACGTATTCTTATCAAAAAGGTTCATATTGTCGAATTCATCCTTCGTTACGTAAATACGCCAACCAATACCATGCGTGCACCGACTTCATACCACTCCCACTTATTTTTTGTATTCCATGTATAAAAAGAATCTGATTGAAACTCAAATAATCGTTTTAGCCGTTACTGGTGCAGCCAACATAGCAACAACGCGTCATCGCGCATCCGTGTGGTGTAAAAATGATTCACTGCGGGAAACATCGCATAGACCGGCCCTACCTCCGACACACGTCAGTACTGCATCCGAAGTACATACTGACGAATAACCCTAAGAGGATGCCTCTTAGTTCGACCGAACGGAACCAAACAAACGATAGTTTAAATAAGAGTCCTACAGGACTTTCAGAGCATGCACAGTCCAGTTCAAACAATTGTAGTTATAACCCGAATACGGATGTTGTGAGGATAGTTGTTGCCATCATGTAAATGTTTATTTGCACTGTCATCAAAAATGCAAACAAAAATATTACTTTTCATAATTCTGTAATTTCTTCAATTTGTAATATGAGAATGGCATTTCAATTGTTTAAAAACTAAGTTTACTAATTGTACCTTGTAGACGTAGGACTAATACATCAATATAATGTTTTAAGTGGGAAATATGTTAATTTGATTTCACCCCGCCTGATGTCCGCTGAGGAGGTTCCAGATACTCCAACCATGGTTAAGGCCAGGTTGCAGTAATTTTTAAAATTTTTAAACGTCTGGATATCAAGTAATATAGCAAATTGAGCTAAATAAAAAGCACATTCATAAAATAGACTATACCTTCTAGGGTCCTGTGAAAACAGAAACACGATTCATGTTAATTGCCTCGATAGAAATTAGCGTCAAACATGGGTCTAAAACGCTCCAAATCGATATTTCAAACACGTTTTACACTAAGACGCCATCATCAAATAATGCCGAGATTGATATCATTTTAAAGAGCATAAAAATATCTAGCGACTGGTAAAATTATTTTTTATCAAGCAATTATTATATTTTTCAAAAACTTATAAAACCTGAAAATCTTTGCATTTGAGCACTCGCAGCGGTCAGTCAGTTGAGTCAGTACCCGCCGAGGCGTGTTCAAGGTAGGACGTGTGCTGTTTGTTTCTGCGAGCTTCCCCCCCGCACTTTATTACGTATAATCGGTTTCGCTGAAAATATGGGTATAACTCGGTTCATTAAAGGAAGAATTCTAAAATGGCGGAGCTTATCACTTTCTCTCGCTCGCACAATTGTGCTGTCAATTTAATTTAATTTATGTCTATTTATTTTTTTCTTTTGTGCCACTGTACAAAAAATGTACAGTAGGTATATAAAAATTTGAATTTGGTGTACAATAACTAGTCTATATCTATGGCTCTAAAAATTTTGGTATGCTTGATGACTGCTCTAGTCTTCTTAGCCCCTAACTCTTAGCTAAATTACAAGTGGGTTCACGTCAGTAGTTGGTCGAAGTTAGTATTTTTATTGAATAGATTGCCTTAGTCACTAGGCTACCGCAGCTGAGTATAATTGTACATATTTTATGTTACAGTGCTGCAATGAGAAGCGAAAAGCCGCTGGTGTTGAACAGTCCGTAGACGTTTCTAATTCTAGTTTGCAAATTGCCACGTAACTATCAGTACTTTTACTAAAATCTGTGACATATTTGAATGTTATAAAACTGGTGAAAAAAATTATTTCATAAACCTGATGAAACTTACAGCAGACAGGACCGTATTGAACGATCAACAATTTTACAAAGGGATTCAAGTAAATGGCTCGAACTAAAAAAAAAATAACAACAGCTTCAAACTTCGGTCCCATTTGCAAACGAAAAGTTACAATAGATAGTGCACCATTAGTAAAAAATAATCCTATATAATAAAATCTAAACCAAGTGGTTTCAGTAGCTCACGGCATCGAAAACGAAAAACATTCCATACAGCAAATGGAACAACAGAAAAACATAAAAATAGATCAGTGTGGACTTTTTATTGACCGCAAATACCCTTTTATTGGAGCCACTCCAGATGGTCTTGTTGGAAATGACAAAATTGTCGTCAAAAAATGGTTTAGAAAAATCTCTAGAAAATAATAAAATCCAACTTAACAATTTACCATAAATAAAAATAGTAATTGGTTTTACCAAATTCAAGGTCAGTTGCATGTGACGGGGTGCAAAATGTGTATTTTTGGTTTATGGTTATTTTTTGTTTTTTTTTGGTTTATAATTCAGTTTTATATGAATAGTCTGCTGCCGGAGTTAGTTGATTCAAGGCATATCCGTGGTATGCCTATTAGAAGCATCGTCTTGAACGAAGAGAAAGAAAATAACGAAAACCATGTTCCTTCGATCACTTCACATCAGCATCAATCCAATCTAGTTGAGACTGGCTTTAGTGCTACAAACAAAGAGTATAATATCATATTTGAAAATTTTTGAATTGTGCGTTTTCATCATCACCATCCTCATAGAGACTTATTTTCCTGACTGCATCCAAGGCCAAGGTGAACTCGGAGCTCAGGGTCCGCCTTCCGGCTCTTCCTCTTCCACTTCACACGATCTTGGGCGTCTCCCTAAACCTAAACCCTAAAATGCCAGTTAAGTTGAAAGAAACTTGACTTGATTTTAGGATTGCATGTGACGACGTGCATTTTCTACTAACTATCTATCTACTAACAGATCAGTAGGCAGCACAAAATGTCTTTTTTACCCGACTGCGCGACGCAAAGAAGTGGTAATGTGTTTATTTATGTTTCACTTTTCAATAGGTTTTGTTTTTTGAAGACGCTTTTATTTTTTCTGTATGTTCATATGTTCCAATGAAATGAAAATACAAAAATATGTATGTTAAATTTAAGTGATTTTTTTCTCTAACTATACAATGAAAAACTATAACATTATGTGCCCGAATCTAACCTACTGCTTTTACGATATACGTACCGTGACCGTGGCGTAGTGACACCCTAGTTTGGTGACGTCACAGACACGAGTACTCTAAAATAGCACTACAATCTCCCGCACGCAACTTCATTATTTTTTTTATAAAATTAAAAACAGTGTTGCTACACAGTATATACACATATAAGTGAAAAAGGTACACATAGCCTATAGTGAGTATTCTGATGAACTCTTACAATCAATCCCACCCTCCCTTCATCCAGAACAACATGTTTTTTTATATCACTTATGTGGCAGACAAGCATACGGCCCACCTGATGCGAAGAGGGTCACGGTGGCCTATGACTTATATGTTCAGGTCTAAGGTGTCACCCTTTGTCAGCTTTTGGACTCCATCCCAGTTTCTTAGTTTTTGTAACAAACGCGAGTCTCGAGTTTTCGCGTACCGGGTTATACTAGACGACGGCGCGCGCCTGCGCGCCGCCCGCGCTGCCCGCTCGTTGCGTCGATTACACTCGATTCGGCTGCGGGGACTGAGGTACTGAGGCGACGTAAAATACCTACTTGTCTCACTGCAACCTCGCCTTAAATTCTCAGTAATGTATAATTGACAATATTATAATTTGTTGATGCTTTAATTTCTTGAAACTGACTAAATCGAAGTTTTTTGTCACAGAGTTTTATTTATTTGAAGAGAATTCTAGCTAATTGTATGACACTCCATTTTTAGTGTTTCGCAGGCGTTTATTGATCGAATTCACAGCATTGAAATTGAAGGATTTTTAAAGGCTATTTCGATTTTAGTGATCTAGTCTTAGAAAGTCGATTGAAGATTAGTTTCAAAGGCATCAAAAGATTTTTTTTACGAATTTTGAACGCCTTCTATGACGTAACTAGATAGTTCTATCTATATAGAATCTTGTTCAAGTATAGATAGTTTTTTGAGAGAAAATCTTCACTTGTGTGTGATGTGCTTTTGGTCGAGTCGGTTCATTGTATTAACATTTCCAGTGTGAATCAGCAGGTATAATTATTGATTTATTTAAGTATAAACTACTTCATAATAAAGGTTGTGGAAGTTCTTATACTTAAAAATCATAGAATTCACTAAATGCATATCATAAGGGGAATAAAATGATAGAAATAAAACAAAATTTTTGTCAAATCAATATCTTCAAAGATATCCAAGGCATTTAAATGCCACTTTCATAACTGAACGTTGTTGCCGTAAATAAGATCAATGCTCATGCAATCTGTTCTCCGATTTGGTTGTGATCCGAGATTTGTTCTTGAGCAAGATTCTAGAATACGGACGTAAGTCTAAGTGGTATAATATATTCATATTCTTCATTGTAAAAACATTGGTAATACATAAAAGAAGTATAGGTACTCATTTGCAAAGATCAGCTTAATAGTTTGCTTTTAGCAAACCTTAGATTGATGTAAGAGGATTACTATCCTGTGTTTAAACTATTTAACTTTATAGGTACTGTATGATTCAAGCAAAAGATAAAGATCAAGGGAAAGGCTCTGAAACCTCATCTCAAGCTTAACTAAGCTCTTTGACTATGAACCCAATTAAATGCTACAAAGTCGAATCGATTCCTGCAAGCCGACTCCGACTGAGTTGAGGTCGGATTTCAGTCAAACTCCGAAACGGCGGTACTTTGATATTTGACGTGAAGCGATTATCATCTGACCGCCACAATTTTTCAATATATCTTACAATTCAATCTAGGTTTGAACTTGCCCGATTTAATTTTAATACGAGTCGAGACGAGATGGCATCTGAGGCTACTAAAATTATCTATAATAGGTTAAAATCATATAAATAGAGCAACATTAGTCTCCTCGTTAATTTCATTTGACATTTTAAATTCGGTATTTAAATTCATTTGAAATTTTAAATTCGGTATTTAAATTCATTTGAAATTTTAAATTCGGTGAATCCTTACAGTTTTACCGAATTTAAAATGTCAAATGAATTTAAATATGCACTTTTTATGACTGCCGCCTGACAAGTTAATAGATTTATAAAAGATCGTTTCACGCTTCGCATACTCTGTCACTTTCTCGAATCTAAGTTTCATGTAAAGATATGTCACTCGCACACTTTATACCTCTAAGTAAGTATTACTTATAACTTTATGGTCCTCACTAAAACAGTGGTGTAGTTTCTTATCTATAAAAAGTCATCGAATGAAAATATAGGGGCGGCAGCACGATGATCGCTGCTCCGTATTCGTGGATACCGTAGTCCTACACCCGGGAGGATCTTCGCTGGCCCTGGGTCAGCCGGGGCGTGGGGGATATGCCAGAGACTACCTTACCTTCGGCAATTGATGGCCCGAGACGGCTACGCGGTTTTGGTCGGTTTGTGGGAATCGAACCACCCTAGCTGACTTCGGCGGGTGATATCCGTGGGGATTTCTGCACGGGGAAAAACACAGCACGAGTGTGACGCGCCTTGGTGTTCAAATGGGCTGTATGCTTGTCTATCAGTGACACAAGCACGCGGAATATATCATCAAAGGGTGTTCATTCTCTGAACGTTTTCCCAACTCTATTGGGGTCGGCTTTCCAGTCTAAGTTCCGTGAAGCGACTGCCATCTGATCTCCACAACCAATAGTCCAATGACCAATGACAATATCGAAGTTCCAAGTTAGATTGGTTCGACTTTTGAGAACTCCATTACCCGTAACGACTGCTATAGATGTTTGTATGGCAACCAGGATCGACGGCTCAACGTGCTCTCCGAGTCACGACCAGACCAATGCAAACAGCCATTGTAATCTATTCCTGTACCAAATCTCAACCAGATCCGTTCAGCCGTTAAAGCATGATTGAGTAAAAAACATCGGAATATCGACACAAGCTTTCACACTTTTATCATTAGTACTTTAGAATAGTAGATGCCGAATTTTGACTCAGTTCGAATTTGGGTCGTGATTTCCTGCATCCAACCTATGCGACAGTCTATCAATTGTCATTCAGAATATGTATTTCATAGCAAATGACAACTGGACTAGACAACCTGTTGTTTCGAGGCATATTCAAGAGCTTAAGTAAAGCTTTGACCTAATTAAGTTGCGATTTCGATCATGCCCTTATACGTAAATAAATACACCAATCGGGGTTGATTTGTAAGACAGTTAAATTGATATGTTAATAATAAACTACGATCAATAAATCGATACATACGAAATGTGTCTGACACAAGGCGCATTGACTTATAATGCACATAGCCATAGCGGCGGGGTAACGTAGCGGCAGTGACGTATGCATTTTGTGATGTCTTTTTAAAATAGAACCCTCCAAACTATGCAGGAATTCGAAAAAGAAGTTGAGGTTACAAGCCTTTGTAACTTTATTTTACAGAAGTTTTACAGTTCGATGTAAGTACAATTTTTTAAATAAAGGATTAATGACGCGGACCTCGTATGCACGAGTGAGTGCTACCGAATCCGTTACCGTGTTCCAGTATCTCTGATTATGTAAATAAATGTAATTGATTATGCGAATTTATGGATTTTAATTCTTAATGTTGATTGAATGATACGAAGATTGTTTTACTTTGATTGAGTTACTAGCAAATCGAGAACAAAATCTTTCATAAACCTTGGTGGCACGTGCAACTGGACTACTACAACGTGGATGTGATTTTTTTAGTTTTTTAATAAATTTTTTTAGATGCCACTAGCTGACATTATATTTCTCCTCTTGTAGATTCGGACATGGGATAAAATCCAGGCCATTATGAAGTCTGAAGAAGGGTTGGGGATTGAGTATGACGAAAACGTCATCTGCGATGTTTGTCGGTCTCCCGATTCTGAAGATGGAAATGAAATGGTTTTTTGTGATTCCTGCAATATTTGCGTGCACCAGGCCTGCTATGGTATCACGGTCATTCCAGAAGGTCAGTATTTTTTTTAATTTGAATACTTTTTAACACATTGTAGATATTTATATTGATGAATAAAGTATTTTTTAATAAAGAACTTTCATTTCCTAATCTTGGACACGGCATGTTTATTTTGTGCACCAAGAGTAGCAAAATAGGTATAAGTACTATGGTTTTATATTACATTTGTTTGTTGTGTAATAGGTGGATGGCATGGTCTTTGAGCACTATTGTGATTGTAACAATAATTTAAATAGAGTTGATTATGGGCTACGAAAGATTTGAATCCTTTAATTTTTTATACTAATCCTCACGTAACGTGACATTGATGTATGCACGTTTTCCCACGGTTCGTGTTCAGAACTAGACCCTTCTAGTACATTCGAAATCGATATCTTAATAATTGAACAACGCTATGTTGCTAACTGCAGTATAACTTTGTCTTGGTACCAATTATTTCGGGATATAAAGTTATTTCAAATTGAATATGTTTTACATGAAAAATTGGTTCAGTATCTGTACGCCCTCAGAGTTTTCCCCCAACTTTCGTACTAGGAAAAAACCAGTGCGACCTTATTTTAAGACTCTTAAGTCTTAATATAATGTTGTACTGGTGTTTACCCAAACTAGGACGTCGTAAGTGTACTTAGCCGAGAAATCTTCTATTTCTGATCACGTCCCATTTTGCATGTTCAATAACAGAATGATCTGTCTGCATCAATATGATTAAATATTGCATTTTTCTGTTGAAATATTCCAATATACCCAGAAAGCGTAGTATATATTATTTATGCTTGTAATTAAAATACATTAATTAATATATACGATAGATGCACTCATTCGTCATACTTCGGAGTAGACAGAGAAAAGAACTAACTTAGTTAAGTTTGTCAGTTTGAATCCTGAAAAAACAGGTCAATAATTGAGTGCATATATAAATAACTTTGTAATCCCATATAAATATATATGGTTATAAAGTGATATTTGCACTAGAAGGTATGACAGCCTTCTAATTATTGACTAGTATTAAGACTTAATGGTACGGGCTTTGTAATATTGAATGCTTTGACAATGGATGCACGAGAACTAACGAAAAACCAAATGTTTGGTTTCCTTATCAACCCTCTGCACGCCGGACCACCTGATAAATGACAAGGAGGCACTGGCGCAAACTTTCCTCTCGAGTATAGACGGCAGTCGCGCCCGTAAAAACCAACATAAACCTTATAATGACAAAGAGGAATGAGAGAGTGGACCCCTGGCTCAAATCAGGTGGCCTTGTGCCTGTCTGCCACCTTAGTGGTATAAAAAATATAACTGGGAATGGTGCTCGGGATGAGTGATGATTGTAGTTGGTGCAAAGTTCTTCATGATTATTTAATACCAACTTATATAGGGAGATTTGTAGATATAACATTCTTCGAAATTATTGAGAACACACTTGTACTTCTCCACGTTATTTATTATCGTATCTAACCGATTTCGCCTTGCGGCTTTCTCAAAGATTTACATTGACAGTTGAGAACATTCCAATTCCTAAACACTACGCAAATCGGTTAGGTACAATAATAAATATCGTGGAAAAGTACAAGTGTGTGATCAATATGTATAACAATAAGGTCCAACAAGTGCTATTAATCAACAGTAAAAATATTATTCTTCTGCTTTTCTTTCTCTTATTTATTTATTTGACACACACTGATAACTATTGCTTGCTTGCTTGCTTTCATGAATTCTAACATAATAGGTTGGTCGTACCAATATCAAATCAGTCCCCGATGCCAGGCGCCACACACTGCATATATTTAGCTGATTCGGATAGAATGAGCTAAATATATAATGTACATTCATTTATTAAATTACATATAATTGCATCCCACCAGGATGAATTGTATGTATCCCGGGTATGTTAGTGTCTATATGTCTCTATAAAATACGCGGCCATGCACGTTGCGATTTAATCCCGACGGTAGCGCAATGACTGGGTCAACCTACTTGATGAACATAGCTTACTAGTTTTAGCCCAATGGGACTCGAGTATTTTAGTTTTAAAATTAGTATTTTAAAATATGTTTGGAGTGGGTTCATGTACAGTCAGCAAAGTAGATCATCATCTACTTTTGCTTATATATTTTTTTTAATGAAAATGATTTATTAACATTATATTACATTTAAAATATAATTTAACTCAAAAGTAATATTTAAAATCGGGAAATAGGCATTCTCTTTTTACACTGACGGTGCTTGAAATTTGTACTTGACGCAATTTGTACTAGCTGTACCGCCAGCCAGCGTCAATAGTACAAATTTCAAGCCCAATCCGTCAGCTATTACGCCATTGCACTTATTTAAAGCGTTTGACCTGGTTTGGTACGTCTACCCTATTTTATGTTTTTTTGTACACTACGTGTGAACTCATGAGTACTTTATTCCCTTCTCAGGTCAATGGCTGTGCCGCCCGTGTGGAGACGGTGTCAGGCCTAGCTGTGTTCTGTGCCCCAACCATGGTGGTGCTATGAAATGTACTCCCTCTGGACACAAGTGGGCTCACGTGAGTTGTGTGCTATGGATTCCCGAGGTTTCGATAGGATGCGCAGAAATTATGGAACCTATTACCAAAATCTCATCAATTCCAGCGTCGCGTTGGTCTCTTGTATGCGTTCTATGTCGCAATCGTAAAGGCGCTTGCATTCAGTGTTCGGTAAAGACTTGTAAAACCGCGTATCATGTTACGTGTGCGTTTAAACATGGACTCGAAATGCGCGCAATCATTGAAGACGAAAACGCCGACGATGGCGTCAAATTAAGATCTTATTGTCAAAAACATAGTGTCAATCAGAAGAAAGAAAAGTGTCCGGGCTCAGGCTCGGAGGAGGAAGAAGTTAAAAGGAAGCGAAGGAAGGATATGACATCAGAAGAAAAGACTCAAGCACGTGCAGCACGGTTGCAAGAGATAGAAAGAGAGTTCGACAGACACGTTAACGTCAAGGATATTAGTTCACATATCCTTGACGTCGACCAAGAAGGTATTAACTACATATACAACTATTGGAAGTTAAAGAGACGGGCAGGGCACAATCGTCCCTTGTTGCCGCCCAAGTCAGACGACACAGAAATGTTGACTCATAGACAGGAGCAAGCCGATCTGGACAAAATGAAAATGTTTGTCCAGCTCCGGCAGGACCTCGAGAGGGTTCGCAATCTCTGCTACATGGTCAGCAGAAGGGAAAAGCTTTCCCGCTCATTTTTCCGCATGAGAGAACAAACGTTTCATAAACAAGTTGCTGTGCTATCAGCTGAAGCCAGCATGCCAGAACCGGAATTGTCAGCCATCATTGAGGCTAATCATGGACCTTCAATATACGACAGACTATATTCACACCCGAATGCCCCTGATCATAAAAATGATTTCGACGACGTCCTCGCTCGCATTGCACCAGCAGAATCTGGCGACGAGAAGAAGAAGGATCGTAACGGCCTGGTAAAAGGCTCGAAGTCCTCTAATCCGTACAAGAAACATTACGTAAATGGTTCGCGACGCAGTGGCAGTATGTACAGTGGTCTGTCCAGCGAAGAGAGCGCGCCAGACATACCTCGACCTAGTCGATTCCGCAAAGCTATCGCTTCCAGCACTGATGATGAAGAATCAAAGAAAACTACGTCCTCACCAAAGAAAAAGATATCGCCGAAAGTAACGAAAGGTAAGAGGTCACCGAAGAAACCTGAAAGGAAACGAAAGAAAGTTCCACAGTCTAAGGCGCTTATCGAAAGCAGTAGCGAGGAGGAAATATTAAAGTCTAAGACAAAGAAGGACCGTTCCCGAAGTAAGTCTTTACAGCAGATGGAGAAGGAGATGGCTGCAGCTGGAGTTAGGCTTCAATCAGGTACAGACAGCGATGATCTCCTTCCGATCAGGGTAGCGAGGAATAACAAATTCCCCGTTGATATCTACTCTGACAGCAGCGAAGATGTGGGGTCAGACGCTGACAAGGTTACAAAGAAGAGTGAGAAAGATAAGAAATCCGATAAATTTAAACCGGATAGGTCACCAAATGAAAACGATTCTCAACAGTCTCTACCAAGAACTAAGGCCGCTATGAAAGAATTTATCCCGAGTCATCCAGAAAAGAAATCAAACGTGACGGAGGAAGAGAAACCCGCTCCAAAGAAGAGAGGAAGAAAACCTTCCAATAAGGAAAAGAAGGTTACTCCTGTCAAGGCTGATAAAGCGCCAGAGTCGGATGATGAAGCCAAAAACAAAGAAAATATTAAATTCTCTAAACAAAAGGACCATCCATCTGATTTGATTGTTCCTCAGAGACAGGCTGCTAAGAAAGCCTCTGAAAATATGCGTTCGACAACTGTACCCAAAAAGGATGAGCAAAATCCAGTTCCGGAAAAACAAACCAGCGGAGATGACACCAAGTCCAAAACTCCTGTGAAGACTACCAGCAAGTTGGTGAAGGACAAGGAAATAAAAGATGGTCGTGGTAAGGTTGGCAGGAAGAAGTCGAAGGAATTAGAGAAAGAGACTATAGCGTATGTGCCGCAGAGGCAAGCGGCTAAAAAAGCCGCTGCACATATAAAGAGCGGTTTGGGCACTACCAAATTACCTACAACTGAGACGGACGAGAAAAAGAAAGATGAGAAATCTGACCCAATCAAATCTCCGCCTAGCAAGAAGGATGAAGTGAAGAGCTCCAAACCTCAGGAAAAGGAGAGCTCAAGTTCGTCGTCGGGGTCAAGTAGCAGCAGCTATTCCTCATCCTCGAGCTCAGAGGAGGAACCAGAGAAATCTAGTATCAAACCAACGGCAAAGGCGCGAGAAATCAAACCCATTATGACAACTCGACTGCCGTCAATGTTTTCACCTCCGGGTTCTAGACCGACTGTGGACTTGCCCTTTCTCGACAAGGTGTCAAAACCACTATCTTCGACTAGTGCCTCGAGTGATTCTGACAGCTCTAAAGAATCAGATAGATCAAGATCAGGTAGTCCCTACCCTAAGCGACCACGACGCCGCAGAAAGGTTAAGAGTATCTCCAGTGATGCGTCCCCTCGCAAGGCCCCAGACAAGAAGCTTAAAACTTCCGAACGGCGGTCCGAGTGTAGGGTATCGCCGACTCTTGAGGGAGAGGAACCTAGCCGACCCAATGACGCGCGTGCTGCCACGCGTGCTCGGACCAGAAGCGTTACTTCAGGCGGAAATATGCCTAATAAGTCTGATACCCGACTTAGAAAACCATCTAAAGACGACTCCGGAATTGCCATTGGACCCAATAAAACTCCCAAAGAGAGCAGCCAGCCCAGTGAGCTTTCAACTGCGGAGCGGAAAACGGACAAGGAGGTAGTTAATGATTCGAAACCTGAACCTGCTATAATCGAAATACCGAAGAACGATGTTAAAACAAAACCGGCCAAGGCTGTGAAACGCACTAGCGAATCTCTTGAGGACAAGGAGAAGGCTTTATCAAATGTTGTCAAGACTCCGTCAGATGATCTGCCGGCTCCCACACCAAAGAAGCCGAGTCCGAGAAAGAGCACTGACGTGAAAGCAAAACCGCTGCCTCACAGGCGCATGAGTGTCAAAGATTCCGCCCCTAAAGAAAGGCCCTCTCTTGAAGAAGCAAGAGATTTGGTCAAGAAAGCTCGTAGACTTAGTATGCTTGAGACTCGTCATGCTACAGTCGAAAAAACAACTCCATCGCCCGCCAAGAAGCCTAGGGAAACTCAGGTTGAAAAACCGGTCAAAGAAATAGAGCAAAAGAAAAGTCCAGCTCGAATTAATGCAGATTACCATGATAACGATAAACACTGGCTTCCAAAAGCGCCGAGTCCCAATGCTATTCCACCACCAGTTGAGAAACCAGGCGATAATGAAAAATACATGACTGATGATAAGTCTATGGATTCTGATTACACCGACAAGAGTAGCGTTAAAATGATCGCCAAAATACAAGCCAATCTCAATGAAAACACCATGATTAAATCACCAAAAACGCCTATGGACGCTAGAACAATAAACATTGAACATTTGGAGGTCGATCCAATTCCTAAGAACATGAAGAAGCGTCCAGGAGAAAAGAAATTTATAACACAGGATGCTAGTCATGTACAGGGTGTCGAAATCTCCAAGAGAGCCAAGATACCGTCGAACATGAATCCATATGCGAATAGAATGTTCTCACCACAATCAAAGGAACATGACCTATTTGATTTTGAATTGATGGCTGTCGATGATGGCTTTAATCATGATGACATTATCAAACCCTTTGGCACTTACCCAGAATTCTTTTTCAAAGAAGATTCCAAAGAACAAGGAGTACAAGAGACTCTGAACCTAGTTGATAGACTGCGTATGCAACTAAGTACAAAGAAAGTACCAGTCGAGAACTCCGCACAGGACGAGTCGATTGTCAATAATGATGATAACGCGAAGGATTTAGATGGTGTCACCGCGGCTTCTGGCATTGTTAAGAGCGGACATGATCAAGATCAACCTCTAATTAAGACTCTCACACTTCCCGATACACCAGTTGTACGAATTGAACATTCGCCACAGAAGGAAGTGCGGCAGCCTGCTGTCAACCATGTGTTGCGCTCAGAATCTGTAGACCGACATTTGCCGACTAGAAATTTGCCTCATGATAACAAAGGTTACGATCAACCTATACCTATGACTAGTAACGAAGCGTGGCCTAGCGCACCGGTGTCACATGTCGACACGCAAAGTCACATTAGGGCCGATCAGAAATACAACCACACATCATACCCTGATGATTCAAAAGAACCCATCAACGTACCGATAGACTCTCAATCGGAAGTGGCCGATACAATATCGTTATCGAAACAAAGTGATGACTCCCAATCTCATCTCTCTGTAGTTGATCACTCCGTACAAGGTGACAACGATCAGGATCTAACATTAGACAACCATAACTATGATAATAATGATTCTTTGATACATTCCGACTGTGCAACCATTTCATCACCATATATTAGTCAAGAGAAATGGCGGGAAAGCAAAATAACGACTCGTCGCTCGTCTGCGTCCAGCACTAATTCAGATGGGTCTATTACCTCTCATAAAGCTGATTTAAAATCTCGATTGAGTATAATAGACTCGCGTACAGGCAATGTTATGCCAGATATAGATACTTATCCACCTATCCCGGCTTATTCACGGCCAGTGGAGCCGTCGATGCCTTTGAACCAATACAGCACTTATCCACCTGATGCGTCACCGTTCTTGAGTTCCTTACCGTTATTCGCGGGACCGTGCGGTTCTCAGCTGCCATTACCTTCGCCTGGACCTTTATATGCATATTCAGGACTTGCAACACCGCGTTTGCCGACGAACCAATTCCCGTTATCCTTTACAACATCGTCACAAAATATAGCTCTGACTACAGCTATGATCGCTCCACCGACACCCAAACCGATGGACTCGCCTCATGATGAAATTGATGTGACGGGCAGTGACAAGTTTTCTATACATGTTACGTCTAGCCCCAGCATAAGTGCTGATTCTTTCGATAACAACAGCAGCAGTAGAGCTCTCACTAAGATGTCCAACGACAGTAACGAAACTATGTCGAGCTTGCATCATCAAGAATCTAAATCACCACCTAAATTAAGCAAGCTGACATCTAAGTTTGGGAAATCACCCGGCAAGAGTCCTGGCATATCACCGCGACAAAATGATGTATCCAAGGGCACAAAACGTCCTAGTAATAGAAGTAACAGAAGCCAGAGAGGTCGCGGGCGTTCCAAGAGCCGCGGTCATAGCTTCGCCTCCGTCGACTACCTCGGCAACTCAATACAGAGCAAGCTTGTCGGCACAGTTTACGACTTCAACGAAGAAATTGCCAACGACGGCGTTGACCTTAAAACGCTGCGTGACAAACACAAGTCTATCGACACAAGAGATGATAGGAAATCCGAGCATTCTCAGTCGCCTCGCGTCATTAGTCCTACTCCTAGTCAAAGTAATAAGAGACCACCGACGATCGATCCTAAAGATGTCAGGCCGTCCACTCCTGAGCCTAACGACCCTGACTGTTCGCCGTCTAAGGCATCTGGGCCAGGGTTCTCTCAGGTAGCCCCCGTACTACCTGGTCCCGTAGATA
Source organism: Pelosia muscerda (assembly GCA_963691645.1). Classification (NCBI taxonomy): domain Eukaryota; kingdom Metazoa; phylum Arthropoda; class Insecta; order Lepidoptera; family Erebidae; genus Pelosia; species Pelosia muscerda. The sequence continues at coordinate 1,333,867 of OY829098.1, read as the reverse complement.
TGCGCACCTATCAGCCTTTCGAGAATCCAATTCCCACAGCAGAACCTTATGCTGCTTCTAGTTTAATGGTATTTGCTGGCACAAATGCTGATCAACATTTAGTGGAAATTGATGAAGATTTGGAGAAGCAACTTCATACTGCACTGATGGCGACCAAGCCACCCAGTGGATCCCCGAGCCGGCCGGCTGCGGCGACCCACGAACCGCCGAAGGATCTGACGGTCGTTCCTCAACTCCCGAAAGTTTCTCTATCAGACTCGAGAAATCAACTCAAAGTTAAAATAAAAGGACCTTTCTTGGACGCCAACTATTCAGCCAGTTGTTCGTCACAACCTGTGGTACCTCCGCCGCCAGTACCGATTCAAGATGTAAACGCGGGGATACCGTGTATGTCATCGAGTATGGGCGGCTCTACGAGCTTGCGGCGTATGCGCAAAAAGGAATTGTTGCGTCAATACCAGACTCAGGATATGAACATGGATGACCCGTCAACGTCTGCGGCGATCGTGCCACCGCCAGCAGCCCCGTCGCCCCTCACCCGTGCAGTCATTACGATTCCAAAGGCCGTCGCCTCCATGACCTGTATACCTACTAGAGACGATTATGCAGACTCGCCTGTCGAGAAAAAGAAGCGCAAAACTACCAGCGGTCTATCCCGTGAGCTGAGACACCTCGAAGTGAGCATGAACGATGACGTCGATCCGTCGGACGACGTTAAATTGTCTAGCATTGCGAGCACGTCGGGCACACAGAAACGTAGAGGCCGCAACACCACTAAGACGACGGCGACTGCATCGACAAGTAGAGCGAACACCACCTCGCCGGTCGCTCCTAAGCTGAAGATAAAGATTGGCGCTAACTCGGCAGCAGTGCAGCAGGTCCCGCCGCCGCCGCGCGAGCCAACTCCGCCACCCAGAGAGCCCACGCCGCCGCCGCGGGTCCCGTCTCCTCTGCCTGGGCCCTCGTGCGAGGACACCGCGGATTCGAACCGACCACCCAAGAAACGCGCCATTCCTAAACCTAGTCTCGAGGATCTGCGCCGCGATAGCATGAAGTTCCGCAAGAAGGTCATGGCTGGCTTCGACGAGGAAGCCAAAAAGAAAACGAAGAGTGAAAAACGAAAGAAAAAGAGAGACAAGAAAGCGGACAAGTTAGAAGTGATTAACAGTGAAAGTGACAATGCTACAAAACTAATTATTAAAATTAAGAGGACTGCCGATGTTCCGGATGGCGGTCGATCGCAACCGGCGCCTAACGCGCGGCGCCAGACGAACGAGCCTTTCGATCCGTTTGAGTACGACCCGTCGGCACCGGACCCGCTCGCGATCGACCCGCCCTCCTACTCCGAGAGCTCTTCGGCAATGCGAAGGGTACGCACGGACAAAGTGACGCCTATCCGTTTAAAAATCACGCGCAGCTCCGAGGGCTCCGGCTACGTCATGAAAGAGTCTACCCAAGAGACTCAACCCGCTGACTCCGCAGACTCGCTGAGTGGAACCTCCACGCCTCCCCCGACATTGCCGGTTAGGTGACAGTTGCGAAACCACGCTAAGAAATCTCCTCAGCGTCAAACTGCAACTGCATCTAAGGGAAAGGCCACAGCCAAAGGAAAAGGCAAAGGCAAAGGTAAAGGCAAGGGCAAGGGTAAAGGTAAAGGAAAGGGGAAGGCCCGTAAGCCGGTGGAAACTAGCAGTGAAAGCAGTGAAAGTGAGTCAGACTCGGACAGTGTATATGAACAGTACTAGTGTTAAATTTATTGTATAGTTGAACTAAATTACTGATATAGTCTGTATATTTTAAAATTTAATATTTATTTCACATGTATGTATAAAAAGCTCAATGATTAACTTAAAGTTATTCTAAGGTATAGTTTTGTGCATGACATTCTGCACAAGTAAATTTTATAATAGTATATAGCTATATTATATTTTTGTTATTATAATTTAAAAAAAAACATTTGTTTTGGGCCTCATATGGAATCTCATTAATTTTGCATGAATTATGTAACTATAAGTTATCTGAATGCTTTACTATCACAAAGAACATCACATGCACTTGTTAGTATATCAGTATCTAGCATTTAAAATAAAGTTGATGGTCCAGTTTTCACCTTGCGTCGTTCGCAATCGACCCTCCGCGACTCGACATCTCGACTGATGACATTCACCTGACAAACTCGCGAGTGGCAACACTCGTCACTCGTCACTCGCCACTCGCAACTCGTCACTCGCCACACGACATATTATAACACGACCAGTTTTTACTTCGGACTTCACCAAAGATAGATCATCAAAAAGTCTAAACGTACCGGCATTATATCTCACTAGGAACGCGTTAACATCACCCGGAACATTAATAAAACATTCACTGTCGTCCAAGGATATAGCGGTGCATTTTTTTAATACTGCACCGTAAATGGGGGTTAACTGTGGTATAACTTTGGAATAATTTAAAATTTGTTTATCTTTTTTCATAAGGAGGACACATAAAAAACAGAGGAATGACAGGAATAACATTTTTCGCTTCTAAAGAAAGTGACAATTGTTAAGTCATATTATTGTAGATAATTAAAAAAAAAACTAATTTTAAATAACCTCAAAGTTACCCAGTGTTCACAAAGTAACTTCAGTTTACGGTGTAGGTACGTCAAAGGATGAACAGGAGCAAAAATCGCTCACAGAATTATAACTAACCTGCGGCCAGTAGGCGACATAGACATTTGGTCTTCATTTCTCTTTAACCAACGAAATCGCTGTAAAAAGGTGTCATGTGCCGTACACATCATGGCATAAAAGAGTAACGAAGAGATATGTCTACATCGTCATGCAGAGCCTAAACAGATCTAGGGCATTATTCTGAGTCGCATACGAGTTTCAAACCCAATTGTAACGTCAGAAAACTGAATTACAATTAGTAAACATAAAAGAGCTTTACAAACGCGGGTAGTTACGTTATAGTTTAGTTATTCAGAATAAGAGAGCAGATCTGGTTGTCTTGTTATTCCGATCGTTGTCTTTATTTGCCCATTGTGGTTTCGAAATATTCGGATTCAGAACTTTTTTTGCCAAAAACCTTTAAAATTTCACATGGAATTAAATCGTAGTCTATAATTTTATTATGTTTAAATGTGCCACTATTATCTAACGGGCGACAGTGTGGTCTATGAAACAGTACACATTCACACAGTCTGCTTATTTGATGATGTTCATCACAAGCTAAAGCATAGAGTACAAAACATGATAAGCTTAAAACATTTAATACAGCAGAATGTACATACTGCACACGTGAGACAGCTACGTGCCATTGCGTGATACTTATTAACGAAATGAATATTAATATAATCGCTTAAATGTCATTAGATACGTGTGTTACAGCTGTAGGGTAAATTATTGTATATCAGATACCTAAATTGATGTTAAATTCGTATTGTAAGGCGTAGTGCAGACCGCCCGCTGGTCGAACCACACATTTAGATAGATAGTCTATGTTTACATTCTGTAGTGTTTGTGGTAGCAACTACGGTAAATATAGACGATATAGTACATTTCAACTAACTAATATTAAATGAAATTTAGAATTATAAATATGTACTCCCGATTTGTATTGACGTGTAATATTTAAATAACCCAGCCCGTTGGCTCAGGGAGTTTTGTACAGAATCATAATTCTGTTTTAATAGCGCGTAACGTTTGTAAATAATTTCTCGGTCCTGATGATCTCCTGTGGACGGCTCGGCGTTCGGTCTCAACAATATGCGTGTTTTCCTATTATTCATATCATTGTGACAACTATAAATAATTATGATTTAAGGTATGTTTGCAAATCAGACATCAATGAGCGACTGAGATATTTATTTATTTGGATGTTTCCAACATATTTAGCATACGTTAGAGCGTGCATGTTCACTGGTTACATAAACTATGTGATTAAATTATTGTATCGATCACACATTGTTATTTATTGAACAATGTTGCACTTAGAAACACACTAATAACACATAACATGAACTGAAAGAGTCGAAGCTGTAGTTGACCGCACGGTGTAACGTGTACTATTTATGTTGCTGAATAAAAACTGATGTACAGAATATCATTAATTTTTTTGTGCAATATTCGGCAATACTCATCGTTTAGTCAATGATCATTTGACCGTAGGCATGGTGTGTTAGTATTAAGTGCATGTCCGATACAGTAAGCGTGTCATCTTTCGTTCCGCTTGTAAATATCCATACTCATATAAGGCTTTGTCCAGATCTGCCCTTTAAAATCATTTGGTTATTTTATGATTAATTTGGCTAATAACAAATTTATGTTATACATATATACAAGGTGTATTCTTGAGATGGACAGCAAGGGCAAGTACCTCAACCATTATACTTACATCAAAACGTTCTATATTCTTGCTGACTACGATTTGTCCAACATCTGTGAATGCAGTTCAGAATATCTTAAAAAGTTATAGATAGTCTTCTAAGAACGTTTTACTGTAACCATTACTGAGCACTGTAATGTAAGCCCTCACTGATCTGTCACAAAAATACAATCTGTATACCGTGTTGATTATACTTTTTTTCCTTTTTTTATGAGGTATGATTGCTTGATTACAATAATACGCCTGATTCTCAATACATTTAAGAGAGTGTTTGTACAAAATGTGTGTTTCCAATAGATGATCCTATACACAGTATTAGATCTGGACTTAGCCTTAGCTATAACTAATTAAACATTGTTAAGAAATGGCTGCATAATGAGGCAAACGCGATGACGCCACAACCGACAGGTGGCCAGTGTGGCCGCGGCCTATTAATGAGCTTAGTATAAAATTTAAAAAAATATATATTTAAAATCACCGTTTTCTTAATATAAAAATTTAATCTTAATACCAATATGAAATTAGAAATCATGGAATACAAACGGTTGTAAAAACGTTTCCTATTTTCTGTCTGTTGTCGTCAATGAGGAAACTCACGGTTGTAGCCGGCAGAACGCCGAAACATGTTTCCAGGCTGTGCTTAGTTCAGATTTATTCGTTAGCCATTCATGTTCTTGAAGTAGCACATTGTATAAAGAATCATTTTGATTGTGTCGCGTGTACGAGTAATCTAACGTGTGAAGAAAACCTTCGTAATTTTTTATACTTTTATATGTTTTAAGAAAAGACTAAATTGTTTTTATTACGAGTAAACCTGCGCTTAAAAAGTATCTACTAACACTATCAGTGATGCATTTAAATGATTGAATGGTGCCTGTACAATGAACGAATGTATATGAGCATGAAAAATAAATATCAATTATTATTTTTTTAAACTCAAAAATTATGAATTAGAGGAATACTTTCCATTGTTCTACCGGGGCATGCCCGAATCTAAAATGACATTATTTTTATCGAAACATTTACTAAAGTTCGCGAGTCGAATGTTTGTAAGTAATATATTATTGTATTATCGATGGCTTTGCGCTTTACATAGGATACATAATGCAAAATATCGTATTTAAGTAACAAATTGAATTGCATAGTTGTTTTGTGTCTATATAATCGACATAGCGTCATAAATAGTAATAATCCGTTATAATATAAATAAAAGTTACCATAAATGTTATAATAATATTTATTTTTGTAAATATCGCGCTTGAAATTACTTTGTTGGCTAAAAATAAAATTAAAATCATTTCAGTTGACTTCCTCCGGCCAGTCCTCGAACTAACCAGGTAGCTTACGTATATATTAGTCTATTTCAACTGTATTAGACTTAATTACAATCGTAGTTTATTATCTTTGTACAGTTTTTGGGATTCAATAGCCGACTAGTATATAGTCCTTTCATGTTTATTCTAGATAATTAAATTTACGAATTTGTGTCAGCGTCTATGTTACAAAATCACACCAAAATGTAGGATTGTTCGCGGTGAGTTTTAGGTTGTGATGTTTCTATAATTGTGGAGAGATGCGCATGGGCTCATAGAATGAATTTTTTTAATATAAAGTTGTTCTAAATTCAATCTTGGTCTAATCTTCTAAATGTCAAGAACGATCACGATATCTAAGGTCCGTATTCTAGAATACCAATTATAAGGCGAATTTGACAGATTGACATTCTAGAATATACGAGAATATCTTTTTTATATTTTTAGGAGATTATATAGAGATTAGAATTTTGTTCAGGTTTATATTACAAGAATTGAACTTCAGGCGTTCATACAAAGTATACGTGCGTGTCAACCATTTCATACAATTGAAACAAACTCGTATAACACATTGATCTCTAAACTCACCGTGAATTTAGAAAAAAGTAAATGAAGTTTCTAGAAATATTCATACATTTGTTGCGCTAAGCGAATTACGTCTTTCTGTTCACAAGAAGGTGAAATAAGCTCTGTACCGCGGTAGTTTTATTTTATTTACACACTCCACACATTTATAATTCGTTTATAATCAGTCATTTAGTTTATCTGATTTTTAAATTGGTTTTTTTTTAATTATTATTTTTACAAGAATTATCAACATTTTGCTAGTATCAATTACGAGAACAGCTGCGCGCAGTAGCATCAAAAAAGATGTGTTTTATATTTCCACAGATGATTTTATTCAGCTAAGGTTTATTGACCTTACATATATACCGTATCTGTTATAAATGTTAATTGGCATCTTGTGGGTAATAGACTCCAATATACGGCTTAAACTATTGAATAATAATTAAACATTCGTTCTAATAAACTTTATTTGAAAACAAAACAGTGGTTTAAGTTAATACGTGGACTTAGTTGATTCGGTACTGCGGGCAAACTCCGGAATAGTCAGGGTTATGCTCTTATTGTGGACAAGGCACTTTTTATGTCTCAATATTTATTAAATAGTAGCTTATAGGTACTATTAATATAATAGTTATAAAAAAATTTGAAAATATATTTATTAATAGGTTAATGAACTCTTTTATCACAGTTTCCACAACGGTATCACTACTGTACCGAATATTGCCCGGGCAATGTTAACTTGGAGTAGTATAGACATTCTGAATCCGTGTTACAAATGACATCACATAATGATATTGTTCGTATTGTCCGAGCAATGCAGTACTGTTATAAATTACGGACTTTGCCCGTTTATTATTGCGACACTGATTCATAAGTCACATTGTCTATATTTAAAATACAATTCTAAAACCCCGTGTAGAGCTTAAAAATCCATTTTAAGAGTTTTGACTGATTTTTAAAGTAATTTAATGTATAGGCAATGTGTACCTACTAGCCGCTCTTTATAAAAGCACACAAGTCCGTTTCTCTGTGTATATAAATAAAAGAACTTATCTGATAAGGCTCGGACTATCACTCGTCATTCTGAATACGAAGCTAGGAAAATAATTTGATATACAATTTTGGCACCATTCTTATTAAATATTTTATACAGTTATAAAATATATTGCTAGGTTTATAATTATTTAATTTATTGGGACGCATGCGCCCACGAACAACTAGTTTTATAAATCCTTTCGTTTTGGATACATTATTTACTTTAAATATTTTTGAACTTTTTTTTTAATCCAGAATTGTCTTTGATTTTACCAAAACTAATTTGATTTAATAATGATTTTAAAAATCGCCCCTGAATGCGTCTTCCTTTTATTTATTTCTGTAGTTGAGGATCAATATCGTGTCATGTCTAACATCTTAATAAACCACGGCTGCAAGCATGAGAAACACAATTACAATAGTTATTATATGGTGTTGTTATTATGATAAATATTACGAGTATGGAATGGAATCTCTTAGTGCGTGTTCAAAGTGTTATGTTATATTCTTTTAGCTTACAAATTCGAACTACACACTTATTTATTTTCTTATACTCAGAACTGTCAGAAATTCTCGAACCGTTTTAAGTGTTCAATTTAATATTATCTAATGAGAGTTGTTCGTCCTTAACAGAGTAAGATTACAATTTCAGTTATTACTTAATACGCGACAATTTTTCCGCCTGAATTAAACTGACCCTTACTATGCTACTTGCGTATGTGATCGCTACGTTTAATATAGCTTATTGCATGTCTTGTAATTATTTCGTTACTGGTTCACCATTGGACCAGTTATTAATGAAAGTAGTGTAAACAGCCTCCATCATTAGCACTCACTTTCAATGCTGTCTTTACCATAGAGACACTTGGGCCCCGTGCCCAGGGCCCACCGCTTCAGCGAGCCCGCCCCTCAGCGTCAAAAAATCAAGTTCAGAAAAATCTGAAACTTTAAACTATCCAAAAGGGCCTCTAAATTCTTGTGTGCCCATAGCCCCTGGTATATCTAAAGACAGCTCTGCCCCTTCAGTTTAGAGCCTCTGCCACTTCAGTTTAAAGTTATAAAGAAGAAGAAATTTAAAATAAAAATACAAACGTCTGTAAATTCCTTGTTTTTTTTCTCTCTCTTAATTCAACATTACCCAATAGACAGGTATCGGTGATAGGATGGTTTATGCTTTAGAATGACATAGAAACATGCAAAATGCTCGAGTGACTTGGTCTACGGCATTATCGTGACGTTGACTTGCCGCTAAAGATTCATTCCCATACTCGTATGTATTTTGTTAACCTTATATCACACTCGATATATATTCGTTGATGTGGGCAAAGTTGACTAATTGCATTGACTATACATTCCTTACAAGATACCTTTGCAATGTGTAGCATAGCCATTGAGGGGTATCGAAGGAGCGTAACTCTGAATGTCTGTTTGGGGTGATTTATTTAGTTCAAACTATGTAGTTTGAACTAAATAAATGACAATCATATGAATGAAGATTAGTTACTCAGCCTGCGGCAATGAGTGGTTCGCACAAAGCATAAGATGGAGACTTGACACGACACCAACATCACATTTCAAAATGTATTGCGTCGATTATTACCTAACTACTGTGATTTGTTTTAATTTATATTATAAATCGATTATATTCTAAGTATAATTTTTGTATTGAGAGATTCCGACCGCAGGGAATAAAAATAAAATCATTTCGAAATGTACATATGTTTAATATTTCCTCTGTTATAAAATATTTTTTTATAAAAATACTTGTATATGTAATTTTTTGAATATTTCGTCGGTGTATAAATTTAAAAAAAAATAATAATGCATAAAGAATATTGTAATGATATTTGGAACATTACTGTTAGATACGTGTTGTTTAGATTTCGTGCTTTAAGCGCATGACTCTGTATTGAGTATTTTAGATTACTGAGTGTTGGTACTTGAAGTGTTGTACGGAATTGTATTTTACAATGTATCTGTGTTGTTATGTATGTATGTGTTTAACATTATACGATCCGTGAGTGTGTGAGGGGGCAGGGGGCGCGACTAGTGTTGTGACGCTCTTACAAATTTAACAATCTGAACATTACTTTCTGTTAGATGTAGAAGTAGGTGAGCGATCGTTCGCCCCACAGATGTCTGTGCCCCACCGGCGGTGCACACCGCGGGGCATCGCACACTCATACAATATGTTAATGGCTGACCGTCGCCTACCAGTCACTAGCTATAGAAAATTCAATACATATATTAATTATTTATATAATAGTCGTTGTTAAGTATTAGTGTTAAGAGATTAAAATGAAATCTTATACCAATATCTGTATAAGTGTCATGATCAACATTATTTCCATTGTTTTTAAATTTAGTGTTGTTAGTGTAATCGTAACTCGTAAGTGTAACTTGTACAAACTACTTATGTACAGTGTGTAAATTAAGATGATGGCAGGTGTCGCGGTTGTCGCGGCACTGTGAGAAGACATGTGTCGATGGAACTTTCTGTAAATAGTTAAACTATCTTGTAAAATAAATAACAAGTGTTTTCAATGTGCACATAGTCGCCTCATTCATTAATAAATTTTTTAGATCAATTAATCTTTCTTTTTGATTTTTTCCCCCTATTTGTCCATCTGTCATTGCTGGATTTCTGTAGATGCTCCAGTAGGACCTCAATTGCTCATACAGTCCCAGGTCCTTTAAGCGGGGCGTTAAAAAGCATCTGATGAGGCCGTCAAGCTGAGCACTACCATTGTAACACTGTAGGTACGTGTTTGTAATGGTGACCCTCTTTTATGAGACTTGCCCTCCAGATTACCATCATAAACAATGGTGAATAATTCAGAATAAACAATAATTTGGAAGATTGGAACTTGAACCTGAAGCAGAGCAAAAGCCAGATTGTCCTAAAATATTTACGGTATATATTGATATTCAACACTCGCCATCTCCACCAGTAGGGCCACGAGGACTTTTAAGTACTGATGTCTCCACTGTAGTGGGTCAGTGGAGCTATACGAATTTACTAGTATTTATAACGGAGTTTCTGGATAGTGTACCTACTTCCAAAAATGATTGCAATACTGCAATATAATACACATGAAGAATACGATATGTGGAAAGTGTAAAGTTCTATTTTGATAACGTGTCGAATAAGTATATTTTCAAGTATGGCATCATCTTTTTCCTCTTCAAGCTGGCACGAATCGTCTAGCAGAAAAGAATTACGCCGTGGCACCGACGCGCACGCGCTTAGGTCGTATGACCCCCGTTATCCTCGTCGTGCCACTAACTTGTTCCACGATAAGGAATTGTCATACCATCATAGCCCCCTCTGTATAAATATTCTGCAACACATTTTAATGACCTGGAATGATTAATGTTTTCTTGTATAGATCTCATTTTTGCCCAGCTATTATTTAATTTGTCTCGGACACGTGCAGATTGCCGATACCTACTATATCATTGGAATTTATGCCAAAGACCTCGTGGTTTATTTTGATGTGGTAAAACGTTATTAAGTTAGCATTATGTATATAATTATATTTCGTCCTCATTCTATTGTCCATTCTGGCTGTCGGGCTTCACTCATAAGAAAACGTGAATTTGAAAGACGATCTTCTGTGGCGCGTGCAGCGTCGGTAGTGTTATGGAAAGTCAGTGTAAAATATGCTTACTTTGTGGCCTGGATCCACTCTCCTACATCTTTTGACAATTCGGATTATTTTGGCTTTTAGGGGAACAGCTGTCATCTGTTAACCCAATTTCTAGTGCGCCAAGTGCTCGTCCGTCAAAAAGTATATCACAACTGAGTTTGCAAAAACTGCCGTTGAATATTCAGCTTTATTTATGTTTCCTCAAAGTTCAACGTCAGGTATAACTGAAATAGATTACAAATGATTTCTCTCGTTCAACATGATGCCATTTGATTTGAACTATTATTTTATGTATAAGTGGGGCCCTGGGTCCTGTAGAACTTGTGGCACTCCATGAATCCCAGAACGTCGATAGATGTGTAACCTTAGGTTTATACATAACAGAAAATCGATCACGGTAGAAGGAAAATAAACGTAAATATCGCGATAAGAGCACCATCTTGTGTGTTAGCTGTGATTTATTCAGTCTTATGGTCTCTACAAATAACAAAGCCTGCGGTTTGCGCCAGCGGTCTCATAGTTCTCACGTTCGCCACCAGGAGGCGAGATAAGGTTGAGTTGAGGTCTGATTTTCGAGTGAAATAGAGAGGTATAAAATATTCTAAGTAAGGCAATTAATAATAACGTTGATTTTTTAGTTAGGTATAAGAATTACGTGACATTTCAATACAGACATTTGAATAGAAGGACCATCACATATTATTTATGATGGAATACTTCACTACATAGTATAAAACAAAGTCGTTTTCTCTGTCCTTATGTATGCTTAAATCTTTAAAACTACGCAACGGTTTTGATACAGTTTTTTTTAGTAGATAGAGTGATTGAAGAGGAAGATTTATATGTCTAAAACATTATACTATAACCAACAGTAACTGGTGCGGTGATATTGCCGTGACATCAATTTTTCTACACTAAAGTAGTCAAAAGTTACTGCCACTGACATTTAAATTCGGTAATGCGGTAATGAAAGAGTTGGTGGGTCTACTTACGCTAATAATATTACTAACATAACATAAACTCAAGCATATATCCCCGAAAGGGTAGGCAGAGGTGCTAGCATCCACATTTCGCCAGTTTATGTTTAGTTCCCAATGTAATAGGCGGCGAGCCTATTGCCATTAACCAGGCACTTATAAACCTGCGATAAATACACACATAACTTGGTGTGTACCATGGTAAAACCTGGGATCGAATCCGAGACCTCGTCTCAGCAGGCCATTACCCATACCACGAGGCTACCGCGTCTAATGTCTATGGTTAAGTCCCATTTTAAATAGGTATAGGTTAATTATCCGATACCTAACTCATACGTACGAATTATTTATCGGCTTGAGTCCAATTTTGTTTTAATACTTTTTTTTCTTTCTCATCTCAAAAACAATACCTATCAAATGTTATCATTTTCACGAGATATTATAATCTCATCTGTATTATCTCCTTTGATAGGTAGATATGTAGAAAACATTTCTTTTCAGACTGACTATAGGAGACTTCAACATGCTTGACATAGGTACCTACTACGACTCGCACTTGGCAGTTTGCCGGTTACGTGCGCCCACAAACTGGTTCTACGCCTGTATACACGCCTGCTTGCATTCAGCTTACCATAAGGCGATGGGAAGACAATTTTATCTATCCCTAAATAAAAAAGAAGTAACCAGATTTGAACTCAACTAAATAAATAATTAAATATTCTAGGACTTTCAACACAACGCCACCTAGACCAATGGTAAGGCATAGCTTAACTGACTTGTGTTATGAGTTCTGAATGACTATAAATACAAACATCTTACATATAGGAACACCCAGACTGGAGCAAATATTCATATTCAGGCACAGAAATATTTGCTCAGAGTGGGCATCGAACCTGCACCCCTTGCGTAGCAGTTGCGTCCAGTACGGCCACGCCACGGAGGTCGACAGATGGTATTGATCTTGCAAGCACTACAATAAGCCTTAGTTGCACCAATTACCTCTTGAAGTAAGTAGTAAGTCAAATATAACATTAACAGTATCATTGATTCTAATGGTTTCTTCTAAATGTAAACCAGAGTATTTAGTTGCTCGGTTATAGTCATCTTTGTGATAGAATTTGACGTTAACAATTAACAGTAACCGGCCGAGCGTGGCCGGTTACTGTTAGCGTCAAGTTATGACGTCATTTTAACTATTGTCAAATGGTGCAACCTGTTTTATATCTGACCAGTACTTTAACTGCACTGTTAGCCTAGGTGATCGTACCTAACATTAACAGTGCAGGTAAAGAACCGGTCAAGTATAAAACAGGTTGCACCATTTGACATTAATTGTCAATATCATGTCATAACTTGATGCTAACTGTAACCGGTCACGCTCAAACGCCAAATTCTATCAAAAAGATAACTTTAACCGAGCTACTAAATACTCTGGTGCAACCTATTTAGCCAAATCATTAATCAACTGTTACTGTTACTGTAAAATTTGACGGAAACCTTAACTTTAACAGGTAGGTAGGTGGTGCAACTAAGCCTAAATGTGGTGCACCAGAGTATTTAGTACCTCGGTTAAAGTTATTTTTTTGCTAGAATTTGACGTTAACAATTAACAGTAGCCGTCAAGTTATGACGGCATTTTGACTATTCCCAAATGGAGCAACCTGTTTTATACCTGACCAGTACTATAACTGCACTGTTATGTTAAAATAAGATGTTGCAACTCAGCCTAAATATCTTGTAGTTATCGAGATTATCAACATAAGTACCTGGTAAGTATTTCATTGATGTAAGTACATTATCAGTGGGTATTACTTATGTTACGTCTCTAATCAATGTCAAATACCGTTCACTAGATAATGTAACGTTGTCAACTAATTTGTTTGGTGTAACTTTATCTTTCAATAGTTTATTTTTGTTATACGCCAAATTATAACCTCAATACATTAATATATTTCAAATGTTTGTGTACATTATTTTTACCTGTGTAATTATGACGGATCAGTGAACTGTTATAATGATGAAATGACTTATCTGTGATCGTGACGTTTTAACTATGAGCTATTTTGAAAAGAGGGGAAAACGCGGGAGGCCTAAGATTCTGGTAAGAATGATCTTTTACTTATAACTAAATGTATTTAGGATTTACCAAATATTAATGCCATGAAAAGATTATAATTACTCGGTAATGACGTTATTTGAAACTAACTGTTGCCCGGTGCTCCTCTGTCGGGAATTTCTAATCCCGTTGCCACTGCTCCATAAAAAAATCCCTTACAGTGTAATATATTAAAAAAATTGGTTGCCTGTAAAGTCGGTATACGGGCGAAAGTTTTACGTGACAACGACTTTGAGTGGTAAGGACGCGTGCCTTTCACTTTTTATGTCTGTCTCTCTCGCTCTTAGGCGGGCTAACCATGCCCGAGTGGAAGGGACGCGTGCCTCTCACTCGCTCTCATTGTGAGCGCATAACGTGAGCGGAGCGTAACGCAGTTTCTTGAAGTGTCACCCGGCAAGCCAATTTATAAGACGTTGTCACGTCAAAAATTACTTACTACTCTATTCGTCTTTTAGTTTTGCGCTTAGTAACACAAGCTACTCATTTTTATTTATATATACAAGCTGTTGCCCGCGGCTCCATAAAAACGTGCCTTAGAGTTCAAGGAATAAATAAAAAAGAGTTACGCGAATTTGATTCTTTGAGTTTTATGCTTAGCAACATAATTATTTCGCGATTAATATTATTTATATTTGAAGATAGAGTGGTTTATAATAGATATTTGGGTTTTTGTTGGTATTATAATATAATAGGGGAGGTATGCTAAACTTATACATGTCGTAGAAACATATTAGAATTGATAGAGTAGATGATAGGTACAATAAAGGGCCATTAGCCCTTTAACATATTCATTTTCAGTTGCAGGATAAGCGTTTACATAACATTGATTAAAGATTTTCTTTATTTTGGCCTTATTTATATTTTCTCAGTTCTATGATTATAACCAAATTTAGATAAGAAAAAGTAAAAGCTTCGACGGGATTCGAACCCGTGATCTTTTCCTTACAAGGTACAAAGAACGTTCAGAGCGGTCAGAGCGTTCCCCCTGTAAGGGATGATCGCGGGTTCGAATCTAATACAAGCATTCACTTTTTCCTATCTAAATTTGATTTCAATAGTCGGTATACGAATTGCTTTTCAAAATGTTTTGTACATGATTATTACCTTTAACATAAAATAAAATATCGACCGCGCTCGAGTATATTCATATACGGTTTTATTTTTTGTTACAATAATAAATATCGTGGAGAAATACAAGTAGTACATTAACAATATGTCAATGGCTATTTAGGAAGCGTAGCGAATGACACAAGTAGGTATGTGACGCTCAGGTTAATGGACGGGCTAGTCGGGGTCGACCTCACCGTACACACTCGGACGAAATACTTACTTAAATAAAATATTGGCAAAAGGGCAGGTGAAAAGTACCTACCTACTAGAAGCTGGTACTTGCTGACAGTGGAGGAAGCTCGCGAAGTATGTAAGGATAGATTTAAACCCTTCGTCCATGTAATGGTAGGCTGTTGTCTCTGCCTACCTCGAAGGGAAATAGCCGTGAGTATATGTATGTACTGTAATATGTAGGAACTGTATTTTTTTTATGGCACGTCAGTTTGACTTCACCTCACCTGATGTTAAGCTGAAGGCAAAGTCTCATGAAAGACGGTCACCATTGCAAATACGTTCAGTGCTACAATGGTGGCGCTCAGCTTGACGGCCTCATCAGATGCTTTTTCACGCCCCGCTTAAAGGACCCGGGACTGTAGGAAGGAGGAGGAGGACTGTTATATTAAAAATAAACGAAAACTACATTAGAAATCATTAAAATTATTAATAAAAGTTACGAGGGATCAAGTGTGCGAGTGTTATACATACCTATTCGATTTATTTCTGAACAAACATAAATTTTATTGTATCTTTACACAAAACTTATGTACGAAATAATTATAGAGTAAATTTTTTACCAACTTTATGCACAGAATACTCTCTGTATATAATCTCTTGCTCTTGCACTCATAACTTATTAATATTATGAATAAACAGAACTAATTAAAAAGAAAATAAAGGATAACGATAATCTACCTGAGTTTCTTGCTGGTCTCTTCTCAGGAGATTTAACTATCGAACCAGCGAAAGAATCATTTTCAAATGATTTATTTACTAAGTATTTTATTTATTATAAATTATAATATTTTTGACAAATGTAGGTATATAATTATTGTAAAACTTTGACATTCATAAGTGCTCTATATGTGCCTAAACTGAATAAACGAAATTGATTCTTTGATTCTTCTTTGATTCTTGAGTAATTATAGTATAAAGGCGGACTTAACGCCAAAGGCATTATTTGACAGTCAACCTTAGGGTGATACAGAGATACATTGAGTTAGGTGCAGGTAGAAGAAGTAACTAATTAAGTTTAGCGATCTTACTCATTTTGTACGCAATAATAGAAAACATACTTATAATATCTACACATTTACGTGGAATTATTTATCCTTTTATTTAATTTTTTTACGGTTTACCTATATACATACATACATATATATACCTATTTATACATTATGTACACAAACTTACGCCTATATCCCCGAGGGCATAGGCAGAGATGCTAGCACCCACATTTCGCCAGTTTACGTTTAGGTCCCAATGTAATAGGTGGCGAGCCTATTGCCATTAACCGGACACTTATAAACCTGCGATAAATACACACATAACTTCGAAAAGCATCCAAAAGTCATTGGTGTGTGCCATAGTAAAACTTGGGATCGAACCCGAGACCTCGTCTCAGCAGTTCATTAACCATACCACTAGGCTACCGCGGATATTAAACATAGCCGGCAGTCATAAAAATTCATTTGACATTTTCGGTAACGCGGTAATGAGGAGACTGCTGCTCTATTTACGCTAGTAATAATAACTTCGTACAACAGTCCAGTATAGAAAGGAATTTCACATTTAACGGTTCAATAAGTGATGGGCGTATGTTCTGCAACTAATTAGCAGCCGTCCGACGAACTAAGAACCTCCATTGTCCAGCTAACTGTGGTTAAATAGATCCTTACTTTAACGGTTTGATAGCCATCAAAAGTAGGTATCTAATTGTAGAGATATATACCTATCGGCACGGTTCTTGGTCCTAAGACTCAAGAGACACGACGCCCTGGAGTGCATTTTGAGCACATTTTCCGTTTAAATTACTTACGTATACCTGTACCTACCACTATAAAAAAAATATTATATTTAAAGTATGTGTACGGAGTAGTGTTCATTTATTGTTGTGGAAAGCATCCCGTTTAAAAGAACCAGGATTATAGGAAAACTGTTCTTTTTTAATTTGGGTCGTCAAATAGGCGATTGGCTCCGCCTTGCTTTTGAACATTCTAAAGAATAGTGGAAATGTTTTCCTTAGAATGACTGTTCTACTTTGACGGCATCGACAGATCATATCCTTTTCCCCACATTTTTCTACTTCCTGGTTCCTTTCTTCTTTCTTTGTTCTTTTTTCTTTCTTTCTTCTTTCTTTCTACATAGAGAGGAGGCTTTCATGAAACATAAAAACATGAAACACGTCCCACGTTATTTTGACTTACCATTTAAGTATATACGTACGTATCATGAAGTCCAGTGTCAGGTACTGCAATATTGTTTGACGACCTCCGTGGCGTGGCGGCAGTGAACGCGACTGCTACGCAGGAGGTGCGGGTTCGATTCCCACTTAATGCAAAAAGTTGTACACATGAATATGGCTGTTTGCACTGGTCTGATCATGCCTCGGAGAGCACGTTAAGCCGTCGATCCCGGTTGCCATACAAACATCTATGGCAGTCATTACGGGTAGTTGGAGCCCTCAAAAGTCCAACCAGTCTAACTTGGAACTTCGATATCGCCATTGATCAGTGTACTGTTGATTGTGGAGATCAGACGGCAGTCGCTTCACGGAAAACATCGAAGTTCTGCCGCATCACAGTTAGACTGGAAAGCCGACCCCAACTGAGTTGAGAAAAGGTTCAGAGAATGATGAGTTTTGAAAGAAAATCTTTGTTCGAAACTAGCGTTCTGATAGCCGAGTGGCTTCGAAAATTTATGAAATAATTTCATTATTATTATATTTATCTTGAAACTTGAGACAAATCAGTACTACTAATGGCCAATGTCCTTTGAGAGACAGATCTATTTGCGGACAAAAGCCTATTATTTCGGGGTGGAATCACCCCCTATATTAAATCTGTGACTATCAGTGACGGCTGACCTATACAAGGACTATTCGACCTTTTAGCGTCTCACTAATATTAGAAACACATTTACGTCAAACACATCTAAGTACCTACCCCGTGGGCGGAAAAATTATATTAATTATTATCTAGAAAAATGTTCTGTATGGTTTGAAATAGAGTTACAAGCGTTATAAGCAGAGTTAACAGTATCTAAATTTGTATGCAAATCGATATTTTTTTTTATACCACTTAGGTGGCAGACATGCTCACGGCCCACCTGATGGGAAGCCGTCACCGTGGCCTATGGACGTTTGCAACACCAGAGGCGTTACACACGTGCTGCCTACCCTGTAGAAACCTTCTAATACCTAACCTTTTAATATTTTCGGTAATGTATAAAACGTCATTTATGACATAACATAATATAACATAAACTCACGCCTTTATCCCCGAAAGGGTAGGCAGAGATGTTAGCACCCATTTTTCGCCAGTTTATGTTTAGGCCCCAATGTAATAGGTGGCGAGCCTATTGCTATTAACCGGGCACTTATAAACCCGCGATAAATACACACATAACTTCAAAAAGCATCGGAAAGTCATTTGTGTGTGCTATGGTAAACTTGGGATCGAACTCGAGATTCGTCTCGGCAGTCCATTACCCATACCACAAGGCTACCGCGGTTCTGCATACGGGGCGGTACGTCATTTATGGTATCTAAAAAAACTGTTTACAATCGCCATAACAGACCCAGATTGATGCCCGCAATTTATAAAGGTCAACCATATCGGTCTATTCTCTTACTCATTCGTTTCATACAAAATTCAATAATTCAAAAATCATTTATATACTGTATAGACTATTAAACGGTACTAACAAAAGGTCAATATGGCAGTCATGGATAGGCTGGGCGTGATTACATTAAGGAAGTTAAATTGTACAAATAAATTATAGAAATCACGTCCGCTGCCATAACAACAAATATGCAACTCGGCAGAAGCCACATGACGAGCGATACCTACCCCACTCCAAATATTATATAGAAACATAGTATATAAGTTCATGTAAATAATAAATAAATAATCAGTAAATCAGTCCTAACGAGTAAAACATCTTTTACTTACTCCGTAATAGTCAATATCAACAATATTTTATAAATTAGTGAGCAAATGAACCACTTGTTCGAAACGCGGCCCCGGCCTGAGAAGACTCCGGCAAGAAACTCAGTGGGCACGCTCTACCAATAATGATCCGCATAAAGGTATGTTTATCTTAATCTTTTCTACTATATTTTTCTTCCTCCTCAAGCCTGCCAAATATGTATCATATTGAACAGTACCGCTGATTTACTGTGATATTTGTCCTATGATGAGCAACAAAGAGATATGATTTGATTTGATAAATTATCATTATTATTTCCGTAGCGGATGATATGTCGTCTCCCATGTCGTCGACGTGTCGTTGTCGCATCGTTTGCTGCACGCGTCTCCACTTGTCGTTTGTTGTTGGCTTCAGATTCATACCTAGTATAGTACACGGCATCTAACTTGGCAAGGTATTGTAGTAGTTGGGGTAAGTTTGCGCATCGTACACTTAGAGACACAAAAAGTGCTTGACATTATTCTATTCATTCACCAGAATGCCATCATTTATTTTCAATCATGTCTGCTTTACCGCAAAAGATACCCAATAGTCGTCAGATATGCGCTGATGGTTCTTGCCAAGTTACATGCCGATTTCTGTATTAAGTTTGTATTAATAACCATGCCAATCTGAAATTAATTTGTTACTTGTATTGTAGGTAGTACAGAGATTATAGCTTTAGAGATCAGATTTTTTTATTAATATTCACTTATATACTATCATTAACAGTCTCCGTGGCGTGGCGGTACAGCACGCAACTGCTATGCACGTGGCGCGGGTTTTTTATCCCCTCTCATTGCAAAAAGTTATATGCATGAATATGGCTGTTTGCACTGGTCTGGTCGTGCATCGGAGAGCACGTTAAGCCGTCGGTCCCGGTTGCCATACAAACATCTATGGCAGTCGTTACGGGTAGTTGGAACCCTCAAAAGTCCGACCAGTCTAACCTGGAACTTCAATATCGCCATTGGTCATTGGACCATTGGTTGTGGAGGTCAGGTGGCAGTCGCTTCACAGAAAATATCGTAGTTCAGCCGCACCATAGTTAGACTGGAAAGCCGACCCCAACTGAGTTGGAGAAAGATTCAGAGTATGATGAGATTATTATTAATACTGGGGTATTGTGTCGCAGTCCGTATAGTGGTGGCAAACAAGGACACAGCTAGTGTAGTGTGTCGTAACAAGTGCGTTGTAGGGGTAGTGGAACAAGAAACTTCACCCTCCCCGCAGCCCTCAGAGTCGTGACAGCGCATATTCCAGTCAGCTTGTTACCACGGCTAGTGCAACCTGGCCGAAACGTCCAGCAAACCTAAAGGTAATACTCGGGTTTCGCTAACAATAAATGTTTTGATCCTTTATTTGATTATATAATTATTGAACTCGGGCCTCAAGTTCAAATTACAAATTACAGAATTAAAACTATCTTCAGACCGAGGTCAAATAAAACGCCGGTTGAGTAGAGATTCTAATTAGACTATTATTATTATATTTGAATAAACAAATTGTGGGCAATGCCATTAACCAATTTCGCCTTCCTACACAGAATGGTAATATTTTTTACACGGAGTGAACGAGAAGCGTGTATTTTGATGTGATTTTAATAATGAGATTATTAAAATACGTTTCATAGAATATTCATTAAAACACTTAGGCCGCACGATTACGGTGACTTTTTGTAGCGATGATCCGTGAACTCTGCCTACCCCTATGCGAAACAGGCGTGATTTTATGTATGTATATAATAGGGTCGAGCCTATTGTTGTCAAGCGGATACTTCATCATGAGCTGTACGTTGACTGTGGTATGAATTATATTAGTAAATCAGTTTTTACATTTATTTAAATAATAATTTAATATGTCTCACATAAAATAAATTTACAGAAACACTTGCGCGTGCACACACACAACATACACACACACACACACACACACACACACACACACACACACACACACACACACACACACACACGCACGCATACACACACGCACGCATACACACATAAAAACTTACATAATTATCACACACGCAAGACAAGTTACCAAATAAGAAAAAATCATTGAAGAATACTTACTTTTCCTCGATATCCTTAGCCTTGTCTCTGACGTCACGAACAGTATGCTCCTCATCAAAGTACAGCTTCTTAGTGTTGTCCTTCATACATACCAACAATAAGTCTTATC
The DNA here is from genome assembly GCA_963691645.1 of Pelosia muscerda. Lineage (NCBI taxonomy): Eukaryota > Metazoa > Arthropoda > Insecta > Lepidoptera > Erebidae > Pelosia > Pelosia muscerda. Next base: position 1,312,356 of record OY829098.1, on the reverse strand, counting down.
ATCTATAGCATCGTTTAAGTTATATATACCGTGACCATTGACTTTTAAAATAAATGCTAAAAGTAACCACTTTAGAGCATCTCCTCGAGTTTAATATATTTGCACATATTCCCTTATCCATCTCTGTATGTATACTGTGTTCAATTTCTGAATAATAAACAATTTATCTTGAGAAAATGTACCACTAACTTTTTAAATTAAAACGCACCTATAGTAGTAGCACGCTATAATGACCGTTGTGACACGACTGGTCTTGGCCGAAAAATCGAGCAAAACCAGTGGTTTTAAAACGGTCATCATAGCGTGCCGCAACTATAGTTATTATTAGAATCATCATTATCATTTCAGGCACAGGACGTCCACTGCTGAACATAGGCCTCCTCTATTGACCTCCAAACCGACCGGTTGGAGGCAGTCTGCATCCAATGGGTACCCGGTATTATTAGAATATCTATTAATTTTAGCACAGTGCTTATTGTGATGTAACTCATTAAATTATAGTGCACGCTTGATACATAGCGATTGTCTACTTAGGTGTTCATCATCATTCTCTCTTTTTCTGAGCCTATTCCCAAACTCAGTTTGGGTCGGCTTTCTAGTCTAAGTAAGATGCGGCTGAATCGATATTTTCCGTGAATCGACTGCCACCGGACCTCCACAAACAAATGGCGATATCGACTGAACTTCAATATTTTCCGTGAAGCGACTGCCATCAGACCTCCACAAACAAACTGGCGATATCGAAGTTCTGTTGTTAGGCCCCAACTACCCGTAACCGAGATCGACGGCTTAACGTGCTCTCCGAGGCACGACCTGACCAGTACAAATAGCCATATTCATGCATACAAATATTTGAACTGAGCGGCGATCGAACCCGCGCCTTCTGCCTAGCAGTCACGTTCACTATCGCCACGCCACAGAGACTGTCCATGCAATATTACTTCACGTTAATCATTGCCATACGAATAAAATCAGGTGTTTGAACAAGTAACAAGGCCACCGCTACGAAGCGTAGCGGTAGTGCCTTCGGCTGCTACGCTTCTGAGGTTCCAACCGCGTGCAATAAATGAACATATCATTAAGAATTTGCTATAGGTTCAGTGAGTTTTCCCTAGAGGAACATAGACTGCGAGTGACATACGTATGTTCATACAAAACCTAGGTGTAAGAAGCTCAATCTGTGGAATGAATCTCTGCTGTGGTTTTCCAGGCGCCTTCAACATGGGGTTCATCGAGACAGTGGCGGCATTATTTGCAGGGCTCCGGGCGGGCGGCAGGTCCTTGCCAGGCCCCTTGTCCTACGGATTGAGTTTTAAAATACCTACATATTTTACTTACATTGAAAGATTTACAAAATTAACAAATACAAAGATGATAAATTTTAAAATTGATGTTTGCGGCTTTTACTATGCCTAAAATATTTAATTAGTTAATGCTTAATAATCTAACGAATGAGCTACGTCATGTTCGATTGGAAGAATAGCAAGGGCTGCTCGATATTCAAGTACTACAAAATGAATTTTTCAATTATGATTTGAATGAATGAATTAGTTAACTAACTTTATTTTAATTTACCGTTATGTTATACCTAATCTTAATAAATAATTAAGATCAGAATCAAAAGTTTTAAATATAAAAAGGAATAGTTAAAAAATTGACGCGAGGCCCCTGCAGGAGCGAGGCCCCGGGTGATTGCCCTGTTCGCCACCCCGAGAAGAGCATAAGAAGGATTCTACAGGGCAGGCAGCACGAGTGTAACGCCTCTGGTGTTGCAAACATTCTTAGGCCAACGTTGTTTTCACCCGCCGCCCGCGCCGGCCGGCGGCTTACCCCACACGCCAAAAGCGGCGTGCATTGGGTGCACGGTCCTTTTCACTCGGTCCCTCCCACATGCACATTGCACAATTCAGTTCAGTAGCTTTCAAAGTCCCGCGCGTCACGCACGTTTATCAGTGTTCAGCTATTCGTGTTACAAAATGAAAAGAGCAATAGCATTATTAATACTAGAAAATCTAGAAGAAGAAAAGGATAAAGATATTATTGAAAAGGAAAATAAAACAAAACAGAAAAGCACGAGATGTTTAATAATAAGGAAAAGGAGAAATGCAAATGCTTTTAATTATTTTAGTAAGAAAACTTTTACAAGACAATGAATTGTTTATGGAATATTTTCGAATAAACATTTATCTTAATTGTTGATACAGATATAGATAGATAAAGAAGCAGGTCTTTGAAATTACAAATCCAATGAAAGCCACGAATTATCAGACGGCATCGGCGTTGAGACTTGGTATATTTGCATTTCCATACTTGCAACCACTTGGCATACCTTCAATCTAGTTTCGGCCGCAAGTTGGGGAGGGCATTTTGCAACCATTTCACCCATAGCTTCAAAAAACTTTTTGTTGGGATTTTTTTCCGGTACAGCATTTAACCTTTCCAGAAGATTTAAGATCAGAGACCTTTGTTCCTCTTGTGTTCGCTAAAGGTCAATAGACGATGTATCGGTGTTTTGTTTCTTCTTCTTTACAGGTTGGGACAAGTTATCGGCACTACGGTCTGCTTGAGTTGCTGTTACTTCATCAGGATCAACCATATTTGAGACAGTAACATTTACTGCCGAGGTAGTTGGGTTCTGCACTGTGTATATTTGGTTGATACTTGAATTATGTGTGTCTGGTGATTCAACTTCAGACGATTCTTGGTGTATTGTTCCCTGTGATTCATGAGACACATTTGTATGTGTAGGCCCCTGAGTCGTATTATAAGAGAGAAATGCTAAATGTGCCATATATTCCCAATTGGCCGTGGACCTCCTTGCTCGCCCTCTACGGGATGCATTTCTCTTCTTTTTGTTATATTGATCGCGTAAGTTTTTCCATCGCTTTTGGCAACCTATAACTAAAACAAGATTTCTATTAACGTCACTTCAGTAGTAGACAGATAATAATGTGTGTGAGTGAGTGTATACGTGATTGAATGTGTGTGTATATACTCGTATAATATGTGTGTGTGCGTCTTTTGGTTGATACTTGAATATCCGAGATGTCCGAGGCCGAGTTAGGAGCCGCGATCCTGGCACTCAGGTCCAAGAACCGCGCCCCGGACGTCGTCCCTGGGAAGGTTATTTCTTCAGTCATGCTGGCAGGAGACGCTGTCCTTCATGTCGGAATGTTTGGTGTCGGGGAGAGTCCCGCCACGATAGAAGACTGGGAAGCTCGTGCTTCTTAAAAAGCATGGGCTCTCAGCCGACTTGCCGAGGTGCTGAGGTGGTTCCCAGGGACATGTTATGTGGCATTCCACAGGGGTCGGTCCTTGGGCCACTCCTGTGGAACGTAGGGTAACATTGGGTGGTAATCTTCGAGGAGTCGGTGTATTATGTTACGCCGATGGCGTGGGCCCCGACATTTCGCGACGCCGCCGTCCTCGCTACGGCAGGAGTCGGCCATGTCGTGCGCCGCATCGAGGCGCTCGGTTTAAAGGTGGCCATCGAAAAGTTCGAGGTCCTATTCTTCCATGGGCCTCGGCAGACGCCGCCTCGAAACAGGTCGATCACGGTGGGCGGCACATCCATCGCTGTCGGGACACCAGTCTGAAATATCTCGGGCTGGTTCTCGACAGTCGATGGCGGTTCGTGAAGCATTTCCGGCAGCTAGCACTGAAATTGCTGGCGTTTGCCAGAATGCTCTCGCGGTTGCTGCCCAATAGCGAAGGCCCGGGGTCTGCTTGCCTTTAAGATCTTTTTACAAAGCAGTGTACAAAGTGCGTGTATGAACACGAGCTATGCGAGACTATTTGAATATTGTCAAAATCGAAATTAAGCGCTTATTGTATGCGGACAGTTTTGACACCCGGACTGTGCATCTTGGGTTTTCGTATATCAATGATTAATAAAAAAACCGCGGTAGCCTAGTGGTGTGGGTAATGGATTGCAGGGACGAGGTCTCGAGTTCAATCCCTGGTTTACCATGGCACACACCAATGACTTTTCGATGCTTTTCGAAGTTATGTGTGTATTTATCGCAGGTTTATAAGTGCCCGGTTAATGGCAATAAGCTCGCCACCTATTACATTGGGACCTTAACATAAACTGGCGAAATGTGGGTGCTGCACCTCTGCCTACCCCTTCGGATATAAAAGCGTGAATTTATGTTTTTTGAGTTTATTTTTATGATTGAGAATAATAATTTAATACCTCTCTATTTGCTTGAATTGACGAGAGACAAGTAACGACAAGTTGCCAAAGATTACTTAGAGAAATGGCATTTTCCTTATTGCGGGGTGACATTGATGGCAAACATTATCGTGTGAAATGCCCGCCTAATAGTGACTCTGTATATTACAACTACGAGAATAAACATTTTGCTTCTAGTGCCTTGATGGTAGTATTAGGTGCTGACTATAAATTGTTAACTATGTGTTGACATAGCCATATGGAAAAGAGGGCGATAGCGGGATATTTTCAAAATGTAACATAACATAAACTCACGCCGATATCCCTGAAGGGGTAGGCAGAGGTGCTAACACCCACATTTCGCCAGTTTATGTTTGAGTCCCAATGTAATAGGTGGCGAGCCTATTGCCATTAACCGGACACTTATAAACCTGCGATAAATACACACATAACTTCGAAAAGCCTCAAAAAGCCATTAGTGTGTGCCATGATAAAACCTGGGTTCGAACCCGAGACCTCGTCTCAGCATTCCATTACAAATACCACTAGGTTATAGCTACGTAACATTGGCAAAAACATTGAAACTTATAAATTTCCATTTCCTAATGATTCAGAACTACCTGGGACCAATAATTACTTCCCACACTATTTGATAGGCGATGGAGGATTCCAACTTTTGCCTCGGTTATGAAACCATACCCATCCCATGTGCTCAAGCAGAAACAAATACAAAACAGACAGTATAACTATCGGCTTAGCCGAGCAAAAACAACAGTGTATTTCGAACACACACCCATACTTTTGGAACCAAGTACCGTTGACTAGTTATTTAATACTAGCACGTTGCTGCCTACATAATATGTTAATCGAAGACAAGAGCGTCCTTTATGAACAATAATATTAAACAGAAATTATTTTGACAGATAATTGACTGCCAATAAGAAGAGCGGTACGGGACTCGTTACGAGAAAAGAGAAATGAATTAAAAGAGTACATATTTATGTTGTTTTCAAAGAACTTTGGCATGCCAATAATTTTCAACAAAAAGCAATAAATGCTTACCTGAGATATCGAGAGCTGAACTTATAATTTCCCACACTCTATGTTTCATAATAACATTTCTAAAGTTATGATGTTTTCTATCGTATAGTATCGAGTTGCATTTTATAAATTCGATTAGAAACTCATCTTCTTCCTTAGTAAATTGGTGCATTATGTTTGAAAAACAGCAGCGTCTAACCGCCACAGTGCTTGAAATAAATAAATAGCCGTCGCGGGCAACGGGAGGTGCGCGACTAGTTCTCCACGCAGGCGGCGGACAGGAACTACCCATTTCCCGAACATTTTCTTACAGAGTATATAAACGCCGTGAATGACGGGCCGACGCCCATCTTGGGCGGAGGGCGGAAACGACCGAGGCTTAGGCCACGGTTACCAGTTCTCATCAGGTGGGCAGTGTGCTAGTCTACCACCGTGATATAAAAAAGTAACAGAGTATATGAACCGTTTTTAGGGTTCCGTAGCCAAATGGCAAAAAACGAAACTTCTGTTTTCCGAAAGTCATGTCTGTATGTATGTCTATCTGTCTGTCCGTCCGTATGTCCCAACCACTTTTCTCCGAAACTATCAGGCCTATGCTATTGAAACTTGGTAATTAGACGTATTATGTGAACCGTTTTAAGAATTTCACACAAAAATAGAGAAATGCTAAAAAATTGGGGGTTGCCATACTTAGAACTGGAACTCATTTTTTTTTCATGAAACCCATGCGTGTGGTGTATCTATAGATAGGTCTTTAAAAATGCTATTTAGATTTCTAACATAATTTTGACTAACTTCTAAAATCAGAGAATGATAAATCGAAAAAAAATATAAGATGTACATTTGCCAGGCAAACTTCCACCGAAAATTTGTTTGAACGAGGTCTACTAATTAGTTTCTTTTTTAACACGTCATAAACCGCAATTTTCGCTTTTCTTTTAATTAACTCAAAAATAACCGCGGTAGCCTAGTGGTATGGGTAATGGACTGCTGAGACGACGTCTCGGGTTCGATCCCAGGTTTACCATGGCACACGCCTACCCCTTCGGGGATACAGGCGTGAGTTTATGTTATGTTATGTTATGTTATGATGTCAAAAATAAAGCAAAGCGGCAAACTAGTATTAACCTTGACAGAAACAACTATACTAAGGCTTAATTGCTCCAACTACCTGTTAAAGTTAAAGTTTCCGTCAAATTTAACAGTAACAGTAACATTGATTCTAATGGTTTGCATTAGAGTATTTAGTAGCTCTGTTATAGTTATCTCTTTGATAGAATTTGACGTTTGAGCGTGGCCGGTTACAGTTAGCGTCAAGTTATGACGTGATTTTAACAATTGTCAAATGGTGCAACCTGCTTTATACCTGACCGGTACTTTAACTACACTATTAATGTTAAAGTACGATCGTGCAACCCAGGCTGAAAGTAACAAGTTACTACCTCTGACATTTTAAAATTGGTAACGCGGTGATTCAGGGAGTCTGTGGCTCTATTTACGCTAGTAATATTATTGTCTATTGTTATTCTCGTATTTAGAATGCCACTCAAGTCTTCTTCTCTCTTCTTCAAATGACTTCTGCTGCAGACTCGCTGCATATTATATTACATTTGCCATGTTTACTGGAGACTGGCAGTCTCCAGTAAACATGGCAAATCCTACTAATATTATAAAGGCGAAAGTTTGTTTGGATGGATGGATGTTTGTTCCTCTTTCACGCATAAACGGCTGGACTGATTTGGTTGAAATTTGGTACAGGGGTAGATTAGAACCTGGAATAACACATAGGCTACTTTTTATCCCGGGAAAAGGTTCCCAAGGGTTGCGGGAACGGGAACAAAATTCCACGCGGGCGAAGCCGTGGGCATCAGCTAGTGTAATATAAAATTAATATAGTTTTTTTATGACAAGTCAATTTGACTTCACCTCGCCTGATGTTAAACTGAAGGCAAAGTCTCATGAAAGAGGGTCACCTTTGCAAACACGTACAGTCACCATCGTGAAACCAATGTCAAGTTTTTAAGATATTCTACCAGTGTCAGTTTAGCCCCGCCTGTAAATCGGTTTCCGCGAATCCGCCCCTCGCCACACAAGTCTGAATCTAATCTCGGAATGGTATATTGTTATTGACAGCCTCCGTGGCGTGGCGGTAGTGCACGCGCCTGCTACGCACGGGGCGCGGGTTCGATCCCCGCTCAGTGCAAAAAGTTGTATGCATGAATATGGATGTTTACACTGGTCTGGTCGTGCCTCGGATAACACGTTAAGCCGTCGGTCCCGGTTGTCATACCAACATCTATTGCAGTCGTTACTGGTAGTTAGAGCCCTCAAAAGTCCAGCCAGTCTAACTTGGAACTTCGATATCGCCATTGTTCATTGGACCATTGGTTGTGGAGGTCAGATGGCAGTTGCTTCACGGAAAATATCGAAGTTCAGCCGCATCACAGTTGGACTTGGACTGGAAAGCCCCGATCCTAACTGAATTGGGATAAGGTTCAGAGAATGGTGAATGACATTAGAACTGTCATTTAAAATAACATATGCCTTGATTCAACTACCTATGAATCGAGATGCATGCTTGAGTGGCATTCTAGAATACGACCTTTAGTTTTTTTTTATCTATGACACGTCAATTTGACTTCACCTCGCCTGATGTTAAGCTGAAGGCAAAGTCTCATGAAAGAGGGTCACCATTGCAAACACGTTCAGTGCTACAATGGTGGCGCTCAGCTTGACGGCCTCATCAGATGCTTTTTCACGCCCCGCTTAAAGGACCCGGGACTGTAGGAAGAGAGATACACGTACGCTGGTAAGGAATTCCAGGACTTAATGGTGCAGCATGGAAAAGACTCACCGAACCAAACTTTAGTAGGTTGCAAGGTTGAAGAACACTAGCCAAGTTTATGGCCTAGGGATGGTGACCAGGCTAAAGACATTAAGACACCTTCGCGCTTCGGAGGAGCACGTTATACCGTCACGCGTCTGTTCCGACTTTTTATTATAATACCACGCCTATATCCTTTAAGGGGTAGGCCGAGGTGCTAGCACCCACATTTCGCCAGTTTATAGTTAGTGACCAATGTAATAGGTGGCGAGTCTATTGCCATTAACCGGGCACTTATAAATATATATTGTATATATGTGTATATTGTAACGGGAAGCGGGTTTCGGGATTAGAAGTAAGCAACCTCGAGCGATTTTACGCTTTATTCAAACCACCAACAGTCTTAAGCGTACACACAGTCTATTGTCCGAGGCACTCGTACACACTTAGAGGACTGTTAGTACTGCACCGCACTGTCTTTACACACAGTCTCTAGAACGTCTACGTTCACTGAGCGTCTATGGTTCACAGCACATGCAGTTATTGCACATGCACCACTAGCACTTTCACTGACACTTTTTATTAGCACTATTGCTTGCACTTTTCACTTTACTTCTTCTTCTTGTTTCCACTTCAACCACTGAGACTTAACTGCCCTTTTGGCGCTCCCGGTGCTGTTATATACCATGCAGAATTATCTGGAAATCCTAATTTCGCTAGACTTTTCGATCGTCATTACGATCATAATTTCGATTCTCTTTATTTACAATTATTCTAGTTCATTCCATTTGATGAGTTCAATTTCAGAACTTGGGCTTTCCTTCGAGAATATTCTATCACTTGCTAGTACCTTATATAAATTTTTGGATTTAAATTTAGAATTTCTCACTTTACTTACCAAATATTTTTTTCTAGAAATGTTAAAATTCACAAAAACCCATTTATGTACATGTGAGGCTCGAACCGTCAACTTCTTGCACGGCAGTCCATAGCTCCACTCATTGGACCAGCGCTGTTGTTAAGAATCTAGTCGAAATTATCAAATGCGAAGTGAGATAGTAACCAATATAACCCTCGCACCTCGGCAGACCTCGGCCATCTCTTTCGAGATAACCGATGATTAGACCTAAGTATTCCAAGACGAGACAACTTCGAGGCAGAAAATATTCTTCACGGTACTGCTAGTCTGACTTGGAAATGCGGTGCATCACTCTTTTTGAAAAAATATCAACGACTCAACTGTGCCAGTAGTACCGAAGCGAAAGCAATCACAACGGTCTACTAGGAGTTAAGTGCAGTCTGGTGGTGCGGTGGAACTGAAGAGGATTTTCTAAACATAGTTAATTATATCTGTGTTAATCATAGTTGCCACCTGAGATTAATTTAAAAAAAAAAATAATTTAAAGAAAAACAAAAAAGCCCGACTGCGTAAAAACTAATTTTAAAAATTACGTGAAAACGTACGACTGTGTGTATTGTACGAATTTTAAACTACTGGGTGTTCCTTTCTTTTTAGTTTTTATCTACATAATTCAACGTTTTCTCGGTCAGTCGGGTTTTTTGTTTTTCTTTAAATTATTTTTTTATTTTATGCTTATAAGTTACGATTCATTCAAAAGTTACTTTTTTACCAATAATATTTTTGTTTGTATATTGTTTATACTTGAGATATAAACTTAAATCAATAAGTAAGAAAATTAGCGAGAATGAATGTTTTGTTAAGCAATTTTAAGTCGTTATATATCCTAAACTACTATTTAAAATGAAAAATGGTAAAAGGAACCTAAAGATGATTTTAAAATACCTTTTTTTTTTTTTTTTTTATACTACGTAGGTGGCAGACAAGCACACGGCCCACCTGATGGAAAGCGGCCACCGTGGCCTATGAACGTGTGCAACACTAAGGGTGTCCTATTCAACGACACCCAACTTGTTCATCGACTTTTTTTTTCATTTTGTTAATATGGCGTCTGGTTGTCGCTGTGGTGAATTCTAATTAATGTCATGTCTTTAGTGACATTCGCATGGTTAAGACAAAAATGATCAAAATCGGCCCATGCGTTTGGTATCTAGAACGCCACATAGAAACAAACATACATACATAGACTGATAAACACAATACCCTCCTTTGCGTCGCGCAGGCGGGTAAAAGTTGGGAATCCAATAATAAATAAATAATTTAGAATAGAATAATGCGGTAGCCTAGTGGTATAGGTAAAGGACTTCCGAGACGAGGTCTCGGGTTCGATCCTAGGGTTTACCATGGCACACACCAATGACTTTTCGATGCTTTTCGAAGTTATGTGTGTATTTATCGCAGGTGTATAAGTGCCCGGTTAATGGCAATAAGCTCGCCACGAAATGTGGGTGCCAGCACCTCTGCCTACCCCTTCGGGGATATAGGCGTGAGTTTATGTTATGTTATGTCATGTTATGACGACGAGCGTTTTAGTCGGTTCGAGTCCGACATAATCACCTTCACTGACTTTGGCGGAGGTGGTATTCGTGGGGATATTGCGTACGATAGAAAAAAATCTGTATAGGATCTCATCACCATCAGCGAGTTTCACTTCATACATACAACACGTATGTATACACTCTACTTGTATGATTTTTCTAACGTTCATAACTTTTTTTCATACATGGAAAGAACAATACATGCATAGGAAATAACGTGTACCAACCAAAACAGCGCTGATGCGCTATGAAGCGATGTTTTGCTGCCCCTGTCACTACATTATGCTGAGGGGTGGTTAATTTTGCGCTGCATCGTACTTCGCTAGTGACGTTACACATCGGAATGTAGTTCATAATGATTTACTACTTATAAATGAAATGAAGTTTTGTGTTGTAACAACATGCATATAATTTTGGTATATTAATTAATAATAACTACGTATTTTTCGTAATGATAAAATAATTATAATTCCAAGAAGAAAAACATCTACGTACCTTTATAATACACAAATATAATAATATTCAATACATCTACACTCGTATAAATTAATATTCAATCAAAATAAATTTAGTTAAAGTTTCAAGAAAATTTTTAGCCGCTGAAATTTGTAAGTAGCAACTATTTCGTGAATAAAAAAAAGCATGCGAGGGTGTTTATGGTTGAGGGTTAGAGTGGGGACATGCGCGTCACGCGCTCGACTCGACGGCACCGACAGTCGCCGAGGGCGGAGTAGCGAGCGGCTTGAGTCGGCATTGATCTGCCGTACGCGCCACACTTGTACTTAAACCGTCGAACGCTCTTCTCACGACATCAACATGCAGCCGCCGCCGCGGAAGGTGAGTCACTTCTCATACTTATCTCCTTTCCACCTACCTCCCACACATTCCTAAATTAAACTTTCACTCAAATAACTACACTTCAAGTGCGCCTCGTGTCACAAAATTATATAAGTGTTTATATATTTTTGTTAACATACCTCCTCATTGTATTTTGTTTTTAGTATGATAAACGTAAGGTTAGTAGCCGCAATGAGGTAGTTTCATTAATCTGTAAACGCGTGACAGTGAAATCGATAAACGTTTTAATCTCATATAAACAGGCTGTACTAGTAAACATTTGTTGCGGGTTTTCATAATTTCTTTACTGTACAATGTGTTCGTCAATCATAAATGAATGTGCTGAGGTATTTTCGTAGACACTGTTAATTTCGTAGGTCGTAGCATTCTCGTAGCAAGCAGCGAAAGACGCAGTTGAAACTGAATGAGGCTTTTTGGGGTTAACGCCACCGCTAAGTAGAGGAATTGTGGGAAAACAATACGAGATTACGTTTACGCCGTGTTGATTAACGTTGTACTATAATTAGAATATAATAACTATTAAAATAACATTATTTATGAATTTTTTATTCATAAAATTTTATTTAATGAATTTGAATAATATTCATATGATGCTACATACATCCGCGTAGAGTCCTATTGTGTAGGTAGTCTAGATGAGAACTGTCACAGGCTAATCGATCGATTGATGATTGATTGTTTGCATAGGTCGTTGATTTACTTGTCTATGTCTCTAGTTATACTTATTTATTTGAAAACGACGCGGTAACAAATACGTTGACTTATCATCGAATTAATAGCAAAGTCAAGATAAAAAAAGGTTTTTCAATAAAAAAGTCACAAATAAATTGACTATTTTTGTCGTATTTTGCAATATTATTATGAATGGTAAGGGTTACGCAAATTGAAATAGCTACCATGAGTAACAATAAAAGAATATATGATAAATATAAAATATATTACATTCATATTAAGTTATATACTATTAAACCAAAAAAATATATGTCTAAGAAAAATACTAAAAGATTATATTCACAACTAGCTGACCCGAACAACTTCGTCTGCGTCACCCCGTTTTTGCAACATTTTTCATACCTGCTCCGCACCTGTTGGTCGTAGCATGATGTTATTCATATAAACCTTCCTCTTTAACCATTCTATCAATAAAAAAAACCGCATCAAAATACGTTGCGTAGTTTTAAAGATTTAAGTATATAAAGAGACATAGGGACAGAGAACGCGACTTTGTTTTATATTATGTAGTGGTAATAATAAATATATGATGAATTTTATTATTGTTAATTAAAATAACATAAAAACAATAACTTCTTCGTTATTCTAACATTAGTTATAATCGCATTCGAAGTCGGTTCGATTCAATTTCGACATTTTCCATGAAGCGACTGACATTTGACCTCCACAACTCATTGGTGATATCAAAATAGACCAGTAGTTGGACTCTATTTTAGGATTTCTACTACCCAACGCTAGATTTTCGTATGAGGACCGGGACCAACGGCTTAACGTGCCGACGCGACGCGAGACCTGATCTATGCAAATAACCATATTTGTACTGAACGGGGATCAAACCCGCGCTTCCTACGTAACGGACGCGTTCATTACACGCCACAGGGGCTGTCTTCTATAATAATAAAAACAAGAACCAAGCGGTTCGGTGAGTCTTTCCTCTGCCGCACCTTTAATCGGGGCATGAAAAAGCATCTGCCATCATTCTAACACTCTACGCATGTGTAATGGTGACCCTCTTTCCTGAGACTTTGAATTTAGCTGACCATTAGGCCGGGTGAAGTCAAATTGCCCTGCCCTAAATAAAAAAAAAACATCAATCGTGAGTCAATCACAAAAATTGTATTGAGATTTCACCTGGGCCCCGCAAACTCCAATCTGGGTTCAATTGTCAACCATTGTGAAACCAACAAGATTACAAATTATATAAGGGAATTTTAAACTTTTAAAATTATCGTTAAAGTCTGAAATTAAATAACACAATGAAAATCTGTTACCAGTTATAAATATCACGAATACAAAAATGTACTGAGCCGTTTAACAGAAAACATAACTTACCTCATAGCCCTGAGCAGAAGACAGACCCTAGGGGCTCGTCCATCAATTCGTAGGTGTAGGTCACTTTGACCCTAGGGATTGTGATAAGCCGCAAATTCTCTCTTCTTTGGTTTATCTAAGCGACTGCAATATGGGATTTTTAAAAAGGGGCATTCGAATGTTCCCATAGGCTAGAAGCCTGACTGTGGCACCGCTGATGCAATCGGCTACGATAACCACTTTCCATCAGATAGGCAGTGAGCTTGTCTGCTACATAATTGGTATAATAATATCCATTTTTGGACCTCTACACACTTTAATTTCTTACCAATTCCCTATAAATGAATATAATTATTTATAGAGAATAAAATTCTAGGACATTCTACACAACGCCTAAATCTATGGTAAATCTAGACCTATGGTAAGCAAAGGTTAACTAGCTTGTAATGGGTTCTAGAATACGAATGAACATACACAGATACATTTTAAGTAAATACCTACATATATACGAGTATTACATATAGATACAACCAAACCAATGCAGATATTTATATTCATGCTCACAAATATTGCACTGAGCGGGAATCGAACCCTACTGTGTAGCAGTTGCGTTCACTATCGCTACGCGACGGATATCGTCAAGTCTATCTTTTGCTTTTTAAAAGATTGAGGAATCAAAGAATCAATTTCGTTAATTCAGTTTAAGCACATAAAGAGCACATAATGAATGTCAAAGTATTTTGCAAATTCAACATTGCGTTCCGAAAGGCCTCATTTTGGGATTTCAACATTTTAGGAATTCAACTTTCTGTACCTGGAGGAAAGTTATACAATTGTATTGTCAATAATATTATAATATCTATCTATCTATACTATTATATAATCGTATAAAGTTTATGTTTTCCGCGATGGATGCAAAAAATACTGAACAGATTTCTATGCAGTTTGGAGAAGAGGTATGTTCCAACTTAAAAGTTTACGTTTGTTTGATTGCAATCGGTTAAGTAGAACCAGAGTTATGAATAGTAATATAGAATTGAAGTTGCACACAGATGGCGTTAGGTCGCGATAACCGACAGCAACGCGGGATGAGCCACGGGTATAGGCTAGTAATAATATGAAATAGGTACCTACCGAAATATGTTCAAATCAAAAACTTTATCTAAAGTTATAATAACGTGTCAATAGCCATGCCTCAGTTGATCAATAAATCGAGTTACATGAGATTAAAGACTGCATGATACATATCGAGGCCACCCAGATTTGTTTACCTATTTGAGACGCTATTTGAAGTCGCTTTCAAGTGTTTTAGACTTCAACCACAAACACTCGGTGGCTATACCTCTAAGACGTTATAGGGACGTCGCTTTTCTCAGGTTAATTCGATTTAATGCCCACTATATCCGGAGGCTAAATAGGGGCACCTTGGTTCTCCATTTTCCACATTATAAGAGGGGGGTCATGAACGGCGAGAGATATGTCTTGTATTATCACACCTCGGCAATCAAAGACGGCGTGCGTTTTAGTCGGCTTGAGTCCGACATAATCACCTCTACCGATTTTGGTGGAGGTGGTATCCGTGGAGGTTTTGCGCACAATAAAAATAAGAGTTAATTCATGTAAACAGTATTCTCTATCTATCAAGATAGAACAGTCCGCATCGACGGCTTAATATAGTTGGTTTAAGATTGATACTCAAACTAATTTTCAGACGACGAATAAAATAACATACGCCGAAGTTATAATAATAAAAATTATAACATTGAAATATAAGATAATAGTAATCAATTCATAGTAATATCAAAAATCCTCTTTTTGTGAGATACCTTCAAACTTCAGGAGATGAGTCAAGCACCATTTTAATCTTCACTTGATAATGATTTTTGACGATCTCGGTGTTGTGGCGGTAGTGACCACGACTGCCGCACCCCTATCTGCAACTTAATAGTTAAGGATTCGGTCTTCGGTCGAAATAACCCTGGTTCAAACCCTGGGTATATTTATATATACAGATTAGCTAGGGAGGTAAGCTTTTCGAATAAAATATTACATAAATATAATATAAATAAATATTATATGAAAATTAAGTTATAAGTGAGAGTGAAAATTTATGTGCATGTTTGCAATGAATTAACTCAAAAACTACAATACCGATTTCAAAAATGTTTTCACCATAAGAAAGCTACTACATTCTAAGTAACATACGCTATACTTATTGCACAAAATATTAAGGAATCTATACTAAAACTTAAGTAACGTAATCCAATGTGTAAAAGTTCCCTAGTACATCTTTCGTTGTGTACGCGGCGGAAATTATTGATGACTAGCTGTTGCCCGCGGCTCCACCCGCGTGGACTTCTGATCCCGTTCCCGCTGCTCCATTCCGAGCATTTTTATATTTGTTGATCTTTTAAACCTTGTCTGGACTTCCACGAATAATTCAAGACCAAAATTAGCCAAATCGGTCCAGCCGTTTTCATGTTATGTCGTGACAACGGGAAACGGGTTTCATTTTTATATATATAGATATAGTAAAATATGTGAGACGAGTGGAGAGGCAAGTAGAGTGGCGAGTATTTACAAGACCTTACATCCACTCGAGGGGATCCGCGGGCAACAGCCTAGTATTAGATAGTATAAATATTCGTTAATGGCCAATATTTATGTTACTCAAGTTCAAACTCGTGACTAACAAATTATGCGCGTGTTGTATAATAAGTAAAAACTTCCTCATCCTTCTTTGCTTTATGTAAAAGTTTGTTTCAAATTAAAGTTAGCGCGGTGGATAGCTGTAACGTGAAAAGTATCCCTTATTTCGTACGAACTATGGCTATTATAAAAGCATTATACACGCCTTAAATTCTATTTATATCTTGACTGCCTCCGTGGCTCAGAGTAGTATGTGCCGGCTGTGCACGAGGTTATGGGTTCGATTCCCACACAGGACAAAAATTTGAGTGATCAATAAATAATTGTTCTGAGTCTGGGTGTACTTTGTGTCCGTTAGTTGTATGTTTGTAAAGTCCCCTGCGATACAGGGCTTGTTCCCTAGTGCGGGAGTTGTCATTTCTAGAAGAAAAAACATCTTACGGATAAAATTGAGCCTGTATTCGTCCAGAATAAAAACTTATTTAACGCTAGCGTAATGTCTAGATGATAGGGACCACATAAGAGCCCCAAAATGGTGGTTGACGGTCACGAGAGATGCTCTTTGACGCTTTCAATCCCAACTCTGCAAGAAACTTATAAACACTTTCTATCCCGGAGGGTAAAAGGCCTGAACAGATGACGTAGATAATTGTGAATAATAGAATAACTAAAACTACAAGTACTACAGTCAGTAGCGTTCTTGTACTTCAACTTTTTAAGATGGCTTCTGCAGCAGAATCATTGTAATCGCCAATATCCAGTAAGTGAGAAATGTAATACAAAATTATGAAAGGCGAGACGCCAATGTCAAGTTTTTGAAGAGAATCTTCCAGAGCCACGTTGGTTATGCTAGTAAATTTATTTTCGTGTGTCCTCGAAATCAGGGCTAGAGTTCTTTAAAGACAGCGCGCTGTATTAAAAAGTGCTAATCAACGTGGCTTTGGTTGATTTTCTTGAAAATCTTGAACTCGATATTAATAATTTTGTATTACATTAACTACTTACTAGACATTGGTACTTCGAAACAACGCGCGATCCGACAATTGAACACATAGAAAATACATAATAAAGAGAAGGAGCAAAAATAAAAAAGAATTTTAAATGTATACGTCACTATCCTGCCTAATATTTGATGACATGGGCTGCCTCCGCAGTCGTTTTATTCAAATCCTCAGTTGTACAGGTATTGGGGCACAATGGATACGACATAAAGCCTTTGTTTATAGACGGTTTCCACAATCACAGCCACCACTATCACCCACCTATCAGGTCATCCACTGCTCTCCAGATGGAAAGATTTCGACAGCGTGGATGTGTTTTAAAGAGAGGGGGAGGGGGAAGGGCATTCGCTGTGAGCTGGCATTGTCATAATAGATGATGATATAACTATCTTCTTTCCGGTCCCATCCGGAACCTTCATGGCTGAACTTCGATATTTTCCGCGAAGCGACTGCTGTCTAACCTCCAAACCTTATTAGCAATGTCAAATTATTGCAGTTAGTTTAGTTATCGAACTATTTAGGACTCTAAATACCCGTAACGACTGCTATAGATGTTCGTATGGAAAAAAAACAAAAAAAATAAAAAGATGTTCGTATAAATACATTGCATATATTATATACATACACACATATGCTCACGCCCATAATCCCCGAAGGGGTAAGCAGAGGTGTATTAAACACCCACATTTCGCCAACTATGATTTTAGGTCCCACGTAATAGGGGGCAAGCCTATTGCCGCCAATCTTGCACTTTGTGAAAAAATCGGTATGCCGAAAATAAATTCCAAACCGAAAAATGTTGCAGATATATAAATTTTGTTATTTTTTACCTGATTCCTTGTTATGCCTTAGCCGCACAAGCAGTACCAGTTAACGTCTTAGAGAGTATCAGACAAAGGGCAACCATTGCAAATATACATATTAATGCTTGGAAATATTATGTAGTACCTACTGAGTGGGAATCGAACCCATGCCCCTGTCCCTACCGCTGTCCTTATAACTCTTAGTGTCATAAATTGAGTTGGTCGTTCAATATTCCTTCAACGATAACAGCTTCAAATAATCTATTCCGAATAGTTCCGGTACACCTAACCAGTAATACATATAGGTAATATAGGTTACCTGCACAAAGATTGAAGATTTGAAGATTTCTCTCCCCACAGATGGAATCGATTTTTCATTTTAAATAAAAACAAACATGTATACACACATATCTCCCTTCAGGTTAGGCAGAGGTGAATTAACACCATATTTCACTAGCCATTTCATTCGGCCCCACTTAATAGAGGGTGAGCCTATTGCCATATTCCGGGCACTATTATCTGAAGATGCTATTTTCAAGTGTTTACCTCTAATAGACCAGTTTTCACAGCTGACACTTAGGATATGATGCTTTTCATTACCATGACCTCGTATTGACTCGACCACCAACATGTTGATAAGCATCTAACACGGTTAACTAAGAAGTGTCCCTGTAAAGCAACTGCCATCTGACATCCACAATCCAATATGGATATCGAAGTCCTGTCATTAGTGGTGTAAAACTTTTTAGGACTCCAAACCCCTGTAACGACTATAACAGATGTTCGTATGGCAATGTGCTCTGCAGATAAGTTTTAGTTGGCACGTGTTACTTTATAATTGCAATGTATATCTACTCGGTTCCAAATTGCCCTCAATATTGGTAACCACTAGCATTATTCAACAAATATACCTGAAGAATAAACTTTAAGTTTATTTATTTATAAAAAAGTATATATAAAGTAAATGTCAATCCATTACAAGACACGATAATGTTACAAAGGTGTCCCTCATCTTGACGGCCTCGTCATATACTTTTTCACGAACTGCTTAAAGGACACGGCGCCATAGTTGAAAAAGAACCGAAACGGTGACTCCAGGATTATAAAACACAAACATAATCCCCGAAGAGGTAGGCAGAGGTGCTAGCACCCATATTTCGCCAGGTTGTTTAGGCCCCAATGTGATAGGTGGCCAGCCTATTGCCATTAACCGGTCACACATAACCTCGAAAAATACACACATAACCTCGAAAAGCATCGAAAACTCATTGGTGTGTGCCATGGTAAAACTTGGGATCGAACTCGAGACCTTGTCTCAGCTGTCCATTACACATACCACTAGGCTTATAAAAAAAACAGTAAATAATATCAAACGACGCAATTATCATGCCGTTTGCCGGCACACCATAGAACTCAGTATATTTACTACCAAAATTAACACCATTCTGAATTTCCCTCAAATCTGAACTGTTATAGCGTGAAAACATACAAACGAAAACTTTGTTTGTATGAACATTAAGTACTCAATAACTTCTGGGCGGATTGTGATGAACTGTTTAGACTCCAAATAGATACTTATAATCTGATTCAAAACTTACAGGCTGACGGTATTAACCAAACTTGGAATTACATTTACTTTTTTGCCTATGATCTAGGGCTTGATAAGAAAAAGAGAAATATAGAGATTCCAGAAAGATATAATCTGACAGAGTAACAAGTATTTAAAAGGGTATGCTAAGGTGATTTAGGCAAGTAGAGTGAAGGAATACGGAGCAATTACAGGACATATCAGGTGCATGAACACGCTAGTCGGGGTCGACCCCGTGGTACAGACACTTACCAAATTAATACAATGTTGAAAAAAGGGCAGGACTGGAGTATTCGAAACTGGTGGGCTTTGATGAATGGCTTAATAACAGTAGAGGAAATTCGTGAAGTAAATTTAATTAAAGTAAATAAATTAGAGAGGATTGGTTTATAATAGAGGCAAAGGTAATCAGACACAGGCTCTGACCGGTTTACGCTCTAAGATGATAATGATGACTGGCAGAAGGTTATGGCTATGCATGGTCTCCCCAAGCTGTAGGTTAGTGATTAAGGAGTCTGCTTTGTGATCGAGAGATCCCGGGTTCGATTCCTGGCCAATACACTACCGATATGAACCCGCTCCAAACACAAGATGCTTAGCTTGAGGGAATATTGGTTGCTAAAATTCTTTAAATTTCGTTGCTATTGTTCGTATACCAGAGTTCAATTCCGCTTATACTCGTACTATTTAAGAGAGCCTTTGGTAGTCAGTTTATAGTTTTTGTGAATTGTTATAGAAAGTACACGAGTATTACATAGGATATAGGAGCCAAAGTAAATCGTACGGTACCCACTGATGACCATAAAGGCCATGACGAACGTGGCCACGACCAGAGAATACTCCGGGAAGAAACTCAGCGGACATTTTCTCTTTTTTTTCGGTCGACTGAAAAAACATTTACTTAGTATAGATACAGTAATTCGCTAGAGTAGCAAGTTGAGTGAACAGCTCATTTTCAGGCTTGTTTATCATCCAAATAATTCTGGATTTTATAATAGCATTTTTGCCATTTCATTTTTCCATTGTGTTAAAATCGTCACTGATTTTGTGACGTTTTTACATATACATAATACATACATAAACTCACGCGTACATTCCGAAGGGGTAGGCAGAGGTGCTAGCACCCACATTTCGCCACATTTTTATGTTTAGGGCCCAATGTAATGGTAGTGAGCCTATTGCCATTTAACCGGGCACTTATAAACCTGCGATAAATACACACAGAACTTCGAAACGCATCAAAAAGTTATTGGTGTGTGCTATGGTAAAACCTGGGACCGAACCCGAGACCACGTCTTAACATTCCATAACCCTACCACTAGGCTACCGCGGCCTCACTTCACGTTTTTAATCTAATGGAAAAATACAGGTTTTTCATTCATATAATATAGAAAATTCTAAAATAAATATAATTATTAATTAGTTAGTGAATAAACTAAATAATTTTCTTTATTTATTAAAATGTGAAAACAATTATAATTAATAAGTGCATGTCTAAATTAAAACAAAAATACTCAGAGTACAACCGTGATTGTGTCGAATAAACCGCCCCGTATCGTTCCCAGAGCAAAGGTGCCCCATGATACTGGCCGCATTGCCTCGTTGAATCGCAATGGTCATCTTTGCCCCAGGAACGAGCAATAAAATGAATAAAATTATAAAATGTGAATAAAATTAAAGCTATTCAATAACTTTTTCACCACAGCAGCTCAAACAAGTGAGTTTTGCTGCGTAAAAACAGTGTGCAAAATGCGATTTTGCTCACTCAGTGAGACAAAGTAGCTTTTTAATTATTATTTTTTTAATTTTCAATTAAGAGTGCCAACCATAGATTCAAAAAGAATTGTTCCGCGAATAACTTTTGAACTACATACACTGCACTCTGTCTCTTGGCCGTCCATAAAAAAGTTCGAGTGACAAACACAAGTATTTTGAAGGTTTTTTTTTAATTATGGCACGTCAAAGGTCCTATTTCGAAATTCTAAATTTGAAAGATATTTGTAAAAGAATAACCATGTATTTTATTTACGTTATTTAATAATTATGTAATGTTATTGAATACCAAAATAAGTAATGCATAAGTATTTATAATGATTACTATTATCAACATTTGAAAAATAAAATGTCATGTACGCTGTTTCTGAACACACCTTAAAAATAACGGGTATAAAATTTAACTTTTAACTTTCAACTTTAAATTTGCAGAACAGCAATAAGTACATAATTAGATTAATTATTAACTTTTAAAATTTTCAGCATTATTTTAATTAATAATAGGTGCTCTGTTCTGTTAAAGTGTTGCATTATCTTCTAAGTAATATTTCTTATGTGTTCTCGCTGCTGAAGTGAAAAGTAATGTGTGCCACACGAGAGCAAAATAATTTGCATCTCGTGCATTTGAATCCCTCACTACGCTCAGGATTCTACAGTAGAATCACTCGCTACGCTCGTGATTCAATCCTAGAATCCCTCGCTTGCTCAGGATTCAAAATCAGCACTCGCAGCAAAAAACAGTTTTGCTCTCTTGTTGCACAAATAACTATTTTTGGTTAAACGGTTTTATTTGGTTTGTTGAGTCAAATTTAGTCATTGAAATCTCTTTCTGTTGACTAATCGATTTGATATTATGATGCATTTGCACACTTTTTTTAGTTCGAGTGACGATACAACTTAATTAAATTCAATATCATAGTAAATTCAAAATGGCCGCCGCTACAAAATGGCGGCTTATTATACTATCTCAATGAATAAAACCGTTTAACTTTTTAATAATACTTGTTATTACAGACAATTAACATATTATGAAGATATCAACATTATCAAGATATTGCCAGTGCAGCTGCATTAGTCGTCTTGTTAATTTTTGCTAATTACCTATGCAAATTGACTTGTTGATTAACGCGGATTTATTGGTATTGCAACATTGAAAAACAAACATCGGGAAGATCACGAAAAAGTTTTACGGTAACGTTAACAGGAATTAACGCGTTCATAGTAGGTAGGTAATCGTGAAGTCCCAGGTACGAATCCTGGATATTACTCTACCGACTTGAACCCACTCCTAACACTGACAAGGTAATTTAGCTACAGGGGCTAGCAGGATTATTAATGTAATTTCGATAATATTCATCAAAAAACAGCCTCCGCGGCGTGGCGGTAGTGCACGCGACTGCTACGCATGGGGCGCGTTCGATCCCCGCTCAGTGCAAAAAGTTGTATGCACTGGTCTGGTCGTGCCTCGGAGAGCAAGTTAAGCCGTCGGTCCCGGTTGCCATACAAACATCTATGGCAGTCGTTACTGGTAGTTGGAGCCCTCAAAAGTCCAACTAGTCTAACTTGGAACTTCCATATCGCCATTGGTCATTGGACCATTATTGTGGAGGTCAGATGGCAGTCGCTTCACGGAAAATATCGAAGTTCAGCCGCATCACAATTAGACTGGAAAGCCGACCCCAACTGAGCTGGGAAAAGGTTCAGAGAATGATGATTCATTAAAAAATACGTCTTCGTTCTGGTCTGGTTACAGTATCTGTTGTAACATGGTGTTACCATAACCAGTGTGTATAATACCTAATACCTACCTACCTGTACCTACCTATGATAGTGTCCGGTATTTAATTCCAGTTAACATTATTGTTCCACGGCCACAACAGTTTAAAAGCTAGAAGATATTATATGTGTTTCAAATTGTTTTCTATCTCAAAAGAGGTTTTTTTTTACCTTTATCAGTGTTTGTGTCCTTGGTGTAAGACGTAGTAACTATTTGTTAATCTGTGGCGTATGTGCGTTCTTAATAATCGATTATATTAACGAGCTGTTTTCAATTTGACTGTATTTTTGAAATGTTAAACATGAATAAGTAGAGTGAATAAGTCCGGAGCAAATGTCATATCAGATTGGGCAAGCCGGCTAATATTCTTTAAAAAAAGACACATTGAATGTTTATATTATATTGTTATGTATGTTTATATTATTTATTACTTAATTAGACTACAATTATTTGTACACGAAGGCACGTGACCGCACGGTCACGTGCCTTCGTGGGAGTGAAATATTTGATGGAATTTCGTTACTATTGTTCGTACAACAGAGTTCCATGAAATTGATTACCGTAGCGCTGTACTGCTTTGGTTCGATTCTAAAGGAATCGAACCAAAGCAGTACAGCGCTATAGAAAGAAAGGAAGAAAAATGCGTTTGTTTTTACTTACTCGTACTACTTAAGAGAGCCTTCCGTGGTCAGTCTATAGTTTATGTATGTTGTTCTAGAAAATAATTTTTAAAATCCGTTCATAAACGACGGAAATATCAAGGAACATAGAGAAAATGTCGGTTAAAATTTACATGTCTAAACACATAAATGTTTATAAAATTAAAACTGCTGATCCAAAAATTTATAGGACCAAATGGCAACTATTTTGCAGCGAACTAAAAACTATCACGTAAATCGAATCATAAATCTCAAAGTAACACGTAAATATTGAGAACCTCCTCCTTTCTGGAAGTCGGTGAAAAACGCATCGCATGCAACGCATTCAAGCATCACGTGAACAAAGAATGTATAGAGATATAAGGTAAGGAACCTCAAAAGGAAAAAATAAGGATTCCTTACCCGGAATATTTTGTTCTCCGTCTGACTGTATGTTAGGACCTATTTCTCAGGAGAATGCGAGGAGGTATCAAGTTTATCTATACCATCTTAAAAGTAATAAAGAATCAAAATTGAAATTCAACGGATACATAGCCAAATATTTCCCACGGGCAGCGGGAAACCATAACAGGATTAAGTAGTAAAAGTAGTACCTAAGTAATGAGCGGACATAATTTTCACAGCTCTTTTACTATTCTTCATTTAATGAGTTCTGTTAAATACATGGAATGAGCCACAAAATTGCTTTTAAAGTGTTCCACTTTCATGAAATTATGGAGTTACGTGTAATAATTTAAAAATTAACTGACGATAATTTCTTTTTACACTGTATTTAAAAATCAATTATCTGATTCAAAAAATTGTGCGTTCCGGTTATAACTATGTGATGGATAAAAATAATTAGTGTTGTTTAGGAGCTTTTTTATAACCAGTATGTAGTAAATAAACATAGGTATGACCGTCTTGGTGGTAAGTGTAAATCGTTGTCCATGTTAATTGAGAAGTCTCATGTACCTTGTTGTAGAAATAAATGTGGACACAAACTAGCCACCATTGATTGCAACACACAACTAACACAATTAAAAAGAAATCAAATTTAAAAAGTTAAGAAAGTGAAAAATGTATTCCTAGTTTGAAGCTAGAGGAAAATATTTATTCTCCACCTAACCTATAAAAGGGTTTGAACATTAAAAAGAACGCAACATGTAATTATCATTTTAAAATCATTCGATATAGACTTACTCGTAACTCTATTTACAATAACCACGAGAGTTAGGCAGTGTACGGACTACCCAAATGAATAAAAATCGCTAATATGGAACTTACTGTTCCTACTTACCTACTGTACTACCCTTAAGGCCTGGTCCACACTGTCGCACGTGGCGGCTGTTAGAAAGGGTCAAAGTCAATGACCGTTGCTGCTTGCATCTCAAATCAATCTCGCGCCGGATGTATCAGCGTCCACTGTCCACTCGCACGTTTATGTAATGACGCTTATATTAGTTTATACGATCATGTCATCGTATTGTGGTGTCCTTTCATCTTAGATTAACCACCACGTTTCGGGTTCTATCCCAGGATTTACCATGGCACACACCAATAACTTTTCGATGCCTTTCGAAGGTATGTGTTTATTTATCGCGTGTTTTTAAGTGTACGATTAATAGCAATAAGCTCGCTACCTATTATATGTGGACCTAAACATAAACTAGGAATATTAGGCGTGTGTTTATGTATGTATGTATGTAGATTAGCTGTTTTCAGTTCCATCCACGCGGAAGTCTTATTCCATACCCGCTTCAGTTCTTTTCAGTTGACCCCTTTGTACACAGATATATTTTAATAAGTTTCAAATGAATGTATGGGAATTTTCTATTTATATGTAAAGATGCATACCCCACTTTAAGAACCCGGGGTAATAAGAAAAAGGAAGCCTGCTTATATTGATTTGGTCATATTATAATAGATAGTAGTGGTAAATTATTAATTTGAGGAATATATGAGTCTTAAGAATTTAGTAGTCATAAGGGCACCTAGCCCAAAGGCACCGGTTTGCCTTCTGACCACTTAGGACGGATTTAAAGGGAAGAAACTCAGTTTGCAAAGGAGATTATCTTCATATTCATTCATGTTCGGGTTCGATTCCCGCTCAATGCAAATATTTGTGTGCTTGAATATGAATATCGGCATTGCTCTGGGTGTTTCTATATATAATATGTATGAATACTCAAAAAAAAAAGTATCTTAGTATGTTTATCCGCATTCTAGAACCTGTAACACAAGCTAGTTAAGCTATGCTTACCATGAGTCTAGGTGACGTTGTGTAGATTGTCCTAGAATATTTATTTATTTTTATGTATTGTACTGGACTTTACTCTCCAATTTCTCCATATATCGTGTCGTGAACCTCCTTGTTCGTTTTTACTGCCATTCTGCCTAACCCTTGTGAACCTATTTGTTTGCAACGCTGAAGCCTTACACTACTATTGTTAGTAAGTTCACGTGTTCATCTTATACATTGCATATACTACTACAATATATACTACACATTTGTCTTTTTACTTGGAAGTTTGTCCGCAGTGTTACCCACTGTTAGACCTTAGCCAATTTCCCGCCTTATATTGTTAGTTCCATATTCGAAATACATGCGAATAAATATTCCAACTGGTAACATTCATATAGGTATGTGGTGGTATTTCGTGTTACCATCAATTTCAGACTAAGGTTGAACGGACACAACATTCGATATAAATTAAATATTTGTTACCTTAGTGAGGTTCTTACATTGCGTGTAACTGCTCTGACAACATTTAATAACACGTGTTATTTCACGAAACATACCAACATGAGAATCAAAGTTTTTGATTATCGAAATAATTACATAAAACAAACAGAAGTACCTATGTCATGATTAGGTCAGTGGCCAAGCTGTGTCTGTGGTACGAAAAACTATCAATTCGTGAAGTAAATTATTCGAGAGAATGAAGCATTACGATTGGTGGGTTTTTCCGCACGCACAGTTCCATTCCGTTCACAGTAGACAGCCTGCCTATTGTAATGATCCGCCCTTCGATACCGATTACGAATTCGATTGTTTTACGTGTTGAACAGAATAGGTTTATTACAGTGGTTTCAACCGTGTCACGGAAAGTTTATTTAGCTGTCGTCCTTGCGAACATCTGTGGCAGAGTCCTAAAAAGTATGACAACCAGGTTAAAGCTGTGGAGGTCTGATGGTAGTCACTTTATGGAAATAATGGAAAATGAGCCGTTTTACCAAACAACACAATATTATACTGTACTCGCAAGATAGAATAAACTATTGTAGTTCGAACATTTGTTTGCATTTACATTTGAAGTCGTTCAGAATTCAATATGGAAACCCTTCAAGAATTTTTCATATAAGGTTGAAGATAGCTGCGTGGAGAGTTTATGAAAATGTTCATACAATAGGTATGTGTCTGTACTTGAGTGCGGGGGTTGTATAACTCGTTTTGTAAACTCTGAGCTAATGTGATGTTTGACTCGCAGCGTAAATATAATTACTTTGTTATTACGTTTCAGCCATATTACAAATTGCAAAGTACTTACATCTCCAGATTCGTTCCTGTTAAATAAATTACAGTCTTATGAGAGAGAGTGCGATTTAATAGAATTTTCCGTTTAAATTTGGAGCCAGGAAACTCGTACACTCTTGTATCAACTGTATCGCTTCTATGATGCATGCGGTGGGGCGGGGGGCGTAGTAGAGAAAAAGAAAGGAATAATCTGACTGTCGATATTGCCCCGCTGCGCCGCGAGCTCCATAGTCGCATGGGAGTGTAACAGCGCTTGTGGTCAGACTATAGCTGGCTGTATACGTCGCTAGGAAGACCTAGCTAAATAATTATCTTAATTTATCAAATTAGTTGACTTATACGATTGCTGCTCCACTAGGTTTTTTTTTAATATTCGAGAGGCTTGCGTTTGACCGCTATCACGGCTGGTGGTAGTAGATGAGTAGTCTTCAATCAACCGACAATGAGAAAATGAGAAAAGATTTTTCAAATTAGCAAAGCATTTCCTGTGATGAATACCTCGCAACGCTATCCATCAATCAAACAGACTCTTCAGCTTTATAATATTACCTATTATAATTAAATAATTCTTCTAGAGATTCGTTGCTTCATCATTTCTTAGAATTACGATGTGTCGCGTCTCGCTTGATATCTTATAATGGGTTGCTAACGGGAGACTTCTGATACTCTTCAATACTGTAATATACAACAAAGAGCACATTTCAGTGGGATTATATATAGGTGTCAAGTCCATTGTGTTATCAGGGTACTTACCGAGTAACATAAAAGATATTAACAAAAGGTTGGTGTGCCACAAATGGAACAAGGTCGGGATACAGACTACAAGGCGTCCGAGATAATCGTACTAATCCTTAGACGGTAGTAGGTATATTAATGCTGCCATGACGCGTTTGTTGGTCCATTACGTGGCACATAGATAAATTGATGAGCGTGTTCTTGTGTCATAAGCATGGACTACAGAGTTTAAATAAAAACCGCGGCTGGGAAATTGTTCAGAATGAATACGTAACTTTATTGGGTTTAGTTGGTTATGCAAATGTAAATTTAAAAATTGTATATTCAGTTTAGACCACTAAATGGCATATACAGGATTTTCGGTTCCACATAATAGAAGTCAAGCCTATTGCCGCCAATCGGGCACTTTGTAACAAAATGGGTATGGGTAATGGGTCATATCGCATGTAGGATCAGTTATCGAAGTACAATTCGCCACTATTTAATTACATTATATCACCACGCTTATCACTATTTTTAATTAATAAATGAGTTATTATTTTTTATATACCTCATCATTCCCTGAACCTTTTTCCCAACCAGTTGGGGTCGGCTTTCCAGTCTAACTGTGATGCGGCTGAACTTCGATATTTTCCGTGAAGCGACTGCCATCTGACCTCCACAACCAATGGTCTAATGACCAATGGCGATATCGAAGTTCCAAGTTAGGCTGGTTGGACTTTTTGAGGGCTCCAACTACCCGTAACGACTGCCATAGATGTTTGTTTGGCAACCGGGACCGACGGCTTAACGTGCTCTCCGAGGCACTTATAAACCTGCGATAAATACACACATAACTTCGAAAAGCATCGAAAAGTCATTGGTGTGTGCCATGGTAACCTGGGATCGAACTCGAGACCTCGTCTCAGCAGTCCATTACCCATACCACTAGGCTACCGCGGCTTATTTTTTATATACCTACAGGTTTTTTATTCATATAATATAGAAAATATTTTATAAATGGATACAATTTTTAAATAAAGTAGTTTGTGAATAAAATAAATAATTTGATCTATTAATGTGAAAGTAATATACTTAATTAATAAGTAAATGTCTAAATTAAAACAATAATACTCAGAGTACAACCGTGATTGTGTCGAATAACCCGCCCCGTATCGTTCCCAGAGCAAAGGTGCCCCATGATACTGGCCAATTGCCTCGTTGAATTGCAATGGTCATCTTTGCCCCAGGAACGAACAATAAAATGAATTAAATTATAAAATGTGAATCAAATTACCTAAAGCTTTTTTTAAACGGTTTTATTTATTTTGTCTACTGGTTGGGTCAAATGTAGTCATTAAACTTTTAGTCCCATTCTGTTGACTAATCAATCTGATATATATGATGCACTTGCACACCTTTAGTTTGAGTGACCTAACTTAATAAATTCAGTATCATTGTAAATTCAAAATGGTTGCCGCTACAAAATGGCGGATTGTACTATCTCAATGAATAAAACCGTTTAACATTTTAATAATACTTGTTATTACAGACAATTAACATATTATGAAGCCATCATTATCAAGATGTTACCAGTGCAGCTGCATTAGTCCCCTTGTTAATTGTTGCTAATTCTCTACGCAAATTGACTTGGTGACAAATGCGGATTTATTGGTATTGCAACATTGAAAAACAAACATCGGGAAGATCTCGAAGAAATTTTACGTTTAAGTTAACAGGAATTAACGCCTTCATGGTAGATATATATAGATCTTCGGTAGGTTAATAGTAAAGGGTCAATTTTACGATCGCTAGATCTCAGGTACGAATCTTCGATTTTACTCTACTGACCTGAACCCATTCATAACACAAGCTAGTTAACTTAGCTGGCAGGATTATTAATGCAATTTCAATAATATTCATTCAAAAATGTCTTCGTTTTGGTCAAGTTAGTGTCTGTTGTAACAGTGTGTTACCATAACCAGTGTGTATAATACCTAATACCTAGGTAGGTATTAGGTATTTGTAGTATTTGTAGTCATTACAAGTAGGTACTTGTACCTACCTATGATAGTGTCCGGTATTTAATTCCAGTTAACATTATAAGGACAACAAAAGTTTAAAAGCTAGAACTTACTTGGTACTTCACCGAGTATCATCAAACATATTAACAGTAGGCTGGTGTGCCACAAATGGAACAAGGTCGGGATACAGACCACAAGGCGTTCAAGATAATCATACTAATCCGTAGACAGTGGTATATTAATGTCACCGTGACGCTTTTGTTTGTCCATTACGTGGCACATAGATAAATTGATGAGCGTATTTTTGTGGCATAAGCAGCTAGGAAATGGTTAAAACCGAATACGTAGGTAACATGATTGAATTTACTTAGTTCTCTAAGTGCAACTGTAAATTCAAAAATTGTATATTCAGTTTAGACCACTAAACGGCATTTACATTCATTCATTAATTCATTCATTCATATGCTCACGCCCGTAATCTCCGAAGGGGTAGGTAAGAGGTGTATTTAACAGTCACACTTCACCAACTATGATTTTCGGTCCCACACCTCGGCACTTTATCACAAAATGGGTATGGAGAAAATAAATTCCTAATCGAAAATGTAGCAGTTAAATAAATTTGGAAAAAAATTGTCCCAATTCCTTGATACGCAGTGTAAATCGCAAGGAAATTAATTATGTGCTTAGTCGCACAAGCACTACCAATTAACGTCTTGTAGAGTATCAGAAGGAATTTACAAAACGTCATCAATTATAATTTAATGCTAACTGCAAATGGACCATATCGGTTCAAAACGTGGCCCCGACATGAGAATATTCCGGCAAGAAACTCAGCGGGCTTTCCTTTTTTTGTCGACTTACAAACATTAAAGAGATAGAGTAATTTGCTTGAGTAGCAAATTAAGTGAACAGCTCATTTTCAGGCTTGTTTATCACCCAAATAATTCTGAATTTTACAATTTCATTAAATTTTTTCATTGTATTGAAATCATCACTGTTTTGTGTGACGTTTTCAATTAAATACCGCACAAACTCGAAGTAACTATGCGTTCAAAAATGTATTGAGATAGTACCTGGACAAAGACTCCCGACACAAAAAAAACTTTCAAAAAGTAAGATCCAAGGTCCGCCGACACGACAATGCATGAATTGTTTAAATTTGACTTTTTGAAAAGAGACGAGATTTTTTAAATTTTCTTTTTATTTCATACTTTTTAAATTGATCTCTTTATGAAGCCATATTCTTTGATACCCATATTGACGGACTATTAAATTTAAAAAGTTATTCGCTATTTATTGGTGGCGGCTATCTTTTGTTTTAAATTTGACATTCACCCATCATTCACCAATCATTCCACTATTTATGGTTCAACTATTAGATCACGTAAGAAGAACAAACATCATCTTTACAAACGATCATACTTTATAATTGTTATTAGTATAATACGGAGTCCCCTCGTCGGAAATATGAATTTTGTACTTAAATCGATTCCATTTAACCTATCGCAGTCTACAGCCTCTTGTTTCCACACACACACACTTGTGATCACATTTACTAATCCTAGACAGTGCGAGAAAGTTCATATCGGCAGTTATTGAAGTACAATTCTCCATTATTTAATTATACCAGATAATATTATATCACTACGCTTATCACTATTTTTAATCCATAAATGAGATATTTTTTTTTATTCATATATAAAATAGAAAATTTATAAATAGATACTTACATATATTATTTATAA
Source organism: Pelosia muscerda (assembly GCA_963691645.1). Taxonomy (NCBI): domain Eukaryota; kingdom Metazoa; phylum Arthropoda; class Insecta; order Lepidoptera; family Erebidae; genus Pelosia; species Pelosia muscerda. The sequence continues at coordinate 1,280,709 of OY829098.1, read as the reverse complement.
ATTAGTGAATAAAATAAATAATTTTATCTATTAATGTGTACATGTGTATAATTATTAAGTACATGTCTAAATTAAAGCAAAAAATACTCAGAGTACAACCGTGATTGTGTCGAATAACCCGCCTCGTATCGTTCCCAAAGCAAAGGTGCCCCATAATACTGGCCGCATTGCCTCGTTGAATCGCAAAGGTCATCTATGCCCCAGGAACAAGCATTAGAATAAATAAAATTATAAAATGTGAATGAAATTAAAGCTGTTAAATATTTTTTGTTAAACGGTTTTATTTAGTTTGTCTACTTGTTGAGTCTTTAGTCATTGAAATTTTAGTCCCCCCTTCTGTTGACTAATCGATCTGATATACAATTTAATAAATTCAGTATCATGGTAAATTCAAAATGGCTACTGCTACAAAATGGCGGATGATACTATCTCAATGAATAAAACCGTTTAATATTAATAATACTTGTTATTACAGACAATTACCATATGATGAAGCCATCAACATTATCAAGATTTTACCAGTGCAGCTGCATTAGTCCCCTTGTCAATTGTTGCTAATTCTCTACACAAATTGACTTGGTGACAGATGCGGATTTATTGGTATTGCAACATTGAAAAACAAACATCGGGAAGATTACGAAGAAATTTTAAGTTAAATGTTAAGTTGTTATAAGCACTCGTTGTAAATAAAGTTTTTAGATTGACATGGTCATTTACATATTCACTGTTAAATCGTACGGGATATTTACCATGTTTGTTAGTTTCTTCGTGTAACCGATATTTCGGCGCTGTTGCAAGCGCCATGATCACGGTGTACCTACTGATGACCGCCGAGCTCGGCGGTAACTAACAAACATGGTAAATATCCCGTACGATTTAACAGTGAATATGTAAATAAAGTTGTCGTTTGGTTTTCTATTAATATATGTTTCTAAGATTTTATTTGTAAACATTTATTACTATAATTTAGCTATATTCCTGGCGCAGAGGTTATATACCATCGCACTCCACAGTAGAAATGCGCCAAGTGTGATGGGCGTCTTTGCCCCAGAAGCGATAAGGGACGGGTTATTCGATTAATACCGACATTTGTTATTATTATTTATATAGTGTTAAGGTGATTTGTCTATGAGATGAAATTCAGCTATTGTTTATAGTTGTCTTTTGTTTGAAAGTATTTGAAACTGGAGTTCAAAGATACCGTACATATATAAATACATTAGAAGTTAAAAACCTGTTAATAAATATCTCCAAAATCTACGTACTAGTAACGATTCTTACAATGTATCATATACCTTGTAGTATTGTGTACAGGACACTCCAATCATACAATCAATCAATCAGCCGTCTATTGCTCGACACGTTACATATAATGGACTTGATATATGATTCGTACAAACAACTATCGTTCTTTCACTAGATATTAAATTGAATGGGATATTTAAGTAGGTATCCACCATGTTTGTTGATATTTTAGTGTAATCGATATTTCGGCGATGTTACAAGCGCCATAATCACGGTGTAGGTACTGACGACCGCCGAGTTAGTTCTTATTTACTCACTTTTAAACTGATCGCGTTAATACACGGGTTTCGGTTACCTTACTTTACGATTCGAAGTAACTGCTTCATGCGCCTGCAGTTGTCGTATGCAGTTGAAAATGGGATTTTAATTAAAACCTGATATAAATCTGAAGAAAATAGATTCCAAACTAATCTTGGAAAATACCAATCTCAACCCGACCCGGAAATTAGTTTCGAAGTCAATAATGGCATGGTATCGATGACCGACTACAGAGTGTCGTATTATGGGCAAAAAAGGCTTGTTCCCTATTATGTGGGACTGAGAATCATATTTGACGAAATATGAGTTAAATACGCTTCTGCCGGCTCGATAGAATACCTTCGTCAAATTCCAAATTCAAAAGTCATTTATTCTGTAAAAACGGTTCTGCAGAGACTCACTTAACGTCAAATTTTAAAATATAATAGTGGTTCGTTAAGCAAATGTGGTCCATTAGCATTTGAGATTCGGAACGCAGCCCCGGTCTGAGAAGACTCCGGTAAGAAACTCAGTGGGCTTTTCTTCTTTTTTAATCTAAATATATTTACTTAGTCTAGATACAATAACTTGCTTAAGTAGCAAGTATTTAACAGCAAATTTCAAGCTTGTTCATCATCTAAATAATCTCGAATTTTATTTTATTTACGTTTTTGAATGTGTAAACGTAAACGTAAATCCCTAATTTAATTGGGGAGCTTGTTAAAATATTATAATTAGAATCTAATTATGTTTTGTAGATAATACAGTAATAAATTATTCACATTGGGTTAGGTTGCGATCACAGTTACCCACTTGCTACGATCCTGGAATTCGCCTTATGCGTTTTCTTTCATCATTTCTGGAGACTTTTGCAAGTTGATTAGCACGGAACAGTAACTATTTAATGATCTGTGACGCGGCTGCTAGGCAGGAGGCGTGGGTTCGATTCCCGCTTAGTACCAATATTTGTGTGCATGATTAGGAATGTTTGCATTGGTAGTAACTGTGACTTGAAACATTAAACAACAAACATCTAATGTTTTCGCTCTTTTTATAATCATAGCGGCCCAACTCGGTTTCATATATTTTTATGAAAATTTCCAAACGGTACCTATTTTAACAGCCTATGCTACGCAACCTAATAGACATCTATTACTAAAATATTAAGTAGGTTTATGTAGCCCTAGAGAATTAGCGAGCACAAGTTAGTATTTTCATTTACTACAGATAACATATATTACCGCACAGATACAAATGACGTCTCTAATGAGTTCGAAATAGAATTCATCTCTCGATGTTGGAACGCATGCGATGGGAGCGCGTTGGAACGCTCCGAAGTGTGCTTCCTCTGAAGAATTAATAGATCCTGGGATAAATTACTCTTGTATGTGCCCTGTGCCTTCGACCAACGTATAAAAATAAACCTCATTCGTATTATAAGAAAATAATACTAATATTACAAAACTACGGAGAAAGTTTTTGTTTGATTGAATGCGCTTCTCAGGAAATACTGAATCGAACCGGTTATCGAGGTAGGTTATATGTTTATCATCAAGCTATTACTCTAGAATACGGAGTTGTAATCATAATTGAAAACGAATACGTAAAATTTCCATAGATTTAGCTAATGTTGAGAGGCCTACACTATTTTCACGCTGCCTGGGTTTGTATAAAGCTTTATTTCGAATTTTCCTTCTCTTGCAAATATCGTCTACGTGTTTTTCCGTTAATCGCCTCTTATGACACCCATCGGATGGAATAGAATGGTAATATTCTACTCTCATCACCACACAAACGATTTTTAAAAATTAATTTATTGCGGAATTAATTAAGTGATACGGGATTTCAAAGGATACGACAAACAATGCCAGGGAGGATCGTCTAATTCAAGTACAAAATAACCTTCTTGTGTTCGTTAAAGTACTTATAATATAATAAAACCTATCTATAAACTGAGAGGGCACGTTGCGTCGGTTGTATTATGTACTAAGCCCCTCAGTGCGTGGGAGAATACTGTCTGCCACATAACTTATTTAGTACTTCACTATATAGAGAACAAAGAACCGAATCCATCGATTCTGGTGACCTGGCAAAAGCACTGTATTAAACATTGTTCATTGGGACACTACGTATTGAATACTGATGGGTTTCTCCCTCCTATTTCTCTATTACCTACACCTAAGTTTCTTCGGTAAACAGATTATTCAACGAAACCAGTTCTTGACATTAGTGCGATTTTCTTTGTCACTATAGGTATGTTGCGAAGTTTTTCAATAAATCAACTGGTTTATCGCAACCCGCTGCTGGACTTAAAGGCCTTTTTCTAATGTTTGTAGGCTTTCGCCTACTGTTTCTCCGCTGACCAGACGGGTTAGTACAGGGTTTAAATATTTTTTCCGTTAGTCGCCTCTTACGACACCAGTAAGATGAGATAAGGAGGTGATAATTGTTCTCTTTTTGTCACCACACGCATTTTAGGATTTTAGGTAGGTACACTAAATACACATTTATTTTCCGTTCACCAAATCCCTACGGATGCCACCCCCACCAAAAGTCGGTGGGGGTGATTATGTCGGACTCGAACCGACCAGAACGCACGCCGTTCATGGGTCCTTGATTGCCGGAGGTGAGATTATACAAGACATATCTCTCGCACCCCGGCAGACCCGGCGAAATCTCTGTTGAGATGACCGTCGTCCCCTAATGTGGGAACCATGCCATGTTGTCCCCATCTAGGCCACGGATACGGGGAGGCGCACTTTGCGCCACTGTGGCAGCCTGCTTCTGCTAGGGTGACAGACGGCTCCACCCGTCACCCCCAGGCCCGCGCTCATGGGTGACGGTGGTCATTCTGCAACCTCCGACGTATTTATAATCGTTTGGCATATCAATCCGTTACATTTTACCACCCACCACACAGTGAAGTTGAAGTACTTGCTTATTCGCAAATTTGCACTTGAGTGCTGGATATCCGCCTTCCTTTTAGGTTTGGTCACCCTCTTACTTTTGTAATGAGAGATCTGAGGAAATAGTATTTAATTAAGTGGCCTAGTGTAGTAATACTGTATACGAGGCTTAGTGACTCGATACAAGCTAACAATACTTATTTTATTTCGCCGAGGGCAGACCAATTTCAACCATTAATATAGCTCATAATAGAACAATTATTTAAGGTCTGAATTTAAGAATGACATTTGAATTGCGATTTATCTAAGCACAGTTGTATAGACAGATTGACAGATTTGAGTCACCATATAAATAGAGATTCAGAACTGAGTGCCGTGGCTTAGATGAACACACTCCAGATCATTTATATGATATCCAAATATCCTCCCCACTAACCATATCCCTCGTCCCATAAGCTTCAACTCTCTTCTGACTTATACTTATTCCCCTCTTATATATTTGATTAGTGACTATATTGTCTCAAATAACATTAACTTGTAGAATTGTGTTTGTCTGCTATAATCACTAACCTATGTGTTTTGCTTTAACTCAATAAAATTACATACATTTGCCCAATCGAAACTTAACTTTAAATGCATATTTATCGAATAAAATATTCCTAACTGCTGAGTTAATGGCGAAAAGTTCTGAATCGCAACATTACACAAAAAAACTGATTGCCATTCTGAAATACGGGCCTAAATAAATCAGTTGGACTGGTATTTTTTAAGAACGTTACGAACGTTAAGAACGACTCTCGCTCCTCTACTCTTCGGTCCATCGTTCAATCTTGCAATCTTTCAATCCTTCCTTCTGACACAACTCACCATGCTCCTCACCTTGTTCCTTCTCTGCTAGATCTGATAATAGTTTCCTCCCTAAATCATGTAGCGAGGCATGGTAAGTATACTGCTGACGAGTTTTCCTACCATGACCTCCTATTTCTATCCTATCAACTACGCCCCCCTAAACTTAAGTCTAAAGTTCTACTGCAGCGGAACTTTAGTGGTATGAACCTTGACAGCCTGCGTAGGGATGCCGATAACTTGGATTGGGGTCCACTGTACGATTCCGAATGTGTGGACGAGAAAGTCACATTGTTTACATCTAATCTTACTCAGTTGTATGATGTGCATGCTCCGGTTCGTAGAATAAGAGTGAAACACCTCCCATCGCCTTGGCTTACCACTGAAATTAAATCTCTCATATCTAAAAAAGCGGCGGCCAAGTCGAAATATAAAAGGTGTCCTTCGGATTCAAACCGCGATAAATATGTAGCCATCAGAAATCACTGCAATAGAGTGTGTAGGAACGCACAACGCCGATATATCCATACCTCTGTAGAGAACGGAGATCCGGCAAAGGTCTGGAAGTTTCTAAGGACGTTGGGAGTAGGCAAATCTCACGAAGACCCGGTCCCTGACCACATAAATCTGGATTCACTTAATCAACATTTCTCATCGTCGTCAAAACTAGATAGAATGACAAAACAAAACACAATACAGCATCTTTCAAGAATCTCGACTCCCAACTGTTCTCCATTCTTTTTTAGTCAATTCACGGCTTGTGATGTCAAGAAGAGCATCATGTCAATAACGTCCAACGCGGTAGGAAGCGACTGTGTCAGCCGTAATATGATCCACCCTATAATCGACGAAATCCTTCCCGTCATCTGCCATATCCTGAATTACTCCATAGCCAGTAATACATTTCCTATCGCTTGGAAAGATGCCCAAATAATCCCTATACCTAAAAAGAAAAATCCTTCCGCTTTCTCTGAGTATCGTCCTATTTCCATCTTACCCTTTCTCTCCAAGGTCCTTGAACGACTTGTTCACACGCAGCTCAATAATTTCCTCACTAAAAACTCGCTGTTGAATCCTCTACAATCTGGATTCCGGCCTGGGCACAGCACTACTACTACATTGGTTCATATTACGGAAGATATCAGATCAGGTATGGAGGAGGGTGAACTGACAGTGCTAACTCTGTTAGACTTTAGTAATGCCTTCAATACCGTTGATTTCGACATTCTGCTTGGCATATTGAGCTCTCTTAACATATCTCCAACTGTGGTTGACTGGTTTCATAGTTACCTGTATGGTCGCCGACAGCGTGTCTGTATCAAGGATGCTACTTCCTCTTGGTGTGCAACGACTGCTGGCGTACCGCAGGGCGGCGTTCTCTCTCCCTTACTCTTCTCAGTTTTCATAAACTCAATCACCAACGAACTATCTTCATCCTACCATCTCTATGCAGATGATCTACAGATATATTCTCGGGCCCCACCGGACCGATTAAAAGAAGCTATTAACACCATTAATGCTGATCTAGCAGTGATATGCAACTGGAGTACCTCGTACGGTCTTGAGGTTAACCCATGTAAGACGCAGGTCATTCTTGTTGGTAGCCCTAGGATGATAACCAAGGTAGATCGGTCACTTCTCCCACAAGTGATTTGTAATGGGGTAAGTGTCCCTTATAGTGAGAAGGTTAAAAACCTGGGAATACTAATGGACAATTGTTTATCTTGGGGTCCACAGATCCAAGAATTAAAGCGCAAAATATTTGCTGCATCGGGGTCCCTGCGTAGGCTTCAAAATTTTCTGCCTACTGCCACGAAGATTGCGCTTGCACAAACTCTTCTTTTCCCTATCCTCGACTATGCTGATGCCAGCTATCTAGATCTCACCGAAGACCAACTTAACAAGCTTGAGAGACTCCAAAATCTCTGTATACGTTTCATATTTGGTCTACGCAAATATGATCATGTTTCTGAATTTCGACAAAAGCTCAAGTGGTTACCTATACGCTTTCGCCGGAATGCTCATATTCTTTCTCTTTTATACAATATTTTATTTAATCCCTTAACTCCTTCCTATCTCAAACGACGATTTGAATTCTTGCATAACACGCACTCTAGGGTTTTGAGATCATCGGAGAATCTGAGGTTGAAAATACCAAGTCATTGCACCAACTTTGCCGACAAGTCTTTTTCGGTCCAAGCAGCTCGGCTGTGGAATGCATTGCCAGTGACTATCAGGAGTGCTCAGTCTCTGCCTGTATTCAAGAGACTGGTAAAGGAGTACTACTTATTCCTCTGACAGCAATGGAGAACTATAATTATTATTATGTATGTAGTTATGTAGTATTATTATTTTTCTTTTCTTTCTTTCTTCTTTATTGTTGGGATGGGTACTCGCTGAAAACAATAGCGGGTACCTATGTCTATATGTATGCTATTTGTGTATACCTAATTATGTGTGTATGGATGTATGTGTGTATGGTGATAGGTGTGTGTATGTATGTGTATATGTACATGTTGCATAATAGGTAGCTTATTGTGTCGTGTTTGACTAGATATTATTATTTTCGCCATATAATATTTTTGCGCACCAAACTGCCCAGAAACACTTTTCTCCTGCTTTTCTGTCCATCCTATGGTTGCCTGTAAGAGATTGCCGCAGAGCGATAAGGCCGCCAATTGTATTGACCATGGTTACTTTGCACTTGTTCTGTATTTTTTTCCATATTGGTGTACAATAAAGACATTTATTATTATTATTATTATTAGTGGTAAATGTTCACCCAGGAATAAATTTGGAAAAGAATCTAAAGGTATGGTTCCGTAGTCCATTTACGATAACTACAGACGAATTCTGCAGATTACTTAAAATAGGCTTGAATGTAATAATATTCTTTACTGTTTTAATTCCTTGCGGCTTCTTAGTGGGGCCGTTTGCCCATTTCGAAGTTTAAGAAGTGGAAGTATGAGTGGAAAAATAAAAATTCAGTGCATTGTATGCATGAATATGGCTATTGGCACTGATCTGGTCGTGCCGCGGTGAGCACGTTAAGCCGTCGGTCCCAGTTGCCATACCTACATCTATCGCAGTCTTTACGGGTGGTTGGAACCCCTCAAAAGTCCGACTAGCTTAACTACAGAACTCGCCGATTTAATTGTGGAGGTTCGATGGCAGTCGCTTCACGGAAAATATCGAAGTTCAGCGGCATCTTAGTTAGACTGGTAAGCTGACCCCAACCGGGACAGGGAATAGGCTCAGAGATTGAGATGAATAAGCTGTTAAGCTAATTGCGCAACTACCATTCTTTGTTTCTATGGAGAACGAGTGCGGTCGGATGACGTGTCTTGCATTACTTATTTCAATTCCGATACGATTAAATGGCACCGGTAAGAACATAACATAACATAAACTCACGCCTTTATCCTCGAATGGGTAGGCAGTGGTGCTAGCACCCACATTTCGCCAGTTTATGTTTATGTCCCAATGTAATAGGTGGCGAGCCTATTACCATTAATCGGCCACTTATAAACCTGCGATAAATACACACATAACATCGAAAAGTCTCAAAAAGTCATTTGTGTGCGGCATGGTAAAACCTGGGATCGAACCCGAGACCTCGTCTCAGCAGTCCATTACCCATACCACGAGGCTACCGCGATCAATTAAAACGATAAACAATTATCACTTTCGTATCCGTATCATGGAACGCGGTATAAGCTACTGCGGTCTGCGGTCGACTACGGAATCACACCGTTATCTACGGAATGTACGAACGTTCCATACTTTTATCACAGAAGAAAAATGCTTTCGTTGTCTACCCTTTACTTTTTTTAGTAGTGAAATTGGAATAGCAGTGATATTGGTACACAAATACCTATACATACCAGATTCAGCTATTTGAAATGAATTTTCAATACAACCTTTTTTCTTATTTTGCGCACTGTTCGGGCCCGAAAGTGTTGGTAGGCTCTGCATACGTTGTTTTAAATTCCAAACCTATTAATATTACTAGTGTAACTAGGCCCACAGAACTTGATTCCGCCATTCCTTCATTACCGCGTTACCGAATTTAAAATATCAGTGGCATTGACTTGTAACTATTAGTGTGGGAATATTACCATCACTGCGTTATCTATTTCTGTCAAAGTTGATAATCACTATCACTACATAGTATAAAATAAAGTCGCGTTTTCTGTCCCTATTTTTCTTGTCCCTTTGTATGCTTAATTCTTTAGAACTACGCAACGGATTTTGATGCGGTTTGTTTCAATAGATAGAATGGTTAAAGAGGAAGGTTTATATGTATATAACATCATGCTACGACTAACGGGTGCGGAGCAGGAATGAAAAGTGTTGCAAAAACGGGGTGACGCAGACGAAGTCGCGTGGGTCAGCTAGTGCTTTATAAAAGAGCGTTGCACGAAACACATATTCTGTTAGTTTTTCACGTTGTTCCTCTATCCATAGAGGAACTTTATGGTCATAGGGTTGCCAAAAAAAACCACAACATATTTCAGAGCCGTCTGTTTGCTTCGCAACTGAGGACATATTTCTAGCTGTTATTTTTTTTTTTGATAGCAACTGCAAAGTTTTTAACAAAGAAGATCGTAATAAAAATTTCTTGTGTACTTTTAACCCTCTACTTCATATGAGCCCATATATGGTATGGCGATTTTATTGTTGTTTTATTTCCAAACAAATACTAATTAAGTCATTCCACATTGTTAAATCCATGTAATGGTTAAGTAGCAATAACAAAAAGCACTAAGCCAGTCTATGGTTTGATGACATTTCGAAAAAACGTTACTTTTGCGCGGGTAGTCAGTGAAACAAAAGACGACTGTCTGAGGGTCATTTTTGAGTATCAAAAACAAAATCGAAACATAAGTATTTATAGAACGTATAATTTTATTTATAAAGTCAATACTTCCTTCTTTACCTATAATCAATTATTTTCTTACTTTTTACGAATTTACTATGGTTTTCATCCACTTTTATGTCAATACCATATATGGGCTCATATGCAGTACGACGAAAATACGTTTGGACATATATGGTATCGTATGCAGTCAAACAAAAAATTTCAAAGTAGAAAAGGAAAATTTCATACTCGTAATATCTAATACAAACAGGAGTAATGTAATATTTTTTATTATTAGTCGTGGAATGTAATGAGACAATTTCTTTTATCATTGTAGTATAGAAAAACTTTGCATTTTGAACATTTAGTGTATGTCTTCATAGAACATACGCGTTTTTTCAACCACATAGGCCAATGTCCAATATTGTCTGAAATGTCGCATGAGAGCGCTCCTGAAGATACCACGTGTAGAGGCGAAACACGTAGTGTCGAGGTTTCTCCTTCGCACTTACGGAATATTGCAAAATAAATTACAACATCTCTACTCTGGTAAGAAGTCTTTTAGCTGCTTTGAAGAGGACGGTTTGACATTCCAATATATATTGTTATCGTTGTAGTGTTGAACCGTGGGTGAGTGGTGGGCCCCCCTCCCTTCTTTATTCTATTATTCTTTATTTATATTATTTTAGATTTATTTGTCTTAATATTACTTAAATAAAGCAATATCCACGAAGAAAAAATTTTTTTTTCATCTCCTTAATAATTCATGCAGTAGAGGGTTAATACAAAAGTACTCGGATTTTTTTAATAAAATGATGATAATATTATAGTGCTAAAACAGTTAACAAGCATATCTAATACCTTCTTGAAAAATAGAGGAAGAATAATGTAAAGAGAAGAAAATACAGAGAAATATATTAGGGGATGAAGGGGAACCCACCACTCACCCACGGTTTAACTCCATGAATATTTTATCTAGACTTTTACGGAAGACACCAAGCCACTAACCCTGAGAGTAAAACCGTCCATCAATCCACAGATGTAAGGACTAACTTCGATCTTGATAATTCCATACACTTTTTACTAACGGAGATAGGACATGACGGTATCTCCTGTCCTAATTGAGCAGTCTGACTGGGGAAGTATCTCCGCCCAACGGAATACCGCGCTTAGTAGAGTATAGTAGGGTGTTAGTGTTGCACACGTTCATAGGCCACGGTGGCCGCTTTCCATCAGGTGGGCCGTGTGCTTGTCTGCCACCTACGTAGTATAAAAAAAAGCCTCTGGGATTTGTGATGTCTGTTTGAAGACCCTAGGCTTAAGTAGACGGTCACTGTAAAATAAAGAAAAAAAAATGTTTCGAGATAGAACTGATCTTAAGTCCTGTTACATAAGTCCTTATAATAGTAACAAAGGGTCAATACACTCTCAATCTCAAACAGGATTTAATGTTAAGTAAGAAAGAAATACCTACTATCAAAGAAAACATTAATTTCACGCTGGCTGTAAGATAAAATACACCTTATGATATAGTTGTTAGGGTCTTCATTGCTTCGTGTTGATTTAGTTAAGCGTTTAACACTTAAGATGCTTAGTGATCAGGTTCGATTTATGTTATCTATGGTGAAGATACGGACGATAGCTATCTAATGTCTGTTAGTTTGTTGGTATTTATTGTCATTTTTCAACCATTCTTCCAAATGCAATGAACTACGACGATTTTCGATTTTTGAAATTTTCGCAATCGGGTTATAAGATTGTATATCTATTACTATTATACTTTGTAAAAAGTTTAAGTTGGTCAGCGATGGACGTAAAAGCTACTGAATGGATTTCAATGCAGTTTTCTTTGTTTGTAGGGGGTTTGGTCCAACTTAAAATCTTACGTTTGTTTGATCGCAATTGGTTAAGTAGAACCATATTTATGATTAGTAATATAGAATTTAAGCTGCACAGATGGCGCTTAGGTGGTGATAAGCAACAGCCACGCGGGCGGGGCCGTAGGCATAGTCTAGTTTTACAATACTAAATTCGAGGTATGACAGATAATGTAAGATAAGTTTCTTTATTGTACATCGTAAAAGTAGTGGTATTAAATGTCCAGTGAGCGGACCTTTTTCTTCCAGTCAACCTTTGGTTATTCAAAGGTTGTGTGTAACATAGGTTATGCTGTTTGATATCTTTGGTTTGACTGAAAAAATATGCATTTCAATATAATATATTGCTCAATTAAACTGAAACAATACTTTTCATTATTGTTTGTTCCTAAAGTAGGCAATAATAATAAAAATATGAAAATATGAATAATTGAATGGAGTTCAAATTTACAACTTTTTAACCATACATTTGTAAACGCAACACATATCGAGATAAATATGATATTCTCTTAGGCTCCATGCATTGACGTCAAGCTTTCGTAGCGCGTAGTAACATGACGTTTTCTAACGATTTTATAAACAGCGTTCGCGACTCAAGAAATAGAATTATCAAAATATATTATTTTCAATACTGGTCGTTGTAAGATGCTTTCACATTTCTAGTTCATTACATTATTAAAACCCTGCCATTTCTCCATAATAATTAGAAGTAATCATGATCCATGTTACAAGTCAGTTACTCTTTCAAGTACAAAACCAGTATTTTATTTTCGTCTGGAGACCTTCATTAGGGCTGACAACGAGGTATTGATGTCGGACTTGAACCGACTAATAATAAAAGTTAACTATTTGTTATAAGTAGAAGAGTGCAAAGTTGCTTTTTAACCGCGTGCTCAACCTGATGACTGGGCAACGAAGGATTCTGAAATGTTAATTTTGAATGTTAGCGAGGGAATCAAAAGAGCCGTGCCGTAGGACGTGGAAAATCTTTTCACTCGAGTGCACCATGCAACACGTAACTATTCATCCTATTTCAACGAGGAAATGCTTAAATGTAACGGAAAATGGCGCGCAAATGAAATTTAAAAAAGTACACCAAAGAGATTTTGAGGCTGTTTTTAATAAATTAAAATAGGTTAATAATAAATTTGGCACCATGGAGGTAGAAGAAAATAGGTTTAATGTTGTTTTGAATTCACAAACTTAGTAGTGCTTACGATGTTCTAAATTTAATTTAAATTCTATCGGATAAAAACGACATGTACGAAGAATGGTGCGCGCAAAGCAAATTTAAAAAAAGTAGACCAAAGAGATTCCGCATCAGTTTTTAACAAGTTTATAAAGTTGTGTTATAAATTTGGTAGCATGGAAATAGAAGTAAATACCTAGGTTTAATGTTTATTTGAATTCACAAACTTAGTGCTTACTATGTTCTAAATTGAATTTAAATTCTATCGGATAAAAACGACTTGTGCACTAGATATCCAAGAGCAAAAAGACTATTTCCGAAAAGGGAAGCCGCCTTGGGGAATCATTCCTTATTCAATACTTATGTAACTATGCCACCATTTTTTCGCTGCACGTTTCTCCTACTCTATATATCACAATGGATTGCCGAAATCATTAATTTAATTAGTGAAAACCAATTTGACCCAATTAGCTATAAGCCAAGGTTTAATCTCTGTACAGAGGATGGTTACTTGATCACTTTTGAAACAACACAAGCACTATTCTTTACAGAAAAACACGTTTTCAGTAACAATATCTAGTTACATTTATCTATTATAAATAGATAAAACTTGTGAGTTTGTGATATTAGGGGTCATCTCAATCTAATTTTAAAAATTATTTTACTAATAAAAAGCCACAATATTTTCCAGCGTAATTTATGTTTAGATACCAATGTGCACACCAATGACTTTTCGATGCTTTTAGAAGTTATTTGTAAATTTATCGCAGGTTTATAAGTGCCCGGTTAATAGCAATAGGCTCGCCACCTATTACATTGGGACCTAAACATAAACTGGCGAAATGTGGGTGCTAGCACCTCTGCCTACCCCTTCAGGGATACAGGCGTGAGCTTATGTTTTTTTATGTTACCAGCATAACCATTTTCTAAACTCAATATTTCTGATATATTGACTTTATGACATGAAGGCCTAACTAATATTTATGTAAACGCTCCCCTTTCTCAAAATCTTATGAATATTCTTGAATAATGTTAAATATGCGATAGCCGTCATATCGCGAGTAGTTTTAGATATTGGAAGCTTAAAACGAAATGACAGAATGGAAATGAGACGTTTGAGAAGTATAGCTGAAGTGACATTAATAAATGAATTGAGAAATTGCGTGATAAGGGGAACTTCGTGGTGTGGTATGACCAAGGTACAATAGACAAGATTGTTTAGATACTTGGATTTGAATCAAGTGTGAATAGGCAATCTGGCGAGTGAGAACCTTAGTGTACGTATGTAAATAAGGTTGAAGAATAGACAAGTAAAGTTGAGGTAGTGTTAAGATCGTCTTCAAGTGAGATACGGGGTGTATGTATTTGTGTTGTTATTCAAGTAAATAAATCTAAATATTGTGATGTTGATCAATCCTAAAATAACGAAATCTTTAACCAAAGACGTTCCCACTTTTTTTAATTTATGGCACGTCAATTTGACTTCACCTCGCCTGATGTTAAGCTGAAGGCAAAGTCTCATGAAAGAGGGTCACCATTGCAAACACGTTCAGTGCTACAATGGTGTTAAGTTAAGTTTAAAATTCTATGGTTTTTTTTGTAACAGTGGTTTGACAATCGTTAACAATTTGTAAAATCGGGGTTCAGAAGGTCAAAGCTTCCCAACATTGGTAGAGATTTACGTCCAGCAGTGAGCGATGGGCTAATAGACTTGTTTAGACATGTACAGTATGTACGAGATACCCTACTCCACCTTCCACAGAGAAACTTTAATACAATAATAAACTACAACTTTCAGTACATATGAAATAACTTGTACAAGTTTTTCTATTACTTTTCTGTTTTGTATGTGCGCTGTAGTCTATCGCCATCTTATTAATATTAAAAAGAAAGTTTGTGAAGATGTTAGGATGTGTGTTACTTAATTACGCTGTCACGGCTAAACGAATCTAGCCGAAAATCGGACAGGGATGAACTAGATCTTTTTTATAGTACGCGAAATACCGCTAAATTAGGTGGAGGTGATTACGTCGGACTCGTACCAACTAAAACGCACGCCGTCTATGGGTCCTTGATTGCCGGAGGTGAGATTATACAAGACATATCTATCGCACCCCGGCAGACCCGGAGACATATCTTTTAGATGACCCTCTACCCCTAATGTGCGAATTATGGTGTCCCCATCTAACCTTCGGGTATGGGGAAATGCACTTTGCGCTACCATCGCGGCCTGCTTCTAGGAATGGACTAAAGCCTACGATAACTATGAGAACCTTTAATTTCGGGAATAGAATCCCATGGGTTGCGGGAAGTGATTAAAAATCATAATAGAGGAGCTGCAGTTAAAGAATTTTAGATAGGATTTTTATACCACTTAGTTAGCAGACAAGCACATGGCTCACCTGATGGAAAGTGGTCACTGTAGCTTATGAATGTTTGCCACACCAGAGGCACGGTAGCTCCACTGGTGCTATTTCTATAGAGTCTAGAGTAGAGTATAGAGTAATATAAGTTTCTATATTACTCTATACTCTACTCTAACCTAACCAGTGGTGCTACCGACTCTATAGAAACCCATATTGTAATCACATTGTAGAAACCATAGCAGGGTATTCATTCCACAGCTTGAGCGGGCGTGGGATGAAGTTCTCCATGTGAGGAGGTGCCTGTGGCGAGCGGTATAATGATAGAAAGTAGTCATGAGCATCGTGTCACATAACCCTTCTGAGTATACACCATTGTACAGGTCGTAAACACTATGTTTATACTTATATTTCATATGTTTAGGTACTTAAAAAAAGTTAAACAATGTTGTGGCAACTTTTTATAAAACACATGTTAAACAAATAAACTAAGCTAACTACCTGACTAAATAGTGGTTCGATACCGATACTGAATAAAACTATAAAAATACTTAATAAACGTTTCTAAGCAGAAAAATATTTTTATTAAGTACCACAGCTATGATTGGAAATTGAAATTGAAATCTGGGATGCTACTTAAGTTATGATAAGATGAGTTAGGACAGGTCGGCTGACCTCATTTACCCATGAGGCAGGTTAAGTGTGGTGTAGGTTAGACCTTATTTAATCACCATAAATAAATATTCTATAACATACTACACAAGGTAAGCAATTCATTATACCATACGTATTAATTGCATTCTAAAAGTTACGTCTGTGAATTGCTGAAGGGGTAGGCAGAGTTTTGATCATAAAAACACCCTCGGTTTCGTTCCCACGCGTAATATAGGGCGAGCCTATTGTTGTAAAGCAGGCACTTTATCCTGGGCTGTATGTTTACCATCGGGTGGGAAGTAACCGTATATCTTAGTCTTCGTCTACGGCAGCCACGGAAAATGAAAATGTAAATAGACGAAAAAAAAAAAAAATTTAAAGAAAAACAAAAAACCCAACTGCCTAACTAACCTAACCTAACTAAAAAGAAAGAAACAAGCCCAGTAGTTAAAATTTCATACAATACTCACAGTCGGGGCCCATTTAAATTTTACCAATTACATCTTCCTAAGGGGCCCCGACTGTGAGTATTGTATGAAATTTTAACTACTGGGCTTGTTTCTTTCTTTTTAGTTAGGTTAGGTTAGTTAGGCAGTCGGGTTTTTTGTTTTTCTTTAAATTATTTTTTTTAATATATACTTTTTAGTTACGATTCATTTAAAATTTATTCTTTTATCAAAATATTATTTTTGTTTGTATATCGTTTATCCTTGAAGTAAGAAAATTAGCGAGAATTAATGTTTTGTTAAACAACTTTAAATCGTTATATATCCTAAACTATTATTTAAAATGAAAAATGGTAAAAGGAACCTAAATATGATTTTAAAATACCTATTCAACGACACCCCACTTGACATAGTTCATCGAAATTTTTTTTTTCATTTTGACAATATGGCGTCTGCTGTGGTGAATTTTGATTACTGTCATGTCTTTAGTGACACTCGCAAGGTTAAGACGAATCGATTGAGGTAAGAATCATCAAAATCGGTCTATGCGTTTAGGCTCTAGAACGCCACATAGAAACAAACATACATACATACATACATACATAGACTGATAAACACAATACCCTCCTTTGCGTCGCGCAGTCGGGTAAAAAGCCCGCTGAGTTTCTTGCCGGAGTCTTCTCAGGCTGAAGATGAGTTTCTTGCCGGAATCTTCTCAGCCTGAGGCTGAGGTTCACTAACTTATAAAATATTGTTGATATTAACATTTTGTAAGTGCCATTTAATAGTCTATACAGAATAAATGATTTAAGAATTTAGAATTTTGAATGACTGATTACATTATTCGTGTTAAAAGTCTGCTTTAAGAAAGTACCTGTTTATTTCATGATTAATTTCATACAATTGCGTTATATAGGATACTAGCTGACCCGCGCGACTTCGTCTGCGTCACCTCGTTTTTGCAACATTTTTCATTCCTGCTCCGCACCTGTTAGTCGTAGCATGATGTTATATACATATAAACCTTCCTCTTTAACCATTATATCTATTGAAACGGGTCCATATTGACTCACCTAAAGTTCTTTATCCGAAATTGTTCTTACTAACGATTTGTAATCCGAATGATCACTCCTCCTAAAATTTTTCATCCTAAAGTTTTTATTCATACTATTTGTAGTGCTACCGTCGATGTTCATAACACTCATGTTTCTGAAAATTGTTATCAATAAAATCGTTAACATACAATATTAAAGCTACTACTGTTTTTTATCCTAACGTTTTTATCCCTAAACATAATTACCATAGGTAATATTGACACTCATACTTAGAAAGAAACATTTATCTACCAAATGTAATAAAAATATAATATGTCGGTAGAATTATATTTTATTTATAGTTTTAATTATTTTTTTTGGTTATTTGTTGTTAGGTACATACTTATTACTATCAATTAGAAAACTGTTTAGAATGATTAAACGTTGTTTCACTGATTTTTTGCCTTAAATGAATGAAAATCATAAAACACGACTGATTTACGGTTATGTTTATGACCTTTTTCGTTTTCGATTTGTTTCTGACACTTCGCCGGCCGCTGCCGCGGCACGCTCGCTTCGCTCGCTCGGCTCGTGCGTTGTGTGGTCACAATACTAACCTAACCTAAACCAAGAACTATAAATATGACCGATTCGTTTCTGGAACTTGGCTGAATGACCGCAGCGAGATTGTACGTGTAAATAATTAAAACTGTAAAAGTTACGCAAAATTAATGTAAATAATACTGATTATTATTAATAAAAATAAATCTAAACAAAAAAGGTATGTATGACTTTCAATAATAGTGTAAAAGATGGTTATGTTGACAAAATATAGGAAAAGAAATATTAGTACCTATAATATATGTTTATTGCTACCGACATTATGAAGTTGAATGATTCGGAATTAAAACATTAGAGACAGAGTAGTTAGGAATTGTGATTGTTAGGATGAAAAATGTTAGGAAGAACATTTTCGGAGCTCCAATTTTCGGAGTTGAAAATTTAGGTGAACTTTGGCGTACCCATTGAAACAAACCACATCAAAATCCGTTGCGTAGTTCTGAAGATTTAAGCATACAAAGGGGCAAGAAAAATAGGGACAGAAAACGCGACTTTATTTTATACTATGTAGTGATAAGGGACACGCTCACGGAATTCTCAGGCACCTGGTGTACTACCAATCATCAATAATAATAAATAATAATAAAAATTGTTTATTGACTCAGAAAAACAAAGTACACAAATAATGGTCTTAAAACTAAGGCAATAAATTTAGGTTCGTTTAAGTGCTACGCTGGTTCCCAAACTAAGCTGTAGCTTGTATTTTGGGAGTCAGTGCTCTAACGTTGTGCCATCAAAATTAGGTTTATAGCCTTCGTGAAACGTGTGTAATACAATACACTTATTAGTACAGGCACAGATAGTATAATAACATTTTATACAGGTAAAATGAAAACAATTTTTACATTACCATTTTTAAATTTATAATAAAGTTACAATAGACAGTGTGTGTGTGTGTGTGTGTGTGTGTGTGTGTGTGTGTGTGTGTGTGTGTGTGTGTGTGTGTGGTGTGTGTGTGTGTGTGTGTGTGTGGTGTGTGTGTGTGTGTGTGTGTGTGTGTGTGTGTGTGTGTGGTGTGTGTGTGTGTGTGTGTGTGTGTGTGTGTGTGTGTGTGTGTGTGTGTGTGTGTGTGTGTGTGTGTGTGTGTGTGTGTGTGTGTGCGTGTGTGTGTGTGTGTGTGTGTGTTTTGTGATTCTCAAATGTTTTGTGGAGTGCAATAGTGTTGTGTAATGAGTATCATTGTTTATTCTATAAATTCTAGTAGTGATTCAGTTTCATTATAGCCCTGTTGGAGTAGCCAATCAGTTACTATCTTTTTCACTTTGTTCTTACTCATGTTTATAATATTTAGTTTTTTATTCACAATGTTGTAGACCTTACCGCCCAAGCTTTGGAACTGATTCCTGGCAAAAGATGTTCGGTACCGCAAGATAGGGCAGGCAAGTTGCCTACTGCGTTTATTGGGGTTGGGAGGAGAGACGGTTTGATGTACTCTCAAGATAGATCTGAGCGCAAAGAGCTGTCTCACTGTCAGGAGCTTGTGGTCAGCATAAAGTTGATCTGTGGGATATCTCAGGGGCCGTTTGCCCATAACTTTGAGTACAGCCCTTTGCGCCCTCTCCAATTTAAGAAGTTGTGTTTTACCAGACCCTCCCCATACCGGAATACAGTATTGTATAATAGATTGGCAGAGGGCCAAATATACCATTCTTACCTGCGCTATCGCGGCTACTTTACTTAACAATCTAAAGAGGTATATTAGCTTCCTGGCTCTTGTTTTAACTGCCAAAACCTGAACATCCCATCTGAGCCTGCTGTCGATATGTATTCCAAGATATTTCGTATTACTAACTCTCGTTAGCTGTTTACAATCACAGTCCTTGCCTGAAATGCATGTGTGAGCTTTAATAGTAAAATTATGACTTGGGGTGTTAATTTTTGATATTGAAAAGGGAATAAAAAGTGTTTTTTCCAGGTTTAGCGTCAAAAGATTGTAGGAGAGCCATGTCATAATTTGTTTGAGTGAGTGTTCAGCTCTTTCTCTGACCATCGACCAGTTCGACCCTTTTATTACTATTGCAGTATCATCTGCGTAAGCAAAAATATCGGTATGCGGTAGAGAAATACTGCAGAGATCATTGACATACAGCTGGAAGAGTGTCGGGCCTAGAATACTTCCTTGCGGGACGCCGTAGGAAATCTCATACTCGTCACTGAAGTGCTCACCTATTTTCACTTTTTGCTTTCTATTCGTCAGATAATCTTTGAACAGTTTGTGGGTTGTGCCTCTAATGCCAAGCTTCTCCATTTTATCCAATAAGATCGGGACAGAGACCGTGTCAAATGCTTTAGATAGATCCAAAAATATACATACACATCTGTTGTTATCGTCTAACTGCTTGACTATGGTTTTTGTCAGATCAATAACTGCATCCTCGGTGGAGAGATCAGTTCGAAAACCATATTGATTTTTAGAGAGAATGTTAAACTTTTCGATGTAATTTTTAAGTGATGTATTTAAGATCTTTTCAAGGATTTTTGATAGTGCTGAGAGGATTGAAATTGGTCGATAATTGTTGACACAGTCTCTGTCCCCACTCTTATAGATTGGGTGGATTAGGGCTTTTTTCAAGGCATCTGGGAAGACTCCGGAACTTATGGCGAGGTTGCAAATATGGGTTATGGGGGGAATAAGTACCTTACGAGCGAGTCTCAAAAGGTAAGACGAGATGCCATCCCATCCCACTGCACAGTCTTGTCGCAACTGGAGTATTATGGTTTCGATTTCAGCTTCACTAACCTCGAGTAATACCATTGAAGTAAGTTTTGCTTTTATAGAAGAAGAATAATTACAATGCCTCGGATGCGATACAATGATCTTTTCGGCTAGGTTTTTGCCGACAGTAGAGAAAAAGTTACAGACCTGGTTCAGTGACTGCTCAGGCTCCAAGTGCTTGTTCAAAAGTTCTGTTGGGCAATCTTGACTTTTTTGAGTGTTAGTGACTGTTTTGACAGCCTTCCAGATAGCTTTCGGATTGGAACCGGCTTCGTGTATAACATTTCTGTTGTATTCCAGTTTTAGCTTTCGAAGAACTTGGTTGCAGAAGTTTCGATATCTAGTGTATGTGATTTGGAGCATCATATTCTCAGGTGAGTTTCTAGCTTTAATATGCAATCTGTCCCGGTGTCTAATACATCGAAATAAACCAGGTGTCATCCATGGTTTCAGAGTACGGTTTTTTCTAGAAATGTTGGTGACTTTTGTATTTGTGGCTATGATATTTGACACTGTGCTGATGAGTTTATTCGTTGCTAAATTTGCATCTTCCATTTGAAATATATCAGAAAGATCTGTATTTTCAATATCAGTTTTTACTTTTGAGTAATTGATGTGGGTTTTTTTATAGAATTGATGCTTGTTATGGGTTGGTTGTGGTAGGTCCAAGAATAAGGCTATCGGGTTGTGGTCAGTTACGTGAGATTCTAATACTAGTGTCGTAGAGGGGAGTTTTGTTTTGATGAGGATGTGATCCAGACATTTTTGACTTACTCTAGTGGGGAAGGTGTGGGTAGGAAAGAACCCAAAGGAAGCATTGACTGTTAAATACTCTTCACATAGGGAATCAGAGCTATTTGGACGTATATTAACATTCATGTCACCTATAAGAATGGAGTGTTCAGTCGTTAGGGAATTATACACATTGTTTAAACTGTCTAAGAAATTACTATGGTCCATAGAAGTAGTAAATGACGGTGAGCGGTAGATTGCCACAATACCTACATCATCAATTTGGCAGACCAAACAGCTACCACCCTTAAAGTAAGGTTCACTTATAGTGCATGTAAGTTGCTTATTTGTGTATATAATTATACCATCATTTTGATTCAGAAGTGATGTAGACGGGTGTGCTATGTAACCATCTAGTATAGGTATAGTGTGCGCTTTGCGAAGCCAGCATTCAGTAAATATAATTACATCGTATTTGACTTTTGAGAATGATAACATTGCGCAGAATTGGTCAAAGTTTTTAGTGATGCTACATATATTCACATGAATTATTTTGAGGGCGCAATGATATTTAGCTGAATGTGTTAGGCAGTCCTCTGGGTTACACATAAATGACTGAACAAGAGGGTTTGAATCTAGTTCGGTATTGATATAATTTATGTTAGCCATTGATTAAAACTTTTATATTCACGTGAGAAGGTCTCGACAAGAGTGTGAAAAAAAAAAAAAAAAAAAAGATGTAGTGGGTATTATAAGGTGAACATAATTTAGTAACATCGTACAAGATGTACAACAAAGATACTCGTGTTAATATAATTAATTGTGACTGGTTGTAATAATGAATGGGATTTTGTAGGTAGTTTAACAAGTAGATAGTTGTGGGCGTGTTTATATTTGAGATAGTTTGTGTGTGAGTGTGTGTATTTGTATTGCAAACACATAATTTATTAGTACAATATAAATTTTCTGTTTCAGGTAGATAGGCTAAGTAATAAGCATACAAAAAACAACAATGGTTGTGATCGAGCAATGATCTCATATAAATATTACAAACAGGATCCATAAACAAGAGAGATAGTCACATGCACATGTTCTTACGTAGATCTAACAGTGCTTTTTCGGAGGATATGAGTACTTGTTTTTCTCCGTCGGTTTTGCGCAAAAAAATGTTGCCGCTCTGGGTCCAGCAGTATTTATAACTGTGTTGTTTAGCAAAATCGCGTGCGTGATGGTACAGTTTCTTCAAACTTGGAGGCAGGTAATCAGATACGTATATTGGACTCCGTTCACCAGGTATCTGAATTATTTCTGTGTTCAACTTTTCTTCGATTTTTTTATCTTTATTAAAATTCCTAACACCGGAGAGTGTGTCTAACTTCTTCTGAACCGTCTTGAACTCGACTACAATCGGGCGCAAAGAACCTGGTCTGCCCGGAAGCCGAAAGATGTCTCTAAGGTCAGAAGAGGTGATGGAAGTCCCAATAACCTGACCAATCTTGCCAACTGTGTTTATTAAATGTGCCGGAGTTTCTTTTTCAGATAGGGGTACGTTCCTAATTTCAATATTGGAGGATCTAGTTTGGAATTGCAGATCCTGTACCTTTCTCTCAATGTTTTCTATGCATCCCCTTTGTTCATTGCGATCCTTATACAAAACTTCAAAGTTATTCTTGAGTTCCTCATACTGCTTATTAATAAAAGACATAGACTGCACCATGTCGTCGTTTGCTTTTTGAATTTTATTGTTTAGGTTTTTTAACTCCCTAACTTCAGATGTTAGTTTTGAAATGAGTATGTTCTGGCTATTGTACATGTCTTCTATTTTCATATCAAATTCTTTTTTCCAACTAAGCAACAGCTCCTTTACATTTGAATCTTGTTCCGTGTTTGGTGAGCTAGGCTGGCTTGTCCGGTAACGCTTGTGTTTATTTACACAATAAAATGAAGGATCGGTTGAATGTTGTAGGGCATTTAAGTCGTTTTCCGACTGTGTGTGCTCCCTTATATGTGTGGGAGTTGATAAGGGTGAACGCCGAACCGACATACCACCAAAAGAAAAGTATAGCAAGCTGTTAGTGTTAGGAAGTTCAATCCGCAGTTAGTCTCAAAAACTGCACTGCCTGCGCTTGCGCACAGCTTAGTAATATGTTGTTGTAACGTACAAATGTTTATTGTAATTATGTAGGTATCTATAACAAAGGGCTCATAGATCTTGATTAGGTACTTGATCGTGTGCAAGTCAAAAGTGCATCCGAATGACAACGTGACGGCAGCGACCGGGCAGGTAACAAAGACAAAAAATATCACCTGTCTCTTTGAACGTGCGGGTGTGAGGGGCGCCCCGTTGAGGCCTGTGGGCTTGGCGGCTGCGGCCTCACTCGTTATTCCAATAAGGTCGATCTTCAATTGCACTTTAAATCTTTGTACTATGTTTGCCTATTTCTTCGAATCTCTTGAGTTTATTTAAAACCTTAAGATTTTATAAAATATTATTGTATTTTACAAATGCACCGGTAACACGTATTCACCATATCAGAACTCGGACGAAAGAGGACTCAATCACTAACACTAGTGTAGATAACACTGATCGGAATGTCTGCTTCATAGGAGGCAGTTTAAAATTAAATTGTGTTCACTATTTATTGGGTATAGTTCACTCTTCTTGTTTTACGTATATTGAAATAGTTACGCAGTTATCTTTTTATGTCCTTTTTTAACAATTTATCGAGTCATGGTGGTATAAAATTCCACCCTGTATATATGTCCATACTGAGTAAAACGGGGTAAAGGAATAAATTGTTCAGCTGAATTCTGTAGATAATTTCTATTTCTCAGTTCATTGTAATAACAGAATCATCACACATCTGATAACAGGCTTATTTGAAATCTATTAACAGAAATTACTTAAAATATTCCATTGACCATTTTATCCCTATTTTCCCCCGGATCCCTATTCACTCTGTTTCACTGTACCAGAACATACGAATACTGACAATCTTTGTAGACGTAATGAACCAAATATTTCCTTCCACTTGGCGCTTAGATCGACTTTGACTAATGCTTTCGAGACGAGATTATTGTAGACGGTGTGACGTGGGTAGATATAGTTTGCTTGAAGTTGTTTATTCCAGTGGAAAGACTGGAGACATGGGGGTCTAGAGATATAGTAATCGTTTTGTAGAATGGAATAGATTACATTGAATCAAATATATGGGATTGACAATCGTTCACGCCTGTCATGAATGTCATAAACGTCAAAATACGTTTCAACATCATCATTCTCTGAACCTTTTCTAACTAAGATGCGGCTAACTTTTGAGGGCTCCAACTACGCGTAACGACTGCCGTTTGTATGACACTCTGTCTGTGAGGCTGTCACCTCTTTGCCAGGGTGCCTGCATGCCAGCTTGACCCCTTTGACTCGGTACAACGGCGGGCGCTGAGGATCGTCGACAATCCCATACTCTCAGGCGGTGTGGAACCGCTGAACATCAGGAGGGACTTCGCCTCACTGTGTGTGTTCTACCGCCTGTATAATGGCCTGTGTTCGGAAGAATTGTTTGACATGATGCCCACACCTACTTTCTATCATCGCGCCGCTCGCCATAGAGAGGGAGTTCATCCTCACACACTACGACCGGAAACGGTGCGCACTGTGCGGTATGAAAGGAGTTTCATCCCGCGCACGCTCAAGCTGTGGAATGAGCTCCCTGCCGCGGTTTTCCCAAGCGACTACAATATGGGGTACTTCAAGAAGGGCATTAGAAGGTTTCTACAGGGTAGGCAGCACGTGTGTGACGCCTCTGGTGTTGCAAACGTCCATAGGCTACGGTGACCGCTTTCCATCAGGTGGGCCGTGCGCTTGTCTGCCACCTAAGTGGTATAAAAAAAAACCAGGACTGACTGCTTAACGTGCTCTCCGAGGCGCGACCAGACCAGTGCAAACAGCCACATTCATGCATATAACTTTTTGCACTGAGCGGGGATTGAACCCGCGCCCCGTGCGTTGCACAAAACTAATTCCAACGACTTTCCACTTGTCTAGGGGCCATGGATTGAGCTATTTCTGTTGTTATGTGAATCTATTTTATATCTTGGACCCGAAATGTGCTCTACATGTTCAATAGGTGCGCATTTTTAAATGCTTTTTAAGGAGTACTCAGCTGCGGCGCTGAAGAATTTTCTAATCTACCACATATCATAACATAACATAAACTCACACCTATATCCCCAAAGGGTAGGCAGAGGTGCTAGTCCACACATTTCGCCAGTTTGCGTTTAGGTCCCAATGTAATAGGTGCGGTGCCCAAAACCTGCGATAAATACACACATAACTTCGAAAAGCTTTGAAAAGTCATTGGTGTGTGCCATGGTAAAACCTGGGATCGAATCTGAGACCTCTTCTCAGCAGTCCATTACCCATACTACTAGGCTACTGCATCTATACCAATCATGAAAAATATCAAAATAAAAAACATCAAGGTTCAGTTTCTCTCGAGACTGTAATCCAAGGTATGCCTCAGTCTCTAAGTCCTTTAAAGCCAGCTTGTTTATTTAAAATCAGGTTCCGTTTAGTTTGAAAGTCTTGTAAACATTTGACTCAAATTGAAAACTTCAACACGATGTTAAAGTTTTCAATTTGAGCTCTCTGAAATTTGTTAGATAACTTTAATTACCACTTAGTTTAGCTTATTTTTAAATACATATATTCAAACATCTCTCTGGGGTAGACAAAGACCACATACTGCCATAGTTCACGAGCTTCCTCCATTGTTATTAATCCTTTCATGCGAGTCTGCCGATTCCGAGTATTTTTTTTGTTGAAATGAAAAATATTAGCATCCGAAATTACTAATATTCGCCCTAACCCTTCCAGCTAAGCTATATTGCTTGTGTTAGGAGTCGGCTCACGTCGGTAATTAATACCATTGAGCAAAGTACTTATTTCATTTTGAACACTAGATATAAGTATGATGTACTTACTTAGAGGTATCATAAATTAGAAAATTATACTTGTATAACACACGAGGATAATATTTTGACGTTAATAATAAAATACATTTACTAATTTCTTGTAAATAAGTTTTATTTACGTATCTCGTATATAGTAATCATCATTTTTATCGAACGTTGATTGGCTACAAAAAAAATGTTAGATACAATTGGAAAGCCTAATATTTGTACAAAAATTATTCTGTTTTTGAACGAATCAAATGAAAACTGCGAAAAGTTTCAGTGGAGTATTTGTTTAGGGTGCAAATACTATTCAAAGTTGTACGAATGTCTAAATTATAAAAGTGTTTTCATCATAAGTTTGTTAAAAATATTTGAGTTTGCTGGCTGCTCTGTTTTTTATACAACTAATGTAAGTACACAAGAAATGTACATCACCGAAACGTATTTTACCGTGTTAAGGAATTTAAAATGTCAAATGAATTTAAGTTTGCACTTTTTATGACAGCCATTTTACCTGACAAGTTGGGAAATTTAAAAAAAAAACCTTTCACGGTGCTGTCACTTTCTCACGCCTAGGTTGTGTGTAAAGATAATTGTATATTACTCGCACACTTTATTCTTCAAGTATTACAAATAATTTTAAATAGAAAAGAAATAGAACTCCTGAAAATCCAACCATTTTATTTAAAATGGTTGGATTTTTAGGAGTTCTATTTCCATCTCCATCTCGATGAGAAAAAACTCGTAGTTTTATTTATTAACATCCAACGCTTCCGATCAATTCTGTGTTCTCTTTTCAAATAACCGAGGCGATATTGGACGAATAAAATGGCGTTCCATGAAAAACAAAAGAAAATAATGTTTACCGTTTTTTCATGGCTCAAATTGCAGTATGATTCATTCTTAACACAAGAACAGTTACACAATTTAATTATTCACGTATTGTAATCATCACTCTTTGAGTAATTTACTCTCGCGCGACACAAGTTTTGGAAATTAAAATTAAACGTTTCACGTTTTCGCTGTAGGTACTTTCTGATCTCTGGACGCGATTTATTAAATTGTAATTCCATCACCAATTTCATTTTTATATTTCATTACCTACTAGCTATGTATTGGTATTGAGGTAAAACATACGGTTAACCTAACGGAGAGTGGTTACCGTAGTCTATGAAGCTTTTGCCTTAGTACCCCTTGATAAGAAAATTATAAGTGAAAAACTAAAGGAGATCTTATTATTAGTTCTTATAAAACCAATCTAGAGAAAGACAATTGTTTTTCTTGCTTCTCTTCTCGACTGCACTGTCTGTGTGTGATAGCGCACTCACCTAATTGTAATATTTTCGTCAATACTTGCACACGATGTGCAGAGCATACCGCATTTTAATGAACCATTTTTATTAAGTCACTTCACTCGTAACTCATAAACCACTTTAAGGTAATTCCTTTATGTAAATATTTTAAAAGTTAATCATTTTTCAGTGAGCAGTGTACACCCAATTCTCAGCGCGTTTGGGTCTCAGTTTGGACAGGTTTTTAGTCTACCTACAAAGTAGTTGAACTTTGATATATTCTGGGAAGCAACTGCCATATGACCTTCCAAAAATGTTGATGATTCCGAGCCAGATTTTCTAAGGCCATCTAGCCTAGCAACGACTGCGACAGATGTTTATATGGCATCCGGGATTGACTATGAATCGTGCTCTTTGAAGCATTATAAGATATAGGTATACTTGTATAAGTAGATAATATCCAGTAGAATAATTGTTACATCTTCAGATCGCATCTACAACTCATATTCACAGTTAATAAATTGGTTCGCTAAATAAACACAAGACTGGAAATCTGTAGTAAATATTACGAATAACTTGTACCAAAATATTTCATATATAATACATAATTCACATGAACACACAAATTGCTTTTGCTTCGTAGCTACCTCATTTCAACGAATATGTGTTGTCGCCTGTGAACTCAGTGGGCGGATATCTGATGTAATCTTTTTCGTTCCAATCCATGATGTAGAGAAAACATTCGGATAAAACATTATGTCTGTTTATTACTATTTGCTCGTGTGAGCCGAGTGACGAGTGCCGAGTAATACGGGGTATTTGTATCTTTTAATTAATTACGCCTGTTTTCATTACGATAACAAAATCTATATGTTTCTTTCTACTACGAGCCTAATATAGTTTCTATATATCACTTATTTACTTACAAAATATCTAAGAAACTTTATTTATTTACAAATACTGTAGTATTTAATTACATAACTCATCATAATCATAATACCCATAAACTTAATTAAACTAAAACTATAATGATAATTAAAACAACAAATAAGACTTAAAAAGCGTCGTGGAATTCCTCCGCTTCGCATGCTTCTTGTAGCAACGTTCCCAGAAGACTGGCAGCATTGCCACGTTGTATGACAATGCTTATTCTTTGTCCTAAGAAGAGGCCAGTCCTCTTGTCACGAGAAGCGTCGACCATACGCTTCGCAATCTCTCTGAAGAGATTGCGGGCGCTCGGACCCCATGACCCGAACGTTTCGACTCCAAACGGCGCAAATGCATAATCTCCATAGATCTTTAGTTTAATTGTAATAACATATTAATCGAATAAAGATGCAAGTACTATTGTAAAATTTCATTTATAAATAATCTTATACAAAACTTGCTCGAACTTTTTTTCTTTATCTTGTAAAGAAAAAATGTTTACGTAATAGAATAAATACAATACATTTTTTTGCTTTATTAAAAACCTTCAGTGTTATTACCATATGGATATTATTAGCCACAAAACAGTGTTATCTGTTCCTAATCACATGTAGTATTCTATACTTGTTCTTGACCTGGTGTTTTCCTCAAATTGTTCTCAATTGACTATTGTAATATTTTTGTGAAAAACATAGTTATGAATAACAAAAGAAGCGTGTAAGTTTGCCAAAATAACTGTAAGCACAATAGACTAGTGTGTATGGATTATAATCTGTTACGATCGAAGATTCACCGATATGATTATGTTGACGTTCATAAACATTTTGAAATTTTTGACAATGATCCTCGTTACCTTTGAGAGCGGTGATATAATCGTACCAATTTCCTCGTAATATACATAATAATGTAACAGGAAAATAAACACATTATTTCGTAAGATTTCATATTTGGGTCGTCCTCCGTAAAAGTGGAATATTTTATATTTTCCGTTGATAGATTTAAGCTTCCAAACCTCATCCCCTGTGTCTTTCGGGTGTCATCTATAGATATAGAAGTAAAATTTAGAAAATATGAGCATTGAATTGGAAGTAAATAAAGTACAGAGACCATTACATAGGTTATTAATACATAATCCTTTCATTTTAATCACACACAAAAATTTCAAACATCGAATCTAGTTTTGATCTAGTTTTCCAATGTACATAATCCAGTTATTTTTTCATTTTCTCCCAGCTCCTATTTTTGCTTATACTTGTACTGTGTTCGAAATGGCGGCGGCGATTTGAAATAATTCGACAAATGAATGGCAACTTACTTCTAAAACACATGAATGAAGAATAAAAGTAAAATTTAACGTTCATGGCGGGCACAAAGCTAAGATTTAGATTGGAAAAAGGGAATGAACAAGGTGGAATTTGAAGTCACGACTAGTATTTATTCCAGACAAGATTGAGTTACAATTTATGAATCCTAATAAACGTATTAAAACCGTAAAAATGTGTATGCCAACAACTAATTTTATAGCTATACTAGCTGATGCCCACGGCTTCGCCCGCGTGGAATTTTGTTCCCGTTCCCGCAACCCTTGGGAACCTTTTCCCGGGATAAAAAGTAGCCTATGTGTTATTCCAGGTTCTAATCTACCCCTGTACCAAATTTCAACCAAATCAGTCCAGCCGTTTATGCGTGAAAGAGGAACAAACATCCATCCATCCAAACAAACTTTCGCCTTTATAATATTAGTAGGATTCCCTATGTTTGTTACAAGCAGGGGTTGGATAATCCCTTTGAATTTCTGATAGATTAGCGTGCCGAGCCGTTCTGGGGAAGCGCGGAATAACTTGTTTTATAAGATCAAAGTGCTTAACATGTTTATAACAAATAGTCTGAATCGCAAACTTTAACGTAATTTGCAAAGCAAAATTGAAATTAACGTGGAAATAATTATAAATGAGGTAAAGATTGAAACTATATAAAAATTGTGTCACAAGTTGGCTACCAGATAATTGTATTAGACTATGAATTGCGGAGCCCGGGCCCACTGCTATTCACTTCTTACAGTACCAGGATATTATAAATAAAAAATACGGCTTTACGGCACGATTTGCGTACAAGCTCAGATCGCCGGCCGCCGGTACCAGCGCTATGACCATCATTTTCCTTTTTATCATGAGGTCATTATAGACCCCCATACAACACCATCCTGTAACAAATGACCTGGAAAATGTTACTATGTCATTATATCTTGACGTTTTGCTGCAAGTTTTTTTTATCATTGTAGTGATGTTTCTCATTTCTATAGTTATTAGTTAGGTATTCTTTTACGCAGAAACCGCTGAATAGGTTTGGATGAAATTTAACCCAGAGGTAGATTTTAGTCCGGTGACACATAGGCTATTTTTAATTCCGGTTATATGAGACTGTGGATAACGGAAAAGGTTAGTTGTAGAAAGGTTGTATTTAGCGTCAATTTTTAAACATCCTGGATTGAAACTATGAGCCACATTCACTGCATATGGTTAATGAATGGACTGAATAGAAGATCCAGTTGCAACGAGGATAAACAGATAAATGTTTGACCTCTGCGGTCAAATAGGTAGATGGGCAAATTTACACAAAACCGCGACTGAATGACTGCTATTTGCATAGCATTACAGTTGCACAACGGCACCCACTGAGTGCACTTGCAGCATTTTGACCAGTAATTATTTATTTACAATTGCATGTTTTGTCCACTTCGTAATTAAGTTTATCAATTAAAAAACAATACATATTTTGTTAAGAGCTTTATTTTATTTAGAAAACGTCAATTTGACTTCACCTCGCCCCATAGTAAGCTGAAGGCAAAGTCTCAGGAAAGAGAGTCACCATTACAAACACGTAGAGTGTTACAATGGTGGCTTTCAGCCTCATCAGATGCTTTTTCACGCCACCGTATGCGGGTGACATTTAAACTCTGCACGTGTGTTGTCCTGTGTAGGAAAGGAGAGGGTGGGATTTCATCAGGTAGACCGAGTGCTTGTCTGCCACACATAAGTGGTGACTTAAGTTGGCTTGGGAATGACGCATTTGTCTGCGATGACCTCAAAGCCCACGAATATAATAAATAGATGAGTTAGCGTTCTAAAATTTACAGTGAGATTAAATCATTGACCAGGATCATTGTGTTTATTTGTTATTCAAATATAGAACTGAAAATCTTGACGCTCAAATCTTTGTGGCCTTCTTATACAGTTTTACGAGTTTTAGAGAACGATTTGAATCTATTTTCCAGTTTCATTCTTTTCCGAATTTTACAACAATGAGCAGTTTTCCAGTAGGTATATAATCAGTTGGTTTATTAAACTATCAGGAGATGGTGCTGGCATAGTTTTTGGTACTTTGGGTAGCCCACTCTAGAAATGACGAACCCGGGCGCTTTCGAAAAAATAAGTGATAAAATAAGTGATAGGCAGCGGTTACTTAAAGGTTTCGAAAAAAATAAATTTTAAATTTAAAATTTATATTTATTTTGTTTAGGGATTCGTGATTTTTTAGGAAAACCTGAATAAATGCTCATGCTGTTAATTTCTTTGCTCCATCATCGCATATTCGCGTGAAGCATTAGAGACAGGTACCTATGGTTCGACGTGCGTCCGACACGACAAAAGGTGTGACACCACACTCTTTTTACCAAAAGTGTCGGCTGCGCCATCTAGCGCTTCTTTTGGAACGCTATAAATACCTACTGAAAAGCCTGGAAAACTGCTCATTAGGTTCGTTATTGAAAATGATACAAATGCAAATGGAAAATGAATAAATGGAAGGAACAAAATTACTGATCACTAATTTTGTGTAGTTGTCACACTTATGGCATTGCAAAAAGTTACGCTATCACCTATTAATTTATTATAAGTAAACGAAACTATATATTAAAACAGAAAAGAAAGGATAACGATAATCTACCTGAGTTTCTTTCTGGTCTCAAACCAGCACAAGAATAATTTTCAAATGATTTATTTACTATAAATTACATTATTGGTGAGAAATATAATTTTAAAACTTTGACATTCATATGTGCTTTTTATGTGCCTAAACTGAATACATGAAATTGATTCATTGATTCTTTGATTCCCCTCATAAACAAGTAGGTACACAATAAACAGCTTCTGCGTGACGTTCTACCCGTAAATGTATTCTTGGTCTATGTTCTAAATACAATGATCAAAATCATCGTTCAGGAACCGTAACACATTTTTTTTATTAAATATAGCAACATATATTTAATTTACTACATAGGTATGTAATATATATATGCTATATATATTACAAAACGGACAACAATTTAATCTCAGCTACATACTTTATTTTAACTTTAAAAAAATACCTAACCTCATGTTTAAACACGCTTCATTGAACTAAAAAGTTGAAAAATACCTTCAGCTCTATGTGTTTGACGTCTAAAAGGGTAATGTGCTTGCTACTTTGCCTTTCCCAAACTAACTTTGCACTACATCCCGCGGGAAATTCCGACAAAATATGTGTTTGGTGGACAAAATATTGCCCGGGGCACTTACGACACAAGACTCGATGCATGTTAGGTAGTTAAGTAGCTGTTAGTGTTGTTAAAAGTTTATTTATTAATTTCTCACTAGTTTTTACCCGGGGTTCCACCCGCGTTGACTTCCGATAACGTTCCCGCAAATCTATGGGGACCTCTTACCAGGATTTACTTATATCTATCGGCACCAATTTTGGACCAATTCGCGAGAGAAACGTGGCCCTGATTATTTTGATATAATATAATATGATTGTAGATTTGAGCTCGTTATATCGTAAACCAAAAGACGACGTGCATTTTAATCGGGTCGAGTTCAAAATAACCTACCCACGACCTACCCCTTTCACACGATTAAAAGAAAACCGTGCTATCGTAAAAAGCAACCTTATTATTATAAGAATTTGTGCTTTTTTGATGGAATTTTACTCGGTATAGTATAATATGTAGTGTTCTAAAGCACCACGGTCTGCAGTTATTGTGCTTAGAAAACTTCAGGTATGCTATAAGTTCAGTAGTTCTTTTCTAGATGGCGTAACAAGTCTTGATTAGACTTAGCCTCCTACCTGTGTCTTTACTAGGCTTGATCAACCGTAATGTAACTAAGCACGTTCGTATTAATTATATTTAAATTATAGTAGTTTAAACCAATTAAAATTCGCGTTACGACTAAGTGAGTAAATCAAATTAGCATACTGCACCTAAATTAGCGTCTTTTCATCTAAACTATTGATTTCAATAACCATATGGTTGATTATCTACCTAATTAAACTTTGTTAACATTGTTACATAACATAATATAAACTCACGCCTATATCCCCGAAGAGGTAGGCAGAGGTGCTAGCACCCACATTTCGTCAGTTTATGTTTAGGTCCCAATATAATAGGTGGCGAGCCTTTTGCCATTAACCGTGCACTTAAAAACCTGCGATAAATACACACACAACTTCGAAAAGCATCTAAAAGTCATTGGTGTGTGCCATGGTAAAACCTGGGATCGAACTCGAGACCTCGTTTTAGCAGTCCATTACCCACTAGGCTACCGCGGTTAAACATTGTTAAACAACGTGTAAGTACAAGAGATCGCACGTAATGACGTCCCACTTTTAAGTTCAACAAAGTTATTCTTACTGAATGTTGATTAACTGTTTTCTATTGGAGGATAAACAAGTTTGCGTTTTATGTTTACCTACTCCTATTTATAGGGTTGTAATATTAAGCAATATGATGTAAAATTTAATATAAGTTCATAATTATTTAATATAAGCGTATATTGCGAAGTTAATTACTTGAATTTGACAGCCTATCTAGCGGCAGAGCATTTGATTGCGACATCGGGGTTCAATTCTCACTTAGTGTAAATATTGAGAGCCGTCTATACCTGGGGCCTTGGGCACACAGATATCTGGGGACACTTTGGAATAGTTTAGAGTTTTAGATTTTACTTAAGTTGATGTCCGATAAATTCCTTTCATTGGGGCCTCCTTAGGCGGTGGACCCTGGACACTTATCCCGAGTGATATTATGGTAAAGACGGCATCCTAATATTTGTATCCCTGAATATGACCATTACCTACATTGGTCAACCTATAGTATTTTTTACGAAATTTGTATACGAAAGAAAATGTATGTGTTTCGCGAAAGACTGTATAATGATCCAAACCAATGCAAAAATGTGACATGGACATATTAATAAACAGTTACTCATCCTCACAAATATTTGTAGTCCCAACTTAGTAGTCAAACGCACAAACATGGCATATCACATTCTAGAAAATCATAGTAGTGTGAGCTGTGTCATAATGGATTCCAGAGTATTTATAGAAATCTTGTTGTTTTGGAACAAATTTAGTAATTCAAATTTCTACGGTTTCCTGTTATTTTGGAACAAATTTATAAATTCAAATCTAACATCTTCTTGTTGACTGATCGATATCATATTTACTACACACCAGTTAGAATAACAATAAAATTTGAATCAACAAAACGTGGCCCCTTTTTAACTTATTTTCAACCATTGAAATATGCTAAATATACAATACAATTTCAGACTTTCCTGCTATGTTACTAAAGTTAGAAATTAAATGGCATTGTGTATAGTGAAGGATAGTTTCCTTTGCTCTGCAAGACGAACTCCTTTTCATTAAATTTTCAATTTTAAGACTACTTTTATGTAGCATATTACAGTTACCTTCATAAACAGTGACACATGTTAGTGTTTAAAAGGTGCCGAAACTAGGAAAGTTCTAGAGCTAGGCTTACTAATGACCGTTAGTTAGCCCCTAGCTGCTAAGTAATGGCTATTAGCTTGCCCGTTGGTCCTCAGATCCTCACACAACGGCAACGAATAGCCTTTTTGTCTACATTATTATTATTAGAATTTCTATGAACACGTGCTTTACCTGTCACATTATCCATCCAGTTCTTGATTTTTTCTTCTTCACAGTTAGTTTCAGGGTAGGTGTGGACCATCTAAAATCTGTAAATGGTCAAGGGTCGGCGGAGGGTAATGCTTTAATTTGTAATTGGGGTGTGTGCTCTGAAGCTTTCGCGAAGACTTCGACCCTATTGGATTCTTTATGTTGACCCACCCAGAATATAACTGGGTAACCTTACATACGCGGGGATTTCACTCCAATAAAAGAGCGTTCCCCATATAAGGGAAAGATATCAGGTTCGAATCTCATCGAAGTATTTACTTTTCCTTTATAAAGTTTATACAAAAATGTGCATTGTAAAATAAAATATAGCACTAAACTGAAATTATTCTGAAACTGGATTATTAATAGTTAGATCAAGATTATAGACAGTCAAATTGAGTCCAAATTTGTTAGTTTTCATATTTCTTACAAAAAATAAAATGACATATTATGAACCATTCACGTATGAACGCAACACAAACCGAGATAACTGCTATATTCTGTTGCAAACATTTACACTTTGCGCTTAGAAAGCATGACGTCAGAGTTTCTAAAGATTTCTATAGAACGTTTTTCGGTGGCTCAAGAAGTAGTTATCATCCCTATTCGTAGAGTAAAAAGCTGTCAAAAATAACACAAAGTATCGTATTTGAATACTACGTTAATAATGAGTTAAGGCCGGCTCGCACTTGGAAGTTTCAAGAACTATAGTATCAAATCTGCGAATCAGGGGTGTGGTCACTGTGATCTCAATGTAGCTTTGATAAACCGGATAATCCTATAGTCGTACTAATAAATGTGTGAACTAAAAGATGGCACTGTAATCCCCGAAAGTGTGTATTAAACACCCACATTTCGCCATATATGATTTTCGGTCCCACATAATAGGGGTCGAGCTTATTGCCGCCAATCGGGCACTTTATGGAAACAATGGGTATGCCGAAAATAAATTTCTAACTGAAAATGTGGCAGCTAAATTTATTTAAAAATAAAACCGTTTAACAAAAAACCCGGCTACTTGCTATGAAGTGTAAATCGCAAGAAAATTAATTACGTTTTTAACAGCACAAGCACTACCAATTAACGTCTTTTCAATTTTGCCAAATAGACATCGACAACTGTGTGGAGAAGTAACAGTCGAAAAACGGATCGCGGGCCAGTAGTGAACTTTTACCAAATATCCACTCGCAATGCATTCCACAGGCGCGCAGCCATGACAGTGAATGATTTATCCGCAAAGTCAGTGTAATGCGTCGGCATTCTCAGCCTCAAATTCTCGGATGACCTCAAGCATATCGCATGTGTCATGGTGGAATGGTAGCGTTCCTTGGGATAAGATATCATCATCATTTCAGACGTAGGACGTTCACTGCTAAACATAGGCCTCCCCTATCGACATCCAATCCGACCGGTTGGAGGCAGTCTGCATCCAATGTGTACCCGCGATGTGTACTCTCCAATCCATCTGTCCAAGATAGACGTCCTTGTCTACAACTTCGAGGGTCGAGCCTTCAACTAATATTAGGGAACGCCTTAGAATATGTGCATTCGCCATAACTTGGGTCTTTTCTTGAGACCTACCTGCATTCTCCATTGCATAGGTGAAGAGCTTCGGCGATATTACATCTCCTTGTCTCACTCGCCTCTGCAAATGTATCGCCTCTGTGCTCTGATCTTGTACTCGGACTGACATGGTGGAGTTTTTTTACAAACACTTCAGCACTTCGATGTACCGGTAGACTATGACACCGCGCGCTAGAGAGATTTTAGCACTGCCCACATCTCGATCGAATCAATATAGAGATAAGATTGTTTTTATGTTGATTTCAATGTTTGTGATTTAATTACGCTCTAATGGATATACGGTTGTAGTGAAAATAGTACAGTACCTATAGATTAATATAGGAAAAACTCATAGGCAGCTTTTCCCGAAGAAGGGGTTCCCATGGCAAGCGGCAACGGGAACGGGTTATGTAAAGAATTGGAACGAACAAAGTGAAATTGTTTCTTTGTTATGCTGTTTCTTCCAAGTCGGTATAATTACCTTTAATATGTGTATCACAACAGCTGCGACTGTTTTACTGCTGCAAATGTGTCATTATTTTATTAATAATGCATACAGTGACGTTTGGTTTATAAAGCGACTCTTTATTTTCTTTATTTGGACTCATACCAGCTAGCCGGCCAGTAGTCTGGTGCGGACTTGCAGTTCTCGTGGACGGTTGCATGAGTATCGCACTAACTCACTAGTCAGCCTGTCAATTACTAGTCTTCTGTGGTATTGCAACCCTCTGAGAAGATTGGGTATTTCAGCAGTACCAAAAGAAATATTCCACAGGAAGGATGATACCGAGCATTCCAGTAAGCAAATGTAATATATAATATAATATGGTCTGCCAGGGTATGTAGATAGTAGATCTACTAAAGACGGCGTGCGTTTTAGTCGGTTCCCTCACCGGCTCCGGTGGGATTGGTAACCGTAGGGGTTTCGCGCACGAAATAAATAAAAAAGTAAGCAAATATTGGGTAAGAAGGCTCACCAAAATTTTCGTTTGATATAAAATTCTAATTTCTGATATAATCATAACTTACATGACAAAACATACATAAATGTTTATAAAATTAAAACTACTGGTGCTAACTATTTAAAAAAATATGGCACCAAATGGCAACTATTTTGCATCGAATTAAAAATAATCACGTAAATCGAATCAGAAAAAAATCCAAGTAATCAGTGTAGATACCTACATAAAAATATACCAATCGAATTGAGAACCTTCCCCTTATTGGAAGTTGGTTATAAAAGGGTTGTTGTATCTGAGAGATTAGGTACTGATCCTGGCATAGATATATTTTCGTGTAGGTTGTAAAATTTATACGCTTTTTAAACTTTACAGCACCTACTTGCGCTCGCGGTCTTCAGATGGAGTCTCATGTTATTGAAATTTAAATTTGGAAGACCAGGGCATAATGGCTATCCCAAAATTAAAGACATGGGTATTTGCCAATATTGGATGCACGAATTGCCAGTTTTAGGCACTGAATTGATCGTGCTAAGAGTATTGAATTACTGCTGCTGCAAGCAATTGCTTGATTGCGAGGTTCTGAAAACTGTCCTAATATGCACAGTAGTCGACCTTTTTAGAATATACTGCACTGGACTTAAGATTGTTTTCAATATATAATTATATTATCAACATGCACATAATAATTATGTATAATGAAATAAAAAAAAACTATTCTGAAAAATAAATATTATTGAAACAATTTGTATTAATTCAATAAATTTATACACATTTATACGTATTTATACAAGAGGGGATAGATTTATTTTAAGGTGGCCGAGAAGAAATCCTCACAGCCCCTTCTCAACCGAAGGGTGTCATGAGAGGCCACTAACGGGTATATACGCATACTTTAGCATAAAGCAATCGCACCGCTCGCCATAGGCAGGGAGTTCATCCTCGGAAATAATGCGCACTGTGTGGTATGAAAGGAACTTCATCCCACGCACGCTCAAACTATAGAATAAACTCCCTGCTGTCTTTAGTATTATGTTATCTGTGCTGCTGTGAAAAAAAAGTCTCTCTTGCATAAGCTACTAAAATATATCATGAAAAGGATAAGTTTAACTCCGGCTACTACATACAAGCTTGGCGAATGACCGTTCAGCGCTCCTCAAGAGCAATACAATCAATTTGAGGTAGTACAAAGCGTGTTAAGTCCCTTTTAGCAAGTACTAGTATGTATTTATGTATGTATATATGCATGTTGTATGTATATGTTCTATCTATGTATATCTATGCCTTTTACCTGGGGTATACGTCTCGTATACCTTCTACATCAAATTCGATGCTTTATGTACATTAGACTTAACCACTCATATAGCAATTCCTCTGTGCACTCCCAGGTTTGCTGGAAGAAAACTCAACTTTGAGTTAAGCTCGCCTTTGTACATCTCGTCTCACTATTTTGTATAAATATAATATATGTGTACATGAAGAATAAAATAAATAAATAAAAATACTAAATCAATGTTGTTCACTACCAATATTGGTTCGTTACCCGTCCATTGAACAGGTAACCGCTTTTGCAACTTTATAAGTCTATTTGTATAGTCTATTGTTCACTCTAAATTACCTTTAGTAAGTTAGTCTATTAAGCCATACTTGTATTATAATCCGTATCTATATTTGAACAACAGAAACGGGCTGTGCGAGCTATTTATAATATGGGCATAAGAGTCTTCCTTAAAGGAAAGTTTATGAATATAGAAATTTTAGACGTACAAGGGTATAAGGTATAAGATTTTCGAGAACCGAGAGAAAGAGAAAATCTTATAAGTATATGTAAGGAAAAATAGTACAAAATTTTCGAGGGCTTATAACAGGCTTCACTTAAATACCAGATACAAAAATATTCTCGCCCCTTATCACGTGGGGCTGAAAATCATAGTTGACGAAGTGTGGGTGTTTAATACACCTCTGCCTAACCCTTCAGGGATTACGGGTGTGAGCTTATGTATGTATAGGGTTGCAAATATACTACTCTGCCACATCAATCAATTAACCTACGAATGGCCGAACATGTTAGGAGCCTTTGGCTACTGTCTCCACGCTGACCAGATAGGTTGGTACTGGATTTCATCTCTCTAACAACACTTCGAATAAATGATAAGGTCTTTCTCTGTCTCTACACGAATGTACAACCACTAGTATAGTACAAACCACAGGCTAGTAGTCTAGAACGTATAAATACTAGTCCGTGGTTGATACTTCCATTACTTTTACTACCTAATGCAGATAATAAACTCTAGATAATAAATATAATATAATATTGGCATACACATAAGCAATGAGTTGTATTCTTTTCCTACACTCAAATTGCATAGCCAAACGACCAATACCACTCTCTAAGTGTGTACCAATCCTTACTTCCAATAAAAAATAGATCAAAATGCCACTTAACTTGACAATAATGCAACAAAAATGTCTTCTACCCTATATTTCCGTGGCTTGGGCCAGTCACTTACGTTTGTGGGCGGTTATTCGAGACATTGGATGGACACATAGGTACCGCCCATTCTTCAGACTATACCTAAACTAAAACTACATATTACCGACCGATCGTTCAAGAACTCTAGTCGACATGGAATATATAAGAGATATATTACCAAAGTCCACTATTATGGAGGCCTTGTTCAGCAGTGGATAGCAATAGGCTATTTAATTATTGATATTGAGGAGGTGACGTAGTAAGCCTTCCCGAAGTGCGAAACCTATGCTCGGGCCTTCTCCGTGAGTAGCGGCGCTGCCGTGAAACAGATTACTACACCACGATGGCAACTCAAAAATCGATTCGAAAGAATAAGAAGATTATTGATAGACAAGGCCTGACTACAACGTCGCTTATGAAAAGCCGTGGCACAGATTTCACCATGTGCGAGAGCTTGGGCGGCCGCCGCCCCCTTCTGTGAGCAAGTAATGATCGAGAAGGAGACTGCGGAGCGGGTTCGGAGAAGACCCGCAGAACCGCACAGCCCGCGATGAGCGAAGGCGACTTGGACGTCGGAGGTTGCAGAATGACCTCCGTCCCCCATAAGCGCGGGCCTGAGGTGACGGGTGGAGCTGCCTGTCGCCCTAGCAGATGCAGGCTGCGACGGCGGCTCAATGTGCGCTACCTTATACCCGGGGGCTAGACGGGGTCATCTCGAAAGAGAGGGCGCCGGGTCGGCCCGGGTGCGAGGGATATGTTCGCTACTATCTCACCTCCGGCAACTAGAGACCAAAAGACCGCGTGCGCGAAAAAAGAAAAAAGTTGCGTATATGTCAATAACAGATTCTTGACATAACGTTGGACTATATTCATGTAGGATTTCAAGTTGTCGCTCAATTCGAGTCCAGCGCTCTTACAGTTCACTTCAGTAGTCTGTTGTGGACCGAAATAGACGTCGCGTACTTTTGTGAATAGTGATTTATTATACAAACATATTCCAACGTTAATAAAACAACAATATGTCAAATAACGACGAGCGGGAGGACACGGTTAGTAATTATTAAACTTTGTTTATATAAATCGCAATACGGATCGTTGAATTTAGTTAATATTTTTTCTTTTTAATATTTTAGTTACTTTCTGGAAATAGTGTTACAGGTTACTGCACCATTTTATTATGTTCTTATTTTCAGTTCATATTTTTCCATTTGCCTATTTTCAGTTTGAATATTTTAAAAGATTTTAATAACGACGTAACATTATATGAACGTCAAATTTGATTATTATAATAATAATATAATTTAAGTATCGAAGTGACGTAGGTATATGAACGTCAAATTTGAATATTTTAAATGATTTAAATATCGAAGTAACGTTTATGAACATGTTCTAATATTTAAGTAGTTAAGAAAGGTTAGATATCTTTGTGAATGTATATAACTACTATGCGTTTCAAATGAGAAGATAATCGCGATCGCGGCAACGTCACTCCGTACTCGTCAAAATTGTACAGCTAACTTCGAAATTTCCATGTCGGATAGATTCATACGTGTATAGTAACGACGAGTGACAACTACTTAATGTTTATTTTCTTTTCATTAAGTACATAACATTTTTTTTAATACTAATTATAATATTTTTCTTTATTAATAAATGAAACTGAAGTTAGCAACGGGAACCAAAATGTCGTTCTGACAGTTATCAACTCATTTGAAATGCATAGTAGAATTGTAGATTAGCTTGTGTAAAATATTGAGTATACTGTATTCGGGTTTTATGTTATCACACTGTGTGCTAATAAACCAATGGTGTATTCACTTTTAAAAATAGGTTGTAATTCCGTTTTTGTTATAAATATTACACCTTAAAACATTTTGTTTCTACATATTATTTATTTTAAATATTTTAACGAAGTAACTCTTATGAACGTCAAGTTTAACCCGGGCGTTACCTCGGACATTATATTCAGAGCTTTATTATTTAATGCTGTGTTTGTAATTTAATTTATCAGAAGCTGATACCACTGATAGCTATAATTATTTTATTAGTGGTAGCTGAGCGATCGAGTTTTGTTTCTATCTTGGTTTTAATTATTATATCTTATGGAATTTTGAGACACCATAATTGAGGCACAATAATTACATCCCAAGACCTTCAAAGGTTTAGCTGGGTCTTATTTAATGAAATTGCGCTTTTTATAAGGTTTTGTTTTATCAGTGGGAAGACTGAGAAATCCGTTTTTATCTTCTGCATTGACAGCACAGAGACTCTTTTAACCTTCTGCCCTCACCCCTTAATTTTTCCCCTATTCTTTATATGGTCGGCAGCATGAAGTGACGCTTCTGGTGTTAAAAACGTCTATAGGCCACGGTAACCACTTTCCATCAGATGGGCCGCGTACTTGTCTGCGACCTAAGTAGTGTAAAAAAGCAATGGTATTATTAAATAATCTGGATTGGTTATGATAAAAGTTTTACGTGTCAGCATTGTATTGAATTATTGACATTTGAAGGGCCTCATATCGACAATAGGTCGTTCTAAAACTGTACACATGAACGCAAATTCGTTTACCTTCCACGCAATCCGAAATGTCATGTTATTGTGGCCGCGCTTGTGAATTATAAATGGAAGAAAAATCAATTACTTGCTAAATTGTTACTTAAGCTTCAAGGAAATTTGATGATAGGTCTTGAAATTGCCGAAATTTTCTTACAGATTCATGAGTTCCTTATTCCTGTAATTTCATAGCTATTTCCATTATTTATATTTTGTTAGAAAGTTGATTTCAAGGTTTTAGAACTCTGTATTGAATTTTGTTTTTATTGGCCGCTTAATAAATTAAATTTGATCTTCAAAAACAGTACTTCTGAAATGCTACATATCCATTCTGATAAATTTCACATTACTTTTTTGCAGCTGTCACTTTTCAAAATGTAATAA
Organism: Pelosia muscerda; assembly: GCA_963691645.1. Lineage (NCBI taxonomy): Eukaryota > Metazoa > Arthropoda > Insecta > Lepidoptera > Erebidae > Pelosia > Pelosia muscerda. The sequence continues at coordinate 1,236,855 of OY829098.1, read as the reverse complement.
AAGTTGCTGTTTGCTTAACAGGTTGTCTTATTGTCTCATTCATACAAAAAAAATCTTTGGATTTGTCATTCCTACAAAACCAATAGCAATTTCATATTTAACGACCTAATATAAATGACATTTTTCGTGCATTCCTGATATCCAGTCGTTGATACAAAGCTGCATAAGGATTACGCGATCTTAGGTACGTGTAGTCGATTATGAGCGTCCTGGAAACGCAATGTCCGTACCTGTAGCTATTCGTACACTGCAGGTACGGACATGGCGTTTCCAGATTTCGCGTACCTAAGTATTTTATTTTTTTATTCTATTTTTATTTTTTGTACGTATTTTTATTGTCCGTACGAAGCCTCAGAGCTGTCTGATGGATGGAACATTGAAAATTCACTGTAGTATTCCTCCTTTAACTGCCGTTTCTTTTACTATAGTTCGTTTACTTTAGTTTAGTATGTATAGTTTTGCAGTTGTTATGTTAAGAATCCCTCGCGATTGCTATAATATTAAGAAAACAATAAAATGTTAGATGGAATAGTCTGGACATACCTATTTTAGCAAAAAAAAATTCGATATCATTACATCTTTCTGACGTACTCGTATTAATAGATAATAAAACAATTATTATGTCGAATTCTTTATTTAAAATTCTTTATTATTTATTATTCAATAGCCAGTTCAAAGACAAATGTGATAATTAAGTGCGGTAAATCGTCACCACAGTCACATGTATCCATTCTTAGACATGGGCGGTGACCATTTTAAATGATAACATTTACTTCTAATTAGACGTGAAGTTTTAAACTTAATTAAACAACTACGTTTCTCGATAATTATACAGAATTATAACTTATAGTAACGATTATTCGAATTTAATCTTTAAATTATTCATACTGGAATATCTTCATTGAGATTATCATGCTTTCGTGAAGTTGCTTGGATTAATTCACATAGATTTTCGTTTTAGTTAATTTTCACATTATTGATGTTAACATCAATGATAATATTTTCTTAGGTATATTAATTATACTTGAAAGTTAAGATTCAACTTGTTTGATTTCTTTCCCAACAGTTGGATACAATGCGTGAACAATTTTCATGGTGGATTAGATCGATCTTGTACAAGCTCTTCCAGGTGGACACTAGTTCAATTTATTTTTTCTCACTAATTTCTGTTATATTTTTCTTATGGCAAACAAACATCAAACGAGCACCAACACTAGTAAAACGAATTGCATCATCGCATCATCCTCATCGCGCCTTACTATATTTTGGTATTGTTAACTAATGGTTGAAATGAAAAGCTTTAGTGCAATTTTATTAATATCTATCTGTCGGTGGCGTGGTCAGCCGAATTGGTAATTCATTTCTGTACATACACATAACACAACATAATATTATCGCGAGAGAATCCGTTAATATTTCAATGTGTGACTTTCGCGGACACTTTCAGTAAATCAAGCACATTTTAATCAGTTTGAAACTGCTACTAGTGTTGCACTGCAAGTCTCCTGTATCTTGCTAAATGACTCCAATGCGTTTTCTTTTTGTTTCAGAGTAATTACACCAAGTTTCTCAAGAACCTGCACACGGAGCAGATTGCGAAGCTCCAAGCTAAGAACCAACATGAGTGCGAGCTTCTTGAAGATCTGCGCACCTACGTCATCAAGCGCTCGGCTATTGAGAAGTCGTATTCTGAGGTTAGTGTCTTTTATTCTATTCATGTTTTTTGTGTGTTTTATCTTTAAATATGTCACATGACAGAGGCGATTTCATCAATCACAGGGGCCCTGGAGACTCAAGAATTTGTAGGCCGTTTTCGATAGTTTAGAGTTATAGATTAAGTTGATGTGCAAGAAATTATCTTCCCATTCGGGGGGGCTCCCTGAAGCGGGGGGCCCTGGGCATGTGCCCCGAGTACCCTTATGGTAAAGACGGCATTGAAGCTTCTCTTGTCAGTAAATTTTTAACATGAACGGGTTTCTTTTCTCATCATTAATAGTTATATTAAATCTGAAACTAGGTCAGCCGTGAAACCCCAATATGTAGTATTATTGTCACCATCACCAGGGGTTTTTTGTAAGCCACGCATTGATTTCCCCTTGCCGAATCAAATTACAGCCGTATGCACGCCCTAGGGCACCTAATCCTGACTGGGCAAGTGATACCGACCTACCTCGTCGCAGTGAATGCATTTAGCAGATTTACTTCACATTCGTTCCTCTTTGTGTTCGTTTCAATTCCGATAAGCATCACAGCGGGTTTTATGAGCTTTTTGTCCACTAGAAGTATTAAATTTAAAAACATTACCGCTAAACCGTTCAACTTAGATATTACTATTAGACTAAAAAAAAGAAAATTACATTACACACATACACATAAACATAAACTCACTCCTACACGCATAAAGGGGTAGGCAGAGGTGCTAGCATCCACATTTCGCCAGGCTATGTCTAGGTCCCAATGTATAGGTGGCGAGCCTATTGCCATTAACCGGGCACTTATAAACCTGCGATAAATACACACATAACTTCGAAAACCATCGAAAAGTCATGCAGGCCGGTGTGTGCCGTGGTAAGACCGTTATATTCCAGAAGAAGTAGACATACCATTAAAAGTTGTCCACAGTTAAGTGTGTACTGGTACAAGACTTCACGAGGCATCTTCAGGAGCGCTCCTGAAGATGCCTCGTGTTATCGTTGGATTGTTAAACCGCGGGTGAGTGGTGGGCTCTCCCCCTCCCCCAATATATATTTTTTCTAATGAATTTCCGCCAGGTAACGCCTACACCTTTATCGTATTTTAGTTGGAAGTTTAGTTTTGATACAAGAGGTCAGGTGGGGTAAATACTCCAGATGACCTCCAATGACATTTCTATATTGGTACCCTCTCTACCTAAGGTCTATACTTCATTGTATAAGTTCCTTGACGACGAGAGGGAAATCAAAAGGAAACGTTTTGCCTTCTTACTGCTTTATAGCTTTAAGCTGGTATTACACCTCCGACATTTTTTTACGAGTATCTACATACATTGTTATATTTATTAACTTTTCTACTAATCAATCAATCGATCAGCCTATCGCAGTCCACTACTGGACATAGGTCTCTCTATCCTCCGCCTTCCGCATCCAGTCTATCCCAGCTGCCTTTTTCAGGTCATCAGTCCATCTGGCTAAGGGGCGTCCTACCTTCCGCTTGCCTTCACTCAAGGACTTCTTTGCTCCAGGGGCCAATATCTACTAATCAATTATTTTTCTTTTCCTTTTCGTAGTAACCGAAATTACTAATATTCCCTCTAACCCTTCCAGCTAAGCTCGATGTCTTGCGTTCACGTCGGTAGTGTAATGGCCAGGATTCAAACCCGGGACCTCTCAATCTTAGGGCCAACCTTTTAACCACTAAGCAACCGATGACGCTACTTCTTTGTAAACAAACAACTGCATAAAAAAGTAAATTAGGTTGTATTTGGTGATGCGACCGGCGGCGTGCCGTAGCATATCGCATTTGGTTGCTACGCTCGTAGAGGTACAACTAATGTCTGTAGCAACTGATGTCTGAACACGCAAGACTTACCTGAGACGTGTTTCGTTCTTCCTACAGTCCCGGGTCCTTTAAGCGGGGCGTGAAAAAGCATCTGATGAGGCCGTCAAGCTGAGCGCCGCCATTGTAGCACTGTACGTGTTTGCAATGGTGACCCTCTTTCATGAGACTTTGCCTTCAGCTTAACATCAGGCGAGGTGAAGTCAAATTGACGAGCCATAAATAAAAAAAAAGTCTCGTTCTACAAACAACACGATCCTCATAGCGGTTTCCACGGTGTGTCTGAGCTTTTTACTTAGAACTTGGGATTGGCCTTTATTTTTTGATATATCGATTTTTCCCAGAACTACTGGCATCTGACCTTTTAACGCCGAAAGAAGAGCCTGCGTCAGAGCTTTATCCATCAATCAACAGCTGTGTCGACTTTTACCCCAAAGATGTAAATTGAAATGTTATTTACATCCCTTATATAAATAGGCTCGAATTCTCGAATTTTTCCTACCTGTTCATAGCATTATTGAGTGAGAGCACTTTGTTTACGTTAATAATAATTCACAAATTGAATTTCCTTGTCGTTTGTATCTCTGTAATGTAGATTATAAAAGCCAACTGACGTCTTTGGCCACAATTCTAAATTTGATTTAAAGAACACTTCATAAATAAAAGTTAAGTTGAAAAAAGTCTGAGATAATCTGTGGCAGAACATTTTTGGCAAGTTTTTTAGATAATCTGTGTACCTTTATGGAATAATGAAAATAAGGAATAGGCAGTGTGGAAATACATGAATATTGTACAGATATTCACGAATACGAATATCTGTACAATATTTTTTATTTCGCACTCGTATTCGCTTCGAGTGCGAAATAAAAAATATTGTACAGAGGCGTACGTTTATGGAGACAGGAATGTTACGAATAATATGATCGTATGTCAGACTTACGTGATTGCGAATACAGATTTGAATGAGCGAAAGCAAATGTGCGAAGGAGAAATACGAGCGCGAATATTTAGATAAATGGACCAGTTTCGGTCCACCTTATGGGTAGCGGACGGTCACCGTGGTCTATGGACGTTTGCAACACCAGGGGCGTTACACTTGTGCTGCATACCCTGTAGAAACCTTCTAATGCCCTTCTTGACGAACCCCATATTGTACTTACTTGGGAAAACCCAAGTTAAACTCTCTCTCCCTCTTCATGTGTGTGTATGTGTGCGTGTCGTACATGTCTATGGTAATTTTTTATGGCACGTCAATTTGACTTTACCTCGCCTGATATTAAGCTGAAGGCAAAGTCTCATGAAAGAGGCTCACCATTGCAAACATAGTACGTATACTAAAAGGACTATATCCAAAACTGGCCTTCCATGGACACGATGTACGCAAATGTAGCTATTGATCAATAATCATGTTTAATTTTCAACGAACTAATAATGATTTCTTGGAGTATCAAGATACATCTTTAAATAATTAGTATTTACTCAATTAGCTTCCTGAAATATATATTACTTTACTCTTGAAACCATCTTTCTCTTTTCCCTAATGCTAAAATGTTGCCAGTTATACTAAAGAACATAATCGATTTTTGATTTGAGACATATGATTATATCGATACAGAGTAAATGTATGGGACACCAGAGTTTCATAACGAATTTATAGATTGACTTGATATAGGTATTGATTTGAAACCTATGACTAATTGATACTTAAAAAAAAGATACATAAAATAAATGATATTGAGTACGCGTCGACTGTGACTCGAATGCGAACGTGAACTGATTCGATGTGATAACTGGTGAAGGATTTTCATATTATAATAGCCTTCCACTCGCATTGGAGTCGGTTCTACTCAACGATCAAACATAAGATTTTTAAGAATGACTACGAAAACGTACAGATATGTCAGTAATTAAGTATTATACTCGGTTAATAATAGGCTTATTTATTTAAGTATTTATTAGACTTCATGCACGAGTAAGTAGGAATATAGGCGGGCTTAATGTTATAGGTATTCTCTACAGTCAACCTAAGCTAAATAGTGAATGTAATAATAAATATTACTTAAGTGAATAAATAGTTGCCAGGACAAAATAAGACATAACTAAAATATAAAATAGGGGGTTCTGCCTTTTCGCCAAAAATCATTTACCCAATTATCACTTGCCAACCAACGTTTCGCCAATTTTTCACTTTGACAACTAACGATTGTCAAATGTTTGTATGACAACGTTTCATTTGGTAGAATTATTGTTAAGCTGATTATTGTAATGACAAAATACGTTTGGGGCATTTATCTTTTGCCAATTTATTTATTAGGCCAGACAACTTTTAGACGAATAACGTTTCGTCTGTGTAACAGTTCCATTTCGTACATTGATATAATGTTAAAAAAAAAAACATTTTAACTTGCGTTTTTTATTTAATAATCACAAAGAAATCTAAGTAGGTTAGGTTAAGTTAAATTTGCAAAAATCCAAAGTGTGGAGCGAAGTTCAGGTGAAATCGAAAAGAATCGGTTAGGTTAGGTTAGGTTAGTATTATAATAAACAATGCACGAGCCGAGCGAGCGAAGCGAGCGTGCCGCGGCAGCGGCCGGCGAAGTGCCGTAACCAAATCGCTTACCCACATCATTTGGTAAACAATAAACAACTCCATGAATATTATGCTAACTAAAACATTCGCTACTTGAAAGTTGGCATTTTGAAAAGTGTCATTCTAAAAGGTTGACCAAACGTAAAATTGGCAACTGAGAAGTTGGGTAATAAAAACAAAATTAAATTACAAGTTGGCAAATGATTATTCTGCGAAATAAAATTCTGGGAAACGTTAGTTGGCAAGTGATAATCGGGCAAACGATTTTTGGCGAAAAGGCAGAGATCCATAAAATAGGCATTCGTTCGACATTGATATCACTATTTTGCTTATATCACCGGTTTTCAAGCGATTTCAATCACTAGAAGTATTATTTAGAAGTATTTGATCGCTAGAAGCTTTTTTTATTAGAAATGACTTCCTAGCGGTTTTTGGGTTCATCACAGATCCATAACCAAACAGGCAAACATACAGGAATATAAAAAAGTTCAGTATCGTTAATATACTGTTTTTTAATACCGCCAATGATCAGTAGATTGGAGATATTTATTGTGTAATAGTAGATATAGATACGAAAAAGTAGTCTAATATGGTCTCGTCTTTGATCATTGTTTTATAATTATGGAATTAAAACTGTTTCTACACGATTCATAATCGAACTTATTTCAATCGATTGAGTTTGTGTTTGTATATGGCAACTGGAAAGAAATCCGTAATAAAAATGTCATGCGCTTGTCATCTTGATTTGTAAATACATTATTCTATTTCTCGTGAAAGCCGATTTTATTCTATTTGTATTGGAAAATGCACCCGGATAAATCTTTCATCACCGAGTCTGGCGAGCCTACTGACTTTGAATCCGTTCATAACGATAATACTGGCACGATTAAGGGAACAGATCCCACGATGAGACAATGTGTGAATTGTGGCATCGACTTATCCCAAAGACGAAGACATGACCTCCGTTCGCAAGAGTTGGCATCTGTTAAAGGGCAATAGATTGCTCCGCAAGTGCTATGTAAAATGTTTTCTGCTCTAATTGTATTGTCAGACGAATAACAGTAAGTAGGTTGCTGCGCTCTTGTCATGACAATAATTTGGTTTTTGAGCTGGGCACGGTACCAAGATAATGTAAATCCACATGCCTAATGCCTGGGTAATGTTTTAATAACTTATAAATCCGAATAATAAAGAAATAATGAATACAGCTAATGTTAAATTATCAAAAAATTACTAAATGCTATGGTCAATATATAATATGAATGATGAATTCTGATACAACCATATGATGTTTTTTTATTTCTTACTAGTATGAACTACCAAACCTGTATCATATTTTCCCAATTATTATCTGTCCATATCAGGCCAAGTGCTTATACACGTTGGACACTGTCCTTTGTAATACAATAATATGTGTACTAAAATTGTACTAAAGTACATTTTGTATGCGCTAATTACGTTAATGGTCCTATCACATCGCTTAGCCCCTTTGTCTTTGACTCGTTGAATATGCCACTACCTATATATTCCCTTTGACGTGATCTATATCCTATTATGTTGTACATTTAACAACTTGGTATCAATTATGATATTATATTAGACACATACCTTTTGGAGTTTTATTTATTCTAGCTGTTGCCCGCGGCTCCGCCCGCTCCGGTCTCGTTTCCACTGCTGTATAAAGGCATTCCTTAGAGTTCAAAGAATAAATTTAAAAAAATACTGGAGTTGGTCCAGTTGTCTTTGTTTTTTACGTCTTGCAACATATTATTTTGCGATATTTTTTTATTTATATGGATAGCTTACAATGATATTCAATATCGTCAGTGGGTCACTTCAAGGATAATATTATGTTATACATTGATATTAACTCGCTTCGTAATGAGACTGGCCAACCGTGACTTTTAAAAAGGGCTTGAAGTACAATAGTGGCTTTACATATACACAGTCAGGTTTCTTTCACATATGGGGAGACGGGAACCACGCATATCGTTGTGTTATTGTTACTATCCTGGCATATATTAATAAAACCTTTTCAGAGAAGTAAAAGCTTCTTCAACTTTCATAGAAAAATATAGGCTCCATTTCGAAAATTAAATTGTTTATCCGAGAAAAAGAAATATTCCTGAGAATTTGTTTAGGGAATAATTCTGTAACCATTCGTTCAACCTTTTAATCGAAACCAAAACTGCATAATTGTTCAGCATGTGGACCATCCGCTATCCTTACAGATGTCCGAATAATAAGGCGCCGCCGGTTGACCGATTCATTGTATAGCTGAACTTGCAATTCACGAGCGCGTGTGAGAGCGATCGTGCACGCGTTATTTGTGTGTATTCATATACACACGCATTAAGTTAGTGTTTGTGACTTTTGTTTATAGACTTTTATTGTAATCTTTCTATGCACACGCGCACCACATACATTTAAACCTACGCAGTCGGCGATGGAGAAAGCTATGCTTAGCGTTTCTTTAAAGGAATAAAATTCGCATTGAAGTCATCTGACAAAGAACTAAAGTCACTGACATAACTCTCAGAATAAGTACGCTGGGCTGGCTTACAATATTGAAGAATCGATGGCCGTTATAGCAAACAATCCTCCAAATAGTCCTAGGGTGGAGACCGCGTGAAATGTACTGATGACCTGAAAATTTGGCTGAGGTGGACTGAATGCGAAAGTCTGAGGATCGGGAACAATGGCACATATTGGGAGAGGTCTAAGTCCAACACTGGATTGTGATAGGCTAATTGATTATGCACACACATACATTAACACGAGTATAAACGGACACAACTAGACGCGCGTATTAGTAATCTGCAACTCCTATACCACATTCTCAAACCAAATCCATGTAAAACTGACAATATAGAACTTATTCACAATTTAGCCAGCAGAATCGTTTAATCGTCCAGTTTAATTTTGATAAAAAACTATTGTTAAGTATAATTTTCATTTAGCAATGTCTTTTTACAATGACGTTTACGTAAAATGGTGTTTAGGGGTGCGAACGCATACAAATATGTAATTTCACAAATAACAAGTGATACCGAGTGGTGAGTCCCACCGATTAGGGTTTATAAAAGTCCTAGCATGTCATTTTAATCGAAAGAAATATTTAATTCACGATGAAACCTCAATGCTTTATCGATATTATTATAAACAGAAGTTGATCTATTTATTATGTATGATTATTATTAGTTTTGTTTGTAGAGCAACGTTTATTCAATAAAATTATGTACAAAATAATACTTATCGTAATTACAAAATGGTTTCTAAAATACACAAACAAACAGTTATCTGTAGAGGACATTTTGAAAACTAAAATACAGGTTAAAGATTTTTGAAAGAATGGCCCACTACTGGATAAGGAATGATTTCTGCAGAGAAATTTTGGAGGAGGGGAGGGAGATACCTATCATTCTGCCACGGATTAACAATCCCAGCGATAGTAAATTGTAAATTATTACTAATTGTCATAGCAAGGAATGCCAAACTACTCCACTCAAATCAGCAAATGCGAAAAACAAAACTCGACACGTGTTTCGCCTCTACACGAAGCATCTTCAGGACCACAGTAGAGCGGCTGATCTTCTTATCTTAATTTATTTCTTATCTTAAATTACTGATAGTTATAAAACTCTTTCCATTTACCAGCTCTTTTTAAGGTAGTGGCAACAAGTTCAAAATAGAAATTACTTTGCTATAGATAAATAAGTATTTATGGCATTTCATACTTTGGATCGAACAAGCTTGAATATTTACGAAAAAGTTTAGACGTATTCTTGTCAAAAAAGTTTATATTGACGAATTTATCCTACGCTTCGTAGATACGCAAACCAATGACACGCATGCACCGATCACATACACACTTCCACTTGTTTTTTATTTGCCATGATCTTACCCCTCGTGTTCAACAAGAAACAAATTGTAAACATGTTTAATACAAAACTGGTTTGAAAATTTCTCAAAAACTTGTAGAAGATCTGTCAGAACACAATTAGGTACTAATTTTATACATGTATTGAGATTGTCTCGAACAAGTTGTAAACAAGTTTAAAACTCATTTGCGTTCACACTGAAGTTTGCAACATATTGCAAGTGAGCAATATGTTTTAAAGCTTGATAAAAACGAGGTATTATACCAATTTTGATTAAAAATGATATTTTATCATGAGAATTATTTTTGTGCGCGGTAGCCTATTAGTATGGGTAATGGACTGCTGAGACGAGGTCTCTGGTTCGATCCCAGGTTTTACCATGGCACACACCATTGACATTTCAATGCTTTTTGAAGTTAAGTGTGTATTTATCGCAGGTTTATAAGTGCCCTGTTAATGGCAACAGGCTCGCCACCTATTACATTGGTACCTAAACATAAACTGGCGAAATGTGGGTGCTAGCACCTTTGCCTACCCCTTGGGGGATATAAAGGTAACTAATATAACATAACATAAACTCTATGTTATGTTATATTAGTTACTTTTGATACCACTAAGCAGCTCACTTTTAAACTTTAGCGTTACATAATATATTCATTAGGCAAATCTAAAGGTATCTTCTTGTATTCTTGTATATCTTGTATTTTTTTATTTATGGCACGTCAATTCGACTTCTCCTCGTCTGATGTTATGTTGAAGGCAAAGCCTCATAAAAGAGGGTCACCATTACCATCACGTACAGTGCTACAATGGTGGCGCTCAGCTTGACGGCCTCATCAGATGCTTTTATACCATAATGGTCGCGTTAATATCTGGGGGTTGCTAATAACTAAGGTATCAAACAAGGTCTCGTTGGCACTCGTGGCGAGCGGTTACAGTGTAATTAAGTAACACTCTTATTACCATACACATGTCTTGTAAAAGATGATTATAACAATATGTACTTTATCTGCTTCCCATTTTCTAAGAAACATAGTCGCTAAGATTTTATAATTGTAGTAAAATCCGTTTATAATGAACAGTCGCTTATTATGACACAATCATACCACGAAGGTTGGTTTTTATAAAGTTCTTTATAACTAAGTCGGATTTAATGACGTCGCTAAGTCAGATATAACAACATCAGTTATAGTAAGTAATATGATTTCTGAAGCCGCCCGTCGCTCTTTTATGAGATGATGTTTATTTTTTATTACATAGAAAATTAAGCTCATATTTATTTCCCTTTTCTTACTGAAATGAAATCTTAAAAAATAGCAAATTGTTTACGTAATGTTTCAACATTTATGTTTTTTATAATGTACGTTAATATGACGTATTTGTTTCTTCCCTTTAATGTCGTTATAAGAGGATTCTACAATGCTCTTTTTCTTATTCTTCTATTCATTTCTTTTTACCCTTGCCGTTATCAGAGGTAATTTTGATAAGGTATCTCCTATATTCATCTGACTAAATCGTTGTCCTACCTAGAGTTATATTCTGGCCGACTGATATATGAAATAAATAAATCAATATTCTAGGACAATCTACGAATCAATCTATGAAACAAATAAATAAATATTCTAGGACAAGCATAGTTTAACTAGCTTGTGTTATGGGTCCTAGAATGTGGATAAACATACTTAGATACTTTTTTTGTAAATACATACATATTATACATAGAAACACCCAGACCAATGCAAATATTAATATTCATGCACACAATTTTAATTTTTTGATACTGATTTTTTTCTTTCGTTCAAATATTTCCACTGAGCGGGAATCGAACCCACGCCCGAAATGTGTTTAAAGATAACCTATAAAATACTGCGTGGGTCCCGACAGAATAGAATTTGGGCCACCCTATCACTTCCCACGCGATGTCGTACAAGGCAAATAAGGGATAGGGCCGTTTAACATCAGACAGATACAGACTCAACCTGAGATGCATGATTCAAATCAACAGTAGTATATAATAGAATCACCCCCTATTACGTGGGATCGAAAACACTGACTATAGTTGCGGCACATTATGATGGCCGTTTTGACACAACGGGTTTAACATTTTTTCTCTGGTGTGTGAATTTTATTATTTTCTGTACCAGTGGCGCCATATTTTTCTATATCAAGTAATTCGTTTAAAACAGTTCGTTATACCAATTAGGGGTCCATAAAAAAACGAGCAAAACCAGTCGTGTCAAAATGGCCATCATAGCATCCGTAACTATTGTGAAATATGGGAACATTCACCTCTGCCTAATATGTGAACAAAAAACACATTTTATCGAAGCTTTATGTCAACCGCTTTGTATTGAGATTCTGTTGTAATCACACGAAGAGCGCTCAATTTCAATATGACCCCTTAGTGCAAAACCTATAATAGCATTAAACGTTTCAAAAATGAACACAATATGCACAAATCGACATAATTTGAACGAGGGGCTGGACGAATAAAAGCACTTATATAAAGGCTGGTAAACAAAGTAAGATTTGAATCAGAAAGAAGCTTATTCTATTGTTTACAATTAAAGGTATGTTTCCGTAGCCAACCGCATATGACAACAGCAAACGCATGTGGCACAATGTACTTTGAAAAAAGCTTGATAATATTATTTAAATGTTTCAAATTTCTTGCGTTTTGTTAATAGGACTTCGATATGGAGAAACAGCACTATTGAGAACTCACAATAAATTAAAACAATACACAATATATATGCACACAGTGTGGTATAAAAAGTGACGCATCTAGCGTTGCTAACATTCATTGGTCACGGTAACCACTTTCCATTCGGTGGGTCGGGTGTTTGTCGGCCACTTAAGTGGTATAAAAAACCAATCTATCACATTCATATCTATATCACGGTATGGTGTATTTGCTGCTGCGTTTTGCAGTCGGCAACGGAATCATACCTTAACAGTGTTTTATCGTGGTATTTAATTTTCATTTCAAGTTTATTCATGCGAAGTCCGTTGTATAAAACTTTATCAATCGGCTTTACAAAAGTTTGTGAGCTGTAACTTTTTATTTGGTTGTACAGTTACGAACAGAGAAGTTACCTTGTATACTGAACTCAATACGATTGAAATATGTTCCGATTCCATTGCCTTAATAAGCAAATAGTTTTGTACGTGAACATAGAGAAATGTACAGAAAGAATCTCATATAGATAAAATCTTTCAAATATACCATCGACACTGTTCATACACGAAACACGAACACATTTTCATACATAATACAATATATATTTAATTACGTTCATCTATCTATCTGGCAGTCTAATTTAGATGAAATTCACATTTATCAAAACATAGCACCTTGCATTTGGACAGTGGCATGAAGCATTTCAGTATTCCCGTTATACCACAGATATAATATAATTCTTATAGTTATACAAATATTAGCAGTCTGTTCTAAACTGCATTCTACGATAGCTGCGGTTTGAATGCTTTAAGAGATAATCTGAGTAAAGGACTACGTTTATGTCCGATTTTAGTCTACGGCAATGCAGAATGACTTAACTTGTCTAATTTAGATTTTGAGCTATATTTAAAGCTAATATTGAGCTTGAAACATGACATAGTCTAGTTGAATAAGTAAACATTCTATTTGAGAAAATCAATAACCCAAATTTTGTTATTCGCCCAACTTACCCCAATCCGAAGAGTTATATCAAAGTCGTAAAATTTCAAAACGAATAGGTCTTTTTTTTTCTTGCGAAATATCGCCACGGATACCCCCTTTCCTCGCCGGAGCCGGTTGGAGGGGAATCACAAAAATGCGAAGATATAGAAAAATGTAGTGTAATGCCTAAAATTCGACCCCCACCATGTAAATCGTAACTCTGACTCCTGCCGGCTTAAAAGCTACCGACAATTAACTCCATTTCTTATTGAGATAGACTGTCAGTATGGATACGCGTCATAATATGTGAGTATGACACTTGTAATCCTGAAGTTCAAGATTAATTTATTACGGTAATTAGCCGATTAATAGTTCAATATCTTAAGCACATTATCGGTTCACTTACAGTTTCAACCTTACCAACAAAGCCGAAGCAATCAAAATAGCAGGATCGCTTTACAACATACGTCATTACGTTTCTGGTAATCCCAGCTAAACGTTGACTGATATGAAAGTAATTACGTTCTAAAGACCCATCTCATAACTTGAAGGTTGTAATATATCGATGTCGGTAATATCCACCGGTAATATCCACCGTTTAATATCGTATCCACGTAATATATAATAGTATAGTACAGCTTAGCTTTATTATGTACATGTATATTTATTAGCAATTTTATATGTGTATTTTGTACATGGCTTAGTATACCTAATCTGTTATCATCATGGTTCGCAATTGTATCCGAGGTTTTTATCTTGAAGCCCCGGGTTCGTTACTCCTCCTTATTTCTAGGACTATCTCTGACTCATCAATGCAAAGCGAAAAGTCTGCTCCAAAATCTCTTCCATCAACAGCAGGTGTACCTCTGAGATTATAAAAACTGATATTGAATTTCGACTTATTCACCATAGACTTAAAGTTCAAAAACGAAGTTCATTAAATAGTTTCATTCACTCTACACAACGCGATTTAATTTTCGCCGCCTGTCACCCGCGGCTATGGGGACAACATGATTCCCTCATTAAGAGGATCATCTCAAGAGATATATCCCCATGTCTGCCTGTTTGCAAGAGATATATCAAAGACCTGTAGGTTTAGACGAGTTCGAGTCCAAAAAATTACCTCCACCGGTCTTGTGCGGATTTATTTCCACGAGGTCGAGTATGTCGAGTTCCCGTTTCGTCTACTTTGAGAACTCTCGCTTTTATTCCCACCAAGTCGAGTCGTTTAAAAAGTCGAATTGAGTACCGCCATGTCAACTTTACAAATTTTAATTGTACAGTCACCCCCGTCAATGTTTCCATTGAAAGGTGTCGCCGGAGTTCCTTATCATTTCTTCACGGGGATTTCGCACACGATAAAAATAGCATACTATCAGTTGTTGTCTTGAATATTATGAAATATAATATAGCGTTCTATATCAAATAAAATATGCACAAAGACTGGGCAAAGAGCATTGCTATAGGCAATCACAATTTAAAAGCTGTACCGTTTGCTTTTATAATTGGTTTATAGTAACAAACTATAAACCAATTATTTATAGTTTGTATATCTGAACTGTTGACAGTATCCGCATGTGTTGTGCGATATTTGGTTCTTTACTCGATAAAACTTTGCCGTGCCATGAAAAATATCTGTAATCGTACGTTTATATTCATTTGCGGTAAAACATATTATACTTGCGGATACTCTTTCGTTTTATCCTTGATCAGCTTGACATAAACGTTTAGCTATGTTAAAATTAAACTCTAATTAATATGGATGACAAAAATGGAAAACTTCACTAAAGATCTGACTATAACACTGGGAATACTGAATAAGTACGAGAAATCAATACAAAAAACCGACTGGTTTGTCTTCTTGTTTTTATATACTTACCTACCTCTATAGATCTATCACGGAATAACGCCTCAATGAACTGATACGTGTCTATTAGTGATGTGCCACATGCTTTAAAATGTATATCCGCCGATATCTAGCTGAATGCGGATATTTGAAGTCAATACCTGTAGCGGTGCGTACGCAAACTGACGGTGCCTACGCAAACTGAAGGTAGGACGCCCCCTAGCCAGATGGACTGACCTGAAAAGGCTGCTGGGACAGACTGGATGCGGAAGGCGGAGGATAGGGAGCAGTGGCGCACATTGGGAGAGGCCTATATCCAGCAGTGGACTGCGATAGGCTGATTGATTGATTGACCGGTAGTTACGAATGCGACGCGTAACTTCTTTTCACAATTGGTGCCAGTCCTTGTGGGCTTGAACATTAGTTGAAGCCACTATACGCTTTGCGTGATGCGCAATACACGGTCTTACCATATCTGATAACTAAAAATTAATTCCTAGACAATTCAATAGGACTTTTATCGCTACAATTAGGTATTACAATAAGAGGATTACAACAAAATTGAGCGAGATGTAATACACAGAACAGCAACAGGATAGATGAAGTGGAGACAACTCACAGGCGTAATGTGTGACAATAAGATGCCCCTTAAGCTTAAAGGCAAACTGTACTAAACGGCCATACGACCTGCCATACTCTACGGTACAGAATGTTGGGCATCTACCAAACAACACCTGTCAAAGCTTCACACTACTGAAATGCGCCTGTTACGCTGGTCAGCGGGTGTCACACTGCTGGACAAAGTACGCAATGTCCACATCAGAGGCAGCTATAAAATTGCCCCGATTACAGACAAGGTTAAAGAACGACGCCTACGATGGTATGGACATGTGCTCCGCCGTTCTGAGGACCATATGGTACGAGTAGCCCTAAACCTACCAACGACGAAGCGACGCCGCGGAAGGCCTCCCGCCACTTGGTTGACGACAGTGCAGGGGGACCTGAAGGAATCCGACATGCACGCCGAAGCAGCGAAGGATAGGGAAAGATGGAGAAGGCAGACAAGGAGAGCCGACCCCAGATAATGGGAAGAAGGCTAAGGAAAAGAAGAAGAAGAAGAATAAGAGGATTACAACAATATACCTTTATTTATGTAAATTAATAAGTAAATAGGTAAAAGATCCGCCAATAAAGTAACACATACTTCTTAACCTTCGGATATCCGCGGGCACAGTTACGGATTACAGGTACATCTCTAGTGGCTATAGATAACTGTAATATGCTTGTCACACAGTAAGGTATCATTTCAGCTAAGAGACAATGACAAAGAAGGCACCAACTCAATTAGTGTTCAACAACTGTCAGATATAGTATCCACCTTCGCACTTTTCATGACATTTGCTATTAGTGGCTATTATTAAAACAACGTCCTGTATATCAGTACTTATTTTCTTTGAGTGGAGCGGTAGTTCTATTATTAAGGCAAAGGTTGCAAAGTTTAGGTTTGTCATGAGGAGAAATCTGTTGTGAGTTTGTTACTCTTTAATGCCTAAAGGCTGAATGGAAAGTGATCACCGTGGAATATGGATAATTTAGTGAACTGCATAATTAGGCAATAATTTCATTTTTATAGTGAATGTTGAAAGGTTATTTTTTCGTGAACCAATTATTATCGAGAAAGAACTCAAATATTTGAAATTCTGTTTTATTTTGTTTTATTTTATCTCCTTCTATTTGGGCGTAGGTTTCTTAGTAAATACAACAGTATTTAAAATTGTTTTTCATTTTGAAAAGGATAGCTACTAATTAGGATAACCTTACTATTTTCCTTAAAAAATAAGAATACTTTTAAATTTGAAACACAATAACATTTTGTTTTTTACAATCCATTACAAAATGGAGCATTGCGTCTATTTTTATAAATACCTTCTTGCTTGGCAAATCAAATTTAATTAACAAGATTTCTTAATTAGTAATCAATGAGATATCCCCTTAGGCAAGTCAAAGGTCACCCTCGGAATATTTTGAGAACATCTTTTTAAGATAAATTGCCGGCGACAAATAAAATAATTGTTGCTGGCGTCTGCACCTGCGTGAAATTCTAGTTCCATCTGCAAAAACTCTGCTTCCTTCCTTTGCCTTTGCCTTTGCCTTTGCTGCAAAACTTCCTAGGATAAATAACCTATGTGGTTAAATAGCAGACTGTTATCTATACCTATACCAAATTTTAGCCAGAACATGATGTACCTACCTAGTCATAATACATAATTTGTAACATCCTTATCACAATGTTCTAGCAAATAAAGATCTAATCTAATCACATTCATCTCTGCCGTACAAAATCAAATATGTTACTTAACTGAATTTCTTGTAATGTTTTGTAAAAAGAAAAATGCTTTTATAAATGTCCGTTATGGGCAAGAATACAAATAAGTAACGATGTCTGTTAGGGACTGTAGATGAGTCACACACTCCAGCTTAACGGAAAGCTTATAATAACCTCCCCCAAGCTTACGCTGTGGGAAATCATGATAATTCTCCCCATTCAAATTATTAATAGGCTGCAAATTCCCGTCTATCTCCCCATTTTTAAAGATTTTTATAAAAACTTGGTACTATTTGCGACTTAACTTTTTGTATTGCGCATAACTCCTCGTATAGGCCCCCCCACATGGCGGTCCCAATGTAATAGGTGGCGAGCCTGTTGCCATTAACCGGGCATTTATAAACCTGCGATAAATACACACATAACTTCGGAAAGCATCGAAAAGTCATTGGTGTGTGCCATGGTAAAACCTGGAATTAACCCAAGGACCTCGTCTCAGTAGTCCATTACCCATACCACTAGGCTACCGCGTTTTTTTTTGAACAATTTCGTAAACAATTCCGTCGCAACCACGAATCGTCAATCACGAATCTTAAAATATGGTTGAATGACAGACATGATCACTTTGAGTATTACGACGTCTTACAATACCTACACGAGGATTAAAGTACCTACATCTGGAAAAAAAGACCTGTATTTTCAGGTAATAATAAAAAATTCTTCCTCAAGCCATTTCACGATAAATTCATTACGGCTACGAATAAAAAACAAAAATTTAAAAAACCCCGTAATGAAAAATGCTGAGAGATTACCCGTCAAAAGTATGCTAATGTCTTTTTTACATATTTTTATTTTATATTTTTTGTCCAAATTAATATCAAACGTGTGTGAAGTCATGGGTGGAAACCGTTCAGTAACACACTAAACGTACCAGTAACATACTACATAGTATAAAACAAAGTTTACAATGTATGCTTGAATCTTACTTCTTCTTCTTCGAGTCAATGGCTCGGGTAAATCCGTTTTTATTAAATCTTATTGGCCCAATTGTTGGCTAACCTAGTTAAACTACGCAATGGATTTCGATGCAGTTTTTTAATAGATAGTGTGATTAAAGAGGACGGTTTATATGTATATAACATGATACAACCGGTGCAGAGCAGAAGTGAATAATGTTGCAAAAACGGGGTGACGCAGACGAACTTGTGCGGGTCAACTAGTTATATATAAATTATTGAAAATCTTTCGCTGGTCCATCCACGTTATATATGCCTCCGGTACCCTGGAATAGGTTCATATGGGTTACTCCACGGTAACCTATGCAGGGATAATAACCGATCAGTCATCCGAACACCAATATTCAGTCAGATCATTCAGCCATTTGACCGTCACAGAGTAGGTAATACATCATCATCATCCTTGCATTAATCCCTGTCGCATTCGACGCTGTCACCTGACAGTTCGAAGTCAACTTATTGCCAATCTAATTGCCTCACGGTTGAACTTCGATATTTCTGTGAAGCGACTGCAATCTGACCTCAACATCCTTTACATAGGGGACATAGAAGTAAATACTGCAGCTAGACGAGGTGTTGGACTTTTTAGGGTTGCAACTACCAGTAACTACTGTCATTAATATTCGTATGACAACCAGGACCGGTGGCTTAACGTAACTACTATCCGAGGCATGACCTTAGCACGAAATACTATTCGCGCACACAGGTTCACAAGAGACAGACTGCCAATCACAATGCTCCGTTCTCTCGAAACCTTTACATTACGAATTCGATAGGAGTTCATGCTAGTGCTACAAACTAATGCAAATAGCAATTGCATTAGTCGGGGATCGAACCCGCAACTTTTGTGAAGCAGTCGCGTTCACTACTGCTACGCAACAGAGGCAGTCGATAATACAATTCTAAAAAACCACTGTCACATTCAACTCTATTATTAACAGAATAATATTTTATAGCAAGAACCGCTTTAGCTTAGTGGTATGGGTAATGGACTCCTGAAAGGTCTCGGTTTCGATCCCAGGTTTTACCATGGCACACACCAATGACTTTGCCATGCTTTTCGAAGTTATGTGTGTATTTATCGCAGGTTTATAAGTGCTCGGTTAATGGCAATAGGCTCGCCTGGGACCTAACCATGAACTGGCGAAATGTGGGTGCTAACTCCTCTGCCTCGTGGATATGGGCGTGAGTTTATGTTATGTATCTAATTATAGTTAATACCATAGCATACCTAATACACCCAGACTATTGCCAGTAGATATTTTCATGTATAAAAATATTTGGCCGATCATTAAATTGGACGTAGCCTTCCTTCGAACGTTCTACTTAGTAGTACATAATGTCAAGGTAGTTATCATGATATTCGGACTATTATTTGACTCTGTTTGGGACATGACGTAACGCGGCCCAATCTTCGTGGGGGGTAGCTGGGGTGGTAATATTATGGAACGAATGATTCCGATTCACTGCGTATCTGAAGATAGTCTTTATTATAATATCGATTTCAATAAATAAATCACAAATAAATTTATATTCTAGAACAATCTACACAACGTCATCTGGACCCAGTAACATAGTTTAACTAGCTTGTGTTTTAGGTTCTAGAATGCGGATAAACATACTTAGATACATTGTTTTTGTATATAGATACATGCATAGAAACACCTACACCAACATGTATCAAATATTTGTACTAAGTGGGAATCGAACCCACGCCTCCTGCGTAGCAGTCGCGTCCACTACCACCACGCCACGGAGGTCGTATAATAGTCAAATATGTTTCGTTGATATTTATTGATGTACTTGTTACTTATTTTTCTTTTCTATATCCATTTACGCTATAATTGGTCCAATTTCGATATTTCTGCCCCAACAAATAACAGATAATACAATAATCATCCTAATTACTTAATACGATCCACTTAATATCTCTTTCAGAAGTATGTTTATAATAATATACAGCTATTGACAACGGAAAATTCCGTGAAGCCCTATGTCCTTCTCGTTACAGATCGATTTGTGATTATTTTCTTTTCTCCATTTCATTAGATAGACAGATAGATAAACGATTCCGCCTCTAATGATATTTCTTTTCGATCGTAATTACGTAATAGCGGTATAATCATGTATTACCGACGTCTTCTTACAATAACATAGAAAGTTATTCACGGTTATTCAAAGAGGGTAATATAATCCTCGGCATTTCTTGAGATTCTTAAACTTGAGACTCATTCTCTGAGTCTATTCCCAACTCAGTTGGGTCGGCGTTCTAGTCTAACTAGATGCGGCTGAACTTCGATATTTTCCGTGAAGCGACTGCCATCGGACCTTTATAACTAAATTCGTGATATCGAATTTCTGTAGTTAGGCTAGTCGGACTTTTGAGGGCTCAAACTACCCATAACGACTGCCATAGATGTTCGTATGGCAACGGGGACCGACGGTTTAACGTGTGCTCCGAGGCACGACCAGACCAGTGGAAACAGCCATTATTCATGCTAAATATTTGCACTGAGCGAGGATCGAACCCGCGCCTCCTGCGTAGCAGTCGTGTTCACGACCGCCACGTCATATAGGCTAAAACTTTAGACTAAGTATAGATTATTATAACATTTTTAAGTTAACATTTGCTGCCATTGCTCATTATTATTTGCGACGTAGTGGAGACATGGCTTGAAGATAATTCCTGGTGAAGACCGCAGATGTGTTTGACGGCCTCATTAGAAGCTTTTTACATCCCAGTTCAAGGACCCGTAACTGTAAAAAATGGAAACTCGTGCGTTGGTAAATACTTAGTACGAAGTCTTAGTACGCGGGTCTCAACTAAGCTTACACATATTGTGCCGAATAGAAAAAAACAGGGCAATACTTATAGTCATCATTGTCTTTCTATTGTAACTATGAATAGAGAAGATTTTTTATGCCACTAAGGTGGTAGACAAGCACACGGCCTACCGGCCCACCTGATGGAAAGTGGTAACCGTGGTCTATGGACGCTTGCAACACCGGGGGCGTTACACTCATGCTACCAACCCTGTAGAAACTTAGTTAAAATTAGTGAGCAAATGGACCACCGGTTCGAAACGCGGCCCCGGCCTGAGAAGAATCTCTGAGAAGAAACTCAACGCGCTTTTTTTGGTCTTTTACAAACATTTTACTTAGTCTAGAATCTAGACTAAGTAAAATGTTCTAATAGACTCTAGATACATTTGCGCCGATATTTCCGAAGGGGTAGGCAGACCCACATTTCGTCAGTTTATGTTTAGGTCGCAATATAATTGCGGTAATATAATTAAAAGGTGGCGAGCCTATTGCCATTAACCGGGCACTTGTAAACCTGCGATAAATACACACATAACTTCGAAAATCATCGAAAAGTCATTGGTGTGTGCCATGGTAAAAACTGGGATCGATCCCGAGACGTCGTCTCAGCAGTCCAATATCCATACTACTATAGGCTACCGCGGTTGTTTTGTGCTTTCAGTATACATATATAAACTGTGTATACTTGCTTTAAGTATACATAATATATTATATGAACTGTGTATATATATACACAGCTTTGCTTTCTAAGTTTATATTTTGATATGTGTTTCAAGGGTTTCGATATTTTATTGAACCTATACATTCAAAACACAAAGAATTTCTAGTGAAGCACAAAAATGTAATAAACATTTATTACTTATTTATAAAAGAAAATCATTCGTTTAAGTATTTCGTTTATGACGTGACCTCCATGAAACACTCAAGTATTTGAGTGTTCATGATTTACTCAAAGACTTCTTTATTAAATCTGAAATGAATTTATACGGCACCGCTTCCAAGGCATTTTCTCTCGTGAAATAGAATAATTGGTATATTAGAATGTAATAAAAATGCGGTGAAATGAGAAAGCTTTAGACCTCTGGTAAAATTACAGATACAAAAATCTAACTAGGAACATTATCTTCTACTACAATTTATCTCCCGGTATATACTAGTTTTATATACTAGTTACAAAAGTGCAAATTAAAACACACCTATATTCCATTCGTTTAGGTACTTAAATAAAGGATATACAATCTTATGGCAACTTTTCATCAAAATACATCATCATTTCATCATTTCAGCCACAAGACGTCCACTGCTGAACATAGGCCTCCCCTATCGACCTCCAATCCAATACCCGCAACTTTGACTAAGTTGTCCGTCCATCTCGCAGGAGGCCGTCCCACGCTTTGCCTACCGGTACGCGGTCTCCATTCGAGCACCTTTCGGCTCCAACGGCCATCTGTTCTTCTTGCTACGTGCCCCGCCCACTGCCACTTCAGCTTGCTAACCCTGTAGGCTATGTCGACCACTATTGTTCGTCTGCGGATGTCCTCATTTCTGATTCGAGAGACAAGAGAGATTCCGAGCATAGCCCCTTCCATAGCTCGCTGTGTAACCTTGAGCTTTCTTATGAGGCCCATAGTGAGGCTCCACGTCTCGGCGCCATAGGTCATCAAACACATAGATCGTCAAAATACATATCGAACAAAATAAACTAGGATAACTAGCAGACTAATTAGTGGTTTGATCCCAGTAATTAGTCTTTGAAATGCGTTTCGAATCAAAAAAGTATTTTTATTCTGAGTTTTAAAATAAAACATGTTATTAAGACACACCAAGATTGTTTACCTTTATTTAAGTACCTAAACAAATGGATTAAGATACGAATGTGTTGTGACTACCTAAAATAATTACCTGTTAAACAGATCTCTGAAATAATCCCTCATGTAAGCCCCACTCTCCCCTCTTACCCATCTCACATATAGTGGTTACGTTTAGCCTTAAGCTTACATCAGTTAGGATATTATTCTGCTTGACAATGAGTTTCAATCGCAACGTGAATTGAAGGCTTAACTATAGAGAGTTGGTTAGTATTTGACTAATACGAACGTGTATAGTTACGGTACGTTTGGTCAATCCGAGTAAGGGCCCTGTTCGTTAGCATAAACCTATATTCGAACGTAACTAAGCCGAGCCCGTTAATTCTATGTCTGTATTCAGTGGTATCTAGATAAATCTGGCTTTGTGACTTCATTACGCAAAGCTTTGACTGTCTGTATGACTTATATTTTAAACCCATCCCACAACTACTAGTTTTTTTAGGTACTTATATTAGTCTCAGTAATCTTAATTTTCACAATTTCGGTTTCTGTGTTAAACAGATAATTTTTTTATGTAATTACTTTAACCAATTATATTCTTGCTTCTCAATGCATGCCGTGGCAGCTTGTAATTGAGGTAGCACCAAACAAATGTAAATTAGACTTAAGGTAAAATGTAATGTGCTGGTGTATACCTTGTAAGCTGCTCTTAATAAATAAATAAATAAATAAATAAAATATTAACTTGTTTTCAGTAGTTTAATGTGTGGCGTCTTAATTTTGAACGAACGTGTGATGACAGTGAAAAAATTTAACTTCCAATCTCATCCGAAGTATGTCGTAAGAGGCGATAAACGGAAAAATACGTACACAATGTATCTGCGAGAGAAGGAAATCTCGAAATGAAACCCGCTAACAACCAATCTGACCCGCCTGGAAATAGTTGGTCAAAGCCCAATATTGGGAAGCTTTGGCCAATAGCCCTATGTCCAACAGTGGACTGCGATAGGCTAATTGGTCGATTAATTGTACTTACTTATATATATTATCATCACACGTATATCTATACCTACACAAAAATATTTTTAAGTTGACTTCACAAAGTTGCATCACAATCAAATGAATATTACTGAGTTGAGTAAAATACGAACAAACAAACTTTTTTTTAACATTATAGGTATTAGATAGATCCAGGTTGCTTTTCGAACTGTTAAAAATATTAAATATTAAAAATATTAAAAATATAAAAATATACAGATCATCATTCCCTAAACCTTTTTCCCAACTCAATTGGGGTCGACTTTCCAGTCTAACTGTGATGCGGCTGAACTTCGATATTTTCCGTGAAGCGACTGCCATCTGACCTCCACAACCAATGGTCTAATGACCAATGGCGATATCGAAGTTCCAAGTTAGGCTGGTTGGACTTTTGAGGGCTCCAACTACCCGTAACGACTGCCATAGATGTTTGTATGGCAACCGGGACCGACGGCTTAACGTGCTCTCCGAGGCACTTATAAACCTGCGATAAATACACACATAACTTCGAAAAGCATCGAAAAGTCATTGGTGTGTGCCATGGTAAACCTGGGATCGAACTCGAGACCTCGTCTCAGCACTCCATTACCCATACCACTAGGCTACCGCAGCTAAATACAGATATATTATATAAAATCATACTGTTTCCCATTGGGTAGTCAGAGACAACGTCTTTCTACTTAAATGTAGGTACTATAATGCTTTTCGATGCTTTTACTTTTCATATTAATTCATATAATCTCGTCAATAAATAAATAAATAAATACATGCATTTGCCAACAGCTGCAAGAGTACCCCATGACCTGAGCTTTAAAAATTCAAAATGTAAACCTGTTATGCATAAAAAACCGTTAAATTCAGGGTCAATGTTACACGTACAGATCAACAATACATCGTAAAGCACCAATGGGGTCGAATCTTGAATGAGAAGGTCCATCCCCACTCAGGGACAATTGTTAACCGTGCCAATGCAGGGCTTTCTAGTTTACATCACAATTCTGACAGTTCGTTGGCGTACCCCAGTCACTGCGGATGACGTGGAGTTTCGGGTCACTTATTTTCAAAAATGGGCAATATTATGTTCAGTGTCGATTTATTTTGCTATATTCTTCCAACTATGTCCTTAATACAAAGAAGTTTGCGAGGTAAGTACAAATAGCAAGTGCTTATTTGTATAATAGGTATTCTTCAAACTAATTGAAATGACTGGGGCTTGTTACTTTTTTTATAATGCGAAAAATCCCTAACAACAAATTCGTAAACATTAAAAATAGGTCGATTATCAACGTATCTTTATAATGTTGCCAAGAACATACAAATACAGCTGCCAAATCTTTTGAAATACAGCTAACTTACCGTCTACACGTCACAAATATTATCACTATAATAATATAGTTAAAAAACAATGACGCTTTCTCTGTACCTATATCCCTATGTATGTTTAAATCTTTAAAACTACGTAACAGATTTTGATGTGGTGTTTTAATAGATAGAGTGATTGAACAAGAAGGTTTATGGTGCTGGTGCGGAGCAGAAGTGAAAAATGTTATGAAAACAAGGTGACGCAGACGAAGTTGCGCGAGTCAGCTAGTAAATAAAGTTCTATTATGATTACAAATACAAATATATCATGTATTATTGCTTCATTTGATAGTTAAAGATATTTAACGCCTCGAATGGGATCATGATCAATGGGTTATAAAAAATCGTCACTTGCTCAGTAAATTCTAAAGGCATATTTTTTATTAATTTTTTTTGTTACAGGCACTCTTGAAGATGTCCTCTATGTACCTCAACAAGAAGATCCCGAACATCCCTGACATCAAAGTTGATGGTGCCGAAGAAAAATGGTCAGTACATAGTTTAGCTTCATTATTTATTAAAATATCTTCATTTTTAAATGGTCACTGTCTAGATTAAGCTATAATATTAGTTTTTATTTGTACACACAAAGACTATAAAAAAAATCTGGTATTTTCAATGCTGGCGATACATATTATTTAGTTTTTTTTTTCTTCTAAAATGGCGAATATCATTAAAAATAAAATATTCCTGGTTATTTTGTTCTTTAACCGACATGCGAATTAATGTATATCATATTGATGTCAATTGGTAAAACAGATATATTTGTTGTATATCTGTTGGCTAGCGATACGCGTACAATAGTAAGTTTATTTTGACCGTAATTTTCACTACTTTTCAGTAATAATACATTTCTTTTGAATTTCAAGTACATATAATTTTGAAAAATTAATTAATTTACGAACAAACAATCAGATTGAATAAAAGCTTATCTACGATTTCTATTGATTACATACTTTTGTATATTAGTTTTCTTTTGAAAATATGATTTAACCTCATTTAGTATTAGTACGCTGGCGATAACATTATTTTTTTATTATATACTCGTATTTTTTTGGTTTCAATTACAAGCTTGGCGTTGTTCGATTTTTAAAAGAATTATTTCATTTATGAGTTTAATTCCTTGGTCTAGTAAAGTTCACTTTTGAGGCTTCGTTGCCTCCAAAATTATTGAGCTTCTTAAAAGTTTATTGGCAAGTAATTATTAATACGACCTGTTTGATTTCATGGCAAAGGTATGACCTTACATTTATTGTTTGTGGCACCTACTAAGAATTATTGTGGTTTCCTGTTTCTATTCAGCAATAACACCGAGTAAAATCACCTTATTAATTAAAAGCATTAAAATCAAACAAAAAGTTGCTTTGATGTTATTGAAAAGCAAGTGTGAGTGGGCAGGGAGGTTGAGAAACCTCAGAGATCTTTTAATGTTGCCAGACCTTAGCCTCGACTGTGTTTATAATGTTTTATTTCCTCACCTGCTCTTTATATTAAAAAATAAAACGTATTTCTCTCACTATTGAAATAAACCTTCATTGTATGGTTGCTTTTACTATTTATTTTGTGTTATTTTGCTGTTTATGATGTTATATTCGTATGTAATATTCACGTTAAACTTCCGGTGATGTCATGTATTTATCAGTGTTAAATATTTACTTTGACTCATTGTACATACAACATACACAGTAGGTATCTACATACCTACATACTCCTATAATATATCACTACATAGTATAAAATAAAGTCGCGTTCTCTGTCTCTATGTCCCTTTGTACGCTTAAATCTTTTAAACTATGCAAGGGATTTTGATGCGGTTTTTTTAAATAGATAGGATGGTTAAAGAGGAAGGTTTATATTTATGAAACATCATGCTACGACCAACAAGTGCGGAGCAGGAATGAAAATGTTGCAAAAACGGGGTGACGCAGACGAAGTTGCGCGGGTCAGTAGTATATTATATAATAAGACAAATACTTAATTTCCGTTAACTGACTAGTCCTTATCTTTTTGCACTCGTGCTTGCGTTATTGTTATGCCGTAAATTGGACCTACTTTTGCGCACCGGAAAAATGTCCTTCTTATAAAAATGTTCTTTCCAAAAATACATATTTGTCGAACTCCATGTTTAGTTGATTTTGATCTCTACTGGGTCAATAGAAGTTTTATTTATGAATGACGTTGTAAACTATACTAGTATCTTCCCGACACGCTTATAAATAACTTTCTGTTCTATATCGTTTTGATTAACCGTTTGCAAGTACACAATCTACCTGTTATAGTAGCCACACACGTTAAAATATGCTTGCGCAAATATAGGCTTGCACAAATTTATTGTAACGCGTGTTGGAAGATACTTGTGCAAATTTCACTTACGTGTATTTGCAAAAGCGTAGGCTTGTGCAATTATATTTGAAAATGTATAGCTTAGTAGCTATTATAATATAAGACTGCGAGCCCCTAATTAACTCAAACGATGGGATTTATCTCAATTATCAGATCAAATCCGGTGTTATCTGATATTCGTAAGTGCACAAGATTTTTTTAATGGCCTCCCTCGAAGTTTATTGAGGGAAATATAATAAAGGGTAAATTTAAAGGGTGATTGTACATGTTTAGGGGGAAATAAATAGATAAGACCTTTTCTTTCATTTGCGTTACTATGGCAACTATAACGAGAGGTTGTCAGAGAAGTTAAGCCGATCTTTATCTTTTGGTACTAATTCGTGTTTTTGATGTATTCAATTTCAATTCAATTCATGTTATTTCCAAACAAACATAATTTGTGTTGAAGTTTAATTAATTATTGATATGCAATCAATAAAAATGACAATAATTTCAAGAATAATAAATAAATGTAAATCATTAAAATTGATAATCAGATCGTTAAGTGTCGTTGGTTATGTCAAATTAAAATTGATCAAATAAGTTAATAATTAATAATATTAACATTGAAAATATTCAATGTTAATAATATTAACATTGCAACTAAAAAAAATCAAATTGTTGAAATGTTGTCACTATATAAGAATTGTTTTCAATTCAGCAGGTATTAAATATCTTGAAAATCTCTGCAATTCTGTACTTACGACATTTAGCTTAGGTATAATAACAATTGAATTTTCTATGCCTTAATTTAAAACCTAGTACCTAAATTGCTTAAAAATCACGACTCAACTCAAAATATCTGATTACTTTCATCTAACCTTGGAGACCTACTTGAGTCCATGACGTATTATTATATAGACACGACATGCAGACATGGCGGTTTTCAAAAATGGCGCCAATACTAATTTAAAAAATTGGCATCGCACTTGCCGCATCTTTGATTGGTGTATCGAGCTGACAACCAAATTTTAGGTTGCCATTTTAAAATGCGGGCAACGCATTTATAGTTTATAATTTATTATTGACTGTGGGTATAAAATTAGCATAAATATTATACCGATCGGTTCAGATGTTCGTCCGCGATTGAGTAGCAAACATCTTGAAAATTTTGTCATTTATAATATAGGAAAGTGATATTTATTTTTTTAAATTACGTGCAAACAAATTTTGATATTTAAAATTAAAATCCTCCTCCTAAGGTATAATAGCATTATTAGGGTTGCGAGAAATCAATTTATCTCATCTCCTCCTCGATTTTTCGGTACGCCCTCAATAAGCCTCTGCCATGGTGCAATTACCTGACTCGGATGGAAGCAGGCAGTGTTTACCGTGGTGCCATTAGACTTCTTTTTTTATTTATGACACTTCAATTTGACTTCACCTCGCCTGATGATAAGCTGAAGGCAAAGTCGTCATAAATAAAAATAAAAAAGTCCTAGGAAAGAGGGTCACCGGATTACGAACACGTACAGTATTAAGATAGTGGCGCTCAGCTCGATGACTTCATCAGATGTTTTTTCACGCCCCACTTAAAGGACCCGGGACTGTAGGAAGAAGGAAACACGTGTGCTTACCGAACCGCTTGGTTCTTGATGGATGGTACTATAGCCATTTTTATACCATTAATGATATTACGATTTTTTTTATTTGCCGTGGTACCACCAATTTTCGCCATGGTACCACGGCTAATAAAGATTGCCACAGTGCCAATAATGGTACAATCTAGTGGTACAACGGTAAATAAATGAATAAATAAACAAACGCACAAATGCAATATCGATATTAATTATGACGTGCCCTTGTCCAAAGAGGATACGCAATGTTCTGAATCAGTAGTCCAGATAGGAAGGTAGTTATAGCCTTTATGTAGACAGAGACGCCCTCTAATAGAACTACGCAGCGGAAATTAATTGAAACTGACAGTAGGGTGTATGTGCTCTGCAAATATTTAATTAATATTGCTCAGTGTCCGTTCGTGACAAGAGACGGCTTAGGCTTTACAAACCATGGTACGTTTTAAGTAGATTTCAGAGCACTTATTTTTAAAGCAAATTGTTCGTTTCGAAATGAGTTAAATTGGTCAATAAATGAATGTTTTAAGACAGTGAAATCTAGACTTAAAATACCTATATGGTTATAACCCGGGTATTAACGCGATTATATGGTAAATACAATAACTTACCTTTGATTTGTTTCACGTAATTCCAGACTATAACCCATTATTGAACTAAATTTCAAATCATCATCATCATTGCGTTAGTACTTCGTTCACTTTTTTATCCGTGCCCGAAATCCCTACGGATACCAATCCCACCGGAGCCGATGAGATAGGTTATGTCGGACTTGATCCGACTAAAACGCAAGCCGTCTTTGGGTATTTAGTTGCCGGAGGATTATATAAGCTATTAACTGTGTGTAATTATTCAGTACCTGTCAATTACACTAGACAGCTACTTATTATCCTGTCACAGTGCCATATCGACTTTGAACTATTAACTAGGCTTATTAACAAGTACTCACGCTTTTGTCTTTCTTTTAATATATTTTTTCTTATTATATCATATAGGTTTATAAGTATATTAGATAAGTTTATTAGTAGTAATATTAAAGTTTTGTAAGTAATACACATAAATTCACGTCTGTAGGCAGAGGTGAATTAAGATCGCCAATTATAATTTTTGAGCCCACGTAATAGGGGATGAGCCTATTGACGGATGGATAACAGACCTACTTTGCCACCTTCTATGGTACACACAGAGTAGGAGAGGATCATGGTAGAATCACAACCATGCTTGGCGGTTTCCCAGCCTGAAGTCTGTTTATGTTTTGTAATTGCTAGGTCGTCTGTGAGCAGCTACTGTCCGAAATCTGGAAGGACAGACGTCCGACGTCCGTTAATCAGTTAGTAGCTGTATATCTACGGTTCGTCAGCATAATGATCAAAGCGATTTTTTGAAATTTTATATCGTATAATGTTTCCCGTCTGATGATCTTCAAGACGTTAAATGGTAGTGCTTGTGCGGCTAAGCACGTAATTAATTTCCTTGCTTTTATTTAGCTACTACATTTTCGGATGTTATGTTCATTTTCAGCATACACATTTTTTTACAAATTGCCCGATTGGCGGCAATAGCCTCGCCCTCTATTTACGCGAGACTGAAAATCATAGTTGGCGAAATATGGCGTGAGCATTATATATGTGTGTATGTCAACCATCCGTCGCGAGCTGTGGTCATCACAATATTATACTGGTAAATAGATGATTTTCACAAATTAACTTTCCAGCGGTTTACAAAACAGACACTAATGTTGTTCTAAAAGCTTATTCTATTATTTTTAAATTTCGGTCGCGAACCTAACTCAACGCCAGCTTACCGACCGAGAGGGACAGCGAGCTTTTAGGTGTGCAAATTTATAAGCGGCGTGCAAATAATGCTGACGTAGCACGACCTTGGGCAAAATTCTCATTAGCTTCGTTTTTTTATTTTCTCTGCTAAATCCTCTCATCTTTTTTATTGTGTGGCAAATCCCCACTGATAGCAGGTTGGGTAGGTTATGTCGGACTCAAACCAACTAAATCGCGGCGCGCATGGCGGACGGAAAAACCTGGAAGTCGATTTTCGTTTTTAATAGGTTCTAAGCAGTACCACCTGCACGCTATGCATCTGCAACTAAAATAGTCAACTAATAAAATTTTTCTTATAAATATTCACTATTAAATATAACGGGAGATTTACCATGTCTATAGGTTTTATGGAGTAACCGATATTTTGGCGCTGATGCAAGCGCCATAGTACACCGTGATCATTGTGTTTGCTCAGCGCCGAAACTTCACAACCAAATTGGCGATATCCAAGTTCTGTAGTTAGTCGGACTTTTGAGGGCTCTAACTACCCGTGACGACTGCCATAGATGTTCGTATGGCAACCAGGACCAACGGCTGTACTATTCAAGGCACGACCAGACCAGTGCAAATAGCCAGTTCTAATGATGATAATGATCAAAAATTTGGATATATATTGCGGCTTAACATTATTGTACCGTTATATACAAAGTACTAAGATCTTGTCCAACTCATAAAGCTTTTGTAATATTTAATGAGACAAAGTGCGCGAGTAAGATAATAGATCTTTATTATATGAAATTTTCTTACAGATTCATGAGTTCATTATTACTGTAATTTAATAGTTATTTCCATTATTTGTATTTTGTTTGAAGTTAACTTCAAGATTTTAGAACACTGTATTAAATTTTGTGTTTATTAGCCGCAGTATTGTGAAGGGTGGCGGTACTTCCCCAGTCGGGCGGCTCAATTAGGACGGGAGATACCGTCATGGTACTTATAAACAACCCTTTAACGTAATAACAGGTATTAAAATCTTAAATATCGACAACAATATTATTCTTATTTAATAACGCAAACGAACCCGGCGTTTTGTATAATTAAATACGAGGGAAAGTTTCTGTTTTCAATAACTCCGATGCCGCTTCGAAGTTACGAGACTACGGAGCTACGAAGCTACGAAGCTACGAAGTCGTAGCAACCGTATCAGTGTCGTAGCAAAACTCATTCGTCCTCTCCTTGTGAACTGATTTCTTCACAGAAACTCATTACAGACTCACTTAACTTAACATGAAAAGTTCTTTAGCGATTGCCTCAGTATTACAGTAGTTGGAAATTGAACTTAAATTATATATTGGTATTCTAGAACTTGTAATATATCCTGTATGTAATGAATCAAAATAATGTTATTTTGTATCTCCTTACTTTACGAATTCGTTTACCTTGAACAAAAAAAATTAAACTGGCTCTATTTTATAGACCGATATTTTTTTTAAATTTCATATTTGTAAAAGAAATCATCATTGTCTGAGCCTATTCCCAACTCAGTTGGGGCCGGTTTTCTAGTCTAACTAAGATGCGGCTGTACTTAGATATTTTTTGTGCAGCGACTGCCATCGTACCTCTGCAACCAAATTGGCGATATCCAAGAAATTTAACAAAAAGTAAAAAAAAAATCATTTGTAACTTAATTTTCTTGTGACATTATTTTTATTGCATTTTATTTTATTCTTCATCTACAATTATAATACCTATAACATTCTTTATAACATTTTAGTAAAGTTCTAAGCACAAAAAGAATTATACAGCTTAGGTGATGTTATATAATATGAAAAAATTTAAAAACGAAGCCAGGTGGCTTATTTTTTTAATTTTTAATTTAATCGACTATAAAATAAGCGTGTATAACAAACGCTCCTTTGAACCTTTAGTTCAAAATGAACCAAGTGGTCTAGTTAACAGCCAAAAATCTTTCATGAGCACCAGTTACGTATAAGTATGAAAAAATACTTCATAGAAACCAGTTACGTAGACGTACTAAAATAGCCTTCAAGGAAACCGGTTACGAAACTCTGGTTCATATTGTTACAATCGCTTTTTCATTTAGAGAATGATAAATACATATTAATATTAAAGGTTTTAAACTATAATACCATCATGATGATAAATACACAGAGATCAAAATCATCATCATCATCCTTGCGTCCTTCCCGGTCGCATCCGAAGCTTTCACCTTGGAGTCCGGGATCCGCTTTAAGAATTTTTTTCTTCCACTTACCACAATCTTGCGCATCCATGGTGGTAAGCCTATTGGCACGCATTTGACGCTAAGCCAGCGCATCTTGGGTCTACACTCCCTCATTAGAAAAAATATCAAAATGTTAATGCAATATTACATTAATTTATTATAAATCAACTTCGTCTGCCTCACCCCGTTTTTACAACATTTTTCACTTCTGCTCCGCACCAATTGGTTGTAGCATGATGTTATATACATATAGACCTTCCACTTCAATCACTCTATTTATTAGAAAAAACGCATCAAAATCCATTGCGTAGTTTTAAAGATTTAAGCATACAAACGGACATAAGGACATAGGGACAGAGAATGCGACTTTGTTTTATACTATGTAGTGATTTTTATTTCGATTTCTATTGGTGTTATATAATTTATATTTTGTATTTTATGAATACAATATAAATATTAATTATTTGATATTGAATTATCCCCGAATCAAAAGATGTATTGACGTGTAATTAATTTTCAATTGTAACAGCAATATCAAATTATTTATATAATTCGTGTTATTTCAGTTTTGTATTTGGTTGTGTGTAGTAGTGATTGTAATGGTGCTAAAATCAAGAGTCGATATTACACTGATATCGATTTTAAGAGAGGTACCTATATTAAATTAGCAAGGCCTGTGCAACGTGATTGAATATTATTGTGCTAAGGTCGCGCTAGACACGCCATCTGCATGGTCCACCCTTGTTTGGTATAACCATGTTCGGTCGAATGTTACTAATTTGAACAACGTATTTTCATTTCATCGAATATTTATTTGCGATAACAACTTGATCAAAAAGTATAATGCTCATTTCATGTAATATTCAGTTATGTGAAATGACTTTATTGTAACTGAAATTACTCGAAGTGATTTTTGGACCAAACGTTGTTATACCAAATAAGTCCACCCTCTCACTGGAAACTCTACGGAATCATACCCATCGGCATAATTCAGTAGAGTTGGCCACTTCCATACTGTTGTATGCTCTGCTACAATTGCAAAGATTGCCGAATGGTCTCTTCTCTTTTTCTCAAGGTGGCCATATTACAAATTAACCAAATATTCCGTGACATTGTTAAAATTGAAACTACAGATGTACGGAAATCTAGAATAATTATTTAACACGATTTGATAATATCGAAGGGAATTTTTCTGCCTCCATAAGTTTACAAAATATTTTGGTTTTACATAATGTAGGGTATGTCAATATGACTTAACTTCGTCTAATGCTAAGCGAAAGGATAAATGTCATGAAAATGATTTTTTAAATCTGAGTTGTATTATTTATATAGTCTAGAAACTCTAATCCACTTGTATTAGGTTTTGATTATTCACACCATTTGGTTGTTTAACAAACAATATAGCGAGCACGTACTCTTTATTTTAAAAAAAATAACCTACTAATATCTCTACTAGACAATTTTCTACAACTATAACAATTTACATTGCCCGTAGGACGAAACTATCATCAGCAATCTTTCCAATTGTTATGAAATTCATCAATTGCTTGCGTTTCTTTCGACCATTATCGTAGTAATATTACATCTACTTTATGAATGTCCCCTCCCCCCTAGGAACATGTGGAATGTTTGGCGTACCGTGCTCGAAGAGAACGAGAAACTAGCTCGCGCCCGGCTCGCTGCTGTGGAGGTGTTCCAACAAAACATAGCTGATGAAGCCAAGTACCTGAGACAGCACAAACTCACCGTCGCTAAAAAGGTACGTGGCTTTTTTTATACTACGTAGGTGGCAGACAAGCACACGGCCCACCTGATGGAAAGCGGCCACCGTGGCCTATGAACGTGTGCAACACTAAGGGTGTCACACACGCGCTGCCCACCCTGAAGGGAAAAGGAGAGAGCTGAGAAGGGGTGGGTAGGCTAGGAAGGGGAGGGGAAAGAGGGTTACAGTGAGCTCTGGCTACTCTACTTACCGGCGGGAACACAACACGATGATTATTATGACCGCGGTCTTCTGTAGGGCGGAGGTACTTCCCCAGTTGGACAGCTCATTTCGGACGGGAGATACCGTCGTGTCCTACCTCCTACCAACTTGGTAAACCAACTTGTTTCTTATAAGGTACAATAAGTAATACAAGTTGCTTAACACTGAGAAGTTTACGAACAATCTTTAGATTGTAATACTTAATAAGTTTCGTGTTGCGATTAAGAGTATTTATTGGTTAAAATTAATAAGTAAATTGCTTATATTTTCATGTACTTATATTGTAGTTGTTCTGTTAAATTAGGCTTAGGTACTTAAATGATATATAAATGTATACAAATAAATAAATATTGAAAGACAATCTACACAACGTCACCTAGTAGACCCATGGTAACCATAGCTTAACTAGTTTGTGTTACGGGTTCTAAAATGCGGATAAACATACTTATATACGTTTTTTTGTAAATACATACAAATTTCTGCATCATACTGTATCTTAGCAATTATATAGATGGTTGGTTTAGGTAATGAATTTATAAATACTACATATAAGTACTCACGAATGAATGAACCTTTCTCGACCGTGCTTCATAAAATATTGAATTCTGATCTTTGCTAATTGAAATTCCAATGTAATTTCGATATACCTACTGATATTAAATTTCCAGCGGCTTGATGAAAATATGTAATTTAATCAACTGAGTATCCGTAAGCGACTTAACACAGATTCATCACGTTTCACAATTTTAATGAAATTTCTGTATGTATAACGGGATGAATGTTAACAAAATGGGAATACATTTTTTTAATACTTTCTATTCAAAAAGTATCCCTTTGTTCTTCTGTAAGTGGGAGCAATAGATGCTTTGCGGTAGGAACTTTTTAGATAGTGAAAATAACATTTGAATTTAGAACCTATTCCAAAATCAAATACAAAAGAGGTGGCGGGAATCGTGTGCTTAAAAATAAAACCAATAATTATTTGATACAGATGACATATTTCATAGGGCATAAAGTACAGTGCAGTGTACTTAGAAAAACTAGCAGGCCTACTTTAAATTCTTAAAACAGGTAAATAATTTAACGGCTGCCATACTGTCAACTGCATATACGAGTATAACATTATAATCCCATTATACAAAGTGACATTTCCAGTTGGTGGTGTGACAGCTGTTCAATATTATTTCCCCTGTTTTAAGAGTTCAAGGTTCAGTAGTGCAGTGCAATCTAAAACTCAAGTTGCACTTTTTTAAATATATTTTTGCAATTTTTGTTCAAAATATTTTGTACTCTTGAAACATTACCAAAAAAAAGGTTTAAACTAATTTAATTCAATATGAACTAATAACTTATCTTCAAGTATAGGTGGTCTTTTCATTAACTTTATTTCAGTCTCCATTCTTGAGTGCACTATGTATACCCAAAATATAAGTGTCGAAAGGTTTCTACAGGGTAGGCAGCACGTGTGTGACGCCCCAAGTGTTGCAAACGTCCATAGGCCACGGTGACCCCTTCCCATCAGGTGGGCCGTGCTTGTGGTATAAAAAAAAATATTCTTACATTTGCAAGGGTAACAAACTTTCTGTAGCGTAAATAACAAACCCTGTATTACAACAGAGATATAACTCGAAAATAAATTGCTCCTCTTATTATTCATTGAGCTAATTCTTCGAAGAACAGAGGAACATAGTCGAGTATAGTTCATTAAAGGCGGAGCTTGAAAGGTAATACAGCATTGGCTGGAAGGTGTTTCTCAGAACACATGTAGAAACTCCCACGATGACATTAGAAATAATGCACCGGTAATGACAGGTTAGCCTTTACCATGGTTCTGTATGAAATCCAGTCATTTGAAGTCGAATTGATTTGATTGCGGCTTGAGGTCAAGTTAACCTTTGCTTTTTTATATGTACAGCGTATCTTAAGTCAGACTCGAACTGGGAAAACTACATTCAATCTTGGACATTTAGATTACCTTCTGTGTGTACTATGGAGGTAGTGAACGTGACTGCTACGTAGCAGGCGCGGGTTCGATCCCCGCTCTGTGCAAGTATTTGTGTGCATGAATATTTGCATTGATCTGTGTGTTTGTATATATAAAATGTATATATTTATCAGGAACAATGACGCACATTGTGAGAGGCCTATGTCCAGCAATATCAATAGGCGAAATGATTGATTAAAACGGCAATGGTCTCATTTAGTATTTTAAATATGAATACGTTGTGTATTTCATTTATTTACAGATAATTATAGATTAATAGAAAATTGAAATTGGAAAATGATTTCCTAGTAATCAGGTACTCTATTTAATTATGTATTCTGCAATGAATTCCCGTTGCAAAATTCAGTGGAACAATTTTAAGCTGAAATTCATATTGATAATGGACCGACAGGCGATAGTCACCAGTAATGTATAATATTGTGGCTTCTGTAATTATCAGAAATGTTATTACTATCATCGCACATTTTCTGTGGACATCGGTTGATGTAATTAAGGATGATTGCGGAAACGACAACATATAGCAGATTTACCATTTAAGTACACACTTTATGAGGGAGGTATAAGTATATATAATTCTTACTGCACCATAGACATTAAAATGACTAGCATAAATAGAGTGACAATGAGAAACATTGATGTCACTGCAATATCTATTTCTGTCACAGTTGATAATGGTTTATAAAAAACGTTTCACGGCTCATATATTCTGTTAGTTTCTCACGCCAAATTTTTGTGTTGTATGTCACTCGCACACTTCGTTCCTCAGAGTGCCTAAGGTTATGCTCTGAACCTTAAATTCATACGAATATGCCTACAGAGTTTCAACTACCAGAGGAATACCATTAGGAACATTAATTGCACCTTTTTCACACCATATTGTGTTTAGGTGATAACGTTGTTCCAAGATGCGTTCAAATGTAATTAAGTTGCTTTGTAAACTAAGTTATTTTACATCTAATTTATTTTGTACATATTTTTTATTCTTTATTGTAAGCATAAGAGATGTTATGTAAAGCGTGCTTAACTCATGGTTGAGTCTTTTCCGGCAAACCCACGAGTGAATAGAAGATTAATTTATTTTGTAATTACGTTATTGTATAATCAAATGATTTTATGTGTTTTTTTGTACTTTATTATGTTGTGTAATCCTCCACTGTTCTGATTCTTTATGTATTATTATAAAGAATTTTCCAAGTGGAGGTATAGTATGGGGAAAGGTAGTTTTCCATGTCGACGTACTGTTCAACATGGTTATTCCCTTTCGTACATTCATTTATAGTTTCATTTGGTTACTTTGTGATAACAGAGTAACTCACCCATAATACCCCCCTACCCTAAATGGTCATTATGAGTGTGATCCCTTATGTTGCAACCGTCCATAGGCCACGGTAACCACTATTCATCTGGTGGACCGTGTGCTTGTCTACCACTTAAGTTTTATAATTATTTTCTTGGTATTATTTTGGAGTTCGAGCTTTATTAATATTCAGTTGCATGGAAATACAGAATTTGAATTCTAAGTAGAATCCCCTTTGGAACAATATACTAGAGCCAACCCACCTATTCCCGTGAATCAGACAATTGAGGAATAAGGATTGAGCTGTTCTACATGCGATAATGTTACAGTCTAGAATCACTCACTCACCTTAGCAGAAGTAGCCTATCGCGGCAGTAGTACAAAACGCGTCTCTCCATACCCGATGGCTAGATGGGGACACCATGATTTCCATATTAGGGTAAGAGGGTCATCTCAAAAGAGATGTCCCCAGGAATGCCGGGGTGCGAGAGATATATCTTGTGTTATACCCACAGATGGTATGTATTTTATTCGAGCCCATTGAATGCATACCGCATTTCATCACACACGCTGTGTTCTTGAGCCCTTGATTACCGGAGGCGAATTATACAAGACATATATCTCGCACCCCGGTAGACCCAGACCTAATATCAAAACCTCAATGTGGCGGACATATGTGCTGTCTTTTAAATTTATTATGATTCAAGGAAAAGATATCTTAATAAGTTACTGTTACGATCCTAATTAGCTTGTTTGCGATAGTGTACGGACTCCTTGGCACAAGCACACAAGGAGTTGCAGCTGACCGTGGTCGAGGTGGACAAGACTAAGAAGCTGTACTTTGATGAGGAGCATACTGCTCATGACGTCAGAGACAAGGCCAAGGATATCGAGGAAAAGTGAGTATTCTTTATTTTTTTTTCGTATTTGGTAACTTGTATATGTGAGTGTGTGTGTGTGTGTGTGTGTGTGTGTGTGTGTGTGTGTGCGTGTGTGTGTAACCCTCTAAACCTAGAATTCGTACGACTATTGTACAGAATTTTGATGACTAGAGGGAAATTAACTGGAACGGCCGTAGCAGTTTTTTCACATCATTGTGATAAAGCGATTACACTGTTCCGACATTTATTCAAATATAATTAAGTTGTTCCGTAATTGAGTTATTTAAGAATACATAGTTCATTTTATGCCGTTCAAATAGGATAAGTTTATTCAAATTCAAATTGAAAACGCAATCACACCATGAATGTTTCTGAATAATTAATAACCTAACAAACATCGTCAGATTGGTTTATTTTGACCAATCATATGGACTTTTTTCTATAACACAGTGATACTTTTAACAATATTATTTTCATTGCAACTTTCTACTGAATAAAATGCATTTTAAAAGGCGTCATTCATTCATATCATTACAAGTGCAGTACAGCAGTACCTAATAGATATCCTCATGCCTAGGGCTTGCCCACTAGTGATTTTTTCCACAAGAGTCATATAAATATATTGTATACGTATTATTTACGTATTATACGTAATACTTACTCATTTATATAAAAATTGTATGCGTATTGCAATGTTTTTTTTTCCTTAAAAATTGTAAATCGTACCACATAAATGTCAAATCATCCTTTTCAATACCACTTCAAAATTGCCTCAAAATTGACGTCCAGTTGACTCGTATAAATACTGAATGGGCTCGCACTGCATTTTACAATATGGTCTTCAAAATTACTATAATAAAACGATATGGATTTCTAATTGTAACTTTTGTAACTTTTAAACTATCGCAGCGTTTACTCATAGTGTCTATAATTTTCGGGACTTCACGCGATATATTTTTGAACACTTACTTTTGTCGACGTTTCGGGTGCGTTGCAGCACCCGTGGTCACGACTTGACTGGCCTGCGAGCGTCGCGCGGTGTGCAGGAAACATTTTTTGTGTGCCTACCCTTCATTACTTTCATATTGAATGTAAGGCTGGCGACACCACACTCACTATGTCAGTTTTAGACGGCATCGGCGGCACTGTGTTTTTGGGTTTCACTATTTTAATCACTGGATTCCAGGTCCCGGATAATTTGAATCCATCTTCCCTATTGAAATTTTTATATTTTTTAATTCCAATAGATTCACGCACAATCCGTGGATAGTAGTGGCGATCAGTGGAGAGGACTTTGAGTTGATGAAGTTCAATCCAGTGATTGGTGCCCGATTCGAGGTGTTCTGCAACTGCCGATTTGTTAAACTGACGGTTTTTCACAGCTGCGATATGTTCTTTCTAATTGATGAAACTGTTATGTGTGATCTGTTCGCCGAATCAACCCCCTGCCGTTTACTCATCTGGACCTTCATTAGACTTGACGAACCGTAACGTAACGTTCTGACACTTTTATGTTAGTATTTGTACCTATATTCTATGTTGACACACAACCTACTTATGTTACGACTGCGTTTAAAAATCACTGTCAAGTAAAATAACAGAACAGAATGTGGTGATTGTATTTAAAAAATGGTTTATCCTGCCTCGCTTTGAATATTTCGAATACAATTCATAGCTCAAAGGCTTAGAGTAAGTTAATTGTACAGTTTTATCAATGTTACTGACGTACATACGAGTACTAACAGCCATGCCTCTCCCGGCAGAAGAATAAGGAACGGCTTAGGGATAGTGCTGTTTAACATCAGACAAATATACACAGCCCAGACTCAGCCTCAGACGTATGGCTCTGATGAGCAATTGTTGCCAGAAGACGGCAATAGGTTGACTTCATATTACGTGGAACCAAATACAATGTTTGGTAAAATATTATAGGTAATCCACCTCTACCTACTCTGGAAGTTAAATAGGCACGATGTATGTAAATTTCATATTACAAATATTGACTATTCTGTATTCCAAATGCGTGCTTCGTAACTTCGATAAGCTTTCGATGTCAATCCAGTTATACAAATCACGTTAACCTGCGCGAATCGCATCAAACTGAGTTACGTTCTATGTCAACTGTTGGTCCAACATATTCCCAAGCGTAACATTATATAGGTCAATGTAATAACAGCACTTAGATACAATTAGTGGAGCTATGGGGTATCAATCAAAAAGATACACACACTACGGCCGTGACTTTTATTGTGATAAATCTCTTTTTTATATCTAGAACACGTTAATTTGACTTCGCCTCGCCTCGCCAAGCTGAAGGAAAAGTCTCAGGAAAGAGGGTCACCATTATAAACACGTATAGTGTTACAATGGTGGCGTACAGCTTGACGGCCTCATCAGATGCTTTTCACGCCACACTTGAAGCACCCAGGATTGTAGGAAGAAGGAAACGCCTTTAAGACGCAGAGATTAGTAACGCCAAGTGTATTTTATTCATTTTGACCGAATTAAAGTCATGCGTAAGAAATACGTATTTTGAAACATTAGTATTCCATATGATCTGTAAAAAAAATCTTCGTACGTGTTCATTTTTCCAATCAACATGGTAGAGGGTTTGTAAATTTTAGTATCGATATTCAGTTAACATTGCCCGTGAGTTGCTTTAATAATATTTCTACGTGCTGTTCGCACTATCAGATGCGTTGTTCAAATAGCACTCAAAGCACTCACATATTACGCTTTTACTCTCTCAGGTTTAACATGGCTAGTACTACCCACGGCTTTCATACATCAAGTGACGCGCCCGTTCAGTATTCTCCGAACTAAAGATTGCTTCGAGTAGGCACGAAGTAGATTAGTTTTAGTTCCATCGAACCCGCTCGATGCGAGCTTTCAACTTGTGAATTTTGTGGCCGACTCCTTGAATTTTACTCGTTTTGGAGTAAAATAATAGCGAAGTGAGTGCGGACCATAGGGATTTTCTATTGATTACTTGGTATGACTTTTCAGGGAGCTATTACGCTTTGGAGCATTGACAAAATGCTCAGATATATCTATATGATCCACTATTACATGGTATTAAGTGATTAGAATGTTAAATAAATGTATAGGCTATAGAATCATGCTTTTTTCAAATTATGAGAATTGACTGATGTATATAAGATATTCAAAATCATGATCATCTGCCTGCCCATATCCCATTTATTTGGGGTCGGCGCTACTTGTCATTCTCCTCCATATATTCGAAATATGTTGATAGTCCCACATCAGAGAGGTCCTTCGAAGGCCCTGGGTCAGCTGGGGTGTGAGGTATATGTCAAAGGCTACCTCACCCTCGGAAACTGATAACCTGAGACGGAAGTGAGACTTTGGTCGGTTCGAGCCCGACATAACCTCGCTGACTTCGGATACCTCCGTGTCTGTGGGGATTTACGCACGGAGAAAGAAAGTACAGGATAGAAATGAATTTCATTGAATTGGTTTGAATATCATCCTTTGTATGTATACTTGTAAATCTTCCTCCACTCATCTATAATAAACTTCAACAGACTGAAGAAAAAGAAAGGTTCCTTCTTTCAATCCATCACGTCTCTGCAAAAGAACAGTGCCAAAGTCTCTTCTCGTCGTGATCAACTTGAAGAGAAGTCTACTGGTGCCAGGAACGATTATCTCCTAAGCATTGCCGCTGCTAACGCCCACCAGGTACCTGTATTATATTTTCAGAATACTACTTAACTCCTACCAGCCCTTTTAAGGTCACGTTTCACAAAAAATCGACATAAGAGGGTAATTTTTTACACTTTTACGTCAATTAGATAAATAGTAATAAAAAGCGAATAATTATTTATTGGTCGCTTGTTACACAAACGTTCCAATCTATAGAAAATTGTTCTTCATTAGTTAGCCTAGATTTAACTTATCCAATATTCTGTTTACCCAATTTTAGTAAACAACAAACAAACAAATGAATTATCAAATATTTATAATACTACTTAATTGAAATTGCGGTGTATGAAAAGGGATTTAAATGGTAATGATGTCATTCCATAAAGTGCAACATAACTCTCAATTACAAAATACTGTTAAAATACGCGCATTAGAATTTCACTCATTTCCTTGTTTAAAAATATAAAATTTAGTTTAGTTTGTTTCTTATCCGCGTAATGGCGGAGAAAGAACCATCCGAATAGTATCGTATGTAATGACTAATGGATAACTTACAGACGATATTACTGCGTGAGAAGGAGAACTCGATATAAAACCCTGTACTAACCAGTGTAGATCAACCAGCGTGGACACAGTAGGCCAAAACCTCCCAACATTGGAAGAGGTCATATTCAGCAGTGGACTGCAATAGACTGATTGATTGATTCTGTTATCAAGCAGTAAAGTCCTCCATTTCACCAGTTCTTTATTCATGTTGGTAAAGAATTTTTTAAATGAGAGGTATAGTAAATGAAGGTTCGATTACCATTTTGTCAGATAAATCAAGATGGTTGCAAAACTTCGACATTTTTACTATGATCATCATGGTTTTATGTAACTACTAGATCAGCAACTATACGTAATGTTTTCTCGTCTGATACTCTCCAACATGTTAATTGGTAGTGCTCGTGTAGCTAAACACGTATTTTGTTAAAATTTCCTT
The DNA here is from genome assembly GCA_963691645.1 of Pelosia muscerda. Classification (NCBI taxonomy): domain Eukaryota; kingdom Metazoa; phylum Arthropoda; class Insecta; order Lepidoptera; family Erebidae; genus Pelosia; species Pelosia muscerda. The sequence goes on along the minus strand of OY829098.1, from coordinate 1,192,182 downwards.
GCGATTTACAATGCATGGCAAGAAAGCGGCCAAAAAATATTTTCCAAATTTATTTAGCTGCAATAATTTCGGTTATGAATGTATTTTCGGCATACACATGTTTTTACAAAGTGCCCGATTGGCGGATATAGGCTCGCCCCCTATTACGTGGGACCAAAAACCTGGTCTGGTTGTGCCTCGGAGAGCACGTTAAGCCATGGGTCCCAGTTGTCATACTAACACCTACAGCCGTCGTTACTGGTATTTGGAGCCCTCAAAAGTTCGACCATTCTAACTACAGAACTTCGATATCGCCAATTTAGTTGTCCACAACAATTCGATATTAAAGCGACTGCCAAATATCGAATTCAGCCGCATCTTAGTTAGACTAGAAAGCCGACCCCAACTGAGTTGGAAATAAGCTCAGAGAATTATGATATGATATTCCGCAATCTACCTATTACAATCTTCAATATTATATTCTTCCTCCAACAGAACCGCTATTTCCTGGTGGAGCTGCAGTCTTGCATGCAGACTATGGAAGCTGCTGTTTACGAGAAGGTCTCCGAGTTTCTAGCCCTGATGGGCCGTACGGAGTTGTACACCTGTACCGCTGCACAGCTGTCGTTTGGCAAGATCCGTGACCAAGCTCAGCAACTGACTCGGGACTACAACCTGCAATGCCTGTATCTGTACTATCCAGTGCTGAAGCAACATATTCAGGTGAGTTTTCTTAATATTACTAGGCAACATCAACCTCTTATAGCATTATCAACATCTTATAGAATTATGACCTGAATTTTGCAAGGGCAAACTGCGAAAAAATCTCTTATTACGTGGTTTTTGTGGTCAAATGTGGGTGTTTAATATATCTCTGCCTATGCCTGAATATTTGATGGGATGGACTCGCCACCTATTACATTTGCGAGCTAAACATAAACTGGCGAAATGTGGGTGCTAGTGCACCTCTGCCTACCCCTTCGGGGCGTGAGTTTATGTTATGTTACGTTAAATGATTTTTTGAAATTTTCACATAACATAGTTTTATAGCTTTCTGCGGCCTCTGTAGCATGACGGTACAGAACGTGACCACTATACAGGGTGAGCGGGTTCGATTCTCGCTCAATGCAAATATTTGTATGCATATGCTATTTGAATTAGCCCGTCACTTGTTACGGGTAGTTGAAGCTCTCAAAAGTCCATCCAGTCCAACTTGGAACATCGATAACGCCATTGGTCATTGGACCAATGGATGGGTCATTGGATTGGTTGTGTAGGGCAGTGAGCAGTCGCTTTACTGTAGACTGGTAAAGGCAGTCACCCTCATCGATGCGAGTGGAATTCACACTATAGAATGAGGCCGAAAAAGACAGTTTTATATTTTTTATTCATTATATAATAAAGTGTTTAAACTAACTAACTAACTGCCTGTACGATTTGGGAAATCCCAAGTACATAACTAACACTTGTTATCATTTCTGGTACCAGCTGATGGTGTTGATGTTGTGAGAATAATATCAACAAGATTCCCGTACCTACATTATATGCACCGCCTATAGTACCTCGTTGATAGGCACTATAAAATGGCTTCTAATTAGTCTCCAGAAGTCAAAGGCAACCGTGCTACATTGCTGTTCGAATGAAGTGTGTAATGGAGTTCCGTTGCTAAGTTTTTTAACAAGCTCCGTAATGGAGTTACAGATTGTCTATACATAAATTCAAAAATTTTAATGAAAGTTATGCTAAAAAAGGTTACTATAAAATCCGAACTTATTTGGATTATGAGCTGTTCACTCAACTTGCTACTCAAGCAAATTACTGTACCTATCTAGACTAAGTAAATGTTTGTAAATAGACCAAAAAAAGCAGGTCAGGCCGTGGCCGCGTTTTGAACCGGTGCAGTGGTCCATTTGCTCACTAACTTATAATATATTATAGATATTGAAATTTTGTAAGTGTCGTTTAATGGTGTGGCGTGGCGGTAGTGCACGCGACTGCTACTCATGGGGCGCGGGTTCGATCCCCGCTCAGTGCAAAACATTGTATACATGAATATGGCTGTTTGCACTGGTCTGGTGTGCCTCGGAGACCACCTTAAGCCGTCGGTCCCGGTTGCCATACAAACATCTTTGGCAGTCGTTACGGATAGTTGTAGCCCTCAAAAGTCCAACCAGACTTACTTGGAACTTCGATATCGCCTTTTATTGTGAAGATCATGTGGCAGTCGCTTCACGGCAAATATCGGAGTTCAACCGCATCACAGTAGACTGGAAGGAACGCCGACCCCGACTGAGTTGGGAAAAGGTTCAGAGAAAGAAAAAGAATGCGGGGGTTCGATTCCCTCTCAGCATAAAGCATCCATGTGTATATTATAAGTATTGGTCAGGGTTTTTGTTTATTTATAAGTATATTACTGTCATTATTAAAGATAAATAAAGTTGAGGTTCCAAAAGTGTGTACTTCCCAACTACCCGTTCCCTCACTCACAATTAATTTATTACCCAGTATGAGTTCGAGGCGTGCGACAACGATCCCGTGGACACAGTGACCATAGAGCATGAGTCCGTGGCTCAGACCCTCGCCAGCGAGGCGCGCCGCTGGGCCACACGCGTGGTCCGCGAGACTGCAGTCGCCAGAGATGCTGCCCGTAAGGCGCACGTGTACCAAGCGTTGCGAGACGGTGGCCAGAAGGTAAGAGAACTGTGACTTCACAACTAGTTAAGATTTCTCTGAATGTTAGACTAACTTAAGCATTCGATGTTGTGATTAAAATTTAAAAATTCAACGTAAACCCACTGTAAAATTAACTGATCTGACGAATAATCTACTCCAAAATCAACTATGACGTATATTTCAGGTAAATTGAACTGTTGTGACAAATAGTTCACTGAAAATACAACTGTTGTGACAAATAATTCACTGAAAATACAACTGATGTGACGAACAATTTCACTGTTAATTCAACTGTTGTGACAGATAATTCACTGAAAATATAACTGTTGTGACAAGTAACTCACTGTAAATTCAACTGATGTGACAAACAATTCATTGTAAATTGAACTGTTGTGACAAATAATTCACTGAAAAACAACTGTTGTGACAAATAATTCACTGTAAATTCAACTGTTCTGAAAAATTATTCACTGTATATTCAACTGATGTGACAAATAATTCACTGTAAATTCAACTGTTGTGACAAATAATTAACTTTATAAACAACGGTTCTGACAAATGATTCACTGTAAATTCAACTGTTCTGACAAATAAGTCACTGTAAAATCAACAGTTGTGACAAATAATTCACTGTAAAATGAACTGTTCCGGCAAATATAATCTAAGACTCCGCTACAGATAATCGCTACTGGTTATTTGAACCATGTGTTAGTTCGCTATCTTGGCAATGAATGGCACATTCTTACCAGATTGACCCCAGTGATCCAAACGGTCCCGAGCTCGAGGTTCGTTTGGACGAACTCCGCGCGACCATACGTCGCTCCGAAACTTCGAAAGCTAAATACGAATCGCGCCTCGAGTGCCTTCGCATTAGTGGCGCTCCAGTTGATGAATGGTTGAAAGAAATCGACCTACTAGCTGTACAAGATACTTCTCTACAACGGAGCAGCAGTCTGCTCAGTGTGAGGACCGACGCCTCAGGAACCGCTGTGAGTACCTCAAACGATCGTACTATCCATCTTTTCACAGGGCTGCACAAACCAGTAGTATTTTTTTCAGGTTTCGTGAATGAATTTGGGTATATTCATTCCTACATGACTGTTAAGTAGATCAACTTTTTAAGGGCCGCTCTGTAGCAAACTACCAGCCTTCGGTCTCCCTCTTAGAATGTGCAATTGGGTTGCTAGCTTCCTGCAGGGGCGCCGTATTCGCGTTCTCTGTGATGGACGAACATCGGAGTTCCTGCAGGTAAATGCTGGTGTGCCGCAGGGGTCCGTCTTATCACCCACTTTCTTTCTTCTGCATATCAATGACATGCTGTCCACTGGCAGCATCCACTGCTATGCAGGCGATAGCACTGTACACGGGAGTTACCACGGACATTCTGCGGCCAAGCAGTCCGATATAGCGGAAAAGAGGCGACTTCTTGTCACTGGGCTTGACCGGATCCTCAATCACGTTTCCCAATGGGGATCTGAGAACCTGGTCGAGTTCAATGCCAAGAAGACGCAGGCATGCGCGTTTTCAGCAAAGACATCTCCTTTCCTTCCTCCTCCCACTCTTTAGAGCACACCACTGCCATTACAGGATAACCTCAATATACTCGGTATGGACGTGCGCTGCAAACTGAACAACAAGAACTATATGGAGAGCATCATCAAAACAGCTTCGCGTAAACTCGGAGTCCTGAACAGAGTGAGACGTTTTTTCACGCCGGAGCAGCGGTGTCTTCTTTATAAGACACAAATTCGCTCCTGCGTGGAATACTGCTCGCATCTCTGGGATGACTCCGCAATGTACTTATTAGATGCTCTCGACAGGTTGCAGCGACGTGCGGTCCGCATTATTAGGAGTCCTGAGGTCACAAATTCCCTCGAGCCTTTACAGATGCGTAGAGATGTTGCGTCCCTGGCAGTATTTTACCGTCTCTACCATGGTGAATGTTCTGATGAGCTCTTCCAATTAATCCCACCCTCCCCTTTCCTACACAGGACAACACGTGCAGGGCTTAGGTGTCACTCACATACGGTACAGAATATTCCATCAAGAACCAAGCGGTTCGGTGAGTCTTTTCTCTGCCGTATCATTAAGTCCTGGAATTCCTTGCCGGCGCACGTGTTTCCTTCTTCCTACAGTCCCGGGTCCTTTAAGCGGGGCGTGAAAAAGAGCATCTGATGAGGCCGTCAAGCTGTGCGCCACCATTGTAGCACAGAACGGGTTTGCAATGGTGACCCTCTTTCATGAGACTTTGCCTTTAGCTTAACATCAGGCGAGGTGAAGTCAAATTGACGTGCCATAAATAAAAATTTATGCGCCTGCAGCACAGGTGTTGTTATTTTTTTCAATGAAGACTTTGTTCCCATTTGTGCTATTGTTTGATAATGTTTCAAGACCAGCATGCCTTCAACTATTGCTATCAACTATCAACTATTCCTTGTCGCGGCTAATAGTTACGAGATATTTATTTTTTGAACACACGTAGCAGCAGCACCAAAGCAGTCCTTTTACATTTTATATAACTAGTTTTTAATAACATTGTACTAGATTATAAGGAAAATTGTGCACCAATATGAATCAATAAAAATTTCTTCTTGATGGGTCGGATCATCTTTTATTATTCTTATTTATAATATTGAAAAAAACAATCATCAAATGAACGAAATCGTTCAATCACACTCGGCCCCTTCACACAAAATAAAAAATAAGGAAAAACAAAAACATATACGTACGATTCCTTATAGAAGTAAAACTTACAATAATTGTATATAAAAGTATATTATGTATATACTTATAATAATTGTATAAATGTGACTCGTGAAATTATACAAAACAACAAGGTTTTGTACAACTCAAAGCGACTTTTGAGTACAAAAGTGATATAACAAGATACCTATTAGGATTTCAGACTCAATGACCAGCACAAATAGCTTACTCCGAGTTACGCAGTGTTAGTGAGACTTCAAAGAGATCTAGACGTCTGTTAGCAGATAGACAAGGCAACTGAACGCAATAGCCACTATTCACCTGTAGACATTCTTAGGAAGGATTACAATATAGTACATGTACAGTGGGCTCCAAAAGTTCCTGGACACCTTAAGATCTATAATCCTTAAGTCTAATTTAACAAAAAGTAACATAGAGTTAAGAAACTAAATTAGATCGATTTCTTGTTACTTTATAAGAAAATATGTTAACAATAGTTATATGCTTGACAAGTAGTAATCTAAATATAATTACATTAATAAGTAGATCTATGGTATGGTAGCTTAGTGGTATGGGTAACGGACTGCTGAGACGTGGTCTCAGGTTCGATCCCAGGTTTTACCATGGCACACACCAATGACTTTTCGATGCTTTTCGAAGTTATGTGTGTATATATCGCAAGTTTATAAGTTCCCAGTTGATGGCAATAGGCTCGTCACCTATTACATTGGGACCTAAACATAAACTGGCGAAATGTGGGTGCTAGCACCTCTGACTACCCCTTCGGGGATATATAGGCGTGAGTTTATGTTATGTTATGTCTAATATCCAGTTATAACTATTAATAACTGTGTATGATATCACTTAATATAATTTTAGTTTCAAATAGTCCAGAAACTTTTGGGGCTCACAGTACTTAACTTGCATGCTTTGATTCCCAATGATGCTTTGAGCTATAGATATATTTGCTGACGCAATCAGATTGAAAGCGATCAGGCTTACAAAGGGGAGAGGCTTAGAAAGTGCTTAAGCTTACAAAAAGTTCAGGTATCACTAATAGTTATGCCTCCGAATGAGTTACACCTTTCTATGTGCACATCATGCTTATAAGGCTTTCAAAATTGAATCCAAAATTTGCTAAGTTTCAATAATAGTTATGCCTTCGAATAAACTATACCTTTCTATGTGCTCTGCATGTTTATAGGGCTTTCTAAATTGAATTCAAAACTTGCTTTTAGCTCGCGGTTCGTTTATTACTTTGATTGGTATGTTGGTTTTCCCGGGAGCGACTGATATTTGAATAACCCTTAAAAGAAAAACTTGCGATAATAGTTTGACTTTTGTATACCTATGCACGGAGTGGCACGTGAGGTCGGATTGCACCTCAAGCATGTTGGTATTCACAATGATGTAGATATTTACATGGAATGATCTTTCTATACAATGAGACTCCGAGGTATTTTACTGACTTCGAGTCGCTTCTAAGCACTTTAATACAGGAAATTCTTCTATAATTTGCAATATTCTAAAGTCGCCCTTTTCTACCAGGACCCGCCGAGCACTGACTCGTTCTATGATAGCGATAACACCGATGGAGAAGCTGCTTCTAATGCGGCCGTTGCAGGCCCCAGTGGCCAACAGCGCCACACTTCGGAGTCACAGGGAGAAGATGATCATGAAGACGACATGGAAGGTAAGATGACTGTCAACTGCTAAGTATATTTATACATGACTAGCTGACCCGCGCGACTTCGTCTGCGTCTCCCCGTTTTTGCAACATTTTTCATTCCTGCTCCGCACCTGTTAGTCGTAGCATGATGTTATATACATATAAACCTTCCTCTTTAACCATTCTATTTATTGAAACAAACCACATCAAAATCCGTTGCGTAGTTCTAAAGATTTAAGCATACAAAGGGACAAGAAAAATAGGGAAAGAAAACGCGACTTTATTTTATACTATGTAGTGATAGTGAAGTAGGTTCCATGTAGACTCTTTATGGTTATTTAGGCACAATTTCCTAGCGCTGAGTTTACACGATTCTAAACATACTTAGCACTACCTCATCATCATTCTCTGAACCTTTTCTCAACTCAGTTGGGGTCGGCTTTCCAGTTTAACTGTGATGCGGCTGAACTTTGATATTTTCTATGAAGCGACTGCCATATGACCTCCACAACCAATGGTCCAATGACCAATGGCGATACCGAAGTTCCAAGTTAGACTGGTTGGACTCTTGAAGCTCCACCTACCCGAAGCGACTGTCATAGATGTTTGTATGGCAACCGGGATCGACGGCTTAACGTGCTCTCCGAGGCACGATCAGACCAGTGCAAACAGCCATATTCATGCCTACAACTTTTTGCACTGAACGGGGATCGAACCCGCGTCCCGTGCGTAACAGTCTTGTTCACTACCACCACGCCACGGAGGCTGTCGAACACTTCGCACTACATATAGTACGAGCAAACGCAGAGAAACAAAGTTAGATGAATTGAAATTGAATTGCGGGGGATATGTTGACTATTATCTCACCTCCGGCAACTAATAACCCAAAGAGGGCGTGCGTTTTAGTCGTTTCGAGTCCGATATAACCTCCCTAAGGGGCTCTGGCTGGGATCCGTGGTAATTTCTCGCAGTATAAAGAAATTAAATGTTTTCTATAGTCCATTTGTTTAGGTACTGGATAATATGATGATACTGTATACAAACCGGTATATATCGAGGTCCGGGCTTCAGGGCCTCATTTATCCATCAGCAGACTTTCAAGTGGGGCTGGCTTCATTAGAAGGTTCTCACAGAGTCAACCACGGCCACGGGCTTAAAACCTAATGGAACGGTAACATAGCTACTTGATTTTAGCCGCACTGGAAGAAGAACAAAGGCGCATTGAGCAGTTGGCCGTCGGCTGGGACGATCCCACCCAAGTGAATTGGGACGAGCCAGCACCGAGTACTTCAGCTGAGACCGTCGAAGCTCCGGCGGCTCCTCTCTACAAGTGTACTGCTTTGTATTCGTATACGGTAAGTGTCTTTATTATCAACTAGCTATAGCACGTGGGTCCGCCCGCGTGAATATTGGTTATCACGGTGTTATAAGTTTTAGCGCTCTACATGGTTTTCTTGTAGAACATACTTTTGTTCTATCAACGATAGTTTCCGCAGCGCTTGCAATGAAAAACATTTTACGGCATTTTTTTACAGCTTGGATTACGTTACTTGAGTTTTAATAAGGATCCCTAATCTATTCTAGAAATAAATACAACCTATGTTACCAGGGGGAATAAAGCTTTCTAATGGTTGAAGAATTTTAGAAATCGTAACAATAGGTTCAGTTTATACATTATAAATGTACACTTACACAAATCCTCTTTATAATATTAAGTGTAGATAGTTTTGCGTTCGACTTCAATCTCAACTGATGATAAAATAACAATGTGGTTCACTTGCCTAAATATTATACACTGGTTACTTGAAGATTCCCATACATTCGGTTTGAAGCACATCTAGCCATAATTTCAATGAATGATGGTGGAATTTGTACAGTCCTATTGTCTCGTCTAGGGTAAGCAAAGTAAACAGTCCACGAATTGCCTTTGTTGAATTGCGGATTGCAGAAACGAGATAAGAAATCCCAGCGGGCGGACTCGTGGGCAACAGCTAATATTTCTATATTTCATTGATAAAGCCAACGTTTCTGGACTAGCGTTTAATTAAATTAAATCTCTCTTAAGATGATATGAACTAATCAAGAGTTGAGATTCATAAACAACTACATATAGAGCAATCAAATTCCAAACTTCGCGATATTCACGATTGAAACCGTATTCTGAGCCGGTCTCAGAACTCGAGTTTAATTACAAAGGTACTCGAATAAACTGAAACCCTTCATCCTACAGCTCATTGGTCAGAGAGCAATAACTTTATGGTTCTTATCAATATATATGAAATAAATTTACTTTACAGTCTTCATGAATTGGTTTTTAATTCATAGAACTATGTTCTTGTATAGGTGGATAAATAAAATAGAATATAACATATTTGAAATGAAATGAAATTTATTTTGCTTGGAGTATGGTAAATTAGATTACAATGTGTTAGTATTACCTATAGTATAAATCGGCAGTTTTGTTTCACATTCTCCACCGGAATGATGTCCGGCATGCGAAATTTATCCCATTAGTTGCAGTTTGTTCAGGTATTAATGTTAGCCCACCTCATACTCAGGGGCTAGATGGGGACACCGTGGTCCCCACATTAGGGGAAGAGGGTCATCTCAAAGAGATGTCCCCGGGTCTGCCGTGGTGCGAGAGATAAGTCTTGTATTATCACACCTCCGGCAATCAAGGACCCATAGACGGCGTGCGTTTTAGTCGGTTCGAGTCCGACATAATCACCTACACCGGTTTTGGCGGAGGTGGTATCTGTGAGGATTTTGTCCATGATAAAAAAGGTATTAATGTTAGACTTACTTAACACGAGAACTATACTATTACTAATTACTAATTTAGTATACATACACTATAAAACACAAGAGAAAGAATCCATCAAGTCTTTTCACGCTGCAAGAACCAGATTTCAACTTCAATATTTTCCTTGAAGCGACTGCCATCTGATATCCACAACTTAGCCATCAAAGTGTAAACTTTCAACGCAACTGGAGAAGCAGCCGTGAAGATCATCGTCATTGTTATGTGTGCCACAGGCTCAGAACCCTGACGAGCTGTCCATCATTGAGAGTGAGCAGCTGGAAGTAGTTGGTGAAGGTGACGGAGACGGGTGGCTGCGCGCGAGGAACTACCGCGGGGAGGAGGGCTATGTGCCTCACAACTATCTTGATGTAGAACGTGATCAGGTAAGTCTTGAATAGGAACTCGGTTTGAAAGTATAATATTACCATAATACTGTTAAAAAAGGTTCTACCCTAAAATTAGAGAGGTACAGGAAAAACCGCCTATTTATTTATTTATTTTATTAGATTCATCAGTTTTATAGGACTGCAGTTATATAATTTATGATCTTACCGCTTTAGCCTTGTATTTTAATTGTGAATGTTACGTTTCTTTTATTGAACCACTTAGGTGGCAGACAAGCACACAATCCACCTGATGGAACATTTTGCAACACTAAGGCGTCACACTCGCGCTGTTGACTCGACCCTATTGTTTATTATTGGTTTCCATAAAATACATTCCGTAACGCCCAAAGTTTTTCACCAACAAGGTTATAAAAGCATCATCTTTAAAATGGAATGGAATTATGTGTCTCTACAATATTTAAGATAATATGATATAGGGTAAACCACCCAATTGTTGGCACTTTAAGGGTGAACTTCGTGTCGGTCTAAAATGAAACTACCATTAAATCTTATTTACAAAAGCTACTAGACAAAACATATCATAGAATTAAAGAAAATGCTTTAATTTTTGTTTTTATAATCATTTTTATGTGATTCAATAGTATTAAATAACAATTTTATACTTAAATCCGAAAGACTATAGAAAATCCTATTATTGGCACAGAAGATATCAATAATACTATTTTATTTTTTAAGGCATACTAAACTTGAATAATCTATGGTTTCCTTATTTTTTTGTACTAAACTCTAAAGTGCCAATAATTGGAGTAGTGCTAACGATTGGATGGATTACCCTACAATATTTAAGATTATAGTAAATCCACCAATTCTGTAATCAGGTGAGCAGCGCTCCAGGCCTGGTCTCCCAGATTTCCTTCTCATCGGTCGACTACACCGTTGAAGGAGAGGACGCTGACGTGGTACAGTCACCTGATCAGATCTCCGTCATTTCTGCTCCTTCTGCTAAGCCAGAAGAAGTGAAAGCTGAGGAACAGGAGCAGAAGGTAGCAGTGACTTCTGAACTGAACCTGCCGACTATTGGCTACTGCTTCGCTCTATACGACTATGACTCGGAGACAGATGATGAACTTGCTCTTGAAGAAGGACAGGTGAGTTTTGTGGTTAGGTTATTATTTTCATTAAATCATGATAACGTGATAGCCTGCCTACACTGTGAACCTGTGTGTTCGTAAAGTCCGCTCTCGATATCTCTACGATACAAATTCGAGAGTGTTTCGTGCTCGGAGCACAGAACGGCTGACCGCTGTTGACTATTTGCCAACCAACGAAGTGCGGGGGCCACGAATTGCAAGGACTGGTTCACAATGGATTCAAACTCTGTGCAAATACTTGTATACATTCTATTTATGTATTTATTTCATTCTTTATAATATGAAATGTTATGTCAGAAGCGAGCTTAACTCAGTGCTAAGTTCTCTTCTAGTAAACCCAGGAGTGCACAGAGGAATTTCAATGCAAAGAGAGACAAACTCTTGTGTATAATTTTTATATAACTTTTAATGTACGAACATACATAATACATTATAACATAAGCTACTCGTAGTTAAGCTGATGCCTGATTTGGGTCTAAATTGTGAATATCGTTTAAGTACGTGTCTTTCAGACTTCCATCATCTAGTTTATAGAAAAATAAATACTTACATAATGTTGTTATTTCTTAAACAGATAATTCGCATCCTGTCGCGCCAGGCTCATGGCGTAGACGACGGTTGGTGGCGCGGCGAGACGAACGGCATCGTCGGCAACTTTCCGTCGCTCATTGTGGAGGAATGTGACGAGGTGGGCAACTTATTCTTCCACTACACTTTGTAGGCTGTTGAGCATGTAGCTTGAAAATTGGGCGCCTACAAGTGTGAGTATTTCGTGTTTGTGTGTGATATTAATAAATGCCCAGCGATTTTTTCATTTTTATTATTATTCCGTTTTTATGTTTGCCTTTATTTTTTTTTATTAAATATTTTTGAAATAAATTGTTTTTTTTTTATTTTTTGTTACTTGCACATTGATTTTGAACCCAATTATTTGAAATTGTTTTAAGCATGTATTATTTGTTTAAGTTAACACATCTTGTACATCAATGTTGACGAGCCTTTGAACAACCTGACTTTTCAATCAGGTCACACGGCTAATTGCATCAAAAGTTTTTTTAACAGTAAATGTCAGTGCTAATCGAATAACCCGCCCCTGATCGCTCCCGGTGCAAAGGCGCCCATCACAATTGACGCGTTTCCACGCTGGATTGTGATGGCCACCTTTTGCATCAGAACGATCAGGCGAGAGAGTCCCTACTTGAAAAGTATATTAAAAGATATCTTAATATTACCAAGACTATTTTAACAGAGATCGGTAATGTTTGACCAAACATTCAATTAATTATTGCACCTTCTTTCACCAAAATTATTCATCCATGTTTGAATTGAGATACATATTCATGTTGCACACATTTCTAAACAGAGATGAATAGCTTTGACCTTTTTTTATTTTTCTCCTTTTCTCTCATTTCTTTTTCTTATTTCACCCCTTTCTTTCTCTCTATATTATAATTATTTTAGCATGCGTCTGTAATTGCTAAGTGCTTCGATGAACTGCAACTCAGAGGCTCTCGGCAGCAGAGCAAATATCTTGATGCAGACAACAGGTCTACTTGTCACGGTACCTTTAGTAAGAATTTAAGTGAGTATCTTTTGGGTAAAGTTACACAGTTTAAAGGTCTAGGGGACTTCAGGAAAGTTTGAAAATGTGTGCCCCAATTATAACAACCTGGATCCTGATGCAAAAGCGATGATTCACCATTTATTATAAATTATTCTTCATAAATCGCTATTACGGGCCGTCCGTCCTCCAATACTGCAAGAAATGCCTTCGTCAGATCTTCATCCATAGACCGGCAGGTGTACCACATTACTGGGAGGTTGACGTGGGCTGGAAGTTGTAAATGTTGGATTCCATATAGATTATACATAAGTATAAAATTGCGGTAGATATCATCATCATTATCATTAGCAATCGCATTTCTAATGCCCTCGCCTCGAAGGCCAGTCCGCATTTCGACTTTACTCCTCAAGGTCGCATTCATGGTAATGAGACTATTGGCATGAGTGTCGTCGTGTCTACATCTCATTGTCAAACTGTAGACATTGTAAAAAATGCCATTAAATTTTGGACATTTTTTATGGAACCTATACATTCCTTCATTCATTCTACAAGCTGCCATTCAATTTTATACTTTATCTCTATATATTATCTAAATTGAATGGCATTTTTTGCAGTGAGTGAGGGTTGATAATGGTTAATAAATTAGTACAGTTAGAACCATTTGCGTTTTTATTCATTTAGGGTACACCAATTTGACTTCACATCTCCTGATGGTAAGCTGAAGGTATAGTCTCAGGAAAGAAGGTTACCTTTACAAACATGTACGGTGTTACAATGGTGGCGCTCAGCTTGACGGCCTTATCAGATGTTTGTTTGTTAGTGCAGTGAACGAATTTATATCGAACTAAACTTTCGGGTTAAAATCTATTAAGTACTTTTTAAAAAAATATATTTTTAGTAAATATCGTAACAAATAATCATCATCAGCGTTACTAACTTTATCAAGATAATATTATGTACAATTGTTTTTAATCTAATCTAATGTATAGAACGGCGAGCCGCTAAGCGGCGCTGACTGGGCATCGCTTGAAGCTGCCGCCCCAGCGTTCCCCTCACCACCACCCTCTCCGCCAGTAGGATTGGAAGAACAAGACGGTAAGCAATGCAGAAATGCTTTATAACTTTTGATTGAATGAGTGGGGACAACTTTGCCGTACAAAACAAATTAGGTGAAAACTTGATGATATAATTAATACTCGTAGTTATTGAATTTAAAATTTAGTCAAACGAGAAACGATGATTTGCTGCACAACAGTTATCAATAGATGTATATCAGGCCAAATCAGTGATGAATTAGTTCCACATTAACGATGAGTGAGATCCATATCAAGCACACATAGACCACTGATGTATTCGATTTATAATAAACTAACAGACCCGCGCAACTTCGTCTGCGTCACCCCGTTTTTGCAACAATTTTCATTCCTGTTCCGCATCTATTGGTGGTCACACACACATCTAAATCCATTGCGTAGTTTAAAAGATTTAAGCATACAAAGGGACATAAGGACATGAAAAATAGGGACGAAGAACGCAACTTTGTTTTATACTATGTAGTGAAGTTCGTAGCATCTCTAACCAATTCATCGCATAGGCGTTCTGCTGTCTTGTAATTTTTCTTGAAATCATATTATTAATCAGTTCTTTATGCCTGTGTTGCACAATCGTACAGTTATTAACAGTGCAGTTAAAGTACCAGTCAGGTATAAAACAGGTTGCACCATTTGACCATTGTTAATATGACGTCATAACTTGACGCTAACTATAACCGGCCACGCTCAAACGTCAAATTCTATCAAAAAGATAACTGTAACAGATCTACTAAATACTCTGATGCAACACATTTAGCCAAACCATTAGAATCAATGTTACTGTTACTGTTAAATTTGACGGTAACCTTAACTTCAATAGGTAGGTGGTGCGACTAAGTCTAACTATTCACTATTAAATTCATCGGGATATTTACCATGTTTGTCTATTTTGTTGAATAACCGATATTTCGGCGCTGTTGCAAGCGCCATGATCACGGTGTACTGATGACCGCCGAGCTAGTTGTTATTGAGGCCAACCGTATCGGTCTACCCTCTTTCTTACTCGTTTACTACGCGCGTCACCACTACCACTGTCCGCGTTCTCACATTGCACTCGATCACGACACACAACACTCACTGTCATAAGTCTAACTATTTTCTTCTTACAGTTATATTATTCTTTATTGTAACAATTTAGCGAGAGCATACCGTGATCTCACTACGACCTTCTTACAAAAGTTACAATAATTATCCTTCTAATAGTGGCCACCCTTGCTGATTCGACGGAGGGCGTTAGTGGGAATTTTCGAACGGAAGAAAACAAACTATTACGTCATTTAATAAACACACTCCTCTTACAATGCACATCATTTCTCTCACGTTCTATCCAAGACAACTGCAGCTGCTCAAAAAAATATTGAAATTAAAATAATATTAAAAGCTAACGAAAATAATATCGCACGTACCAGAAGTCTATTCACTGAAGTAGTTTAAATAATGCACGTAGCACCTGTAGAAAGAAGAATAATAATATAGAAGTAGAAGCCAAAAAACAAGAGAATGACATGCATCAGCAGAGATGTCCTGGGTTCGAATCCTGGTAACACAACCGTCGTCGACTCCTAACACAAGCCATTGAGTTTGGCTGGAGGGATTAAGGGAAATATTAGTAGATACGATTACTGATATTCCAAAAAAAATCAAATTAAATCTTATAAATATAAATAGTTTTATGAACAGTTAAAGTTATATAAATAAATGTTGTGTTTTCTAAAATGTACTAAAAATTTGTTTAAATATCGGAGTTGTCCTCATTCAGGTCAATATATAACAATAAATGTATTTGTGTGATCACATAGTTGTATAACGTTAGCTTTGGCTGATTGGGTAATTGGTATCGTGGTTTGGTTCCCAATTGGCATGTTTCGGCAAAGTCAATCAAACATCACATCTAGCTCAGTATTTGCATGTTTTGCACGAATCTCTAAGTATGTAGACACACACATACCCTATTATTCGATCATCTCGCTGGATGTAAAACAATATTTGGCTGGAAGCCCGTAGTAGATACCTACTGTTGTCTTTTGTTTTTTAGACAGTATATTTCATTAATTATGATTAGAACACAAAGTTCACTACCTACTATATACTCGTAATATATGATAAAGATTTATTTTAAGTGGTAAAAGACGGGATGATAACATATTATTCATCGTAAGATTAGGAAACACTGGTATGAAATGGGACGTCATAGCTTTCATTTGATACAAAATACGACACCTACACACTACATGGTATTCAGTGATAGCCTATAACCAGCGGTCTATTAGAAGGCTTTTAACAATACCTCATTTGGATAAGTAGTTTAGGAGTAATGAAGAACACATGAACATATTTACATACAGATCAAAACATGGGTTGGCCAGTGTGCGAGGGATATGTTACCTACTATCTCAACCTCGGCAACCGAAGACCCGAAGACAGCGAGCGTATTAGTCGGTTCGAGTCCGACATAATCACTCTCTCCGGCTTTGGGGCGATGTGGGGATTTTGCGAACGAAAAAAATCGATGAAAGCATAACCCTCCATTTGCTTCACCTTAGCCGGGTAAACATTCAAAAATTTACCAGTGTCTGCGTCAATTCGATCTCACATCCGACAACTAAATACCCAAAGCCGGCTAGTGCATTTTGGTCGGTTCGAGTCTGACATAACCTTCCCAACCGGCTCTGACGGGGGAGATATCCGTGCGGATTTTTCGATAAAAAAAGTCTTGCATCTATTCAAATTTCTTACGGGTAAAATTTAATATTCCATCAGTCGGCTATAATGTCAGCCAATAATTTAGCGTAACATGCAATACACTTCCACTTCCCACAACGATACAAGTTGAGAATATTTAATGCCGAGAATACGATAACTGCTATGGGTAACTACGTCCCCCACTTACCGTCTTGCCTATCATTACTTTGACACCTCAACAACATAATTACAGCAACAAACTCGGTACTTATCCACACAACATTCAATGTACTCTATGATAATCGATGTCCAGCTTCAACCACAGTCAATTGCCTATAAAATAAAACACACAATGGACGATTGTCATTGATTCGATAATTCTTGTTATGCTCAACATAATAAAGACGAACCAATAAAATTTGTTGCATTAACATAATCCCTTCTGAATCTATGACAATCACTGGGAACATTACCAAACCAAAAATTGGCTGACGACATCAAAATTTGCATGCGAAATTGCTACATTGGTGTTGGCTGAACTGTTTGTACCTATGGACGCTGCCAGTAATCCTGAATCACAACAACAACACTAAAGGTGCTGCTCCGCCCAATGCGCCGCCTCCACCGCCGCCAGCCGATCTAGATGATTCCATGGATAGCCAGCCCGACTTCAGTTTTAACCTAGAACTAAGTAGAAATCACCATGAACAATATGGATCGCAGTTTGGCGAAGTCACACAGCCCATGGTCACCATAGTTGGTAAGTTTTATTATGATCTATAGCATCGAGGTAAAGTCTAGTGTTATAGGGTAGTCCAGACCATTGTACATAGTCACAAGTTAGGGCACGATCCGCTGTAGTTATACCTGTTTAGTCCATATCAATATAATTATTCTGACAGTTGTGAGCCCCTTATTCATGCCTTATTAATGTTATCGTCATACCTACGTATTTACTTTTAACAAAATCAGATTTAAAAACCTATTATACAGAATTGGGATGCAATGGAAATGATTTAAAATTTAATTTATTTGTGCCAACTTTATTGTAAGTCCTCCACTTCTCGTGGTACGAATTTGTGCCGATGTTATAGTAAAACAATCGGCTTGTTTATCATATTATATTGTCAACCAAGCACTTTTTGGATTATTTCTCGGCCGTAGGCTTGTAGACATATCCAAAGCACGCGACTTTTGCTTATATCACTGCAAAGGATTGTTCCAATGATGATGCTGTAGCTTTATGGCTTTTCGGATCGCATATGACACCAGCTGTCAGCTGCCACACGCCAATTTCGACCTCGTTGCAGCAACAGATGTCTAGACGTCATGATCGATGTAGCAAAATGCTTTCGATCGTCTATGCAGATATGGGCTCTGTCAAGCGCCTTACGCGTGTTCACTAATATTTCCCAGTCAGCGAAATAATAACAGCACACATTAGCAAACTATTGAATCTACTCATAGTTTCTCTGATGCTCTCTGATGAGTAGTGTTGAATGAACAGGCATAGGGCAGATCCCAGCGTACCTGTTAGGTATATTATTTCAATATTTATGAGTAATATTAAGGACAAATGCAGATTTCTTATCAAGTTAAAGGTCAATTTTATGGTTATTAAATAATTGTCTGCCTCCACTTTGCGTAGTTTAATTTGAAATATAGCGTGAATTATATCAAATTGGAAGTAATTTGATACTTGTTAGTTAACGTTCACTATAATATCCTGTGCGTGGCTGTTGATAATTACTTGTGCACACAATTACATACTAGCCCCGGGGGCTTTTGTATAAGAATTAGAATTCTCTCTATGGAATAACCGAATTCGACAGATATAGGTTTAGGTACTTGTAGCAACGTTGAATAAATTAATCTAATTGAGACGGGCATCAGAACAAAAGTAAAATTAAATATGAACACAGGTAGTGCTATAAAGCTGGATCTATACTGTATGATTTTATAGTCGTTTCGGAAAAAAAGATTGGCTCAGCTTCGATAGTAAAATCATCTGGAAGTATTATTTTGGCGAACACAAAAAATTTTTTACACGTCGCATACATTTTTCTGTTCATCTGTACATTATTAAAGTACAATAAGTATCAAAAAAAATATTTTTCACGATTATAAGATCACCTTGTATAGATTGAAGTGTTAAGTGACTCAGGTGTTTTAATAAAATAACGTTAATATTTCATGAATAAAACTATGGTCACAATTCACCACTTCTCAGCGGAGTCTTTATATAATGTCACAGACATCACACTCAAGATATCTTGTTGTTGCTAATTTTTCTCCACAAATAGCCATACCACTGTTGGAATAATATCTTACCGAAGTCGTGCTGTATCATAAGCTATTTTATGTCCGTTGTAATAGTACAAACTTGTATTATGTCAAAAAACTTGTACAGTACTTAACATGTTGTATTGTATATTATAAATGTATTAGTGTTAATTGAATGTGAATTCTTTTCCATGCTTCAGTCGACGAGGTTCTCGGGGAAAACAATTGGGATGAGGTTTGACACTATCATAGAATACATCTATCCCGTCTTGTACATTGGACAAGTCATAGTAGTTTGCCGACGCTTAAATAGAGTAGTTTGTTGCTATTGATTGTATTATGCCTCTTTTAATAAATCACAATTGTCTAATATTCACTATAATTATTGTAAAGTATACCTAAGAAAAGATTAATTAATCATTCGAATATTACCGACTTTCGATCAGACTATCACGTAGTCCACGTCCTCATAGCATGACGCTTAGTGATGCATGTCTCCAGTTTCTGAATGCCTCTTTCGAGTTCTATTCACACGGTAATTTCAACTTACATGATGGTAGTATCAAGTAATTTGAGCATTTCCTTCTCTTAGGAAGAGGAGGAAGCTCCGGAGGTGGTGGTGGCTCAGGCGCGCCCGACAGTTGAGCCGCCGTCCGACGACTGCGGACTTGGTGTGGCGCAGATTGTCATCACGGCCGCCACGCCGATGATCGAGGAGCTGGACCAGCCCTTCCCGCCGTCGGAACCAGAGATCGCGCCCGAGGCCGAGCTAGACCAGGAGGCTCCGGTGGACCTCCAGAACGAAGAGAACGACGACGACGAATCATCATTGTCCGAGCAGACCGCTGTCTGCCTAAGGGAGTCGGACGATGGCCCTGCCGACTCGGCCCCGCATCCTCAGTCAAGCTCGACCGCTTCGGACGGCGAATCAGGTTGTGCGTCCGTGGCGTCCGGGCCACCCACCGCGCCGCAGTCTCCGCCCGCTGCACCGCGCGGCGGCCGCGCCTCTATCCCCGACGAGCTCGAGCCCGCGCAGCTCGCCAGGCTCACCGATCTCAAGGAGTCTAACGCCTAAAGCCTAGCGCACTCGGCCGACATTGCGACCTCAATGACGGCCGCCCGCGACAACCAGGTTCGACCATCTGTATTAGACCGTTTCTCTCCTATCTATGTTTGCAATGCATTATCGACAGAGTGTCTTGATAATACATTGTATTATATAACCTTCTATAATATAATCGTTGATGTTTTATATGTGTTTTCAAACCAATTCGTTATTGGAACTAGTACCAAAGAATGCTGGATATTTAGGTATGCGAGCGAACGAATATAAATAAATTATATTGGAATGTTTATTTACTTAGGAAAATATAACTATTTGAATTTCACTAGTGTTATATGGGCTGATATTTATTGAGTAATAGGTGTAAATTTATGGCAAAATATAAAGGTTTGTGAAGAAAACATAGGGAAGTAAATCGTTGAATTCGTCGGATATCAGTTAGCCGCAGAGGAACGGTCAAGGCATGTAGATTGTATTGTATATAGCTATTACTAGTTAATAAGTACAGGAATAAGTTCTTGTACTGCTATAGAACTGGTGTGAAAGAGATTGCGTGATGACTGGACGGCGAGGGGTGCCCAGAGATTGATCAACAGCTCGTGAAAGAGAATTTAGGAAAAGAGTATGTAATTTGGCAGCTCTAGTATGCAGTATCGTAATGGAGCCCCAAGCCTCGAGGTCAAAATATCGTTGTTGCGTTGTAACTAAGCTCACTCATATTCTCATAAGACGTTTGCACTAGCCATGGTGCTGGGGCGAATGTCCACTGACCGATGGTAACATTAGGAAGATACAGGGTGCTAACACACTTCGTTTGGAATTGTTGTCCCTAATAATATTTGTTTACAAACGGTTACACTTCATCTAACTGTGGTACAGAAGAAATCCTATATCTCATTTTGTCATGATGAGAGGAAGTCACTAATATTCAATTCTGTACGAAATTTTGACATAACAACTGTCTAAATCTGGTATATTTTTTCATTAATAATGAGGTTATGTATATTAAGTAATCGATAGGCAGCGAAGATGGTCCAAATACGAAAGGTGAATAGCTGCGGTGTGGTAATTTTGAACTGTGAGGTGAACTGAATAGCTGGAGTAGATACCGTTCGTGACCAACTTGGTTACAGAGTTAAGAGAGAGAATAAAATATTTAGTGGTAGATACTCCTATTATTCTGCCTTTCAATGCAAACAACCAATATTGTGCAGCAGAATTGAATTGAAATTGAATAATGGTAGACATCAACCGACAATATCTTCCAACTGTGCCAAAGCTTTCCCTATTTTCTTGGAGTTGGGAAAATTTAACACAGCAAAGCGGTTTTTTGTTTACAAAATATCAAACAACCTTTCCTGGTAGTTTCTCATCATGACAACAATTCTTGTAAGTTTGTTATATCCAGTGTTCTTGGTTTTTTTTTTAAAGTTTGGTTTTTATAAATTTATTCAATCATAAATATAAGAAATATTGTAAAAATTAAATGAAATTATTAATAATATTATTTAGATATTTATGTTATACTGCGCAACTTCATTTTTCTTAAATGAATCGAATGTTAACATGATGTATATATTGCAAGACTGGTAAAACAAGTTGAAATAGAATTTATTGTTAAAAAATTCCATTTTTAAATTTAAACTTTTTTAATTTAGCTACTTTTTTTCGGATAATTTGACTAAAATTTTGGCACATTAATATGTTTATATTTTCAAATTGATTGAATATCGGAAAAAGTGAATTTCTAGACGGGATTTGAACCTCTTTTAGGTTTGGAAAGTTTAGAAAGACCAATATTTACTTCAATAAATTCAATGAAAACTATCTTAAATCTTAAAACCAGTCTTAAATCGTAAACCAGAATCGAAGTCAGTAATCAGGTGGGCCAATATTGTTAGAACTTGCGGTGGAATTGGAATTGCCATAGGGAAAAAAATTGAAGAGTTCTTGATTTGTTGTAATATTCTGCAATATCATAAATACTAGGGCTGAATTTGTTGAAATTAAGCCCTAGTATTTACTCAGTATAACCAGGTTACTTTAAAAGAATTTTAACATTGTGCATGTGGTCAAATCTGTTCATTTGGGATGTAAGTACCTACTGCCAAATCTTGACGGTCGAAGTGATTTTTAACTAGCCTTTGAGAGCCTTTGAGATTATCAAAGTGATATTGATGATACTTCGCGTTATTAGAACTAACCCCAATTTTGAAATGACCTTTTTGCACTTTATCGATGTTACCAGTAGATCATACAATTATAACTATTTATCAATACTTATAGTAGAGAATTGTAACAGTTAATAAATGTTAGTTGTTCAACAATGTAATTCATGTGTTGTTAAGTTATAATATATTAACTATATAGCATGTTATCGTAATTTATATAATGTTACGATTGATGTACAATAAATAGATCTGATACCCAATTAAATGCTATGACTTGTAAATTTACATGAGTATGAAGAAATCTATCTTTGGTAGTCAAGTTGGAATTTTGTTGACTTTTAAGATAGAGATAACCAACATCTCTAGTCCATATTGGTAATGTTGATATTAGACATAACGAACATCTCTAGTCAGCGGTGGTTATGCTTTTGTTAGACATAACCAACATCTCCAGTCCGTTATGTCTACTTGAACAGTACAATTTATTACTAGGCACATCTTCAATTTGCACCAACTATAAAATTAATTTTGTATACCTTATATTCATTTTCAATTTAATAACTTTATTTAAGTTTATTTCTTTTTAGAGATTTTCTTATAACAAGAGTTTCATTTGTTAAATTCTGAAATACAAATAGATATGAATAATATATACTATCATAGTGGAATAAGTATGTCAAAATAAAGTACCTGTGTTTAGTATAAATTTACTAAGACGAAAAAAATAATAAAATTACTACAAAAGATCAAAAAAATAACAACGTTGAAAGGATTGTAGCACCCTGTAGTTTTCAATAATATCACGAACAACACCCGTTATACGGTACCCACAGTTGCATTATAATTAAAATGATAAGTGTTGCTTTACCTTTAGAGAACTGAATTGATATCTATATATAAAAAATAACCATAGCTGAGATTATGCGCAAGATTAGGCACATTTTTAATTACACGTTTACTTCATCACCACCATCGTTTGTTTTAATTTATATGTGTACCTTTTGTATGTGTACCTGTTGCCTGTGTACCTACCCTTTTGTATGTACCTTTGAACCTTTAATAAATCTACCTTGATTACAACTTGATGTTTCTGAACCTTGATCCTTCTAGATACTTCTGAAAGCAATAAAGGGACAATATAATATAGGTCTAAATTAAAATTGATATTATGTATAATAATCTGAAGCGGTATCATCTTTACTACCCAAAACAAAATGGGTAGATTTTTTAAATTAGCAACGCTAATATATTAGGTAATTAGAGATAGTGGCTGATAGGTCTATTTGATAGCGTTTAGGCAAGAGAGATCTACATATACAAACATAAAGATCGAAGAGTATCACAGTGGTTCTAAGTACATATAAAATTACTATAAACTAGACCACACAGCTGACAAATAAAAGTCTTAATAAAATTAATTCAAGACACATGTCAGACGTTACATATTTTAGACTCAGGTAAGACTCAGATCTGTACTAGACTCTAGTTGGCAGACTTACTTGTCGATCGATCACGGATACGGATGACCTATTCGAGTCCTAAACCTTTGACCACGTAATACTATCAATTAATAGTATTACTATAGATAGTTTTACCGAGACCTAACTAAACAGAATGCTGATTTAACACCTGCAATAATGGGTAGGTATTTAATCTCTCTACCGAAATAAAATACTGAGTACATTACTGAAGTAATTCTGTTGTGGCGTTAGGAGAATAAGCAGAGTGTAATGCACCCATATTCACTTTCTAATGATTGTTATAGGTAAGTACTCGTTTGAATATTATGTCTGAACATGCACATGTATGTGTGAAGTATAGAGTCTATAGATACACATTTTTTTTTGATTAGAGCCTAGGTATCTTTATCAAACCCTCCCTACCAAAGCAGGATTCTACTAATTGTCAAACCTTTTCAAGCCATTGAGATTACAAAAATTGCCATTGAATTCTATACGTTACTGCTATGCTTTTATAGTCTAATATTTAATGACACTGTAGAGCGAATGAATGGATGTATCGAAATCATTTTCATTCAACTTTGAACTTTAAGTCCATGTAGATATAGCCAAAAATTCAATTGCAGTTTTTGATATCGCAGTGGTTTTCGATGCTTAAGTAGAATCAGGGGTCCAAATGGACGAGGGGACAGAAGGTACAATTGGCCCCTTCTCCCCCGTAATCCTAATGCTTAGAATCGATATAATCTCCTACCTTTCCTCCCCACAAGCCAAATCCTGCATGTAGAGTGTGTCTATTTTTTTCTTAATAGTTTAGTCTATGAATAAAATCATCATCTCTATGTCCATTTCGAGAAAGCACGAGTGGAGAACCCTGAACAAATAATTGTTTTTAAAATTCATACATACCTACTAAAAACATTACATTGTATTACGTATTCATTGTCCTGTGAGTAACAATTGTTCCATTCACACTTTATCACCAGCAAAATCATTATAATTTTCTACTTTTGATCTACTGACATTTATTAGTTATTTAATAAATTCATTCCAATAATGATACGCATATTTTCAAACATATCTTAAAAATCGATCAAAACTTAATCAAGGTTTTGGTTTCACGTCAACCAAAGGTACAATATCGCGAGGATTCTTCGATCACTGTCGAGAATTGACGAGGGACGATTGAATCGGTCGTAACAACACGATTGATTAACATTCGATCGCGTTCCATCACATACCTAATGCGCACCCGGCCTAATACACTGGCAGTTTATAAGGTGAGGTTACACTATTTCTAAAATGAAAATTATTGTTTTGTAATTGTTAAGAATATTGTAGGAATAATTGCTCATAATCTCAGCAAGTTGGGCATGTAACTAGGAATATTAGGTTAATAGAAACAATTAGTATTCAGATATTGATATCTAAGATTTAAAGACTATTGTAAGCACAGAATATAAAATCAAGAAGAAGTGTCCACAAGCCTCGTTATTATAGAAAATAAAGATTAATCACGTCACACGAAATAGTGTTGTTATTGGCTATAATTGTCAACATAGAACAAAGAAGTTAACCCATCGCTTTTATGTTGAGCATTTACGCAGCATTGCGGTATACAAGAGATCTCATCGGAGCACTTCCTCGTGATTATATATTCCGTGAGTGTAACTATTATAAACATTGGTAGATATAAATATCGTATGCAATTATTCTGAAAGAAATACATACATACCAAACAGTTAATAACATAATGTATTCTATTTGATGAATAGAAATAAACTTTATTTAATAGGTTTAGAAATTTATTTTTAATGAATCATACGTAATATTGAAATTTAAATTTTAGGCAATGCTATTAAGAACTCTTTTTATTCGATACTAGAAAATCATTCACCGTGTAGGTAGGTACTATATCTGTTGCCTACTCACAAGTTGCCCATGGTCTATGACTTGTAAGTTTGAAAAAATGCCTGTTTTAACCTTACTTATAGTGCCTTCTTGACGTAGATCGCACTCCCTTACTGAAGACGTACAAAAACGCCTTCTCACAAAAAAAAACAATTCGGAAGCAAATTTTTTGAACTTTTGCAAAGATCGAGTAAACAAAACTCGAAGTTGAACGCACAAATTATTAATGTAATTTAATATAATGCGTAAGTTTTTAATGCTCTTATATTGTAATGAATATAAGCTACAAAGCAATCAAAGTGATATAATATTAGGTAATCTCATTACAAGTAGGTATTGTTCTTTAAAATGTAAGATCTAAAGAATTTTTTAATACTTACAATTTAAAATACCTATTGAAAACACGATTGCCCCAAAATAAATAACACAAGTGGAAGTAAATTGTAGCCTTGGTACATAAGAATTCCAAGCCACTGTCGCACTTCAAGCCTTTATCCAACTAAGGGTCGGCTTTCTGTCTGATTACAAAACCCGCTTTACTTCGATATTTTTCAAGAAGTGACTGCCACCTAACCTCCATATTCAAAATTCAGAATTCAAATATCATTTATTCCGCATAGACCACCAAACGAAACTTACAAAACGTCAATATCAATATTATGTTAGTGAGCAAATAAACCAGCGAGGCAGCACCGGTTCGAAACACGGCCCGGGTCTTAGCTGACTCGGGCAAGAAACTCAGCGGGCTTTTTTTTCTTTTTGGTCTATTTACAAACATACTCACGGAAGTTCGGTAATTAGACTAATATTGTCGGACTTCCTTAACGGTAAATCTCTCCACCTAACAAAACCGACCCGTGGAACAAAAAACGGGAAATTTTGGAAACTCAATATTGCTGATTTCAAAATACCAGTAAAAATTATAAAGCCAATATTGTTATAATACATATAGGTATATAACAAGTCTTAGGTATAGGTAATTAATTTTAGAACAATTTACAGATTATTTAAAAAAAAATTTGGAACTTTTATCTCGTAGGTACATTTTGGAAATTTAAATGTTAGGTAAGTTCAGTTAAGTAGTAGGTATAAGTAAATGTTCACTGGCACTAAGTAGATTTTTCCTACAGAAAGTGTGTGCGCACCTATATCGACACGTACATAGACATAAAGAATGTAAGTAGGTACTTACCTACTCGATTTTATAGTACCTACTTACAATAAGAGGTTCTTCAAAAAAGAAATTTTTGTGGTTCTTTCAGATTCGGTAGGGTCGGTGCCGACCCTAGTATTTCACACATCCACAGACCACTGTAATTACTATCCATCAGATGATGCGTGTGCTCATATTCCTGCTAAGTAGTATAAAAAATACAAACAGTGCAAAATCAATAACAAAGGAGTATTATAAGGAATAGGTAGGTTCCGTTTTAATACTTTAAACGGTTTAAGAATTGCAACGATAGCAAAGTAAAATATTACTAATTGTTATAGAAAGGAATAAGGAATGCTACATGCACCTTTCGAAGTACTTAAGTAAAAACACTACTTCCCCGGGTAAGAAGTAAGATTTCATAATGTAGGTATAGTATTCCACAAAGGCGAAAAACAAACCTAGACACGTGTTTTGACAAGCATTTTCAGAGCGTTACAGAGCAACTAATTATAATTTTCATTGCAAGAGTCAATATACTGAAATATATACCAAAACTAGCAAACCCGGCGAACTCCGTTTCGCCATGTGAAAAATGATTTGCCCGCTTTTTGGTTGAAATTTTTCCTGAATTTTCTTTGCTATAAACCTCACGGAGCCCGAGACTTTTCCAACGAATGCAAAACCGTGGAAATCGGTTCGTGCGTTCTGGAGTTATAGCGTCAGGAAGGAAAACCCGACTTATTTTTATATGGTAGAATTACCTAAACTACACTGCACTACAATGAGGTTCCTCACTAGAGTAATTGCATACGATATTATGTAATATTATGTAAGAGCTGTAAAGGATATAGTTTAGGCGCCGGCGGCGGTCGTCGGCCACCGGTTTGATGTACGATTGCTTTAATGTTCCCAATGCCTTTTCAACCTGCAATAAACTTTCTAATATTTCTCTGTGTTTTTTTACCTCACCTAATTTTTCCACTTCTGTGGCCTTCGTGCCCATCTGTTACTAACAATTTGGTGTGTATTGGTTCTTTTACAAACGCTGTCAGACCTTCAACTCCGAAAGGAAAGTCACATACGAAAGGTAAATAATAAAATCTTTTGCCACTATAAAATAATATATCGAGTTCGCGATTAGAGCATTTGACAACGAAACATAGATCGCCGGGTCCCAGGTTCGAATCCTGGCCGTTACAGTACCGATGTTTATGTAGAGGTTAACGAACTACTAAAATTTCGGTTAGGTACCTAAGTACCTAACACGTATAAAAATCACGATCGATTACACTATGAACGAAATATTCTAATGAATGAAGACCAGTGCAGGTACTCACTACGAAATGGCTGCAACTTGAAATAAGTAGACCTGCCTCTTTATGTATACTCCGAGGCACATTTATATAATTGAACCTATCACCTCAGGCATGAGAAACGTGAGGCAACACTCGCGCACTCATATTGTCTTGATATTACGGTTAATCGTGCTGGATTGATATAGTACCTACCTAACTCTGGCGGGGTGAATGGGAATAAAATGGTCAGCTTCATTCTGCAGTTATTTTCTTTCAAGTGAAACTCGGACTAGTTCATTTTAATAATAGAATCATCAAATGTCTGATAATTGGATTATTTGAAATCTAGTAAAAGAAATTATTCAAAATATTCCATTGACCATTTTATCCCTATTCTGCCTATTCACCACTGGTTCCCTGTTCCACCCCCTTTTACTTTATACTACCTACCCCCAAAAGACAGCCAAAAATAACATGTAGGTACTAAGCCCATAGAGCTTATTTTAGATCCAGAATATTTACCCCAAGGTATTCTTCTCCACTGTAATTGCTTTGAACAAAGTTAGATTTTATATAGCTTCTCGTCTGCGTTTCAGACAACATTGTTCTATAATTCCGTTTGTTTTGTACCTACTTAAAAAAACGTTAACAATCTTAATGTTAGCGTGTCTTTATTATGTTTTATTTAAAAACTCAGTATGAAAATACTTTTCTACTTAGTAACGTGTTTAAAAGAATAAAAAGCTGTGTCGAACCACCAGTTAGTCAATTAGATAGTCTAGTTTATTTGTTTAGTTTGTGTTTTTATAAGAAGTTGCCACAAGATTATTTACCTTTATTTAACCTTTAGGCAAATGCTTTAGGTACCTACACCTAAACAAAATATGAAGTATAGGTTTGATTCCTGTTGCAACAAAAACAAACCTTTGAAATATTGTTTACTTTATAGAGATGGCCGCGACACGCGTTCAATTCACGTTTAGAGCAAAAATTCTGGGTTTCTAATTATTAAACTCTTGAATGCGAATGTTAGGGTTCCACAGCTAAACCACTGAACCGCTTTTTTTGTCGCAATAACCACCAATCACTACGGTGGAACCGCGGGCTTCGGCTAAGAGATAATATTGTGGACATGTTTAGGGTTTGATGGATTTCAAGGAGACCGCTTCAAGCGAATAAAAACTTCTATATAATTTCTTTCTATATATTTAACACAGTTATTAGTTCTTGTACATTCACATACCAGCTGAATTAGGGTCAATTTCCCCTGAAAGACTTATTAGCTCTTTTTCTTTCACACCTTAACTGAATTAGGGTTAATCTCCGCTCAAAATTACATAAATATTACAAACATATTTAATCTTATCTACGGGCGGAAACGTTCATAGTCGTTTGAAGACAAAGCAAAAGACGTCGCGATACTTTAAGAAACTTCTCGTGACTATTTATAAAAATTTTAATAACAAATTCCAGTCGCTGCTCTATCAGTGGTAATTGACCCTGAGTCCTTACATTTCAAGGTCACCTTTTTGTATGATATTTGTATGACAGCGGTCAGGTTGTGTTCAGGGACAGCACCTGTAACCGCGGCCGCCATGTTTTAGACTGCACCCCAGTTTATCATCAGGCGGGGTGCAATCGATAGTATGTATAAAAAAAGAACACTTTTTCCGATTTAATTGATTCGATTATAGCCTACTAATAGCTTCAAAATTTCATTACATTATACACAAAAGTCATTGTAATTAGTTTATTAATTAATATTAGTACCCCGACATAATATTTTAACACCTAAATTAATAGAAATGCTGTAGATATAGCACTATGCGTTTCAAATGTGAAGATAATTGCGACCGCAGCAGCTTCGCCCCGTACTGATATTGTACAACTAAAACAATTTTCATGTTAGATAGGTTCGTATGTGTATGGCAATTACGAATTAATATTTATTTACTTCCCATTAAGTACATAACATATTTTTTAGCAATTATAATAACAGTTGCCCGTATACCGCGTATGGCAATAGGCTCGCCACCTATTACATTGTGAACTAAACATAAACTGGCGAAATGTGGATGCTAGCACCTCTGCCTATCCCTTGCGGGATATGGGCGTGAGTTTATGTTATGTTTATAATAATAGTTTTCTTCATTAATTAATAAAACCGAAGTTAGCAACGCGAATCAAAACGTCATTATGACAGTTATCAACACATTTGAAACGTTTAGTACATAATAACATTAATTTGTTCTACAAGTTAAAGACATTAAGGTATTTAAACATTTATTAACGTGCACCCGGCTATATGTACAAAGAAAAACAAATAAATTGCGATTAATGATGCACTAAAACAATACTTATTGCAAAGACAATTGAAACTAAAATCAAAGAGCAAATGCAATGACAAAAATCTATAAACCAGGACACTGATATTCTACTAATTGTTGACTATTGTGGTAGCACTGAGGTTACATAAACCACCATTGAATTTTCGTCTTTATGATATGGATTTAAAGTTCAAAATTGAATGAATAAAAGTTCATTGTAGCGTTTTATTCACTCTGTACGGTACCAATTAATTTTAAACTTTAATTGCATAGCAGTAAAGTGTAAAATTCAATGGTTATTTCCCTTTTTTTATACCACTTATATATTATTACTTGTGGCAGGCAAGCACACGGCCCATCTGATGGGAAGCGGTCACCGTGGCCTATGGACGTTTGCAACACCAGGTTATTTTTATTTATGGCACGTCAATTTGAATTCACCTCGACTGATGGTAAGCTGAGGGTTGAGTATGCCTGATGGTAAGCTGAGTATGGTTTCTTTTGTAATCTCAGTTGTTTGACAATCGTTAACAGTATTTAATAGAATCTGCGTCAAGGTAATTGGTTCTGACGAGGTGAATGGGGATTCCCCACACAAAAGAAAAAAGTAATGAACAGTAGGTATATTATACAAATATAATTCATTTAATATAGCGGTAACGTATAGGTAACTGTGAGGTCAGAAACGCAAAATGGTTATTTTGTATTCAATTTTAGAAATAATTTTCGAACGAAATGTGTATTGTCTATGAGTCATATATTAAAATGAGGTAGATATCATTTATCACTTACGCATTTTATTATAAGTACCGTCAGCATAATAATAATAAGAACAGTCAGACTGACAGACAGACATATTGATTCAGTATTCGATTGTCTTTTTGCGTTTCTGACTACTGAAGACCAATTCTTGTAATAAAAATAAATCCAAATAATCATTAATGACATTACAATATGTGGAAATATATTCTCTATCTGTTCAATGACAATGAATTGGCAAAAACGGTTTTTTTTCCTAACATAGATTTTTAAAAAGAACATTGAATTTGTTTTAGATTTTAACATTACATTCAAGGGGTCATAAACCCGACTCCTTAACCACTAGGCTCTCAACGCTAAATATGCATAAGATTGACACGCGTACTTCATACTTCCACTTGTTTTTTGTTTTCCGTGGTTATGACAGACAGGCAAATCGATATTGAATTTTGAACAAATTTTATTACAAGAATTAGCTTAAAGGTATGGTACCACAGCCGACCGCAGACCACAGCAGCGTTACAGCGTTCGGTGATATAGAAATGGATGTGATAATATTGTTTATTGTTTTAATTCATTGCGGCTTCTCAATTGTGCTCTTTATTCGTATCAAAGTTTAACAAGTAATGTATGATAAGTCAGCCGACCGCACATATTGTCCATTGACCTAAAAGAATGTTAGTTATGCAATCCGTTCATTTGTATTATATCTACACATTTTAATTTTTTCACATACATTACTTGTTATACCTTGAGAATATGGGTATACGTCCCCATTGAGAATTATTATTTATTTCGTAATTAATTATTTTAATTTATTTAATATTTATTCATTTATTATTATTTATATTCGCAAGGAATTAAATCAATAAACAATATTATCATACTCAAGCTTATTTTATGTTACGCTGTATTCGCTAAATGCGTTTGCAGTTGTCGTATGCGGTCGGCTACTCAACCATACCTTTACATTGCAAGTATCAGGGCCTATAAATACATAATTGTGCGCTTCAATCTGCAGTTTCACGACAAATTAACAATTATCTAGGGCCATTTCTTTTGTACTGTTCATAAATTTCTTGGAACATATCTTTGCAGTTCATTTTCACTTTCAACTTTGAACAGAGAAGGAACACTCCAGATAGCTTTCTGTGTAAGGAGTATATCTCTTCAGGAGGGGGGCACAGCCTGTGTGTCAGGATAGTGGGGACCAGCGCTTGGATCCGTTTGGTAGTCTGTTGGGTTCCAAAGTCGAACTCACCAGAGCCGCTGGTGAACACCTCACCCATAATCATCACAGTGTCTACATGGGTCTGTTCCATTATCTGTAACAAGGTTAATTATGTAGTCATTACTATTTTGCTGACAAGGCCTCCAGTGACGGGGGGCCGCTTTGGGAGTCGAGAAAACCCGCTGGACCATTAGACTGTACCATTGATGGTACAAATGGTGCTGAAGTATCCCACTAGTACCATTGATGGTACGAATGTTACCAAAATATGTTATTGGACCACCTGTACCATTCCCCAGTATCTTGTTGGTACAAGTGGAAAATACGGAAATCATCTGTACTGCACAGAAACAGTTACATACACCATGTGCAAATGCAACTCACTGTGGGCGATATAGACGTCCCACTTTTCTTAAAAAAATTAAAACAGTAACATTTAAGTACCTACTAAAAAAATAAAGTTGTTCCAATTGTACCAAAAAGTTATATTTTTTATAGAAGTAGCGTCGAGTGCCACGCTTGTTTTTATTTCCATAGTACTAATGGGATAAATCTGTACCATCAATGGTACAGTCTAATGGTACTGGTGATCCGGCGGGGACAATTTTCGTGCGTAATCATATTATGTAACCTAATTAACATCATTCTTAGAGTCTATGCTCGAATCAGTTGGGGTCGGCTTTCTAGTCTAAGATGCGACTGAAATTCGATATTTTCCGTGAAGCGACTGCCATCGGACTTCCACAACCAAACTGGCGATATCAAATTTTTAGACTAATCGGACTTTTGAAAGCGCACGGCAACCGGAACGGACGGCTTATCTCACTCCCCGAAGCACGACCAGACCAGTGCAAACAGCCATATTCATGCAAACAAATATTTGCACTGAGCGGGGATCGAACCCGCGCCTCCTGCGTAGCACGTGCGCACCAGCAATACAGTAAATGTGTTATTACTATTTTGCTTACAAGGCATTAACTCAAAATATAAAAAATAAAATAATTGAGCCTACTAAACAGTTATTCAGCACTACCATACAGGAATATTAATACATTTTCTCTTTACTATTATTTCTAAAATAATCATTAGGGATATTTACTTTTGACTCATAGCCGGTGAGGAACTTCATTTCTCTCGACATCCGCAAGATGGCGTCTCTATCACCGCAGGTCGCCGCATGTATGATCTCGATGTACTGGTCCATGAACTCCTTGGCATATTCTCGAGTAGCGCCGAAGTCGAGCAGTATCACCTGAGAATAATAACATATTACTGTATACAACGAGGTTTTCTCTTTCTTCGCGGGGTTGGGAGGTCAGGTAGATCAGATGACTTATGGTGGGCGGTAAAAGGCTGGATGCCCCGAATTCCCTCTCGCACCAGCTGACACTAGACTCCTACTTGTTCGCTGGGCAATCCCTTCGCATAGTTATGTTCGACTCAAACCGATTAAAACCGCACATCTTCTTAGGTCTTCAGATGTCGAGGTGTAAGATGGCCCCCTAGGATGTCTGAAGCACGGTGCCTCCAATAAACCCCCGAACAGGAGAACGCGCTCTAAGTCGCCGCTCTTGTCTGCTTCTACTGAACTGTCCCTTCTTTGTATCACAACCCGCTTTGTAGCACGTACCCGCTTTGTATAAAATACCTGCTTTGTACCACGTACCTGCTTTGTATAACATACCCGCTTTGTTGTACATACCTGCTTTGTACTAGGGTTGTAGAAGAAGTTGGCCCAGTTGGGGTCGGTCTGCATGCACCTTAGCACGAACATCTCCCTGAGACACAGCTGCATGATCTTGCGCGCGATGTCCTGCCGGGTGTCGTACGGCGCGTCGAACAGCTTGTCGAGCGGCACGCCGTCTATTAGCTCGGTAGTTATCACCTCTTGGGCGCACAGCTCATCTGTAATACAAGCATTGTTATAATATGCAAGTAATTCTAATTCGTCGTTTACTAATTTTACTTTTTATTTATTACATTATAACAAAACGGATTTTAATTACCCAAGGAAACGCGGTAGCCTAGTGGAATGGGTAATGGACTGCTGAGACGAGGTCTTGGGTTCGATCACAGGTTTTCCCATGGCACACACCAATGACTTTTCGATGCTTTTCGAAGTTATGTGTGTATTTATTGCAGGTTTATAAGTGCCCGGTTAATGGCAATAGGCTCGCCACCTGTTACATTGGGATCTAAACATAAACTGGCGAAAAGTGGGTGCTAGCACCTCTGCCTACCCCTTCGGGGATATTGTTATGTTATGTTATGTTGTATTTTAATTTTTTGTCTGTCTGTCGTTCTGTCTTGTCTGTCGTTCTGTGCTTATTTGTCTCTAATCTCAAAATTGTCTGAGTCGATTTTCTTTTGGTTTAGGAAAGTATCTGGGTGCCATAGATATTAATATTACTACCTAAAGTGGAACTGGAATTTAAAATGCCGATGGCAGTGACTTTTAGTATAAAAATAATTGACATCACTGTCACTGAAATTTTTGGGAAAGTTGATAATGGTTTATAAAAAACGTTTCACAGTCTACTCAACTCTGTCACTTTCTTACTCTTGTCACTTGCACACTTTGTTATTCTAAGGAATACTTTATGTATGAAAACCCAGTTAAGTTTACATGGATAAAGCGGTTCTCCACCATGGCAAGGTCGAGATAAGTAGTAAGTCCGTACCGGATGATTCATACAATATAGTGAACATACCTATAACGTCAGGTACGAAGTACTCCGGGTACGGAGCGAGCAGTCGCTTGAACTTCCTCGTGCACTCCGCCTCCCGGATGTAGTCCACCTCCCACGACAGCTCCTTCTTGGCTACCTCCACTATGTTGTCTATGAACATGCCCTTGGGGAATATGTTCCATACCTGCGGGACGATCAATATTGAAAGTTGAACAAAGGCAGTAGCTGGCTCTTTGTTAGCGTTTTGTTAAAATGGCAGGTACCACCCCACCAACACCTTTAGAGTCAGACTAGCTAACCTGTCTATTTTTATTATTTAGGGCACGTCAATTTGACTTCATCACGGCTAATGGTAATCTGAAGGCAAAGTCTCAAGAAAGAGGGTCACCGTACAGTATTACAGTGGTGGCGCTCAGTTTGACGGCCTCATCAGATGCTTTTTCACGCCCCGCTTAAAGGACCCGGGACTGTAGGAAGAAGGAAACACGTGCGCTGGTAAGGAATGACTGACGAAGATCAGGAGTCGGAGTTCCTCTAGAAGGTCAAGAAGTGATCACTGTCTGCAGAATTTCGTCCATTATTTAACAGAAGTATCGCAGCTTAGGCTCCGAAGCCTGTACATCAAATTTTCATAGAATCCGCACAATAACTTACCTTCATAACTCCAACCAAGTTGTCTATGTCACTGTCTATGCCCTTCGCCACGCCCGGGTACTGAACTTTCATGGCAACCTCCTGTCCGTTGTGCAGTACTGCCAAGTGCACTTGACCTGGTCACAAATATAATAAAATAAATAAAATTAAATCATAGCCTGAAATTTCAGAAAACAGAAATAAATAACATAAATATATCACTTCATTGAGTCCACCTTTATTTAAGTATGAATGCGTCCATACTTTAGACACAAATAGTCATCGCATACCCGACATATATTATATATACAGTGGGCTACAAAAGTTCCTATACAATTCGAAACTGAATGAAGTGATGTCACTACACACCTACTAATCTACCAAACTACTGGTTGATAGATATACTTATAAATGGAACTAAGTTTCGAATTCAACATGAGTTTACTTAGTTCCTTATAAAGAAACAATGCTAGCTTATTTTATTAACGCTATCTTTGTTACTTTTTTTAAATTAGACTTATGCTGTGAAAGGATTATAGACCTTAAGGTGTCCAGGAACTTTTGGAGCCCACTGTACTTTACG
This sequence comes from Pelosia muscerda, assembly GCA_963691645.1. NCBI lineage: Eukaryota > Metazoa > Arthropoda > Insecta > Lepidoptera > Erebidae > Pelosia > Pelosia muscerda. The sequence goes on along the minus strand of OY829098.1, from coordinate 1,155,958 downwards.
ACTGATATACTAAGTAAAGTACAATGCAGTCTTCTCAAGGTCATGGAAGTAACGTCAAGTCTGAAACGTACCTGATTCGCCCTAGAAAGGATACTCCAGAGACCCCAACTAGTCTTGGCCACCAACTTTAGCAACCCCAATGACGGTTATACAAAAAAACTCACCTATAGATGCAGCGGCGAAGGGTTTGTCCTCAAAACTGGCGACCCTGTCCCGCCAGTCGGGGCCCAACTGCGACGACATCACCTTCGCGACCTGCCACGAGGGCATGAAGTCCGCAGACTGCCTGACACGCTCGAAGATACGCTGCAGCTCCGGAGAGATCACAGTATCGTCTTGTAAGCTCAATAGCTGGCCTAACTTCAAAGCCGCTCCTGGAGGAATGTGTGTCAAAAGATTTAGAGGTCCAGCACCAAGACAATTGATGACACATTGACACCTTATAAAGAGTAACAAAAATCGAATCTTCCTTCTGTTCCTTTATCCCATTCACTCCTCGCCCTTAATTTTCTTTAATATCAACACTTCAGTGCTACCACTCGTTTTGCAAGCCCCGCATGGTTCCTGGCACAGTAGAATTTGTGCCACCCCATCACTTTTCATGCGATGTCGCACAAGACGATTATTTAACATCAGATTGATATATACAGCCCAAACTCGGCCTCAGATGCAATGTGTTGATTGAACAATAGTGTCCGGAATACAGCAATAGGCTAAATATTGTGTGGGGCTGAATACAATGAAAGATGAAATATGGGTGTTAATTCACCTCTGAGTGAACCTCCAGGGAAATAGGCAAGATTATTTGAATATAATAATCAAGAAACCAGATTGGAAAATGACCTTACTAGAAAAATTAACTACTGCTCCAACCTACATAAAATTTAATGGGACCAAATGGCAACTATTTTCCATCGAACTAAAAAAGAATCACGTAAATCGAATCATAAATCTCCGAGTAATCTGTGTACATACTTAAAAAAAATAAACCAATCGAATTGAGAACCTCCTCTTCTTGGAAATCAGTAAAAAAGTACGAAATAACTTGTTGGTAGCAATATCGGTAGATGCTACGCTGTTCATTCTTTATTCGAATGAAGTTACAAAAGTTTAATTGTACAGACAGACTCTGTTCTCACCTCTTACTTTACACAGAGTGTCCACAATCCTTTCAGCATTGGCCGGTGTCATGAAGGCATTGGCTGACTCATCCACTTTTCCCGTAACAGACTGAATGGTGTTTCGCGCATATTGTGCCACTGTACCAACTCCCAAACCTGCAGCCAGGGAGCCAAAGGAAATCATGCGTCCAAAGCGGGAAGACGGTACCACGCGGGCCTTAGAGTTCTCGCTCAGCTGCAAAAGAAGCATGGCATATGATGAAAAGTACAGATTCTATAGATTTTGTGGATTGTAAAGTAAAGCAAGACTATACAGGTTAGTAAGCATTCTTAAAAATTACTAGTGTTTTTATGTTACGATAACTTAATTATTGAAAACTTTAATTAGTAAAAATGTAATAAGTACTCACAGCAATCCTTATCTTTTTCTTGGCTACTGGCTTTGGTACAGATGTTGAGGTACTTTGAGATGTGACTGGTTGCCTTATAGGTTCAGGCTTAGGCACAGGCTCTGGTATTGGCTTCGGAGCCTTTTCAGTTTGAACCTTCAACTGCTCAAGCGGCGACAAAAACTCAGCATCTCGAATACTACTCTCGGCTCCAGCTCCAGATTTGTTTAAAGTCTCAAAAGTCTTGTTGAATTCTCTGTTCAACTCCTCAATTTCTTCTTGTAGTTGTTGATCCATTTGTGGCTTCTCTACATCAGTTTTTAAATTAGGAATTTGCATTAATGCATATTGTCTAAACCCATGTGCAACTACGAGAGCCCTATCCATAAACTCTTTGGCTGCGCCCGGGTTGGGATTGAAAGCAAGTGGATTAGTATTAGGGCATTGCATGAGTGTCTTCAAGCTTGAATTATTCCATATTAGACTCGACACCTCCTGTTGTGTTTTGACACCTGCCTCCACCACAAGACGCAGGCCTCTCAATACGCCTATTAAGTCGTTAATATGAGACATATCCTGAAAGTGGGTTTAGTTGGGTTATTTACATATTATAATGGTACAATATATACAATGTGATTGCATAATTAGTTTTAAATTGCTTTGTTAACTTCTTTCCTTATAGTTGTTAAATTATTATCTATTAAATTTTTGAGATTATAAATTATAATACCCATGGACCCTAAACTAAAATGATTACATAAACAGAGCTGCATAACGTAATACTAAAGTAGTACCAATTTACTCATATCTTTTTTTGGGTAGCTGATAAACACACAGCCCTCTGATGGAAAGTATTCACCATGGTCTACATGGACCACAAAAAGAGTAAGCTTAATGGCACTCTATTAGTTTTACTTTTGGCAGATCCACATACAAGATCTATATCTTTCTAAGTTATTATTTTAGTCTGAGACCCATAGATTACTTGAACCCACTCTATTAGATCTTTTCTTTCGCTTAGCAAAGTTAAATCTTAATGCAGTCTGTGGTCTATAAATCATACTCTGGGCAATATTTTATTATACAGTATATAAGGTTAACTAAAAAGGACTATGCCCTTGCAGAATCCCATCCTTTAATTAAATTTAATACCACATAACAACGAAAGTCACGGTATAAAAACGTGTTCCCATTTACTAACGCTGACACTTTTAAGTATGACTTCATACCGTGGGTTGCATTCATACATTCTACAAGAGTCATACTGCATGTGTGGGGGTCGGTACTCAAAATTTTCAAGGTTATATTATGCCATATTTATTGCATAACATAAATGATATTTAGTATTATGAAGCAATAATAAGAAATAGGTTTATTTCAATGCAAGTACATAATATAAATGTTTTTATTTATCTCATAAATGTCATGTGATACTTCAAAATATTATAGCAATTTATAATACTTACGGAAATAAAATACTCTCACAAATAATCTTTTGAATCAAAACTAGGGTTTGAAACTAGATTTCGTTCATATAAATTATAAATTAATGCAGAATTTATTATACAAAACGACTCTGTTTTAGAATTTTTTACTTTATTTTGGCTTTGGCCGTATTTTGGCTGACTCAAAGAAGGTAAAACTTGGGAGTGTCAATGTCACAGTCAGATGTCATAATGTCAAAATATTTCTGCTAGTAGGTATGCTCCAAGCTATGAGCATAAGTCATTTTAGCCCAATCTATAATAGCATAGTAGGCCGTATCCGTAGTTCAAATGGTGGTAGTGAAGAGTACAGCTGAGTTATTATTCCACTGCCACGGGAGTTTTAAAATTAACTTGTGCTCTTGTTGAAATGTTAAAACTGAGCTTTCCTCAGCCTACTTACATAGTTACTTACCTAGACTGTTAGAAATGTGCTAGAAATAGAACTGACGCAGACTGCGTCTGTATATAGTATAATACCCGAAGCCAACCTTCTAATGATATCCATCACTGTAGAGTCACCAACGTATTTGTATAGGCTTTGCCGTTCTTGTCATGGTATTCAAGATGATCTTCGGCAAAGCAAAATGTACCTAGAGGTAAAAGGGAGCCCTTTGGAAAAAAATAAGAAGAACATTCAACAATAACGGTATAATTAGTTTATTCATAATTATATTTCACAAATAAATACCCAATTACCTTCTTAGGACTTATAAAAACACATTAAATGCATTTTGCCCGTACATCAATCCAAACATATTCGTAACAGTCACCTTCTTCGTAATCACCACCAACGTACCATCTATAATCGTTATAGGCAAACTTCGTGACCATACGTCACATAGTTCAAGCATGTACCAATGACCAATCGAAAAGCGCCTACGAGGACTGATTCAACCAATGACATATACAGTTAATATAGTCCATGATTGGTTGATTGGTATGCCGCTCTCGTCACAACATCTCTCGTCAAAGAGGTCAAAAAACGCGTTCAGCGCAATAAGTACATGGTCACGAAGCTTACCAATAACTATAATAACAAATAAGTATCTAATGACTAAAGAGCACAACATAGATACATAAATATTCCACAAATAACTTATAGCTAATAATTATACAAATATTTTAATCAAATTGAAACAGTCGATACAGCATTGTCAATATAGGAATGTTATGTCTTAAGACAAAAATGGTGACTTAAAAACAGAGTCATGTAAATAAATTCGGTGCAAATATTTTGCTGGGGTATATTTTAAGCCTTTTAAGTTATTAAAAAATTATTCTAAGTAGTTGTATGACGTTTTAAATCAAGTTGGATGTAAGTGTGTATAATTATATCTTTTGCTTATGTACAGTCGACAAAAGAAATACGGTACCACTTCTTCATGTAATGTTATACATAAATGTGGTACCGTATCTCTTTTGTTAACTGTTCACTGGCTTGTTTTATCCACCAAGTATCAATGATTGAGCTAACATATCGACATACATATCTGCTTTTAGGGTTCTGTTACAGGTACAGAACCCTAAAAGCAGGTATGGGTAACCGACGGAACCCTATTACTATGACTTTACTGTAAATCATATATGTCATCGATCATCGATTTTGATCAAGTGCTAAGTGTAAATAAATAATAAAATTAAAAATCACATATGGTTACAGCGTCTCTTGCTTCATACTATATTGGTCTACCTGGTCACATTATAAGTACACACGGCAAAGGAGATCAGTATACACCTTTCACATAACGTTATAAGTACATGTGTATAACTATCTATTTTGCCGAATGATCGTAAAGAAAATGCATTCTTTTAAATTTGGTTACGTACACGTTCTGAAATACAGATATAATATGATACTTATGTAACAGTACGACACCAATAGTCTTAAATATATAGAAAGAACTTAGGTTCTTTTTTCAAGAACAACTAATATATTAAAATTTCGATGTTGTAATTTCAGTTTTCATCAAAATTGAGCCCGATTTTCATCTGAGTATTTCTTTTTGCTATTTCTCGTCCTTAATTTCGGCTATGCAATGCCTACTTCAAAATATCATCATGTATATTAGTACAAAACTCTTAGGTAAAAAAATCTACGTTTTGTTTTGTGTAATTGTAGTTTCAATCATTGTTAATAATATTCAGTAGTGACAAAGTATGACCAGTGCCACACATATTTAAATAATTAAAATACTAGAACATTGAGACATGAACTTACTCTAAATACGTACTACATCGATCACAAAGAAAGCAAATACTTCGTCTTACAAGCAAATATTAATATTCAATTATTATTAGTACGTATTCTAATAGATTAATTAAATAAATTCATAGACAATTATTATAACATTTAGATTATGAACCCAATACTTTTAAGTGTCTTAAAGCGCTTGGTTTAACATATCATAGCAGAATATAGGCCCTGAATGGCGGGGTCCTTGAAAGAAAAATAACCCTAGACTATTAGAATAATAAATGTCATTTCTTAGATTCCTTTAATGTCATTTCTTAGGTATTTTATCGGGTATCTATTCGGGGTCAGGGGGCTACTACCATTTCTAACAATATTGCAAGACTTTCATAGTGTCAATCGGATTGTCGGCGTGTTACTATACAAGTGTTATTTAGTCATACGGTGTCAAACAGTATCTGTAACTGGGGTGGATATGTTTTTATAATTTGATACTATTAACAAACCTACACAAATATTATCGGACGACAACGGTTCGCACCGAAGTACACTACGAAAGCAAAGTATTAGCAATATTGCTAACGAGATGATAGTAAGCCAACAGGAATATATGGTCTAACTGACCTTGTACAACTGTTGAGACTAACAAAAATTATGTATTGTGATAAAAATTTCCTTGAGCTATTTGTACTTATATGATATTAAACACGATCGAAAAATACATTTTTTTTTTGTATCACCAGAGAAGCTCTGAGAATTTTTTTTATAATATAATAACATTCAAGTTTATTTTTATTTAAAAACATAGTTCCAATTAGTTGTTATGGGCGCGACTGATTGCCTAAAATGCGAGAGGTCGCTACTTAAAATTTTGGCAGAATATCACGCCCATGGAAGCAGCTAAACATCATATTTATGTAGTATTCCGTTGGCATGCTGTTTCGTGCAAATCTTGTTATTCTATTTGCACGATACAGTCGTCCGGATGGTATGGGGCACGGGGTTTGTGTACACAGGGCAGTGCCGCATTGCCCTGTGGGTCATATGCGATATATTTCCACACGTATCCCGGCCCTACTTCTACATAAATATAATGTTTCGGGCGGTCTAGTTAACGGACCGCATTCGCGATAGCGCTCATAATACCGATGAAGGTGTTATCGGGCAAGGGCGCGCAGTGAGTCGATGTCACATCACGGAGGTAGTTAGCAACCTGAAATGGAAGACACCTGTTTATTGCAGATAATAAGATTCCCACAGCCCCGGGTTCTTCTACTTCATGGAACACATTATTCCGAATTCGGATCCTAAGACGGTAACTTAAGTGTCTTAATATGAAGTACAAAATCCTACAGAGCTTATATTACGTCTTTCATGCATGTTTCACGGGAGCCAAAGACTTCGGCAGCTGGTAGTCAGTCAGGAATGTCTACTTACCACTGATACGGTCGAAAACTCCTCTGTCGTGATCCAGTCCTGCTGCGGCAAGCCCAGGACCTTCATGAAAGCCGCCCTAGCCAGAGGCTTGTTCAGCAAACCTGGATGGCGGGTTTCGATGATCTTCATCAAGAGAAAGTTGCCGCGGTTTGTTGATAAATGGCCTTGCCTGCAAAGGATAGCACGATGATAAACCCTCAACAAAACACGTTATTATCGATCGAAAATATAAAAACATCTGATGAGCATGTCAAGCTGAGTGCCACCATTGTAACACTTTACATGTTTGTTACACCCTCTTTCCTGTCTGACTTTGTCTTCAGTTTACCATCAGGCGGGGTGAAGTCAAATTGATGTGTCCTAAATAAAAAAAGCCTAATTTCTCCCGCGACTTAGGTTTAAGATTCATGCCGATAGGTGTATAACAATTCGAAGCAGATTCTCAAAAGACTTTATTTCCAAGTCTGGTTGAAAAGCACATACCTCAAGCAAATGACCTCGTCCTCAGATCGCCTAATGAGTTGGACCGGTCCATTGTACTGAGTGATGAGTGCAGCGATGTTGAGGTCCACATACGAGCGGACCACTTCCTTCACGAGGAGAGACCAAGACGCCGGCATATGGTTCTCGGCCAGGGGCAGAAGATCGTCGAAGGTCGCATCCAGAATCTGTGGACAATCGATAGTACTAATTATTTGTTGTATACCTGGTGCATCGTTCCTTTGGGGAGAATATATCAAGTAGGAATATATGCCATGCTAGGACTAAGGAGTTCTGAGGAGTCGAACACCCTGCCTCAGTCTGTTTCCAGTTAGGTATAACATGAGTATTATTACGTTTCAAGTGAATAAGCTCCTAGCCGAACATGCTCTATTAATCATACACCATATCATAACCAATCCCGACCCGTCCACCCACTGCACTTTCCCACCAGTGGGTGGACGGGTAATTCACGAGTACCCTTCCACCCACCACGCTCAATCCCGACCCGTCCACCCACTGCACTTTCCCACCAGTGGGTGGACGGGTAATTCACGAGTACCCTTCCACCCACCACGCTAGTGTGAACAGAAATAAGACTCTAGTTATCGATTAAGTTAAAATTAAAAACAAAATTACTAACATTTAAACTAGTGTGAACCAAAATAATATAAGAAACAGTTGCTATCGATTTATTTAAAATTATTTATTCAAATAACTAAGATAATATGTTGTTGGTTATGAACAAAGCTAATAATTAACGAATCTTTTCTAAAAACAGGTCAATGCTTATGTCTCCATTAATTAGTTCCATTTGCGCATTCAGTATTTGGTCATCGCGAATTTTATAATAAGACTTTCTTGTATTTGTTAATGTGGTATTAGTTTTAAAAAAAATTGTATGCAGTAATTTTGCTATAGTTACATAGTTTTTGTTTATAACTTTATTAAGTTTAGCATTGTAGCTCTCACAAATATTATTAGTTCGGTGTTTTCTATTATAAATGCACCACTGTTCAATAAATTTCCATCCCGACCCGTCCACCCACTGCACTTTCCCACCAGTGGGTGGACGGGTAATTCACGAGTACCCTTCCACCCACCACGCTCAATCCCGACCCGTCCACCCACTGCACTTTCCCACCAGTGGGTGGACGGGTAATTCACGAGTACCCTTCCACCCACCACGCTAGTGTGAACAGAAATAAGACTCTAGTTATCGATTAAGTTAAAATTAAAAACAAAATTACTAACATTTAAACTAGTGTGAACCAAAATAATATAAGAAACAGTTGCTATCGATTTATTTAAAATTATTTATTCAAATAACTAAGATAATATGTTGTTGGTTATGAACAAAGCTAATAATTAACGAATCTTTTCTAAAAACAGGTCAATGCTTATGTCTCCATTAATTAGTTCCATTTGCGCATTCAGTATTTGGTCATCGCGAATTTTAAAATAAGACTTTCTTGTATTTGTTAATGTGGTATTAGTTTTAAAAAAAATTGTATGCAGTAATTTTGCTATAGTTTTTGTTTATAACTTTATTAAGTTTAGCATTGTAGTTCAATAAATCAAATTAATTATTTTGTTATTACATTAATGAAAAGAAATTCCTCCACTTTATTCAAGAAGTGTTTGAGTCTGGATTTATTAGAATATATTTTGCATAAAACCTATATGAGAAAAAACATAAACACTGGCAATTAATGCTAATTGGTAATATAGAAGAATTTTTTGTGGATGGGACTTTCCAATCATGCCCAACCCCGTTTTATCAATTGGTACATATACATGGTGATGTTGGGAGTAGCACCACAGAAACAAGAGTAATACCATTGATGTATGCGCTACTACCCAGCAAAACGGAGAGCGTGTATAAAATATTATTTGACCTCATAACAACCACCGTTCCGGAATTCAAGCCAAAAACTGTTCATGCCGATTTTGAGTTGGCCATCACGAATGCCCTCTTGTATTATTTCCCAGACTTAAAAATATTTCGGTGTTATTATCACTTCACCCAGAATCTTTGGCGAAAATCTAAAAACTTAAATTTGAAAAACAAAGTTTTCCGTCGATTAGTGAGTTTATGTTGCGCTCTTCCTCTATTGCCACAAAACATGATAAGCAAAGGATGGGAATACATTAATAAAGAATACAATGACGTGGAAAGCGATAATGTCAAAAGGTTCATTAGATACTTTAAAACTTTTTATTTGAAAGATAAATTTATCAATCCCGACCCGTCCACCCACTGCACTTTCCCACCAGTGGGTGGACGGGTAATTCACGAGTACCCTTCCACCCACCACGCTCAATCCCGACCCGTCCACCCACTGCACTTTCCCACCAGTGGGTGGACGGGTAATTCACGAGTACCCTTCCACCCACCACGCTAGTGTGAACAGAAATAAGACTCTAGTTATCGATTAAGTTAAAATTAAAAACAAAATTACTAACATTTAAACTAGTGTGAACCAAAATAATATAAGAAACAGTTGCTATCGATTTATTTAAAATTATTTATTCAAATAACTAAGATAATATGTTGTTGGTTATGAACAAAGCTAATAATTAACGAATCTTTTCTAAAAACAGGTCAATGCTTATGTCTCCATTAATTAGTTCCATTTGCGCATTCAGTATTTGGTCATCGCGAATTTTATAATAAGACTTTCTTGTATTTGTTAATGTGGTATTAGTTTTAAAAAAAATTGTATGCAGTAATTTTGCTATAGTTACATAGTTTTTGTTTATAACTTTATTAAGTTTAGCATTGTAGCTCTCACAAATATTATTAGTTCGGTGTTTTCTATTATAAATGCACCACTGTTCAATAAATTTATCTTTCAAATAAAAAGTTTTAAAGTATCTAATGAACCTTTTGACATTATCGCTTTCCACGTCATTGTATTCTTTATTAATGTATTCCCATCCTTTGCTTATCATGTTTTGTGGCAATAGAGGAAGAGCGCAACATAAACTCACTAATCGACGGAAAACTTTGTTTTTCAAATTTAAGTTTTTAGATTTTCGCCAAAGATTCTGGGTGAAGTGATAATAACACCGAAATATTTTTAAGTCTGGGAAATAATACAAGAGGGCATTCGTGATGGCCAACTCAAAATCGGCATGAACAGTTTTTGGCTTGAATTCCGGAACGGTGGTTGTTATGAGGTCAAATAATATTTTATACACGCTCTCCGTTTTGCTGGGTAGTAGCGCATACATCAATGGTATTACTCTTGTTTCTGTGGTGCTACTCCCAACATCACCATGTATATGTACCAATTGATAAAACGGGGTTGGGCATGATTGGAAAGTCCCATCCACAAAAAATTCTTCTATATTACCAATTAGCATTAATTGCCAGTGTTTATGTTTTTTCTCATATAGGTTTTATGCAAAATATATTCTAATAAATCCAGACTCAAACACTTCTTGAATAAAGTGGAGGAATTTCTTTTCATTAATGTAATAACAAAATAATTAATTTGATTTATTGAACTACAATGCTAAACTTAATAAAGTTATAAACAAAAACTATAGCAAAATTACTGCATACAATTTTTTTTAAAACTAATACCACATTAACAAATACAAGAAAGTCTTATTTTAAAATTCGCGATGACCAAATACTGAATGCGCAAATGGAACTAATTAATGGAGACATAAGCATTGACCTGTTTTTAGAAAAGATTCGTTAATTATTAGCTTTGTTCATAACCAACAACATATTATCTTAGTTATTTGAATAAATAATTTTAAATAAATCGATAGCAACTGTTTCTTATATTATTTTGGTTCACACTAGTTTAAATGTTAGTAATTTTGTTTTTAATTTTAACTTAATCGATAACTAGAGTCTTATTTCTGTTCACACTAGCGTGGTGGGTGGAAGGGTACTCGTGAATTACCCGTCCACCCACTGGTGGGAAAGTGCAGTGGGTGGACGGGTCGGGATTGAGCGTGGTGGGTGGAAGGGTACTCGTGAATTACCCGTCCACCCACTGGTGGGAAAGTGCAGTGGGTGGACGGGTCGGGATGGATCATAACTTACCACCAGTCAATTTTGCTTATTTATACAGATTTGATTTAATTGTGTTATTAAAATAAATTTAAATATATAATGTCGTATTTTGTAATAAAAGGACAGTGTCCAACATGTATAAGCACTTGGCCTGATATGGACAGACAATAATTGGGCAAATATAATACAGGTTTGGTAGTTCATACTAGTAAGAAATAAAATAACATCATATGGTTGTATCAGAATTCATCATTTATATTATATATTGACCATAGCATGTAGTCAATTTTTGTTAATTTAAGATTAGCTGTATTCATTATTTCTTCCTCATTATATACATAAGTTATTAAAACATTATTCGGGAATTAGGCTGGGGCTAAGCTTTATTATATAAGTCCACGAGTTCACAGTCCATAGTTTTTTTACACTAAGCTATTATTAATAGAAGCTTCCACAATAAAGTTTCAAGTTACGGAGATCAATCGTTAACGAGAAAAAACATAATCAAAATCGTAAAAATGTACCAATATTTTATCACTTTTGACAACAGAACACATACTTTCAATGCTTTTGACATTTCGTCTCATCATTAAACGTTTCGTTTTATCAAAGGTAAGCGCACCAAAATGTTTTACTTCCTTAAATAATTAAATAAATACGTATATTTATTTATATTTATACGTATATTTACATTAATTTTGCGTAACTTTTACAGTTTTAGTTATTTACACGTAGGTACAATCTCGCTGCGGTCATTCAGCCAAGTTCCAGAAACGAATCGGTCATATTTATAGTTCTTGGTTTAGGTTAGGTTAGAATTGTGACCACACAACGCACGAGCCGAGCGAGCGAAGCGAGCGTGCCGCGGTAGCTGCCGGCGAAGTGCCAGAAACGAATCGAAAACGAAAAAGGTCATAAACATAACCGTAAATCAGTCGTATTTTATGATGAACTTTAGGTGAGTCAATATGGACCCCTTTACTTTATTCGGTACCCCTTTGCGACATTTAAATCGATGTCAATACGAGAAAATGCGGAAGTTAGGTTAGAATATAAAAAAACTCGTATCTCAAAAAGGGGGGGCGTCCGCAATTTTTCCTTCATAGGGGAGGTTCTACACCCGCCCCCTCCCCCCTCCCGACCCTCATATCGTGGACATATATAGTAAAGCCCTTCCTAGGCAGGTGGATTTACATTATCTTGGTACCGAGCCCAGCTCAAAAACCAAATTATTGTCATGACAAGAGCGTAGTAACCTACTTACTATTCTTCGTCCGACAATACAATAACAGCAGTAAACATATTACATAGCACTTGCGGTCCAATCTATTGCCCTTTAACAGATGCCAACTCTTGCAAACGGAGGACATGTCTTCGTCTTTGGAAAAAGTCGATGCCACTATTCACACATTGTCTCATCGTGGGACCTGTTTCCATATTCGTGCCAGAATTATCGTTATGAACGGGTTCAAAGTCGGCAGGTTCGCCAGGCTCGGTGATGAAAGATTTATCCGGGTTCTTCTTCTTCTTCTTCTTTTATGTAAGTGGCTCCATCGTTCACCGATGATTTTGCCAATGTCAAAGTGTTTGATAGTTCATCAGTTCTGAAACTATTGCTCGGTTTTACAATGAGAGAGCTTATTTTAAAATGAAAAATAAAATCGACTTTCACGAGAAATAGAATAATGTATGTCACAAATCAAGATGACAAGCGAATGACATTTTTATAACGGATTTCTTTCCAGTTGCCATATACAAACACAAACTCAATCGATTAAAAATAAATTCGGCTTTGAATCGTGTAAAAACAGTTTTAGTTCCATTATTATAAAACAATGATCAAAGACGAGACCATATTAATATATTGTTATTGTTTACTTCTATTACACAATAAATATCTCCAATGTACATGATGAACATTGGCGGTATTAAAAACATTATATATTACTAACGATACTGAACTTTTTTTTTTAAGAAAAAAAACTTCTATGGATCAAATACTTCTAAATAATATTTTTAGTGATCGCTATCGCTTGAAAACCGGTGATATAAGCATAATATTGATATCAATGCCGAACGATTGTCTAGAATGGCTATTTTATATTTTAGTTATATCTGATTATGTCCTGGCAACTATTTATTTACTTAAGTAATATTTATTTTTACATTCACTATTTAGTTTAGGTTGACAGTAGAAAATACCTATAGCATTAAGCCCGCCTATATACCTACTTACTTGTGCATTAAGACTTATAAATAAATAAATAAGCTCATTGTTAAACGAGTATAATACATAATTACTGACATATATCTACGTTTTCGTAGTCGTTCTTAAAAATCGTATGTTTGATCGTTGAGTAGAACCGTCTTCTACTCGGGCGGAAGGCTATTATAATATGAAAATCCTTCACCAGTTAGCACATCGAATCAGTTCACGTTCGCATTCGAGTCACAGTCGACGAGTATTCAATATCATTTCGTTTATGTATCTTTTTTTTAAGTATCAATTACTCATAGGTTTCAAATCAATACTTATATCAAGTCAATCTATCAATTCCTTATGAAACTCTGGTGTCCCATACATTTCCAATTATCAAAAAATCGATTATGGTCTTTATTATAACTGGCAACATTTTACATTGGGGAAAAGAGAAAGATGGTTTCAAGAGTATAGAAATATATATTTCCGTGAGCTAATAGAGTAAATACTAATTATTTAAAGATATATCTGGATACTCCAAGAAATCATGGTTAGTTCGTTAAAAATTGAACATGATTATCGATCAATAGCTACATTTGCGTACATCGTGTCCATGGAAGGCCAGTTTTGGATATAGCCCTTTCAATAAAAGAAAAAAAATAATTATTCAAGAACTAGTCCTCTCTTCATTGTAATCGCGAACATAAATTTTGAACAAAATTGAATCGAAACTGAATCTTAATAACATTAACAGAAGTGACTTTCAGGTATGATAAAGATATCTATATATAAAAAAAAGCAGGGTCCATATTGACTCACCTAAAGTTCTTTATCCGAAATTGTTCTTCCTAACGATTTGTAATCCGAATGATCACTCCTCCTAAAATTTTTCATCCTAAAGTTTTTATTCATACTATTTGTAGTGCTACCGTCGATGTTCATAACACTCATGTTTCCGAAAATTGTTATCAATAAAATCGTTAACATACAATATTAAAGGTACTACTGTTTTTTATCCTAACTTTTTTATCCCTAAACAAAATTATCTTAATATTGTCACTCATACTTAGAAAGAAACATTTATCTTCCAAATGTAATAAAAATATATGTCGGTAGAATTCTATTTTATTTATAGTTGAAATTTTTTTTTGGTTATTTGTTGTTCCATACTTATTACTATTAATTAGAAAACTGTTTAGAATGATTAAAGGTTGTTTCACTGAATTTTTGGCTTTAATGAATGAAAATCATAAAATACGACTGATTTAGGTACGGTTATGTATAATGACCTTTTTCGTTTTCGATTTGTTTCTGGCACTTCGCCGGCCGCTACCGCGGCACGCTCGCTTCGCTCGCTCGGCTCGTGCGTTGTGTGGTCACAATTCTAACCTAACCTAAACCAAGAACTATAAATATGACCGACTCGTTTCTGGAACTTGGCTGAATGACCGCAGCGAGATTGTACCTACGTGTAAATAACTAAAACTGTAAAAGTTACGCAAAATTAATGTAAATATGACTGATTATTATTAATAAAAATAAATCTAAACAAAAAAGGTATGACTTTCAATAATAGTGTAAAACATGGTTATGTTGACAAAATATAGGAAAAGAAATAATAGTATAATAGATGTTTATTGCTACCAACATTATGAAGTTGAATGATTCGGAATTAAAACATTAGAGACAGAGTAGTTAGGAATTGTGATTGTTAGGATGAAAAATGTTAGGAAGAACATTTTCGGAGTTCCAATTTTCGGAGTTGAAAATTTAGGTGAACTTTGGCGCACCCAAAAAAGCAATCGCGAAATATATTGGTAAGCGCATAACTCGAAGACAGCTGGACCAATTAGATTTTTTTTTATTTGTACCTTGAACTCTACAGAATGTTTTTATGGAGCAGCGGGAACGGCATCAGAAGTCCAAGCAGCGGGAACGGGATCAGAAGTCAGCATAACAGCTAGTAAATCAATAAATAGGAATCTCACCAGGCCCCTAACTGGGAAGTTGACAGCCGCCCAGGCGGCGGAGTACCCGCCGATACTCCAACCGAACATCACGATCTGCTCCGGCTTGAAGCCCAACTCTTCGATGGCATACAGCATCACCGCCTCGATGGCGTTGTGTTCTTGAGAGGGGTACGGAAGTCCCTGGGAATCGAATTAAGCTGGTGATACATCATGCCTAAATAAATAAATATCGGACATGAATTTAAGTGTACAGGATTGTAGCAACATACGCATAAATAATGATGAAATATAAGGTACCAGTGGCGGGGTGCGAGAGATAGTCTTGTATAATCTCACCTCCGGCAATCAAGGACCCATGGACGGCGTGCGTTTTGATCGGTTCGAGTCTGACATAATCACCTCCACCGGTTTTGGCGGAGGTGGTATCCGTTGGGATTTTGCGCACGATGAAAAAAAAGTCTTACATCGATAAAAACCAGTGGGAACATCATTGACTAGACCAGTGATTCTGTGTGCCATTTCACTCATTGTCCCTAAATAACGACCACCATAGAAATTAGTATGACAACTTGTACCGACGGCTTTATGTGTTCACCGAGGCATGGATATAGACGACACATATAAATATTTGCACAGATCGGGGATTGAATCCAGTGCACCCTGTGTAGCAGCCGCGTTCATTACCCCTATGCCGAAGAGACTGTTATGAGTAATAGGTAACACGATAGCAGTTCCTCCCGTAATAAAATCATAAAAATCAATTAAATATCACATTTTTTTATACCACTTAGGTGGCAGACATGCACACGGCCCACCTGATGGGAAGCGGTCACCGTGGCCTATGGACGTTTGCAACACCATTGGCGTCACACACGTGCTGCCTACCCTGTAGAAACCTTCTAATGCCCTTCTTGAAGTACCCCATATTGTAGTCGCTTGGGTTTTCGTTTCGATTTTCTTTCGATATATGGTTTTGACGACGACGTATGGTTGGAGTTTCGATATATGGTTGATGCTATTCCTCACCGTACTCTCAGCAAACCCTGGATGGTTCCACCCAAGCGCGGAATATTCAGCCTTAGCCGGAGTGGTCATTATCCCAAACTCATAGAAGCCCGAGTTGCCCTCGCAGCATATCACCAGGTGCTTGCCATTGGGACTCCTGTTCCGGTTGTCCACAAACATGGTGTCGATGTCGTTGCCATCAGCCGTCCGCAACTTGGCTCGCTGCCCGTCATAGTCTTCTACGAGATGGGTCCTGCCTTGGAAGAGAGAGCTCCCTACACAGAAGAGATGTTAAATTAGAACGTTTTCATACAGTCAAACGGGGTGAACCGGAATGCAGGGGGTGAATAGGAATAATATGGTTAACTAAATTCTGTAGTTAATTTCTTTCAAGCGAAACTTTGGACAAGTTTATCGTAATAACAAAATCATCAAATATCTGATAACAGGCTTATTTGAAATTTAGTTAAAGAAATTATTTAAAATATTCCATTGACCATTTTATTCCTATTCATTCCTGCATTCCTATTCACCCCGTTAAACAGTACTAAGATTCACATTGTTTTTTAAAGCAATTTATTAGTACGCTAACTATTTTAAAGACACTCGATAGCAACTGTTTACTTACACAATATGCTCTGAATGATACCCAGTGATCCAGGATAGATAAGTCGCAGACCGAAGGTGTGGGTAGCCACATATGCCAGAATTTGGATTGTAGCTCGCTGGTAGAATGGCAAGTCGGGGTGAGCAGTCTTACTGAACGGATGCTGATAGAACCATGGATAGCTAAACAAAATGTACTTGAGTCAGTCATATTTCTTAAGAAAAAAACAAGACTATAGACCTTAGCACTGTACCGCGACTTAGGTATGCGTGGAGGGGAAGAGTATGAGATAAAAAAGAGCATGAGTCAAGATCGAGTACCGCCATGCCCGTTAACAGGGGACGGACCAAATATGATACCAATCCTCCCCATCTCGCCAGGCACGTATTCAAGGCGTGATACAGTGATCATGGTACTGATTGTGTTAACACCTACTCTTGTTTCGCAGATACAGAGAACGTAGCAGGCCAGGCTTTGAATTCAAAATCGTACTGCCTTATCCCACTCAGATATAACTTCTTATCCGTCATTGGGTATGACAAAGCCCTCAGAAACTTCACATAATTAGGATTGGTAGCCCGTCCATATCCCCTCATTGTGTACGAGACAGCTAGTACGCAGCCAATGCAACTGAAGAAACGGCTAATTTGCCTTGTTTCATCAGATGAAAAGAACCCTCTTTTGTAAATGTACATGCAGATAAACGGTGATGTGTACAGGGCTATGTTTATTAGCATGCTGGCCTGGAATATAATAAATTTATATTAACATTTATACTATTTATATTTCATTAAATTACACAATACATTTTACACTTTTTATAGTACGTAAGATTCATCTTACCACAGAGATTATTCGGTTTCCCCATCTCTCGATACCTCGAGGCTCGTATAGATCCTATAATAAAAACAGCGACATTAATACATGCGAGTATTTTTTTATGTGACATTCTTTTGTAAAACAATAAATGAATTTGAATTTATGCAATTTCTATCCTCATTAATGTACCGGTCATAAAACAAAAAATTAAAAAAAAAAAACTAATATATGGTTAGCAGCAATGACTTTGAACATCATTCATCATTATCTGAACCTTTTCCCAACTCAGTTGGCTTTTCAGTTTAACTATGATGCGGCTGAACTTCGGTATTTTCCGTAAAGCGACTGCCATGTGACCTCCACAACCAATGGTCCAATGCCCAATGGCGACATTTAAGTTCCAAGTTAGACTTTGGAGATCTCCAACTACCCGTAACGACTGTCATAGATGTTTGCATGGCAACCGGGACCGACGGCTTAACTTGATCTCCGAAGCACAATCAGATCAGTGCAAACAGCCATATTCATGCATACAACTTTTTGCACTGAGCGGGTTCGGATCCGCGTCCCGTGCGTAGCAGTTGCGTGCATGGTAATGATAATTATAATGTATGGTAATTATAATGCCTTTTTTTGTAAACCGTTCTGTGACGTTAAAATGTCAATACGGACAAAGTCACAAGAAAATGCTAATACATATATATATTTGAAATATGCAAGTAACGCCCTTACAAATGATACCAAACACGACAATTTAATTTTAACACAGTACTTTATGACGGCTAGATGGCGCCACATTAGATTCAGTGACACGTCATATACACAAAACTATATATTAAAAAAGAAAACAAAGGATAACGATAATCTTACTCGGTCTTATTACAAAAAACGGAATAAAGTCCGGTTTAAACCAGGTCTAGACCATGGTTTGAACCTTGACTTTAATAACAACCACAGATTACTACAAGAATTGTTCGTTCATTATGACACCATTCGATTGCAACGTTCCATTTCCTCCGGAATCAAAAGATTTCTGAAGTCATGAATGAATAACATTTACTAAAAATAATGTCAACATTCACACTCAAACCAACGCTAAATTATCGCGCAGGTTTCTCTTTTGACAGAGAGATAGGCTTGACTTGGTACTAAAACGCTTTTTGTAATATGATTATGATATAATATATGACTATAATAATGATTTATGTCTAAAGTCCAGTCCAAGCCTGGAGAGAGTTAGTCCGTGTTTTGTAATAAGACCGACTGAGTTTCTTGTTGGTCTCTTCTCAGGCGATCTAACTACCGAACCAGCGAAATAATCATTTTAAAATGATTTATTTACTCAAATCAAATCAAATCAAACCCAGGTTTTACCATGGCACACACCAATGACTTTTCGATGTTTTTCGAAGTTATGTGTGTATTTATTGCAGGTTTATAAGTGCCCGGTTAATATGGCAATAGGCTCGCCACCTATTACATTGAGACCTAAACATAAACTGGCAAAATGTGGACCTCTGCCTACCCCTTCAGGAATATAGTCGTGAGTTTAAAACTTTATGTGCTTGTGCCTAAACTGAATAAACGAAATTGATTCTTTGTTTCTTTGTTTCTTGATAGCCTGTCAAAATCATAACCCTCCTTTGGCTTTCACATAGTCGGGTAATAAAAAATAGTGCATACTGAATTAGCCACTTGCTGACTAGAACATCCGAACATAAACTGAAATGTATTTGTTTGACTTGAGACTGAATAGTCTTATTACAAAAGTCTTATAACAAAGTCTGATTTAAGCCCGAACCATAAGGTCTAAGCATGGTCTTGCCATGGTTTAAGCCTTCTCTATATCAAAGGCTAAATAAACCATAGGCTGTTTAGTACCATAATTTAAACATTGGCTGTGATAACATCCACAGATTACTACAAGTATTATTCATTCATTATGACACCATTCGATCAATACATTCCGTTCCTCCGAAAGCCAGTTTTATAAAGTCATTATTTATAAATAACTAGCTGACCCGCGCAACTTCGTCTGCGTCACCCCGTTTTTGCAACATTTTTCACTTCTGCTCTGCACCAGTTGGTTGTAGCATGATGTTATATACATATAAACCTTCCACTTATATTAGCATACATTGGGATATAGGGACAAGAAAGCGACTTTATTTTATACTATATAGTGATATTTACTAAAATCGCTGAAAAAAATTTTTGTACATTCAAAGATTTTAAATACTTTATTGTGAATAATATAGAACAATATAGTAACAATATAGAAACATATTGTGAAACATACAAAAACATAATTTGATCAGCTATGTTCAGACATATTGGCATCATTAAATTCAATTTCATGAATAGTTAGTTTAAATCCAAGATGACACAGCAGATTCATTCTTAATTAAATCAACAACTCCCATTGCAAAACATTTAGCAAATCTGTATATTTTTGATTAAAAGGTTCATCGGATACTTCTACAAAGGGGTTCAAATATTTGCATTCAATAAATGCGATGTCTGTTGTATATGTAAGCAATTAATATAGGTATTCAATATTCATAAGATCTTGCGCGTGAATATTCATTAAGAGCGAATAAATATGCAAATTTAGCCCTTTAACCTCAAAATGACAAGCTTGACGTATGTGATTATTGTGATTTACAACATGAATTATTAATATGATCTAAGATTTTCAAGTTAAAACAATCCTAATCTAAGGGTTCTCTTTAGACCAAAGGTAGACTTTGTTTAAGTACTAAAATGCTTTTTCTAATTCTTGTTTTTTTTCTCCTTCTGTCTTGTTATTGCAATCTGTCTAGGCGATAAGTGTTCACTATATGGTTTTATGGACCAGCGGGAACTCTTTTCTTTAGTCTCCTCATGCTTGGAAATATATCGTCCATAAAGCTGCAGATGCATCGTAACATATATTTAGCATGCAGCTGCAGCTTGTTCTTGTAGAGCTCTCTCCTTTTAATGTTAAGTTCTCGGTGAAGTTTTTCATTTACCAATAAACCATGGTGCATCTACTATCATCCTTAGCATTTTCATTGAAATCTTTGTAGAATTTTTAGATTGAAGTTTGCAGTCATGCCCCATAGCTGTATTCCCTATGTCGAATTTTCATCAAGTGGGCCTCGAGAAATTTGGTTGTTAATTGTCTGAAGTATTCCCAGTTTTTTTTGGGAGTATGTAGACAACTCGGAAAATGTGTTTCCGAGATCAACATTATGTTGATGTTAATTAAATTAAATATATTTTTTGACCTCAAATGTATGTAGTTTACTGTCCACCATTATTGTGGAGTCCAGTGTGCAGTTAATTTGGTTGTGAGATGAGATTAGTCATTGCTGTTAAATGTGCATCATTTGTTTCTTTGTTCTCATTAATTTTCATGTCATTCTGGTCATTGTTTGTTTTACCGTAAGGGTCATTGGTTTGTCGTAGTGTTTTGTTTTGCCCTATTTCAGCAATATGTTGTTCCAGTTGTTGATGGAGTGTGTATCTGTTTTGTCACATCAAATGAATGTGTGTATTTTTAAAAATTTGTAGGCACGCCCAAAAAGGGAGGCTGGGTGTGGCTTATCTAATTTAGGTTTATACGCTGGAGGCTTATTCGATACCTGTAGCTGATCATTTTCCAGTTGGGTAAAGTCATTGGAAGTTGTAATTGGTGTGGGTTGGGAAAATCAATATGTTAGCCAGTGTGCTGATTTTTTATAATAAGATTTTAAGTCGACTTTAGACCATTATTTCTTCGTGGGAATCTGGAGATCAGACAGAAGATCCACCCGTATCGCGTGCCAGCCACTCCTTCCATTGACTTTAGACCATGGTCGGTCTAAAGTCTACTTGAACCTGGTTTGAGAGTTTGTGCGTGTTTTGTAATAAAACATTTTTTTTTCATTCACCATTATATAATTCACCTAACATTCATCTTTTTCTATTAAATTACTAAATATCATCTGCACACCCCACCCTTTAATTAAATAGAATATATTAAATATGTTAATAAGTGACAATAAGATAAGACAAGGCACAAACACCACATCGAACTACACCCTTCCCTCAGACAATATGGTGGTCGGCTAAGCTTTATTATATAAGTCCACGAGTTCACAGTCCATAGTTTTTTTACACTAAGCTATTATTAATAGAAGCTTCCACAATAAAGTTTCAAGTTACGGAGATCAATCGTTAACGAGAAAAAACATAATCAAAATCGTAAAAATGTACCAATATTTTATCACTTTTGACAACAGAACACATACTTTCAATGCTTTTGACATTTCGTCTCATCATTAAACGTTTCGTTTTATCAAAGGTAAGCGCACCAAAATGTTTTACTTCCTTAAATAATTAAATAAATACGTATATTTATTTATATTTATACGTATATTTACATTAATTTTGCGTAACTTTTACAGTTTTAGTTATTTACACGTAGGTACAATCTCGCTGCGGTCATTCAGCCAGTTCCAGAAACGAATCGGTCATATTTATAGTTCTTGGTTTAGGTTAGGTTAGAATTGTGACATTTGTGACCACACAACGCACGAGCCGAGCGAGCGAAGCGAGCGTGCCGCGGTAGCGGCCGGCGAAGTGCCAGAAACGAATCGAAAACGAAAAAGGTCATAAACATAACCGTAAATCAGTCGTATTTTATGATGAACTTTAGGTGAGTCAATATGGACCCCTTTACTTTATTCGGTACCCCTTTGCGACATTTAAATCGATGTCAATACGAGAAAATGCGGAAGTTAGGTTAGAATATAAAAAAACTCGTATCTCAAAAAGGGGGGGCGTCCGCAATTTTTCCTTCATAGGGGAGGTTCTACACCCCCGCCCCCCCTCCCCCCTCCCCACCCCCTCCCGACCCTCATATCGTGGACATATATAGTAAAGCCCTTCCTGGTGGTCCATATGGGTGGCCTAAATAATTTTGTCAGAGATTGGTTAATCACCTTACCTAACCACAATTCAGGCTGGGAGGTCAGACGGCAGTCGCTCTCAATTTAGTCGAAAAAGAAACAGCCATGTCATATTTTAGTAGACCTAAAACTTCGAGAAGAAGTCAAAAGATGCGACCGGCACTAAGACAAAGAGGAAATCGCCTGTAACCAGATGTTAGGTTACAGGCGATTTCATTATTTTTCAAAAATTGTCACATGATTTACAAATATAATAAAAAAACTTACAGATTGCGCCCCTTGTCTGTATATCTTGTACAATTGTGGCGAAAAAAGACACTGCCCGAATAATTTCATCTTGGATTAATATTTGATATTACGAGTATTTAAATGGTCACAAATTACTGCCTACAACAAATAATGATTCAAATATGTTTTCGTGAATAATAGAACAGTAATTGATCTTATTTTCACAAATTACTTTTATTACATACAACTTGCAGAAAATTATTCATGTATTTTTGCCATATTTTTGGCGATCAATACAATTTGACAATTATACCAATTATCACAAAGTATTTTTTTTTTTTTCATTACAGAGGTATCGGTAAAAACCACAGTAAAAACAATAGCCATAGACTACTCAATTTAATAAAGCAAGAAGAACAGATGCGTTGGCGCCACAGAACAGAAAAAACTAGTAGAAATGCATCACTATAATTCCAGTATCGGAACCGATGTCGTCAAAGTCATGTGTACAACCGTTAATTATAAATAACGTTTAAAAGTTGCACATCATTCCCGTAAAGAAAATTTTTTGATGAGGTTTTTTCGATTTTCTTTGAAAGGATAAGTTTTATCAATAAAGTACTTTAGGCAAAATTGTACATCATAAAATTATCTATAGGAGTCACCATTTCGAAGATATACCGATTCAAAAAGTTATAAAAGTTGTTATTGCCATAATATGCTCACATTTCTACCCCACCTATGAGGTAATGTAAGTACTTTGCGTGTTTTTTTAAACGTGGTTTCCCCAGTAGCCATACGTAGGCATTCTTCTTGTTCTTCTTCTCCTTCTTCTTCATCTTCATTTTGGATGCAAGCAAATTGCGTCAATAGCGATGTATCGCATGATACTCCATCGGAATCAAACGAATCCTACATAGTTTATGATACAACATTTGAGTACGACTGGCCTTGACAATTTGTGCATGCTAGAGAACAAAACAGTCCGACTTTTTTGCAATTACATTTTACACTGCATCCCTTTTTGCAGTTGAAAAATTGTGTTCAGCAGTTTTTCTGGCACAGACGGGAGTAAAGTTTGAATTGGCTCTAAAATATTGTTAACCAACTTCCAAACCCAGTCTGTAGGGTCTAGCTGATAACCAAGCCAAACTTGAACTTGGTATTATACCCGAAACGGTGGTGATGAGTAGCAACACCGTGGTACGAAGGTTTTAGTTCTCTGTCGGATGACTTCATTGCGAATTTCATCCCTCGAAGAAAGCCCTCACGTAACTCGCTTCATAGACAGATGCGTGACTTTAAATTTTTGAACTAACGATACCACCAGTGTCTACGTTTTGATGCTATGGGTCATAACTGGCCTGCCAGAGCCTAGTCGAAGACCTTTTTTTTCGGAACCAACCTTTAATGTTTCACACTTCTACTTGTAATTTGTTTTCTGTGATAATATCGATGCCAAAAGCCTAAAACCCCTAGTTTCAATTTAAAAGTGATATAAGTCTATGATTATTGCGATCCTCCAAGAAAGTGGGTAACTCTGTATTTTACTAATGTTTAGTCTATGCTCTATCTAAGTTTACATTAGTTTATTTCTAGTCTATGTTTATCTCCGTCAGCGATTGAGGCAAGAAGTATGGGAATGTTTTTGTGAGGAATTGGTATGTGAAACACTAAAAACCGTTCAAGTTTTGTTTCTTCAACTTGATTATTATAGTCATGAAATATGATTCGTGCGTTGAGAAGAGCATTATCATGCGTCGTGCTGATTGCAGTGACGGTGTGCGCCAGAATACACAAGTTGCATCTTTCGGTAAGGTTTAATTTAATTTTTAAATATGTATTACCTTTGCTTAGTATAAGGTATTTACAAGGATGCTAAATATTTAATTTAGGTACACTGTGTGTTAATTGATTCTACGAATTATGCTTGTATATACAGAAGACCAAAATCTTAGACAGTTGGCCTATGTCCTTCGCAAATATTTGCCTCAAGTTGTTATCAATTAAAGGTATGTATTGTCAGTGCTACCGCAACGAAAATTAACCAATTGACCTGTACTTCTAAAACTGAGAACACAAACCTTATTTTACCTGCTACATGCACAGACAGTGTTTGTTTATGACTAAATACTAGTTGTCTTATTAATCTTATCTGACATATTACCCCACTACTGGGAAGGTAGTTTTCAGATAACATAAAAACATCTTATGCCATTTAATACAAGCTGCCTCCTTATTTTTGTTGTTATTACACCAATGTACATATTATGTACCCCATTTTCATATAAAGTTATATGTACAATTGAATACCTTTTTCAAATTTCATTTGAATATGTTACTAAGTCTGTACAGGGTACTGAAGTTTATGTGGTGGCACTGCAGCTAGGTACTACACTGTGTACTATGGATTGAATTGATTGCGGATGGTACACTTCCAAATAAAATGCGTTGATGAATAAATTTAGAATATTTACAGGCTTTATCATACATAAATTGATTTGTTTCATTATGAGTATGTCTGTATCATATGGTTTGATGATAAGTCAGATAAAATCTTGTGACTACCTGCCCTTAAGGGTGGAGGGTTGCATTATATTTGAAATATTTGTTCACCATAGTATGTATTATAAGCAAATCTAGTTTGAGGTAGAACCTTTAATTTTCCTGTTACTTAATTCAATTGGTCATTGTAGTATAATATTACAATAATTTTGTCTTTTTGAATTCTACTACTTAATTAGTATTGCAATTTTCCTTATAAAACGATTTAAGTGATTAGAGGGGATTGTGCCAATGATGGGTTTTTTCTAGTTATTTAAGGAATTATTATTCGTGGGAACATGATACCTTAAGATGTAGATTTACAGATTATACACAGTAAACAATAACAAAAAGTTTTCTAGGTGGAAACATGTTAAGAGAAAAATAATAAGTACTTGCTAAAATAGCCGCGGTAACATAGTGGTATGGGTAATGGACTGCTGAGATGAGGTTTTGGGTTCAATCCCAGGTTTCACCATGGTACGCACCAATGACTTTTCAATGCTTTTCGTAGTTATGTGTGTATTTGGTTTATAAGTGCCCGGTTAAAGGCAATAGGCTCGCTACCTATTACATTGGGACCTAAACATAAACTGGTGAAATGTGGGTGTTAGCACCTCTGCCCACCCCTTCAGGGATTTGGGTGTGAGTTTATGTTATGTTTACTTGCTTAAATAACAACAACTATCCCTCAAACATGATGGTAAATGTAGTTCAGAAGAACCCGAGTGGGCCTAGGTATAAGTCTTGGGATGGGAAGAGAATTATGATGATTTGGAAGGAGTGAATTGAGAATATTCTGAGTTCAATGATACATGCTAATTATTAATGGGTGTGGTTACAGCTGTTGCCAATTAATTTACTTATGAATGATTTGAGTGAAGATGAATGAATTGAAAATATGATTTGTTAGCATAATAGTAATTCTGTCACCAAAATGTAGTCTGCAAAAACTAGTAATGTAAAAACTAATAAGTCATAATAACTATCTAGTCTGAATGTATTCAAAGATTACATAAATGAAATTATAAATATTAACTAGCTAATGTGATTATACTTATTATGTAATATGAATACTGAATTAGCTTTAAGTGTTAATTAATCTATGGACTTTCACTTTGCCTGAGCCTGTTTAGAGACCTATGTTTTATGTTTTCCCATGTCCCTTCCCTATGTTTCTTGCCATTGTTGCCATTCTTCTGTCCTTCCGCCATGTTCTGTCCCTACATCCCTTTCCCATGTTCCGTCCCTATGTCTCTTCCCCATGTTCTGTCCCTATATCCCTTCCCCATGTTCTGCCCCTATATCCCTTTCCCGATGTTTCTTCCCCATGTTCTGTCCCTATGTCTCTTCCCCATTTTCTGTTTGTATATCCCTTTCTCTCTGTCTCTTTCCCATGTTCTGACCCTATTTCCCTTCCCCATATTTCTTCCCCATGCTCTGTCCCTATGTTTCTATACCATGCATCTATTTGCTGATAAACTATGAAGACATATCTAACATAAAAAACAGGATATACTGTCAAGTGCTGTGCTTAATTTAATCCAACATATGTAATATTACCTTATTTATATGCTGGCGGCTCCACTTCTTATAAACTATGCACCTGTAAGTTGCAACTCAATCCATTCAGCTGTTTCTGCTTGATTGAGTTCTTAACACATGAGTCATTTAATTGACTTTCCTCTGTCATATCTAGTGATGAAATTGCTATCTTAATTAAATATTAATTGCAATAGCATACAAACATATACTCAAGCTGTTTCCTCGCGGGGTAAGCAGAGACAAATATTAATTGAAATAGCAATTTCAATTCTATTTTTGCTTCAAACTGTACTACATTGATGTGCCAGTCAGCGAAATATAATATAAAATTTAAGAAATATATAATCATTGATCGCTGTTGCGTAGGCTCATGCTAAAGTTGACGAAAATGTGTCAATCTAGATTAGAGGTACTTGAAATTAAGAGTGTTGATAAGCAGAGAAGTGTCAAATATGTTAGTTATGTGAAGTTTTAGTTAGATAGATAAATATAGTTATAAAAAATCAAATATAAGAATTCCTCATTAGGCATTTCCTTCAAATTGCAAGTTATAGGTGTATGTTATATTTTTTCAATACCATTTAGGCGGCAGACTAACCTCGCCCCACCTGATGGAAAGTAGTTACCATGGCCGATGGATGTTTGCAACTACAGATCCGTCACTCTCGTGCTGCCGACCGACCCTGTAAAAACCTTTTGCACGTCTTGAAGAACCCTATATTGTAGTGACTTTGAAAAACCGCAGTAGGGAGTTCATTCCACAGGGGAGCATGCGCCTGGTGCAGGGATATTAGAACACTTCCACTGGTGCTTAAAAACTCAAAGCTAAGCGAATTCACTTCATTAATGCAAGTGCGAGTGTAACAGAACTATCAAAATATAACACTGATCAGTGTTAATGCGAAAGAGAAGAAAATATTTGTTATACATAGCGAGCTAAAAGATGTCAGTCGTTTCTAGGAAAATATCAAAGTTCAGCCGCATCGCAGTTAGACTGGAAAGCCGACCCCAACTGAGTCGGGCAAAGGTTCAGAGAATGATGATGACATATAGGGGGCACTAGACATAAGGTCTCGAGCAGAATTTTAATAGGGGGTCACTAAAAAGAATAATTAAATATTCTATGTTTAGTATAAAATCATTAGCTGTGCGTCTTGGTTTCGTCCCAATGCGAATTAACACCTCACCTGAATATTCTGTCATACAAAAATGTGAAATATATACCCAATTTAGTGCAGTCCCTCAGAGCTATGATTGTACATACATATTGAGACTCATTTTTCGGTTCGGTTTCACGGACGGGTGCTCATTTACTATGATAAACGTGACTTCACATAGACGAACTCCACGGTACGTTGTCCGCGAAACTGCATACACGTCTGCAGACCGTGGAAAGGCGGCTTATAATTATGACCCGTGCAACTTAGGCTGCCTCAGCCGGTTTTTGCAACATTTATCACTTTTTCTCCGCACCTTTTGGTTGTAGCATGATGTTATATACATATAAACCTTCCTCTTTAATCACTTTATCTATTAAAAAAACCGCTTCAAAATTATTTATATAATTATTCATTTAAGCATACATAGGGATATAGGGATATAGGGACAGAGAAAGCGTCTGTTTTATACTATGTAGTGAAGTAGTATAGTTCTAATTATATTTGAATATGTCATAAGATAGAATAAAATGTTATTTTGTTTTCAAATATGTGCAGGATGACGAGCGGCAGTTCGTAGATCTGACGACCTTCGGGTTCTTCAAGGGTGGCATTCTGGATGTGGAGATGGTCAACTTTATGATGCCGTCGGGCCCCGTGTATGGAGAGGTAAGAGTTCTTAACATTCTACTACTTAACTTACTTCTACTAAATAATTAAGAAAAAAGCAGGCCATAGAAGCTTGGGATGCAGCTAGGGTTGGCGCTTGTCATGCGAGAGATATGTCATGTATTATCTCACCTTTGGCAATCAAAGACCCATATACGGCGTCCGTTTTAGTAGGTTCAAGTTCCACATAATCAGCTCCATCGACTGGTGGAGACGGTATCCGTGAAGATTGTGCGCACAAAAAAAAAAGAGTTGGCGCTCGGTGATGAAGACGTCATTATTATTCTTGCAGCCCTGATAAAGGGCACACATGGCGTAGGAAATTATTATGTATAGGAACAGTCACCTGCAATAATATGTATACATTTCAGAACTTTTTCACATGAATTCGAATTTTACCGTTTCATGTCATAATGTTGACTTGTCATTCATTATTGTGACAAGGTTCCAAAGTGTATACATATTATTGCAGGTGACCGTACACCTTCACATGTATCGGTGTATACTTATTTCCTTTCCTAATATCAAAAGAGTTTTTGAACTAACTTTGACAAGAGAATTACGAGCTATGACGTCATATTTCAAGCCAAACTATTAGTACGAGTCCGCCCGTGTCATTTTTTTTCCGTCGGTTTGGTCATGTTTTTGCCATAACTCGGGTCGGATCTACTCAACCGATTGCAATCAAATATAGGTAAAGTTTTAGGTTTGAACGATACATTTCAAACAGAAGTCCTTTCCGTAACTTTAACGTCCAGCACGGATAAATGAGATGTTCAGTATGGTTAATACACAACCCATCTTTTTTAAATTTCTAATGTAAAGACACGACCCATTACAAATATATCACAACCGGAAACGGTGCGCACTGTGCGGTATGAAAAGAATTTCATCCCGCGCACGCTTAAGCTGTGGAATGAACTCCCTGCCGTGGTTTTCCCAAGCGACTACAATATGGGGTTCTTTAAGAAGGGCATTAGAAGGTTTCTACAGGGTAGGTAGCACGTGTGTGACGCCCCTGGTGTTGCAAACGTCCATAGGCCACGGTGACGGCTTCCCATCAGGTGGACCGTATGCTTGTCTGCCACCTAAGTGGTATAAAAAAAATATCACTACATAGTTATAAATTAAGTCGCTCCGCTGTCGCTCTGTATACGTAATAATGTAGATTATGGTAGACTGTATGATTAAAAATACATAAAAACCATCATATAAGGCGAACGTATTTTTTATTATTCTTTATCAGTAAATAGAGTAGGTACCTACCTAGTAAACTCAGTCGAATTCATGAGAAAAGTACTCAACAACAATAGAATCAATTGTAGTTTCAAGGCGTTTGATTTGTTTCTACGGCATCCCTATGTATTGACTTTCTCGTTCGCTTCATCCAATAACCTTCACAACAAGGTTAGATACTGAAAATGTGAAACATTTATGTGGCTTCAGAAAATTGAAACGTGTAAAGGCCTGCGCACATTGGTTTAACTATCGCCTTATTTGTGCCGATTCCGATAATGTGCACTGGCCCTTACTACTTCTCTAATGCCTTGGCCGCACACATCGCGCTAACCCGAAGCTTCGCGTTATCGCGATGTGTCTAGCCAAGTATACGCGTATACTTCGGCACTTCGCGTCGACTTCGCTCTGTTGTTAGTAAACTCACGCAGATCAAATAGTTTTATCGTATACTTCGCTTGAGCGAACGGCCACATTTCAGTCGTCCGGCGGCCATCTCCGTAGAGGACGTGTTATGCGGTACAATATTTATGTACCCTTGGGACCGTATGCTCCTATTTTAGTGCTAATACGCACGGGGACCGGCCCTCCATTTCTGTGGTTCTTTCCGTACCGTTTTTGGGAAATATACTCCTATAAATGAATAAATAAAATAGGAGCATAAGATGGATGGGAGTAATGCAGTTTCTTGCCCTTAATTTGTTCTTAAGGTGACAAATATAACAATTTATTATTTGCTGCCATATAATACAGAACTACCCCGGCGTCCATTTTGTTTTACTATGCTTATGCATCGCGATTTTACTTCGCGCAATATGTAGCCACGAAGCTTCGCCGTAGCCCGCAGAAGAAGTTTATCGCCCGAATGGTATCGCGATGAGTGCGGCCTAAAGATAAGGGTTATTCTTGTGAATGAATGGTCCACTTCGATTGTATATTACCATGGGTATTTTGCCAACTCGGCATGAGAGGCTAGACACACGCGTGTCCAGTTAGTTATTTCAACTCAACTGGACACGACAAATACTTTACGCGTGTCCTATATTTTAATATACCACGTAGGTGGCAGACAAGCACGTGACCCTTCTGATGGAAAGCGGTTACCCTGACCTATGGACATTTGCAACACCAGTGGCGTCACATTCGTGCTGCTGACGATATAGAGATGAAGGGAGAAGGGGGAGAGTCTCTGTGCTGTCAGTGCAAAATGACATCACAGAGGCTCGAGTAAAGCTCGAATATCAATGGTAACTTTTGTAATGTCAGTGCTTTGTCTAACAGTTAGTAGAAACAGGGCCCACGCGTTTACCCTCGCTGTCGAAGTTGGGTGAAAAGATTCTACATTAAGTATAGTTTTGTACTTGAAGGTTAACATAATCGAAGAAACTTACTTACTTTAGGAAAAATATTCGTCGAATATTCGTCGTACGATAGGATGCGCCAGACTTTCATTGTTGAGTACAGTCTTAGTAGAACACGGTAGTTTATTTTTCGTCTATCCTGCGTTCTTTGTATGCCGTCCATCGCTTTCACTCTGATTACTTTTTTGTGGGCAGTGACAATAGCAGCCGGTTACGTTTGTTTTTGGGAAAACCAAATCGTAGGTACAGTGGGCTCCATCCTAGACAATTTGAAACTACAATTGAACTACAAAACTTAGAAGCTACTGGATAACAGAATAGATCTACTCATTAATGTAATTAAGTTTAGGATACCAATTGCATGAGTTTACTTATTTTCTTAGAAAGAAACAAGACATCGATATAGCTCATTTTATTAACGCTTTACATTATTAATTAAAAGCAAAACAACAATTTCTTGAGTTTAAGACACAAAAAAGTTTTTTTCGTTTACCTACCGTATCTCGGTGTGGTATCAGAGACAGACTGCTTACCACCCTATCTCATCCAAAGGAGATCATAGGCGACAAACGGCACCCATTGACGATACCTCCATGCATGGATGCATGGATTTCAATACTATTGGAAATCCAAAGTTGAAAGACGTCCATTTTATTGTCATACATTTATCACATTCACGAAACAATTTTGGAAGACGTCCATTCCATTCGAAATGGGACGTATCGTCAATCGTAACGAAAACGTTGACGATATCGCTGCGAGAGAAGGAAATCAAATCAAATCACAGGGAAAATAAAATCACAGCGTTGGTACAGACCAACCCATCTGGCCAACGTGGGACCAGTAAAGCCTAAATATTGAGAGTGGCATATGCCCAGCAGTGGACATTTGCCTGCCATAGGCTGATTGAATTGATAACGTAACTCAAGTTTTATTTTTATTATGAATACTTTATAATTTTATAATGTATAGATAGAGTTTATTGTAACAGTAGTATAGATAAATGTCATTTATTACAATCGTGTTACGTGTAAAGGTGTTTAAACAGTAGGCATTACGTAAATACTACGATAAAAGAAACATATTGAAGATTAAGGATGGTGGAGTATTGCCGTGAAACGCCGCTTGTCACCACGGACCTTTTCGCATCTATTTCTAGCGGCATATTATGGGGGAGACTGCAAACCCTCTTAACTGGCCATGTTGGTGGTCGCGTACCTGCATGTCACCATTTTACAAGAGCTGGTCAAAATGTCGTAACTTTGTAGATAGATCCGTTAGATTACTATATATTGGCGCTAATATCGCTAACTATTTCCTTTGTCGTTGGAGAAGGCAAACGGGAGGTAGGACGCCCGTAGCCAGATGGACTGATGACCTGAAAAAGGCGGCTGAGACAGACTGGATGCGGAAGGCGGAGGATAGGGAGCAGTGGCGCACATTGGAAGAGGCCTATGTCCAGCAGTGGACTGCGATAGACTGATTGATTGATTGCTTTCCTTCGTCATGACAACGAGGAGAAATAGTATAGAGAGGCAGGTAGAGAATCGAGTAGAGTCGTACAACGCGATAATCGACATCCACGTGGGCGAGCCGCGGACAACAGATAGTTCTTATATAAAAAAAACAATATTCTATAAGCTTGTATAGTTTGTAGTAAGCTTGTATGTATAGTTTTAATAGTTACTCATTGGGTAGTTTGGAACAAAGTACATCTGAAATCGCCTACATTTGCCAAATACGCGAACTCTTTCAATGCTGGTTCAGCGGGTTCATTAGACTTTCCCCTACGATCAATGATGTTATAGTAAAAAAGAGGCCTACGATATATTGTCCGCTGCGACACAAACACCGGGAATTGACTTTTAAGTGTCACCTGCGTCATCATGACGGTCAGGCAAGCAATTCATGTAGAAACACATTTAGAGCAAAATGCGCACGAATAATAAAATATCTGTCTAGCCTATGCCCGCGGCTCCGCCCGCGTGGCTGTCGGTTATCGCGACCTAAGCGCCATTTGCGCAACTTAGATTCTATATTACTAGTCATAACTCTGGTTCTACTTAACCGATTGCAATCAAACAAACGTTAGATTTTAAGTTGGACCAAACTACTTCAAGGGAAATAAACCGCATCGAAATCCTTTCAGTAGTTTTTGCGTCCATCGCGGACAAACAAACTTATTACTATTTTATAATAGCATAGATATACTGTGATGTAGGTATGGCTAGTGTTAGTAGGCTGAATCTTCGACCATTTATTGTAATGTTAGACGCTTATTTGTATGCATATGTTTTATACAACAGCTACGAAATAAATTTCGTTCAAGGATTTGGTATGTTTTTAGGTTGAGCATCTACTGCACGTTTTAGAGAACGCAATTCTATTTCTTGGATGTCAAGAAGTCACTAGTCACTAAAATCTTTAATCGAACAATGTTGAATATTTATGAAAAAGTTCAGATGTCAAAAAACCGCGGTAGCCTAGTGGTATGGGTAATGAACTGCTGAGACGAGGTCTCGCGTTCGATCTCAGGCTTTACCATGGCACACACCAATGACTTTTCGATGTTTTTCGATGTTATGTGTGTATTTATAGCATGTTTATAAGTGCCCGGTTTATGGCAATAGACTCGCCACCTATTTATATTGGGACCTAAACATAAACTGGTGAAATGTGGGATGCTAGCACCTCTGGCTATCCCTTCGGGGATAGAGGCGTGAGTTTATGATATGTTATGTTCAGATGTCTGTCAGTGTATTCTAAGAAGTATTTAAACTTTCAGTTTTCATAAAAAGGCTTTTATTGCCGAATTTGTGCACTTTTGTGTCACACTTCCACTTGTGTTTGTTTTGTGCTCCGTGGTCATAAATATGAATAGGTCGTATCTATAGAATAAATAACTATAATAATGAAATTTCCTTGAAGTACAGCTCAAATATTATTATACCTACGTGAATAAATGACGAAAACATCTATCATAAATACATTCTAGAAACCTCTTTTGAAATCCTTCAAACGTGTCGATTTAATTATATCTGTCATACTATAATGGCTACCAAATTGATACAACGTATTCATGTTTTGATGGCCCAGGTGTATTATATTGACAAAGAATTATGGATGACCGTTTAAATTTGGATTTATCATATATATCGTAACGATTCTTTTTCTTTGTCTTCATATTTTATCAAAGATTTATTCTTTTTCCCAACTCGTTTGGGTTCGGTTCCCTAGTCTGAACTAAGATGTGAATGAACTTTGATATATTCCATTAAACCACTGCAATTTGACTCCGCAAATAATTATTAATATCGAAGTTCTGTGGTTAGACTAGTTGAACTTTGTTTAGGCTCCAACTATCCGTAACAACTGCCATAGATGTTCGTATGGCAACCGGGACCGACGACTTAACGTGCTCTTCGAAGCACGACCAGGGGCCCTAACACAATCTGTTGTGCCCCAGACCGTTCGTTCATTCACTGAGCCTATTCCCAACTCAGTTCGGGTCTACTTTCTAGTCTAACTAAGATGCGGCTGAACTTCGATATTTTCTGTGAAGCGACTGCTATCGGACCTCCACAACTGGCGATATCGAAGTTCTGTAGTTAGGCTAGTCGGACTTTTGAGGGCTCCAACTACCGACGGCTTAACTTGCTCTCCGAGGCACGACCAGACCAGTGCAAATAGCCATATTCATATTATTCATGTATACATTCATACAAATATCAGACGGGCGCGGGTAGCAGTAACATTAAGAACCACAGAGGCACCACGTATGACTTCACGTACGTTCGTGATCGAATCGAGAGAGGAGAGAATCCGGGCTGGAATATCTGTCAGTGGATCTGTCATGTACCCACTTCTTACGCAAGCAATTTAACTTATGTTTTAGTACGGCTTCACCCTCGACCGGACAATAAACGCCGCCATCAGCCCCTACCTGGCCCAGGCCAACTCCGCCAGCTGCTTCCTCAAGGACGTCAGCAACAACGTGCTGTCTCCGCAGCACCCGGCCATAGTGACGCTGAAGATGGACTTCAAGAATCTCAGACTGGAGGTTACGTGCAAAGCGAAAGTGCTCCACCTTTACCAGAACAGATCTGTTATACCTGCATGTAAGTTGGTGTTATATACTAATATCGTGCAAGTACTTAGGCGAGTTCGTGGAGCTGCGACAACACAACCCGGGGTCACTTCTTTCGAGATGACCCCCTTTGGGTGTACGGACCACGGCTTCCTCCCCATCTAGGTTTGCTCCTGCTAGAGTGACAGGCGGCTCCACCCGGTCGCACGCTCATGGAGGACGAAGGTCATTCTACGACCTCCGACGCCCCTGTTGCAATTGCCTACAATTACGTGAGTGGGGTGCTCACGTGCGCTCTATGTTCAAATAGGTTCACCGCCAAGATTGGCTATATTAGCAATTTGGGGACACAACGACGTATCAATCAGGAAGTCTTGTAAGTGGTCGCTTTGGCCGAAATCGGTCGGAGGTCAACAGTATTATAAATTAGCATCGTTCAACGTTCCACCTAGTATTTGTCTATGTTATTTCTACTTAAAATAGTTGCTTTTTAATGGTGAAAGCAGGATTACAATCGGTTAGTTAGTTTTACAGTTAGTAAAAACAGATAAATCTTTCTGTATAAATTAGTGTAGGTGTGAACGATTGTAAGTTATTGTGATATCCAATTGTGCTTGCTGTGATATCCAAAGGTAATAACCGCAGGCATTGAGCCTATTGCCGCCATCGAGTACAATTCTGATTCCATTCTGTTACTGAGCATTTATGTACTCATACTCTTTTCATTCAGGATAGGCAGAAAGACATTGAATCCAATAGTACTTTTCTGATTTGATAATTGCTCTCAAATTTGTGTCAAAGGTACAGGAAATTGGCCTTCTAGCTCAATTAGACAGAGCGCTCCCCCTGATAGAGATTGTTCGTGGATTCAAGTCCAGTCTCAGTCTCGGTCAAGTTTTTCCAATTCATATCAAATTTTTTGTTCCTTTTTTCAATTTTGACATAAATAAAGATTAGATGTATTTTTTCTGTACAGATCATCAGGAAGGAGAAGAAAAATGCTCATTCGGCTTCCTGCCCATCACTAAAAAGACTGTTAACGGATTTGACTACTACAACACAAGCGTAAGTTGAATTGACTCATTTTGTTGTATATGTATATTGAAGACAGAAGGGATGACCCCCTTAAAGTAAACACATTGTTCCTGTTTTCAGGGGGGCACACACCAAAGCAGCAATCCAGCATCAAAGACACACGTAAATGTATTTAAAACAGCTTTGGTGCATTTGCTGTTTTAGTGTGTAATCTCCCTAACTTCCTATATATTCTAACTTTTACAAGAAGGGATGGGATGGTACCCACCACTCACTCACGGTTTAACAATCCCGACGATTGCAATAGCAAAATATTACTAATTGTTATAGAAAGAGGAATGCTACAGCTACACCGCACCCCTCTGAGCAAGTAAAATTAATTCTT
Source organism: Pelosia muscerda (assembly GCA_963691645.1). Lineage (NCBI taxonomy): Eukaryota > Metazoa > Arthropoda > Insecta > Lepidoptera > Erebidae > Pelosia > Pelosia muscerda. The sequence goes on along the minus strand of OY829098.1, from coordinate 1,119,035 downwards.
GCCATAGGAGATATGATTACGTATGTGCAATAGCGGTCTTGAAGTTGGTTCTTCGCACTTGGAGTATTGCACATATGAAATCATATCTCCTCGAGTAAGAAGTCTTTTTATTTGATTTGGGGGTGTGGTTTGGCATTCCTTTCTATGACAATTAGTGATATTTTGCTTGTTATTTTTTTTAATTGTTAAACTGATTGATTGATGGGTTCCCTCTTTCCCCCAATATATTTTCTTGTAATGGATTTCTACCATGTATTTTGTATGTATTACGTCATACCCACCTGTGTGTCTGTCAATAACATCAAACGGATGTACATACTTTGATGCTATTGTTTACCCAATATAATTCTTAATATTCCTGGTGTATAATGAAGTCGTATTTCGTCTCCAGTTCGCGTTGTACGTTGCCACGACAGAGGAGCAAGGGCTCTACAACATGTACTTCAACAATTGTCCCAACACTAGCGTGGGCCCGGCGCCGCCTGTAAATATGATTGTAAGTACATAGGTATCTTGTTTTGATATGCTTAACGTTAGACAGTTCTCGCTTACTTGGTTACCTGGGATTCTAGACAAGTGGCAATTGTTTTGTAGAAAGGAATAGAATAGAATAGGATTGGCATACGTTCACGTCTGTCATAAGTTTTTTTTTTTTTTTAATACTACGTAGGTGGCAGACAAGCACACGGCCCACCTGATGGAAAGCGGCCACCGTGGCCTATGAACGTGTGCAACACTAAGGGTGTCACGCACGCGCTGCCCACCCTGAAGGGAAAGGGGGAGAGCTGGGAAGGGGTGGGGAGGCTAGGAAAGGGAGGGGAAGGAGGGGTATAGTGAGCTCTGGCTACCCTACTTACCGGCGGGAACACAACACGATGGTTATTATGACCGCGGTCTTCTGTAGGGCGGAGGTACTTCCCCAGTTGGACAGCTCATTTCGGACGGGAGATACCGTCGTGTCCTACCTCCGTGCTTTACTTTCATAATGTGGTCATATGTCAGGGTACTCAGGGTAATGTTGAAATTGGTAATTAGGTCAAACAGTATCTCTTACTAGTGTAGTGTATACATTTATTTGTATAATTTGTTACATTTTACACTTGTATATACAAGATACAGAACATAAATATCGACAGACAACCTCGATGGTGGCAATATAAGGAAAGCCGACCCCAACTGAGTTGGGAAAAGGTTCAGACAATGTTGAACCTCGGTGGTGGCAGAACGCATGAGTCTCTAGACATTCTATTGTGACGTTCTATTGATGGAGTCGCATCAAAGCAAACCATTTTCAATTTGCTATCGATGTATTACTTGACACTACGATGATTCTAATGATAACAATATCTATCTATACTATTATATAATTATAAAAAGTTTGTGTTTGTCCGCGATGGACTCAAAAACGACTGAACGGATTTCGATGTGGTTTTTTTTACTTGAAGGGGTTTGGCCCAACTTAAAATCTTACGTGTGTTTCATTCGAATCTTTTTGAATCGGTTAAGTAGAACCAGAGTTATGATTAGTAATATGGAATTTAAGTTGCACAGATAGCGCTTAGATCGCGATAACCGACAGCCACGCTTTAGGCTACTGTGAAATAAAATAATTCGAGTCATATCACAGATATACCTATGTCAATCTCATACTTTCCTAAGCGATTGCTCTGATGTTCTCTAGAACCCCTAGATTCCAAACACATTACTGAACAAAAAAACCCTACAAATCAAAACATTTCGCAGGTCCGCATCTACGAAAGCAACAATGGTAACTTCCTATCAGCGGGCGAGATGCCCCTACCAGTCATATACTGTATGATGTCGTTCATATTCTTCGTGAGCGCCGTCTTCTGGACGTACATTTTGAAGACGAGCCGCCAGCCGGTGTACAGGATACACATCATCATGTGTGTACTCGTGTACCTGAAGGCGCTGTCGTTGGCCTTCCACGGGATCAACTACCACTTCATACAGACTAGAGGCGAGCATGTCACTGCGTGGGCCATTCTATTCTATATTACACATCTGTGAGTGTTTTTAACATGTTTTCTCCTATAACTGTATACCGGTCGATATTGGAACGCTTCCAAACGTCAGGTCAAAAAAAAAGATCAACTTTATGGTTTTTTTTTCGCGTGGTAATGAATACGCATGATTCTGCATGATTTTAAATTGATATAGTCATTCGTAAATGTAAAAATTCTTTGTAAATGTACTGTAACTGTAGTACTAGTTACAGTAAAATGTGGTGAATAGGGATCCAGGGGTGGTGAATAAAATGGTCAATGGAATTTTATAAATAATTTCTTTTACGAAATTTAATTAAGCCCATTACCGGATATTTAATGATTCTGTTATTACAATGAAATAGTCCAAAGATTCACTTGTAAAAAATATACAGAATTCAGCTGATCATTTTATCCCTATCCACCCCTGGATCCCTATTCATCCCATTTTTACTGTATTATAAAACTTATCGGGATATCTACCATGTTTGTTGGTTTCGAAATATATTCGGGCGCTGTTACAAGCACCACTATCACAGCACTCATAGTGATCATGGTTGTATGTAATGAAAACGACAGTTACAAATAAAATTGCATATTTACTACACAGGAGGAATAAAATAGCTGAACGCAATTTACACAAATTATAACGTTTTATTTTTAAAATCTCTACGTCAACTCAACTAACTGACAAGAAGGTGACGTTTGTTCCCGCCTCGCGCGGGAAAAATGACATCACATTTTTCGTTCGGAAATCGCGTGGCTTACAATGGAAACATCGGTTAAAATTCGAAACCTATAAACATGGTGAATACGAAACAAACTGGTCAGCTTCATAATATTAGTATAGACGACTTTTTATTCCTTAAACATATAGATTATGCTATTCACCCTATATTGTCTGAATTACCAGATTGAAAGGGGCGGTGCTGTTCGTGACGATAGTGCTGGTGGGCACTGGGTGGAACTTCATCAAGCACATACTGTCGGACAGGGACAAGAAGCTCTTCATGATTGTCATACCGCTGCAGGTTAGTTGTTACATTATACCTTATTATATCCTGTACCGCGGTAGTCTAGTGGTATGGGTAATGGACTGCTGAGACGAGGTCTCGGGTTCGAGCCCAGGTTTCACCATGGCACACACCAATGACTTTTTGATGTTTTGTGAAGCTATGTGTGCATTTATCGTTTTTGAGTGAGTATGTGTAATCAGGGCGTAACGTCTTCTAAAGGAATTTCGGAATTTCTTAATACGGTGTTTTTACTATTTATGATGATGATGAAGATTATAATAATTATTACGCATAATGTGTATGTATTTACAAAAACTATCTAAGCATGTTTATACGCATTCTAGAATCAATAACACAAGCTAGTTAAGCTATGCTGTGTGTAGATTATCCTAGAATATTTATTTATTTATTATTATCATTATGATGTACAGGTGCTAGCCAACGTGGCCGAGATAATCCTCGCGGAGAGCGAGGAGGGCGCAGCGGAACACAACGCGTGGCGAGACATCTTCGTGCTAGTGGAACTGCTCTGCTGCGGTGCCATCATGTTCCCTGTTGTGTGGTGAGTGGACACTGTGGATTATTTTTTATACTTAGGTCGTCAAATAGACTGCTCCTCGCCTGATGGTAAATAGAGGTGTAAGGAGTTACAGGTGCTGTAGTGCCTCGACAGTTGTTTTGTCACGCCCTGCTTGAAGGACCCGAGACTGTAGGATAAAGGAAACACGTGTGCTGGCAGAGCATTACGGGACTTAATGGTGCTATATAGAAAAGAGTCGGCGAACCGCTTAGTTCTTGATGGAATTGTTTGTACCGTATGCAGGTCACTATGTGTATACCTCCCGCCATATAATCTGGATCAAATTGTACCGTTATAGGGAGGTTTTTAAGGATAGTACAGTTAGGTCAAGAGGTCAAAATATACTGCCCCTCAGGGGTCCCGTTATTAAGAGTTTCTTGAAACAGACACGCGTGGCGTGTTGATACAGACATGTATTGTCACTAACACGTCAAGTGTGTTTTGGTATTTTTTATACCATTCAGGTGGCAGACAAGCACACGGCCCACCTGATGGGAAGCGGTTACCGTGGCCTATGGACGTTTGCAACACCAGGGGCGTTACACACGTGCTGCTTACCCTGCAGTGGCGAAGGGTGGATTTTTTTGAAAGGGAAGCCGAAGGAAAGAAAAGAAACTTACCATGGCCGATTGTAATGTGTAGGTACTCCTTTCAAAAGCTGTGACTGGCTGGTTCGATGCTTAGGCCCAAATGGTTGAGGAAATTTCAACCCACATTTACTATACGTGTGAGCACTGATGATTATTATACCAGTGAGCCACTTATATTTATCGTAATGAGATACATTCAAATATTTCGTAAATCCATCGCGCTGTTTATCAATAGTCAATAGTACCTATAAAACAAAGTCGCGTTTTCTGTGCCTATGTCCCTTTGTATGCTTAAATCTTTGATACTACGCAACGGATTTTGATGTGGTTTTTTTAATAGATAGAGTGATTGAAGAGGATGGTTTATATGTAGATAACATCATGCTGCAACCAACTGGAGCGGTGCAGAGGTGAAAAATGTTGCAAAAACGGGGTGACGCAGACGAAGTTGCGCGGGTCATCTAGTTTTCTATATTCATGACAGGGCGGGCTCGACCTAACTGAACTATATGTTTCTTATTTTCATAATTTAATTTCGAGAAAGATATGTCCTCACACAACAAAAATCAGTCGGACAAAACTACTTACCAAAATATTACGTACTGCGACAATATAATGGCAATCAATGCACAACAGCCAGTACACTACACAAACACAAACACAAATTATACTTAGTAATAACTACTTCACACGAAAAAGCGAATTCAAACTACTTGCAGTACTTTAAAACATAAATAATTATTGATAAAATAAAAAATTAATGTCAATGAATGACGAATTTGAAATATTTAAACACATCGCTCATTCGCCTCAACTTCAGGGTAATGAAATCAAAACAAACTACATTCACATTAGTGCTCTCTCGTTCTCGCAAATTCTTATCGTATATTCCCTCTTTGTCATAACTCGTCGAATACCGGCTTATCCCGCCACATATTTTTACGAACACTACTAAGAAAAATTGCGCATGTGTGCGTGCGACTCTGTATTACTAGATTCCGATTTAACCGGCGGGCTTACCTTTCGCGCGCGTTCAGACAGAATCATAGGTTTCCTTCCTTATTTGAGAACTAGATGGCGTTATGAGAAATATGTGTAATATGCAATGTATGTAAATAATTATTATAATTGCAATTTACGTAACAGAATACTTTTTGTTTTATATTTTTGTGTATTAAATGAATGTGGTTTCATTGATTTATAATTTATTAATAGCCAATGCTTAAGCGTTTTTGCAAAGGTAAGCCGGTAGGAATCGGGTTATATGGACACTTCGCCACTGTTACCCTGTAGAAACCTTCTTATGCCTTCTTAAAGAACCCCATAATGTAGTGGCGTACCATTCCAGGTCAATACGACACCTGCAGGACGCGTCGAGCACGGACGGCAAGGCGGCCATCAACTTGCGCAAACTCAAGCTGTTCAGGCACTTCTACGTGATGGTGGTCTGCTACATATACTTCACGAGGATCGTCATCTCTATATTAAATGTGAGTATGATAAATATGAAAATGTTAATATACAAGGTGTAAGGGGAACGCTCCCGAAGCCGAAGGCCCGTGGTAGTACTCATGGTACACAACATATTGGCACTTAAAAAATTTTTCAACAACTACCCACCCGCTTGGGCAACGTGGGAACACTAATCCAAAGGCTCCCAACATTAGGAGAGGCCTATATCCAGCAGTGGACTGCGATGAGCCAAATGATTGAATCTGCGGTTGCCTCATTCTCAAAAGAGATCCAAACACACGTACTGCACATGTCGAGGTCGAGAAATATGTATAAAACGGCCTAGTTTTAAACGTGTGAAAAACCCACGGATACCCCTCTTCCCCGCCGGAGCCGTTTAGTGAGCTTATATCAGACTCGAACCGACTAAAACGCACGCCGTCTTCGGATCTTTAGTTGCCGGAGGTGAGATAGAAGAAACATATCCCTCGCATCCCATCAGACTCGAAGCCCTCTCTTTCGAGATGACTCCTTTCTGGTGTAGAAAGCACGGTGTCCCCGTCTAGCCCTTTGGGTATGGGGTGACGCACTTAGCACCTCTGCCACGGCCTGTTCGTGCTAGGGTGGCAGGCAGCTCCACCTCATGGAGAACGGAGGTCATACTACGATCTCCGCCGTCCGAGTCGCCTCCGCTCATCGCAATCTATAAAACGGCCTGTGCTTTCAGATAACAGTACCGTTCCAGTACTCGTGGATTGACGAGATGTTCCGCGAGATGGCGACACTGGTGTTCTTCGTGATGACCGGCTACAAGTTCCGGCCTGCCGCGGCGAACCCCTACTTCACGCCAACACACGCGGATGACATACAATCAGAGGTGTAAGTATACGCTACAGAACCCAGAGCTCACTGCAGAGGTTATGTGTTGCCATTAGGGAGACCGACGACTTCAGTTGTCCCCACTATACTATGTGATGGTTTGAAAACCTGCTTTGTCTTCTACACTGACAACACAGAAATTTCCTTAGCCTTCACCCCGCCCCCTCTTACTTCTTTTCCCCCTTCCCTCTACAGGGTTGGCAGTATGAGTGTGACACCCCTGGTGTTGCAAACATACATAGGCCGCGGTGACTAATTTCCATCAAGTGGGTCGTGTGCTTCTCTGCTACCTAAGTTGTATAAAAAATATCATATATACTATCATCATTACTATTATCATCATTGTAAGGCTGTAAGGCATGTTCATATTGTAGTGTTCACGACTACTACACAGGAGACGCGAGTTCGATTCCCGCTCAATGCAAATATTTGTGTTCATAAATAGGTTATTTGCACTGGTCTGGTCGTGCCAGGGAGAGCTCGTTAAGCTGTCGGTCCCGTTTGTCATACGAACATCTATGGCAGTCCTTACGAGTAGTTAGAGCCCTCAAAAGATCAACAACTGATCTAACTGCAGTATTTCGATATCGCCTATATCTACAGGTGGTGGAGGTCATGTGGTAGTCGCTATACAGAAAATCTGAAAGTTCAGTCACTACGCAGTTAGACTGAAAAAACGCAGACTCAGAACTCCGAGGGAACCGAGACTGACGTGAGGAAGATGATGATGATGATTTATAGTAATTGTGTCTGTGTCTCTATACCAAGCATTATTTTTGTTTGCAGTTTATCAGACATTGGTGTACTCGAAGGCGTGACCCGGATATCGAACCGGGGTGATCGCAAACGGGAAGACATGCAGCCTCTTATGCAAGAAACCAACTACAATTCTGACTAGACAGTAAGAATGTTAGTTTTTATATACATAGTAATGTGTAGGTGTAATGTAACATACCCTTAGGGAAGGACGGTCGGCCAGTCGCGGGCAAACACTACTAGGTTAATAATGGTGTTTTAGTTACAGAAAATAAGTGTTAGTAAACTATCTCAGTTAGTAGGTTGTTATCAGTAAATTAGTAGAGAAATTCTTATGTGATTGAGATTGATACTTCGATAAGAATCAAGGAATCAAATAATTAATTTCGTTTATTCAGTTTGGGCACTTAAAGGGCCACATATGAATGTAAGTTTAGAAGATCTCCGTGGCATGGTGGTTGTGAACGCGACTGCTACACAGGAGGCGTGGGTTCGATTCCTGCTCAGTGCAAATATTATTTGCATTTATCTGGGTGTTTCTATGTATAGTATGTATATATTTACAAAAAAAATGTATCTAAGTATGTTGTGCAAGCCCTAACGCGGCTAATAGCTGTCATTTGTCCATTACCCCGATTTTTTAATTGTCAACTATAAACACTGAGAGAACAAAAAATATATTAAACGCAAAAGTATGTGTTATTAGGATAGATTTAATGTCTAAAATTAATATCACTTGTACTTCTCTACTGTATTTATTTTTGTACCTAACCGGTTTCGCCTTGAAAAAGCCGCACGGCGAAACCGGTTATGTACAATGATAAATATGATGGAGAAGTACAAGTGTGTTATCAATTATGTATAACAATAATTTCCACCAAATGCCATCAACCAATAGTATAAATATTCAGAGCTCATCACATTATTTCATTTACTGTACACGACGCCATTTGATTTCAGATTTTATCAGCATATAAATAAATTTTAAAATTCAATGGCATTTTTTCGTAATATCAGTGGCTTGACAATTTATTAGTAAGTAGATATTTCAACATAATCAACAACATTACTAGCATTTATAATTAAATATATACGAATTAAAGTTAAAAATATATGTAATATTTATTGACAATAATGTTTTTAAGTTGAAAGTTGTTTGTAATACTTGTGATTGCAACTTGTCCTTCCTTAAGATAACACGAATGCTGGCTCGGACGGAACCGTTCACGGACGTTACGTGTGCAGTCAGCTGCAATAGATAATCTTCTTACAATAAGAATAATAAAATTAACAAACAAGACTAAATGTCAAAAATAATAAATAACGTCACTATTTTATATTATGTAGCCATGGATGTAGAATATACGGACGGACTTGTAGGGTATCAAGTGATGATTAAAATGGCCGCTGCGAAATGTTGATATTTGTTAAATGTTTTAACTTTCTAAAAATTTTAACTTTCTATGTATTGCATTGTGTTACAATGTAAATAAAAGTAAATTGTTGCTCTTTAATCAAGAGGAATGACAATAAATGCTATTGCTTCAATTTTCACAATCTAATATGAAATCTTTATATTATTATAATCTTCACTTTATAAAAATTCATACTTTCTATCAAACCTCTTAAAACACTTTCTGAAATGAATGTTTTCATCACAGATAATGACGAGTCAAAAGAGGCTTCATTAACATCTGTCGAATTATTCACTTTTTTTATCTAAGTGTTTGAACCGACAGCATACCAATTGCTTATCAAAATTTTCCATACACCTGTATTGTTATTTTACGGGCCTTAGTGCAGTTATAGCAACTAGCTTACTATATTGTGAACACGGACGATATACTATAACAAACGTGAGCAACTTTCCATAAAAAGATTCGCAAGGTGGCTTCACGTGTATGAACAGTGTCGCTGATTTACTTTGAAGACTTCACTCATATTGTACTCGAAACACTGTCCGTATATTTTTCTACATCCATGTCCAGTCGACAAAGGATACACGGTACCACTTTGTCATACAACGTTGTATGTCAATATGGTACCGTATATCTTTTGTTGACTGTACTCTATATATCCTATATTTTATTTACTGATGTTGGCTCCTATTTGGTATAACTATATATTTGTTTATTCGTTTTTGAGAACTATGTTTGTTAATTTTTAACCGTTTTTGTGATTGGTAAGAGTCGGTCAACCGGCCTCAACTGTAGGTTAAATTTTGTTTGCATATACGTACGATATTTTATTCTTAAACGTTCAATGAGTTGAGTTTTAGCTGTAGAATGTGATGTCTCATTCACTATTTACTCGAATCGTATAAGATTGAAGAGGATAAGAGATTGTATAAATAAAATCGTGCAATTAAACTTTATAGATAAGGCCGCTCGGCGTTCGCCCGTTCGCTTTTTGTCGCGATGCTGTCGAGCTTTTTCATCGATATGGTTCCGCTTCAGTTGTTATGAGAACGAGGTTAACATCGATGCAACTGTTACAAACTATCGCGCGTGTGTAATAGATGCGCATTTGTATGAAACTTCTCAAATCAAATCAAGTCAAATCAAATCAAATAAAAAATCATTTATTCTGTATATACCACTAAACGGCACTTACAAAACGTCAAACGCATCGCGTCTGTCGCACATTGCGAGTACAATTGTTACAATGCCATCGCGCATATTTATCGATATTGAGAAGCGTTTGTATCGCTTCTATCGCACATTGCAAATGCGACTATAGCACGAACAGACACGACAGCATGGCTACAAAAATTGTAACTATATTTAAGGTAATTCTGTTTACAGTTCTTTAAAATTATATAACTTTTTCTGTCTCTGGTCAAACCGCTAGGGAGAATGCAATGTTCAGACTGATCGACTTGAATAATTGAAACCATATCGAATATAAACGGTACCGTTAAATATATCAATTATATAAGAATACGTACGAATAATAATAATTTGTAAATAAATTGTCAAAATCGCGAACTCTTTGTTATTGTCAGTCAAATATATCTAAAATTATGTATGTATGTTCAAATGAACGATTACTTCAAATTTTCTAGTACCACCTACCATGATGTTGGCCGCTATTTGTTCTGCCTACAGATTCCAAAGATCTCAAAGTTTTCACCGATACACTGCTTCGTTTCAACATATAGACTAGCCTATGACCGCGGCCCCTTTTTTCTCTTTTCCTCATTCTCTTAACCTTCTCACTCTCTTTCTCATTTCCACTACCAATACGTGTAGAACTTTTTTGAGTAGGGCGGACGCGACGGTAATCCCTTCCCCATTGAGCAATACGACTGGGGAAGTAACGTGAAAAAGCATCTGATGCGGCCGTCAAGCTGAGCGCTACCATTGTAGCACTGTACGTGTTTGTAATGGTGACCCTCTTTCATGAGGCTATGCTTAACATCAGGCGAGGTGAAGTCAAATTGACGTGCCACGAATAAAAAGAAATAAAAAAGTAACCTTGCCCTATAGAACTGTACCTTATGTCCCACCGCCGCGAACACAACACATGGTACCATTATGTAGCATGTGCCCTAGCTCACTGCAGAGGTTATGTGCTGTCAGTGGTAAGACCAGTTTATCTCCTACTGGCGGCACACTGTAACTTAACCTTCGCCACCTACTCTAGAAGAGCCTAAAAAGATTTCTATTAGGTTGGCAGCACGAGTGTAACTCTTTTGATGTTGCAAACGTCCATAGACCACGGTAATCACTTTCTGCCTCCTAAGTATTATAAAAAAAACTTTGAGTCTTTGAAATACACAAATAAACTTAACATTTGTATATAGATGTGTGAAAATAAATAGCCAATCATTTGGTGCAGTGCAACTGAGCCTTGGTCACACGAGAACTTTATGATTTAATAATATTATATATATGTTACGTGCCTACGTTAGGTTGTGAACATAATACTTAGCTTTTAAAAAATATTCCTTATGTTGGTTTAAAATAATTTGTAAATAGGTAATATATCTAAGTACACACGGCAAAGGAAATAAGCATACTTATTTAATACTGTTAATTGATGGCATTTGATGGAACTTATTTTTATACATTATTGATAACACACTTGTACTTCTCCACTGTATTCACTGAATACAGTGGAGAAGTACAAGTGTGTTATCAATAATGTATAAAAATAAGTATATATCTTTCCATGCAACTTTGTATGAAAAGGTGTATACTTATCTCTTTTGCTGTGTGTCCGTATGCAAGATTGCAGTATGAGATAAACGACTTGCTCATGTATTGTATTATTGTAATCAAAACACAATGAATCACACGTCTGTTCCGAATTTAATTATTGATGTATGAGTACACGTGGCCAAAGAGATAAGTATACACTTTTAAATGTGAAGGTGTGTGTGAAAATTTATTTATTTATTTATTTACTTATAATCACTATCCTTACAGGTAAACCTAATGCGACAGTGCATACAAATGAAATCTTAAAGCTAATCTTATAAATAAGTCTTACAAACTAGGCGTATAAATCTATTTCCTAAACAATCTACGTATAATCTATCTACTTACTAACTACACATGTAAATATGTGTATTTGTCCCTAATTTGTATAATACTGTTCATATTTTGTTTAATATTGTAAGTATATAAAATATAATATCAATGCTTATTTACTGCGAGTATTATTAGTACGAAAATTTTCATCAATGAACGTCGCAAAATCTACGCGACATTATTTTGTATAGAAACATAGACAAATATATTATTTGTTTTATTTAGAAACAATGTGAATTTTTTCTAGATAATATATATTATTTTTAAATTTGTTAAAATATTTAGAAATTAAATCTTCGTTGTGATATTTTTAAGAATAGACCCAACAAAGTAGGTAGAGACTTGAACAATAGGAAAAACAACTTAATGACGTCACACCTTTTTTTTCTACAATGAAAGAAGTTTAAACACAGTTTGATATGACAACGTGTATACTTATTTCCTTTGCCGCGTGTACACACTGTACGTTTACATGTGTGTGCAGCCACTATGCACTTGACAAGTAGTCTATAGTAAGTAGGTAAACTACCATTGACTTCAGTCTACAAAGGATATAAGTAATACTACTTATCATATGAAGTTATATCCTTTGTTGATTGTACCTATATTACTTTTTTAGTTCGGTTGTGTCTATAATTACCGCCAGTTATAAGAAATGGCAGAAGTTCAGGGAGCAGTCTTATAGTGCTATCACTCGAGAACGGCCAATAACGTTTAGCGCTATGATGGAGGTAGGACATGACGGTATCCCCGTCCTAATGGGGCAGTCCGACTGGGGAAGTACCTCCGCCCTACAGAATACCGCGGTTAATAATAACCTCCACAGGGTCCACAACACGAGTGTGGCGTCCCTAGTGGTGCAAACCACTTTCCATTAGGAGAGCCGTTTGCTTGTTAGAAAAAAGTTGTATAAAAAAGCACTATTCTGTTTGAAAACAAGTTATTATAGTTCCATTATTCTTAATGTACGCGAAACTAAGTCAAAACGTATGGTTGGTCAAGCAGAATAAAGACGCTGGTTGCTCTTAGCTCCCCGAACTTAACCATAACACAATTAGTATTTTAATAATTGCATCTCAATAATATATATTTTAGGGTCACATAGAAATGGAGACTAAACTATGTCAATAATATAATTTGTTTGTAGAAATCGTCTTAAGAAATAAAATATCGCAACTTAAGTGTCAAATTTGCGTTCGGTATGTATAATAACTGTACAAATAAATCGATATTATTAATGTGTCGTGTTATTTGGGACTTCTCAACCACCTTGTATTTTAGCGATGACCTAATTGTATCCGTCTGATACTCTCCAAGACGTTAATTGGTAGTGCTTGTGCGGCTAAGCACGTATTTAGTTTCCTTGTGATTTACACAGTATTGCAAGGAATCCGCCGATTGGCGGCAATATGCTCGCCCCCTATTACGTACTGAAAATCATAGTTGGCGAAATGTGTTTTATACACCTCTGCCTACACACTGCATATATGTATGTATAGTGAGTCTTTCCTCTGCCGCACCATTAATTCCTGGGTTTTCTTCTTCCTACAGTCCTTTAAGCGGGGCGTCTGAGGAGGCCGTCAAGCTGAGTGCCATCATTGTAACACTGAACGTGTTTGTAATGGTGATTCTATTTCATGAGACTTCGCTTTCAGCTTACCATCTGGCGAGGTGAAGTAAAATTGACGTGTCCTACATAATAAAAGTACAAGGAGAGATAAGAAACAAATTGGCCTGATACAATTTTCAACGACCTTCACCAAACTTGTTATATATCAAAGATCAAGAGTTGTCTCGATGCAGATGATGGTGACCTATAATGAACAATGTAACAAAGTATTAATATTGCATCAGCTTAGCGACGGCCCAGCAACCGAGCGACCGAGCGGAAATGATAAATAATTCACTCATTTCAAAACAAATAATATATAGTATATTAGATAATATTTTAGGAATAGGTTGCCTAAAAATCCCAGACATACTATTTTTAGATATAAAAAAAAAAACAATTGTAGGTACATAACAAAATTTTTATCATAAAAAAACGTATTAATGCCATCTAGTTATGAAAGAGGAAACGTTAAGTTTTCTACTTGACACACGATGGCGCTTGCATCGCTTACGACAAGACTGGGCTGAATACCGAACTGGGACTACCGCCATTATCTGCCTAAGGTACTAGTATCATCAGATTATAATATTAACACACAATCCGCTCTTATTATTCAAACTCATTTGGCTAGATTCATGATCATCTGAGGTGTGAAATATACAGAAAAGAATTAAGGCGGCACGGGCCCTTATCGGGCGAGGCATGGACAAGGTGCGGCCGCATTTTGCTTTGATAAATGCCTAATGCCCAATCTACTCCCCTAGACAAGATATGACGGTATCTCACGCCCTAACTGAGCAGTATGACTGGGGAAGTACCTCCGCCCTACAGAATTATGCGGCTAATATTAACTTTTTGTTGTGTTTCCGGCAGTGAGTAGGGTAGCCAGAGCTCACGGGAGAGGTTTTGTGTTGTCAATGGGAAGACCGAGAAACCCTTCTTTTTTTTCTGCACTGATAGCACAGAGACACTCTTAATGTTCTCCCTTCCCCTCCCCCCCTCCCCCTTGCCCGTCTCACCTATTCTCTATATGGTTGGAAGCATGAATGTGACACACCCTTGGTGTTGCAAACGTCCATAGGCCACGGTAACCACTTTCCATCAGGTGGACCGCGTTGTAACAAATGGAATAGAATATAATGCTTTTCTTCTTTTTTCTTAAAATGCAGCAAACTCACCACAATTTCGCCAGTCTCTAATATATAATGGTAAACGTAATATATATAATAATTAGTGGCGAGACGCCATAACATAACATAACTTAAACTCACGCCTATATCCCCGAAGGGAGACGTGCTAGCGCCCACATTTCGTTTATGTTTAGGTCTTAATGTAATAGGTAGCCTATTGCCATTAACCGGGCACTTATAAACCTGCGTTAAATACACACATAACTTCAAAAAGCATCGAAAAGTCATTGGTGTATGCCATGGTAACCTGGGATCGAACCCGAGACCTCGTTTCAGCAGTCCATTACCCATACCACTAGGCTACCGCCTTTGTTTTATGGATGGTGGTGGATGCGGTGGTGGATTTTAGAAGACAATATAAGATGAATATAATATAATATTCAATGTATATATACGTATTTTGACGTTTATGACAATCGTCTACGTCTGTCCTAAAAACCTTAGTACCTCAACTTAGGTACAGTCACCTGCAATAATATATTATGTATACACTTTGGAACCTTGTCACAATAATAAATGACAAGTCAACATTATGACACGAAACGGTAAACTTCGACAAGTTTAATGTGAAAAAGTTCTAAAACATATTATTGCAGGTGACTGTACCTACATATTAACTGAAATAGGCATCACGTTCTGATCAAAGACTGCCAGTACCAAAAATTAATTAATTAAAGTGTGATAAGTATACGATATTGTCGACAGCAGCCACCAGTATTTACTTGACAGGTCATTATCGTGCCAATAACGTGAAGTGGTGTTTTATTTTGTGTGAGCGTTATTTCAGATAAAGCTCGTGGTTACCTACACGGTAACGCACCCAATTATGATTGATGAACGAAACTATTCATTTAACGATTCCACGATGCAATTTAATTGAAGTTGGTTATTTTAGTTTTAGATTGTTGTTATGATTTTGATGAGTTATTTAATAAATAAATATTCATTCAACAAAAAATAACAATTAAATATTATTAGTCCCATTTTAGGTAGGTATGCGATAACACGATTCTCGGGGTCGGCACTGGGACTAAATCCTCCGTAGGATACTAGACTTACACAGAGCTGACGGCCGAAGGGGAAAAATCTGACAACGACTGCTATGCAAATATTTGTTCGCCTGAATATGGCTATTTACACTAGCTAGCTATTTGACTCTTCGCTTCACGGAAATATCGTGGTTCAGCATCATCGTAGTTAGACTGGAAAAAATTCAAACTCCGGACTCCGAGGTGACAGCTTATGATGCGATCGGGATTATCGCACGGATGATGATGATGATGAAACTCAGCTGAATAATTCTATTGACATAACATCTAGTTCATAAATACTAGAAAAGAAAGAATGGAACACTAACCCTCACAAGTGTTCCATTCTTCCCATAAACCAGGGTTGTTCAAGCATAATGTGAACTCAAGGTAGGTGCCACCAATTCTACGGACAGTATCTGGAATCTGGTCATAAGTATTCGTATGAAGGTCCAGAAAACTTGCGGTTTTAATTATCTCCCTATCATTGAGCGCGTAAGACCTTGCGAATTGAAGAAGTAAAGTCGAAATGCGGACCTGGTACCAATCGGAACTGGTAGTAATATGAAGGTGTCTCTCTTATAACGCTATCTGCTTTCTTAAAGGCCCTCCCTTTATGCCGAAGGAATATCACACTTCGTTCCTCAACGCTCTAAATATGACGAAACGTTATTTTTGGGTTGCTTATTCAGATTTAGTTAAAAATGTCCGATTATATTGACCTGGCATGGATGATTGCTTACATCACCGAAGCTACTGAACGACATAGTTATATTAATTTGACGTACGGACGGCATGTGGTTTTAACGTGTTTATGAATGATAAAATTCTCGTTCATTGGGCGCGTTTCCGGACTTGTTGAAATTTCTTATGTATATTTTTGTTAGATGTTGTCTGTTTGTTCATCGGCGGACGTGCTCAGTCACGATTCGATGGGATTCATTTACATCGTCAAGCAGGGGATGCAAAGTAGCAGAACGTTTCTTGTGTCAATTCTGAACCAAAATGGAAATCTCAAAATTTAAATTAAAAATCAATCGCATTTCGCACGAATTTTGATTACTACGCCCCTTCTTAAATCTTCAACTGCAATTTTTCTTTAGCGGTTTTTATGGAAGACCCTCTTCTTACATTGGGCAAATAAAATGAAACTTTAAAAGTTACTGCACCTGGAATTTGCCGTCTCAATTTATAACATTAAAAAATAGTTTGACAATGATGGCAACCCTAAAAGCGTTGCATTTAAAAATATTTATTTTGGGCCAAAAAGTACCAAACTCTCAACCGTCATATTCAAAACAATGTTGTCGTCTAAAAATGATTACCTAGGTATAGAATACCTACAATTTTTATTAGATTACTTATTCCTTTTTGATTTTCTCACTCCTTTTGATTCGGGTTAGTGCGGGCGACGCATAACTTATAAATGTTAATTGTTGTGTTATTTTCTTTTTATTATTCGTTTTATTTTGTTGTGATAATTGTTTTTCATGCATTTAGTGTAAGTGTGGGTTAATAATGAATGGATCTTTCTTTCTTTAGTTGAATTTTTATAATATTAATCTACCGCACTAATATAGGGACGCAATTAATAAGAGACGAAAGACTGTGTAATATCAAAATATGAAAACGTGTTTTAAAAAAGTTGATAGTTTGAATTGTGGCAGTTTCGTCCTAAGGGAACGGTGTTTTGGTTTGTTGCTTCTGACTCGACTCTTCGTAATCCTCGAGGCAATTTCCCAGTTGCGTACAAAGCTTGTACTTACATAATATAATTCAGAGCCCGAAGTCAACTTATTCTTTACGTTATGTGTGTAAAAAGTGAATGCTTCGACAGGATTCCAACCCGCGATCTTTCCCTTACAAGGGACCTGCTCACTAAATTACATATTGACATTTTAAAGCTTACTACCTACTTCCTTTAAAATTTCATTAGATATATAGATTGAGTGGAGTTAAAAGGAAGTGAAATTAAAATGAGTTAAAAAAAAAAGAAGTTACTCGCCACCTATTACATTGAGACCTAAACATAAACTGGCGAAATGTGGGTGCTAGCACCTCTGCCTAACCCTTCGGGGATAAAGGCGTGAGTTTATGTTATGTTATGTTATGTTATGGAGTTAACAATAAAATAATATTTAAAAATTATAATAACCATCGTTTCATTGTAACTGACAGTTCGTATGATTGTCAGTGGATGGCTTCCACCCACCATCCTTCCAACGATGGATGCAACCAAGAAATGCTTTAGACGTGGTGTCGTGAGTCAGCCGTTAGAACATTCCCCCTGTAAGGGAAAAGGTCGCGGGATCGATTCCCGTCAAAACATTCATTTGTTCCGATCTAAATTTGATTATTCTTTATAACTGGTATATCGGCTTTTTCCGGAGCGATTGCCGACTGACCTCTCAACGCCGAGATGAGAACCGGCGCCATAACCTCGTCTGTTCAGCAGGTGCATAAACTACCAGGTGAAATTAGCTTATGTCTTAAAGATGTGCGTACTTTCGCTTATGACTCAGTACTATGAGGTACCTATCTGTAAATTGTTTCAGTTGTGACTGTATAATTTTTATATTATATACCTATATTTTGTTGTCTTTAATAATATACAGTTAAGTTATAATATATCTTTTTAAATTATTTGGCTTACCTATACAACATTCAGGGACCACGGGTAACATATATCCCGTGGTACCTTCCAGGGACGATCACAATATCACGGACAAAAAAGGCATTTATCATTCTATACTACGTAGAGAATAAGTAGTTACCTATATTATTTAGAAACTTGTCTAACATTTTAGTGTAAATTACATACGGGGAGAGTGAAACTCACACGTCTACGAATAAGATTTATCACGTGTAGTTGCTGGACAGTAAATCTGAGTGAAACAATATCTTGGTCTGCTACTATCGTAAATAATAATGTGAAGTACAGACTTTTAATTGTTATTTTAGATGAGTGAAGTGATTGGCAAGCCGCCAGACGGACGTTGTTGATGTCTGTTCGAACACGTAATTAGCATTAAATAGTGGAATCAATGACATAACTAACGAAATTGTCTTTCAGTCGATGGCGATGCAGCCAAGAGCATTATAACTGAATAGTGATTTTTTCACGTTTGTGGAACGTAGGTAGGTACACTACAGAGATACAAATAACGTGTATATTAAAGAAATATGTACCCGTATCTCCATGATATGACTTGCATTTTACCTCCATATTGCAAACAACTGCCATCTGACCGCCAAGTCTGAGTTATAGTTAGTAGCCATCCACTAACAAGGTTGTTCAAGTCACTCATATATGCCTATTTCTTGACCTAACCTTGCGGTACTATAAACTATTGACATGATAACCGGGACCGACTTAACGAGCCATGGAACTACGAAGAAAAGAAGCGCTCGGATTTGATACCACTAACCCATTCTTTTTTTTACTGAGCAATGAGGACATCTCACCTGAGTACTTGGCAGTTGGCACAAAGTGAATAACCTGTTCCCTTTGTGCATTACGTGCCGTAATAACGTCATAAGTCAAATACCGAATTAAACAGGTGTAGGAAACCGCGGTGGTATGGGTAATGGACTGCTGAGACGAGGTCTCGGGTTCGATTCCAGGTTTTACCATGGCACACATCAATGAATGTTTGATGCTTTTCGAAGTTATGTGTGTATTTATCGCAGGATTTATAAGTGCCTGGTTAATGGCAATAGGCTCGCCACCTAATAAATTGGGACCTAAACATAGACTGCCGAAATATGGGTGCTAGCACCTCTGCCTACCCCTTTGGGGATATAGACATGAGTTTATGTATGTATGTCTGTATGTATGTACCTAGGTGTTTCTTTTATTTTTCCTTGTGCGGAAATCCCCCCGATAGCCGTCGCTGAAGTCAGCGGGGTGGTTATGTCGAACTCGAACCGCTCAAATCCCCACGGCCGTCTTGGGCCAAGGGTGAGGTAGCCTCTGACCAGTGAAGGACCTTTCGGGGCCTAGATATAGTCTGTGATTCAAAAATAAATCAACCTTGAAATATTTGAGCATTTTGCTCTGAATGATGCAGTGGGACGTAGATAAATATTATTAAGAGATTATCTCAACTTCATCTCAAATCTCAATGGTATTCAACCGGGTTTGTTGGATACTGCTGGGACCTGGTTAACGGACGAGGCTCTGGGACAAGCTTTCCTTTCGAAATTGAGGGTCGGACGGTCACTTCTGCAAATTTTTGAAAACCACTTGAAAACTGTCTAAGATTTTACAGCAGTCCGCAATGGACTTAAGTATGTGGATTATGTAGTTTGGGTAAATACATTCTATAAATAAATAGGCAATACATAGCAAGGAACCGGGTCAAAATGTTTTCCAAATTTCCGTGGCGAGGTGGTAGTGAACGGGACTGAAACACAGGAGGCGTGAGTTCTATTCCCGCTCTGTGCAAATAATTGTGTGCATGAATATGAATATTTGCATTGATCTGAGTGTTTTTAAGTATAATAATATGTTGGTATTTACAAAAAAAAAATGTTTAAGTACGTTTACCCGTATTCTAGATTAATAACACAAGTTAAACTATGCCTAATATGGGTTCAGGTGATGTCGCATAGATTGTCCTAGAATATTTTTATTTGTTATTTATTTGTTTATCATAGTGTGGTAACCGGTTTTCAAACTTGTTGATTTTTGCACGAACGTAATTTTGAATTTCGATTTTTTTTATACGAATCTATATGATGAGGATAGGTTTAGTATAGTCTACAGCAGGGGAAAGACGAAATATATATCTATACGAGTATTCATATCCATTTCATTTAAATTTAAAAACAAAAATACCTATTCAGTAAAATTTATCAAGTACGTAGGAGTACGTAATAACATCATCTCAGCTGCAATATTTTCCTGCCAGGTTCAATTTACAAAATGCGCTCATTCATTATGTAAAACAGTAAAAAGAAGCAGAAGCTCTTCAATTAGCTTGTGACCCGGCGTTGTCCGGGGCGAGGGGTCACTGACCTACTCAGAACCGTACATGCGTACTTCAATAATATTAATGCATGCCCTGGTCCAGCGATGCGCTTATATATACCTTGATTTATTATTATATTTGATGTTTATATATAGCTATATAAATACATCAATGCTAGTGCCCTACTTTACAATCGCTTGGTTAGTCTAGGTATCTGGTGCAGTCTGCTTTACGTCACCGCCTAAGGTAGACATCAACCTGAGAAGTGACGGATTTATTTCCAGTCCATCTCCAGCACGTTATCAGTCAGTATGTCAAAACATTCAGCAATGGCGCGCTGACGAGAAAGTAACAGCCGTTTAAATTCGCAGTGATTAATATGAACGTTTGAGATTGGCCTAGCGCCACCGCCCGCCGCCGCCTGCCTGAGGAAGCGAGTAAACACGGCTATTTGAACGGCTCTGATCTTGGGCAGATCTTGACCTATTAACACGTAGTCGATGTCAGAGTGTCGCTCCGTATATTTTTAGACTGGGGCGCACGAGCTTTTGTTCGACTTCGCGCGCAATCGTGTTGTGGTCGAAGTACGAGCGCGTCGCGTGGGGCACGGAAGATGTCCTCTAGAGGGATAAGACGGAAAAAGTCGTCGTTGTCCGAAGTCAAAGTCGCGGTGATCGGCGCGCCCTCTGTCGGGAAAAGCGGTACGTCACTAGTGCGTTCATTAATCATTTAAAATTGGAAGTGCTTTTTTGTGTTAGTTGATAAGTTTGAATTTGAATTTTTCGCGGTTAATTTGTGTTGCAAGTAAGGGCAGGCGTTGTTTTAAAACTGTTGGTATGAGGAAGGTATTATGTGTGTGAATCACGTGTGTTGTCTGTTATTTCGGTTTATATAAAAATAATCGCGTGGCGTGTAGGTAAGGTGGCATTGGTGGCTAACACCATCGCATCGCTAAAATAACATTTAACTACGGGTGTTTTTGTTTCAAGGCTTACAATATTTTCAGATCGTAATATGGATCAATAAAACGGCCGGAATCGATGAGTAGCCCATAAAACGCAGGAATTTATCATTCGAACATATTGTCTGTTCCTACATAGTTTTATCACAGATTACTGCTTACCTACCACACGCGACTGCATAATATGAGAGAATTTCAAATATTTGACATACACTTCACTACATAGTATAAAACAAAGTCGCTTTCTCTGTCCCTATATTCATATGTATGCTTTAACATTTAAAACTACGCAACTGATTTTGATGCCGTTTTTATAATAGATAGAGTGATTGAAGAGGTATGTTTATATGTATATAACATCATGCTACAACCATCTGGTGCGGAGTAGAAGTGAAAAATATTGCAAAAACGGAGTGACGCAGACGAAGTTGCGCGGATCAGCTAGGTCAATATCTTTCAAATATTCGTATTTGACATACATTTTCAGCAAATTGTACTAACTTTCTCTAAAAGAAATTGGAAAAAGTCAACATCCTCACCGGGTACAAACCTACCAGCTGCTACCAGCTACAAAGCTGGTAGCAGTATTTTTCTAACTGAACAACACTGAACTGAATAACAATAAATATTATTCTATGTTTTCAATTCTAATTCCGTCTTGAGTTTTAACATTATTATTTTGTTGTATGGTTTAATAATTACTACCTTTTTAGACATTGAAATTCATTAAAGTAAAAATATCTTTTAAGATAGCAAATAAAGTAATGAAGTAAAAGAAAATCACCACTCTCCCGTGAACTTTGTTTTAAACTCCACATTAAATAACGACAAGTCTTTTCACGCCTTTCCTGAGATGTATTGCATTAGGTGCAAGCCAAGATGCGCCATTTTACTTTCTCAAATTACTTTAATATACTTACCTACATAGTAAACATTACTGTTTCACTGTCGTCTTAAAATGGAAATAAACGCAACAGTAAAATCAAAACAAAGGTGCAATATCTTGTGTGAACACATCTCGATAAGTGATTTTTAATATAATAATATGTTTTATAGAAAAAACTTTATAATACACACATTATTAGTTGATTTTCAAATCAATTTCTAATATGATTTTAAACTGACACGATCATTTACATATTCACTGTTAAATATTTCGGGATATTTACCATGTTTGTTGATTTTGGTTTGGTTCGACACAGTGATCATGGCGCATGCAACAGCGCCGAAATATCGATTGCTCCATAAAATCAACAAATATGGTAGATATCCCGAAATACTTAACAGTGAACAATATCTAACATTTTTAAAATACGCAGACGACGACGATATTATTGGGAGAGAAGGAAAAATCCTAAAAAAATCTTGTACCCAAACGGATAAACGGACTTCTAATATTGGGAGACTTTGGAAAGCCAAAGTCTCCCAATATTAGAAGAGCCAATGGTCTACTGTTGTCTACTACCTAGTCCAGCAGTGGCCTGCGATAGGCACATTGACTGATTTAAAAAAATACCTATTAGTTACTGAAACTGCTAGTAGTTCAGATAACCCCCTTAGTTAAGATAAAACCAGGATCTAACGTGCGACTCTCTTACCACTAAGCTAATGGCGATTGTACATTGAAACTTAATTAAAATTGGAAAAGTTGGCACTTCACTTGGGACTTCAACCCGCGATCAGTCTCTTACAGAGTGCTCGGACCACTGAGCTACTGGACCCTGTCTAGAGCATACGAAATTTTATTGTTTCTAAAAAAAAACTTAGCATATTATTGACTCAAAAATTAATTAAAATTATTGTCGTTCTAATTAAGTAAAATTTTGCAACGACACTAAGGTAGCAAACAAGAGTCCATGGATGATTGTGAATGAAATTTTATTCTGATGTTAACCGTAAGAAGTGCAACATACTCCGATGCATGGGTTGTACTATTTGGGAGGAGGATGGGAGGTCGGTATCGATGGACGGACGGAGCTTTAGTTCAGGTTATTCACTCAAGACTAACTAAGCGTAACTAAACTAGCTTGTGTAATATCAATATTTTATTTTGTTAGATACTTAACTATATGTAAGAATCTTGAAGTATTTTTAAGATTTCGGATAAAAAAATTCTGTTTATTCATATTTTTCTGTTTAGAAACGCAATATAACGCAAAACCGATATCGAAGCACTAGTTAGTCAGTCAGCCCCGTTTATTTGTTTAACATGTGTTTTTACAAAAAGTCGCTACAAAATTGTTTACATAGTGAAGTATCTAAACAAACGGAATGAACTATTTTTTGTAAGTACACAATTTTATTCATGGTAACACCATTGCATATTTATACATAATGAAGTATACAAAGATTAGCACTAAGCGGGAATCTAATACGCGCTCTCGACGTATAAGTCGAACACACTACCTCTCCCGCAAAGTCTAAAATAAGCCAATCAAAAGCAGGTCCTCAAAAGTGAACGTTTGGATGCAACCAGCTAGGACACCGTAAAACTATTAGCAATAATAAGAGGTTTCTCACTCACTCATTCAAAATGACGTGGATCTCCACACTCATATAGGTGTTTGAGTCGCTACCAAGATCTTTGAGGCCTATGTCAACTTTGCAGACCAATAGCTGATGAAAGCCAAATATAAGTTTTGAGATCACTAGGAGTCTAGTTATAAATAGAGAGCATAGGTTTTAACTGCGTGTCGAAGGTACTAGTAAAAAAAGACAAACAGAATAGTTCAGTTCAGAAACAGGACAATGGACTCCAGTCTTCACGACGGAACCGCAGGGATGATAACATATCATGATGTTCTACACGGGCCTAACCGCGGTTATAGGCTATTTTTTCGATGAATTATGTATGTAACGTATGTGCCGAAGTACATGAGGCTAACTAATCTAGGCCATCTGTGTTTGATATCTATAGTAATATTTATTTTATAATCGTGTACCCTTTCATCGCTGAAGCACTTTTTTCAACATGTGTACGTTGAGTAATATACAAGAAGTTGAATGAAAACAAACAATATATCAAAATTTAATATTTACAGTAAACTGTGAAAGTTACGGCGCTAACATTCATAAGCTGAAAACTGTAGGCCTTCTAAGAAACGCACCCTGGACGCTATGGACCATCTACGGATTTGAGATAGTCTCCCTCCTCGATGTGGGATGCTTGACCCCTTCGACTCTGTATAAAGACGGGCGTTGAGGATCGTCGACAATCTCATACTCTCAGGCAGTGTGTAACGTCTCAACCTCAGAAGGGACTTTTCCTAACTGTGTGAGTTTTACCGCCTGCATAATGGTCTGTATTCAGAAGAATTGTTCGATATGATGCCCACGCCTTCTTTTTGTCATCATACCGCTCGCTCTAGGCATGGAGTTCATCCTCACAATGTGTAAAGATGACACTGAGGGCACAATGAGGTATAAAAGGAACTTCATCTCGCGCTCGAGCTATGGAATCAAGGTGTGGCTTTTTCTAGCGACTACAATATGGAATTCTTTAAGAAAGGTATAAGAAGGATGCTACGGGGTCGGAAAAAAAGTGTGAAGCTTCTTCTGTTATAAATGTCTTTAGGTCACGGTGGAAACATTATATCAAGTGGTGCTTGTCTTTCACCTTAGTAGTATAAAAAACCCTAGTTTAGTAGATTATAGTTGAGTAGTAGTTTAGTACACCATCTCAAACACTCAACGAAACGCATACCTAAACATCTAATTTTAATGGCATTTCGTTTGCGAGGAATTTCTTTTGTTTAGCGACAAGATGAAATACACTAATGTAAGAAAGATTATTTTTAAAATAACAATTACGTGAGTGCGTATTAACCGCCCACACTTTGAACTCAGCGGTAGTATTAACATAATCGATCTGCCTCATTGAAAGGCCATTGTTTGAAACGTTATTTTTAGATTCATTAGAGCTGCTTTGAGCTGCTGTGTACACATGGGCACACGTAGCTCTGTGACGTTCTGTGGCTGTATGTTGTTGAATGCCTTTCCCGCATGGCTTCTAATGTGAGGCAAGCAATGCTTTATAGCTCACTAGAGCGCATTAGGAATGTAATTTTGGTTATTGCCACACATTAATCGGATTTATGAGGGAAATTAAATCGTCATTTTGAGAGCTGATGATTAAGTCAGGTATTGAATCGTTTGATTTAGAGCGAGCTGCATTAAGATCGGATTATTGCAATGGCATCGTGTCCCGGTTGCTATACGAACATCCGTGGTGGTATTTGGAGCCTCCAAAACAGACTAGTCTAACAATAGAACTTTGATATCGCTAATATGTTGTGGAGCAGGAGCTTCATGGAAAGTGTCGAAGTTTTGCCGCAACGCAGTGAGATAGGACAGCCATCAAGAGTTTGGAAAAGGCTTAAAGCTGCGTTAGAACTTATCAACGTGTCTACTCATAGAATTTAAGTATCTTCACCGGTGAATTCTACCCGTTGTCTTTTAGACAACGAATCCTGGCAGTTATTTTATACTTCGAAGCTTAGAAACAAGTAGGTTACCTCATGATGAGTGGCAACCGTAACTTGCGTGAGAATTTCCACATGGGGAAAGAAATAATGTAGTATATCCGGAGTACTACAATGTATCTTCGGCTACGGGAGCGTTTCCCTAACACCCTGTACAATACATTTTAAATATAACTGATGTCAGAAATGTGACGAGGTTATAAACTAATGTATGTGTACATCATGCAAGAGAACGGATGCTATTTGCAGTGACTTGACTTGTCATGCTCTTGAAAATTTAATGGTAATGATCTTGTAATTTAATTTTTGTTTGGCCCATTATTTGGACACGTGCTGTCCTTGCTCTCTTTCCTTTGGTTGGCCTTTCTGACTCGAGCTGGCGTTCTTGTTGCATCGTAACACAGATGACTGTAATAATATAACGATTTAGTTACATTAATGTTACATTACAGTTTTATTTCGAGGGCATTGAATAAAAAGATTTTCATTCTCTCTGAGACAAAGAGAAATACTCTAGTTTATTTATGGAATGTTAATGAAAAAGTTATTTCTGATTGCAAGTGTTTTAAAAACTTGAATCAGGATCATTTATTAGGCTAAGATAGAGATTATCGGTCTATTTAGCCATCATGAGGTGTACGAATGTTTGGAACAGAAAAAATAAACAAAGTGTCAAGCGCGATGTTAAATTTAAATGTAAGGTTGTCAGTGTGTTATAGTAACTATTCTTAATAGATTATAGTATTTTACGTTACAGATTTGCTGACTGAATACAGTTAGGTATAGGGTGCGCAAGACTCCTGCAAGCCATATGCATCGCTTTATCACTCCGTGCCAGTGGTTTCTATCCTTTTTTGACCATGGACCACATAGACTTAATTATTCATAACATGGACCAATAGTTTAATAAATAAACAGTTGGTAGTAAAAATAAACTGTTGGTAGCAGAATGACCTCCGTCCTCCTTGAGCATAGGTCTGGGGGTGACAGATAAAGACGTCTGTTGGGTGACCCTAGTAAGAGCATGTCGCCTCTATCCAGGGAAAGGTGTGTAGACACCGTAGTTCCACACCCGAGAGTGTCTTCGCTGGCTCAGGGTCAGCCGGGCATGAGGGATATGCCTCGGCTGCCTCGCCCTTGGCAACTGATGGCCCAAGACGAACATGCTGTTTTAGTCGGATCGAATCTGACATAACTACTCGACTTCGGCGGGGGGGATTCGTAGAGATTTCCTCACGGAAAAAAAGAAAAAGTCACAGATCAGACTTTTCCTTTAGAACCTTTTAGCGAAGTTTAATTGTAATTAATTAAGGAAATCACCCAAAGCAAAGTTTTAAGGCGCCTGCCGAACTACTGTAAGGCTCGGGGCGCTTCAACGACTATATAAAGTTTATACTATCTATCACTTTTAATTATGAAGTCGACGGCGCGGGCTGCATCCCGGGAAGGTCTGTAGTTTACACGACAGTGGGGTGGGGTGGCCCGATGACGTCCGAACGCGTTGGGCCAATAACCCCTCGTGTCCTGGGTAACCTAGTTAAGATAACTAACTCCAGCTTGGCATAGATCTCGATGGACACTCCTTAATTAATATTCCTGGAATGCTACTGCACTGTGGTATTAATTATGTTAGTTGATTCAGATATGTTATTAGTGAGAAATTAGATTATCAAACAGATACGACAAATTCTAAGCTGCACCTCGCAGATCACCGATAACCAACAGAATACCTGTTGCATATTGACGGAATTTATACACGGAGTTTAGTATGTATAAGTAATAATGTAAAAATAATATAAGTAATATAGGTATCTACCGCGGTATCCCAGTGGTATGGGTAATGGACTGCTGAGACGAGGTCTCGGGTTCGACCCCAGGTTTTACCATGGCACACTACAATGACTTTTCGATGCTTTTCGAAGTTATGTGTGTATTTATCGCAGGTTTATAAGTGCCCGGTTAATGGCAATAGGCTCGCCACCTATTACATTAGGACCTAAACATAACCTGGCGTAATGTGGGTGCTAGCACCTCTGCCTACCCCTTCGGGCAAATAGGCGTGTGTTTATGTTATGTTATGTAATATAGGTATATAAGATATAATTACTAGTCTATCTTTTGTTGATATTATGTTTATATTTTTTGTCCTTTTTTCATCCTATTGTGTGCTTGTGAGATCTCAATTAAAAATAATTTTCTTTCTTTCTTTAGTCGGAATATTATATAGTTAGTAAGAATAATAATTTATAGCATGTATGTACTATATTGTTGTTTTGGGTACGGTCTGTATTTGAAAATAAATAAATAAATATAATATCTAATAACACTCTAGAATATTGTACATTGAGTTACTTAGAACAAGCGCAGAAAAAAATTAACACCTGCGGGGTTCATATTATCCTCTTTGCACTTAGTTTGATTTGATTTATACACTTTTTAAGGAGACGACTGCCATCTGACTTCCTAACCTTGAGTCGTCTGTCAATCAATAAGCATTGACAGGTAAATACGATAAGTATAATTGGTGTATACATGTATTTACAAAACAAAATGTCGTCAAGTAAATGTAATGTAAATGACAAGTTCTTTTTAGTTTGGCTATGATGGCGCATTATAATATTTTAGCAGAGTATTTATTATTTGTGAAGTCATTAACATAATATGTTAATAAGTTATTAAGTTGTCATCTGGAATAGTGTCATATTTATGCGAAGGGTCTGTGAAGATATACACATTATTATTAGATCGCAATGGACTTAGTCGATGATTCATACTAATTTCGATAAAATCTTTGTGCTAAAAGATTCTCTATAAAATACATTGGTGTTTTAATTTTTTGTGATCAAAGCGCACAATTCTGTCAAATATGAGTGCAAATCAACAATACATCTCCAACTGTAGTAGCGATTCGCACACAATTTGCTGAGTGTTTTATAAAATTGCAAAGCGAATGAATTAATAGAATTGCACTGGCGTCACTGCGAATTGTAATACTAAAAATGGCTTGCGTAACATACTAAAATTGTAATTAAGTATTTTGATTATATTACAACCGCGGTAGCCTAATGGTTCAGGTAATGGACTGCTGAGATGAGGTCTCGGGTTCGATCCCAGTTTTTACCATGGCACACACCAATGACTTTCCGATTCTTTTCGAAATTATGTGTGTATTTATCGCTGGTTTATAAGTGCCCGGTTAATAGCAATAGGCTCGCTACCTATCACAATGAGACCTAAACATAAACTAGCGAAATGTGGGTGCTAGCACCTCTGCCTACCCCTTCGGGGATACAGGCATGAGTTTATGATATATGTTATATGTTATGTTTATGTTAATTAACATTTAGCCGTGTTAAATTCACACACATAATCCTGAAATCAATACACTTCTTTTTAAGCCACGTAAAAATAGTTTTTCGGGATTAAATTGGATAGAACCGAAGGTCAATCGTAGTATAAACAGTCAAAGGACAGTTTGTCTTCGTTTGTGTCAATGTCAAGCACTCTTGCCACTTGACAATGAAAGCGACAAACGATTTCGTTTGACTACCTCTCAGAACGTCCGAACAATTGGATTTACTTCGTTCAGGGTTCCGTAATTTTTGTAATCCATGCCTCAAAAGGAAAAATAGAACACGATTTTTTTTTTAAGAATATTAGCAACCGAAATTACTATTTTTTAATTAATATTCTTTACCCCTTCAGCTAAGGTCAAAGGCTTTTGTTAGGAGCGGGTTCACGTTGATATTGTAATGGCCAGGATTCGGACCAGTCCGGTGGTGTAAAGTGTGGACACCATGGTTCCCACATTAGGGGAAGGGGGTCATCTTAAAGGGGGGCCAGAGATATGTCTTGTATACAAGACCTCTCTCATCTCATCTCATCATCTCACCTCCGGCAATCAAAGACCCATATCCGTGTGGGGATTATGCGCACGGAAACAAAAGGATTCGAACCGATCGTAAGGCCGTCTACCTAGTTGATACGAAGTATCCTCAGTTTATGGCATAACATTCAGGTAGCCAGATACTATTAATAGACAAAATACAATCCAAGGAAATACCTAGAAACAAACTATTTATAATTTCATTAACGACCTCTGTGGCGTGGCGGTTAGTGAACGAGACCGCTACGCAGGAGGTGCGGGTTCGATTCCCGCTCAGTGCAAATATTTGTGTGCATGAAATATGAATATCTTGTAAGTTAAAAATATTGTAAGTTAGGACGTCATTTTACTTCAACACGCTGCATGTCTGCAGACACGCGTCCATAATAGTTGGCACCGTTGAACATGGCTTCCGGTTCAAACTGATAGCTTATGTGCTGGCTGTCATGTTTCGATAGGTAGATAAACAGACTTAGAATTAACGATATAGGTACAGCGTGTAAATGAATGGCGTGATACGAATTACCTTGGATCGTTTCAAGAAAATATGGGAGTGCTTTCGTGGTTAGAGGTCCTCCGACACGACAACGCTTGAATTACTTACATTTCACTTTTCGAAGTTCTTTTTTAGTAAAGCGTTTTAAATTTTTATAAAAGTAGCTTTTTGATTTATACTTTTAAAATTGATCTCCTTGTCAAGCACTTTTATTTGACCCATAATGAGGGACTTGTGAAAAAATATGTAACCCGCCATTTTGTGGTGGCGGCCATCTTGGACTGATTTTCACCAAACGTGGCTAAGAACACTTCCGACAAATTCATCTTTCAAACAAAATAAACTAGATTCAAATCAGTTCATCCGTTTGGAAGCTACGAGGCCACAGGACAGACACAATTGTGAAACTCATAACACTTCGTCATTTTTACGTCGGAGGTAAAACACAGGGCTTGCCATTATTGTGCTATTACTACCTATCCTTATAGCGAATGACAAATACAAATTAAAAAAAATATAACTTTCAAAATATGAAACCAAAATAGGTACATAATGTATGTACCTACATTTTTTTGGCTGGTGAGGTAAAGCTGTTTTAAAATATAAACTCTTAAATGCATTGCATAATTTAGTAAATTCGACATACATAATGAAGTATTATGTTGGATTACAAGGTACTCTTTGGTGAAAATCCCGGACCATGAGGTGGTCTTAGACAGTACTCAATAATCCAATAAATTCAATAGTTCGACATTGCTCTGCAAAACGTTTGTGGGATTACCGCGGGTATTATAGAGATGCTTAAAGCTAAAGTTATAAGTTTTGAAGCTAAACGCAGTTGAAGCTAACAAGTTTCAGCTGTGTGGGTACGGGGTTTCATTAAAACTCTGTGAGTACTCATAGTTTAATTAGTTAAATACTCTCCATCTGCATTAGAAGTTTTGAAACGACGTCGATTGCTTAGTGGTTAAGGAGACGGCTTTACGATCGAGACGTCCTGGGTACGAATCCAGGCCATAACAATACTGAGATGAGCTCACTCCTAAACTTATTGTGCTTAGCTCAAGGAACTGCTAATATTCTTCAAAAAAATAGGATCATAATTTTTACAAAGTCTGGGAAAGTTTCAATGCGATAGTTTTGCATATTCACACTTGCACTTATTGTCCGTTGATTGTAGGCATATGATTTTGAAACACATATTTATTGTCAGTTTCCATTCTGTCATCAAATGTCGATACTTAAAATTGCAGATGTGTGCCCAAAATTATCGTTGATTTGTGTGATTTCACAAAAACAAACACACACACACACACACACACACACACATAAACACACACACGCGCGATTGTTATTTACGAGTTCACACTTTAATTTAGGCTTTGGTAAACACACGCAGTCCCATACGGATTTAAGTCCACAACTGACTAATAAAAAAGAGAAAAAAAAATAGTAAGGAGGTTTAAACTTAATTCCACGTACGAAGGAGTATGAAAACAACAATAGTCTACGAATATATTTTTTTAATAATTATTGTCGAATTTCGACTACTGCGCTTTGCTTAGTGCTTTTTATTTTATGCGACATTAAGTTCTTGAGTAGATCGTTCTAAAATACAACGGCTGTCGTATGCATCAGCATACATATCAATAATTTTAAACAATATTAGACCACCTAGTGACATCTCTTGCAGCATTCGTGATGAACTAGAATAAAATCTACATAGGTTTATGCTAAATTTTCACGTGTTTTCTAAAATGGAATCGTACACCTTCAGCGTTTTATGAGTGCCTGGTACTAGGTGCATGATGTTATGCACTTATTGCAACGTACCTTGCATACTGCAACACTTTTTTCACCCCCCTCCCCCCCAAGTTTCAGCTTCATCAACGGTAATAACGTGTTCGGTATGTCTTGGTTGTGTGCTGTGTAGCTGCATTCTACACCACGGCGGTCATTGACAGCAATGCCTATTTTACATGTCGAGTGGAAATTTCCTCTTCGGGTTTCATACTTCCGAGGTCGAGTATACCAGGGTACCAGAAAATACAGAAGTTCTCAAAGCATGTTACTAAATAATATATTCCATCAATAAATAATGATCCAAGAGCTCAAGGCGGCCAGACTTACGTTATTTTATAACAGCTGAAAATTTCTCAGAGTATCCCGCCCACATAGGTAAGAACAATCTGTGGGTATTCAACTGGAATAATAATTACTTTGACAAGCTTTGCATAATATTATTGCAGAAAACACGTCATCCATTGTATGGCGCCACCAATTAGTATGGCGATTGAGTTGACTGATGAATAAAATAATATAATGTAAGTATACATAACATAATATGTATTTAACTTATAAATCGGGTTTATTTAAGGTATTTCTGTCTAAATCCAAGTAACGCACTCGACCATCTTTGTCACGCACACAAGTACAAAATTATATTCAAACTTATAAACAAAAAGCCATCGGACAAATTTTAAGAATTTTTTGAAATTTCAAAATTGTTTATTTAAAAATCCCTCCAAAACGTCACGTTAGGAAATCTGAGAACGCGTGACGTCAACCGTGTTTAGCCGTGTTCAGCCGCGTCTCCTACATACATTTTAATACACTGTCAAAGTAACCACCATACCAACTCCAAACTCACACTCATAGACTGTTCTTACCTGTCTTGGGCGAATGCTCTGAGAAACGACTTTTATTAAATAACGTCAATCTGGCCGTAAGCGGGCTCTTGCTCTATGAGATCATTATACTGCAACATTGAACGATGAAATAGAATAAAATCTACATGACTTATGCAAAATGCTCCCGCATTTTACAGATACTTTCAGTATTTTATGAGAACCTGGTATCGGGATCTGAATATGATGCAATTGTTGCAATGACCTACTTACCTGCATTTCTCATTTCTCATCTTCCTTGCGTTAATTCCGGCCGCATCCGGAGATTTAACTTTTATCATGGGTATTTTACAGAATGAATGACAAAAATGACCTATATGTCATATAATTTGATTGCCACCGTGAATGAAAAACTTAACAGCCCTTCACTGATACGCTGTTAATGAATTAAGGGATGAACACAAAGATTCATGAACGCGGACACGGTCTACAGTATTACGGACGGTCTTCATTCCACGGTACGCCGAAATCGTAATCCGTACCGTACCGTAAATTCGCAAACCGTGTAATGGTGTTTTAGGCGCACACGATTTTTCACATAACATAACATAAACTCACACGTTTATCCCCGAAGGGGTAGGCAGAGGTGTTAGCACCCACATTCGCCAGTTTATGTTTAGGTCCCAATGTAATAGGTGACGAGCCTATAGCCATTAACCGGACACTTATAAACCAGCGATAAATACACACATAACTGTGCCATGTATGCATTGGTGTGTGCCATGGTAAAAAATAAGATCGAACTCTAGACCTCGTCTTAACTAGCAGTCCGTTACCCATACCACTAGGCTACCGCGGGTGTATCTTAATCTTAACAAAAAAGGCACACGATTTTTCTTAACGAAAAAAAGGCTTAATAACTGTTTTGTTAGGTGCTATACAGCTTAGTGATACATTTGACATTGAGTGTTAACTCCTATAGTTATCACAAAATAAAAGGCCCGTTTTGACAGTTCGCGCCCATGAAATTCTCAGTTATTTACCAATTGAAATGTTATGAAGGTTATTACATTTTTCATAGACAGGTACCGCCCACTCGGCTTAGTGCTGTGCATAACGATTTTTATTACGTTGTCCACAGACTATTAATAATCAATTAAGGAAAAAAATATCGAGTAAGATATGTTTTTCAAGCCCGATTTTTATTTATTTAAACTAGTGTTTAGACCGAAATTAATTACTGAACTTCACTGCGTAGTGATCTTTTACTAAAAATTATGAGCTTGGAGCTTAAAGCAGTAAATAATGGCAGCATAGATTGTTATAGAATGACGTGTCTCTGACCAAGAGGCATACGCGTGTCTTCGCCCGTCTTGTGAAGTTGACTGTGCGGCCGTTACGTTTGGTTTTGTTGATTTTTGAATTATTTTTGACTCAGATGCCGAGACAACTCGACACCTCCCGGAGATGCCGAGACAACTCGACTCTTCGAATATATCTACCGAATTCGAATTCGAATACTGCCGATGCTCTAGTAAAGGCACACATAGATTTGACTTGTACACTGTATAGCCATGGCACCACCGTTTCTACGGGTCTCTCCGTTTGGCGGGTCGCCTCGCGCCGTCCCCACTGGTCCCATTTGTACCATTACCTCTGCCCGGCTATACACTTGCTAACCCCTGAACGCAATGCAACCGAGGTTGGATTACTATGAAGGCTTTTCCGCATATATGCATGGTGGTTATTTTTGACAAATTCGTGCCATCAAATTTCTACAACTAGATTCTTGTTGTTCTTGATATTCCTGTTGTTTTTGTGATTGAGTGAATGTTATCATAACAAAAGTATGAAATAAAAGCAAATTGACCTTTCATAATACTGTATCATTTTATAATACCTACAATATCAAAGATTAAGCTAATTTTTCTAATCAGAACTTTAAACCAATGTACTTTATATACATATATTCAAATCGATAAAATCCCCATGCAAACTGGATTCGATTAATCGTGAGTATCGAGTACCGAGTCGTTTTGTTACATCACTAGTTATGCCATTAAGGCATATGCCAAAACGGGCCTTTTATTTTGTGATTAGTATAATTCATTTATTTGTCAGAATCTTACATGTCAGGTTCCATATGGGCATTTGGTTCTCAGAGGGGTCTGAAAATGCCAACTAACTACTCAGATTGTATACTAAAATTCTATAATCTTTAAGAGTATGTGTATGTCTATTTGGGATCAGATCAGAAGAGCTCTGTAGGAGGTACCTATTTAGTTTAAACAGCTTGCCCATTTACAACTTCACTAACTATCGCTATAATCAAAAATTATTTTATTTGGCCTCTTATTGAGTGAATGTAACGATGATTGAACTCCTTTTCATTTTATTTTAGTCTGTATAGGTAAATCGTTAAAGTCTAAATTCAGTGGCTTTTTTTTGGAATTGGCTTAGTGGCGTTTGAATGTTTGTATAAAGACCAGAAAGTAAGGTGCCGTTTAGAGGTCTGTACAGAATAAATGATTCTTGAATTTGCGGTGGCCTAGTGGTATGTGTAATGGATTGCTGAGACGAGGTCTCGGGTTCGATTTCAGGTTTTACCATGGCACACACCTATGACTTTCCGATGCTTTTCGAAGTTATGTGTGTATTTATCGCAGGTATAAGTGCCCGGTTAGTGTCAATAGGCTCGCCACCTTGGGACCTAAACATAAACTGGCGAAATGTGGGTGCTAGCACCTCTGCCTACCCCTTCGGGGATATAGGTGTGAGTTTATGTTATCTTATTTTATGAATTTTGATTTTTGACAGTGGAAGAATATTTATGGGTGTCCAGTTTGCTTAACAAGTAGAAAACAAGTAAAAGTTCACAAACTATTATACTCATTTATGTTTACATGGATTCAACGACAACAATAATATTATGCCATGAAATCCTTCACTGCAACTTGTTGCTGCTGCAGCATACATAAAATTGTCACATTTTGTTAGGATAGAATACGTTCTTTTATTTTATGCGCTCCTAGTATCGTGATCTATTTTGATGCACTTACTGCATTGCAATTCATATTTCATTCATGAGTAGTGGGGTAATATCGTTCTATTTACATAATTTGTCAGCCAATCGTTTCCACGTTTCTTTTGGTTCATATTTCCTTTGTTCAAATTCCTTTGGATTTCTGCGATCCTGGTACTTGTGCAATTTAGTGCCGGCTTTGATTAGCCTCATGCAACGTTTTCATTAAGCTGTGGCAATGATTATAAAAACTATGACTCGTTAAGTATGCTCTTTAGCTAACGTCACGAATGTTTGTCGTAATATCTCCGATGCTACTCAGTTAATTACGATTTGCATCCAAAGCCTGCATTTTTAAGGTCTTGATTACAAAGTTCTTAATGGATCTTACTCATAATTTATATCTAATGGGTAATCAATTAAATTACTCTTTATTCACGAAACATTTAATGATATTCCGTGCAACTTTGATTTCATTCTAACAAAAGTCGATTAATATGTAACTAATGGGTAATTTAGGTAAAATATTGAAGTGCTATTTTATATTCTGTAGAATAAAATCTGCATAGACTTATGTAAACTTGACAGCTTTGTCTGCACTAGGAACAGATGACTTCTAGTATTTTATAAGAGCCTGGTATCGGGATTCAATTTGATGCAGTTGTTGCGTTGCATCTAATAATGTGTAATGCAAATATCGCCGCATAAAGATTCTATTTACAGATTTCCCAATCGCGGCCATGTTTCTTGCAGTTTGTGTTCTTTGTTTCAAATTGCTTACTTAGTATTTACGTACGATATTTCGGAATGTGGAATTGCGTTGCAGTTTCAGTGCCGCAATAGCCCGTTGTATCAGTAGTCCGATTAAATATTTCGATGATCGAGCTAGTGTTCAGAGCATTCGTCATAAAGCATCGTAATTAATTAGCAATAGATGGAGATGCTAACGAGCTTTTTAGCCTACGTCTTCAGAGGGCCAATATGGCCGTTCGCACCTAGGTTGGATTTGGATGCCCCGAATTACCATATACCTAGGTTGCATCTAATGTTTTAAGAATGCCTATATTTCAAGTACAATGTGCTAATATCACGTCGTATTGAATCTATTTACAGCATAACCAATCGCGACCTTGCATTATAATGTTGAGTCGTTTTTCTCTGTTCTTTGGTTGTCTCGCTCCTTTCAGCAAATTTTCTTTATATTTTATTCTTACGAGTTATGAACTCCTAGTACTTGTGAACAACAATGTTGCTTGCGGCGCAAGCCACGGACGTGTCGCGGTCCGTTGGATATATTTGAAGGACCGTGGTAGATCGATATATGAATAGGTCCCTATTAATTGAGGTCGGCGTATCATATCATTCTCCTCCACATATTCTTATCAGATGCCATGTCCTCAGTCACCCCCTTCATTGGCCATATCTTCTATCATGCAATTCATCCATCTTTTCTTTGGCCTAAAGCCTCCACATTCATACTTTGGACCTTTTTAACAATATTACTGTTATTATTATATCATCTTTTCACATAATATATGTTCATACTAAGACAGTCTTTCACTCCTTATTTTCTATTAACTGCTGTCACTTTGAAACTGTCTCCAATATCATTTCTTCCCTTCCTCAAATTCAAAATGAAAGATATTTCGTAAAGTATGTGACGTTGAAGTGATGTCTTGTATTTAATTACACAAGTTGTGGACGAGTGTTGCGAAGCCATAAAATGAGGATTTTGATTATCTACAAATATTATTTTTACGTTGGTAACTTATTCAAAAAAATTGCACTAGAAAGTAGTGAATTTTTTTAGGGTGGTTTTGGTTGGTAATGTAATAAATCACATTGATAGATAGCATTATTTATAATTATAATTATGATGAGTATGGAACGATATATAAAACTGTTTGTTTTAGGTCAGGTTGTTTTAGGTCTACGAGTAATTTGCTACAGTTGTTATATAATATCATTTTGGTCACTCATTTGTTACTTTATTACTGACAGATCAGTAGTAACTCTTATAATTAACATAGAAACTGCAATACAGTCTTAATCCTGGAGAAGAGAATTAATTATATTTCACACTGTGATTCCTGGATCTATCTATCGTAGTTCCTAGCCCTATCACTCAATCTATGATTTTTGTATCTCAAAGCATTAATTTTATTTACTGAAGTCAATATCTATGACGTTTCGCACACATTACGTGGCAAATGCGGCAATCTAAGTTGGTAACAGCGGCCCTAAAAACGCCAAATTTGACCGGTGACCTCTTCTAATCACACCAAGAATTACTTTGCCGATTAAAATAATCCTCTGCTGCACTCATACGCCTGTAACCGTTACCCCTAAATCATTGAACCAGTAATGACAGTGTATTTATCGTTGTACAAAGTTATTTTTAGTGTGCACGTCACTAGTTCATATAAAATAGTCGTAACTGTATATCCGGATATTACATTTTGTGTGATATACAGATATCGGATGTAGCACATAAATAAACCTTATTATTTATAGCATCTCATGTTGAACTTGATCTATATTAGACGTCATATTGACGGCAGATTAATTTACTGTAACCGCTGGTGGAAATACCTTAATGTCATATATTAGTCTAGCTTATCATCATTCTCTAAACCTTTTCCTAACTCAGTTGAGGTCGGCTTTCCAGTCTAATTGTGATGCGGCTGAACTTTCATATTTTCCGTCAAACGACTGCCATCTGACCTCCACAATCAATGTGACCAATGGCGATATCGAAGATCCAACTAGACTGGTTGGACTTTTGAGGGCTCCAATTACCCGTAGCGACTGTCATAGATGTTTGTATTGCAACCGGGACCGACGGCTTAACGTGCTCTCCGAGGCACGACCAGACCAGTGCAAACAGCTATATTCATGCATAGGCATACAACTTTTTGCACTGAGGGGGGATCGAAGCCGCGCCCCGTGCGTAGCAGTCGCGTGCACTACCGCCACGCCACGGAGGCTATATTAGTCTAGAATCTTATATTAATTCTATGCCCCAAATTCTGGATAACGATATGTGAATGAGATATTTCTCTGTTGGATCTAAGCTAGATCACTAGACTAAGCATAGAACTCGTACACTATCACCCGTGTCGCATCTGAAGCCAGTCAGACTCGTACAGAGCAGGAATTTGTACCTAATCATCACCTCATTACATGGTCTATTACTAGATATTATTCTATTTCAGATGACACCCACTCACTTAAATATTCGAGATATATTTTAATATTTAATGATTAGGACTATCTGGCCCGACATACTTCGAACCGACCTTGAGTCAAGGGATGTAGTGTTGTTATTAATAATGAATGAAATATAATAATGAATCGTCGTCGTCGTCGAATCCATAAGGTCAAAGGTTCTTCATCCGCTCGCATATTTTCGATATTTTCCTTTCTCCTAATTGTCTCATGTAACGATAACTCGTTACGTGAGACACCCAAAATTTTACCTCAAAGGAATGTCTGCGAAAAAGTCTAGTACGTTGTTGACTTGCATGGGAGGTTGACTTGGACATTGAGGCAATTGGTAGAATTCTGCACACCCAGTATGAAGTCTGAACATTGATCCGTGTCCGGTTAGCGGCCCTTCCATGATATACGCTCGAAGTCGGCGACACTGACGAAGCTCACATTAAATATATTTTTAAAACTTAACATTATTTTTTCATTAATAACTTTGTAACAAGATTGACACATTAATGAGTGACAGACGTCGTTAAATCTATGAGAAGTTATAACTACTTTATTATCATCTTAAAGCCCGTCACGAAAGGCGTGGGTTCGTGCAGTCATATATTATAAAACATGAAACAAAACGGCGAGCGAGTAGGCAATTTAGAGAATTATTCATATCAGCGGAATGGCTAATTTACGTGTTTGTTCTGTTTATAAACAGTTTGGGAGTGGAACTCATGGATAAATACTTATACATAATTAACCTGTGAGTCAGTTCCTTGTCGTCAATTAACGACCACCAAAAGAGATCTGCATTAGTATAGATAAGAATGATAATATTTATTCGTATATGTATCTACTAAAGTACATGGTACTCCATAGAAAAAATATGCGTAGCGTGGTGGTTTTTGAAGACACAGAAAAAACGGGGTAGGCAGTAATAGGTAGAGATTGGATGATAAACAAGCGTGGAAATGAGCTGTTCACTCAACTTGCTACTCAAGCAAATTTCTATATAAAAACTAAGGAAATGATTGTAAATAGACCAAAAAAAAGTTCCTTGACGGAGTCTTCACAGGCCGGGGCCACGTTTCGAACCAGTGGTCTTTAAAACTACGCAACGGATTTTGATGCGTTTTTTAATAGATACAGTGATTAAAGGGGAATGTTTATTTATGTACATAACATCATGCTACAACCAACTGGTCCGGAGTAGAAGTCAAAAATGTTGTTAAAACGGGTTGACGCAGACGAAGTTTCGCGGGTCAGCTAGTTTATATTATAAACAATAGGTACACGTGCAAACCGAAATAAATGCCATATTCACTTACGCTCCATTCATTTGAATTAAGCGTTACAAGTGACAGGTGCGGCGTGACATCACTAATATTTATCGATTTTGTATAGAGCGTTTTCGAGCGGATCGAAAAATTTGATTTTCCAAATCATGTCTTTCATAATCAAAAAAGATAATACAGTTAGTATTACCTTGTGATCAAGTAGCCGCTGTTAAACCATTGACCTATTTGCTAAGCACATTGTTATGAATTACACCGCCGCGGTTATGAAACATTACTATTTTTAAATGAACACGCGCTCATGCTTGTGTTCCTTGAAACTTATGTTACACAAAAACAAACTGAGTTACTGCGTATTTGGAAGAAAAAAACGTAATTACTTGATAAATTCAATAAACCATTATTCTACCTATCATACTTGGTAGTGTGGTTTTAGATCCAGCTTTCCACCATTGGCCGGTGGTACAAACCTTCTTAGTTGCGTCAGCGGTATTGGGTGAATATATGAAACGATCATGTCGAGAATATGTAGGAGGATAAAGAACCTTCTACCTCTCGTTTTTGACCGAAGTGGAGAGCACTACTAATCCAGTCAGCCTGTGATCACGGTCAGAGGAAAGTGTTTAACATAATTTGTAACATGCAACAGAGGCTTGCTACAGTCTACGTGTCGATAATCTTGCTTCTTCAGTAACGTCCATTGACCTTTATTTAATTTTTTTATAGTGCGTCATATCCCCACGGATACCCCCACCAAAACCGGTTGGGGAGGTTATGTCGGACTCCAACCGACTAAAACCTAAACCCCGAATGTGGCCCATTTTTGGACAATCCATTGATCTGAAAATCTTGTTTCGTACTTTTTTGTTGTAGTTTTTATCGTAATTGAATTTAATTTTTTTTTGTTGTAGAAGCTATTACTGCGTTTATATAGTTTGTATATAGTGTAAAGTTAACGCATTAATTTCAGTCCACTGCTGGTCTTAGGCCTCTCGCAAACGTCGTGATAGACGTACTGCCCTAATTCCTCTGTGTCGGTGTATGGTGGCCTGACTCATATGTGTACGGTCAGGTAAAAATATCGACGTAAACAAACACGGTTTGATTCACTGGTCGACGTACATTGTCACAACAAAGATGAACGAATTACCTACCTATCTTTAACTTTAGAAGATTCTTCTTCTACATCTTTTACATCTATAGGTAGCCTCTCTGGCGTGGCGGTAGGTAGTGAACGCGACTGCTAAGCAGGAGGCGCGGGTTCGAGGCCCGCTCAGTGCTAATATTTGTATGCATAAATATGGCTATTTGCACTGGTCTGTAGAATTATCACGAAATACTATCGAATTCGTAATGTAAAGGTATCGACAGAACGGCACATTGCGATTGGCGGGTTACACACGCATACAGGTTCACAAGAGACAGACTATCAATCACAATGCTCCGTTCTCTCGAAACCTTTACATTACGAATTCGATAGGAGTTCATGCTAGTGCTACTGGTCGTGCCTTGGAGATCACGTTAAGCCGTCGGTCCCGGTTGCCATACGAACATCTATGGTAGTCGTTACGGGTAGTCGCATCTTAATTACACTAGAAAGCCGACCCCAACTGAGTTGAAAATAGGCTCTGGGAATGATGATGTCAAGTGGAATAATATTCCAACCCAGTTACGGTAATGTCTGTTCGCTGATACAGCAATAAACACGTCGATGTGATTACTTTAGAATGGTATTTATGCGTTCGATCGACACAATTATTTATATTAGTTCCGTATGGTATGTTTTGATATCATACTAATATTACAAACTACCGGCTCGTCCCAACATCGTAAGGGCAAATAAATGTTACTGCTAATTCAAATTCACTGAACATGAAATTCCACCAGCATTAATATTTTTTGGGTCAAAGTGAATACTTACATTAAGTGTATTTGTATTAATAAATGGTAGCAACTTCGAAAGGGGTTGATGAGAATAAATGAAAGTCATAGAGGTAATTATTTAGGTCAAAATTTAATAATAGAATTTCTAAAAGGTGTAGAACTAACGGGAACGTTTCTTAAAAAGTTTTTCCTACGAAGAATAAACTTTTTCGGGTACGACTTCTGCATTCTAAACATTTATAACTGACTTATATGACCTTATTCGAATAATCGTAGATAAATAAACATAGCCTTCTATTTCTGTTACAAATTTTCATTACACTGACCAAAGCTTGGATATTTTTAAGCTGAATGAACTGAAACCACACTCGCAATAGTGATTGGATTGGATCAATATATTCCAAATGTTTTGTTTTGATAAATATTTGTACAATTCGGCCGTCAGATCATCCGCACAAAGTAATGACTGCAGTGTATGCTGATAGGTAGCTAGGTTGATTGTGATGTAGGTACTTTATTAGTACACACGTAAATGCGCATTAAAACACCTTCCATATTAGTGATATACATACGAATATAGGCAGAGCTGTATTAAACACCCACATATTGGTGAAAGTACTACTGAAAGGAAACATTATAAATTTCGTATAGGGTAGACAGCACGAATATGACTCTACTCGTTTTCGGATGATAAAAAAAAAATAAAGGCCACGGTACCTATCTTTCTCTTTATGGGGCCACCTGCCACCATGAGCCGCTTACGTAATATACAGTAAAGGATCAACGAGATATTCACCATGTTTGATATGAGGTTATCCGATATTTCGACGCTTTTACAAGCGCCATGATCACTGATGTACTGAAAATCGCTGAGTTAATTCTTACTGGACCAACCATATAAATCTACCCTCTTACTCAATCGATTTTGGCCACGTTATCACTTTGTATTCGATCGTGACACGCAACCCTCACTGTATTACACGACAGTATTTATGAAAGACCATTTCTTTTATCATGAAAGACATGAAAGTTTGTATTAAGAACCACGGCAATCTAAAATCTCTCAAAGATCTTCCGTCTATCTTTCTCTTCTGTTTTAAGGAATAGTAGTACAGACCTATAAATGATGATCCTTACTTCAAGAAACATGATTCATTCAACGTATACCTTCTCTGAACTCTCTCAAGAAGATTTACATCACAGGTTTACCAAAAGATCTTCATCTTAACTTCAGTCGCTGAGTTTTATTTTAAGACCCACCTTGAGCGCGTGCTTGGACAATGTGCGGACACTCTGCGATGACAAACAGATGTGTAGGTTGATGGAAAACACGCCGCGACGACCACTCCGGGAATGTTCACACATCATACGGAGCAGTGAAACTAAACTGCGTACTATAACACTCGGTTATGACGGAATGTGTTGTGTCAGTGATAGCTGATCTCCTCGAGACTCTCTAGTCTTTAAACAAAGTTGCAGTATTAAAGTTTTTAGTAATACTTACAGGGACAATATGTGTCTCTCAACCCCCTTTCCCCCTCTACATGGGTGGTTGCACGCCCCTGGTGTTGCAAATGTCTATAGGCCACGGTAACCAGTTTCCATCAAGTGGGCCGTGTACTTGTCTGACACCTAAGTAGTAT
Source organism: Pelosia muscerda (assembly GCA_963691645.1). NCBI lineage: Eukaryota > Metazoa > Arthropoda > Insecta > Lepidoptera > Erebidae > Pelosia > Pelosia muscerda. Next base: position 1,074,916 of record OY829098.1, on the reverse strand, counting down.
AAGAAAATACTTACTTTCTTCATAATGAAACTCCTCTGACCGTCGCCACGGCTGACTCGCTGCTCTCTCGATATAATTCAATCTTCTATGTGAGGTGAATATTTCATTTCGAGCATATTTGATGTTTTGAAAAAAAAATAAAAATTAGTTCCAAAATATGTTCTTTATATACTTTTTGTAAAGTATTTAAGCGTTACTTTTGAATTATGTTGAAGGGACAGCAATAACTCTTTTATCCTTTGAGATTTCGACGTTTCTATTTTTGTGAAAACGGTAATGAGATTTTACAAGTACGGTAATTAGATCTCAGGATATGGTAATGATGGTTCACTGCGCAGATGCGTGGGCAGAGCGCTGATATGGCCCTGGGTTGGCCGGGGTGCGAGGGATATGCAAGCCAACCTCACCTCCGGCATCCAAACGACCCACACAGGCGACCGTGCAGTTTAGTCGGTTGGAGTCTGGTATAAAGCTTCATAGTAATCCAATTTCGGTTGGATTGCGTTCAGGGATCAGCAAGTGCATAGCCGGGCAGAGGTGATGGTGGTCGCAGTACTAGTGGGACCAGTGGGTCTTGGCGTAGTCTAGTGAGAGTGGTGCGGGGCGATCCGCGACCAGGGAGACCCGTAGAAACGGTGGTGCCGCCGCCGGCCGCCCGCGGTATAGTACAGGGGCCCAACCGGGGCTAACCACCCTGGGAGGATGCCTCACCAGATCGTCATGCCGGTTGGTGACCGGACGTGGGAACCCGGCGACCATTATCGGGGAGGGGGGGGGTACGGGGGCCCTTCCGATCGGCGCGTCGGCTCTCGCCACTCCTCACATTCATAGACAAAACCAATCTCCTGCGTTTTGTCACGCGGTACTGCGACGACCATCATCTCTTTTCACGCCTCCTCTTACCCCTCCATGGCAGTGCTCTTCGTTTTCCCACAAGTTCGCTATTTGAGGTGGAGTCAACGAACATCTGTGGGCTCCATGCAAACCTCAACGCCGTCCACCAACATCTAGAGACGGTGAAACCAGCCTTGCTCTTTCTTACGGTGACCCAAATATACCGCCCTGATGACACGACCTACCTGCTCTACCCCGGCTATGTTCTAGAGGAAAATTTCCGTCCCAAAGCCGGGGTATGCGTGTTTGCTAGGGCGGATGTTTGACCTTGAGGACCCATCCTTTTCTGTCCTGTGGGTACGCGTAGACCATGGCTGTACGAGTCAAATCTATGTGTGACTTTACCGTTCCCATACTGAAGATGCCGAGACAACTCGACTCTTCGAATATCTGAGTCAGGCGGCAGATGATGCGTAGGAGCGGTTTCCGAATTGTTATTTTTGGCGGACTTTAACGCCCACCACGAGATCTGGGTTGGGCTCCTCCAAAACAGACCATGCGGGCAGAGCCACCCACGCGTTTGCTCTGGCTTACGGCCTGACCCAACTGGTACACGAGGTCACTAGAATACCAAGAGGGTCGGGCCTAGCAACCTCTTTGCTAGACCTTCAGCCGACGAGCCACCCAGACCAGTACAATGTTTCGGTGCAAGCCGCTTTAGGCAACTCCGTCCATTGTCTGGTCTGTTCCAAGGTGCCTATCTTAGCGCCCCCACGACCAGTGCAGGGAAATCGACGTCTCTGGCACTACTCGTCAGCGGACTGGGATGGACTGCGTGACTATTTTGCGTCCATCCCGTGGGTTGAGCGCTGGACCCATCGGATAGTGCAACTGCTGTCGTCGGTGAGATCAGTCTGGGTATGGAGTAGCATATCCCATTCGGTCGCGCGTTCGCTGCCCCGCCCCCCCCCCTGCGTAACCCTGATGGATCCCTGGCCCATGAGCCGCAAGAGAAAGCAAATTTGCTGGTTAATCTCTTTGCGGCCTAGAATGGTAAAAAATGGTAATTAGAAGAACAGTAATTAGATTTTGAAGTATTTTTATTTAAATACTCCAGTTTTTGATAGATAAAGACCTGATGACTTTACCAGCGTATAGAAGATCTATATTGGATACACCTGACAAATAATTATAATAGAAGTTATAATTTAATTACCTTTGAAAATGCGAATGGTATATAGAAATATTTTGAACCACTTCACTTTCCGAACAGGAGAACTTTAAATTACATAGTTTGACTCGCTGTTTGATGCGTGAGTTTGGGTTGGTAGTATAGCGGTGATTGCCGCCGAGTAATTTATGTTCAGTTTAGTGCATAGTGACGCTTGAATTCGAAAATATCGAATCTAGAATATCGTCGAATGGTAATTATGGGTGAGACTAGGGACATTTTTCAAAGTCGTATTAAACTAATTAAATTTGTTCTTTCGTAAACAATATATCCTATGCAATATAGATTAGTTAATCTATTAACCGAAAACGTATATAAAAATTCGTTCTTCCAACAGATTTTTAACCAGGATGTACTAATTTATTAAAATCTGGAGAAAGGGACACCGATGGTAATTAGATTTTCGGTTTGGTTTTTTAAATTTCGAGTATTTCTAATAAAATACAAGATGTTTTCAGGGTTGCGCCTAATACACTGCTACGTTAACTAAATAAGAAAAATATCAGGTTAAGATTTCTTTAACGTTTAATGTATTCTTTATCGTCCGCCGCGTAATGTGCACGAAATGAAATAATCACCCGTGACCGTAATGAACAAACTCAATTTTAATAGCGTGCAGTGAGCATTTTCCGGTCAGCGCACAATGTTTCAAAATCCAAAGGGAGAAATTAAGTTATCATTAATTGAGTATTTTAATTGGTTTGAAGGTGGTGGACAGGGTGACTCCCCACTGCCCCCCCCCCCCCTGGCCAGTGAAGGCGGAACAGTCGTGAAGTTTCACGCTAGGTTCTCGCGAAAGCAGCATTTGCTTCGCTCCAAAATAACTTCGGTGTGTAAGCTCCTTGAAAAATAAGATACCCTCCAAAATAATATTAGCATAGATACCTACTTACATAAATAGGTACTTGAAAACATAATTCGACTTTTGAAAATTATTGAAATAATAAAACATTATTTTATGCATTGAGGGTGTACTTGAGTACTTATAAGTGATCATTAGAAGAGGATTATACAGAAGGCATGTTTTCTCATGTTTATTTTGTTTTACGTTAAACGATCATTAATAGAAGCAAAGAAAGCGTTTACACAGCTGAAATAATAACAGACTATTGCTTGTAAACCAAATGATATAAAAATTGCAATATTTTGTATCACGCTAACAGTAGGCAGCATACTTATAGTTTAGTGTGTGTTCTATATGACTTGTGAATGCCAAGAGCAACAGCATCAACCATCAAAAAACCACAAAATGAAACTATTTTAGAGCAAAGAAATTAAAAATACTACTAACTAACTAGAATCAATAAACCTATCGCAGTCCAGTTCCACTGCTGGAAATAGACCTCTCTCAATGCTGGGAGGGTTTGGCCTACTATTTCCAAGCTGGCCAGACCGGTAGGCACAGCGTTTTGTGGTTTGATATTTCCGTTCTGTCACACCGATGTCGTCTACGTATCCATCAGTCGCCTCTTACGACCTACCTTTTACCTTTCGGATGATATGTGGTGTATCTATACAAACAGATGTGATACAAAGATATTATACCTAGGTTTAAAAAGTCGCCTATCACTACATAGTATAAAACAAAGTCTCTTTCTCTGTCCCTATATCCCTATGTATGCTTAAATCTTTAAAACTACGCAACGGATTTTGATGTGGTTTTTATTAATAGATAAAGTGATTGAAGAGGAAGGTTTATATGTATATAACAACATGCTACAACCAATTGGTGCGGAGCAGAAGCGAAAAAAGTTAGGTACATAAACGCGGGGACGCAGACGAAGTTGCGCGGGTCAGCTAGTTAAATAAATAAGTATGCCTATCAGACTAGAGAGAGATTATAGTTATAATTAAAATAACAATCCAACACTACCGTTATTTATTAGGTTTCAAATAATAATAGGTATTCACATATATTATGAAATTGCCGAAATTTTCTTACAGATCCATAAGTTCGTTATTCCTGTAATTTAATAGCTATTGCCATTATTTATATTTTGTTTGAAAGTTGATTTCAAGATTTAACAACTTTGTATAAAAATTTTATTGTCCACTTGATAAATTTAATTCGATCTTCAAAAACAGTGCTAGAACTGTTACCAATTTATACACATACATTTTTATGTGACGAATTAACTTTACGACCAATGTACAATAAACCTTCCTAAATGCCATCCATTTTGATGATAAATATCGTATTAATTTTTTACAACTGTCACTCTTAAATAAATTTAATAAGAGTTGTTATTTTCTTAATGTTGTCTCATTCATACACAAAAAAAATTGGATTTGTCATTCCTAAAAAAATGCACACTGAAAATTGGGTTTCCTCCAATTTCTTCAAACAAAACGGTGATATCTTATGTAACGATTTAATATATGGACATCGCTGGATTTTGTTAATTGGTTTTGTTAACATTTAGGATAACTGCTCCGCTCTCTGGGAATGTAGCACCCTCTGCACAACTCAATCGAGGAGTGCAGAGGGTGGTAGGAGGGCTGTTGACGTCGTGTTTAGTGTGGCTCTCCGAATGAGAATGAGTGTGACATCACACCTTAGTCTGGCAGGAGTCGATGGAGTCACGAGTAGTAAAACCTCGCCAAATTACACAGTCCGGAACATTCCATTCTCATCCTATCGGAACATTCCATTATACCTACGCTAAAATGGCGTTCCATATTTAAAAAGTGTTTATTTTTAATTCGCAGTGAGAAAGTGGCCAAGGTGTGTACGTAGCCAAATGTAAATGGTTCGAATCGTAACCATAAACAACGCATTAGTCTGATGCCAAGAATTTGTGTTAATGCCACACGTGGTTAACGCGGTTATTAACGATTATAAGCTTTGCTTTGTGTATTTGTACGTTTTTATCCGATGTCTTTCTTGTGTCTCCGAGTATCATTACTTTTTCTGTAATGAAACAATATACCAAAATTATCATTAGTAAGTATCTTCCAGACCCATACTTCACCTAGACTCTTCGCATGTGTGAAGCACGAGAGTCCCGTGCTCCAACTGATGATGACACTATATAAGTACAGTGGTGCAGACTATTTAACTGCACTACTGTATAGGGGGATATAGGGGGTATAGGGAAGACTTTCCCTATAAGATTCAAATGATCTAAACAATTATTTAATAAGAGTGAATTTATTTGTAATTACAATAAAAATAAATTCGCTAAATAAATATTATAGAAATGGAATTATTTTTATACGTTAAAATAAATTTATTTGTTTCTATATATATTTCCTTATTATTTGACGGTTCCTATCATTAATTGAGTGCGAGAGATATATATGTATTGTATAATCTCACCTCCGGCACCTCCGGCAATCAAAGACCCATGGACGGCGTGCGTTTTGGTCGGTTCGAGTCCGACATAATCGCCTCCACCAACATTGGCGGAGGTGATATCTGTCAGGATTTTGCACACGACAAAAATAAAATATTAAAGGACCATATAAGTACCCGTGCTTCACCCGGGTGGAGAGCCTAAGTGGGGCACGAGTCCGACTCCGTCTAATTACGTAATACTCTATCGCCACGCGCCGTCTACAGTACGTCTATAGGCGGCTTGACATAACGGAAGCAGAAAGTCAAGTGCGGTTTTACACACTTACAATATTCTAAACGAATACGGAAATATATGTATGTTAATGGTTATTTCATATAGCTGTTCCCCGCGGTTTCACCCTCGCTGCTCAGCACCTGTTGGTCGTGGCGTGATGTTATATAGCCTATAGCCTTCCTCAAGAAATGGACTATCCAACACTAAAAGAATTTTCCAATTCCAACCAGTAATCCCTGAGATTAGCGCGTTCAAACAAACAAACAAACAAACTCTTCAGCTTTATAATATTAGTATAGATTTATAATATTAGTATAGATTAAACCACACTTATAAGATTTTTTTTCAACCTATTACAGTCTAATGAATGTTTTTTCAAGCAATTAGTATGCTAACTGTTTTCAGCGGTTAGAGAATTCCCCCTGTAAAGAAAAAGCTTCGTTCGAGTCACGTAGAAGCATTCAATTTTTCCATTTTTGATTTGTAACAGTAATAATGCCCATATGGACACAGTAGGCATTGGCCTGGTTGATCTTGCGCCTGTATCTATTCAGATTTTAATATTTTCTTCTCTCTTTGGTTCCAGCACTCACGGTTCGGTTCCTGACAAAACGGTACATCGGTGAATACGATCATCAACAAGGTACGTACAACAAGACAAACATACATATATGCGAGCAAAGCATATTACATTTGGCGCATATTATTTTATCTATGCTAACATAAATATTGTGACTGCATCGTCGTTTAGTGACGACTAAAAATAGCTGAACTGACGTCCATGGGCGTCTTTACAGCAAGCGACACGCTGTGATACTGGCTGCATTCTCACTAGAGTTAAAAACGCAATTATAAAGTGACTTTCCACGGTACGTGATTGCGCTGACGAAATTCAAAATTCAAAAATCATTTTTTTTGTATATATAACTTACAAAACGTCAATATCAACAATATTTTATGAATTGGTGAGCAAATTGACCACTGGTTTGAAATGCGGCCTGGCCTGAAAAGACTCCAGCAAGAAACTCAGCGGGCTTTCCTTTTTTTGGTCTATTTACAAACATTTACTTAGTCTAGATACAGGAACGCGGGTACACCCGCATCATAATGAAACGAGTGTTGTCTGTTAAGTGTGTAAAGATAATTACAGTCACCCTGTGCGAGATCAGTACTGTAAGTATTCTTTGTATGAAATACTGTGGATATAGGTACGCCTGCTACATCAATCCTTCACATCCGCACACATGCTTCGACTTTAAGTCCGTATACAGTGCACTGGACCGTGGAAATACATTGATACACGAAACATGCTGTTAGTTTTTTGTTGACGTGTGTGAGAAAAATCTTTACAATCATGCACCGTGGAAAGTCTGCTTAACATAGGGATTTTAAAAATAGAACTGCATATTTAGTTTGAGAGACCGGTAACTATTTAGGACCGTTTTATTGGCGGTCAAGGCCGCACGTTATAATAAAACTACTATACTATGGTTCATATTTGCGCCGGTTGTTTATTTGTTATGAAACCCTCTTAAAGAATGATCCTTAGATAGTTTAATATTAGCGATTTAATATACACACTCACCCAAAAATACTTTACCTTAACTGTTATAATGCCCACGTCTATTTTCTACCATTGCACAATTTTACACCGCTGTTCCGTAATTAGTCTGAAATCCAAATCATACCCCGTTGAAAAAAAATACGCTAATAAGTTTGCAAAAAAAAGTAATTGAAACTCATTGATCCGTATTCTAGTACCTATAATGCAAGTTATGTGTGACTGCAGTCTTGAGTGCGTTTGAGGTGGGGATACCATAGTTTCAACATTGGGGCAAGGAGGTCATCTCAAAGAGATGTCCCTGGGTCAGAGGTGCGAGATGATATGTCTTGTATTATCCTACCTCCGGCAATCAAGGATTTTAATCGGTTTGAGTCCGACATAATCACCTCCACCGCCTTTACTGAAGGTGGTTTCCGTAGGAATTCTGCGCACGATAAGAAAAAGTTTAGACTGCGTTGGGTTACAATATCTCACAAAATGATTAGAAACATTATAATATGTAGTGAAAATTGAAAAAAGTTTTTCTGATCGGGGGTTTTGGGAGCAAGTAGTGTCAAGAAGAAGGCGGCCCTAAGTACCTAATGAGTTTATGTTATTATACCTACTCCACTAACAAACATTTTCGTTAGATGATTTATTTATAGGTTGTTTTTAATTCCAGATAGTAAATACAAGCACGAATCACTATTGGATGGCGACGCCATTTTGTTCGAGATTTTGGATACTTGTCCTAAGGTCAGTTAATTAAGTTATACTTAGTTAGGTAACTTAGAAACAAAAGTGAAGTGTTTGTTTCTGTGATATGCATATTATACTAATGTACGAGTATACTAGAGCTTGGCGGTAATGAACGCGTCTGCTACTCCGGAGACATGAATCAAATATTTGCACTGATCGGATATCCGCCTCAGTGCAAATATGTGTAGGTATGCATGAATATGGCTATTTGCACTGGTGTGGTCGTGCCTCAGAGCACGTTAAGCCGTCGGTTTCATACGAACATCTATGATAGTCGTTTCGTATTCAGCGTAGTTATTTTAATACTGGTAACTCGAGTATTATTCTTACCTTAGGTACAATTTTATAATATCATGGCCTAAAGCTTGTTAATTTTCGAGAAAATACCTATTGGGTAATTTAAAGGTTTACGCAGTTCACTAGATTGTATTTGATTTATTTATTTACATAAATAATTTATACCTATTGTATTATTTACGTACTCTCAAGCATAGTTTAATATTTAACAGTTAAATAGTTACCTTCTAGGTTTTCCGAGTCAGCTCTCTCAGGTTTGAATTTAAAAAAATAAATTTATAAGATAATCTGGCACCCCGGCAATTGTTATCCCAGACGAAGTGCGCCTTTAGTCGGTTCGAGTCTCACAAGACCCGTTTCAAAACGTTTTTTAGATAGGTACAGGTACTCTTTAAGTGTAAGTATCTACTTACCTAAAAATAACATCCACGACAGTAAAATGTAGATAGGTATATAATATCTCTAGAGAAAATCTTCATGTTCTGAAATGGTACACGGATATACCTCAGCAAAATATGCTTCTTGGCCAATCAATCATCATCATTCTCTGAACCTTCTCGCCAACACAGTTGAGGTCGGCTTTCCAGTCTAACTGTGATGCGGCTGAACTTCGATATTTTCCGTGAAGCGACAGCCATCTGACCTCGACAACCAATGGTCCAATGACCATTGGCGATTTCGAAGTTCCAAGCTAGACTGGTTGGACTTTTGAGGGCTCCAACTACCCGTAACGACTGCCATATATGTTTGTATAGTAACCGGGACCAGACCAGTGCAAACAGCCATATTCTTCTTGGCCTATCAATATGGTAACCTAATGGTAATTGTGAAGGATTTATGTTCTCTCTCAGTAAAGGATTTCTAATATCGTGTTGCAGATTATTCATCATTAGCTGTATCTTTATTTAGCGACATCTAGCGCCCAATAGTAATACTTGAATGACTATATTCTTACTAACCACCGATAGATGTCGATAACTTTTAGGTAAGCCAAGCAAACTAACTTTAGTATAAAATTGAGAAATATGGAACTATTGCAAGAAATTACAAGTGAAAGTACAGCTAAATACGTATCTGCATCATCTTGGAGTTATCTTCAATACTCTGGCATGTCCTGCCCTTGCCAAGAATGTATGCTGTACGTTTTCTTGCAATTTCTTGTTATAGTTCCTAATATCTCCAATTTTAAATTAAAGTTGTTGTCTGGGTAGCTACAGGAGTACGTCGCACGTGACGTGTATTTATAGTATTATTTTAGTGCTCTTGTTTATTTTCTTCATTGAGTGATTTTTGTTTTATTCTTTTGTTATTAGCCTTATATATAAAATGCAAAAATATTACATATATTTTTAAATTTTAAATAATGCTAAGTATAAATAAAATGCTATTTTAGCATTTTATACAAGAAATGGAAAATGCGATTATTCGCGTATAAGGAAAGATTTGAATAGCTTCACGAAATTATTCACTCTTCGTTCACTTCTTTTGAAACAATCCGGGATCGTAGGAAACAGTGTTCCCAGGTCAATTTAATTTAATTATATTTCACAGAATATAAATGATCTGCCCACCAACGACATCGCTCAATGGGCGGACGGACTGTTCCTGGTGTACTCCATCACAGACCGAGAGTCGTTCAACTACGTGCGCCGGGCCAAGCAGCACCTGCAGCCGGACATTCCGCTGGCGCTGGTCGGGAATAAAGCTGATATGGTGCACCTAAGACAGGTAAAGGTTCAACATTAGACGAATGATAGAAAGGAGAAGAGAAAGGACAATATATGCAGACTTAACTATGAGTAGGTTCATTACTTATTCACTATTAGTTCATTGATTTCGTTGAGTAACCGAAATTTCGGAGCTGTTGCAAGCGCCATGATCATGGAGTACCCCGTGATGTGTACAACATACATGGTAAATATCCCGATAGATTTAACAGTGAATATGTAAATGACCATGTCAATCTAAAATCAGGTCAAGTACTTTATGAATCTAATCTTAAAACATTCGTGCTGTTGAATGTTTATGGATACTCGTAGCTCCAATAGTTTTATCTTGATTTGACTTGTGTTCTTGACTTTGATGGAAGTAACTATCGTTTCGAGTTTGTAGAACCTTGTCTCTGTCGCACATCAGACCGGCCAGACCCTCCTTCACATTCGAACGACTGCCAAGTCGAAACTCCACGGCATAGTATCTGATGCTGCTGAAAAATATAGAAAATGTTATGATATTAATATGGTTTTACAGGTTAGCCCTGAAGAAGGTGAAATTCTAGCAAAAGATTTTGAGTGCAGCTTCGCCGAGGTGGCAGCCGCAGAACAAGTGAACCAGGTCGGCGAAGTGTTCCACGAGCTCTGTCGGGAGGTCTTGACACACCGACGGCGGGCGAAACACAGCCTTCTCGACCGGATGCTCGGCTCCAAGACCGCCTATAGAGTCTACTCTAGGGGGAAAAGCGACAGCGCCCTCCCAAAAGACTAACTGCATTTAACAATGAACGTGGAATACGATTCTTTTACTTAATCATCCGTAGTAATCTTTTAGGGGCTCTCTGTAAAGGGATTGATTTCGATTCAGCTTTCAGTGGTAGTAAACTGTATTTCAAAATAGGGACGACCAATTTCAACCAATATAAGCAATGCCAGAACTTGTATTGTAGTGACAAGAAGCTTGACGATTTTCTAATGGCGTCTTTCAACGTCTGACTATATTTATAAGGTACCAATTTTGAGGTATTCATTTACATGACTATTTATATCAAATTTCATGTCATTTCTTAACGCGATTATGTACGTAAATTATATATATCTAAACTTAAGCGCTGCTAAGTTGGCGAAGTTATCGCCACTCTTCTTTCTTCTCCGCCAGTCCTGCCAAAATTATATATGACATTAAAAATATATTTAGCTAATAAATGTTTCCTTATAGAAGTCGATTACAAATTTGTACCAAGTTATGATTAGGAACAAAACTAAAGTAAATTCAAAGCTGCCATTTTTAATTAGAAAATCGACTTTTATTAAAATTAAGCGTTGGTCATAATAGACTGTGTCACTCAATGTCTAGAGTCAAACCTTCTAGATTCTAAACTTGTGGATATTATAAAATTGATGTTTATTGTAATTACATATATGAAGTCCACGTAGGCTTTGAGTTTATTAAAGAAAATGTGGTTCTTTTTGTGTGCTTGTCTGCCACATAAGTGGTATAAAAATGTAACTTAAAACACTAAGGGTACATTTTGTAGACTTAACAATATCTAGTACATAAGCATTGTATTGCCGTAAGAACATTTTCAATGTATTACAAAGAAAAAAAATCTAATATCCGTGTACGTGTAACTCTGTGGCGTGGCGGTAGTGAACGCACTGCTACGCCGGAGGCACGGGTTCGATTCCCACTCAGTGCAAATATTTCTATGAATGAATTTGCAAACTTTCTGATTATATTAAATATTACGTCACTAAGTTCACATACAGGAATGATTAACATTTAGAAAATCAGATGATGAAATTAATATAAGAAACTCAAGGATTCTTGAAAGAGAACAACTAGAAAGGATATCATCGATTAGTTCGTGAATAGGTCAACTAGGAATGAGTATTTTCGGTAGTGCTACAATCAATGAAAGATTTCCTATCTTTTATTAATTGTAGAAGTACCGAAAATACTGAATAATTCTTATTATTTTTAATATTATACATATAAAAAGAAGAGTGTCCAAGTCTAGAAATTGAAAAAAAAATTATCATCTGTCTTTTTTTTTCTTAATATGTTTGTCTAATCATTAGGACTATAGTATAAACATGATATCCGTATGTACACATCACAAAATTATCTTGTATTATTTAACATGATTGTATATTATTTTGAGCAAGAAATTCATTTTGTCCGTTCATTACTTTCGATGCTTTCGATTCAATAAGTAACCTTCCCTAATTTTCTTTGTATTTGCAGATTATACATTGTTGACCTAAAAAGTATTTTCTGTTTTTTAATATAAAAAGTGAGATAGGTATAAATAAGCATTTCTTGTTTATTAATTTCTTTGCTAAATTATAAAATTACGTATATTATTGAAACACAATTAGTTATGCTTTGCGAAGTTTTAGTTAACTTCAAAGACTTATTAGACAGTTTTTTTATACCACTTAGGTGGCAGACAAGCACACGACCCACCTGATGGGAAGCGGTCACCATGGCCTATAGTTTTGTGGTGTTAAATATAGTTCATTATGTATTTTATGATCTGTAAGTATCAGAAAATGAGGCTCGTGGTTCTCGTGTCGTTGTCTCATAGTCAGTGAATGGTTAAGTGGAACCTTTTGCTTGTTTGTTAGTTTGTAAAGACAAGAATTATTGAATGTATATTGTTGTTGTGTGCATGCTGACCGAGTGCTTGTAGTAAGTGATGTTTTGTTGTTGGGTAGTGCTGTTTTAAGTTAATAAATGTAATAATAAATAATCTCAATTGTCAATAAATGTTTTATTTAAACAGTACCCTTTGGTTCCTCTTGGCTTCTCGAAATAAAAAAGCTACATAAATAGATAAATGTATTACTCCACACACTGCAACCACTGCAAATATAGGTCCCGGGTAAAACGGGGTAACAGAGATCGAAGGGTGAATAGTAATAAAATGGTCAGAAAAATTCTGTAGTTATTTTCTTTATTGAAAATAACATAAGTAAATAACATTAAAATAACATTGTAATAACAGAATTATCACATATCTGGTAATCAGCTTAGTAAAATTTTGTAAAAGAAATTATTAAACATATTCCATTAACCATTTTATTGGATTTCTATACATGCCGTTTTGCGGTAAGTACAAAACAAAGATATTGCATATTTGCACTAAACAGAAATCGAACCCATGATGCCGACATAACTGATTATCACCGTTACTACACTACAAAAGCCGTCTTTTAAAAAATAAAGATAATCGTACTTATTACAAAGAATTCGAAGTACCTACCTACCTACAGTATGAAGCTCGTGTCAAGTATAACATTTCTGTTAATCTGTTTACCCCTCATTATTATTATTCTCCTGACCTACGTCACATATCAGGTAGATCTCAGCCGAATGCTTTAGAAAAGAACAAAAGCCTGTGAAACTATAAACATATCTAATAAACGTATTCGGTATCACCCCAAAACGGCTATACGACTTATCAATAGACAGACAAACAAAACCATGATGCACGATTAAAAAATGACTAGCCAGTCACAAAGGCAACCCCAGAGTCACACACATAATAGAAATCCGTGCAAAGTGGCCCTAAATTAAAAATAAAAGGAGAGTAACCCCTATGGTGCATCATGGCCGCAGCCCGCCTATCAGGGGCCGCCATCTTGAATACGTCAAGCGATTGACAGTTAAAGTGACAGCAATTCAAAGATGGCACCACATTACATTTTTTGAGATTTTAAGAGAATGATGAATGATTTAAATGATTATCATTTATTTTGGTGACCGGTTTAGAATTTAGATTTAGAAATACATGTCTCTGTAGGTATTAGTATTCTCGTTAAACATGCGAATTTCAGCGTTTTTGTGTGAGTAGTTAGCAAATATACTAACTATTTCGGTTCCTGGATACTCTAGATAGCATTTATTAAAAACGTATATCAGTTCCAAAAAGCTTTGTGATTTTTTTGCGTTAGTCAACTTTACCGACTGACTGTGCGCCAGAGGCTAGTTTGAATTTAGTTTGATATTACATTTCATTGCTACATGGAACAGACCGTATTAGTTTGTTATATAGAGTTATCAGGGCCAACTTTACGATTGCAATTTAACTATTACTTACTGTAATAATATTAGGTCGTTAGGTACATATGGACATGCCGTTTTGTTTGAAGAAATTGGAGGAAACCCAATTTTCAGTACTAGCATTATTCTAGGAATGACAATAGTTATTTGTGCAACAAGAGAGCAAAACTGTTTTTTGCTGCGAGTGCTGATTTTGAATCCTGAGCAAGCGAGGGATTCTAGGATTGAATCACGAGCGTAGCGAGTGATTCTACTGTAGAATCCTGAGCGTAGTGAGGGATTCAAATGCACGAGATGCAAATAATTTTGCTCTCGTGTGGCACACATTACTTTTCACTTCAGCAGCGAGAACACATAAGAAATATTACTTAGAAGATAATGCAACACTTATTAACAGAACAGAACACCTATTATTAATTAAAATAATGCTGAAAATTTTAAAAGTTAATAATTAATCTAATTATGTACTTATTGCTGTTCTGCAAATTTAAAGTTGAAAGTTAAAAGTTAAATTTTATACCCGTTATTTTTAAGGTGTGTTCAGAAACAGCGTACATGACATTTTATTTTTCAAATGTTGATAATAGTAATCATTATAAATACTTATGCATTACTTATTTTGGTATTCAATAACATTATATAATTATTAAATAATGTAAATAAAATACATGGTTATTCTTTTACAAATATCTTTCAAATTTAGAATTTCGAAATAGGACCTTTGACGTGCCACAAATTAAAAAAAAAACCTTCAAAATACTTGTGTTTGTCACTCGAACTTTTTTATGGACGGCCAAGAGACAGAGTGCAGTGTATGTAGTTCGAAAGTTATTCGCGGAACAATTCTTTTTGAATCTATGGTTGGCACTCTTTATTGAAAATTAAAAAAAAAAATTAAAAAGCTACTTTGTCTCACTGAGTGAGCAAAATCGCATTTTGCACACTGTTTTTACGCAGCAAAACTCACTTGTTTGAGCTGCTGTGGTGAAAATTCAAATGTTATGTTCTTTTTTGTGTATGAATGAGACAAAGTAAACAGCAACTATTATTACATTTTCGAAAAGTGACACCTATAAAAAAGTAATACCGAATATATAATATAGGTACGGAATTTATCAACAAAATAGGAAGGACTGTTTTTGAAGATCGAATTTAATTTATTAAGCGGCCAATAAAAACAAAATTTAATACACAGTTGTAAAATCTTGAAATCAACTTTCAAACAAAATATAAGTTATGGGAATAGCTATTAGGTAAATTACAGGAATAACGAACTCATGACTGTTGGAAAATTTCGACAATTTCATATTTCAGGATCTATTAATAACTGTTATAGATAATTCAAGATTCCAAAATCATTTACCACTTACTTACCACTAAACGGCACTTAAATAAACGTCTACAAACTGAACGTTAATATCAATAATATAGGTATTATTTAAGTTAGTTAGCAAATGGACCACAACCACTGGTTCCAAACGTGGCCACAGGTTACCTAATAGTTGGACGTGGCCCCGGCCTGAGAAGACTTTTCGGTAAGAAGCAGGCTTTTCTTTTTTTTGTCCCTTTTACAAACATTTACTTAGTCTAGATACAGAAATTTGCTTGAGTAGTGAGTTGAGTGAACCGCTCATTTCTAGGCTTATTTATCATCCAAATATTCTTGAATGAAATAAAAATGTCACTATCATTCAAAAAATTTAGTTCAACCTTTATAAAGTAACACAGTTTTAGTGATGAAACTAGTTTTGATATTAAATTTCTTTATCACATAATATAATCATCTTAAATATGGAAGGAAAAAAACGGGCTCTAGCCTCTGCCTACCCTGGAGGAAAATAGGCGTGAGTATAAGTATGTACTAATGTAAGCTGCTTTGGAGGGTGGCCGTAGTCGAGTAATCAATATAGGCAAATGATGAAAATAATTATAGGAACGCAAAATTCGGTTCGTTATACGTAATTCTGGAACGGATCGTAGCTCTAACTATTCCTTGGTTATATATGCTCACGCCCGTAATCCCTGAAGTGGAGTATTAAACTCCCACATTTCGCCAACTATGATTTTCGGTCCCACGTAATAGGTGGCGATTTGTACGGAAAATGGGTATGCTGAAAATAAATTCCTAACCGAAAATATAGTAGCTAAATAAATTTGAAAAAAAAATTAACGTAAGTAACTTAAATACGTGCTTAGCCGCACAAACAGTACCAATGAACGTCTTAAATAAATACACAGTTCGAATACGGTGCTCTTCTACCGTAAGGAAAGTAACCACTAAGATACAGACACTTTAAAAATACAATTAACAATTTGTATTGACATTAGGCGATCAATTTTGAGGGTATAACTATTGCCATATATTACGAATGTCTGTAATAACAGACAACAGGCACAATGGCGTCCGGTGTGTGCGTCTGAATAGAGAAAAATAATACAAAATATTGCTTCGCTTTCATGGATGGCAATTGGAAACGGGATGATTTTTCACATCGATATACCTACAGGCATGCCAATCGCTATAATTTTTCATTTTCTTCAGCTCTCCAGGCAGCCAAACCTAAGTACACTATACTGTTTTGGTCTATTCAAGTTTGAGAGAATTACTCACTCAGAAGTTTAGCAAGTAATTTCATCATTAAAAAAGTGGAAGGCAAAGCACCGATTTACTTTCCAACTATTTATGTGTGGACCCGACCCGACCTTCACGGATACCTTTTTATCGTTTAAAAAATCCACACGGTCAATTCCCCGTCCAGAGCGAGCTGGTCCTACTTTATTTATTATTTTGAACTTTGCCTTGAGCTTACCATCGGGTTGACGTGTCCTGAATTAAATAAAACCGACCGACTAAAATGCACACCGTCTTTGGGGCCTTAGTTGTCAGAGGTGAGATAGTAACTAACATTTTCTCTCACACCGAATAGGAGAAACAAAGTTTAAGTAGTGTAATGACACATATAACCTGCAATTGAACATCGTGAGGAGGTAGCAGTGGTCCCAAGCTCTCATTTAGGACATTTCTATGACCTCTTATTATCATTGTATGCATTTTCATAAAATAAAGAAACAACATTGTAATGTCTGGATGAATACATTATAGTGGTACCTTCTTAAATTGTCTTGACTATACTCGTTAAACGAAAATTATCAGACTCAACAATTGATAATTCTATACTATATGTATTGTTACTCTAAGGTGGAGGATCCCAAATTATAAAAACTAAATGTTTATAGAAATTAACACATATTTAGACAATGGTAGTATTGCAACTACAGTACATAGTAATTAAGATATAAGCCTGTAAGCTTCTAACTATATTTATAAATGTATTAATCAAGATTAAGGCACTCCTTTGCTCATTCACTATTAAATTCATCGGGATATTTACCTATGTAAATGACCATGTCAATCTAAAATCATACACTCCTTTGCTGTAAATAAGCCTCTTTTAATGTGATCTATTTCGTCCAAACTGCCACCTTCCACCCGTTTCAGGTCGTCAGTCCAACTGGTTAGGTAGCATCCTGCTTTCAGTTAGCCTTCTCGCGGTCATATAAATGTATAAAGAAAAATATTACATCTCAATACGATGAAGGGCAACGGCTGCTGTAACAAAATACAGAAAATTAATACATTTTCCAAATAGTGTTTTTCTATCCATTTTCTGGATAATATCCATGATATTCGTCTTTCAAGAACTCAATAGAATATTATGTTCAAAATTGACTAAGCAACATAATAAAATTATATAGGTCGTTCTGCTCATGCCTTTCCAACTCACATATTTCCTTTGTTCTCAATCCTATCGATAAATAGTAAAAAAATATCCCGTATTATATTAATTTGGCTCCCTGAGGTATACAACAATGCTACTAACTAGTTTACAAAAGTATAACAGTATAGATATAATATTATAATATGAAAAAATAATTGGCAGTAATCAATTCAATAGGGATGCTGCGTTCATATTGCTGTCCTGTACTTACATATTCAACATATTTCGTACACAGACAAGGAGAGTAGATTTCCATCGTTTTTACCTGGTATCTGCCAGTATATAAACATTAGTACTCCCTGAAATGTTACAGTACTTGCGAGACCTTCGGAGGAGGTCGCAGTCGCGTTGGTGCATCGGGAGATAAATCATAAAGCATAATACTATTTAACTATTGAACTTCTCTTCTGTTCATTCAATTGTATAATTAAGTACGCCAGAAAATATATTTCTTGGCGATTTCTTTTTTCTATTTTTAACTCAGATTTGGTTAACAAAGGACTTTTAAGAAAATTTGCTGACTTTTCCAAAGTTTCGTTTTAACCGCACCATTCGTTCGCACGTGACTGGCAGAGCAACAGGTGATCTTCTACACTTCGGATTTCGTAAGTATTTTGTACTATATTTAGAAATTATTTTGCGTCCATTTTGTAATGACAGAGATATGTAAGAAATAAATAAATAAATAAATAAATAAATAAATAGTGTTTTCTCGATTACTACGTATTAACTTGACCTTTACTTAGAGGTACGTTAACGACGCATTCAATGAACATCTTAAGGTATTATTTTTTCATTTTCTTTGTACATTGTAATTTATTTACTATATAATTATTATTAACGAATTACCGACGATTTACTTGATATTCTTTTCTTTTTTTATGCATTATACGTAACTGTAGCTGTACTTTATAAGCTCTACGCCGTGGCGCTCGTAGCACTTTGATTTTATCTACGACGGAGCTCTACGCGTAGAGAAGATACGCTGTCTTCAAAGCAACTTACAGTACCGTAACTTAGATTATAATAATTTTCTCGAGGTTTCAAAGTCCGTGGTTCGAATTACAGTCTTTGCAAGCGGAAAGGGTTATTATTTTCTTTGTATTGCTTTAATGATTTTGTAAAAAGAAATTGTATTCAGATTATATAGATATTCAGATAATAAATAGGTCTTTACATAATGGAATTGACGAAATTTTCTTACAGATTCATGAGTTCAATATTCCTGTAATTTAACAGCTATTTCCATAATTTATGTTTTGTTTGAAAGTTGATTTCGAGATTTTACAACTCTGTATTATTTTGTTTTTATTGTCCACTTGAAAATATTATTATTAATGGAATATTTCCCAAATCCTATCCATTTTGAGGATAAATTTCGGATTACTTTATTGCAGCTTTTTCAAAAATGTAATCAAAGTTGCTGTTTGCTTAATGTTGCCTCATTCATACACAAAAAAAAAACAAAAAATTTGGATTTGTCATTCCTAAAAAAATTGCAAAAATGTTAGTACTGAAAATTGGATTTCCTACAATTTCTTCAAACAAAACGGCAATTTGATATGTAACGACCTAATATTAAAATCTGCTGGCGATATTTTGTATTCTCGTACACAACCTACTTTTGGGATGTCCATAGCCCTACCTTCACCGTAAAGGTTCAAGGCAACCTCATCAAATCACCTGCGAACACTGCATCTGCTAAATAACCGATGTGTATCTAGCGTAAGCATTCCTACGCTTCGAGGTTGGGAGGTCAGATGGCCGTCGCTCCTAATAAGGCTGACATACCAATCAAAAGTAAGAAACGGGTGCGGAGCGTCAAAATGCCACTACACTCTTGTGAAGATGATGATGACTCTTCTATTGCTAGGGCATTTTTGGCTGAGCGTTCAGTTACTAACAATGTCAATTACATTTTATTAAAAAAGATGTTTATTTTCTTTTTAATCTCCTTCAAAATCTGTTGTTAGGCAGGTATAAGTAACGTCTATATCACGAAGAAAAAACACCTTACCAATATCAAACATACTTTACCGACAGAGATTTCCTGTCGACAGCCTCTGAGGCGTGGGTATATAGGAGGCGCGGGTTAGATTCCCGCTCAGAATGTCGGCATGCAAGAATACGTTAAACAATCGCGGCGTCGTCGGTTACGGTTAACAGCTTCTAAGGCTAGTTGGAGTCTCGGTAGCTTCTAAAACCTGCACTCTCCTACTCTTTCTCTTTCGGGTTATCTGAACTTTTTTTTTGCTTACTGAACTCTCAACCATGGAAGAATATTTGCGCCCAAGCCTCGACTTAATGTTCGATCGGCTCGCATTATACCACTATCTCACCATTTTCCAATTCTTTAGGTATATCCTTTACTCACAGTGTAGGTAGGTCGGGACCACGAAGACCTTTTTTCAATATACACGTTAGATAAAAAAATTGTATTTAATCATCATCATTCTCTTAGTCTATTCCCAACTCAGTTGGGGTCGACTTTCTAGTCTAACTAAGATGCGGTTGAACTTCGACATTTCTCGTATAGCGACTGCCAGTACTCCACAACAAAATTAGCCATATCAGAGTTCTGTAGTTAGGCAAGTCGGACTTTTGATGGCTCCAACTACCCGTAACGACTGCCTTAGAACCTACTCCTAGTTCAAGCAAATCTCATTAACTAGAGGGAACCGAATTACTAGGAATTACCAACACTTCCTTGAAATACATTGAAAGACAATTAATTTATGCAATATCAAAACTTATATTAGTAATGTGAAATTGACTCTGTCTATCCGTATGTTAACCTAAACCACTGAACAAATGTTGATTAAATTTGCTACACGAATAGATTAGATCTTGGAAGAGACATAGGCTATGCTTGGTCGCGATAACATACACAATAACGCGGAACCGCGGGCAACACTTAGTAATTTATAATAAAGTGGCACAAATAACAATAACTAGGGCCCACAATGGCCGAACGCATATCAATAAATGATCATTGATAGATAGTTGGGAACATGAATGAGTTCGGATCTCAAATGCACAATGAAGGGGCGGTGCCACCCTGCCGCCCGGCCGCGCCCCGTTCATCCCCTGCGCCGTGCGCAAGAGTCACTCCATCAACAACCATCCCCGTGACGTAAACTCCTAACTATCTCGAATTTTCGACTTACGTTAAGTGTTACAATGGCTTTTGAAGAATTGTTTTTATATTAAAAAGATAATAGTTGGAAACTATAAAAGATTAAGTGTTAATAAATATTTTATATTTAATATAGTGACATTTAGATGACATATGAATTGTTATCATACAAAACTGAATGTACCAGAGTTCTTCGCAGAAAAAAAGTACGTATTTGTTAATAATATATTTATTACGGTTATTACGCTTTTTTAAGAATAGATTGAAATAAAACGTAAGAGTGTGGTCGAGATACGAACATAACACACACACTTTCTACGTTTTAGTTCTAAAAATATTATATGCCTTGCCTTGTGTTGTGCTGGTGTTATAATTATTCCACACTTGCTGGCGATTATGCGGAAATCATTTATTTAGGTTATAAATATATATTATGCGAGTTGTTTTGTATGTTACAAGACTGTCTTCATATATCTTTGCTTTCTTTCGCACGATTAATTTGCTTTACAGGTATTTTTTATTTTTTTTATTCATTAACCGATGTAGTATGTAGGTGGTAATTATAATTAATCTTAATTTCTCTAATTAAATTTATTTCTCATCTACTTTTTGTTCCGATTTGGAACCTAATTTAGGGACTAAATATCAAATGTTTTACATAGTTTGGAAGGACGGATGGTTACTGAATTACGTCAAAACAGTTATTGAATCTATGTTCTATAGGATTTGTAACAAGTCGGGGTAACAGTAATTGTATTATAGTAGAACGAAATTGCAGGCAACAGCGAATACTCTCATAGCCAAAGAAATACACACTTTCTCTACTTCTTATATTCTTCTATACTTCTAATATAATAATACATAGGGCAATGAGGCTGCAGAAAATACAATTATTGAACAAAAAAATGATAAACCATTGTACCCTTTTTTATTTTGTTTATCGCGCGTAAAGTCCCCACGGATACCACCTCCGCCTAAGTAGATGAAGGTGATTTTGTCTGACTCGAACCGACTAAAACGCACGCCGTCTATGGTAAAAATTTAATGCATGAAAACAAAGGACTATAAGAGAATGGATTTACAAGGATTATATTTATTACTGCCAAAGAATCGAAGTCTTTTATTGATAAAAGCTTTCTAATTAATAACGGGAATCGCAAAGTGGACCGTATATTTTCTAGTTTTTGTTTTTAATTTATTTCACTCGAGTATTAGGATGCTCTTTTGCCGGTGTATATATTTATGGCATAATCTCTTTATTATTTTATTTTGTTATCTTTATTATCTTTACTATTGTATTCTTCCGTCCTTTACGTAGAAATAACTAAAACAATAATAATTTAATTTATAATATTACATTTCACAATTCAATTCCAATAATGGAATTCAACTATTTAATCGCATAAAATACAGCGTGGAAATATCTGGTAGTGGCAATGATCCGATGATTGATCGATATGTAAAATGTTGTTTTAAAACACAAAATAGCCTTAATAGTATAATGAGATGTATTTCTGTGAATTGGCTGACTAGGTTCTTGTGCAGATTACCGCTTAACGTAGGCAGACTATTCCTATAAAGCCATTTTTAAAGCTAAACCAAAAGGAGAAGGAACTATCTTAATGCAATCTTCGGATGTAACGCTGATAATGATGTGGGTTGTATACATACATGAATCGACCACCTCGAATCATCCAGATCGACTAGTAGGTATCTACCATAAAGAAACGTATAAATTGTTATATCATTAGGGTTCCTTTCAAGTCAATGGTAATGACTTAACTACGTATAATTTTCTTAAGTAGACCACTTAAATTATGCCCTTGATTTCCCTCTATGTTACCCGCTGGGCGCTCTCATTTCTCGCTGATTTCAGGGTATTCATCTGGTCCACCTCATTACACTACTGTTTATAAATTATTATTTACTTATTCAAGAGAAGCAAATGGTATCGTTGATTAGGTAAAATCTCGAACGAATTTCGGTGAAGTCAGTAATAATTGAATATGACTATCACACAGTGAATATTTTCCAATCTGCCTTCCTTTCCTGTATGTTGAATTTAAAACCGTGTGTTAGACATCCGTCATAGGAAATATATTAGCTTTTTTCGTGGCGGGTGATGACGCCAGTCGTGTTATATGAGTACCATACGATTTGTTACGAAAATATTCCCTCTGAGTGAAGCCGATATTAGTTAATAAATAAATGAACCTCCACAAACAATGGCCGGCAGTTCAATGTACTGTAACATCATAATTTTATCAGTTACCTATGTATTTTCTGGATTAAAATAAGAGTGGTGCACATGGGCCAAACGTTGGCAGGTATTAATTTCAAAATGCGTACAGAGGGATATTTTTTGTAGTTGCATCGGATTAATTCGTATTGAGTTCCGACTGCGACGGATAGACGAGTTAATTAAATCAATAGTATCATTTTCCCAGCGTACTTTTCTCTACGTTGTATATTAATTTGTTTCGTGGTCAATATATCTCAGATTTTATTTCATAATTATTTTCCCTCGCTGTGCTCGTAATGCATGTGGACTTAGATATAGGTTCAATGTTTTTGTGTATTATCCCAGTTATGTTTCTATACTAAAAAATGTACTTACGAGTAATTTTGATTCGATAATTCTATAGATACTGAAGTTACGCCGCCGTATAAATTGTTCGTTACCGGCTCCTTTAATAAAGTATTATGGGGTCAAAAGGACCACCAGAGTGCTGTGCGGTAGGTAATCTTGCTTTCAAATAGAGGAGTAAGCTCATGCGGGCGACAAAGGGGTTGAAATGTATCAGATTCTAAGAAAGTGCTAAAGCTCAAAGTGAATTCTCAAACAAAGTCACCTCCACGTAAGGTTACCATATCGCAGGATTAGTTTTAAGTCTCTTCTAAGAATAGCGGCTAGATTTTGCAAATGTCATGAAATGTCAGGATTTCTTTTAAATACAGCTTACATTTTGAAAAATTCATACATCGTTTCGTCTTACGGCGGTATCCAAATGCCTCCGGTTGATTACAACCAATTCCTAACATGCCTGATACAGCAATAGTGTTAATTATTACAAAACAGTACTTAGTAATTTAGAAAATTTTGTGAAGATATGCTATATATATTAAGCGAATGGGGCAGTTTGAAACCATTACAGTTTGGTACTTTTATCTGGTGAAGCTTGTTAATTAGATATACTCTATTATGGTTCAGTATGTGCCTCAAACATAAAGTAGCATACTACTAGTACAATAGTACATATAAAAGTATTTTTTAAGGAATCTTGCAATATAATAAAACCGTACCAAAGAATAGTGTAGAATGTACTCATGTGTGTGTTTTTCAAGTTGCTTCTAAAAGGTAGGAGGCAGGTCACTGTCATTTATGGTATCAATTTCCATTAGCGCCAGTTCTTTTTTCAAATAATAATTACGATAGAACGCCACCGTATCTTATTTAATTTTTTTTTTGTTTCAAATACATACTTTTTTCATCATCGTTCTACCGTTAATCGTGGTGCATCCGAAGTTATCACCTCAAAGTCCAGGGTTCGCATCTCTTCAGTATAACGTCGTGGCTGAACTTAATATTTTTCGTAAAGCGACTGCTATCTGGCCTCCACAACTTATAGGTATAGTTGATATCGAACATTGATGACCAGTAGTAGATGTTCGCATGACAACTGACGGCTTACCATGCTCTCCGAGATACGACTGGACCAATGCAAATAGCCGTATAATACATACAAATTTGCATTGAGCGGGGATCAAAGCGCGTAACAAAAGTCTGCCTGAATACCTACTTAACAGAGATTTCTCTGAAAGGAAAACCATCTCGGTACTTGAATATGTAAGGATGTATCTGTTTCGTTCACTGAATGCAATATTATATCATCAATAGTACCTAGACATTTTCTCAGAAGGAGATACTCAGACTGCAGTTCTGATTCAATTTATACCATTCCGATTCTATGAACGAATGAGTACCTTTACGTAAGACGGGATCTCAAAGTGTACTATTCAATAAATTTGAACATGCTGCATTGTTTGCTCGCTCTCGTCTATTATTATGTCTTTGTTACTGGTTGTAGATATTTCAAAGGAGTACTCATAGTATTTATATAATAGCAATGTTTCAATGAATCGCGATTATACCGTCCCGCTCCCTGAGGCTAGATAGGCCACTGTGCTCCCCACACCCGAAGGCTTTCAGTGCGAGCAATATGTTGTCTACTATCACCTATGGCAAACAAAGACGGCGTGAGTTTTCGTCGGTTCGTTCCATATTACCTATCACTGGAGCTGTGGAGATTTTGAACACTAAGATTAACATGGAAGCTTGAATTTGGAACTAATTTCATATGTTTCTGTTGGTACTTTAGTTTTTTTCCCTTCGGCGTAGGCGAGTATGTACCAGCTCCTTCAGTTTTTTCATTTATCAATTACTTCCTCTACATTTAACTTTCCATGCGACCCCAAACCTCATTCTAAGTATTTCTGATCAATTTTTTTTAAATCATATTCTATTCCATCAGTTGCAGGTGTGTACGAAATAACTACTTATTTATATATATTTGTTAATGCTCGCAATATATAATTCTAGAAGCACGTTTCAACAGTCAGCGTCGTATATAAAGAAACATCCAAAGTGGTCAAAAGGAATCATTTTCATTATTGAAAATAAATATATGGTGTGATATAAATCACCACAACCATAACAAAAGTTTAACATGGCATTCTGGTCATCCGCGTATAAGGTAATTTGCATGTCTGGTACTATGCGTAATTTTTACATCCTGGTAATATGCGTAATGGAAATCAGGTCATCCACGTTTCAGGTAATTTATATAATGAAATTCTGGTCATCCGCGTAAAAGGTATTTTGCGTTTCTGGTACTGTGCGTCGCAATGAACAAAGTTTATTGTAATAGATAAACTAAGTATAAAGATTAATTATTATTAGTTCATATTGTGTACTGTATGTGTCGTCTACGAGGGAAATGTGTTGTAACATTGCACCCGGATATTTGAAACCCGATAAAATATTCGTATTTAGTTGGTTAGAATTTGACGTAACCGGTAACCATTTCGGATCCGTAGGATTCACACACGAAATAAAGGTACACATTCACTTCACTGTCCATCACAAGGTTGTTGGAAGAGATCGCTTCTAACGATAATGTTTCCCATTGTACACAAAAGGAAGGACAATTTGAAAAAAAAATGTATGAAGTGACCCTACTACACAACTAGGCACCTAGTCTTAAAAGTTACTGGATAATAATAAATATTCTAGTACAATCTACATAACGCACCTAGACCCTTAGTAAGCATAGTTTAACTAGCTTGTGTTATGGATTCTAGAATGCGAATAAACCTACTTAGATACAATTTTTTTATGTAAATACATATTATACATAAAAACACTTCTTCTCTTCTCTTAACAGAGCTTCTTATGAATGTAATTAAGTTTAGCCTACTAATGGCATGACTTTACTTACCTATTGTCTAATAAGGAAAAAAAAGATATCGATAGTTTATTTCATTAACGCTATCTATATTGCTTTCGTATAAATTACACTTAGGTTGCCAAAGGATTATAGACCTTAAGTTCTGCTTTTGGAGCCCACTGTTCATAAATTAAGTGTAGCTATAATGCGTTCTATCTATCTATCTATCTATCTATCTACACGTCGACTGTATTTCGAATGAAAACGTGAACAAAAGAAATATTGAAATTAACGAGAATATTGTTCTATGAAATACGCTTCATTATTCAAAGTAAGTATCTACCTAATCTGCTGTTGCCGTTCACAGTACTAGTATATATTCTGTACCATTATAGTTCAGTCTAATCATCTGCATTGATCTGAGTTTTTCTATGTAAGTAGGTATAACTAATATGCGTACATTTACACAAGTATCTACAAATTGGTATGTTTTTCCGCATTCATTAATATCGTTGCGTAAGTCCCGGTCGCAACCAAAGCTCCTTCGGATATCAAAGTCTGCTTCCAAATTTTCCTCCTCCACTTTGCATGATATTCGATGTCCATGGTAATGAGACTTCTTTTCTTTTTCCAATACCTAAGTTTATTTACCTAAGTTTCTACATTTGAATCGCATTCTCTAACCCTTTTCCCAACTCTGTTGGGGTCGAGTTTTTACTCAAACTAAGATTAGTTTGAATTTCGATATTTTTCTTTAAACAACTGCCTCCACCAGTTGATGAAGTGGCGCGGTTTCATTTGCACCATTGGCTGGCACCATCAATGGTGCAATTGAAACTAATATATACCGTTTACACTATCAATGGTGCAAACGATGCAATCATTTTAGTTTCATTTGCATCATTAATTTAAAAGATTTGATCGCTAATATAAGAAAATTTTATGGTGTATCCGTCAAACACTGCTTCCACCATTGATGATGCAAACGGTACATATTAGTTTCAATTGCACCATTAATTTATGATACTGGTATCTCCTATATAAGAAGATTTATTCTGTAGCTAGACTAGTCGAACTTTTGAGGGCTCTAACTACCCGTAACGACTGCCATAGATTTATTTATAACAACCGGGACCGACGGCTTAACGTATTATACGAAGTCCCGAACAGCCCTGTGCAAATATAGTCATATTATTTACTTGCTTAAGGTCCTTTGTCCCCTAGCTGGGGCAGAGGGCGTCCACAGTGAGTTTCCATCCCTTACGGTGTTAAGCTTCGCGATTGACTCCGCTCCAGGTTTTTCTATGCAAACATGCAAATATAATCACAATATATTGTTGTATATATTTGATCTGAGAGGGAATCGAACACGCGTCTCCTGGGTAGAAGTCGGTTGCACTATGGCCAATCGATACTATACATACAAGGCACAGGTTTAAGCCTAGATTGTGTTCCTATCCTTCAAGCGATTTTCAGATTGTGTCTTAAGTTTGTGATGTTTGTGATGTATGTTTGTAACATATACGTTGCATAGCAGGTCAGATTGACATGGGCACTAAAGTTATTGGTAGAACCCTACTCCCCATGTGCAAAATGTGCTTGAAAGATTTTCTTATCGTATTACTTTTAGATATTACATAAAATTCGAGAAACCGGCCGGCTGTTGTCTCTGCTTACACCAGAGAAAGAGACGTGATTGTATGTACCTATGTATGTATATATTTCGTAATGCTAAAAGAGCTGTAATCAAAATATCATGCAACAACACATCTATTCATTAGTAGTTAATCAGTTTTAACATTTCGTAGCTAGCGTTAAATGAATCTACCGACACATAACTATAACTCGGCAGTTAATACTGAAATTAAATTCCGCTTATGTGTCAAGTTGTTAAAGTTTGTTCTATTAATGGCCTCTCGCCACGCTTATTGCAATAATCTTTAATTGTTTTTTCGTCAACAAACGTTATCGTTTCTCTTATATTAGATGGAAAACTAGAAAACCGATGTAAGTCACTTGACGAGAACACGCCGCGTTACGTTACAGGTATTTATATATTAAATTCACTTGCTATTTTATTTTATTTTATTATATTATAAGTGTCACAGGTATGTTTGTAACTATAATAATGATAATTAGGCTACAAATGCTTCGGCTTCGTTATAAATTGGTAACTACAAATTTAGTATTAAATTAATTTATAGCCAGAGGAGACAGACTGAGACACTGATTAGCTAATAGTTGAAACTGACAAAAGCTTAAGATCGTTATCGAATGTTTTGCCTTCTCTGCACTATATTTATTTTACCGTAATGTGTTCGACTTCTAATCAAGGGGTCGACAGTTCGACACCGTTTAGTGTAAAATGTTTGCTTGGAAGCGTCGGTAGCTTAGTGGACAAGGAGTCGGGCTTACGATCGAAAGTAACTACTAACGACGTGAACCCACTCTTAAACACAAGCTTACCTGGAAGGGTTCTTTCTAAAAAACTGGTACTCATACTTTAGGTAGGTACTTACATATTTTTATCGGTAAAATATTAATCCTAAAATGGGTTAATTCGTGTTCTGCGTAGGAACAAAAAAGATTAAAAATATCTATAAACTAAGAAGTACTTATAAACAATGGGAGCCCTTATTGATTTTTTAAAAATAGAATATCTATTCGAGCTAAAGTCTACAAGTATTACGCACCTCATTAATATGTATTACATACAAAATATTATAAATTAATTCACCATATAAATGTTTGTTATTCCAACAGCTGCTTAGAAGTCAGTCATGAAAAAACTTCGCTGCAAATTCTTCGTAAGAGACCCAAACACCAGAAAAAACGTATTAGTATTTTTTTGTTTGTCAATGTTGAAAGCAAGAAGCTACCGACTTTCCGATGTTATTATTGGTTGGCCTATTGTTTGCAGCCCTCAGGCGCGCACCGGGCCTTCCGACCCGGCTCATCTCGGCCTTTGTAGCGATACTTACTCGGATTATCGAGACGTAATTACCTGTTTTGGAAAGCTGCAATAACGCGTGAAAAAATTGCAAGCCCAACCTTTAAAGTGACCGCCGGGCAAACAAAGACTGGCCAGTGCTGGCTACTGGAACTTTATGTTTTTAATTTTCTCTATGGTTTACGCAAACTAAATACAGGCGTTCTAGGAATGTTTTTGTTGTTAAATACATCTTTGTGGATTTTTAAATCACCGTCTTACAGATATTAGTAGGTACCATTGATTTATCCACAAATGCTTAGTAATTTCAAAGATTACCTATTGTCTAAAGTTTACTGTGTATTGATATTTTTGACAATTTTAACTTTATTTGTCACACAAATGCTCACGCCCGTAATACTGAAGGAGTAGGCAGAGGTGTACCCACATTTCGCCAACTAAGATTTTCGGTCTCACGTAATAGGGGGCGAGCCTATTGCCACCAATCGGGCATTTTGTACAAAAAATGGATATGCCGTAAATAAAAACCTAATAGGAAACGTAGCAGCTAAATAAACTTGGAAAAAATAAATTGGCCCGATTCCTTGCTATTTGGTGTAAACCGCAAGGAAATTAATTACGTACTTGGCCGCATATGCACTACCAATTAACGTCTTGGAGAATATCAGATATCAGATGTCAGTGTCCGTATCATGGTATATAACTATATAACACCATATAAATCTCAATACAGTCCATTAATAAGTTCCTATACACGTCAGAGAGGACACGCACTCAGTTTTCTCGACGTCGCTTTCAACCCCATACAATAGTCTTAAATCACCATCAACACCCACAACACGGTAATACTATCTACTAGTGTTACCCTGCCCACGGTAACAAAAAGGGTGTTATTGTTTTCTATTATACAATAGAGACTATCATAGACTACTTAGGGAAGATATGATAACGCATGAGACAGTGGTGACCCTTCAATATATACCTTTTACAACTTGCCTATTAGTGTATAATGCGTTTCAAATGAGAAGATAATCGCGATCGCGGCAACGTCACTCCGTACTCGTCAAAATTGTACAGCTAACTTCGAAATTTCCATGTCGGATAGATTCATACGTGTAGGTATAGTAACGACGAGTGACAACTACTTAATGTTTATTTTCTTTTCATTAAGTACATAACATTTTTTTTAATACTAATTATAATATTTTTCTTTATTAATAAATGAAACTGAAGTTAGCAACGGGAACCAAAATGTCGTTCTGACAGTTATCAACTCATTTGAAATGCATAGTATAAGTACCTTCTCCGTTCTCTTATAAATATTGTTAACCAACAGTAGAACAAATAGGACAAATTAATCATCTAAAAACATTTCTGGATTATTGTTCTAGTAGAACATAAGGCACATTTTACTAATTTTTAAATACTTCCTATTTGTTATACCGCATAGTAGAACAGATAGGATTTTTTTCCTGCTTGTTATACTAGTATAACAAAAAGTAGAACAATGGTGAATAGTCCTATATAAATCTACATGATACTTTCTGAAATTTAAGCGAAAGTCACACTCACACATTGTAATGAAACAACTGTCTAACCAGTCATATCGCGATTTAATTATTAAATAATAAGTATTTACATATGAAATTGTTTACAGATTCATGAGTTCGTTATCCCTGTAATTTAATAGCTATTTCCATAATTTATAATTTGTTTGAAAGTTGATTTCAAGATTTTACAACTTTGTATTAAAGTTGTTTTCTAAAACAGTCCTTCCTAAAATTTTGATGATAAATTTCATATTAATTACTTTTTACAACTGTCACTTTTCAAAAATGTAATAACAGTTGCTGTTTGCTTAATGTTGTCTCATTCCTACACAAAAAACATGTCATCCCTAAAAAAATGCAAAAATGTTAGTACTGAGAATTGGGTTTCCTTCAATTTCTTCAAACAAAACGGCAATTTCATATATGTAACGACCTAATATTACTTTTTACTTTTTAGCAACCATGGTTGCGAGGTGACTGCGAATGGTAATTGTCATAGTTTAAAGTGTAAGTTATCTCGAAGTATCTAAACTATGATCAATTGTTAGCTTCACTATTTCCGCTGAATGGAGCTCACTGTGTTGTTAAGTGTTACTGCATTTTGCATCTTCAAAGGTTTATTAAGTAACTAACCGTCTTCCAGACTGACATCTTTTCTATTAAAAAGTAAATTATACCGAATAATAATCCATTAAATAGTTTAATTTAAATATATTCTAAATTTAGGAAGATACAGTCCTATCCTATTAACGTTATTATTGAAAAAGTTTGAGAATTAGTGTGGACTTTTGTTACTCAATCATGTTCAACGGCTCATTGGATCTGACTGAGATTACCTTTATTTTTTAATTATTTATTCATTATTAATATACAGATGGTTTACATGATACATTTTCTCGTCAAACTGTGATTCAATACGGATATATTATATTCAGGAATATGTTATCTTTGGCTCACAAGAGTTGGGGAATCAGGCTCGGTATTAACAGCCACAGATAGTATAATATAGATTATAAATTAATTAAATACAAAATTCGTTAAAATTCACTGCCTAATGTTTACTGCGCGAAAAAATTATTCACAATATTCACACGACTATTACAAATACTAATGGGGTGGAGTGAGTGTTCAAAATGAATTAAACGGTAGCCACTCGACAGCACTCCACGCAATGCTCGTTTATAACAAGTAACTATTAGAACAAAGGGAATAATGAACAGAATTACAAGTGGCACTCAGTTTTGTGGCCGAAAGATGTCGCCACTAAGTCACACAAAGGCACATTATTTTCTTACATTTGTTGCAATTTTTGATTGATTCCATTCTCTGCATTGAATCTTGAGTGCCATTCACAACCGCGAATGTGCCACTTGAGTGGTATTTCGCGACATTTCCTGTGTGAAAATACTCTTATTCTCAAGTAATAATTTAATATTAATGGTTTCTTTTGATTACAGGTACGACGATGAATTTCTGAATACAAAAATGGACTCGCAACCTTCTACGAGTAAGTAGCAAAATTATTTTATTGTTACAAAATAAGTAGATAATTGTTTTCGAAATTCGGTCTGGCGCTATTGACGTGAACCCACTCCTTATATTAGCAATTTATCTTAGCTAGAGCGGTCACAGAGTATACTAGTAATTTCGGTTGAATATTAGAGCCTACCTTCTAGTTTTATAAAAAAAAAAATTGTCTTTTTGAAAATTAGTTATTAAGTATTTCATAATGTTCAATACAGGCATGTTATTGTAATTAAAATTCACACACCGTGTTGTTATCGTC
Organism: Pelosia muscerda; assembly: GCA_963691645.1. NCBI lineage: Eukaryota > Metazoa > Arthropoda > Insecta > Lepidoptera > Erebidae > Pelosia > Pelosia muscerda. The sequence continues at coordinate 1,042,251 of OY829098.1, read as the reverse complement.
GGTATTTATTGGCTTGCTTAATTAGCTATGGGCGAGATGACGTGACAACAATTTAGATCATCGGGCCAATTCCCACGAGGTGCGCACGCGCATCTGTCAAAGCTCTCAGAGTCACCCTAACGCCCTCTCCAATACTGATACCATTCATTAATGCCAATGTTCATAATGAGACAACGATATTTTTTATATCGAGTAGAATATCTATTAAAATTCAAACGTTAAATTCACAACAGTACCTACTCAAGTTAAAGTTAGTCAATAAGTTAAAAATTAAAAGTTATGTCTAAATAAATTAAAAAGAAATACATAGGGACAATGCTGAAGATTCCTACTATTCAGAAGTCGGTAAAATCTATGTTAAGATTATACATAATTATATTGACTTGGTAGAACAAGGCTATAAAATTATTTTATTATTTAGACCCATTTAAAGCTTTTTTCTCAAAAATTTTCATAATTTACTTGAATTTTTCTACTGCGGAAATCATAATAAATTTACTGTTATATTGCGGAGTTCTTTATTTCTTTTGCTACTTACTAAATTTCTCTCTTCTCTTTACAAAAAAAAACAAACAGAAAATTAGTAATTCATTTGACCATCCTACTTAGGCACCCATAAGTACAAGTAATCACGCTCCCAATACAGTACAATCGCTTTAAAACTCACCACAATTAATGTGGGAACATCGGAAGTCGCGTTTATTACAAATACATTTAAATAGCATCGTCGATTAATAACCCGTCGTTTGTTTTGACCCTTCGCCAAACACGCGATGGTTGGGTCATTTAGTCACAGGTGTGCATTCGCACGGTTGATCACTATCGTTAGGATCATTTGAAAGGGATAGGTCTTATTAAACAATACTGGTTGCGGTGTTTTTGTGTATAACGTGATCATTGAGGGTTTAAAGTTTTAATAGAATTGGAGAAAACAAATGCAGTTAAGTTTGACTAGTACTTACAAGTACGGATACTTCTGATATACAACATCGAAAATATTAAAAAAAATTACTCAATTTTTTTATTTTTTTATATCGTTTAATTTGCGTGATTCACTCTCCATCGAAGTAAAGCTAAATCAAACAAATATTTCATGAATAAACATGAACGAATGACAGAAACTTTTTTTATTAAATTTGCGTTTAATTTAGCTTTACTGATACAATGGAGAGTGAATAACGCAAGTTAAACGCCGTTTTTTTATGCCGTTGTTCTTTTAATGCCAATATTTATGTTATGTACCAGCAAGTACTCTACCAGGGGACTTCGACTTCGGGAGTGTATATTTATTTACACCCTGTGTTGTGCCGTACCTAATAACGTCAGACAGTTGTACAAACTCCTTCAAACAAACGTTCAATAAATAGATTAATTTCTAAGGAGCTCAAACTGTCAACTCTTATGGGAACACAAAACAAAAAATATAAAATAGGTACAAGTCAAACAAACTGCACTAGTTTCTCAACAGTCGCTCTGAGATAAACCATTTTATTTTTTATTATAAGGTACCTACACATACTTATCTTAAATGTTAAGCTCTACATGTAAGGATCAACTTAAAAAAAGTAAATATAAACGTCTATTAAGTGAGCTGTAATTATCTATCTCAAGCGTTTTCCCTCAGTCCATGACCTATTGTGCGGTGGGTTGGGCCCCGTTCATTCGACACCACACTTCCTGCACAAGTGTATGGCATTCATACAAGTAGGATGTCTTATTCGCTTTGCCTTTATGCCTTTTCGACTGATCGTGGCTGAATAAACTATTGTCTATGCCCGTGGGATCGAAAAGATGGTTCGGCGGTTCAGGGTTCAGTAAATGAATTTTTAAATATCGAATTATTGCTTGTAACTGACTTTTACTTTCTTAAATATGGTAAGTATTATATGTTGCCCATACAACTCAAGACTTATTTTTTTACCATTATCGCCCGTGTGGAACTTAGATCCCTTTTCTGCAGTCCATGGGGACCCATTCCCGGGATATAAAACTTATGTGTTATTTTTACTCCATTTTTAAACGTGATCCATTCAGTCTTTAGAACGTAATTGAAAACAAATATCCTTTTTGATGTTTATTTGGATATTTAGATGTTCGGATATCTTCACAAACTTTTCATTTACAATAGTTATTAGTACCTAGGATAGGTAGTAGGAAGTAAAATATCAACGGCAGAATTTATTACTAACTTGCTTGTAGGAACCTAGAATTATTCACAGGAATATTATAAAACTCAATTGAAATGCCACAGACTCTATAATAACTCTGTTAGGCGTATAAAATTCATGCAAGTGGAAGCAACATGTTTACAGAATTTTATCACAACCAAATGAACGATGCGATGGAGCATACACATCAGAAAAAGAACACAGTCGTAGATTTCTATGTGAGTAGTAATTAAATGTTACTGCTGAAATTCCTGGTAACACAGTCCTTTTACTGTCAAAGTAAAACGAAGCATAAATAAGTAAAAAAGGGTAGAGAAAATATTACTGCAGTCTGAGTTATAAAAACTGTATTAAATTATGTTTTGCACTTGCAATTATGAAATGCACTGGCAAATAAGTATGTAAGAGCTAACTCTTTGATAACATTTCCCTTTCAGAGCATCATTTCTGTTAGCAAGAAATTATTTCGATATGGACCAATGTGAAACTATATAGTGAAATAACTATCTTACTTAATTAATATCTCTTGAAATCCCTCTTATTAAAAATACTTAGTACATATTATGTAGGAACCGGGGGCTGAAAAAGTTTCGGGACATTTGGAAAAATAATTGTATGAAGTGGTTTCACTACATACCTAACTACTAGTCTTAGAAGCTACTGGATATTAGATCTACTTATTAATGTAATTAAATTTAAGCTACTAAGTACTTGCATGAGTTTACTTATGTTCTCATAAAGAAACAAGACATCGATAGTTTATTTTATTAACGCTTTGTTACTTTGGTTAAATTACACTTAGGCTGTCAAAGGATTGTGGATCTTAATATCTTAAGGTGTCCAGGAACTTTTGGAACCCACTGAACCTAGTTTTATTTTGGGACATTATGGGTGGAAGACGAGATATATAGAAAACACTAGACATCCTATTATGGGAACCTACTATGAACCAATTTTGGGTGTCATGTACCCTTCAATTAACACAATATCTACTAATATTAATTGTTATTAATATATTATGTATATCATACGCTATAAAAATAACCGATATCTAGTTAATATTAATAATTAAATGATTTTATTTTCGCTCAATCTTAAACCGCAATATATATTACGCATACGGAACCCAATGGAAATCAAGACGTGCAATAAAGATCAACTTCAGCTGACTTCACATACCGGTAGGATTTTTTTGCAGAATTGCAATGAATAGCGCACCGGTAACTTACTCAAAGTTAGATATGTGGGCCGATAATATTTTGACATTGGAAAGTTTTGTGCTTGAGTTTTAAATTCATTTTATTAGAGTAGGTCGTAGCTAGGTAATAGGTACATTCCGCTCACCTACTCACCGCGTGCTACACACCTATTATAGTTCATTTGTTTAGGTACTTAAATAAAGTTAAACAATCTTGGTGTATCTTTTTACACGATATTTTGTTTAAAAAACTTTCTGATTCGAAAAGTCGGTTAGTTAGCCTAGTTTACTTGTTTTATATGTGTTTTTATAAAAAGTCGCCACAAGATTGTTTACCCTTATTTAAGTATTTTAACAAATGGAGTATAGGTGTACACTGTTAAACCCCCGAAATTAAGTTACTGGATCTTCGATACCCACATGATCACATGTAGGTAACCGTATTTTGGACCCATTTTTTACCTGTCCATTCATATGGTAATACTTATCCATTTAGGTAGGTACAGTTAAAAATATCGTGAGCGGAACTGAGATTAAATGATTCAATGATTTTTTGCGCCTTAATAGATATAAATTAGTACTTACGAATATACCTACATCCTAAGTGGCCTCGTACAATGTGCCAATGTGCCAATATACCAAGGGGGCCTTCGGCCTCGGGAGTGTTCCTGTTCCTCCCCTTACACCCAGTATGAAACAAAATTTAGCCGTTATTATCGATGCAGTTTGTTAGCAAAACAGTTTACGGTCAAAGGTTATATAGTACCTATTCATTTATGAGCTCCACAGTTCAAAGTAATTAATAATCGCACGATATAAAAATTCTGGATCTAGCTGGACTTTGGAAAAGTTAAATTGTAGCCTGTAATAACACATAGGCTAATATTTATCCGTGGAGAACACAGATTAATAAATAGTTAGTACGTATGAAAGTAGCAGGCACCAGCTGGCAAGTAACTAAATAAAGCTATTGCACACATTGGAAAAGGGCTATATCCAGCAACGAACAGTTAATTAATACTACATTTAATTATTACGTTTGATAACCTACTTAGATCATAGTTTAGTTTAAAATCAGTTTATAATCATTTTGTCACAAGCTATTGAAAATACTCATTTTAAAAAAAATACCCATTTCAAAATGCTAATACACCTCCGCCAACTCCTTCGGGAATAAAAAAGTGTGTTTAAGTACCTACTTGAAATAATCCTACGCCTACCGCAACGATCTTCTTCAGTATTCTGAGCCAATAACTCAAAGTAGTACTACTTGTTTGCATTATGCAGTAAATGACCCATAGCATTTACAAAGAGGCGAACCCGTGTGGCGTCATAAACTCATAAATCACTAAGTGCCTCCCAAAAGGGCGGTGCTGTTCCCGCTGACTCGAGTTCCACGCCTTGCGTACCGCGGTGTATGTATACTAGTAATACTAGCGTCACCCCGCAAATTTACCCGCGTAACTCCTGATCCTGTAAGACTACAGTGTTAAAAAGTAGTCTGTGTTATTTATGAAAAAATAAGTATCTAATGGTAAAAGAAATATTATATTATTGGGTGCATACGTTTCGGAGTTTGTTGATTACAAACAAAATAATGTGATGATTATAGGCTATGAAACTATAAGTATGACATGGTGGTATCGCTCGTCCTAATTGAGCAGTCCAACTGGGGAGGTTTTGTGTTGCCACTGGAAAGACTAAGTAACGCTTCTTGGTTTTCCGCACAGATACCCCTTTCCCTCTATAATATGGTCGGCAGTACGATTGTGACGCCCATTCGTGTTGCAAATGTCCATAGGTCACGGTAATTTGTCTGGTATAAAAAGTCCATAAATTATCTCACAAACTCACACTTACCTTGTTTAATAATGTATGAATATAAAATTTGTCAATGATGACCGCGGTTCCGTCCTCTTGGAATTTAAACTCAGTTCCCGTAACCCATTTGAACGATTCCCGGGATGAAAACTAATTAAATGTAGCATAAATAAGATTATTCCAGGTATTATATGTATCTATCAAACTAAATTTCCACCAGATACGTTGACTCGTAGAGTGCGAATAATATAATCAAGCATAACCCTAATCAACATAGCAGAATTACAATTAACTAATTTAAACTCAAAAATATTTTTTTGTCTGATTCTAAATTCAATTTGCGTTTAACGCAAAAAGTAGGTACTAAACGGATAATATTGTAGTTTTTTTTTTAATTTGAATATTGATGATCAGAATTAAAATCTACCGTAGATATTATGTTTAATGGGGAATGGTAGATCAAAACCAGAGATATGACCTAGAGTCGTGATGCAGACTTCCGACCGACTCCGACTCCATCAGATGCCGTGGTGGTAAAATTACTTCGTGTGTTAACCGGACGTTCATCCACCAGGTCGAATCCTCTACGACGTACCATGCTCCGTGTGTAAGGATCACTCCTCGGGCAAGCACTACGGGGTGTTCGCGTGTGATGGGTGCGCAGGATTCTTCAAGCGGTCCGTACGCCGCGACCGACAGTACACGTGCAAGGCTCGAGACCGCGGCCACTGTCTTGTAGACAAGACTCACCGGAATCAGTGCAGAGCATGCCGCATGAATAAATGTCTGAAGGCTGGAATGAACAGAGACGGTAAGCTCCTTCTTGCGTGTGGCGCACACAAGGGTGAATGGCTACAATTCGCTTTAAAGAAGGAATTTCTTTGTTCATATGCCTTTGATATTATATATACAGACATATATATAATATATCTACGTACTAATGCAGTATAAAATTAAATATGTATGAAAATATGTAATAATATTATTATATATAAAACAAAAAAATAAATAAAATAAATACTATTTATTTTACGTAATGCACTAAAACACCTAGTTACATTTAAAAGGAAGAATTATTATTTATTTATTTTTCTCTATTGTTTTTCTTATTCTTAGTTCAACCTATATATCCCTATAGCAACAGTGCATAATATAAGCATAATATACATACATACATAAGTATAGGACAAGTTCTACTCAGCACGCTTGCGGAGGTCAGCATGTCTGATGGCATGCTAAAGGGGAAAATCTGAAGGATGAAGGATAATAATAATTTATAGATGCCAACAATATTAAAATATTGGTATAGAGGTGCCTGCTCACTTATGAAGGAAGTAAAGAGAAAAAAGAGAAAGTAATGGAACGTAACAGAAGCAAAGAGAAACTCTTAATAAAAAATATCAATATCCAATTGCTAGTATCTAATTTATTAATTTATTTAAACTTTTATTTATTTATTTCACAAATACAAGATAGTTGTACGGACTTAAATGCCATGGGCATTTTCTACCAGTCAAACTTACTAGGGTGATGCAGAGATTTGTCAAGGTAGGTGCACTAAGTGTTATGGAGTTTCCACTCTTATTACCTATGGGACAATTAGTACGCTAATGTAGACTAACATTAATAAACTTAAATATGTAACTAAAAATATAGACTTATATAAATATGTATAAAATATAAACAAATATCATATAATATATACCTACAGTACCTACACACGTAATAGATACCTATAGAATACATACATTATGCACAAATGGAAAGGTCTTATGAATATTTAACCTCTCCAGCTAAGCTAACCATTTGTATGGAGTTGGGTCACGTTGGTAGTGTAATGGCAGTTCGAATTTCGAACCCATAAATTCTGGATCAAAAGTCCAACATCTGCCATTTTAGAAAGTAATTAGAAATTGTTTGTTTCAGCGGTCCAACACGAACGTGGTCCCCGCAACTCAACTATTAGAAGACAAATGAGTCTTTATTTTCCCGAATCAGCCACAATGCCAAGCTCCTCAGGGAGCTCCCAACCACCCCGGCCCGTCACTCCGCCACCGAGAGTGCCAACGCCCACACCACGCATTATGCCCCCCGTGATTCCTGTACCATTATTCCCCTACACATACTCTGCTCTGGGAATGGTGCATCCTTCTATGCTTCATGTGCCAAGACCATCAGCGCTGCCTCCACCACCGAGGGTGCCAACAATCTCCCCCCTCGCCTTATGCCTAAATCTATCTGACCCTAACATCATATGTGAAACCGCCGCCCGTCTTCTATTCATGAACGTCAAATGGGCGAAGAGTGTCATTCGATTCGATTCACTGTCCGTAGGAGATAGGATGATCCTTCTGCAGACTTCCTGGAAGAATCTTTTTGTAATTGGATCCGCCCAGTTCATGTCCAATATGAATCTGCGTGCATTTTTGAATACGGACAGGTCGATAACCCTTGAGGATATAGAAGCTTACGAGGCAGTCTTGGCTGAGTTTAACCGACTGCGACCTTCTAAAGAAGAATATGGTTGTCTCAAAGGGTATGCCCTCTTCGGGACACGCTTTGAGGGAGCCCATGAATTGCAAGATCCACGAATCTGCGCTGACATTCGAGCATATTGTGACACTTTGTTACTCAGGGTAAGCATATATTACAATTGTAACATTTTGGAAATTAAAGGTATAATGACTACATGTTGACAACACCGGTCTAAGAATCTTATGACCTTTGCTGTTGTTCCCAGAGTTGAAATTCCATTGTTTGTCCACAGTACACAACGTGCGCTCACCCGGTTGAACCTGCCGCCAGAATGCGCCGTATACAGTCACTGATTCCATTACTCTCTAACATATCAAGCAACTTCATCGTTGAACTGTTCTTCAGGGCTACCATTGGACAAATACCCGTTGAGAAGATCATCGTCGACATGTACGCGAACAGCAAGCTGGGCGAATGACAATACGTGCAATATGACGATTACAAAAGGGTATTGACGGAATATTGTAATGCCCTACTGTACTTGCGCGATCTCTCTCTTCGAGACATGCCATTGGAATACTATTGTGATTTCTATGCATACGACATTATGATATAAAATAAAAGTAAATTATAGTAAGTAATAGATTTGTGCAATATAATCAGATATGCAGTATTGAGTGATTGTATTAGTACGAAGTTACTTATTAATACTTTTATTAATTCACAAGAAGCGTTAGGTACATTACGCATTCATGTTACCTACATGTCATTAAACAACAGGAAGTGAAAAGAAAACCGGGCAGTATGAAAGTACTTTAACCCACTTTTAAATATATTGCATGTTTAAATATTATGTAAGTATGTAGATACATGTTTCATATGGTAGAGGATCTCATAGGCTCAACTCACACTGGCAATGAGGCGAACATTCGCATCGCATTCTGATTTCAAATAGGTACATCACACGTTGTCATTCGAATGATGATGTGTCGCGACGCTTTAACACCAGTGTGAGTTAGGCCTAAAATGACACATTTAAAGGAATTTACGATATATGTATAGATAAGCTTTTTATTTAAATAATTAAAAACACAAAAAAATGTTTAACATCTCCATTCTTTAGGTATATAATACTTATATATTCGATGTTATAGATGTAAGTTTTTGTCTTTTCACAAATTCCATTTAGAATTTCGATATTACCTAAATATATTCACGATACTCGTACATGTTAACAGATATAATAAGCTTGTACTTACCATAATATTCACGCCTTTGAATCGCCATCTTCAAGCTACGTAATAGTGTGTGTACGGTCACGTGCAATAATATGTATACACTTAAGAACCTTGTCACAATAATAAATGACAAGTCAACATTTGACACGAAACGGTAAAATTCGACAAGTTTAATGTGAAAAAGTTCTAAAACGTTGACATATTATTGCAGGTGACTGTACCTATTGCCATTACGCGGGCATGTTGTCCTGTACTACTAGAGAACTATGCTATCCTTTAGTAGCATTCTAGGAGTTCTCTAGGACACCCTTAGGAAGAGATGGTGTGGCAATGTTCTACTCCACCAGGAACCAACACGTCAAAATTATACTAAATCATTGATAAGAATTACAGGATTTTAGACGGGCATTAGAAGATTTCTACAGGGTAGGCAGCACGTGTGTGACACCTCTGGTGTTGCAAACGTCCATAGGTGACCGCTTCCCATCAGGTGGGCCGTGTGCTTGTCTGCCACCTAAGTAGTATAAAAAAATTGAATATATAAGGATAAGGATGTTACATAGGCGGAACATGATAGTCATCTAGTCAAGAAATCGTATTTCAGATGTTTATGCATAGTTCATAGTGAAGACTAGGTATACTATATTTTAGTGACAATGCTCACTAGGAGCCTGATTTAGCTATTTTGGTCCTCAGACGAAAAGAATAAGACTAAGATTATTCTTTCGTCTGAGTTATGGACTTATGAATGCGGTCCATGACCCGATCCCGTGCCTCCTTTCGATACTGATATAGCACCGAAGGGGCTCTTGCACGGACTCGCCCGTGTCGAATGATATCGTATGGTACTTTCTAATGACCCTGATGGCCATCGTGCGCTATGGGCTGTGCAGCTTCTGCACGTGTCTCCGCCCATGAATGGGCTGGACCTGGCGCTTATGCGCATGAGAACAAAGACGAAAAATACGCCAACCCGGGCTCAAGGGCTCGGGTGCAGCTATGTTGGTAGTGTCCTTCCCTGATGGACTTCGCCGACGCGTTTCCAATCCTTGTCCTTCTATGGCCACCTTCTAGCGTCTCGAGTCACTCGAGGACGCCATACAGTCATAGTGGTAGCGCATTCATTAATACTGTATTATTTTGGACTCGTGCTCGACGGCTGATGTGTCTTGGGCGAGCATCTTCGATATCTGGTCCCCAAGTTGAAAGGCACAGCAGCGGCTCTGGGGTGGCTGGTGGCCGGCAAGATGCTGGGCCGCATGACTCCATGGCCATGAGCCGAACGATCTCGAGATAGCTGCGATAACGCTCTGGGCAGCGAGTCTGCTTGCTGAAGCTCCATCATACGGCCTGGAGGCGCAAGCTCTTTCGCTATATTGACGGCGCAAGGACATTATGGTGGAGTGGAAAGAACTAACTGGGCGACTGAGCAGAGGGCACGCCGTGGCAACAAGAGCATCTCGCACCGACTGCTGCTGGTGATCATACTTATGTCGGAGGCTAAGTGGCCTCCGACCTTAGGAGGATGATGATAGGTACCAATTTTGGTACAAGCTCTTAACTTGTACCAAACTGGTAACATCATCCTCCTATAACCTCATCTGATACAACAGATGCTGGGTCTTCCCTGCAGTCACTGGTAGTAATCCAGCGGCTATCATATGATATTGCCGCCAACAACAGGAATTTTGCGGCATTCGTTTCCTTCTGCGAGGGAGTCATATCGCATGTAGCGCTCTGATTGTGTATCTAGTCTACTCTATATTTGTGTCCAAAATTTAAGAAGTATCATAGATTAATATAACGTTTTAAGTCGATGTTGTTGTTCAGAGTAGGTATAATAATCCAATCAGTGTCAAAAATCAAAGAAAAACACAAAAACATTAGTATTTCAAGTAGTACGTGGGTAGCTAATTTAATAATTGTCAATTTTAAAATCATACCTAATAGATAAGTGTTTAATAAAGTTATGAATGTACCTACTGTAAGGCCCACAAATATCAGCGCGTTGAAAACTACTGTATGATTTTAGATTGACATGGTCATTTACACATTCACTATTAAATTCATCGGGATATTTACCATGTTTGTTTATTTTGTTGAATAACCGATATTTCGGCGCTGTTGCAAGCGCCATGATCACGGTGTACTGATGACCGCCGAGCTAGTTGTTATTGAGGCCAACCGTATCGGTCTACCCTCTTTCTTACTCGTTTACTACGCGCGTCACCACTACCACTGTTCGCGTTCTCACATTGCACTCGATCACGACACACAACACTCACTGTATCGGCTCGCACGGTTTTTGGAGATGGCGTTTGTTTGGGTTTTGTGAACTTACGAATCACCGGGTGCCAGACACTCGCCAGTTGAAAACCATCTTCCCGGTTGAAGTTTTTGTGCTTTTTTATTTCAATAGCTTCCTTCACCATTCTGGGTATATAGTGGCGTTCAGTCGACAGAATCTGTGGGTTATGCAACTCGATCCAGTGATTCGTCCCTTCCTCCAATAGGTGTTGTGCGATAGCCGATTTCTGTGGCTCGTTGTTTTTGACCGCCCTGATGTGCTCCTTAATCCGGCTTGACACTGTCCGTTTGGTCTGGCCTATATAGGAGCTCCCACAGCTGCAGTCAACCTTGTAAACACCTGGATATTCCAGTGGAAACCTGTCTTTGGGTGTGCGTAGGTACTGTGACAGCTTTTTGAAAGGAGTGAAGATAGTTTTTACTGCGAATTTGTTTAAAATATTTGCAACCTTATCTGTCACTCCCTTCACGTATGGTAAATACGCGGGTTGTCTTTCAACCTTATAATCCAGGCGTTTAGGTGATGGTGTGCTTCTCGGTGGTATGATACGCTCCTTGTAACCGTTTCTCCGCAGAACGCCCCTTAAATGTGCAATTTCAGTACCTAAGTGTTCCTCGTCGCATAGACTGTATGCGCGGTTAGTAAGTGACGTCACTACAGAGTTCAGCTGACGCGGATGGTGATGCGAGTCAGCGTGCAAGTATCGGTCAGTGTGAGTGGGCTTTCTATACACCGTATGCCCCAGAGAACCATCTTCTCTAACCTCAACCTTCACATCCAGAAACGCCAACGTTCTTTCCCTTTCCATCTCATAGGTGAACCGGATCTTCCCGTGAATGCTGTTGAGATGTGCCAGGTACTCCTTTACAACACTCTCGTCACCCTCCAGTATACAAAACACGTCATCCACGTACCTCTTCCATAGTTTAACCTCCCGAGGGGCAGTGGCAATTGCACGGCTTTCAAAGTGTTCCATCCAAATGTTGGCTACTACTGGAGCCACTGGGCTGCCCATTGCCACACCGTCTATTTGAAGGTAGTATTCGCCCTGGTATACGAAGTAATTCGTGACTATGCAGTGCTGCACGAGGTCGGCATATTCCATAGGGATGTTGTTATCCCTGATGACACCTCTAATGACGTCCATGCAATCCGCTACAGGCACATTTGTAAACAGTGATTCTACGTCAAAACTGACCATCACTTCATTGTCCTTCACATTGTTTACACGTAGAATTTCGACGAAATGACGGGAGTCTTTTACAAAGGATCTTGATTTTCCTATCACTGTCTGCAGTACAGCCGCCACATGTCTTGCCAGATGGTACGTGGGTGAGTCAATTTGACTCACGATTGGACGTAACGGGACGTTTTCCTTGTGAACCTTAGGCAATCCATACAGTCTGGGAGGCTGACAAGTTCGTGGTCTCAATAGGTATGCCGTCATGTCTACGCCAATTGCGTCTCTGCATTTCTCGATCAGGGTCAGTGTGCTACGATTCGTCCGAGCCGTCGGGTTGTACTTCACTTTTTTGTAGGTATTCACATCACTCAATAAATCTCGAACTTTTTGATCGTATTCGGTGACATTCATGACCACTGTCGCATTTCCTTTGTCGGCTTTCAATACCAGAACACTTTCGTCATCTCGGAGATCCCGTAATGCGGCAAGTTCGGTGGCTGATATGTTCGGCGGTGGTGGTTTCGAATGACGTAAGGTGATAGCGACGTCTTGCCTCAATACCTCCGCCTCAGCAGCCGGAATTTTATTTTGTCGCACTACTTCCTCCACTGTTCCGATTATTTTATCGTAAGGAATATGCTTAGGAGTTGGAGCGAAATTCAACCCTTTCTCTAACACACTCAGCGCCGACTCCGTTAACACTTTGTGAGACAGATTGACCACTGTACCTTTGTTTCCTGTGTTATCACAGTAGAGGGTAGCTGGTTTTTGTTTTTCAATAAGTGCGTTAAATTTTTGCTGTTGTTTCAAAGCACTCAATTCTCGCGAACGTTGTGCTTGTAAGTAAGTAATACGATCACACTTATCGAAATCACTCCGTGTTAACACTGCACTGCACCGCTGATGTACCCGATACAAGTCACACTGAGTTTTATCTAGGCGGTATCTGGTGTTACTGATCGACTTGCGCAATAATTTTACACTCGCGTTTCGAAGAATACGCGCGGAACCGTGAATATCGTTACGAGGTTTTATTCTACAGCAAACGGGTATAATGTCTGCATCCCGGCACTTCACCAAAAATATTAGTGATTCACTTAGACACTCACTCTTTTTCCGCGCGCGTTCTAGATGTTTAATTAGTTTGACACATTCCGGCCCGTACCGGTGCACAATGTATGATTTTAGATTGACATGGTCATTTACACATTCACTATTAAATTCATCGGGATATTTACCATGTTTGTTTATTTTGTTGAATAACCGATATTTGGTTTTGTTTTGTTGGTTGAGGTTAGAGAAGATGGTTCTCTGGGGCATACGGTGTATAGAAAGCCCACTCACACTGACCGATACTTGCACGCTGACTCGCATCACCATCCGCGTCAGCTGAACTCTGTAGTGACGTCACTTACTAACCGCGCATACAGTCTATGCGACGAGGAACACTTAGGTACTGAAATTGCACATTTAAGGGGCGTTCTGCGGAGAAACGGTTACAAGGAGCGTATCATACCACCGAGAAGCACACCATCACCTAAACGCCTGGATTATAAGGTTGAAAGACAACCCGCGTATTTACCATACGTGAAGGGAGTGACAGATAAGGTTGCAAATATTTTAAACAAATTCGCAGTAAAAACTATCTTCACTCCTTTCAAAAAGCTGTCACAGTACCTACGCACACCCAAAGACAGGTTTCCACTGGAATATCCAGGTGTTTACAAGGTTGACTGCAGCTGTGGGAGCTCCTATATAGGCCAGACCAAACGGACAGTGTCAAGCCGGATTAAGGAGCACATCAGGGCGGTCAAAAACAACGAGCCACAGAAATCGGCTATCGCACAACACCTATTGGAGGAAGGGACGAATTACTGGATCGAGTTGCATAACCCACAGATTCTGTCGACTGAACGCCACTATATACCCAGAATGGTGAAGGAAGCTATTGAAATAAAAAAGCACAAAAACTTCAACCGGGAAGATGGTTTTCAACTGGCGAGTGTCTGGCACCCGGTGATTCGTAAGTTCACAAAACCCAAACAAACGCCATCTCCAAAAACCGTGCGAGCCGATACAGTGAGTGTTGTGTGTCGTGATCGAGTGCAATGTGAGAACGCGAACAGTGGTAGTGGTGACGCGCGTAGTAAACGAGTAAGAAAGAGGGTAGACCGATACGGTTGGCCTCAATAACAACTAGCTCGGCGGTCATCAGTACACCGTGATCATGGCGCTTGCAACAGCGCCGAAATATCGGTTATTCAACAAAATAAACAAACATGGTAAATATCCCGATGAATTGAAAACTACTGCCTACACCAGTCCAGAAACACGCAGGGGACAAACGACTTGTGGGATCTAGTTTATATAAAGTGTCTATCTTTACTATATCTGTGGCAGAAAATGAAAAAAATACAAAAATATAAATATAATCAATGTTCTTGTTCAGTATAATCATAACTCTAAATCAGTGTCTAAAAGAAAAAAAAAACACAAAAACATTGTCTATTTATTTCCTATTAGCAATTAATGTTTAAAATAAATGTTTAATGAATGTCAATTCGATGTTAGTTAGTGAAGACCATCTGTTAGTTTAGTATACAATTCTTCAAATTGGACTAAACAACGTTAAAACCTATTTTAATTTTGTCAAAACCACCATGAATTGTGTAAATTTACATTGAAAAACCATCAGTCATCAGTTTGAAGACTAGGTACATTTAATTTAATCGGACGGCAAACGAAGCGTCGAAATTCTAATATTTTTAGTACCTAATACCTAGGTATATCGCGGTCAGGGTTGCCAGCTTCTGTTTTAAGAAATAAAGTATATTTACGTCTGAGAAGAATATTAAACAGTACCTATTTTATTTAGAAAAATGAACAGTATTTTACTTACTAGTAATTATTTAAGTAAGTGTTTTGAAGTTGAGCTCATTACTTTTATTATATTTATTTTAACTTCTCACAGAACTTATAATTTAAAGTAATCTTTGTTTCATTTTTAGTGTTATGCAATTTGAGGCCGAAATCTTTATTTTTTTCAACAGTAAAAAGTATAATGGGGTGTAAAACAGTATAATACTATTTTTAACAGTATGGTTGGCAACCCTTATCGCGGCAGAGGCGACACTTTGAAATATTCCCAATAATTATTATACTATTATAATAGTACATTATGGTACGAGTGTTTAAAGTTGGTGATTACCATTGAGGCGCTATTGAGGCCCAGTGCCGGATTTACCTCCGGCGGGGCCTCAAGCAACAACTGATTTTTGAGGCCCTCGTTTTAATATACCCCCCCCCCCCCCCTCTCTTCTTTGCAAAATTAATATATTTATTTGAACTATAATAAAAATTCTACTCTATTACAACTTCTTTCTACTTTTTTCAGTCGCAAATTGATAGGTCTTAGATTTTTTTCGATAAACAGTAGGCTTAAATCACTGACTTTTCTTGTCCCATCGATGAGCGTAAATAATTTTTGAACGATCTTTCGCCTGTAGGTACTATTTGTTATTGGCAGTGTAACTTTTAAACTATCGCGGCGTTTACTCATAGTGTTTATAAGTTCCGGAACTTCACGCGATATATTTTTTTTGTCGACGTTTCGGGTGCGTTGCAGCACCCGTGGTCACGACTTGACTGGCCTGCGAGCGTCGCGCGGTGTGCAGGAAACATTTCTTGTGTGCCTACCCTCCATTACGTTCATATTGAAAAGTTCAAAAATATATTGCGTGAAGTCCCGGAACCCGGAACACTATGTTATTAGCAGTGTTAGAAATAGTCGGATGAGGCATTAAACGTTCGGAAACGCACAAAACAATTCATTCAAATCAAAAATCCTTCAAATCCTTCTAGAGCAATGAAGAATTGAAAATGTCAACGTCATCTATATGTTATTTCAAAAGTTTTTAATATTTTAATTATTTTTACATTTTCAAATACGTTTTAAATAAAATTAAATTTTGGGGCCCCTCTCCAAGCGGGGCCCCAAGCAATTGCTTCCTTTGCTTCCTGGTAAATCCACCACTGAATGAGGCCCGACTCCCGAGGCGTCATGTCAAGCGAGGGCCGTAAGACAGCCGAAATTGGTAATGACCAATTCACACGTGTGTCGTACGACGTTTTTCAACACACTTGTGAGGAAAATAATACTAAAAATAAGTTTAATTTCAACTGTGAAAAGGAGTTATAACAGTTTTTTTGCAAAAATAAATAAAAGAATGAGGTTTCGTTGTTTTTTTGTTTTTAGAGGCATATTAGCGAACTTAAAAAATAGATTCTTAATAGTTTTTAAAAAGAAAGTGAAATTGCAATTTGAGTGATGTTTTGTTTATTAATCACGTACCTACCTACAAGTCGAAATTACGGAGTTTCATGTAGCAATAGGTATATTAATATTTTTTTTGTAGAGACTATGAACACGATCGTTTTGTCATCACTTACTTATCCAACAAAATTTAAGAAAAATTATAATTCACTTGGGAATAGTAGCAATGATAAAGTCACAGATTGATTAATAGGTATCATTACATGCCTAATTGAAACGAAAAAGAGTCAGTTTATGAGCAAGTGTGTTGAAAAATATTTAGGTACATAGTCGATGTGAAATATAATAAATGTTAATTGTGTTAAATAAATAAGTATTTTGTTGTTGTTATGCTAAAGAACTGTATTTTTGCTGCATGATGTTTTCTGCGCTGTAATTTTGTTTGGAATAAATGTCATCGGTGTAAATCATAGTTTCATTTTCTACCCTATTTTTTGTTTTTAAAATACCTAAAATACAGAAGATATAAAATACGATAGGGCAGTACCTACTTCTTGAATTAGGCTAGCCTGTAATTTGAGAAGCAGAGCATCAATTTATGTAAATAAATACTTATTTGCCATTGCCAAAAAAAGATTGAGAAGTCATTGGTGTGTGCCATGGTAAAACCTGGAATCGAACCCGAGACCTCGGCTTAGCAGACCACATACAGATACAATGGTACAGATGTAACCGTGAAATGACTTACGATATACTTTTTATTCATTTAATAAGTACTTACCTTAAAAGTTTGGATTTTATCAATTGCTGTGCACGCGAAGACGTCGCGTCGGGTGCATCAAAATATCTTACGACCATGGTAGATTATTCTTTCATGTATCAAGCATTAGGCACCTTGCACACCGAAGGCTGAAGTCCGCTCTCCTACACTTCCTTCCAATTTCGTTTTACCACAGAGCGGCTGCCGTTTGACCTCGTACTAGAGGATAATAGCCCTGAAGATGGGATATTCCGTACCAGGTACCCATGTACCCCAATTAAGTATTAAAGAGAATTAAAACTCTTTCTGCCTAGACTACATTATTAGGTTGCAGAGAGAAATACGGGACGTTCTGGATATGAATAATGTTTTGTAAAAATACTATCAGACAGCGTTGTTAGGTAATCTGTGGCGTTGGGCCCATTGCTATCCCCTCCAACCCCTTGCTTCCGCGTTAGTAATAATTTGCAATAATTATTACACTCATAGCCCCACAAATGTGTTGGTGACAAACCGACGAGCCCATCAGCCGTGGCATGTGTGTTATTGTACCCAAATCCCGATTAATCTCCATCTTTTATGAGCTTTGTTCACCCCCTTTTCAATTTTTTTTTGGGGTTCATCTTTCCAACAAAAGCCAAAAATCAATTTTAATATGTGAACTCTATTATCAACGCAACAAAGTTCAAATTGAAGTGTCGTAAATTTTCAGAGATACTAAATAATACTATACTTTAATGCTTTAGCAATAAGGTTTAAAATGCATTGATTAGATAGAATTGCAGAGACGTATTAACTTTTAAAGTTTATAGACTTTCGGACGCGTCAATTTGTGTATTGTCATATTTGACATAATAGCTATCCCATCCTCACGGATTTATTGGTTGAAATCCGACGACAGTTGCTTCGGCTTTTGACAAATGCATTCTTCTGTCTCGCTCGTTCACGTTCTAAACCGTGTGTTTGTAACAGAGACGTCGCATCAAAGACCTACTTAGCGAAATATGTTTGTTATAGAGTGAATTTAATGAAGTATAATAGGGTGAGAGTCTTTTATGTCCCTGTCATAGTCAGCAACGTGACAATATTCGTCAATGTGACTTATTGTCGTCGGCTAGAGCACCCCAAAATATCGTGTAACCGATTTTATGAATCACTTTGTGGACGTGGTTTTACCTTTGCAGCAAATTTAACAGGCGGTTGATACTCAATTAAAGTACTGAATACTATTTGTGGTATCTACTGAGTAATTTATTTTATCGTGCGGTAAATGGTTAGGTTATTAAAATCAGTTGAGAGGTTTCGTGAAAATAATGTTTTAGTGGAGTGTGGAAGCTCCCTTATAGTGTTGACATGACATCCTCTGTGCTCTGCGCTCGACTGCTAAATCACAGGTCACGGGTTCGATTCCCGCTCAGTGCAAATATTTATATGCATTAATATATCTATATTTCCATTAGTTTTGGTAACTCTCGCTCCGCCTCGGACCTAGGGCAGAGGTTGGCAGTTGCTATTCAGCGGGGTAATGCCGCTAGCCCAGGGGCCCTCTGCTCCTGGTATGGTGAGGGGCGGGTTAATAATATTGACAATTCATATGAATTAGGATTCATATCTGTGAACTTATTATAATGGTAACTGTATATTATGATTTACATTAAAGAAGGTCGTATGTCGAACGTCGTATGTAGGTATACTGTGCAGGAATGTATTTACAAAAAAAAATGTCTAAGTACGTTTTAAGTTAGTACGTTTATCTGCTGATAACACAAGCTAGTTTAGCTATGCTTACCAGGAGTCTAGATGGCGTTGTGTAGATTGTTCTAGAATATTTACAATTTGAAAATAACATTTACTCATTGTTCATAGGCTTTATATCATCAGGTAGGATATCTCAAGGAAGCGGGGTAGCAATCATTATTGACCACGAATAAGTAAGTACGGCCTATTCCCCATAAGACGATTTGTAAACCGTATCAAAGAATAAATAATAGTATTACGTACTATGAACTGTACTTGGAACAATCATCATCATCATCCCTGCGTTAGTCCCGGTAGTATCCGTTTCACGTCGGAGTCCGGGGTCCGTTTTACGGCTCTTTCTCTTCCACTTCGCACGGTCTTGCTAATCCATGGTGGTGAGGCCATTGGCACGCATGTCATCCTTCACGACGCCAAGCCAACATTTCTTGGGTCTACCCCTCCTACCTCCCCTCTTACCCACGTAGCCAGGTGGTCGTCGTTGAACATAGCCGTACCAGCGAAGGCGACTCTCCTGCATTTTGTATGCCATGTCACGGATACGTAGGCTGCCTCAGATGCGAGATTTTCTCAGGCGGTCCTTACGTGTGACTCCACACATCCACCTCTGCATATTCATCTGTGCGACACGCAGTTCCAATTTGTATCGCTCTAGCAGAGGTCATGCTTCGCAGCCGTGTAGGAGGACAGGTCTAGTGATGGTTTTGTAGACCTGCCCCTCCAGCTTGACCGCCATTTTGGGATCGCAAATGACACCAGTGCCCTCGCGCCACTTGGTCTATGCAGCTGCAATGCGCGCCTTGACGTCGTAGTCGAAGTTACCAGTCGCGTGGACTACAGATCCTAGGTATGCCGTACTCGGGACATTATTTTTTTTTTTTATTTGTGGCACGTCAATTTGACTTCATCTCAACTAATGGTAAGCTGAAGGTAAAGTCTCAGGAAAGAGGGTCACCATTACAAACACGGACATACAGTATTACAATGGTGGTGCTCAGCTTGACGGCCTCAACGGAGGCTTTTTCACGCCTCGCTTGAAGGACCCGGGCCTGTAGGAAGAAGGAAACTTGTGAGTTCGTAAGGAATTCCAAGACTTAATGGTGCGACATAAGAAGGACTCACCGCTTGATGGAATATTCTGCACCGTTATGCGTGTGACATCTAAGCCCTGCACGTTTTTTTGTACGAATTCAGTGGCGAGGAGGTTCAGTCCCCGAGGCTTCCCAAAGGATATCATGGTGCGTGACCAACTAGTAGATCAAGGCAAGGTGTATTTTTAATTTGCAACCTTCGTCTTATGAACTTATAAACTATATTTTGTTAAAAAGTAACATAATTAAAGAGCTTTATTGTAGTGATTTCAGACGGTTCGTGGCGTGTCGGTAGGTAGTGCACGCGACTGCTACGAGTACGTACGGAGCGCTTAGTGCAAAAAGTTGTATGCATGAATATAGCGTTTGCACTGGTCTGGTCGTGCCTCGGAGCACGTTAAGCCGTTGGTCCCGGTTGCCACACAAACATCACTATGGCAGTCATTACGGGTAGTTGGAGCCCTCAAGAGTCCAACCAGTCTAACTTGGAACTTCGATATCGCCATTGGTCATTAGACCATTGGTTGTAGAGGTCAGATGGCAGTCGCTTCACGGAAAATATCGAAGTTCAGCCGCATCACTGGGGCTGAACTTCGATATTTATCATCAGCCGGGTTGGGATGGTATACCTCCTATGGTCCTGAAACAAAATTGTGAAACACTGTCACCTCCTCTAACCCACATTATGAACACTTGTCTGAGGAGAGGTGTATTTCCGGATGCTCTGAAAAGGGCAATAGTTCACCCGATTCATAAAGGCGGTGACAAACAATCTGTCAACAACTATAGACCCATCTCGGTTCTAACAGCGCTCTCGAAAATATTTGAAAGGGTTCTTTGTAACCGTCTAACTAAATTTCTAGAGGCACATCAAATAATTTCCAAGCACCAATATGGCTTTCGCAGGGGAAAATCGAGTGAGGATGCAGTAATTGAACTGACACAACAGGTTGCTGGGAACCTGGATAAAGGAGTTAAATCCTTGGGCATTTTCCTTGACCTCACTAAAGCATTTGACACAGTTTCTGTCACCCGACTTACTTCGAAATTAGAATTGGTCGGCGTAAGAGGAATTGCCCTAGACATTTTCAAAAGTTATCTCCACAATCGTTCCCAAAGAGTCAAAATTAACGAATACCTTAGCGACGAAGTATCAGCATCATTTGGTGTACCCCAGGGAAGTATCCTAGGACCGATCTTGTTCCAGATTTATGTTAATGAACTCTGTAACATGAAACTCCTAAATGCCAATATATTCTCATATGCCGATGATACTGCCATCTTAGTCTGCGGCACCAACTGGGATAGCGTCAAAAGTAGTGCAGAACTTGCTTTGGCTAGGGTTACGGAATGGCTTAGCACGAACCTTTTAACACTAAATCTGAAGAAAACCTGTTTCATCCCCTTTGCACTGCGCTCCATAACATCACCAAATAGCTCGTTCTCAATAGTTGCTCATACGTGCCGACTACAAACGGTACAGTGTCTTTGTCCAACAGTCACTAGAACTGAAGTAGTCAGATATCTGGGGGTTCAAATTGATTCGAGACTGCGTTGGGATAAACATATCGAAACACTCACCTCAAGAACTATGAGACTTATTCACATCTTCAAGTCTGTCAGGAGCTCAGCAAACCCTGAAATCCTCAAGATGATGTATAATACCTTGTGTCAATCTGTCATTGGGTATTGTATACCTGTCTG
The DNA here is from genome assembly GCA_963691645.1 of Pelosia muscerda. Taxonomy (NCBI): domain Eukaryota; kingdom Metazoa; phylum Arthropoda; class Insecta; order Lepidoptera; family Erebidae; genus Pelosia; species Pelosia muscerda. The sequence goes on along the minus strand of OY829098.1, from coordinate 1,020,274 downwards.
GGGCGGTGCACACAAAACGCATCTACTCAAAGTAGAAATTGCACAGAAGGCAATACTCAAGGTCATGACTCATAAGCCGTTCCGATACCCAACTGAATATTTGTACCGGGACTGTAAGGTCCTCACTGTTCGTCAACTTTACGTGCTGCGGTCTCTAATTAGAAAACACAAAAGTGTTGCTCCCCCTAACCCCACTAGACGGACTAATTATCCCCCCGGTATTCAGCACAAAACCACCTTCGCGAAACATCAGTACTATATACTTAGCACCCATATATACAAGCAAATTCATAAAAAATTGAACATCATGGACATGAACAAAAAAGAACTAGAACACCATGTCACAACTTGGCTTCTCAAACAAGACTACTCACAAACTGAAAATCTTATAACATACGTAACCTGAACTAAAACCTAACAAAACTATTAATTAATTACACAAACACGCTCCTACACACACCACACACACACCCACGCACACCACTCACACATCCTCACACACCACTCACACTCACTCGCACCCACTCACGCGCACGCACACACGAGTACCTACACACGCACACTGGACACAGACTACAGGCACAAGTCACAAATAATTGTAAAGATCATTGTAATTCATTAAAATTGTTATAATTTATATTGACGCGTACCGAACACTGTCTCTTATGATACAGGATCCCCTAGTGTAAGAGACAGGATTCAAAATAAAGGTGTATATTTTGGACTAGCGCTACTGGACTGTAATACTAGCATGTCAAGATTATAGAACAATAAAAATTTATTATTATTTATTATTATTATATCACAGTTGGACTGGAAAGCCGACCCCAGCTGAGTTGGGCAAAGGTTCAGAGAATGATCATTCGGTTCGAATCCGACATATACACTTCCACCTAGAAATTAGGTGAGGGTAATATAGATTGTTAGTTAAGGAGTCATAGGGAGATGGCAAACCAATTAGTCACAAAGTTTTCTTCTGTAGCCTTAGCACGAAATGCTATCGAATTCGTAATGTAAAAGTATCGACAGAACGTAGCATTACGATTGGCGGGCTACACACGCACACAGGTTCACAAGAGGCAGACTGCAAATCACAATGCTCCGTTCTCTCGAAACCTTTACATTACGAATTCGATAGGAATTCATGCTAGAGCTACTGCATGGTCTGCTTGAAAATACTTCATGGTGAATCACGACGAGTACCTACTTACAATGGATGTTCATCGCGTATGTAGTAGAACTAGTAGGTACCTATTAACATTTGCTGATATTTTTACGTTAGCCCAGGAGATGATTCACGTCGACTATGTAACGGTGAGGTTTCGAATTAGGGACTGCTCGATTGTAGGCAGACTGCTCATCTAACGGCGCTTATGAGATATTGGCACATAAATATTATACACTATTTACCTAATGTCTAACGTATTTACCTATTAAAAAATGTTGTACCGCATTTAGTCTATCCCAGCAACCTTTCTCTGGTGGTCTGTCCATCTGGCTGGAAGACTTCCTTACGACAGATGCTATGCTTGTTCCATGCTTCAATACTGTAGGAAAGGGGTGGTGGTGAAAACGGTGCAAAAGGTAGTCAACGCCATCTATCGAGTTTTCTTGTAATCATTTTCACAAAGGATTCAATTTTGCAGATAACTACTAAAAATCACATGAAATTAATATTATGAATAAAAGCACGAGATGTCGAGTAGATTATTTTAGAAATTAATGGCTACTTTCTATGTTTTATAATGATAAAAAAGTTTCCTCAGTATCCAAGTCGTTCCGATTCAAACTAACAGATGGCACTAAAGCCGTCGGAACCACTTGTTTATGATGATGATATTTTGAAATTTTATTTCTATACTAAATCACACTATCTCACTACATACAGCAATATTATCACAGTATAATAAACTTTCATAATTAAACAGTCTACTGTGTTATTATATCATTTAGAATATAGTTACCTACATACTAAAAAGTAATTTCATGTCAAGATAGAGTTCTTGTATGGTGGAATAAATATCATCTTATAAGTTACAATCTATAATTTATTTCAACCTTATTTAATTTAAAATTACGTGTGAATTAAAATACCTCAAATTGACGAGTGTTGCCAGTCTCTAACGGAGTTTAGTTTCAATTCTTATATAAGGATAATACCTGTAAGTGTATCTAAATGAACCAGGAAATTTGAACTAATAAACATAGTTTATTGCCTATTTAAAATTACTGCTTATGTATAAATGCACCAATTCTTTTAATCAATATTACGCTGATTTATTAAAGTTCTATTAATAATGAATAGATGGCGTTACTTCCGAAATATTTGCAACTGTGTGAACCTGCACACAGTCACAGGTTTTTAGACAGATAAAGTGCTGCTGGAATAAACTTTCTTGCTACGACTTACGGTCGTAATTTGGTTATTTTTATGAAGTTGAACATTCCCAAGATGATTAGTATGAGAACATGAATGCGTGTGCAAGTATTTATGTATGTGGGTGTGAGTGTATGTAGCAGTGCGGCAGCAAGTAGCTGTCAAAAGAGACTGGAAGGAAAGCTAGTGCAATATTTCTTTTAAAAATGCATTTCTTTACGTTATAGACTTGAGTTATGTATATCCATAGTTGTTCGTGTGCAATATTAATATCTTGTTATTCAACAAGGGGTACTTACGTTAACTTTAGACATCATGGTTCACTGTCATCCACCGTTGGAGCTCGAGGAATTACCAAAAGAAGACGAAGAAAGATTAGAAACACTATTTTCTAAATTAGACACCGATGGAAATGGGAAGATTGACATCCACGACCTGTCCCTGGCCCTCAAGGAGTTGGCACCGCACATTAACCGGAGTTACGCAGAGGTTAGAATGTAGACATTTCCTAATTGTAGTACAACTAACGGTTCACTTTCCGATGATTCGCTCATTTACCTGCCGACACGTAAACCGCAGCTCACTCGACTTTCGATGTCCAGATGCTTTGCCAATTTTTTTTTAATACCCTTTTATTAGTGGCCTGTAACTTTTACAGTATGCCTAAAAACTTTTTGGAAGTTAACTTACTATAAAACTTTTTTGGGTTAAATTCTACCTTCTTTTTAATTTCCTGGTAATCGAATAGCGTAATTTTTTTATTTTAAAATATGTAGGTACCTACTGCATGTCTGGTATGGTATTCTTCCACACTAAAATAATTTGAAAACCAATGGGTATGCCATGCTTAATGAGTATAATTATTGTTGTTTGAAGTGGCAAAAGACCTATTATCTATTATTAAAAAAGTATGTAAAAATGTCTTAAAAATGATAAAGTGGTAAAAGTTGAAACAGATAAATCACTGATATTGTATCTCATGTCAAGATTTTTTTCTGAGTACAAAAGATAATCTTATGTGAGAATAGCTCGTTTCATGATGAATTATGTAAATTTTCCTATATACTGACTGGAAATATATGATCAGAATAAATAGTTAATAAATAATAATGGAATGAAAAATATTGTCATATAAGAATCCAATTTTTTTTTTCAATTCATATTTATTATTCAAATTCATATAAGAAACCTACAGATCAATAGGTGATCACATATTTTGGAATATGTCCTTGTGTTTGCTTAGATTGTTAAACATAAGGCAAACATTCAGTTCTGGCTAACTATAAAATATTACAGTGAACCAATAATTCATCCCTTGACAAGTTGTTGTAACCTACATAGGTTACAACAACTTGGGCAGCTTAGTAAACCTATTTCATTTCTCTTGAGACTAATGCAAGTATGGTGATGATGATTATGACAGTGGAAAAACAGTGATGGGGTAGATGGGGCCCCTGAACGTGTTTTTTTTTTGAAACAATGGATCTGGACCGGAAAGAGCTAGTTCATACTTCATAACCATTAATTTGTACCACAATCATCAACTAGACTGACTATTCGACTAACTAGAGGGGACCATCCTAACCCTTTCTCCTATAAGGTGAAATGATTGTTGTTACTAAAACTTTATGTTATCCAGTCTGTATTAGGTAATTGCCATACGATGTAGGTTATTTCACCTATTTCTTCTATAAAACAACTGTCATAAGAGTTCTTATTACAACTGGGGCCGACACCTTAACATGCTCTGAGGCTAAGTAACACCCAAACTAAATATATTCCCGTTCAATGCAAAAATGTACACATTAAATATTCGCATTGAGCGGGAATCAACCATGTAGTAGATGAATGTACTACTGCCACATCTCCAAGGCTTTCCAGCAGTAACAAGTGGGCTTGTTCTCTTTACATCGGTTAAGTGGGAAAGTGGGACTTTCAATCGGTAACTCTGTCCAGCAAAGGCATTTTATGAAGCATTAATACTGCATTCTAAAAGACGTAACCCTCTAATACCTGACGTAATTTTGTTATCTTGTTTACTATTATTTTTCAATTAGAAATACTTGGATAGATGTTCAGAAGCATTATGTAACAACTTAGATTGACTCCATGTGGTGAGGGTCAAATAAACCCCACCACCCGACTAATTAAAATATAAGCAGCCGACATCACTGCATGAGAAGGAAAACTCTAAATAAAACCCTGTACCAAAATGTCAAAGCCTCCCAATGACTAGCCTCCATTTAGGCCTCTGTTTGGCACTGTACTACGATAATCTAATCGATTCATATACGTATGACGACTTCCGTGGCGTGGCGGTAGTGAACGCGACTGCTACGCAGGAGACGTGTGTTCGATTCCCGCTCAATGCAAATATTTGTGTACATGAATATGAATATTTGCATTAGTCTGGGTGTTTCTATGTATAATATGTATGTATTTACAAAAAAAAAGTATCTAAGTATGTTTATCCGGATTCTAGAACCCATAGTACAAGATAGTTAAACTATGCTTACCAGGGGTCTAAATGGTGGTGTGTAGATTGTCGTATAATATTTATTTATTATTGTTTATTATATATTATATTATAATAATTGACCACTCCCCATAACGTTTTCTAAGTCGATCATTAAGTCCTGGAATTCTTTACCAGCGCACTGGTTTCCTTCATCCTACAATCTCGGGCCCTTTAAACGGGTCGTGATACAAAAAATGGTCAATGCCGGCAGGATGATTACCACCCTTCCAGGAACAGCGCCTGTGAAGTCGACCAACATGGTTTGGGCGGCACTCCTGCTTACTATAAGGAGAAAACGCTACCTTGATCCATATACGTATAGCTTAGCTAGCTTGTATTATGTGTTCTATAATGCAAATTCACATGTTTAGATATTTCGACACTGAGCGGGAATCGAAGTCGCGCCTCCTGCGTAGAAGTGGCTTTCACTACCGCCAGCCTTAACGTTATTTCAAAACTGTATACCCAAGAATCAAAGCATGTTATAAATTCTAAATATAGAATTATATCTACGAGTATAATACGTTTTTAATCCTCGCAATAATCTGGGAAACCCATTCCACTTCTCACAGACGAGGATTTGATAATAGGTTTTTTTATTTTTATTTTATTTATGGCACCTCAATTTGACTTCACCTCGCTTGATGGTAAGCTGAAAGCAAAGTCTCAGGAAAGAGGGTCACCATTATAAACACGTACAGTACATTATGTACCATTTTGTAATATTACAATGGTGGCGCCCAGCTTAACAGCCTCATTAGATGCTTTTTCACGCCCCGCTTAAAGAACCCGGGACTGTAGGAAGAAGGAAACCTACTAATAAGTCTGAAAAGATTATTTGTTTGAATGTGAGAATCTCTGGAACTAGGAATACGATTTGAAAAATATTTCTATTATAGCACTTGTTAGCTTAGATCTTGTAGAATGTTATTCACTTCAACTAAAATTATTTGTGAAGATATTTTGATGTTTGTTACTGAACCAAGCTAGCGGATGTACGGAATAGAATAGACTACAGTCTTTTATAACACATAGACCTGGAAGAAGTTCCCATAGGGGCGGGTACGGGATCAAAACTCCACGCGGGTAGAGCGGCTTCTCCTCAGGAGTAAAGTAGGGTAGGTGAAACCGCGAAACACAGCTAGTAATGTAGTACATGCATTCGATTCTCTGTATTACATTACAACTGAGTTACACGCTCATTTCATTATTACGTAACACAGTTTACTTCTGTGACCTAGACAGACTGACCTAGGCGTACGGACTTATCGATCAGAAAATATACGCTTTAAAGAGAATTCGCAAGTGACGTTTACAGTAGATTTCTCTGATCTCGAGGATAATGTCAATGTCTTTAAATTACCGAATTTGGGCCTTGATCATAAGACAGTCGTATAGACATCAAATCTTTGTAACGTCTAAGGCGGGACACTTTTAAGTCTCGAATCGTCCTAATCGTAGACTAATCAAATAGTAGAAGGTCGAGATTGATCAAGTCTTAGAATGGCAAGTAGTCAAATTACGATCGTGTAAGACAAGCAGTAAAGTTTAGCGAAGTTTCAATATTTGGTGAATTTGTCTATACTTTACTAAACGATCTTGACATTCTACCTGGACAATCTTAAGCCTTTGCCAAATTACCATGTGGGCATTATAAGACCTATTAAAATTACAATCTAATTATCTCGAGACCACTACATAGAACAAATGATTTTTGAATTTTTGAATTCTAAAGATTTAAGGACATTGATATAATTCTCTAGAGCAAGAAATCACTCAACAGAAATTATATTAACCTTGTACCGTTGATCATGTTAACATTGTATCATCACATTTTTTTCCCTTGAATACGTCGATTTGATGTCACCTCGTCTTATAGTGAGCTGAAAGCAGACTCAGGGAAGCGGGTCGCCATTACAAACACGTACTACAATGGTAGTGCTCAGCTTGACGGCCTCATCAGATGCTTTTTCACGCCCGGGACTGTAGGAAGAAAGAAATACGTGAGCTGGTAACGCATTCCAAGACTTAATGCTGCAGCAATGGAAAGACTCACGGAATATATGGTTCTCTATTGGAATATTCTGCACCGTATGCGGGTGACACATTGATCACATTCACATCGGAGCCCACAGACTGCTTACAGCTCAGCTTCTCTTTCTTTTGAGTTAACTTACCTTCGCTTTTTGGATCAATCGTCCCACCGCGAAAAGAGAACTGGCGCCACTTGTATGACGAAGGTCTTGACGGAGTCTCATACATACTAATATAACCCATCATTTAAGCCTTCCGGCTACTCCTTCGTCTGTTCTACTTCGAAGAGGTTCTTACGCGGTCGGTAGAACGAGTACGAAAAAAGAAAGAAGCCCTGGTGTTGATCACGTCTTCGGGTCACGGTAACCACAACCCATCCACGCCACGCCGCTCCCGCCCGAACCCGCGGTCCACAGAATCCATTCTAAGGATAGAACCAAGTTTCACAGATATTCTATGTGCCAAAGTTAATGAAACGATTTGGCCTAATTGAGTTTCTGCCAAACATCCCTACACAGTTAGGTGCATTGAAAATTTTGCATTTATAATGGTAGTAAGATTATTATGGGGTGTGGTGTGGCCACTAAGTGTTGCAGTACCTAACGGTACGTCCAGATTTGTGACGTGAACAGCGGACCGGACAGCATGGCATCAAGATATGACGTTGAGTGTGGACGTTACTACTTGTGGCACATGGGCACACAAACTAGAGTTGTGCTGACACGGCGCCAATTGACCGACGTTTTCATTTAAGCTCAGCTATCAAGCAGCTGAATACGAGACGGACACTCACTTCTGACACGGTCTCGGTAAAATGTTACGTAAATGTAGACGTGGCATAACATGCGTCTGAATTGTTGTGTTACGTATTTGCAGTACATAGTCATGAGTTAATTACGGTAATTGAAGTTCCCGTGACAAATAACAGCGAGACTGGTCCAATTACAGCATTTTGTTTATTATCTGCTTCGCAACTAATATAGGACGCTGATGCCTTTAATTTTAATGTCGAAAGTTCACTTTCATATTACACATTAAAACAAAATTATATGTACAGTCAACGTCAAAGCGAAATCAACAAATTCAAATTTATAAATCGTCTTAGCTCAGAAACCTTTCGTAAACAATACACAAGACATGTAGATTATATATCCAGTTTATCGTCTTAAAACTACATCAATTTATTATTGATGCATGTTCTAATAAGTGTCGTAAGAGGCGACAAGCTGAAAAATACGCTAACGATAGCTTTGCGAGAGAAAGAAAACTCGAAAACCCTGTACCAACCCGTCTGGCCAGCGTGGAAACTATAGGTCAAACCCTCCCGACAGTACATAGCGAGAGACCTATATCCAGCAGTGAACTGCAACACGCTAAATGATTAATATATTCCAATGTGAAAAAGATTTACTATATCAGTGTTAACCAACTTTTATTGTTGACTGTATATAGTTTGATAAAACCACCATCTTTCTTTTCTGAGCTCCATAGTACCCATGTACCGAATAGCAAGTGAAACGTCAGCATCAATATGATAAGACAATAACTCATAATAGAATCTTTAAAATTCATTTCAAGTCTGTTATATAGTTACATTACAAACGCAATAAAATGTAATGGTCAAGTCCAGCCTCCCATTACATTGTAATGTTACAGGTGTGGGCACTCGATGACGGCACATTGTTTCGATGACACATCGACACATTGGCCGCAAATTAATTTGTCATTATATGGCTCCCTATGGCGCATAGCGGGATATGAAGACGCATTGTTCAGACAGATTCAACTAGTGTAGCTTAATAATGTTACTGTACGCTGTTATATTAGACTGCGATATTGTTCAGCATGTTTACTTTTATTACCCACTATAGCTGATTCTTGGATTGGGTACATGTAGGACACGTGCTAGGGAAACATTTATTCAGCAGTAGGGTAAAATAGACTCGATAACGCTAACGCACGCCCGTAATCCCCCTTGGGGGGCAAAGGTGTTTTAAACACCCACATTTGACCAGCTATGATTTTCGATCCCACGTAATAGGGAGCGAGCCCATTGTCGCCAGTCGGGCACTTTATAAAAAATTGGGTGTACCGAAAATGTTGCAGCTAAATAAATTAGGATAAATCTTTTTTGACCCGATTCATTTCTAATATGCGGTGTAAATCGTAAGGAAATATTATGTACTTAGCCGCACAAGCACTACCAGTTATCGTCTTGGAGAGTATCAGACGGTAAATAGTTACATGCACACATAAAAGGTAATTACTTGAAACCTATTGTTGCGGTTACTTCTAATTTGCGAATGATAATGTCCGTGTCATTTATTTTATTTAATTACCTATGGAATTATAATTCATTCAAAAGAGGGCTCTCTACTGTTGACAAACGTTGCTGTCTAGGCGTGGAATACTAAAACACAAACAAACTATTAGACACGTATGTCAAATTTGGATCCTCAACTACATTTCCTCATTGCTTATTTTCCAGAAATTCTTGGCGAAGTCGGGCTGCAAAGAAGGTGGGGACGTGACGCTGTCCGAGTTCATCCACTACGTGCGCGAACACGAGAAGAATCTGAAACTCCAATTTTCTCATATCGACAAAAATAAAGATGGTAATAGTCAATTACGTAACTTCCTTATAGTAGATCTACTAGGAAGATAGAAATCGGCCACACCCTGCCGATAGAAATCCAACCAACATCATTGTAGACCTCCAAATCTACGACATAGTATAACCATACTGCATACTACAGGATTTCACCTAGAAAGAGATCACAAGTTCCCACTTACAACGATTCTGGCAAACATTTCGCGTCTTCTGATATGACAATTATTTTCATATGATATAAGCTGCATGAGTCCACTTTCCAGTTTAACTCCCTCCATTTTGCGAAAACGGCCATCTTAGTCGGTTAATTTATTTTTGTAGTCAATATTCCCTGAAGTATTTCACATTTATAAATTGTAAACTGAAAGGTAGGCGTAATCCTCGAACCAAAGATAGCGTTCTTTGTTATATAATAAAAAGGTTAGTACCTATCTCGGAATTACGCAGCTATAATTCCTTTGACGTATAAAAGTTGTCTCAAAATGGTAGGGTTTAATAATAGGTCTTTAAATAGGTCAAAAGTTAGAACTATTGGCTTCTTTACATTTTTCTGAGAAACATCTTTTATCGTGAAATTGTGTGAAATAAACTTGGAAGATCTTATCTTACAGAATCGATCGAGTACACGAACTTATCTCGCACTGAACACACAATGAACTTCAGATTTAAAAGGGTCACGATTTTCCCTAACATACCATACGTAGCACTTGAGACAACTTTCAGGCTCTCTAAATAATATTATCTAAAATTCCTAGGAGACTTCCTAAAATGACTGCACTATACTTTATCACTGAGAGATCTATGGTGACAGTCGACCCTCGCAAAATAAAATTGGATTAAAAGCTCCCGAGCGCCATTGCGGCACCGAGTGTTTTCTTGTTCGTGTTGTGACCTCGTTCTGTTGATATATGTCCTGGGACTTTGCCATCTCTACTATTTCTCGTCTATTTTATAATAAAAAAAGTTGAATGTAAAGTGTTAAAAGTAAAGCACTTTACTTTGTAATCGTATAGTGTGGAAGCTTAGACGAAATCTTTTATTTTGCTGTCTGATCCTCTAACACTGAGAGTAAACATGCATCAGGTTTAGGTCCCAATGTAGTAGGTGGCCAGCCTATTGCCATTAACCGGGCACTTATAAACCTGCAATAAATACACACATAACTTCGAAAAGCATCGAAAAGTCATTGGTGTGTGCCTGGGATCGAACCCGAGACCTAGTCTCAGCAGTCCATTACCCTTACCACTAGGGTACCGCGGTTCTTAAAAGTAATACATATTATTTCAATTTTAATTTATTTCTATAGTGAGATCCGAACCGCCAACAGCAGTCATGCATGATACACTGGATACTAGGTTACATGGTTTAACTAGGTCAAACGATATCTCACTGTAGTGGATACATGTATTTGTTTAATTAGTTAGAATTTACATTTGTCTTATTTGTATTCAAATATCAACAAAACGACAGCGGTCCGGGTTCGACTCACACTGTGAAGCTAAAGTAGGATGGAGATAATCTTATTTTTAAGATATATTGGTAAGGTCCCTGGTCTGTCGTCTTTAGATTGGGTCCCATGCCCCACTAGCTACGATTGGCATTGAGGAGAAAGATCGGTATTGGAGTTTAGATAATGATTTATAATAGCAAATGTTAACGGACTTGATGCTGAACCAACCCTACGTCCTACGTTCTAATTGTTTCCCGATAGCTAACAATCTGCAGCTGTCTTTCATTGCAATAACGTCGTATTCATTTCGTGCGAATGATTAGACATGCGTACAGGGCCCTTATTTGGATTAACACAACTGTGTTCGTAGTACGAAAAGCATTGCGATTGGCGGATTTCGTGCATACAGATAGACAGCTTGCCCACTGTGAATCTGTCGTAGTAGGCAAGATGTCTATCGTAACGCTCCTGTCGATACCTTTACTGTGCTAAGGGTATGTTTTTTCCTCGTGCGAAAATCCCGACGTATTTCCCCAGCTGAAGTCGGTAAGGATGGATACGTCAAATTCGAATCGACCAAAACTGCACGACCGTTCCATCAGTTGATGAGGGTTCGATGTATGAAAGGAATGAACCTTTTGTTGGTGTTGCCAACAAGGGTGAGGTTGCATCTGATATATCCCTCACGCGTTCTATGGGTACTGTATAAATAGGTTTAGTTTTACATGGTCTATCTTATAACATTAAACAATTGAAATAAATAATTAAATATTCTAGGACAATCTACACAACGCCACCTAGACCCATGGTACGCGTAGTTTAACTAGCTTGTGTTACAGGTTCTAGAATGCGGATAAGGAAATCTATAACTACATATTATAAAACAAAGTCGCGTTCTCTGTCCCTATGTCTCTTTGTATTCTTATATCTTTAAAACTATGCAACGGATTTGATTACGGTTTTTTCATAGATAGAGTGATTGAAAAGGAAGGTTTATATGTATATAACATCATGTTACAATGTGCTGAGGAGAAGTAAAAAAAATTTGCAAAACTGGGGTGACGAAGTTGCGCGGGTCAGCTAGTTAGGAATAAGAATCAGAATCTTTATTTCCGAGAATACGTTAGTTACTATTGTTCGAGTAATTTAAAAAATACAGTATATTCTGACATTTGTGGCATTATAAATATCAATCACTACTTTTACATACATGCATGACCTCAACACATTTGAAATTAACAGTTGTTCTACACACGTTACGTACGCGATTAAAATGTACAGTCAAGCAGAATGTCCTGTGAACAGATGGTGTAGTTGGGTGCCGTGACGCGTCTGACTCACAGAGATAATAGTTACCACGCCTCCGCTGAGGGCCTTCAATTGCTTCGCGTTACGTAATCACCTCGTCGTGTTAGCTAATGAAATTGTTGCTAATCGAATTGCCTTTCTAGATCGTACATGGAGGTGATAAACAATGCAGAATTTCTTTTTTTTTTCTTGTTTTGTATACACACGAATACCCACCGTTTTCTCCCTCTAGTGGGGAAGCCAAATCCCTCTAAACCTTCTATGAAGTAATAGAAAACTTGAATATAATCAGTAAAGTAATCATCACCATGGAAAGGGAATTAATCGGTTTTCTTTCGTTAAAAGGAATATTAGTAACAGAAGAAGAAATTCCTAATACATATTCCCTTGAACCCCTCCGGTTATTCTAAATAGTCTTGTGTTAGTAGTGAGTTTACGTCGGTTGTGTATTGGCCTGTGTTCGAATCTGGGACTTCTCGATCGCAAGCTGATTCCTTAACCGCTAAGTTACCAATGCTAATAGATGGTCGCAAATTAATAATGATTTTCTTCTAATTTCTTTCAGGAAAAGTGGATCTGGAAGAGCTCATTTCAGCTTTTGCCGACCTAGGTATCGCGATAGGCAGAAATGAAGCGACAAATTTATTAAAAAGGTGAGACATAATACTATGAGTCAATAGCGAATGTTACTGTATCTGAGCACAGCGAGTGTCTGAAATTTTAATACATCGCTTCTGCGAAATTTCATGTGTAGGGACTGTTTTGTGTACTAGTTCACACATAAACCTCTGCTAAAAACACCATGTCTCCAACATAGACAATTTAAAAAATAAATGTTTTTCAGAAAAGCTGTTTGGCCAAATTTCTGGTGGTAAGTCGAGAAACCACGAGTAGACTGTGGCTTAGACTCGCTAAACATATGCTAATGTTGAAACATTGCCATCAAATAAGAAAATAGAATCAAAAATGCTAATATTCCAAGATCCCGTGAACGTCATACCTACGTCATAGAATACCTAAAGTCTGTCTTTCGTGTATTGCATGACCAACGAAATAAGTATACATCTTTACACACACACTCTCAAATGTATCAGCTTTACATGTGAGGGTGTACTTATCTCTTTGGCCGTGTGTACAGTACATTCTCTCTTTTTCAATTTTTATAGAGAAGTCATAACTGTTTGTGCTTTTGCAATATGTTATTCAACTACGATTTATACAACTCTAAATATCAAACATGCGATGTGGAAATTAAATTCGATTAACGAAATTTTGGTAGGTAATGGTTTAACTCTGGAATGTTAACATACCAGCTAATTGCTAGCAAAATTTATTAATTCTATAAAGTTTTCTAAACAGCGAGACATGGTTCAAAGTTACTTAAGTAACCATACTTGCTAAATATTCTTACGTACAGTCAGTACAAGATAGTATACACTTTTTTAAATACAATTGCATTTAAAGATGTATACGTATCTCTTTTGCCGATTGTACAATCAAGTATCACTTTACAATATGACGTAGGAATTACGTTCACAGACTCTTGCTGTATAAAGATGTACTTATCAATGCTAAATCTCGCCACCGATTAGTCATGTAACCTAACATCTGTCATTAGGATTGTTATCTAAACGTCATTGCTAATATCTATCGATGCCATGCATATTGTGTCTTTATGTTCAGTTAGGTCAGCGCACCGCTTGCTGATATGATTTTCACAAATATTTATGAGTTTGCTTTCCAACTACGAGTGTTTGAAATCTCGTGAATTTATTTCTACTACCAGACTGGCTAATCGCCCGTCTCCTTACACCCTTAGTCATTTTTTGCTGACGCTCTCTTGTGCCTTCAAACGATTATAAAACTTTTTCTTCAGTAGATAATAACTGGAGGCCGCTGCTCAGTGTGAATTGACCCTTATGATCGACCGAGTTATGTGAATATGAAAGAAATTATTGTGACCTGGAATTAGAGTAGTAGTGTAGTTAAGGGGTGACGGCAAAGTACTCTACGATATGATACGTTTATGGGATGTTGTGTCTGAAAAGTGAACAAAATAGTAGTAAATGTATACTATAAGCTATCCAAATCTGAACCAATAATATTGTAGTTATACATGCTCTATACATACGTTTTTGGGCGTTTAGGTTAGGCTTGCATAAAAGAAAATAACAGTAAAATATTTTGGCACAATAAATTTGGCATAGGTACTTTATTTTTCATAAAAATTATAATTTATGCCAAAAAAATATGTATAAATATCATTAGTCTAAATTATAATATGCGAAAATATTTTATAGTTATTTTTTATGCAAATGGATAATGACCCGTTTTTGCGTATCTTCTGCGGGTACCACGGGATGCTACGTAGATAGAAAAGCTCAATTCCAACAGTCATAGATTATATCAAGTCAATCCGCGCCTGCCAGTCTCGTTTTTCTTGCGACTTCGGGTCTAGATATACACCGCCAACTATGATATATTGTTAATACTGTCTGGTAATTAGAACACGCGAAGTACAGCGCGCAATTAAATATTAAATAATTGCTGTTTCTATTAATGGAGCAATCATTTATAGAAAGAGTAATTACTTAAAATTGAATTACGTTATTGCCTTTAGAACCCTGTTTAATTGGAGCATAGACAAATTCGATCTGAGACAAATAATTGACTATTTATCGCCAAAGAAATTCTAAAAATCATTGTTTTAATTGTTGGTATAAACATTTTTGTAGAAAATTGTATTCTTAGGCCACTGTCATTGTATTTGTTAATGTTTTAGACAAAGTTTTGAAATAATATAATGTTGTATTGTATCGCTATACTAGTCTACATTTACCATATGATGTCGTGCACATGGCAATCCATATATAGTGTATGTTTCAACAACTATGTTGTCACGCATTCATGCTTACTGGGGGGCTACCATCTTCTCCTACAATATTATTTCAATTTTGCTTTGTGACTTGTATAGTGTAAATTGAATCGTCAGCGTCAGGATCCTAGCGTTATATGATGAAGGAGCGACTCGGGCGTCGTCTGTCCGTCCGTCCTCCATGAGAGCGAGCCTGGGGGTGAAGGGTGGAGCCGTTTCTCACCCTAGCAGAAGCTGGTGGGGGCTAGATGTGGACACTGTGAATCCCACACAAGGGCAAGGAGGCATTCTTAAAAGAGATGGCACTGGGTCTGCTGGGGTACGAGAGATATTTCTTATATTATCTCAACTCCGGCAACCGAAGAAGCAAAGACGACGTACGTTTTAATCGGTTCGAGTTCGAAATACCGTAAAAGTGAATAGGAATCCATGGGTGGATAGAAATAATGGTCATTGAAATATTTAAAATATTTTGTTTTACTAGATTTTAACTAAGCTCATTATGAGATATTTCATGTATTTACAATGAAATAGTCTAAATTATGGCTTGAAAAAAAATTACGACAGAACTTAGCTGACCATTTTATTTCTATTCACCCTTCGATATCTATTCACTTTTTGCGGCTCCGGCGGGGGTGGTGCACGTGGTATTTTGCGCACGATAAAAAAGTTTCATATTATGAACCTGGATCGAATACAGTAACTCATACTGCCGTGAAAATAATTATTTCACGAATCTGCCAAATTTCCCGACGATCGACAGCGGTCTAAGTCTGTTTTTCACTAAGAAAGTAAAGTAAGATTGAAATAATATTACTTTACGAGATTATAGTAGGCCACCTGATATAATACACGCGCTATTGTGTAACAAACAACACCTAGCATTGTGTGACGTCATCAGTCTAATCGTGACAACAATTCCATCGATCGCCGAGAACCGCCCGATGGACTGCGATACGTAAGGTCGTATGGTAATAATATTGCATATTATTGACGCTTGCACAGTACTTCAACAAAGGAATGTATGTATCGGATAATATTTAAAGGGCCTAGTGTTGCCAGGTTTTGAATATTCAGAGCTAGCTTTAATTTACATTATTATTAATATTTAGTATTAATATGTTGTGGTGACGGAGATATAATATCACCACCCCACCTCATCCGAAGGAGATATCGTAGATTTCACTGCGAGAGATGGGAAATCTCGAAGTAATACCCTTTACCAACCCGTGGAAACAGTAGGCCAGAGTCACCTGACACAGCTGGACATAAGCCTCTCTCAATCTCGGGAGGCTTTGACCTGCTGTTTCCACACTTACCGAACGGGTTGGTACAGGGTTTCATTTAGAGTTTTCTTTCTATCGCATTGATATCATTACGACATCCTTCGGATGAGAAGAGGGGGTGACATTCTCTCTCCGTCACCTTATGGAGGATAAAAAATATAAAAATCGGTTCCGTAGATTCAGAGATTACCCTCCACAAACTCACAAATTACCTCTTAATTGTATGAATTTGCGTAAATGTGGGCAGGCTGTTACAATTTGAATATAAGCACATTTAATCATACTATTGTTTTGATGATATACTTATTTTGATTGTTGAGCTACAATTCCGACGACGATAATCATGACGACGATAATCATATCCTTATTGTATATAAACATATCACTCACTATATTATACATATAGCTTACTTGAATAGCTGCAATTATTCTGGACGCGCTATTTAGCTTCAGCTAAGCCTTTTCCCACGCAAATGGCATAGTTGGTACATCGACATATGTAGCCCACCGTTCATTTCACACTTCTAAAGATTGAATACACGAGTGGAATTAGGTACAGTATGTGTGTGTTACTAAAAGCAATAATTCGGATAAAAATGCTGTAAATATATTTATTGGGAATTTACTGCTACTACATAACATAACGTATAGTGGGCTGTAGAAGTCCGTGAACAATTTGAAACCAAAATTATATGACGTGACGCCATACGCCATCTTGTAGTAAGTAATACACTACTAAAACTGGTACATAAATGCGTTTCTCTTATTCTCTTCTTATAATAGTGTGTTTCTAGTGCGGTTTAGCCTTATTAAAAGAGCTAACTTAATCTATATTTCAATAAATTCTGATGTTTAAAGAATTATAGAGATCCTTAGGTGTCCACGGACTTCTGCAACCCACACTGTACATCAAGACTGACTGTCAAAATCTTCTCAAGAAAAGTCAACCTACCTTGAAAATTAGAAGTTTGCAATTCTTCTTTAACCAAAACGGGAGACAAATTTCTTTAAAAAACAATCATCAGGAATTCAAGTTATACAATTAGGTACTACATAAACACTTATATATTGCGAAATCAGAACAACCCACGTAAATTACGAGCATGACGTTGACGATAACGTTAGCTACCCAAATTAATGTCAAATTAAAATCAATCCAGCTAATTCGAAAATTATCCCAATCACAGGCAGATTTTTTTTATTTGTACCTATAGATATGAAACTCATCGCAAATCGCATATCAATCGTAATACATGTGTAAACGTTCACCGCACTGTACGAATCATAACAGCACCGGATCTCCCCGTCTCCCTCACTCTATCAGTTTGTCCCCAGGATGGACCAGGACGGCAGTCTGAACATCAGCTACGACGAATGGCGGGACTACCTACTCCTCGCTCCGGCGTCGGACATACATTCGCTGATACATTTCTGGCGGCATTCGACTGTAAGTAATAGTTTATAAGTCTTATCGGATTCTTCTTCTTTCTTCTTTAAATGACCCCAGCACAATAGCCGCAATTTGCCAATATGCATCAAACATGGTAAACGTAATATAAAATTAATGGCGAGTCGCCAGTTTCGCGAATTTTTTAGAAAGTCTACTAGTCATGTTAGACACACAAATAAACCCCCACGACATCAGGACGTTTAGTTGGATTTTAGGGGCCAATATATCTGATTGTTATTCGACAGATTTCTTGAACAAACCTAAATAGTATAAAAGAATAACCAATGACGCGTGCCCTTTGAGCGCACGACTAGCTTAACGTTATCTATGATTGGTTGTAAACAGCGTCGACCATCTCGTCCCGCGCTTATGGCTGAAAACGCGCTATACACAATGATGTTTACTAACTAAAACATAACCACACGATGGTTACGTGGTTTTTCGTAGTAAAAAAGTAATTAAACCATTTGGAAAAATCAAAAGGAATTTATTATCTGAGGAGAATGTCTGAGGAATGCGAAACCATGATATTTCCTTTATGTTTTCCTCCTTACCAGAACTTTTTTGCTTCTGGTAAGTAAGAAAAGAAATATTCGTATACAAAAGAAATACTAAACACAAAAAACGTTAGCGGCTAGCGGGAACATATTCGTAAAGAAACCTCGATTGCAGCGCCATCTACTTTCTCTGAAGCAAGTATATTATCTCAAAAGTTTGAATATGGATAAAAAATTGTATAATTTATTAGTATGTCTCGGGTCATATGATTTCCACTTAGTTTCGTTTCTCCTACGTTCAATATGTACTAATTCATATTTCCCTGACAATGATGGACGAGTGTACCTTATCACATAAATTCTTTTGCAACATCACGCTTATCGCCAAAAAAAGATATTGATTAGTTTTGTTATAGGATATCCTATTTAGAGCTAAGCCATATCTTTTAAACCTTTAGCCAGATAAGTATGTTTACTAACAAACATCACAGATTAAATCATAAATATAGACACAATGTATGTACGTACATACATTCAGCGTCACTTACTCGAGGTGATAGGCAAAATTACTTTTCATCATCATAGTATTACTCTCGTTTGCTTCCAGAGCCCCGATCCCAGTTGTATTAAGTTTTTGACTAAATTATAGTTATAATTACGGATATACCCTGACTGCTAAAACTAGCTAACCTTGGCAGGGTAACCAGCATACAAGTTTAAATCTCTCGGTGAGTCTTTTTGTTAAAAAACGGCCTGTACGCTTAATCCTGAAACGCTTGTGGAGC
This sequence comes from Pelosia muscerda, assembly GCA_963691645.1. Classification (NCBI taxonomy): domain Eukaryota; kingdom Metazoa; phylum Arthropoda; class Insecta; order Lepidoptera; family Erebidae; genus Pelosia; species Pelosia muscerda. The sequence goes on along the minus strand of OY829098.1, from coordinate 1,001,083 downwards.
TCCGCGAAAAGCCCGTATGCAGCTAGACCCAATGGAAAACATTTTTTATTGATCAGCTCCATCTCCCGGTGACATTCGATACTTTTGTTTAAATAGTTCTGCGGCTGCATTATAGATGGTGTTGAGATACATTACTGACTAATAACACGGTTCAACGCAGAAGGTTACTGATATGGATTTTCAAATAAATTATGTATTAGTTTTCTAATCAATCAAATTGGGATTACGATGCTTTATAAAATTCTATTTACAGTAGGTACCTAATATCTGGTCGACGCAGACAGTAACAAATATAATTAGGTATTATAACTGATTCACTTGAAAGTTAAATTGTACTTACTAGCGATCCTAGTTATGTTTTAATAACAAACAGGTAACAACCTTTAATCATCTATGGGCACACAGTCTGGTAGAACTCTTTCTGTGTATCACCCTTATTTTTTTTTCGTTTCATAATATCAAATAAGTCAACAACGGAATCAGTATTAGTAAACGTCTTTATTCAAATTCTGTTTTTATTTTATAACATTTTAAATAATACAGTAACAATATAATTTTAAAATAGCAAGCTATTGTCCAAGGCTCCGATTGCGTGGACTTCGATTCAGTTTTTACTAATCCATAAAAAACTTAGAATTCAAGGAATATATTAAAAATATAACTCGAATAGGTCCAGCCATCTTCGATTCATTCGCTTAGCAACATATTTCACGATTAAAATTTATTTATATAGATAAAAAATAGATCGCCTCCAGCATCAGTTACAAGGACCAATCTGAGAGAGTCCAAAGTAAGGAACTTTCTCACGAAGCGCGCCGTATCGAGGATAACAGACTTCTGCAACTTGCCCCTAACCCGAGACCAGTTACAGAAGATTGAATGCCCGTTGTATTATTATAGTACTATATTTTATTAAACAAACTTATAAACTATATTTCGAAATACGTCTATTTAAAAATGTAAAAAATAATAGCCACCGGCTAAGGGTACAAGACTAAGCAACCGGTTGTTAGGGCTTCTGGAAGAGGAACTTGCTCACTTTGCGTGCCGTGCCTAACAGAACTGCCATCAAGTCCTTAAGCCAGCTCTCTAACGCGAGCCTCTTAAGATGTGGCGATTGACTGGAACGACTATTGGTACAATAATAGCTGAGTCGTCATGTCCACAAGTCGAAAATCTTATGGTAGTTTTTCTTTTTCTGCCTTCGCGCGATTATAATCATTGGGGATGGTGATATCAACTATTATTGCACGACTTTCTAACTGATCCATTATCAGGATTATTGACAACATTTGTTATTACATTGTTAAAAACCGAAAAGCTTAAGTAATTATACACCTCTTACTACCATGGAATCATGGAGAACAATCATTATATCCATTCGGTCCTCCATGTCTGAACTTAATTAAATGACCTTCAGGAATCTTGTGCGGCTTATTTCCTTGCAATTTATACTGCATATCAAAGAATCGGGTCAATTTTTTTTTCCAAATTTATTTAGCTGCTACATTTTTGGTTAGGAATTTATTTTTGGGATACCCATTCTTTTTCAAAGCGCCAGATTGGAAGGCTCGCACCCTATTACGTGGGACCAATAATCATAGTTGGCGAAATGTGGGTCTTCAATACACTTCTGCCAACGCCTTCGTGGATTACGGGCGTGAGCATATGTATTTATGTATGAATCTTGTTGAGGTAACCGCAACTGAAGTTATATTTACTCATTATTTCAGAGAAAACAATATGAAAAACAATGACTCATATTATCAAACTTATTTACTTACGTTGAACATTGTAATACTGAGCTGCGATAATCTATTACCGGTAATTGGCTCGTATTTTATAATTAATTCTCGTTTTTCAGTTTATTAGTAAAGTTAGGTACAATGATAATGTTAAGTTTGTTTGTGTACGTTTCAATAACTCAAAGTGCGCCATAAAGTCTCTTGTTACGTTATTTATAATAACAATAGTTGTGACTCGAAATATTTTATTTCACATATTATTAAAAGCGCCGCAGTATGAAAAGACTACAATATGAGGTTCTTCAAAAAGGGCATCAGACGGTTTCTACAGGTTAGGCAGCACGTGTGTGACGCCTCTGGTGTTGCAAACGTCCATAGGCCACGGTGACCGCTTCCCATCAGGTGGGCTGTGTGCTAGTCTGCCACCTAAGTAGTATAAAAAAAGAGTCCAGTAATCCTTTGATAGCAAACTGAAAACTATACAACGTTCTATTAATGGAATCACGTCGAAGTGAACCATTTTCGTTTCACTATCAAAATATTACTGGACAATACAGTGATTTTAATAATAAACAAAATATTTCGAGTCACAACTATTAAAATTTCATTGAATTTTCGTGGTCATATTACAGCGCTCTGTAATATGATTCCACTTGCATTTTCGCCAATAGAATGTCATAGAATATCGGTTACGCGAAGAAATTAACAAACATGGTAAATATCCCGTTCGATTTAATAATGAATTAATAGAATGTCACATTGTCTAGAGCCCCTTATTTTCAAGATGGCGCTGTAATCAAATTGTAATATTTTTCAGTATTTTTTTCTGAGCGAAGCGATCATAAATCGGTCATTTTATTTTTAATGATATAATTGTATGTATTTATCGAACACAATATTTTGATCGTTATCAGCTGTTTCCGTCAGCGTTGAGAATATTGACTGGTTTGACGTCATAGCTCGAGTTGTACGCAAGATGCGCAGGGGCAAAGGTCGCACGAACGTACTGTTTACGGGTTACCTTCCATATCTGTTGCATATGGATGGTGAATTATAAACAGGACTAAATAGGGCGCGTTTTCTGTGAAGCAAACATTTCCAAGTCAATATGTATGTATATTAAATCGTACAAAAAGTATGATATGTTTACTAGGGCTTATGGGGCCTTACACCTTCGTTTAACAGGTACTAATACAAGTTTTCCCCTCAGAGTTTAGAGGTATGTGGCAGCAAAATGAGAAAAAAATTAACACACTATTCTTTTAATAACTCCGTCCATAGTTACTCAACGAGGCAATCCCCGCAAAATACCAAGGAAATTCCACAAGGATAGAATATTTTTGATTAACAAAGCTTCCTTGCATTGGTTTTCCTGTTAATATTATTTTGTTGTTAAATTATACAACAGCCAACAAACGTCAACAATGAGTTCATATCATATAGTTATTAGAAATAATTAGGGGCAAAGTATGCAAGTGATATACATGTCGAGCGAGGTCTAGTTGGTTAATCTCCTCCTTTTGATATGACTTAATTGACTTCTTATACCGACTGTCGTATGCCTTCCCAATTTCTAGCGAGGATAGACTGAGTATCGTCTTAATTGTAGGTGAAGTTAAGGAACCAAAGGTCTTGATGGAGACTCAACACCCATACAGTTACTAATTATATTAGAAAAAGTAAAGTTGCTCTTAATGAGGGCTACTTTAGGACTTTGAACTGAAACCTAGGGTCCACATAAAGGGCTAATAAAAACAATGTTACATACCATGAAGTTTCTATGAGTTTCTTTAAGCAGGTTTTTAATTTACCAAAGTGTCGCTTGCCGCTTTCGGGTTCGATTTCAGGAGTTTCACTCCGCAGCCTCGAATGTATAGCCAAAGATAATCGTCCCACTGAAGTAAGGTTATGATTGCGTTTGCGCGTCATTGTACTACGCAAATAGGTGATGAAGGAGGTTACTGCAGTTTTGCATTGCGGAAACGACACTGAGACTGATGTACAGCGGTCACCAACACTTCACTTTTAACGTTTAATGTATACAAGAAGTTAAATTTATCCCGTTAAATGATTTGTGAACACTATAGTAAGTGATTTTTGACTGTCTTGTCAATATCCTCATATTGGTACTTATTTTTTCATACAAAAAATGACGTATATGGAGCGAAACAATAGATCAGTGTTGCCCTATATTTTTGCATTTAACCTTATGTGTTGTGTTGTCTAAATTAGGTACATTATTATAAAGAGGAAACTAATAAACCGTTTTTAATAACTCTTTCACCTTTAGAATGCTATTTTATTTTATTTTATTCACAACTAACAGGCATTTCATCCCCGATGTACGGGACGCGTGTACATTATAGCAGCTAGTTGTTCTAATGGTTTTCGTACTTGTATACTTACTGCTAAGACTCACATTGCCCTGTATTGCTAATTAATATTAAAGAAATTAAATTAACTAAATTATGTTATCACAATCTCACGGTCAGTCCATATCTATAGGTAGGTATATACCTACTTGCGACTTCGCTTCGGCCATTAACACGACCGCGAAGGTTACACGCAGTCATTGTCACTAGTTTAATCTAATTTTATTAGTTAGCTTGTTATTGCTATACATAGTTTGGAATATTTAGGCAAGTTAGAAGAATGTATGGATAGAAAATTAAAAAAGTCTATGGTCACTAGCAAACTTATAGTTCTAAGGCTTAGTTGCACCACCACCTTCCTGTTAAAGTTAAGGTTTTCGTCAAATTTAACAGTAACAGTAACATTGATTCTAATGATTTGTCTAAATGTGTTGCACCAGAGTATCTTGTAGCTCGGTTAAAGTTATCTTTTTGATAGAATTTAACGTTTGTGCGTGGTCGGTTAAAGCTAGCGTCAAATTGACTTGATTTTAACAATTGTCAAATGGTGCAACCTGTTTTATACCTGACTGGTACTTCAACGCCACTGTTTATGTTAAAGTACGTTCGTGCAACCCATGCTAATTGTGCGAAATCATGTAGGCACCTATATCCTAAGTCTGTCACTGTACTGCTGACCAACAGCTGTAGGTACAGTCACCTGCAATAATACTTTGGAACCTTGTCACAATAATAAATGACAAGTCGACATTATGACATGAAACTGTAAAATTCGACAAGTTTAATGTGAAAAAGTTCTAAAACGCATACATATTACTGCAGGTGACTGTACATGATGTTTGTCATCTCCACGGATATGTTAGATTGGTATCAACAACAACGGACGGATAATGCGCTATCCTGTTGCAATCTGCGCACTACAATAATAAAATAATATTCCAATATGCGATTTATGCAACGATCACCCGACGGAAGCGGGGTTGGATGAGTAGATCAACGATGGATCTGTTTGTTACACCCACAGGGCCGGATTGTAATCATATTTTATTGTATAGTCTTCTATTCTGTATTCGACCATTTACCGAAACTTACAAAAACTTCAAAATGAAAATAATATATCATAGCAAATGTATCACTGATTCGAAACGCGACTTTTCTTTTCTTTTTTGGTCTATTTACAAACGTCTAGATACAATAATTTACTTGAGTTGCAAGTTGAGTGAACAACTTATTTCCCATCCAAATAGTCTTAGATTTTATAATAGCCTGTCTAGACTCAGACTCAGCCTTATTGGATGTATCGGACAGACCTATTATCACATTACAGCTGATTATTTATTATTGACAGATGAGGCTTTGATCCAAGGTTTCCCTCGGTATTGGAGGATCATACAATCAAGTTATGTTAGAAGGAGTAGTGGGAAAACAGACAACAAGTTCCTCTTAATTGCAAGCTTTGAAGCTGAGGTGCAAGCTGACGAAATATGATATTACCATTGATAATTTCCTTCCACTAAAATTGTATTCACCAATGATGAATTGTATTCAGCAGTTATCTCGACACACTCAATGAATGTCATTGAACAAAATATGAGTGTTTGTAATGGAATTAAAAGGTGACCTTCTGTGAACCGAGTCCAGCGCCTGTGCGGTGAGGGCGTGGCCCGAGGTGTACGTTACAAGGCGCAATTTGCTTGTGACGACGTATTTACGCCTCGGTAGGGCTGCATCAATTCATGCGTGAAATGTAACGTGACTGTACTATGAAGGTCAGGTTTTTCAAAGTCAATATCAGAACCATTTACCACCATTAATTACGTAGAATGAATTAGGGGAGGCGGAAAGAGGGTTAACGATGTGTTATGTTTTCTGACAAGGGCGTGGGCACTTGATAGTTTTTACGTAAGATCACAAAAATGGGCAATGTTAAAATTAAGCTATGAAAAAGCGCCTACATTGTAAATCTTGTGTAAGTAAAGATTAATAATTAAAATCAAAGTTGTAATAAACTTAACTTCACTTTTATGTAATTAACTTGCTATTTGACAGTTATTGATTGGTGTGACGTGAAAGTTGTAATAAAAAAAGTTATATTTATAGTAGTAGGTATAATTCTAAAGTACAATTTTTTCTAAGTGGCAACATCAAACAAAACCCATCGTATATTCATTCTTTCCTTTAGATTCATACGTAATTAATAGGGGGAGATCTTATCTTTTATTACAATATGGGGAGAGGAGGGGGTCCAACCCCTTTACTAAAAATAGTGTCGTTGACATCTTATATGTTTAACAATTCAAGCGACATAAAGTCGATTGTTCAGTATATAAATATTGAATATTCCGCGCTTTGTGACCAGCAATAACATCTATTTGAAATAACTAGGTGACATCCAATTTTACTTCATAATACGAAACATCTATTAATGAGCATGGGTAGTACAACTGATTTATATCGGCGTACGAATTGGTTTTATGCCAAGATGCTTTATAATGGCCATGCTGACATGGTCCATATTCAATAGGCAGGAGGTATATTGTTTATCTAGCGTACTTACCTCACAAAAGTAGTTATTTTTGAAATATCAAAGCTATTTGCGTTTTTGTTTGTACTTGTTACTCATTTGGGAGGGAAAATGGGGGGACTTCTCATGCCGGGAGTATTAGATGGTATTTGAACCCGTGTCCTGTCTCCTACCAGAGAAAATGTTCTGACCACATAAGCTACTAGGTCACACCTAGAGTATTAAATTTTTCCCTCACGTCTTAGGGGGTGACATTGGATGAACTTTGACAATTAGATAAGATACCAAGTGATCGGAGCATTCTCATTCACGTCAGACCATTGCTCGCGGTTTCAAGTTCCGTCTAGACATTCATTTATCCAATTTCAATTCGATTTGAAAAAGTATGTATATTTTTGCCTCAAAATTACATTCGATTCTATAATTTGGTTTATCCTCATGCAGTTTACTGTAAACACCATTGAAGAACGCCTCCCTCCGGACATTTAGTTTTAACTTTCTAATTTCCTATTTTCCTATTATTTCTAAGTCCTAATACATATAGCTGTGATCGTCTAGTTTACCTAACTGTAAAACCTAAACTATGTCTTACTTTATGAGATGTTCGACAAATAATGTATTGGTTACAAATGAGATGACGTTAGGTATTCGAACACATACTTTCAGTTCCTGTGATTGGTTATGATAAGTTTGAATTTGGAATTATTTACCACCTCAAAGAGTCTACTTCAGCTGGTTGTGATATGTGATTGCTAATTTCTGATTTCAATAATTTTCTGTTACAATTACTCAACCTGACACAGCCCTACTCAGCTAGACAACGCGCGTCGCACGTCTGTAACTGAGTAATAGCACTATCAATCAATTGGTAGGTGTGGCTGACGTGCGCCGGTCTGCCGGTGGAACACGAGACCCTCGGCCATAACAGAACACGTCACTCTTAACACGCTGCTAGGATAATTGATTGAACAATTCTGGGAACGAACGAACAAACATAACATAACATAAACTCACGCCTGTATAGGGTTAGAGAGTTAGGCAGAGGTGCTAGCACCCACATTTCGCCTGTTTATGTTTAGGTCCCAATGTAATGCGAGCCTATTGCCATTAACCGGGCACTTATAAACCTGCGATAAATACACACATAACTTCGAAAAGCATCGAATAGTCATTGGTGTGTGCCATGGTAAAACCTGGGATCGAACCCGAGACTATATCTCAGCAGTCCATTACCCATACCATTAGGCTACCGCGAACAATCGAACTGAGTGCAAATACTAAATAACCTCCCTGGGATTACGATTTATAAGGCCAGAACCGTTTGCTTATATGTGTGGTTACTACACTGACGGACTCATAAACTGCATCAAAGTTCAGGTTTACTCTAAAAGGATTTTTTATAATAAGTATGCAAACTTTTTAGATTAAATTATATAAATATGGAAAGACTGGCTCTTAATCTTAAAAAAAAAATTAAATTTAAAAATAGAACTGCAGTAAAACAAATGAATATAGCCGGGAAAAGAAAATTTACTTGTAGTATCAGATTTGCGTGTTATTTATAGCAAAGTTTTAAATTGATTCTCATTGATTTTTTTTGTTTTGTCTATTGAATTATTGTTACCAGCATAATTGTTGGGTTAGTTTTTTAACACATCGAGAGTTTTTGAACCATAATATGGATACTTCGTCCGAACAAGCGGCACAAATTGTAGCATTGGTGCGGGAGGGCTTGGATCAACGAACGATTGGTAGAAATTTAAATTTAAACCAGTCTACGGTTTCTAGAATATACAGAAGGTTTGTAGAGACAGGTTCTTACAGGAGGAGACGTGGTACAGGCAGAACTCGAGCAACCACAGGTCGTGATGACCGATTTATTGTTATAACTTCCCTGCGAAATCGTTTCCTCACGTCAGTTAACATCAAAACCGAGCTTAATGAAGTGCGTGGAGTAAACGTGTGTGCACGAACAATAAGAAGAAGGTTAAAGGAAGCGAATATCACCCCTTTTAGACCAGCAAATGGTCCAAAGTTGTCTACAGCTCACAGACAAGCTCGCTTAAGATTTGCGCGTCATCACCTGAATTGGACAGAAGAGCAGTGGGCCTCTGTATTGTTCACGGACGAGTGTAGGACATGTTTATATGGTGCAGATGGTCGCAGAAGAGTCTATCGTCGACGTGGGGAGCGATATGCTCAAAGTTGCATTGAGGAGCGTGTTCCTTTTGGAGGCGGTTCATGTATGGTCTGGGGTGGCATATCGATGAACGGGCGAACAGAACTTGTGTTCATAGACATGGTCCGTCAAAACGGTAATAGAGGGGGTTTGACAGCACATCGCTACATAACAGAGATATTAGAAGATCACGTGGTGCCTTACATGGGATTCATAGGCGAAAATTTTACTTTAATGCAGGATAATGCCCGGCCGCATGCAGCTGCACAAGTTCAACATTATTGCGAAGAGGTTGGGATACGTACAATGAATTGGCCAGCACGCAGCCCGGATCTTAATCCCATCGAGCATGTTTGGGACAATTTAAAAAGAGCTGTATATGCGAGAAACCCTTCGCCCACGACAGTGGCAGCACTAAGAACAGCACTTTCAGAAGAATGGGACAATATTCCGCAAGATTTTTTAAAAACCCTTATAAAATCTATGCGGAACCGATTAGAATCCGTAATAAGGGCACGTGGGGGTAATACACCTTATTAAAACACAAATAAACCCTTGCATAAAGTTTGTGTCTATTGTTAAAACCAATTTTTTTATTAAACCAATTTTTCTTAAATTTCTGTTTTTTCTTCAAAAAAAGTCTTAAGGTCCTTTCCAGTACATAAACTTAAACTTAAAGATATGACCCTACGCTGTTTTAAAGTTCACGAACCAATCTAGAGGTTTCAATTTAAATCTGTATAGAAAGTATGCATACTTGGTTAAAATATTTATTTCAAAGTCGTCTATTACTTTGATGCAGTTTATGAGTCCGTCAGTGTATATATCAAATCCAGAATTATTTCTATGATAAACAGCACTCAACTTGCTACTCAAGCATATTACTGATATAAACTAAGTAAATGTTTGTAAATAGGCAAAAAAAAGAGATTACCCCACTGAATTTCTTGACGGAGTCTTCTGTGCCCGGGATCGCGTTACGAATCGGTAGCCCATTTGCTAATTAACTTATAATATAAATTATTGATATTGACTTACTGTAAATGTCGTTTAGTGACCTATACAGAATAAATTATTTTTGAATTATTAATTTTCCGTGAAGCGAATGCCATCTGGCCTCCACAACCTATAGGTAGGGGCGATATTGAATAATTGCAGCTAGACTAGAATTGATCCCGTTCCCGCTGCTTGGACTTTTGATCCCGTTCCTGCTGCTCCATAAAAACCTTCCGTATAGTTCAAGGAACAAATAAAAAAAAGAAATTCTCGAATTTGTCTGTCTTCGAATTATGCGCTTAGCAATATATTTCGCAATTCCTTTTATATACATATATATACCTTTACATCGCTTGATTCGATACGTTTGTTACTAACTGCTGCAAATATTTAGTTGCTCCTGTTGCTAGGAGGAAAGCTTGATAATTTATTTATAAATTCACTGTTAATGTTTCCGCATGTAATAATCTATGCTACATAACTACATTTTTTCGATAATAGTATAATGTTATTTTGTGTCTATTATTACGTTATTTTGTGAGCTATAATTTTGGTCATATTTAATAAGGAGTCAATCTTTTGTCCACTTTTTTATCGTGCGCAAAATCCCCACGGATACCACCTCCGCCAAAACCGGTGGAGGTGATTATGTCGAAATCAAGAGACCTTCTAGCTCTTGCAGAAGTGAAGGTATTTTGATAAAGACCAATATAAAAAAGACCTCTACTCTATCTTTAAACCTATATATTACATTAATTCTGTATGCATGCATGTTTGGATGTATGTATGTATGTGTGTATGTATGTTTGTACGTATATGTATACCTATTGCCTGGGGTATACTTTAGTATACCTTCGTACAATAAAATTTCCAGTTGCATATACACAATACTGCCTCTTTTTCTGATTTGCTGGAAGAGAACACAAGCGTGAGTTAAACTCGCCCTTGTACATAACATCTCATATGTATTGTATTAAATTCATTTATGTATACAAAAAGAATAAATAAATGAATAAAAATAGAAAGAATATACATACACAAAGACCTCAGTTAAAAATGTTTTTTCTTATATAGTATCTTTCGCTGTGATTTTTATCCACAACTGTAAAGGAAGTGTATATCAAGATTTTCTACTTCAATGACGTCAATAAATGCAAACACAGAGAAACCATAAAACGTTTTATATTGTGATGTGATTGTGATACGGGTGACGATGGTACACGTGGAGGGCATTACTTGATTGAAATCCTAGTGAGTATATACACTAGTGAGTTATTTGCTATGTTAAAAAATGTTCTGCTATGTCGAGAAACTGTACCTAATCTTTTAGAAATCTCAACAAAGAGAATTTGTGCCGTTTATGTCAGAATGATACGAATTTAGACAGATAAAGATATATTATGTAAAGAACCTTATCCAATGACATAAAAGCGGTGATCAACCAGTCTCTCGAATTACGCAGATGTTTATTTGTTTACACTTATTTATTGCAGATATCTTGAATACATGTTATGATACACATGACTAAAAGGCGGTAATTCTTAAAGAATATAAGTAATCGAAATTACCTACTAATATTCCCTCTAACTCTTCCAGATAAGTCCAATGGCTTGTGCTGGAAGTGGGTTCACATAGTTAATTTATTCTTTTTCTAGCTTTTGTGAGGGTTAATATACCTACTAAACTTATGACCGAGCACTGAAACTACATATTGCAAACGTCACATTACTCACAAGACAGACTTGCATAGTGTGGGGCCAATGGAAAATCCTTACAAAATGTAAAATTCTTGTTCTTGGAAATATTTTTTTTATAGTTAGTATAATGGTTAGACTTCGAAACTAGGCCTTTTTGATCGTAAGGTTGACTCCTTAATAATTATCGGTTATGAATTTGGAATATTCAAGTCCTAAAAGCAACACATAGCTGGCAAACCACACCACATACCCCAGTCGAACTGCTCATTAAGCACGGAGATACCGTCATATCATATCTCCATCAATACTCGGTACTCGTTGGACAAAGTATAAAACTGACCACCATTCGTCAACAATATAAAACGACTTATAAAATAACTACATGAGAGTCAATCAGATTTGGACATATACAAAACATCACCCAAGTCAAATTGACTGGCAAAGACCTAGTACCAAGTTTCTGTGAATCTGTGATAGAACTTTAGTTGCAACCAAAATCAGCACAACTTTAGTTTGTGTGACCATGTATGCACTCGCTATTACGTCCACATTTAACGTCATGTCTTCATGTCACAAATCTGGACGCATCTTAAGATATTGGGGTCCCCCATATCATAATTTATTCTTAGTGCGGCTTTCGCAATTTCTAATACGAATGCTAATTATATACTTGAAATGAAAAAATGTTACAGCACCCGTCACGTGTACCGCCACATTTCGCCCACAACGTGACACAAACACTCTCAGCCCTTATTGAGCGTGACCAACCGTGACGTCACTATGCCCGTTCGTGTTAGGGCCAAGTCATATCGCTTTTTTAATCCCTGACGTAAAATCGACGGGGTGTTATAAGTTTGACGTGTCTGTCTGTGTGTGTGTGTGTTTTTAAAATGTTTGATTATATTTTTTATCGCTTTGAAACATCCATAATCCATAATCAGAGCGAGATACATAATAGAGTAGAAAAGAAGAGTTATGAGTGGATAGGGATACAATGGTCAATAGAATATTTTAAATAATTTCTATTACTACATTTCTAATAAGCCTGTTATCAAATATTCAATGATTCTGTTATTACAATGAACTAGTCCAAAGTTATCCCTATCCACCTCTGGATCCCTATTCACCCTGTTTCTACGGTACCCCAGTTCTATTATACCTTCTACGTTATGTTAACTAACTCAAATCCACCGTTTACACACGTTACGACTGCTTTTGAAACTCATTGTCAAGTAGAATAATGTCCCAGGCGACACTATCGTTGAACTCATCGGGTTCGTGAACCTTAACTCGGCTTAATCATAGATACCTATACAATTTATTGAATAGAGCGATAGGTCGCGTTTAATATATGGAGGCGACGGCAATCCATCCATGAATAGTTACTAAATTTCAATTCAATTTACTCAATTCCAGTTTAAGAGTAGTGTGAGCAGTTTAGGCAAGGGATGGAACATACACGCTAAGATAGCTCCATCCTTCTTCAGATACAAACTAAATCGTTTATACGCATCGTAGTAGGCAGGTCAATCTCGATGTTACTTCGCACTTGACTTAGTTATGGGGAACACACTTCTGTTTATGAGACAACCATAACAAATTTGGATTGGAAACCATAACACCACAACCATAACATTAGAAATTCGATTCATATAACTGTCAAAAATCAAAATATAGTTCTACTACAGAGTTCAAGAAAGATCCAGTAATTTCTAAAGGTCAAAGTCGTTTGTATGCCAATTGACGATCATCAAGGAGCATGTTTGTGTGTTGGCATGTCAACTGCAAGCCGAATGACTCCTCATCTTTGAATAACCTTTTCAAATAACCAGAGCGGCAAATTCCCTCACCCCCCTGACTGACAAAGAGCCATCTATTTTTTTCCCTGTCGGCCGTCTTAGGGCCATCAGTTACCTAGGGTGAGCCTCACGCTATCTCAGAGCCAGCGAAGATCCTCTCGGATGTAGGGCTATGGTGTCCACATCTTTCCCCGGATAGTGAGGAGCGCGCCTCCGCGGCCTGCTCCTGGCAGGGTGACAGGCCCCACTTGTCACCCCTAGGCCTTCGTTCATAGGGACTCTGAAGTCATTCTGCGACCCATCGAAGTCTCTCCAATACACAAGTGTCATTATATATATTTTTTATTTCAGTGCTTTATTGTCGATCCTGAAATTCAATTCCACGTTTTATAATACGGTTCGTCACGTTCGATATCACTCGTTTAGCGAAACGTGAATAAGATCGTCATGATGCGCACGTTTATTTTACTAAGTTTTGCTGTTGTCGCATTGAAAAACTTTTTTATTTTATTCCTGTCTCAAAATAGAATTCCTCTGATATTTTTAACTGTATAAAGGTCAAACCCCGCCTTGTGGGGGTACAGTTTCCGATGTGACCGGGTTTATTGCGAAGATGATGACTAAATATTAATAAGCACGACAAAGCAATTAGCGTCCGTATGTTTGTTTGTTGTCAATGACGTTGCTATACCAATAAACTGTATTTATTGTAGGAATTCCGTCTCAATAGTATATAGAGTTACGTGTTTATCTTCGTACTCGTTCTAAACTATATTTTACATGACACTGCATCACATGCCTATGCGGTTTCGTCATTACGATAATGGATATGAAAGTTCAGTAATTGGCGACCACACTGCCTATAACTACCACAGAAGACAGTGATCTATTTTTGGTCAGGCTAGTGTCGGCCGTGGACAACATTCGCGGACACACTGACGTTTTGTTTTTAATAGCGACGTTGAACTACTTTCTTAGAATAAAATCATTAAAGAACTTCTTGAAATACTCATATTTTTATTTATATACGTAGCTATTTACATAGATTTCACATAGAATTTACTGTCTGATACTCTCCAAGACGTTGCGGCTAAGCACGTAAATAATTCCCTGGCGATTTACACCGCATAGCAACGAATAGGGTCAAATATTTTTTTCTAATTTATTTTGTTGCAACATTTTCGGTTACTGAAACATTTTCGACATTTTTTACAAAGTGCCCGATTGACGGCAATAGGCTCGCTCCCTATTACGTGGGTCTGGAAATCATAATTGATGAAATGTGGGTGTTTAATATTTTTCGGATCACATGACATTCGACAAAAAAAATGTCACTACCATACATTTTCAAAGCAATGACGAATGTAGATTCGAAACGAATGCATTTTGGCTAGAGCCCTTGAGCTCGGAGCTCACGTTGGCCTCGGATGCAATCAGGAAAATTAAGGGAAGAAGAAGAATGTATAATTAAATTGTGTACCAGGAAGTTGAAAATGTCCACTTATCCTGACTGCGCCATTTAGATTTATGACATATTTATGTGGTTTACAACTATGGTCTGTGTGCACACACTGCACACGCTCGCACGTGTTATTGTAACTCTACTAAGCACAGAGTAGATAAAATATTGTTACACTTAGGCTTAGTCGTTCCAACTACCTGTTAAAGTTAAGGTTGCCGTCAGATTTAACAGTAACAGTAACAGTAACATTGAGTCTAATGGTTTGGCTAGATGTGTTGCACCAGAGTATTAAGTAGCTCTGTTATAGTTATCTTTTTGATAGAATTTGACGTTTGTGCGTGACCGGTTACAGTTAGCGTCAAATTATGACGTGATTTTAAGAATTGTTAAATGGTGTTTCATGCCTGACCGGTACTTTAAGTATATTGTTAATGTTAAAGTACGTTTGTGCAGCCCAGGCCTAAAACGTTAAGACTAAGTCAAATATATCTGCCAAACAACGGCGACTATAAAATAATCTTGAGGACAGTTAAGTACTAGATAAGGTATTGATAACAAACATTAATCGTTTAATTGATCTTTGAGCAGACACTGTGATGTTTCCTATCTATAATACCTGGGTCTTTATTCTGCTTGACAGTGAAGTTTAATCACAATTGTAATGTACGTAGTTAGTGTATGTGGAACTGATATAAAATTACGGCAGCACCGCCACGAACTAGAATAAGACTGTCGGGTAATACTAATTAACCATACGGTGGGTCAAGCCTAATAGGGTTCTTGGTGACGTAACGGCAACGTACCCGGTTGATACCTAATTGTTTGTTGTGGAAATTTCTGTTCAAACGGATACAGACCGCCTGTAGTGAGTGACATTACTTTCCACTACTGCATAAACATTCTAGAGTTATGCATCTCTGTCCACCGACTTTCGTAGACCTTTTAACCTTGTTTATACCTAAATATGTTAGATAACAAAAATATACAGTGTTTACGTTCATATTACCAATGTGCAATAAAAATGAAAAATGGTCAATCGTGAAAGCCTTGATCAAGAAATATAATAATGTTAAAAATAAGTATTCATTTACTGTAGTATTATACTGTGACCCCACACGATGAAAGAAACTTCATCGCGCGTACGTCCAAGCCGTGGAATGAACTCCCTGCTCTTTGCACCAACGACTACAATATGGTGTTCTTCAAGAGTGGCATTCGTTTCTAGGCAGTACGAGTGTAGCGGTCCTAATGTTGCAAACGTCTATAGGCCACGGTGACCACTTTCCATCAGGTGGGTCGTGTGCTTATCTGCCACCTAAGTGGTATAAATAAATATAACTATATCATTCGATTGCCAGAGTAGTTCATACCTACTCTAATACATAGAAGATGATTAAATGACTTGTCTACCAGGCAATCACCAGTGACCATAGACAATGATACTTTCTTTATGATAGAAGCCTCTCTACACACGTAGCAATTCCTTATTCGTTTTTTTGTGGAATAGAATAGATAGATGGTGAATTTGACGGTTAAGACACTTATGATAATCGTCAACATGTCAAAATTGAACATTCTGCTCCACAAAACCTCAACCAAAGAACTGCAACTTGTCTATGGGACAGCGGGGTCTGTGGTGATGTTTATAACTACTAATTGTAGGTAAACTAACAATAATATTGACTGAACTACATAATAAGTGAAACGCAAATATACGAGTATGTTATAATGCATGATAACGTCACAGCTTTGAATGTAAATAAATACATTGATTTCACACTGTAGTAGATATTATACAAGTGTTTGATATTTGATATTAGGTCAGTGAGTATCTAGCTTAATGGTAACGGTATGAGTTTCTGAATTCGATTTTTTTATTTGACTTCACCCCACTTCATGGTAAGCTGCAGGCAAAGTCTCAGAAAGGAGGGTCGCTATTACCACCACGTAGACTGTTACAATAGTGTCGCTCAGGCTGACGGCCTCATCAGATGATTTTTCACGCCGCGCTAAAAATACGCGGGACTTTAGGAAGAAGGAAACAAGTTAGCTGGTAAGAAATTCCAAGGCATATATCAATTGATGCATCTGATGATGTCACTTTGAAGTTCGGGATTCGCCTTTTACCAGTCCAACTGCGTCGCGGTTGATTTTTACTATTTTCCGTGAAGCCTCGTCATCTAGCCTCCACAATCTATATAGGCGATCGAAGTACTGTAGTTAGACCAGTTGTTTGACTTTACCCAGCTTCCCAGCTTGAAGGCTCCCAGCTTCCTCTAATAAATATCATAGATGTTCCTATTACAACCGGTACCGCCGCCGCCGCCGCCGGCTTAACGTGCTGTCCGAGGCAGGACCACTGCAAATGGCCATATTCATCATTTCAGCCATAGGACGTTCACTGCTGAACATAGGCCTCCCCCATCGACCTCCAATCCGAGTGGTTGTACACCTGACTTTGACTATGTCGTTCGTCCACCTCGCAGGAGACCTTCCTACGCTTCGTTTACCGGTACGCGATTTCCATTCGAGAACCTTTCGGCTGTTCGAGAACTTTTCGGCAGCCATATTCATTCATACAAATATTTGCACTGAGTGAAGATCGAACCCACGCCTCCTGTGTAGCAGACGTGTTCATTACCGCCACGCCATAGGTGCTGTCCTGACTAAATTTTAGTCTTAATATGCTATTATTATGTTTATCTCTAGATTAGTCATATTCATCGTAATGCAATCGATATTAGGTACTTTCCAGTCAAGTGGCCCATTAATCAAGCTATTGTATACCCTCGACTGTCTAGAGTAGGTACTTGTCGTCATCACAATAACAAGTACATTTTGTACAAAGAAAGCGTTTGTTTAACGAGTTAAAATATTTACACTTACTTCAAATAATAATTCCATTGAAACGAAATAGGCGTACAAGCTTTAAAGGTTTACGTTACACACCTACATACATACACACAGCCTCTGTGGCGTGGCGTTAGTAAAGACGAATGTTACGATGCAAGCGCGGGTTCGATCCCCGTTCAGTGCAAATATTTGTATCCATGAATATGGCTATTTGCACTGGTCTGGTCGTACCTCGGAGAGCGCATTAAGCCGTTGGTTCCGGTTGCCATACGAACATCTATGGCAGTTGTTTGAACCCTTAAAATTCCGACTAGCTTAACTACAGAACGTCGATATCCCATATTCGTTGTGGGGGTCCGATAACAGTCGCTTCATGCTGCAAGCTCAGCCGCATCTTAGTTAGATTAGAAAACCGACCCCAACTGAGTTGGGAATAGGCTCAGAGAATGAGAAAAATCCGCCTGTAGTGAAAACAGTCTGTTTGTATAGTAAAGTATTTTCTTTACAAAAAAGAGGTGTAACTTCAAAAATAATTCATTCTGCTACTAAACGCAACTCACAAACGTCAATATCAACAATATTTTATAAATTAATGAGCAAATGGACCACACCGCGCCGGTTTGAAACGCGGCCCCGGCCTGCAAAGACTGGCAAGAAACTCAGCCCTTTCCTCTTAGAGCTAAAATTGAAAGTCTGTCAGCAGTCACACCCATAAAAGTTGCATTAGTAAAACCAATGGGAGCAGAAAGAGTAATCCAATTCTTATTGAACTTTAGTCAATTATGCAGATACGTACCGACACTGACGCGAGTTTGTTGCCTCGCTAGCAATGGCAAAGGGCAAGACTGGCAATGGACTTTGCCGCTCTTTAGTGATATAATTAACCATTTGCCTGTGCACGCGATTGAGACATTTATGTTAAAAGCGTAAACCCACAGACTCCTTCATTACCAAGTTACCGAATGTCTGATTGTGACTTGTGACTTTTAGTATAGAGACGTTGACATCACTACAATATCTATTTCTTTCAAAGTTGATAAAGGTTTACAGAAAACGTTTTATTGTTATGTTATATACGGTGACTTTCTCATGTCGACGTTTTTTGTGAAGATATGAAAAACTCCTCTAAAGAATACTTTATGGTGTATACCTACAGAAGCTCACTGGTCACTGGGTCCTCTCACCACGGTTGCTGGCAGTTCCCCAATGAGTAGAACCAGCTAAGAGGTTTCTGAATGCGAGTGAGTCAAATAACAAAGAAAAACGCTAGTTTAATTTCGGTGTCATTTGTATTTGTTGTTTGTAAAACGAACTAATCACCTCCTATTCGACGTATCAACTGGAAACTGTCTAAGTATGTCACATTCAAATATGCCCTGATTCTATTTAAACAGAATCTGTGCCAAATTGGCAAATTGTTGGCTGAATATAACTAATCCATTGAATAAATATATTTAAACACTTCCCGGCAGACAAATCAAATTACTAGTAATTTGAGTAATTTATTTAATTAATTAAATAAATTACTCCTAAATAACACTAACATCGCGAATACTTGAATAATTAAATGTCATATAGTTATAAATAGTTAAACCCGGATTTTATTCTTAGTGTCATGTAATTATTTATTCATAAATGTATAATACTATTTTAATCTTAATTCGTCATCTTATAAATATACAATTAGGACGAAAATATTTCAATTATTTATCTTATTCCCGTCTACTGCTGGTCACCGGCCTCTCCAAAAGGAACAACCCCTGTTATTTATAACTTGATTTTACCGCGTCTCACACTGAGTGACTAGGGTTGTTATAAGGAGACGAAAGTGATCATTTCAGAGTGGTGGACATAATCTGTCGTGTGGCTGAAAACGTAACCTCTATTAGGTGACAAACTGGATTGAAAAAGAAGTGGTCGTACGAAGTAAAAGTCCGAAGACCGGCAATGGTATAGGAAACTCCATCTCCCAAGGAATATAGCTAATGTAATATCGAAGACACTGACCCATTTCCATTTGCCACGCAATTTGGCAATCAATGTCCAATCTCAGTTGAAGTGTCTCCATAGTCCGAGCTAAACCCACAATTTGCATACCAACTTCAAAACTGGACAACATTATAGATGTGTTCTGTACTTGTTTACCTTGATAGTACTAAGTATATCTAGTTTCGTCAACGGACACTTACCGTGTCACTAATAGTACCGAGAACGTGTGCGAACATCGTCATTATCAGCTATTACGATTATTCACCTTCCGTGATAATCCAATATTTGAATGTCGCCGTATCTGTACTATGATGACTGGCGAACCTATTTATATCAGTGATAATAAGTCTTACGTGTTCAATTGCCGCTATTAACTAAGACAATAAAGGACAAGGCAAAAGGGACTAAGCGACAACGACAGTTGATAAGACAGTCACTGAGGTTGGATTATAACAGAGAAAAATTGCGTTTTGTTTATGAAACTTTGAGCCTTTTCCTAACTGCGCTAGGGTCTTAGAGTAAACATTAGCAGGCTATAGAGTATTCCTCAATAAGTAGGTATGTACTGAAAACACAGTATCGAAGATTCTGTCGGTGCAACTCAAAAATATAAATGCCACAGAATTTTATTATCAGTTGTTTTCACGACTTTGCGTCGCTATGGAAGCAATTAAAAAACGAATTCACAACTTTAGCTACACTATAATAAATTCATAAGTCCAATTATTTTTACGACATTTTAGGTAAAGTATGAAACATCACCATAGGTGATACCCGCATGTAAGAAGTTGAATTTCAGTGTAACCCACAATCCAGCCATATTAAAGTACTTTTCAGAAAATAATATTCAGCAAGACTTCGCCTTCGATTGAATGAAGACCTTGAATGAAGTCATAATGAAATAACCTACATGAAATAAAAGAAGTAACTCAATGGTGCTTACAAAGTTTTGTGTATAAACTGTTGATATGGACTACATATACTAAACAAGTTTAGTGATAAACAGGACCACTCACACTTCACACCTCATTTGACCCTCCCCTCTGCAAGTGTCGCGCGAGTAATAAGTAGTATAGGTATCTTGGGGGTGTACAGGGTCTTACCAATATCCTTGAGCCCCTGGCCAACCTCGCCTGCAAGACGTTGACGTTCCTCTGGGTTGGTAGGTGTACATAAATCGAACTTTGGCAACCGCTTACCACCATGTATGTAACATACATATTTGCTACCATAACTGTCCCTCAATGAATAAGTACCTGTGTAGAACGTTCTAGAATATTTAGTCAGGCACGGATCTTGGATTACACTGGACATACGAGTACTCTATCTATAATCTATTGGTATTATTGGTAGATTGGAGCTCCTCCACCGTGGTATCCTCAAAACATAGTCCAAAAACTACTAACTTATAGAGCTAATAGAGCACAGATTAGGTCCACAACTCGTGCCTATACCTATACATAGATATAAGATTAAATTCGAAACTCGCGTGACGCGAAATCGTATTCTGTAAAACTACTCATAATTAGGTTGTTCACGGTCACAGCGGCGACCGCGGCGAAGGAGGCGTGTCGCAACAGCCACACAAAAGGCGATCGTATCCGCGTCATGACTACGTCACATGACATTAAAACAGCTGGTATTACACGCCTGTTGCTAACCTGCTCAAGCTATGGAATCTTACTTCGACTTTAACTACAAGCAAAACGCTTTGGCCAGACATTTTATGGTTTATGTGTAAGACACGTCACATATTATCTTTCTTTCTTACGTACTTTTTTCAAACATCTTATATCATAAAAATTCGAAAGTATGCGCATGTGCGCTAACGAGTGGCTTAACCCAATAGGTATATGGACTGAATGCAAGAATCAAAGAATCAAAGAAGAGGAAGAAAGAAGAAAGAGAAAATCCAGGTTACCTACATCCAAAACTCAACCTTTTGGAATCCGGGCCTGCTCTCCTACATTCTATAATTTGATTTAACTAGCTGCTAAAGTCTATCAGTTTCGTAACTCAGAACCCAATTGCTAACCATAACGTAAACCGGTTTGATCACGCACGTTACAATTATATTATGTTACGTTTGTGATAAGGCACGTTTCTTCTGAGGATTCGGCACTAGTTGCGAAAGGTGTTACTTACGTTTTGATAAGCGTCACCTGTCTTCAGAATATGCAGACACAACATACCGTCATCAGTTCTATGCTTAGGCACTTTACGAGCTGTTTTGCTTGCCTTTTTTCTGTCATATAATACACTCATAGTTACCCTGTACTAAAAGAAAACCGTCGTGTATTAAAAGCTGATATTATAATTTTTTTTTATCTGTCTCAATAAACGGATACATTATATAGATATTAGACTGTATTGTAAGAATGGTAGACGTGGCGTGTGTACGGCGAAGTAACGGCAGGAACCGTGCCATTTTCCGCATACCTACAATGACATACTATTGATATTAATCAATAATCTCTTGTTCTCCTTTGTCAAACATACCGCTTGTTTAATAAGCAAAAATACTAAGCAGGACCTCAGATCAGTCAGATATATTTTGTACACATCCATCACATACAGTTGTTAACATCTTCCGATCATACGGCGATCTTTTCCCACGGAACGAAAGTAAACATACCTACATCATAATGATAGTCATTTTGTTTCTCCTGGTAGATATTAGATACATCAGCCCTCCTGCATTTCATTTATATAGATGCTCAACCGACAAAAGACCATACAGAGATATTTCACACCTACTTGAGTTTTATTTTTTGTAAAAGGAACACTAACAATTAATTCAAACTTTGTAATCAAGTTGATGGTCCATGTCCATGGTTCATGTCTTGATGTTCAGGGCCGGATTAAAAAAAATATTTAAAAAAAGAACGATACGTAACGTTTATGTATTGAATTAGAATTTTACCACACTCTAATAAAGTATATCCACACCGAATTAATAAAACACAGTGTTTTGGTGTAATGTTTTCTAGAATGAATGAAATAAGCTGTTATTAACACTACCATCGATCTATCCATTTTTGAATATTTTGTCGTTTCAATTTAATACTGAGTACTTACATGCTAAGAGACAGAGAGAGAGAGAGGGAGAGCTGTAATGAATAAAAGCAATATAATCGTCTTGAACTTTTAAAATGGTATAGGAAAAATGAGCGGTGAATTCATCCTCACACATTACGACCGAAAGCGCAGCGCTTCTGATCTTAATGTGTTTCTCTGTGCGGTTTGAATGGAACTCCATCCCGCACACGGTCAAACTCTGGAATAAACTACGTGCTGTGGTTTTCCCAAACGACTACAATATGGGATTTTTCAAGAAGGACATTAAAAGGCTTCTTCAGAGTTGGCAGCGCGAGTGTGACACTCCTTGTATTGCACATGTCCATAAGCCACGGTAACCACTTTCCATTTTGTAGGCCGTGTGCTTGTCCTGCCACCTAAGATGTAAAAAACTTCTTTGAAGCATTGATCACTTTAGTAAAAATGCGGATTAGATCCGTTAGAATACTAAATAGAAGAGTATAAACGGTTTAGTAACAGACGAATTCCGAAGACACAATCCAGTTGGCGCTTTGCTTACCTCAATGATCTATTATCGTGCATCCGATACGTGACGAGATTATGTATGTAATTTACAAGTCGACATGATTAGCGTCTGTACTGGCGCATTATTCTGTTTGACAATGAGTAGATATCAAATGCAATCGTAATTTGAGAAGACAGTGGTTAGCATAGAAGATACATAGTTAGGTTAATACAATACGAACGAGCGTCAAGCCTAATAAGAATCTTAACTGAATGTGAACTGAGTGGCCATGAGTTTAGATCCTCTCAAGCCCTTGTCGCATATCTATCGAGGTCCTTTTTTTAAAAGGTTTCGTGAAAATCAATTGAAAAAGAGTTATAAATTCGAATACAAAATGTTATAAATTCGAATAGCACCTTAAAAAACTACAGCTTGGTGAGGATACTATTTGAATTATTCGATACTATTCGACATAACACAAATATTCTAGGGCACTGTACACAATGCCACTTAGTTAAACAAGCCATAAAAAAGCATAGCTAAACTAGCTTGCGGATAAACATCGATAATACATTTTTTTTTGTTAATACATACATTTTATAGATAGAAGCGAAGCACCCGGACCAATGCAAGTTTAGATATTCGTGCACAGAAATATTAGCACGGAACGAGAATCAAACCTGAGTCTCCTAAATAACAGTCGCGTATACTGACCCCCCCGTCACACATCAGGATAGTATTCGAAAATCCTACATTTTCGATATTTTCAATCTTTTGCTCGATTTGAATAAGAACGGATTCTTCTAAGAACTTGATCAACTTTTTCTTATTTGAAGTGCCGATAACAGCTTTGTTTGAGGATAATAAACATTCATTTTCCGTCTGCCACACTGTACTTCGAGATTTGTTTACCAACGTTGGATGATAAGGAAAACATTTCTTTATTTGCACAATTATTCTATCTATAACTGGTAAGTATAATGAGTCTCTGTATCCATAGTGACACGTGTCATCAAAATAAATAGGTACTTGAGATAATGCGCGCACCTATATAAACTGATTTATCTGCGACTGCTTATGTAATATCTTTAATTGTTCTATTATCCCGGCTTCGAACAGGAAAACAAACGTGAAATTATATTATGATCCAATGGAGCAGCTACAGGGACAATTCTGAAAGTAATTTAAATAAACAATGAACAGACACGGAATTTACATGACACTGAGTTCAAAATGAATTTAATTTTAGAAATTATGAGCAGAAAGTGACATTATCCCTAATTTGAAGATGGCGGAGTGGCACACAACTTGGCATCACTTATTTTAGCACCTTACATATTCTCTAAGGAGTGGAGTTTTCAATTTTTTTTATTAAAGTATCCTCTATTAACTTAGTCTGAATTTCAATAATAATAATTCGTTTAACTGTACTGATTTCTTGTTTTGAGTAAAACTTAATACTTAACGCTGTTTAGGGGAAACTGGGGACACTTGATCCCTATGGGAGACAAGGTACACCAATATTTTTGGAATTACTAAGCGTATTAGACTATTTTTAATGTGGTAACACTAAGGGTAATAATGTTTACTTAGTGTTGCCACACTAAAAAATACTCTAATACACTTAGTTATTCAAAAAATATTGGTGTACCTTGTCTCCCATAGGGATCAAGTGTCCCCAGTTTCCCCTAATTATAATGGATGACAGTTCCTAGGATCTGTTCTTGACGAAATTCATCAATTTAAGTCAATTTTAGCTCGGTGTTTATGAATCAGTAATCCTAACTGATTAATTGGTAATTGTAATTCGTAAGTCATTGGACAATTACTAAAGTTACTGACATAGCTCGCAGAATAATAGAAGAAGAAACCATATCTATCGAAGGACCGATGGCCACAGGAGCAAACTAGACCTTAAATGGAGACCGTGAGAAGGCAAACGGAATGAGGACCGCCCCTTAGTCGGGTAATCTGATGGCCTAAAATGTTTTTTTTTGTATATTTATGGCACGTCAATTTGACTTCACCTGATGTTAAGCTGTAGGCAAAGTTTCATGAAAGGGGGTCACCATTGCAATCACGTACAGCTACAATGGTGGCACTCAGCTTGACGGCCTTATTAATTGCTTTTTCACGCCCCTCTTAAAGGAGCCGGGGCAGTAGGAAGAAAGAAACACGTGCGCCGGTAAGGAATTCCAAGATTTGAGAGCTGCAGAGGAAGGAATCACCGAACCGCTTGGTTCTTGATGAATTGTGCGGAGGGCATATCATTAGGAGCATTGGTGCATTTTGAGTGGCGGTTATATATAGCAGTGAACTGCAATATGCTAATTGATAAAAACTGTTGGTAGTATGTTATAATAATACTGTAAACTTTGAACACTAGTCGCCGCCGAGTCGTGGCTCAGTGGGTGTGTCGGGTGTGCTTTCAAAATGCCAAACCACATTTCAAAGACAAGTTCTTAAAGGCCAACAGTCACTTTTCAACCTTCAAATCTTAGCTTGTTATATTACCTAATATGTGTAATATCATATATATCGGTAAGGTTATCGGTATTGCGTTACTCATATCATAAAGTAGCTGCTCCCACGGCTCAGGCCTTATAAACTGCTACCTAATACATTCTCACGACCAAAAGATTCAGGGATAAAAACCTATGACTATTCCCGTCTAAACTGGATGCTAAGAGAATGCAGAAAACATAATAACATTTAGGCCTAGTTGCTCCCTCCAACTACCTGTTAAAGTTAAGGTTTTTCCATCAAATTTAACAGTAACATCGATTCTAATTGTTGAAGTAGCTCGGTTAAAGTTATCATTTTAATAGAATTTGACGTTTGAGCGTAGTCGGTTACAGTTACCGTCAAGTAATGACGTCATTTTAACAATTGTCAAATGGTGCAACGTGTTTTATACCTGACCAATACTTTAACTGCACTGTTCATGTTAAAGTACGATCTTGCAACCCAGGCTAAATCAAACATCACACATTACTACTGACCACTTGACCAATGGGACTACTTTTTATTGCAATACTATTTTGGGGGTAGGTGCCATGACCCAGGGCTAGCGAAGGCTCTCTACTGTGGGACTACAGTGTCCACATCTGTCTCCGGATAGGGAGGAACGCACATTACACTGCTGCCGCGGCATGTACCTGCTAGGTTGACAGGCGGCGAAACCTGTCACCGCCAGGCCTGCGCTCATATAGGACGGTAGTCATTCTGATACCCGTGTTGCCACCGCAACCGCTTGGTACCATTATTTCACTAACTAAAAGATTCAAACATGCAGTACTATTTATGTAAAAAGTCAGCTTAATAAGTGGTTATATAAGATATATAATTTTAATTTCTGTCAAGCCGTTCTAGTCTAGTAGTATGTCTTTGTTTACGCACGGAAAATACCTTAATGAACAGATAATTATTCTCAATAACCTGTATAATGTATTCGTAGACACTGCCAATAGAAGTTACGAGAATTGTTAATTCGCATTAATGAGATTAATACATAGCAATACTTAATTCGCAAGCTAGACACAACGGATCAACGAGCATAGACCAAACCTTTGGTAAGATTTACGTATAACTCAGAATATCTGAGTTTCTAGAATTTGACAATGAATATACGTAACCTACAAAATGTTTGAAATCAGAAATTCAAAATCCTTAGACTATTTATACTGTTGATTGATGGCACTTGGTGGAATTTGTTGTTACACATATTGGTAAACCTTTGAGGATGCCGTAAGGCGAAACCGGTCAGGTCTATAAAGAAATAAAAATACTGTGGAATAGTACAAGTGAGTTCTCAATATGTGTCAAAATCCTTAGGTTCTAGGGCTGATGTTGGTCATAATGATACTTCTGTAAATGCTTGACTTTACAAGACAGCCATTTTAAGGAAGTCAACACAAAATTTACTTCGGACGGAGGGTTCATGCGACATATTCCCAGAAGTCTATCACATAAACACTCAATAACTTGCTTGACCATATACAGAAGGCATATAAACCTGTACACTTGTTTCTAAAAATACGAACTTACTGAGAATGCGAACCTGGGGAAAACCAAAATATTTTATCTTACCTTTAGGTACACTTCAGGACACAATACGACTACCTCCTTAAGTTCCCTGTGATATTTAAAAAATAAAGTAAACCCCGAAAAAACGCGGCTAAAAAGTAAACAAAACGCCGGGATTACCAAACAGATTGCTATTAATTTTTGTTATTTTTTTTTGTTTCAACTTAAATGTTAACTAATGCGAGTATTGTGACGTAAAACATAATATAGGTACGAAGATAATTTATGAAAATGTTTGTCTACCGGCCACGGCGCGTCGTCGGTCGTCGGTCGGTCGCGGTCATGGAACAATCGCGAGCTCCACGAGGTGACGTCATCAGACGGGCTACCAATAAACCGGTCTGTGCTAGACACCGAGGAGATACGGGATGGTACTAGAACACGTGGCAGATGCGCTTGACGTACCGCACATGGTCACGAGATTAGTGACGAATGACATTACAGCACTTGGGAACATTCAACGTACCTAACATGACGATATCTTTGTATGTTGGTATGTTATTCAATAACGCTCTAACGGCCGAACGAATCTGGCTGAAAATTAGTACAGATATAGATTAGAGCCTGTAATAAAACCTAGGATATAATGAATCCCGGGTAAAGATTCCAGAGATAAAAATTCCATGCGTGCAGAGTCATCAACCGGTAGTTTATTATATCGTATAGATTTATCATTATTATATATGTATATTCAATATGTTTTACACGTTGTGTTACTCCTATTATAACGATATAAATCACAAGGCATTAATATTTAGATTCTCATTTCAAGTTAGCCATTCGTTTATTGTCTGTCTGTCTTCCTGCTTCAGCAGAACTTCTTTTCGCGTTCTTCATGGGGATTCTCAGTTGAGT
Organism: Pelosia muscerda; assembly: GCA_963691645.1. Taxonomy (NCBI): domain Eukaryota; kingdom Metazoa; phylum Arthropoda; class Insecta; order Lepidoptera; family Erebidae; genus Pelosia; species Pelosia muscerda. The sequence goes on along the minus strand of OY829098.1, from coordinate 972,982 downwards.
CAATGCACTTTCTTTATTAGTCTGCTTTGCAATTGGTATATCGGTTTAAACGAAGGCTACTGCCGAGGGCATCAGTAAGTACATAGATTAGCAGGTGCTATTGCCGAAGGTAGCCCTGTGCCATAGCCTGGTCTGTTCTATAGTGAGTGCACTGATTAGGAGATGTTCTTCAGCTTTTCAGCGTTTCAGTGCCATTAATAAGCCCGACATTTCGGTTGATTTTCAGCGGCCATGGTATTTTTCTCGAAGTTTGAAGTGTATTGAAATTTGTATTGAATATAGGCTATTATAAAACTAGTGGTTTGTTGGTTTTCTTTGTTTGTTTATAAGTTCGAGGACCCTCAGAGTTAGCGGTCATTGTCTCGGATGTTTCCTTGCACCCGTAATGTAAATTAAGTTATTTTGGGACGTAAACAAACTCAAGTCCTAATAAATAATGCATAGCCTTATTATACGTTTGTATCTATTTTAACTTCTATGATTTAACGACGAGTACTTAGGTTCTGATTAGTGAAAATGGTTGTGAGTTTCAAAAAATTCTGAACAAAATACCGACGTTTACGAACCATATCTACCATACATACCTGCAGCCGCCGACGAGAACCCAGTAAAGAAAAAAAAAGAAAATTATTTTTATTGCGGATCACACAACATGCATGCAACATGGATGAAAAAAAAAAACAATATACTAAGAAACCAAAAATAAAAAATAACAAATTTAGCCACAGATCTTCTTCATTTTGGCTTCAATTCCTGTTGTATCTTTAATTTTGGACTCCGGGCTCCACTCTTACAACTATATTATGTATTTGGATTTTTTTAACCATTACGCGAATATCATTCGCCTCACTACTCGTAATTTAAATGGAAAAATTGGTCCTTGCAGATGAATACCTTGATTCGGCCATCGTACCCAAACAATTTAGCTAGAAGAAATTAAAGAAAAAGTTACAAGTAGGTATATTTTTAAAAAAATTTAAAAATCTGTGGTTACAAGTATATTTTTTTAAAATCTAAACATATGCTACGAAGGCGGTACGTAACAAGAAAATGCAAAGTTGTACTTGCTACGAACCGTAAAATGACGTACAACATTGTAAATCGTTCGATGGCCATTTTTTTTCCCGCATTTCTTTATTGCACACAAGGTACAGAGACCATACATAAAAAATATTCAAGAATCATGTACAAAGAAGATCTTAAGTTACTATGAGTGCTACCTTGTACCAAAAATAAGAGAGAGAAAGAGGGTATGAGAGTCTGGTTGTTTACCACTGTTGTGTGTGGCAAAATTGTGACATTCGTTAGTGGAACCTCTGTAATGTATGTACACTTGCTTATACCTGTATTGTCATCAGGCAGAAAACTTGTGTCAATCACCCGGCTCAACAAATGTAGTTGTATTTCTAATGTCTAGAACCTAGTATATAGTAATATACAGGGTGTAAGAGGAACACTTCCGAAGCCGAAAGCCCCTGGTAGTACTCATGGTACACAACATATTGGCATGAAAAAAATTTAGGTCATATCAATTTTTTTTTTAATTTTTTCTTCGCATTGTTTACTCTCCATCGTATCAGTAAACCATGAGTTACTACCAGGACGTTTCGGCTTCGGGAATGTTCCCCTTACACCCTGTATATGTTAATTGGACCGTCTCCAGGGCTTGACAGTAGTGAACGCGACTGCTACGCAGGAAGCGCGGTATCGATCCCAGCTCAGTGTAAATATTTGTATGCATGAATATGGCCATTTGCAATGGTCTCAACGTGCCTCGGAGAGCACGTTTAGCCGTCGGTGCCGGTTGTCATACGAACATCTATGGCAGTAGTTACGGGTAGTTGCAGCCCTCAAAAGTCTGACTATAGAACTTCGATATCGCCAATTTGATTATTAGGTCTGATGGCAGTCGCTTCACAAAAAATATTGAAGGTCAGCCGCATCTTAGTTAAACATGAAAACCAACCCCAACTGAGTTAGAAATAGGCTCAGAGAATAATGATGATGATATATATATAAATTGGTAGGTATACAAAACTACAACGATAAAAAGGTATTGCTTTTTCTAACTTTTTTATTAGGTATAGAGGTAAAGAACAAATGAACAAGGTCGTGACTAAAAACCACCATTAATATAATTTATTCAAGCTTCTAAAATATTCTATCAATAACACTATACCCCAATTGGTTGCCTCTAAATCATTCGAAGAAGTTTGAATAAACTATTTTATTGGCGTTTCTTACTTGCGCGATCTGGACATACGCTTGATGACTCACTGAAATAAATAATGAAGCTAGAACCTACTAGAAACTACTAGAACACATAATTATATTTAATGAACATTGTTCCGGAAACGCTGAAACGAAACGCTGACCGTGTGATAACAAATCTGCTGTAACTTGTATTGTTATCACATCACCACTTTAGATTACAGGTCAGATTACTTGACATTATTATATTGTAATAGCCGTCGATTACCACTATTTCAAGTTCAAGATTCTCTTGAACATTCGTTTCCTATCGGCGGATATACAATATTTTTTAATCCTGATAAGATATTCGCATTTCCGGCTTGATACCCTTCATGTATCAACATAGATTAGTCCTTTGAAGAGTCAACTTCAGGATTGTATATGGTAAGAATAAAAAAAACGTTCAGATAATGAGATCGCGTACTTTTTTGCCCCACGGGCGTTAACGGCGAATGATTTTCACACTACATCGACAAATGAAAACCTATCGTTTGATGATTGGCTCGACACTCTAGGGCTCGTTAGCCCCAACTGCCATCATGTCTTCCGTCAAATATGACTAGGTATTTATTGCCAGTTAAACGGACTTATTGCAGCCTCAAACTTGATTTCTAACAATCGCCTCAATGTCAGCAGTTTGTGATCACATACTTGCGGTTCTTCAATATATGTACCTAAAACTAATAGCTTTCAGTGCTTCACAATATTGCTTTTTCCAATTAATTGAAGCGACTGGAAGCTTCTGTCTGGACTGGACAATCAAATTAAGTGAAAGTCACGCACTCGACGCGAGCTCACCCATGTCCGACATGCCTATAAATGTAGACAGGCAGCTAGATAATGATGTCAGGGCTGTAAGGAGTTCGATACCGAAAGTTTAATTGTAATTGTTGACTAAAATAATAGTAATTTTTCTGCTGAACTTACGAGTATTAATTAATTCAGTTCTTAGAGCCAATAGTGTGACATTCCACAATCGAGAATAATTAAAATAAAGTATTATTATTTTACGTCTGACGCAATACTGTACCTAGTAACAGCTTTACTTCTTACTCGTGTACTGTTCACACGTGCATTCATAAACGACCAATCAGCTATGCAATTTTCCGAACTTAAGTAACGGATAAGATTTTTTTAATATTGGGGCTATTGCTATTACTAATAATTCACGTTTAGGTTTACTAGATATGCTAGATATATATTATGTTCTTCCATTTCAGTATAAACGCTCAGAATGTGATGATCTCGCTGTTGAAGTCATAAAATGATAGACCTTTTTAACTTTTTATTTGTGATAAGTAAAGTATTCCATTGAAGCTAATTAAAAGTATACTGACTCTGGTTCTTTTGTTACTTAGAGGAAACTCAAATAATAAAATAATGAAAAATGGTAATGAAAAAATTCAGATGAAATAAAATATTCTCACCCTCATCCTCGCAGCCTTTTCCAGGGACGAATGAAGTCGGCTTCTTACTACAGGGTTGGCAGCACGAGTGTGTCGCCCTTGGTATTGCAAACGTCCATAGGCCACGGTAACCACTTTCCATTGGGTTGGCGTGTGCTTGTCTGTCATCTAATTCGTAAAAAAGCTTAATTACGAAATGTCCGAACTTGGATATTTGGCGTAGCGACAGCCATTTCAGCTCCAGAATTACGGCGGTATTGGACTTCTTAGGGCTGCAATGAGTAGTTATCGAATTCCTTGTGTCATAAACTATTCTATCCAAAGTGTTTTTCTGTTGGCATTGGCAACCAAAACAGCAGCAGATATAAGTATGTATATGAGTATGTTCTAAAAGACTTATAGCTTTGACGTACACATATAATACACGACGCGTACATCATATAATATAATTAAGAGTTTTATATTAAAAAATAATGTTTTGTTATTGCCGAAACGAATAAAATGTTTTCAACAGCCCTGTAACGTTATCTCTTGGCGAAACAAAATTAATTGGAGTTTTCTTTGACGTTTCGCTTTAAATAATTTAATAACATAAAAGTATATCTCAGTACCTTCAGGCAAATTTAATTTTGTCTGAAAGCTTTCTGTATAATACGATAATGGTAGACAATAAGTGTCAAGATTTTAATGGAAGGTCTCTCACAGGGAGGTATGTAGTGCTAGATATGTAGTTCAAGGTTTAGGCCCTCAGGTTGCGACCTTGAAATTTACCCTGATAGTATAGTCCTTGAACAAATACGTGCTCAACGAAATTCTAGCTCGATGAATAGACTAGGGAAGAATTGAATTGATTGGGGGAAGTAGATTTCATCGTATTTAGTACATATTCGAGAACATTTTCTGCACAGGTAATCATCGTTGAAGCTGAGTAATAACGAACTAAGGACAAAATAGACCATGTCCTGAGGACATTGTTCATCTTGAGTTATGTCCTCAGAAAGACATATTTGATTGTGCTTTTCAAAGTAAACAATGTCGATCTGTTCCAATTTTAATTCATAGTTTACATAAAACAGGAAAAAAAAATTAATTACCTTCCTCGAATTTATCAATACAAATTCAACCTTGTAGCGGCATATTGTCAGTGTGCCAAACAAATCTGTTCCTGCTTATTCTAGTGTGATTCTCAGGCAGTGTGTCTGGTAGCTCAGAAACAGTGTATAAAAATAAAAATCTACTAATACCAAATGTTATACAATGTTGTACTTCATCTTTATCAATTAATCAAGCTCTCATTCGTTATGACCGATAGCATTACAATTAAACTACAAAACTTTCCGTCGGTTTTAATTGAGTTCTATCTACATATAATCTAAAACTAGGTGCACCTGTTTCTTCTCTGTTTTAATCATTACCGCGGTTTAATGTTTTTAATTCAAATTTGGCAACATTTGAGTCTTTTTTCCCTATCATCACTCTTATTTTCCTCAACGATGTTCAAATATGACGTAAATAGTCAACACGGATTTTTTGGGATATTAAAGTGATAGCTCTAATGAAATTAAGGAACAATGTCCTGGTGCTCAGGGAACAGAAAGAGAAAGAGAGGGAGACCTCCTTGAAGATGAGTTGATTAAATTAAAAATACGCGTGGTGTAGATGGCCCTAGAATATTTATTTATCGTTGCGTTAGTCCATTAAATGGGCATTACATGCTTGTTATAAGCAATCAATCTGTGTAATCGTTACACGTGGCTAATTTTTATAATTAAATTCTATGAAATTTAAATTTAATGTCAGGTTCAACAATTTAAAATTATTATCACAGAAGTAGTATGTGTTGCATACAACAAGGGTCATGAATCATGTCTGTTTTGATGCTTATAAATGCACACGATCGAATATTCATTATCAAAGTTAAGAAATTTCTAGATTAGTGTAGATATTTACTGAGTTAGTTTTATCATTATCAACTTTGGATTTTACATTTAGCATGTTATATATTATGTAATATATATAACATGCTAAATGTAAAATCCAAAGTTCTTGTAACGTATTCTGTGTAAATTGTTGTCAGACTAGCATTGAACCAACTGCAAAATCACAAAAGCGAAACGACAAATATGATCGTTCTAATGAACTGGTAAATACCTAAAGGCGCGTAACGCTTCGTCACAACATGTGCTGACATCGGCCCCTACCTGGAATGTAATCTATCTAACCAATAACAAGTGTACCTATCTACTGATAAATACTGTGTGCAACGAACACCACAGAACAGATAATAGCACGAACTCGATAACTTTACAGTATGTGCTTGTGTATGTCTTGCACCCAACCCATTTAATTCACTGTTCAATCATTTCCAGTGTAAATTGGAAACATGTGCTCCTTTGCGGACTTGCATTAGTTAAGAATTTTGAAATTTAATTTTGGTTACTTTGATACGACGAGGGCCAAAGTGACAACACGAATTTAATTGAGAAATCGTCATAAAATATAATTTTTTTAGGTCATTCATTTACTAGTCAGGATGAGTAATTATAGTCAAAAGATATAAAAGCATTTCCATCATCACTACCTGTTATTTAACAAATGTGCACAAACATACACACACTCGCACGTACTCACGCACGCACGCACGCAAGCTTGCAGACGCACACGCAAACGCACAGTACGCTATATTATTGCAAGCATAAAAATATGTATTAAAAGTGAGATAAAAGTAAGAATAATTTGGTGACTTTGTTGTTTTACATTTTATTTATTAATATTATAATCTCTGTAATAGATGAGCAGAGGCTCCTAACACTTGATTTTGTAGAGGTACCTTGCACTACAGTATAGGTAATAGGTATCCGCGAGGGTACAAAGTCTTAACCAGCCGAGAGAATAACATAATCACCTTAGTTAACATTGCTTTAATCATCATTAATGCCAATGGCCGGTCGTTACTAAGCGGTGTAATTCCACTGATTTGCACGCAGACCTATCGCAAAGCGCAAAACGTACGGGCGAGCCCCCAGTGAACTTGTATTTCGACCCGATCGCGACTTCATTATCAGCTGTTTCAAGCTCCTACCACTGCACCAGCGTTCCCGACATTTTCGGCACAAAGCGAAGCATGCCCGCGATATCGCAAGCGTAAGGCATGTTGCTTGGTATCGGGGGCCTGGTATTTGACGACCACACTAAACCGGTGGCACGCGGTTCTCTGTCCCACACAATGACGAAACGATATCGTTCGTCGTGCGGTTCATGCATGCCATGCCGGTTGCTCAGTGTGAAGCTATTCGTTGGCTCAGTTAGACGTGTATTCGTTTTCGCGCCAGCCGTACGCACACTCGTATTTTAGTTCTATGATCTGAAATAGTTCCAAAGAAAAAAATATTCTGTGATCTTAATTTTATTAGTTTAATTTTGTATTTACATTATAATAAGCCAAGTAAAATGTCTCTAGAAATGGAAGAACTGACTGTTACCACTGGCGATGTCTTCGAGGATTTCCTGATTGTCTTCCGTCGATGTTTGGCAAAGGTAAATGCATTCTAAATTCGGGTTAGCCAGTTGGATGAGTGGTGCCAGATAATAAATACGCTTTCATGAGATCGAATACATAAGTACTCGTAGTTAAATTTCAAACCCAACCGTTGTAATGGAATCATACGGCGACGCTGTAGAATGGATATTAAAGGTATTTTATTAATTAATCCCCTGTGTTTTATACAATAATTAAGAACGTCTTTAAAACTTCATTTATATAGCTTGAAAACCTTTGAAAACTATAGGGAACATATGTCAGTATGTTTTGTCTGCCCACACGCGAAGTGTGAGGGAATATCCACTAACGGAATATAGCGGGGAAACACGTGTAACGTGTGTGCTGTCATACGTTTAGTTTCCAACCTTAACTTTAGGTACTTTTAAATTTAAACGTCCATTAAGGTTTTTCAGCTCATACGGCTCTGGTTTCCTTTCTAATCCAATTCTAACCATATGATATTAATTTGTACTTTAACCTTGAGTGCTTGATTTTTACGTTGCCTAGGCAACAGAGGCAAAGGGCATGCGATATGGCTTTTACTGTCATTACTAAGTTATAAATTCAGAGAATTATTTCGTATTCTTTACAACTGATATGGCTAGAATGATCATTTTTGGTCCACTTACTATCCACACCGTACTTTAACCTAGTTAGTTGGCTGCGCGTCATCGCAATGCGAATTCGCGAATTTCGATAAACTTTCATTACCACTACTTTCACTGCTATCTACATATTAATCATTTTACTTCTTTGATCACCACATTCCTTTTCACTAATGTAGGCGTTTTTAGTTTGTCTACTTCAGATTTATGATGTAAGGATGATTGAATGAAGATAGTATTTGAGTGCAAAGACATGAATTCAAATACTACACCTTCCTGCATGTCATCCTACACGTCTTCATTTTTATGGTTTATTTTTTGGTCTTTCATGCCTCGAAGCTTTATGAATCATAGTTACATTTTTTGTGCTAAGCGCCATCGGTCACCCATCAACTGTAGCTCTGCGACTAACACTTAATATTTAAATTAAAAGTAATACTTTAATTCCCCGTACATATTCGCCGCGTGGCCACCAAACTCTTCCATATGGTGTAGTACAAGGCCACTAAGGGCTGTCTAATAGCTGTTAAAAATCAGACATACTTGTAGCTTCTTAAATGCGTGGCTCGAATTAACTATAATGCCCGGAATACGGTAATAGGCTCACCCCCTATTGCGTAGGACCAAATACAAATGAGTAGTGAAATATGCATGCACCTCTGCCTACCTCAGAAGGGAAATAGGCGTGAGTATATGTATTTAAGTATGTAATACATACCATTACAGTAATTCAAAATTTAATTTAAAATGATGATCAAGTGTTATTCAAATACTACTCGTACATACCTACTAATCCCTGTACTAGCGAGTTCCTAAAAGTGATATCCGGTTGGTTTGAATATGATGTAGTAATGAAAAATGTAACAGAAGGGTCATTATTTATACTGTTATAAAGTCAGTCAAAGTAAGCACTACAGAGTCACAATGAAATCATTCTAACACAAGCAATGAAATAATCAGAATGAATCACGGTCTTATTCATAAAGTTGCGCTGACATCCTCTTACGGTGCTGTTTAGGCACAACTTGCTTACTGAGAAATACCATTCTCTTAACTTTAAACTTTTTCCTTATAGAGACTTAAAATACCTCGCCCGTGGTTTTCGGCTATTTATTTGTTTACCAGTTGCAGCCTGTGGTTTTCCTATTTTATAATTGTACTAGATGACCCGCGCAACTTCGTCTGCGTCACCCCGTTTTTGCAACATTTTTACTTCTCCTCCGCATCAGTTGGTTATATTATGATGTTATATATACATAAACCTTCCTCTTCAATCACTCTAAAAGACTATCAGCATCCGTTGCATAGTTTTAAACATTTAAGCATACATAGGGATATAGGAACAGAGAAAGCGACTTTGTTTATACTGTGTAGTGATGATTAAGTAACAAATTAGAAGTTTGGTTTTGAATTCGTCAAGAGATTATGTTCCTTAATAAGAGTGCTGCAATCCTAGTACCTTATAATAGAAAAGCTGTCATTATCTGTGAACCAATCGTGCTAGGTTAAACTCATCATCATCTTGCCCAAGAGGATATTCCAGAGTACTTTCTAATGTCAATACAAGTACATATTTAGCTTTTTCTAACGCTCTCTTCTTTAGTCTCTTAACATTTGTAATGTGTATGGTTTTGTACCATGTTTTAATATAAGATGTTAGTAGTAAATAGTGCAATATTGTTTAATAATAAAGGCTTTATTTTTTTTAAATGTGTATATAAAAATGAAGTTGGTTTATGAATCACTAATACAAAAAAATCTGACATTCCACTTCATAATACAATCCACTTGCTATATGACTTTGAAATCGTCTTATAAATCTTTTTTGCGAATTCTTCCTCGAAAGGGACTTGGGTAGTAAATAAAAGTCAGTAAATAATCATAGATTTGTCAAAGCCGAAACGTCCTATATATCGCGTCAAATTCGCACGCCGCAAACTATGTTGATTTAGGTTAGGCAAACGAATTCTGTCGTATGAACACAATCGTACTATAAGCTGCTCGTTATTATTCTGATTCTTTACTTTACCGCTATACACATACGTGTTATTATGTATCTTATTTTATGTAGTGGTAAAGTCATTTTTAGCTGAGCAACAATGCTCGACCGTGGGAACACAACCTTCACTCACAATATCATGTATTTGTGAGAGTATTGTAGGCTTTATCGCCCTTCACTTATCTGGTCATTTTCTATCTTCTCTCCTGTTTTTTTTAAAAGATGGCAACACTCGTTTCTAATCCTGATATTACAAGCGTTCATAGACCACGCCATCATCTGTTTTCGCAGGCTTGTGTATGTAGTTATTTGTTATAAAAGTACCTTGATAACTATAATCAAAATTCTGTCGAAAAATTAAAGAAGATTGAAAGATAAATCCAACACACAGATAATTGTAAAGATTTTTTCTAATAGGTATAGACTGTGATGTCTATAGGCGTAAAAGATATCGTACCTTACGAAATTGGGTCAACTAACATTGTTAGTAATTTATATTTATCTTAATTAAGTTAACTGTACTAAATTTACTAGTGTTGATATCTTAAGAATGCAATAAAATGCGACTTTGATTGTGTCTGATGAATATTGAGTGCATGGATGTCGTTCCGGGATTAGGGGTCAAGCAGTAGTGCTCTGATTAAAGTCAACCTAACCAAAACAATGAAAAGTGGGCTCTACAGGTGAAAGGCTCGGAGACAATAGGGACTCTTTGCTATGATTAAGATGAGATGATACTTGGTATAATATACTATGATACTTGTATTTCTACTATGTATATATGCTACTTGTCATCTACCTTTGAATACTCAGTACGTATTCACCAGTTATTTAAATTACAATAACTAATTAATTTACAATAACTATCTATGTCTACTTTTTAAAAAATCATAAGAAGAAACAATATTCGTTCGCTATTCCCTTGTTATACTCTTTTGTCTATTACGATTGTCTGATTGTTAAAAGCTAATCATAGACAAAACGCTCCTGTAGATAATTACTTCCTATTTATGTTGCGAAGTTAGATTTTTGAAATTCCAAACGTTTATGAAGAACGTGTATTTTCAACAAGACTTTTTATACGAATGAAGTCAACAGTGGCCACAAAAGGAAATGATTGATGCTACAGAAATTATGACCGATAAGTTTGACGTTATTTTTACAGTAACTTGAACAAGCATGACATTAACTCTCTATACAAATAAGCAAAGACAAATCAAGGGTCGTACTTCGCTGGGAAATGAGTGTGACCATAGTAAAATATCCATTTAGTTGGTATTTTATACCTACATTCAATCGATGAAGGTTATATCCTCCTGTTTAACAATTAGGTAGTTAACTACCTATAATTAACTACTATTTTACGTGGGTAATCAACTGGGTTAACTCCTTCAGTAGTGTACCTACCTGTGAATCAAGTACCTATGTAAGTTGAATGAACTGATTTGACATTTGAAAATTGTCGTTTTTTAATTCTTCTTCTCCAAAGAAATAAGTGAATATTAACACCAAAGTAGTCAAAAATAGTATGGAACTGGTAATAATAATGAATGTTATTTCCAATCATTTTCAAAAATGGCGCAGCCGCATTATTAAATATTTTTATATATGGCAAAAATTATTCTTCGTTGTATCAGTTTTAATACTGTTATATTTATATTCTTGAAAAAGGAATGCAACTAACAAAACCAGGATCCGTTACTCTATGATGGAAATCGCGGGCGCGAACCGGATGTGATCCAGTCCACCAATTTGTAGATTAGATAAACTAATCGCGGTGCAAAAGGGCTCGTGTCTGTGCTTGATCAGTCAATTTATATTTATGGTCGGCTAGTTAGTGTTTATTCGCGAACGTTTGAAGTTTGTTAATCACTGTAGACTATAGTTATACAACGTATGGGCGCTATGGCGAATAGAGGGCGTCGCGAGTGACGCGACTCACGCGCATGTTGCGTCATGCCACGGCAACGCTATCGTCGCTCGAGTGCGATCATTCAATAAATGCGTCGGGGAAATCCTACAGTTATTTGTTGGACACACATCCTTATCTGTGACTCATACGCTTTCCTGTCAACGTTTTTAAGTTAATCAAAAACTTAACTCACATAAAATATTGGTCATCATCATCATCAGCCTGCCTCTTTCCTAATTATTAGATGTTTACGTTACATGTCATGTTCCACTTAAAGCACGTGTTGACTTCTCCGTAGTCACTCCATTTCTTACCTTCTTCAAACAACCTATTTATTTTTTTCTTCTATCATCTGCTCCTATAGCCTTCTACAACATAAACTCACGCCTCTATCCCCGAAGGTGATATAGGCAGAGGTGCTAGCACCCACCTTACGCCAGTTTATGTTTAGGTCCTAATGTAATAGGTGGCGAGACTATTGCCATTAACTGGGCACTTATATACCTGCGATGAATACACACATAACTTCGAAAAGCATCGAAAAGTCATATAATAAATAACATATACATATAACAAATTTCTTCATCTCTTTTATATTTATATGACAGTTGCTTCTCTTCTCCACTCCTCATTCACTGCTCAGCCTTCACCGCACAATACTACATTTCTATTTTTTTAAATAACTGCAAACTGCTTCATTATCTCGTAATGAAATATCGTGAACTATTTTCGCGTTCACCAAGGTCTAGGCTGCGGGCGCTCGTTCCTAAAATATTACTTTTATATAGGACACGATGAACTTTGTACTTTCGTGATTGTCGTGTCGGTTAGCGGTCAAAATATATCATAACTCACAGTCGTTCAGCGTATGATCATTGCAAGTGTGACACCTTGTACACAGAATGGATATCGTGTAACGGAACATTGCCGTCAACAAGCACTTCTGAATTCTGATATATCAATGTTTACAAATCGATATACATTCCAATGTCATCGGTATTACATTTATAGGGTATGTCTGATGGGTTCGAAAGGAAGTAGAAGATTGATTCTATCGCACACGTATAATAAATTGATTGTAAAAGAATGTTAATGTAATCGAAACTAACTGATATTTGTAGGTAAATACCAAAACGAATTCGAAACAATTTAACATGGGTTATCAGTTATTGCGTTATATGTTTATAACATTTATAACAGTATGTAATACCTACATTGTGTACAACATTCGTCTGCGTTTATGCAATTCATTGTAGGAACAAATAAAACAGAATTCATTGTTCTCCCTGTCAAAAAATACATACGATCATCGGCACATTTCACCACTAAATAAAAATCAAATAAAATTGTTAATGACCTTCTTGAAGAATTCGACTCTTTATTGTAATAGGTATTAAAAACCACAATACAATTATACTTTAAGATTCTGTACATATCTGGGCTTCAGAGTGGTAACCTATTTAGATCATGCCCATCTGCCGTGTCACTGATACCAGCCGTGCTTATGACACGTTATAAATTAGCACGTCCTCGTCACTGCGTGTATGTATATATGTACAGCGCAATTAAACAAGATACGCAAATTTCTCAGAAATACACAGCCATTTATATACTATACTATTATATAGTTTCTTCATCTACTCATAAAGCATAATATATAACTAATGTGGAGTAATTTGAAATCCGCTTTGAGTTTTTCTGCTTTCTAAACAAGAGAAAACGACTGTATTATCTTCTATTAAATTTAACGTCAAAAATCTTAAATGTCATTCTACATTTGCATTGAAACAAATAAATCAACGACTTTTAGGTACCGTACCTGCTCAGAAAAAGATGCTATTTAAATTCCAATAGAAAAAGAAATACTTCAGCGAGGGTTTTTCGTGACAACTGGCTAGTATTAACATCCTCATTAAATGTCAAGGCCACCAGGCTTCCAAAGGTAGTCTAAGAACCTTTAAAGCTTACCTATAATTGCATACCTTGTCGTTAATTGGATCGATGAGCGCTTGTTGTTGTTAGTTTTTTACGTGAACACCGGCGTGTGCCTAATTCAGGAAATAGACTACTTAGTTGGTGAAATGAGGAACTGTGGGGACGCCTAAGAGGTTCATTGTTAGGTACACCTACTATTTTGTCGCCTTATAAGGCTGTTACAAGGCTACGCCGGCCATTCTTCCTTTTATTTAGTTTACACCTTATCTTGAACCGGTGTCTCATTGAGTTAATTGTCCTTGTCATGTGTTATCATTTCGCCAGAGTAGGTACTAGGTGAGACATTGAGTAGTCTTGTGCTTCGGCAATCACGCTTGACTTTGACCGCCTTACCCACTAATTTGTAGAGAAGGTCGAATATAAATTGAAGAATTGCATATACAAATGCAGTTCTTCCAACAGTCGTTAATATTTGAAATGGATTTGTGTGGATTTATTTCTGTAAGTAATTAAGATCGCTAGTCTTATTGTTTTCTTAAACGGTTCTGTCGTGTATGATGCAATATGTATGCAATATGAAAGATTTCAAATGAGTTTATGATAAGGAAGTGAAAAAATTCAGTGAATTACCTGTTTATATAACTGGTGATTACATCGCTGTCACTAAAACTATTAAGAGAGAGGGGACTACATAAAATGATGGTCGCCATCTATAAATGTTTTAGTACCTACGAAGCTTACTCACTTGCCCGTGCTAGACAAGGTTTCGAATGCGAATCTATTGATTTTAATCCTTGACACCAATCTCGTTCGATTTTAATTACATTTTTTCGACATTCATAGAAAAGGTAATATACAGGTTGTTTTATTAATATACAAACTGTATAAATTCCTCCTTACAGGGATATTCAGTTTACATCTGTATTTTGTGATATTTAGTTGTCACCTACCTTTTGCTCTACATAATTATGTATATTTCCTTTTTAACCGATTTCAAAAAAGAAAGTACCTAGTTTCTAATTCCCCTCTATATATTTCTGTTTTGTTCCCAACTACACATGGCAAATTTATAAGTGATAATTATGTTACCCAGCACTCGTAAGCTCATCATCAAATTTATCGTTGACTTATTTTCTACCCTAAAAGTAGGAATATAACCTACAATTATGCTTATCACTTTGAATACTTGCCGACCTTTGAGTGACGGTCTTGCGTCTCCACGTACCTATACTCAGGAGCTCTTGCGCCAGTATTCTCTCATTAATCAATCTCTTAACCACTCACCACTCAAGAATCCCCACGCTAGTAGGCCAAAGGTGCTAAAAGCCTGCTTTTCAATGCTTGATTTCTTTTCAATTATTAAAAGTAGGCCAATAAACGTATAAAGCACTTTTTAATATACACTCGAAGTGTTATCAGACCATGCATGGCGAAATATTAAGGTCAGCACTATCGGCTATTTAATTGTGAAACTTGTCATATAGGTTTTACCTATATGTAATAGGTCGTGCCTTGTTCGTGTACTTATTTTAGCAAACTTTAGACGTATATAGCCTACAGATAGTGTCTGGCTATTATATCATCGTCATCAGGATCTTTAGAGCCTTTTATTAGCAATATTGACGCGAATTGAAAAAAAAAGGCCAAAATTTTCGTCACAGTCTGGTATTCGTTCGCGGAAGCTGTTTCCTAACATCATATATTTTACGTGGCCCATCCATATGCCATTCCACTAAGCATGCTGATTCATGAATTAGGTTCTAATGCAGGTTTCCCTCTCGTTTTTGCAAGTCAGACGGCAGGCACCTCTTTTAAACATATGGAAAATAGGAGTAGAACTGCAACTTAAAGCAGAAACTTTGGATGTAATTGGGAATGATTGTAAAAATAGAAAGTGATTATTTAAGTTATATTTTTTCCTGTGTCACGTGGAACTTATTAAGTAGGAACAACGTGTTTGCATTTTTTTATAGTGGAAGTCACGCGCAATATACAACACTCAATTGAGTTAGTAAAACTTTACCGACTTCCTATTTATTTCAAGGTTTAGAACTATTTCACGCTTCTGTTGAAAGTTTCGATCCACTAAAAAATACAGAAGGTCAAAAATTCAAAGCGAATTTCTAGTCGGCATCATTGCCTGAATGTGTTTGAAGATGTACCTACCAAATTTGATATCTAACTTACATTCATAAGTAAAAATACCCGCCCTTTTGTGTAAACTATAATCGTTGAACTTACTATTAGCTACACTTCGGGACAGGGTTTGATCAATAAGAACTCTTGCAATCATATCACAAACGAATGCATTTATTCCATTTCCTTTCCCAATAAATCCACTACACATTACAGATAGCAATCGTTACTTACATGAACCTTATCATTATTATTACGGTATTATATTTAATACTTTTATGCATAAATTTCAATTATATAATAATAAATTCCCTCAACACGAAGAAGTAACAAAGTTTGTGTCCGTGTCCGAACTGTCAGATCGTGTGTTTTTGGCGCGTAGAATAACCATATATTACAGATGTAAATAAAGAATAAATCAAATAGTATTTATGTGACGTAGTAATATCGCACATTGAGGCTCACCTACCCATACAAGCTAACATTACTGTCTGCTTAGTTTTCTCACACGACTGCATTATAATGTCATCGTCTCACCTACTCGACTCTGACTAACCCAAGGACTAACTGAACAATATGCATTTTATATTGACAATATTATTGTGTGTGGTTATAACCTGTGAATTATCGGTATGGCGGATGCTGACTAGCGGCATCCTCTAACTTCAAGGCGAATGAATCAACTCAAACCACCCACATTACCACGCACGAAACGGTCTTGGAAGTCGAATTCATTGAAGTATTAAGCGATCGCGTTATTAGTCTCTAGACATAAGTTGCGTCCATGAAATCCATGGAGGTCAGAATATATGGTTAGATCTCAGATCGTTGAAAGTTCAAAAATCTAAGTTTACCTAATACACCCATAGTGAAATACAAGCGGGAGTCTATACCTAAACAACTGATATAGCTGATTGGACCACGGATATACTTGCATCCCCGTGGTCCAATCGGTTGGACCATGGATAGTTTTACATACCCGTGGTACAACCAGTTGGACATAGCAGTTGGACCACGGGTCGGGAGGGCCTAGGTATACTCGTATATTATCTAGGCAGACAATATCACGGGGTCCATACATAGGTATATATTTTTCACTGTTATTTAACTGTAGCAAATCTCACATCGTTTCTCCTTTTTATTCAAAACGTATGTTCATACGGGTTATTGCACTCAGTTCAGTCGGTACAGACAACATCGGTGCGCTGTATCGGCTTAACATAATTATATAAGTTATGTAAGCATCATCACTGAACACGACGGCAAAGTCATTGTTTTTGCGTATTCCTAACATCATTTCGCTTCTATTTCTACGGCATTTTTATCAATAGCCCATGTGGAAAGTTTAAGTAAGTAAGTAAGTATATTGGTAACCAGATGGCACCCACTATTCTCTAGTGTTGCCTTTCAAAGTCGCAAGTTTTAGTCGGTTCGAATCCGACATAATCACCTCCACCAGTTTTGGGGGAGGTGGTATCCGTGGGGATTACGTACGATAAAAAAAGGTATCTGCGATGTGTCTGGAACTCTGGAAAGCCATTAAACTTGAATTGTCTGCCACCCAAATGGGATAAATAACATGAAAATAATTCTACAGCGACTTGCTGCAGAACTCGCAGCTGTTATATCATTATGATATTTAGAACGTTTACATATCATAATAATTGTATAACTAACTCAGTAACCTTCAATGTTTGAATGTCTATGTACCAAGTGGTTATATTCTCTTTGAATGTAGCGCAATAATCCATAGATATAAAATCATAGACAGACCTGTAAGACATGTAGACCCGTTTAGCGTTAATGAGTTCTTAGTTGATATTTTTATTGACCTAATAACACAATTCTGTTGTCACTTATCAGTATAATTGGGTTTAAATTATTCGTATGAATCGAATTACAGCGTCACATTATGTATTCACATTTATGTGGAATTGTTTCGCCAATCAATAATAAAACCTTTTTTAATGTGGTCACTTCAAAAATGATAGCGGAATATTAATACACATATTTATTGTTATACCTACGTTATATAATTATTCATTCATATAAAAAAATATGTAGGAATAACTAGGCCTAGCAAGGCAGGCAGAGTCCCTTGTATTCCGAGTGATTAATCCTTTGAAATTCACAAGAGCTCACATTGCCGTTAACCATAAAAAAATAACATTGTTGTAACGTGCGCTGTCAACCCAATACTTTGTCAAACTTCTAAAATTGACCGTAAAATATTTATTTTGCCATTTGTAGCAATACCAAAAGCTATCCTAAAAAAAGTTGCAATAAGCCGAATAAATGGAGATACTTATTTCTAAAAAAATATATACCGTTTAGTAATGATTCGGGGAGTACAGTTGTTGAAAATTTTCGTTAGCGCCGGCTGGTTCAAGACAAAGAAGATGTACTGGAATCTATACATTGCTTTCATGACTCTAATTATCGACTGGGACAATTATACCACGGTATGCTTCCACAATGACAAGATGGTACATACTGTGCAATGAATGTATGTACCGGTATCTTCTCACCCCGTTATTTATAAATTTCAAATGTGGGAAGTCGAAGTGATCAATAGCAGTCAGCATCAATTGAATGTTCAGTCTTCTCTACGTAAAGGTTTCAAAAGGTTGCGAACAACCATACTTTTATTCTTATTGGAACGTTGATTCAATCATTTGAACATAGATTCAAACATTATAATTTTGAAATCCGTTTTTAAGTAGGTAGATCATTCTTACTAGATTCGCATTCTTCAGCGGTCATACCACGGTTGTCTTAAAAATAAAACGTCTTAAAATAATACTTTTACAGATGTTAGTTATCACACAATGTAATTGTGCAAACACCCGCCGGAGAAGCTAGATTTTAATATCGGCTTTTATATTATACCCTGATATATTCTCTCAACAGACGGAGAGTTTAAATTTTGAAAATGTTTGGAAGAAAAAGAAAGTGAAAGAAAAAAAAGGCCCTGCCCTGGACGAAGACCCGATAACAGTGTAATAACGTGTCTGATCTATGCCTCCATGTTACGGTCATCTTGCATTCCTTAACATTAAACAGCACTCGGTTTTTATATGGCACATTTAGAAGAAGAGATCGCCTAATATTAGTTCACTGTTCTATGTAAAGCGTTTACTATATTATTATATGTGTATAGACTAGGTAAAACTGACGTTAATTTTCTTATTTATTATGAAATGAAACGGTCAGTCTTCTTCCCCACGTGTCAGGTCAAAAGCTGGGCACTGAACACATACTACTATCACCTATTCGCATACCACCATCATAGTACTATTAACCATTATATAGTAAGTTGGTAGTAAAAAATAAGATATATTGTATATACATAATAGATTTATCTACGTAGTACAATAACTCATAAACTATTTTACGAGAAAAATGAATGTACTGGTATTAGAAAGGTATTGGACTATTGTCGACGTTCAGTCGACCGATCGAATGTAAGCATTGAAATGCATAAAAACCTTGTAGACATCATATTTGTAGTTAAATATCGAACAAGCACCGTACGTTACCGCATCTCTCCTGCAACTTGAGTCGGGGTTCATCAACAGGCACTGTGATATCTAGAGGAACTAAACTGTGTTATCGTGTACTCTTATTTCATTAATTATCAATCATGAAAGTCCAGTGCATTTGAATGGATTTTCTCTGATTAAAGCAGGCTAACTCATATCACTTGTAGACCCTGTTTCATATTTAAATTGTATCGTAATAATTGGATAGTATCTCGGCATTTTGTTGTAACAAGACGTATGTCTAACGTAATGTGTTTTTCTATTACAGTACCTGGACATTGGCGAGGATATGAACGTGCCTGATGACTTCACCCAGAGTGAACTTCAAACGGGCAAGTGGTGGAGACATCTGCTAGCTGGAGGCATTGCAGGCGCGGTCAGTCGGACTTGCACGGCGCCGTTAGATAGATTAAAAGTATTTTTACAGGTAAATACTATTTGTTTTAGGTATAGAATTAAACCTTACTCTTTAAAAGCATAGGAATATAGCCTGGACCATCAGTATAGGCGACAGATGCCGTGCTGTTTCTGAGGCGTCTAGAAACATCATTTCATCGCTACAAAGAGATACATCTAAAACAATGTTGTGTGTAGATGAGTAGTAGGTATGAGTATTGTAAACGTACTTGCATTGAAATAAATAATAGAACCACGCGTGTAACATAGTTCCGCGATGGCGACACGTTTACTTATTATTCTGATCTCATATTTAAAAGTAACGCCATTGTCAATCGTGATGTAGATCCGCAACTTCCGATTCATACTTATTGACCGTTCGAAACCATCGTCAAAATTTAGGCATGACGAAATGCTGATCTGTCCCAAAACAACTTTGATTACATACATACATTCATACATATATACTCACGCCCGTTATCCCCGAAGGGGTAGGCTGAGGTGTAATTAAACACCCACTTTGCGCCAACTATGATTTTCAGTCCCACGTATTGCCGCCAATCGGGAAAATAAATTTCGAACCGAAAAATGTAGCAGCCAAAATTAATTTGGAAATTTTTTTTTGGCCCAAGACCTTGCTTTGTCGCCAGAAAATTAAATAAGTGCTTAGCTGCACAAGCGCTACTAATTACCTAGCGTCTTGGAGAGTATCAGACTTTTGTTAACGATTTATAATTGCATTTATTTAATACCCAAAGGTTAAACACGTATTAATTATAATATTTTTGAAATTCCAGGTAAATCCCACTAGAGAGAACATGAGTAAGTGCTTAGCGAAAATGATTGGCGAAGGTGGAATTGCCGGCATGTGGAGAGGAAACGGTATTAATGTTATCAAAATAGCACCAGAATCTGCGCTCAAATTCGCCGCCTACGAACAAGTCAAAAGGCTAATTAGACGGGAAAAGACCAAGACTGGGCCCCTGGAAATCCACGAGCGTTTCGTTGCCGGTGCGACTGCCGGGGCGATCAGTCAAACTGTGATTTACCCTCTAGAGGTGCTCAAAACGAGGCTAGCGCTTAGGAAGACGGGCCAATACAGCGGCATCGCAGACGCTGCTAAGAAGATGTATGCAAGAGAAGGACTGAAATGTTTCTACAAAGGCTACATTCCAAATATATTGGGGATCGTACCGTACGCTGGGATAGACCTAGCGGTGTACGAGACTCTGAAGAAGAAATACATAAGTACGTACCAGGCGCACAACGAGCAGCCTGGCATGCTGTTGCTGCTGGCGTGCGGCAGCACCTCCTGCACGCTCGGGCAGGTGTGCTCCTACCCTCTCGCGCTGATCCGGACACGATTGCAAGCACAAGGTAAATACTAAGGCTGGGTTACACTATCTTACTTTAACATTAAAAGTGCAGTTAAAGTACTGGTCAGGTCTAAAACTGGTTACACAATTTGATAATTGTTAAAACGACGTCATAACTTGACGCTAACTGTAACCGGACACGCTCGGCCGGTTACTGTTAATTGTTAACCTCAAATTCTATCAAAAAGATAACTTTAACCAAACTACTAAATACTCTGGTGCAACACATTTAGCAGAAACCACTAGAATCAATGTTACTGTTAATGTTGAATTTGAGGTAAACGCTTACTTTAACAGGTAGTTATTGCAAATAAGGGTGTGTCATTTCATTTTGCCACAGTACGAGTATCTTTACGCTTTGAGCTATCGTGTGGTCTATCGATATTATTTCCAAATTTGTTCTGCAGCTTTAATCGGTGGATACCTACTGTACTCTTTGTCAGATATGCCAGAGAGACCGTATCTTTCGATTTTTATAAATGTCGTTTTTTTCGTGTTTTTGTAAGTTTATGCTTAGGTTGTGTAACTTTTGTCCTTGCTTTATGACTTGTCAATCAATCAATCATTCAGCCTATCGCAGTCCACTGCTGGACATATGCCCCTCCCGATGTTGGAAGGCCCTGGCTTACTGGTTCCATGCTAGACAGACGGGGTGGTACAGGGATTTATTTGAAAATTCTTTATCTCGCAGTGATGTCATCTGCGTATTTTTCCGTTTTGCTGTTAGCCTCTAAGTAGAATACATATAATATAATATGTTATTATTGTATGATAACAAAATACACAGCAGCATCTATAGCATCTTATCAGATTTATATAATTACACGTTTAACAGGCTAATTTAATTTAATACTTAAACGCGAAGGTAGTTAATATAATTTTTAAATAAGATTAATATTATGTGGTCAGGTAGACCCTCTTCGTGATATCTCTGCACGCTGATAACAGTGGCTTGGGAGTTGCCTTGCCTACGGATCTAGATTATAGATGTGTGATATTATCTAGTGCAGACGCTTCGTCACAACGCCTTATCTTATTACACAACTATTACTACAAACCGTCTACCTATACGCATGTATCACATTTTAGTTGAAATGAGGTTAAACAAATGAACGCCAGCATCATATTATATATAGACAGGATAGATTGATAGATACATTATATAGTAATGCATTCCATAAACGAACAGCCTTTACAGTGAAGGATTTATCAGTATAATCCGTGGAATGCAATCTTCAGCCTCAAACTTTCGGATTAACTAGCTTGTGTTATGGGTTGTAGAATGCGAATAAACATATTATACATACAAACGCTCAGACCAATGCAAATATTCTTATTCATGCAATTAAATGTTTGCATTGAACGGGGATCATCGAACCCGCGCCTCCTGCGTAGCAGTCGCGTTCACTACCACCACGTTTCGGAGGTCGTCAAGTCGGAGGGATATTGTATGTGTGTCGTAGAGGAACTGGAACCGTTCCGTTAGAATATACTTTAGAATAACCTGATGTTTTGATCAGGTCGCGATCACAGGCTGACTCGTTCAATGGCGCCCGCCCTCCGCCATTATTTCTGAAGTTAGATCGTTCTTCATAATATGAAGTAGAATTACTCATATTATCGATATTATTTCTCATAGTATCTTATTAGGTCTCTCCCAATATTGGGAGCTTTGGTCTACTGTTTCCATGCTGGTACAGGATTTTATTTCAAATTTTCCATCTCTTGCAGTGATATCGTCTGCACTTACGATACCCAGGCAGGTAGTGAGTGTTCTTACTATGTGGCACATTTATGAATACATAGAGAGAGATTGGGAATCGTATAGCAGTGTAACCTCCATCCATTAAAACTTTACTCTTTCTTGTTACAGAAAACTCTTCAAGAGGCGCGGAGAGCACCCTGAGAGGAACCGTCCGCGAGATCGTGAAGAAGGAGGGTCTGCGGGGGCTGTACCGCGGCATCACGCCCAACTTCATCAAGGTCATCCCCGCGGTGTCCATCTCGTACGTGGTGTACGAGTACGCCAGCCGCTCGCTCGGCGTCAACATGACGTGATCGCGCGCTCGCCCGCTCGAGCTCAAACACATCATTCTAACCTTACCGCCACGAGAAGATACAATCACAATACTTACGTTCAGCAGTATACCAGCGGAAGAAAGCGGCTTTTGGTTCACGTATGCAGTAACAGAGAGCTTGTTCTAAAAATGACAGACTTTTTTTAGCTTTTTGTGGCGGCAAGCATCTAATTTAAGCATATTAGCAAATTGCATTTCGTTGTACATACATAGGTCTTGTCCATGTAAGTTTATTTATTCGTGACGTATTCCAATTATAATATAATGCGCCCGCGACGAGTGGGTGGTAATCAATTAAGCTTGTAATCGTGTAAAGCGCACATTGGTTGCATGCGTTGGAAATTGTTGAGGTGGATATAGAGACATGACACGCCAACGCGACGTTGGGCTCCATCTGTGATTGCAATAAATTATGTATTTTTTTAGATTTTTTTCTTTTTATTTTATTTTTTACGTTATTCACAGAATATGGAATCAATTGGGGGACAGTTTTGTTCACAGCGCTGTACGCAAGACAGAGGTACTGGCCATGACATAATGTCTGAACAGCTTATTAAAAACATTAGTTCTCGGGAAATTATAATCAAATATAAATCCCTGTCTCGTGCCGTACATTGTACAACAGCTATTATCTGCTCTGTGATATGCGTTTGTATATTATATTATTTTCACAACACTGAAACAATAACAGCAATAAGAACACTTTCGATTGATTTCATATTCTGTGAGATTACCTTACCCAGTCTTAAATTAGACCGTCCAACTATGTTGTTTGTAATTCTTTTGTCGTTTGTGTGTCGTTCTGATGTTTTCTACCACTCACCGTTGAACACAAGACTTTGGGGTCGATTCTGTTGCACATCTCACTAAAGTATTAACAATATTTATATATAAAGTGATAGCAATAAATTTGATATAGCATTTTTTAGTAATTTTTTCGTGTAGTTTAAGAACAGCAGAATCGACAGTGGTTTGAATGTGTGCAGCTTTTTATACACGAGGTATGCAACGAGCTGTGATTAGTGTAAGCGTTGGGTAAGGAATACTCTCGGGACTAGGGTCTCGCTGGGCCTCGCGAGTGACGTAGGCCGGGTACACGACCTATGGAGGAAGGAATAAGTAATATGAAAGTCTCAGAGCAACAGCAGACCAATTACAAGTGATGCTGTTTTAACTGGTATTCGCTCTCTCGCAGCTCTCTATTGTGGTTCATTAATGACTAATGACACAATCTCGATTCATTTTAAGGTTTATGCAAACATGCAATGTGGGATGTGATTTTCTCCAATATTATATCTGAAAATTAACGAAAATTACGGCGTGTGACGTCCTCACTTAGACACGCAAGTTATTGTACACAAAGTTCGTTATATTAATATTTGATATTCCATATTAATATCGCATATATATGTATTTCTTTTTCTACAATAACAACAATATTTTATGCTGTAACAAAATAGTATTATTAGCTTCTTTTCACACAAAAGTAACACTGATGAACATCATTTGCCGTATATTGTAGCCGTTTTGTGTCTTATGTATGGTAACTATGCGGTTCGGCATAGCATGTTGGGGTTTAAGGTAGTTTTGTACACCAAAGTCATTGTTCATTGTGCGAATGTGGGTGCTTCACTACAGCAGCTGTTGTCTTATTGTTTATCATTGTTAGTTCATTTGCAAAGTTGTTATGTAATTATATGTATTGCACACATTCACATATACCTAGTTATAGATAAAATATAGCAATTATATTTGCCTTTCGAGTATTGTAGTTAAATATACTTAGAGGAATGATATTTACGTACCTTATAAGTACATACCTCTTACATATATAATATACATATTGAATATATCTGAATTTTATCGAATTATTACCTATTATTCATAATATAAACATACTGCCTCTAGTACTATAACATATATAATATTAATATTCACAATATTCGTAACCCGCAGTTACAACTAAGACAGACAATTACTAAATTAGATAGGTAGGCTTTACAATATATCTATTGCCTTTTAATGTTCCCATTTTGGATATTAGAATAAATTGTGGAATGTAATGTTTTCTCTCTACATTATTGCGTGTATAGGTAGAAGTTTTCGCGTTATAATCGATAACTATTTCACATTCGAAGTGCCGTTGTCTTTAAATCATTATATTTGTGTGCTAATGTGTATTGTGTGCATATTCATGTGGATGGTGTTTGGTGCCTATTGTTACCTAACTGTACGGCGGCTAATCCTGCAATGTTAGTTGTGTGACTGAGAAAGTAGACCCGCAAAACGTGAAACGCGTTCAATTAACTTAACTGAAAGATGAAGTTGACACGTTCATGCAACATACAACACAAAACCTTATGTATTAGGTCTTCGGAGTATCAACATAGGCACCTGTTATATTAAACGAGGTGCAGTCAATCTCGCTAAGCAAATGGGCTGTTCCACTTATCCCTACCACGATGTCCCTCCTGGTGCAGCGGTGTGGACAAGTGGATTTTTTTCCACTCCTCCTTACCACCCCGTCTTACGTATTTAATTGCCTTCCTTTCCTTCAATTTAGTTCCTTCTTTACGACACTATCGAACGGTGTATTAATACACTGTGTTTTATTATTCAAAATAATTGGTTTTTACGCTATTCCATCGAGTTTCAGATCTATCGTATTTGAGTTGAAAATGTCACCCTGTATACTACATAATATGCAGACAATACACACTGGCACATCTCAGTTTTACACATATTATATTCAAATTATATAAACTCTAGAGGTGCATTCAAATTGTCTACCATACTCAAATACCAAATTCAAAAGTGAATGAGGATTTATCAACTTAATGACAGTAATAATGAGTGTTCTACACACGTCCTTTTCAAGAGTTGAACCAGCTTTAGACATCTCTAAAACCTATTAGAATTTATGTATTCTCCTACTGAGATATAGGTATTATAGCTTTCGCTTCCTTCCAACGTGTCACAAAAGTCAGGTAATGTACCTATAATAGACAATTTGAATGTGTAAGAATTAAGGTTTTAATCGTCATTTAAGTAGGTAGCAACAAATTTTGAAACATGCTTATAAGTAGTTTTGCTAGATAACTCAGATTTTAATTGAGGTACCACATAAAAGTTCTAATTAGAGTCGTATATGGCATGACATGAAGTTAGTCTCCACAGAGTGTGATTGAGGATGTCTGACTGGCCTTCGCTCCAAGTACAAGTATATCGACACTGTTGCCTGACAAAAGCTGCTAAAGCAATAATAGTGACTTTTATTATAGGTAATTGAATGTCATTATTAAAGTGAAACGTTTGAATCAAGTGCGAGTGAAGTTAGTTAGGGACAGCGCGCGCGCAGAACATGCAATAATACGAAATTAAGTGCTAATTAATGTTCTTTGTATTATTAACTATAAGTTAATAGTACTTAAAGTACGAATGCAATATTATGTCCACATTTTTGAAGCCTTATTCTTAGTATTTTACTTCTATGGTGTATAAAAATATTTTGTTAAACTATTTCTGTAAGGTATTGGCTGTTGATCGATATTTACCTGAATAAACTAATTGAAAATCATATACTTAACATTTTTTATTTCACATCTTTTAAAGAAATAATCATTTTTCGACATTTCCTTGTTTAAATCTCTCTCTAGGCCTCGTCAGGTCACTAGGGGAAAAAATAAAGCTTTAGTATAGCTATCGCATGCCTCCTGTGCCCTTAACACGAAAATCTACAGAAGGAGTCAAGGAAGGAAATCTCGAGAGAGTGGAGCATTACGATTGGCAGCCTGCCTACTAACCCGCCAATCATAGTGCTCCACTTTCTTGATATATTTACATTACGAATTAAATAGTTTATCGAGCTACGAGCACTGGCGGTTGTGGTGTGCCCTCAGTGTCTCACGTTCCCGTGTGTGAAGCCTCTCAGGTATGTTATAATTCTAATCTAAAAAAAGGGGGTCATATCGGCTACTGTCGTCAGAAGACCTAAAACACGTCTCTTGTATAAGGAAAATTATCCATTATTACTAGTAGGTAGGTACCTAATTATGTACAGAATATAAATTTTAGTAGTAGGTGTAGATAATGTTTTATGATGCAGTGAGTGTTACAATTGGGAAAGAATAGTCCAATCAAGTCTGAAAAGAAATTAGACCGGCTTCCTTTCAACACCGGCTGCCGCTGTAGCAACGGACCCCGATAAACCTTCAGTAACAACTATATTTTATATTGAAAGTGAACCGAACTTTAATAGCGCGATTCAGAATCATAACTCTCACTTTGTATTACCCTCACTGACTATTAAGAAAAATAATATTATGTTTTATATAGGTACACTAGTATAGTACTACTACTAGTGTAGGTATGTACCTAGCTAGTACTACTACACTTAAGTAGAAATTGTAAATGGGTATTTAACATATTTTTTGTTATTAAGTATATACGCAAAACGGGGTGAATAGGGATCCAGGGGTGGATAGAAATAAAATGGTCAATGGAATATTTTAAATAATTGGTTTTACAAGATTTCTACTAAGCTCATTACCAGATATTGATGATTCTGTTAGTTATTACAATGAACTGTTCCAATTTTTTGCTTGAAAGAAAATAACTACAGAATTTAGCTGTCCATTTTATTTTTATTCACCCTTCGACCCCTTCGACTCCTTCACTCCGTGTTACCGTATGAAATTATTATGATTTTTTTTTAATTGTGTAGTTATGCTATAACTATTCAAATCGATTAAGATTGGAATAAATGAATGCTCAGTACTCTCCCTGTAAGGGACGGAGCGCGGGTTCGTCTCCCTGTCAAGCATTTTCTAATCTAATTGTGTACATTTTATATTTTAATTCTTATCTGTCTTTTTTTTTGTCTCACAGAACTAATAATCATCATTCTCCTAACGATATCGCGATAGCGCCCAATGCAATAGGCTTCGGTTCCCCTATAAATTTTGGTGGAATTTTGGCTTAGTAGGAACGACTGCCCTGACCTCCCAACCCTAAAAACAAAGCCTGCGCCAAAACGTCCTCTGTATCTAAGACAGTTAAAAAAGTTAGAGAGCCAACTAGTTATATAAATATATAGTCTAGCAATTTAAATAAAATAAATGGGTAAGTATATGCTAATACACTTATTGCGTTAAAATCTCAGCGTAAGTACCAACGTCTACTGTAGAAATATGATAAATGCAACGTCATCAGCGCACATGCATGTATTTTATAAAGGTACATTTAAAAGTACCTACCTACCTCGGCGCTCTGCTCATATGAATTAATTTTGCTCTCAATGTTATTAGCAGGTACCTAGGTACTAACCTAGCTTAGATGCCCTTATCGGTCGCGTAAGCTTTAACTACAAATATAACCTTGGTAATAAGTCAGTGCCATACCTTTATACTTACAAGTAACCTAACTTAATTTTAGACGCCTTTTGGAATTTATTTACATGTTTTGGTGTTGAGTATTTTCTCAGTGCCGTACTATTTTCAGTGTTTAGTTTGCGCTGCGTAGATATGCTCCATTCTAGAAGGTAAAGTAAAGAACTACCTAGTTCTCTTCAGTCATCAAAATTCCAAATTCAAAAACTATTACTCTGTATAGACCACTAAACGGCACTTACAAAACGTCATAATCAATAATATTTTATAAGTTAGAGAGCAAATGAACTAGCGGTGCGAAACGCGGCCCAGCCTGGAGATGACTCCAGCAAGAAACTCAGAGGGCTTCGGGGGTTTTCTCTATCTATTGACAAACATTTACTCAGTCTAGATACAGAAATTTGCTTGAGACACTTGAGTAGCTAGTTGAGTGAACAGCTCATTCCCAGGCTTGTTTAGCATCGTTCAAAGTAAAGAGCATGCTATGGAACCATACTTGGGACTCTTATGAACGATAAAATTCGTATTTTTTTTATACTACGTAGGTGGTAGACAAGCACACGGCCCACCTGATGGAAAGCGCCCACCGTGGCCTATGAACGTGTGCAACACTAAGGGTGTCACACACGCGCTGCCCACCCTGAAGGGAAAGGGGGAGAGCTGGGAAGGGGTGGGGAGGCTAGGAAGGGGAGGGGAAGGAGGGGTACAGTGAGCTCTGGCTACCCTACTTATCGGCGGGAACATAACACGATGGTTATTATGACCGCGGTCTTCTGAAGGGGGAAGGTACTTCCCCAGTTGGACAGCTCATTTCGGACGGGAGATACCGTCGTGTCCTACCTCCGTATTTCTCTTTTCGTATTGTATATAATATCGTATTGACTAATGATGATGCATAAAGCCTTGTATCCTTCAAGGTGGTACTCGGTGTGTCTAAGAGTGGAAGTGAAGTCGGTAAGTAAGGACTCTTAGTGGTGAAACGATAACCCAAAAATCGTCTGACGACCAGGGACCAGCCTACATCTTGCCCATATACCTACAAGGTGTAGGCTATACTACCACTAGAAAGGCTTGAGTAAGGCTACGAGTTATACAAGTGTCGCATCACAATCTACTGTTTATCTCCCTACTTTTCTGACCTCCCATCGTCCTGCGTTCTTCCATGGGCCTCGTTCATCTGAATAATAAGATTATATTATTCCATTTATCTGGACGAGGCAGCGCGCCATGCGAGGTGCGACACAAGCTTAGTCTCAAGCATTTCCATTAATGTATAAGCACGAGCTAAGTGTAGTTCACAGTTGTTATGAAGAAAATAGCCATAAAATGACTATTCCGCACTTCGAGTAAGTAATTATCGTCATTTTTTGATGTCCTCCGTCGCGTCAGCTATGAAGACCGTGATATATAAATAAGTCAGGAAGATCAAGATTTATTCCATGACGCATTTGCTTTTGGATAACATTATGAAGAAAATAAATAATTATTACTATTGTTGCATTTTCACGTGTAAAATCCCCAACATGGACTTTAATAAGTAATTGTAAAAAGTATGTAATGGTACAGATGACCTATGTAATCTGTGCAGTGACATAAATGATTATCTATGGTCCAAATAAAATTTGTAGTCTGTGGTCTGTATGTGGTTTTCAAATGTCTTTTTGATGTCTTTCTTTTCAATTCAGCACGTGTAGACGCGGACGACTTGCCTGACATCCTGTATTAGTAATTTAGGTAATATTAATTATTCAAACAAAAATTCGTGAACAAAGTGAAATAGTGCCCCTATCGATCATTTCAATCGTATCGTAAACCCAAACACTCGTGTCAATACCGTCAAAAAGTACCTTGAAAGGTAGCACCGTAATATTTTTTGTGTTCGTGTAATTTAAATTTGGTGTTGATCAGGTAACCAAAATGCCGTCTGACGCTAAGAAACGAGCACAACAAAAGAAGAAGGAGCAGGCGAGTAGCAGGAACAAGAAGCCCGTAGCGAGAGTGACTAATGATGAGAATGGTTCGGCGACTAACGGCAATGAGGCGCGAGAGGATCGCGAGCTCACCGCAGAAGGTAAATATCACTATGAAATTTGATATTCAATTTAACATACTATCCATTCAATAATATATCTAAAGCTCTTCACCATTGCGTCCTATTTTATTACTCAATAATAACTTTACGAATTTGGACTACTTCCAGTAAGGCTTACGAACATATTATCTTCTGGCAATTTTAATTCGAAACACATGGTCTGGATCTGAGAGATGTACACTTACTCAATTGAGGAAGTGTGTAGTTACTTCATACTGAAATTTATTATTGGTGCCTAATTAGGTTACCTGTTTAAATGACTTGTTGGAGTGGTGATAGTATTGTTATATATGGAGCTGTATCAACAGTTGAACAAGGCACTCAATTATGAAATCTTGAAGAAGTAACCTCTAAAAATGTATTGAATGTTTGCAAATGCTTCATAACAAAATGGCTTCTAACATGAACAAAAGACTATGGTTCTTGCAAAGTATAGATTTAAATAGTTTGGAGACATTTTGTTGCACTATGTTGGGTATATACCACAGGCTTGATAGTCGATATTGTAGGTAATATCTCTAAATTCTCTCAAATGCCAAACTTTGCCTCTGACTTTTTCCGATGAAATATAAATGTTTATATTCAATACGACTACTAAAGTACTCTAGAGATTACCACCACAATAAAATGAATAACTATGATCATTTCTTTGTCTAAGCCATAACTTGTATAGTTGTGTTGTGTTATAAAAAAGCCCTGATGCATTTACAATTAATGTAGTAATACACTAAATTGTCTAAGCAGAGCTACAGTCCAGAATGATACTCATTCCTGAATCATGATTTAAAACTATTACTGGGAACAGATTGTCATTGTATCGACTACGAATCTACACGATTTAAAATTACAAAATAAACTACCACATCAAAAAAAGTTGTTGGATTGTCACGATTCACTAACTCGTGTCTCACTAAAGTTAATAAAAGAAAAATGTTTCGTCGAAGTATCAGTCACACTTTCACTTTGGTAATACTTTACGAATCTCGATCTTTTGTGGATCAATTCCTTCCATTGAGATAATAATTTAAATATTTGGTATTAATAGCTCTCAGAAACATTGTAGTTGACTTATGTTATCAGTTTGTGCACTATATGTCAATTCTACACCAAGTAGCGGTGGAAGACTGCACTAATAACCGTTATATAAAATAGTTGCAGTTTTTTTTATGCAATAAAAGTACATAACCTCTGTGCCGTAAACAGGCTTTTTCCTTGATATAATATTTAATTGATATTGATTATAGTAAACTTAATTAACCGGTTCTGTGCATATAGTTTTCTATTTATTTATATATAATAGCCATGTTTATTGTTTTATTAGAGTAACTGATATTTTGGCGTTCTTACAAGTGCCATGATTATAGATTAATATCCAGCCAAAAACCATGGCAAATTGAATAGTGAATATAGAAATGACCACGTCAACCTAAATTCATAGGTACATTATAGCCTTTGTTCAGAATATTTACATGTTTTCTTGTATTTCAATTTTGTAAATTGAATTGCAAATAATCTATTCCGTGTGCCTTTACAGTGGGCCACAAAAACTCATGAACAATTTGAAATAAATTGGTTGAAGTGTTTTCACAACATTACTACTAGTCTTAGAAGCAACTGGATAACAGATCTACTTATTAATGTATTTAAGTTTAGGATACTACTTGCATGAGTTTACTTATTTTCTTATAAAGAAACAAGACATTGATGGTATATTTTATTAACGCTAGCTATGTTACTTTGAACATACAATGTCATGTTAGTATTTTCTTAAATACATGCATAACTATTCAATATATTTAGTTACGGCCTGTATTTTGGTAATACAATTTAGTATCTAGCTTGTACTGTAAATACCTACTGTTAGTGAAAAGACAACCATAGACGAATATGATAAACACAGAAATACATAATTCTTCTGTTACAGAGGCACTATGCCTTAAACTGGAAGAGGAGGCCAAGATGAACTCTGAGGCTAGATCCTGTACTGGTTCATTGGCTGTGCACCCTCGCTCAAGGGATATCAAGATTGCCAACTTCTCTATCACATTCTACGGTAGCGAGTTGCTGCAGGACACCCTGTTGGAACTCAATTGTGGCCGAAGATATGGTCTCGTCGGGCTGAATGGCTGTGGTAGGTACTCTAATTAAGTATGCGAAGGAATCATATTATTAGTAAGTTGATAAATGTTTCAGTTCATCAGAGTCTCTGGTTTGCTGATTTCTTTTTTAATAGTAACTGCCATGTGATCTACTCAATCCTGGGAGGCAAGCCTACATCATAACTTCTACTTCAGAGTCTGTCAATCAGCTGGAATAGGTTTGCAGGTTAGGTTAGCTTAGTTCCCAAACATTTTCTGATAATTTGTTTTATATTATTTCTTTACACATGCGGGTACCAAAATAGTTAATCATTATTACAATTATATTTCTCCATGTGTGGTATTTATATAAAACACTAGCAGTTGCCCGCGGCTCCGCCCGCGTGGACGTCGATTATCGACCGGATCTATTGAAATTTATGAATATTACTCCGCTCCCTTGGATGGTAGCGTGATGATACATAGCCTATGTTCACCGGGAATAGTTTAGCTTTTTAACGGTGAAAGAATTATTGAAATCGGTTCAGTCAGTAGTTTTGATTTCGCCATAACTTCAAAACCAAACGTCCAATTTGAATCTTTTAAATACCAAATATTATCTACATAAACTGTACTTAGTGATGAAATAATTTATTTTGATAAGGATTAATAGCATGAGTAAAATAAATGCGTTTAAATGTAGTCCAAAAAAAAATTAAGATTATTAAATAAAAAAATGGTTGTTGTGCCTCACTCGATATAGATAGGTATAGTGTGTCGCGGACTTTTATGTATATATTTATAAGATCTCCAATTAATTAGAACATTTTATGGTTCTATCTTTTATAGTTTAGGCAGCGTACGCAAAATAAGTAACTTTTCCGGTTGATTTTTTACACCTTGTGTCCGAAAAACCCAAATATTTTACGGATCCCTATTTTTTTCCAAAATAAAATTTAGCCTATGTTACTCGTGGATAATGTAGCTTTCGAATGGTGAAAGAATTTTTAAAAACGCTCCAGTAGTTTTTGAGCCTATTCATTACAACCAAACAGACAAACAAACAAAGTTTTCCTCTTTATAATATTAGTGTAGATTGCAATAAGACTAAAGCTGTTAGAAAACAAACAAATATGGTCATCCAAAGGGACTGAGGGTACTATTTCCTTTCTCTGTCTGTACCATATAGTGTATCGGTATACGCTGCCCAGGTAAGTACTTTGCTGAAGGAAATAATCAGCTTCCTTCAGATAATAGATATAATATTAATAGAATATTATCGCTATTTGTTTGCAGTGATTACAATAGGCTCAAGGAACTGTTTTGATTCGAGTTCTCTTCATAGTTGTTTATTATTCATAACATAATTTCTCCTTATACCTAAATAAAAAAATTTGGTTACGAATAACTACATTTCCATAAACCCTTAATTCTTGCATTATTATCATTCGTAATTAAAGAACTTTATTCCACGCTCAAGCCATGAAAAGCTCTTCTTAATGTGGTTATTCCAAGCGACTACAAAATGGGATTTTTCAATGGCATTAGAAGGTTTGTGCCG
Source organism: Pelosia muscerda (assembly GCA_963691645.1). Classification (NCBI taxonomy): domain Eukaryota; kingdom Metazoa; phylum Arthropoda; class Insecta; order Lepidoptera; family Erebidae; genus Pelosia; species Pelosia muscerda. The sequence continues at coordinate 938,685 of OY829098.1, read as the reverse complement.
TGTCGTTCACCGCCGTACACGTGCCGTTCAATGCAAGTGTTATCAAAGAGCCGCGGTGCGCTATACACGCGATTGCCACACGAACATAAGTAGCTGTCGTAGGTGCACACGTGTTACTCATACCTTGCTGAAATCGGTAGGCAGGTTTTGAATGAGCCATAATATTCATTCAAGTTCAATAAATATTATGAAAAAGTCATTGTGTGATTTTTAGTAGATCGATAGCAGGTACTCGTTGCTTCGCCTGCGTGGATGTCAACTAAACTATTTCCTTTTCAAGATCTAGTCTATCGTGTACCAAATTTCATGAAACTCGGTTTAGACACAGACAGACAAAACTTTCGGATTTTGGTTTAAAATACTAGATCTGGGGTAGGGTCGACAGTATTGTACTAAAGTACTAAAGAAAACAAGGAAAAATATTTCTTAAGCCTCACTCAATTCGCAGATAGAATAGGCAAAAAAGAGGTAAAATATTTCCCATAGTGTACGTGTCATCGCGGGGTCACGATCACAGCTTATGTTAAAAATTGAACTAATGCATAATGTATTTATTCTTACAAAGATGGCTGAGCATTGTGCTGTTCACTGAACAAGCATAAATCAGCTCTAAAACGTTAATTCTGTCGCTAAACTGCGTCATCTGTTTACATTATGGCGGACAGTTACCGTTGTTGTCGATGATTTTGTCTTATATTGTCACTGTGACTAACTGAGGTGAACTAAATTTGCTGTTACAATACCGATGACGTTTGTAACTAAATTAGATTCAGAAGATTCTATTGTGCATGTACAAACATTTTCTTTTTCAGTAGAATTGAAATTATCTATGGATTTGCAAGTTATAATGAACGTACTCATGTGTGTATGTATTATCCCCAATAGCCGAATGTTTGCAACTATGTTTCGACAGTTTATTTTTGAAGTTCACAATTCAAAAACTGCAAATACTGGAAATCTGTACCACAGGTACTGAGAAGTAGTGAAATAAAATATCTAAACAAAGAGATTAAACTCACCTTTATGATAAATGCATCGTGTATTGTGAAATGAACTAAAGAGTAAAAGTCCATTTAACGTGCTTGAATATATCTTAAAGCTAAACGTAGCTTTAAGCATGCATACTAATATTTGAATGAGAATTAAGCTCGATCTTTGACGTCACGGTCGCTGCGCGTCATGACGTAGAGCCGGTGGGTGAATCCGCCGTTTTGATTCTTTCGAATATTTTTACCACTTTTTTTTAAACTGCTCGGAATTGCGTACCAAAGTACTTGATTTATATGATATTAAAATAAACTTTTAAAAACTGCAAAAGGCACTAAAATTCAATAAACGAATCACAAGAAAATGACTTTCAAAGTTACTTCACGCAAATGGCGATGACGTCTATACCATGGTAATGACTTCTCTAAATTGGTAATGATGATATGTAAAGGGGAATGACGAAAAAAAAACCAATCATTTTTGTTTTGAACAATTATAATCATAAAAAATAATAACAAATCAACGATTACAACATCAGTTTAAACTACTTATTTAAAAAAACTTAACATAATAATTCTTTAGTAAGACTTTCTTTGGCGCATGATTTATTGAACAATAATAGAAAAATCAGTCATTCTTATAACTAGTTGAATATAGATCAAATAAAATCACCCCTTTATGTTTCTATAAACCTAACATCTAATATTTCGCAACAAGGAGAAACTACTTTAATACTTAGGAACTAAATCATAAAAAATAATAACAAATCAACGATTACAACACCAGTTTAAACTACCTATTTAAAAAAACTTAACATAATAATTCTTTAGTAAGACTTTCTTTGGCGCATGATTTATTGAACATTAATAGGAAAATTAGTCATTCTTATAACTAGTTGAATATAGATCAAATAAAAATCACCCCTTTATGGTTCTATAAACCTAACATCTAATATTTCGTAACAAGGAGAAACTACTTTAATACTTAGGAACTACATTCACCCTTTGGTTTGCACTTTTTTTTAAAACAATTCTTTTATTTGCCAATATCTTAATATTAGATGGTCCAGCGACACAAATGTTTTCTGCATTTGTGGTAGATATCGTATTCGTAATATTCGCGAACACTTCATTTCCATATCTACGTTTTGAAGCTATTAGAGGCATCAGTCGAGTATCGGGAACAGGAGACAAACTCAAAGTTTGTGGTATTGGCATGAAACCAATATGTTTCCCGTGAACGCATACGATGCCGCAGTCACAATCAAAGCAGCTTGCGTTACGGAATGTTAAATTTAAAATACCTTTCTTCCATAACACCTGATGAACCTCTAGAGTTCCTCGGAACGGCTGCAACTTCTTTGGGAATTTTTTCTCCATCTCAGTGATACTTTCTTTGGTCACATCCATAATAGTCACATTCGTTACGTTATCTCGGCATACCTGCAAGAATTCATCGTAACTGCCTACATCAGTTCCATGATTCACGCAGGAATCAACTGTTCTCTTTATTGTCCCCCCCACGCCATCTGCTGCCCCTTTGCCGTGTCCAGTTTCAGTATAGTTCCATGTTATTGATGTTATTTGTTCAAATTCTTTATTTATGAGTGGAATAATATAGAATATGTATTTGTTTCTATACTGGGAAGTAGGAGAATCTGTTTGAATGTGTAAAGTGTCTACAAATGGGTTATCGTGGATTAATTTTTGAATCAAGGGAATAAAATGTGCCCAAACTGCTGGAGCGTCGTGCCTTAAGCAAGAACTTGTCGTACAAACTGATTTTGGTATTATTGCACTTAGTCCAAAATCAAACGTGTAAATTATAGCTGTGTGTAGACTAACTTCTTTTCGACTGCCACCAAAATGCATGGATTGTACTTCTGTGTTGTATTTTAGTCCGTAATTTTCGGAAAAGTCTGCGTGAATTACAGCACAGTTCACAGGCATAGACTCTTTCAACTTCTTCATAGAAATATATTGATTATAACATTTATAAACATGATTAAAAAAAGATGGTATACTTTCAATAAGAGCGTTAATTACTGCCCGTGGCTTGGCTATTACCTGTTCCTTTTTTGTAATTGTTGAAGTTGTTTGACCTTTCTTTGTTTTCACCGACTCTCTCACGCGTATCCATTTATAGTAAATTATGTCATTATCATCAGAAAACTCCTTGAATGTTACGAACTTTGTTTTGCAGATCTTACATTCTCGTCTCAAACATTTTTCTTCATAAAATGAACAACACATAGTCTTAATTAATGTATCACCGTCTGACTCATCTATTATAGACGACGTTTTAAGAGCCTTGGTTAAGAGATCAAAATTTTCGTGAATGATGCATTTACATGTATCTCTTTGATTACTCTTTGGAGTTACGACCCAGAACGGTCTATGTTTACAAAAGAAGCTATAACTAACATTTAATTGAAACTTAGTCATAAATTTTTGATGTAGTATTTTCTGTGTGCTTGTCATATAGCGCTTTTGCTTTTGTATTTTTAACCTAGTAATATATTCTTTTTTTCCTGCTCCCATCGTGCTATTCAAGTCATCGAGATAAAATTCGCGCACTTTTTTAACTAACTCCCGAAAACGACTAGCTGATTTGCTCTTTTCTGTATTTATCAATATTTTAACTTTCTTTCCTGATGCTTTTTTACGTTTTGTATTCGTTTTTGCTCCTTGCCGCATGTTAAGCTTACGTTTTAATTCTTTGTTCTCATTTTTTAGTTTCTTAATTATATCTACAAGGTACTTTCTTTTCTTTTGTTCTATATATCTAATTTTTCGGATTTTTACTTGAACTTCAAATGAATCATCTAAGGATAATGGATCTTCGACTTTTCTTTCTTTCATTTCTTTTTCATTGACTTTATTTATTGCTACGTCAATATTCACCACTTCTGGAACCTCCGGGTTTTTTAAAGACTGTTCCTTCTTGTTTTCTCGGTATTTTTTGGAAGCTTCTCGCCATTTCTTTCGTTTTTCCCGTTGATTACGAGGGGATTCTTCACTTACACATTTAATCTTCATTTCATTCTTTCTTCTTTGGTATCTCTTTTTTTCTTTTTCTTTTTCTAACTTATACAGAACTGGATCTTGTTTGATTTCAGCGTATCTCTTTCTTCTAGCAATTTTTTGTTTCTCTAATCGCTCTTTTGCTTTTAATTTAGTTTTTCTATCCATGACTGATCTAAAAAGAAAAAATAAATTTGAATATAAATTAATTTTATTTTTCATTAATGTACACTTTTTAACCTATTTTGAATTATTAAATCAAGTCGCATTTTTTAAATCCATAGCAGTTATAACATAAATAACTAGGTAACGATTAGAAATAGTACAGAGCCAAAACACCACACTAAATTAAATTCAATATAAATTTAAATTGATATAATACAAGATGTTTCTACTAAATTCACTCAAATTTTGATGTTTACATTGTTTTCGTTAACTAGTACCAGTATAGTAAGTGGGATCATCATTTCATAACAACTATATATTTTTAAAGGTAAGGGCTACCTACTTTACTTGCCATACGAAAATATTCGCGTATACCGCCATGTTATTATACCCCCACCCTTTACCCTTGTCAACTCAGTTCAGTTTAATTTCAACGTTCCTCTAGCTAGCCTATTTAGATCGAGTACAGCCAAAACTAAATACATTAATAACAGATTAACCGTAAGTACACATTTAAATTGTTTTAAAATAACCTGGTGTTACAATAACCTTTGATTTGTTTTAACCCACTAATATATTTAAAAATTCATTGTTTTAGGTACAAAACAAAAATGAAACTTCAATATTATGTCTTACAAATTGACACTAATCGTCATATCTGGCCTACCAAACATTTTCGAAATCTGTTAGAAGAGTTTAATACCATATTGGCTACACAAAGAGGAGGAGAATGCTTTGCTTTGTGTGAAGATTCACAAGATATGAAATTATATAGAGAGTATGATAAAAAATATAATTTCAAATACTATGCTTCCATACAGAATATCAGTAACATAGAAAATATATTCAATCTATACCAAACAGTGAAATTTAGTGGAGAAGTAATAATTGACAAATCAGAAAAATGGGGCCTAAAGGATTAACTGATATTTTGAAAATTGAAGAATTATTATAGTTAATCATATGAATCATAGTATTTTATTATGTTATTTCAAAGTTTTTGATTGTTTTGTGTTTTTCAATGTTAAATCACAACTGGTATTTGAAGAAAAAATGAGGAATTTGATTGACAATGGACCTAAAGGTACAAATAAGATTGATTAAGAATAAGTGATGAAGAAAATATATAATTATGGATCTCAATAGAAGTAATATTATGAAGAATAAGAAATTTTGTTGAATAAATGTTATAAAATTTTAAGCTATTTCTTAATTATCATTGTCCCATTAATTTTAAGTTAAATATTTAAAAAATTATAACAGAAAATATTACATGTCTGTCCACACAAAAGAAGTCTTACAAAAACACACAAAATTAGAGTGAATTGATAAAGTAAACAACGCTTATAACCAGAATAACGAGGCATAAAAACACTTTTTAGACATTAGGTAGTCATTGCCGTTTACATTTGATCATTACCATTAATACAGATTCAATGGTAATGACGATGATGGTTATGACGTATACGTCTTTTTATGTAATTATCAACTACATAAAACACTACAAAGAACAACAATGGCCATTTTTAAGACATTTTTCATATAATTAAAACGCTGGGATAATTAAAAAATATAAAATATCAATGCTTACCTGATTAACTCGGTAACTGGTAATGACGTGAATCCGTGACAAAGTCCCGGCAAGCTCACTATAATCAAAAATTTTCATACACCCGCGTGGAATATTTAAACGTGCGTCCGGCTCCGATGTTGAAGGGCGACTAAGGAAAGCGGGCGGGCCACGCATAGCGGTAGCTACTTCGAACATTCGAGAAATTGAGTTTTGACGGTACTGGGATGGTGTTGACGAATTTCCGTGACAATTTTTTTTATTTTTTTTAATATATGATACGTATTATCAAACGACTCCATAATTTCGTACGTTATTCTCTATAACATGTATTTTCGAATAATGTATAAAAACACGGAAAGCGCTAAGCCACTTTTCGACAAATATATAACAAAGTACTCGGACTGATTATTTATTGCGAATGGTAATGAAGTTTGATGCGTGTTAATTCAAATAAAATAAAAACAAATGGTTATATAAAAATTTAAATACTGGCACCTTACGTAAAAACATGCTAGAAAGGACATGTAATGAAAAATAAAATTACAGCAATGACATTTATTTTTTTATTTATTTGAAAAGGCCAAATATGAATTTCCGTGGATTGACCGCGGTACAGGCCCTCTTGTTTGAGTTGACGAACCGTAAAGTGATCATGCGCGTCATATCAACCCACACATTCAAGTTAGTTTAGTTTTACACCAATTGAAATTGATCGACTTCCCACTGTGGTTAAAACTTGTCTCCAGAGGGGACCAATTCTCGTAATACAAATCTAGCTAGCAAAGTAGAATTGAACATGTACGACACAAGGCGACCAAGAGATAGAGGCTGTTTAACATTAGACAGATATATACCACCCAGAATAAGCCTCAGATGGAATACCGCAATATTCTCAACCCTTGTTACGGAATTCAATGATTGTTCAAATGTGGGCCTTAATTTCATCTCGGCGTACCTTGGAAGGAAATAGGCATGTGTATTGAGTGTATTGATTGTAACAATCTATTTAAAATTCAGTCTCGATCTTATGTCACTTTTAAGGGTGAACATGGATATATTATATATATTGTTGTGTTAGTAGCAATAGAATGTTTTTGATAGTCGTATAATGCAAAGACGTATAGCAGTAAAAAAGTTCCATGACACCGATAGTCTTACTCTAGTGAACAGTAAGCAGTCTGATCGTTTTGTGCTATGCTATCGTGCTGTTGCGATGCTTGCGAATTTCTGGCTTGTCTATATTTTCTATGTAGCTAACGACCAGGGGGGCTAGCCAAAATGCATTCGTTCCGAATCTACATTCATCATCGCTGTGAAAAATGTCATGTGATTCAATTTCGACAACAAATGTCACTCCCATACATTTTCAGAGCGATGACGAATGTAGATTCGGAACAAATGCATTTTGGCTAGGCCTCCTGTAAAGATAAATACTGATAATCCTTTGTGTGTAATAAGTTGAAGTAGATTTTGGAGAAATCAGGAGCAATGGCGCACGTTGATAAAGGCCTCTGTCCGCGGTAGACTGCAGTAGATCAATTAATTGATTGAAGCTTTGATGTCCTCAGTGGCGTACCGGTAGAGCGCTGGAATGCCAAGTGGGTTCGATTCCCACTCAATGCAAATAGAATACTATCTGCGCGCTGACTTCACCTTGGTACAATAATAGCACCCTGCTCCGTGTACTTTCCAAAGATTAAAAAAAAAATACCGTACACACATTTTTAATATTTTGGCGATACATTTTCATATTTGTAACAAGTATTAACGTAATTGTGCTTGCCCTGATCAAGTGACTAGATATGATTATTACAGCTGTGCGTGATTGATTCTTAAAGAATAGAATGACCATTGTTTCCATCCATATTGTGTTAGCATGTGTGTGTAAATAATTCACGTACTAACTGACAAAAGTATGATCGTGTGTCGGAATTATTCTTAACTCTGGATCACGCGAAAGTTGAAGTTGCGTCGTCAGGAATCGTTGTTGATGTCATCGCTGTCCTAACATATCTATCATTTACTGTTGGGAAAATTAAAGAGGTGTATACTAGATTAATATACTGGGTAAATTGTACTTGGCTTGAATTGGCAATTGTTGGACTTTATTATTGGGTATTTCACAGTTCGAAAGTCCAGGAAAATATATCTACAAGCCATTTCAACAATAGACTAGCAGCCTTTTACGTAGGAATGGAGAACAGCTGGCGAAATGCGGGTACTTAATACACATCTGCTCATTCCTTCGAGGATATACAGGCGAAAGTATAAACATTTAATGCTGTCAAGCGAATTGGAACAGTGATTATAATAGACTTAAATAAATGTTTAAAACTTCATTACCTTGCTACCTCTATAGCAGAGAGACGTGTTTGTATGTGTGTATGTACATAGGGGTGCTACTTAGTTTGTTGTTATAAAATATGGAACAACGTTACGTCAACAGCATCAATAGAGGTGTACGTAACTTTAAAAGTATAATATTTTGAACATCGATTAGCAATAATATTACCGTTGTGAAAATACTTCTGAATAATTTTCAATTTGTTTCTCATCTTGGAATAAGTAAGCAGAAGGAAAGGGTTGAATAGAACCTCGCCAAACATCACTTCACATTTAGTTCAGGATTTTATTACCTGTCACAATCACTAAAGCTCTACGGGCTCAAAGTGCATGTAGCTATCTTAGCAGAAAACAAAAATGTATTCTGACCTGTGGTGGGGCAATCAACTAATTATTATTAAGTGTTGTACCTTTGAATCACTTTTTTCTTATCAGATAAACAAGTACCAGTCCAAAAATTCACATTCTATTTTGTCATTCCAGGCAAGTCGTCGCTTTTGTCAGCGTTGGGTCGTCGCGAAGTGCCGATTCCGGCGCACATCGACATCTTCCACTTGACGCGCGAGATGCCTGCCTCCGACAAGACTGCGCTAGAGTGCGTTATGGAGGTAGACGAGGAACGCATCCAGCTCGAGAAGCTAGCCGAGGAGCTCGCGCATGCCGAGGACGATGGTGAGATACATATTTGTTGTGACGAGAACATGGATTCTCTATCCATACTTAAGGTTATCGGTCAAATGGCTTTTGAGTTTATCATCCTCATATATTTTGTGTAAGGGAGATTAAAGCACATACTGCACTTGTACATAACATACCATCATATTGCATACACAGGCTATGAAATCGCCAATACATTATGAATGCAAATGCACGTACTAATCAAAAACAATAAGTGCATCTCGGCAGGCCACTAGCTATAACTTTTTCAAATGTATGTGTAATAATGATTATACTACTGTGTAAAATATATAAAAGGTAAGTTGCATTATTATAGACATAATGTAATGAAATTGTATTTCTATGAACTGATTTTTTACCTGACTAGTGACAGCGAGAGTAATTTTTTACGTGCACATATGTATACGTCTATGTATTTTTGTTCTCTCTAGAGACCTAATGATTAAAAGGACCAATTAGCAGATCATAAAGCAAATAAAAATTAATGGGTCCAATAGCAATCAGTTATTTCTACTGCAGGCGTGATTTTTTATTTGTTTAATAATTATTTTTTCAGCAAGAGTTGTTTTATGTAACTTTCGCCAAATTTCGATTATTATTCGTTCAATTTGATAATATTTAATATAAATATTTTGCCCAGGTCTGCCGAGGTGCGAGAATGTCTTGTATAATCTCACCTCTGAATCAATCAAAGACCTATGGACTGCGTGCGTTTTAGTCGGTTCGAGTCCGACATAATCACCTCCAGCGGTATCAATGAGGATTTTGCGAACAGAATAAAAATGATATATGTTCAGAGGTATAACATGTATAATTAACTATTTACAGAGTCTCAGGAGCAGTTGATGGATGTGTACGACCGGCTTGATGATCTCAGCGCCGACACGGCAGAGGCTCGCGCCGCCAACATACTGCACGGTCTCGGGTTCACCCGCGAAATGCAGCAGAAAGCCACCAAGGACTTCTCTGGAGGTACGCACTGGACATTATACATTACACAATCTACTTTTCATTCCACAGGCTTCGGATTCGAATCCTGGTCGTTACACTTACTACATGTTGATCTAGCTTAATTGGAAGGATTAAAGATAATACTAAAGTAAATGCCAGATATAAGATATTAACCCAGTTCGACTACAACGCTGAAATCGTATTTATCAACAATGTAACGAAAATTCGACCCCATATAAAACTACTTGATGATACAGTACAAGGTCTCTTCGAGATAAAAGTGTTACCAAAATATCAAGTCAAAATTTAACCAAAAATAAGTCACGCCTACAGAACCATAGTCAATGATCTGGACTCTAATGAACAGAATACTTCACCTACAAACCTAAACCAGAGAGTGGATTTAAAATCATCCTTAAGAATATGCACCCATCAACTGAGATTGATGAAATCCGAGCGAGCGAAATCTGTCCCTATTAACATATGGAACATTAAACAAGCATTAACAGAAATCACACTACCCATGTTTGTAGTGGAACTTCAATCAAGCTCAAACAACAAAGAGATATATAGCATCAAACATTTTCTAAATTGTCGTGTGTCCACGCGGGCAAAGTCACGGGTAACAGCTAGCCGTCAATAAAACCGTTTAAATAATTTTTCTAAGTATTATTACATGTTCTAAATGCAGTGTGTTTATATCGCAGGTTGGCGCATGCGTATAGCTCTGGCGCGCGCTCTGTACGTGAAGCCCCACCTGCTGCTGCTCGACGAGCCCACCAACCACCTCGACCTCGACGCCTGTGTGTGGCTCGAGGAAGAACTCAAACAGTACGTATATCTGCTACACCTGCTTTTTTTTATACTACGTAGGTGGCAGACAAAGCTCACGGCCCACCTGATGGAAAGCGGCCATATGAACGTGTGCAACACTAAGGGTGTCACACACGCGCTGCCCACCCTGAAGGGAAAGGGAGAGAGCTGGGAAGGCGTGGGGAGGCTAGGAAGGGGAGGGGAAGGAGGGGTATAGTGAGCTCTGGCTACCCTACTTACCGGCGGGAACACAACACGATGGTTATTATGACGCGGTCTTGTGTAGGGCGGAGGTACTTCCCCAGTTGGACAACTCATTTCGGACGGGAGATACCGTCGTGTCCTCTACCTCCGTTAAATTACTATGATCACTTCTATTCGTTAAGGGTATGAAAGTGCTCCAGCGCATATAGGCTGAGGCTGAGATATCTCAGCCCGGCAATCTTGAGCTGACGTTTAGCAGGCATTGTGGCTGTGTTAGTTGTTCGGCTGCATTAGCCTGCTATTGTGAACATCAGATACGACTGGTCGCCCCACGGTGAGCTTGACGATGTGCTAAGTGAATAAACACGTTAGTGAAGGCTCCCTGAAGGTTGCATAAAACAGATACTATGTTCTTTGTCTTGCGTGTGAGGTACTTCTAACGGCATCAAGCCCCAGATGAAGTATTTGGGGCTCATGCTCGATGACCGATGGAATTTCGGAAAGCATTTCTATCTAAGTCTGGCCCCCAAATTGAAGGGCACAGCTGCTTCTGGGGTTGACGATATAGCGATAGAACAGATTCAACACCTAGGTCCACCGGGGGTATCCTGGCTCCTGGCATTATGTAACATCGGCTCAGAGAAAATTAAATTCCTAAGCTCTGGAGAAAAGCTAAAGTTATTGCACTCCATAACCCAGGAAAACCTCCAAGTGACCCTAAATGTTTTAGAGCCATATCAATGCTGTGTCACTCCGACAAGCTTTTCGAGAGGTTATTAATCAACCGCCTCATGCGATAGCGCACTAATTACGGAACAAGCTGGGTTCCATACGAGCAAGTTTTAAGCGAGCAAGTTTTAAGCGAGCAAGTAAATAATTATTTTGATTGGTCATGTATTGCCTTTATTGCCAAATTAGCTCAAGTCATACGTACCTACTACAAAAGGAAAACACAAACTGTTCAACATAGAGATTACTCTACTATAAAAAATATTTATGTCGTTTGATATTTCGAATCGAAAATATCAGTGAATTATAAGATAGTTATAAAAAAATTCTTACAGTAAGGTTCATAATGTCGAATTTGTCCTTTTGTTGCGTAAAAACGCATAACAATGTCACACGTACCTTGCATACTTCCATTTGTTTTTCTGTTCCAAGCAATTAATTATTATTGTATAAGATGATCACTAAGTCTGTGTTAACTAACCCTTCCGCAGCTACAAACGCATCCTCGTGCTGATATCCCACTCGCAAGACTTCCTGAACGGCGTGTGCACAAACATCGTCCATATGAGCAAGCGGCGGCTGAAGTACTACACGGGCAACTACGAGGCGTTCGTGCGCACGCGCATGGAACTGCTCGAGAATCAGATGAAACAGTACAACTGGGAACAAGACCAAATCGCACATATGAAGGTATTTTATATTTACCACTATATTGCGTGTGTTTTAAAAAACAAATGCAATGGACTTTTTCGTTATTTTTTTATTTATAGCACGTCACTTAACCTCGCCTGATGTAAAGCTGAAGGCAAAGTCTCATGAAAGTGGGTCACCATTGCAAACATGTTCAGTGCTACAATGGTGGTGCTCAACTCGACGGCCTCATCAGATGCTTTTTCACGCCCTGCTTAAAGGACCCGGGACTGTAGGAAGGAGTCATCCCGGAGATGCGAGCAGTATGCCACGCAGGAGCGAATTTGTGTCTTATAAAGAAGACACCGCTGCTCCGGCGTGAAAAAACGTCTCACTCTGTTCAGAACTCCGAGTTTACGCGAAGCTGTTTTGATGATGCTCTCGATATAGTTCTTGCTGTTCAGTTTGCAGCGCACGTCCATACCGAGTATATTGAGATTATCTTGTAATGGCAGTGGTGTGCTCTAAAGAGTGGGAGGAGGAAGGAATGCAAATGTCTTTGCTGTAAACGCGCATGCCTGCGTCTTCTTGGCAACCCAATGGCACAGTCTAGGAGGCAGACCGAAGGCTGATAGTTTTAAAGAAGCGATTTGTGCCAGACTCTATCGAAAGCTTTGACGATGTCCAGGCTAATAGCCAGTGACTCACCATGCTTGTCCATAGCCTCACCCCAAAGATGGGTTTCGGCCTGAAACCATATTGCCGGTCATTAATTGGTGAGAGACCTTGGAACAGACCAGACAATGGTCGAAGTTGCCTAAGGCGGCTCGCACCGAAACATTGTACTGGTCTGGGTGGCTCGTCAGCTGAAGGTCTAGCAAAGAGGGTGCTAGACCCGACCCTCTTGGTATCCTAGTGACCTCGTGTACCAGTTGGGTCAGGCCGTGAGCGAGAGAAATTTATGAAACATTTGTGCCATCATATTTCTACCACCGGTAAAGAGAATGTAGAGGGCTTTATCACCAGAGGTCGGCCCAAAAAAGATGGATGGATTGTGTGAAAGAAGATATAGTAAAGAAGGGAAATGACATCTGATATGAATGTATGGAAGAGAATGACATGTTCTACCGACCACAAATAATTGGGACGAGGGCAGGAAGATGATGATAATATTGTATTTATTTGTTTCAGAACTACATAGCCCGCTTCGGTCACGGTTCAGCCAAGTTGGCCCGCCAAGCTCAGTCCAAGGAGAAGACGCTTGCCAAGATGGTGGCACAAGGCCTCACAGAGAAAGTCATTGATGACAAGATACTTAACTTCTACTTCCCATCGTGCGGGAAGGTCCCACCTCCCGTTATCATGGTCCAGGTATGTTATCTGAAAATATGATTATTCTTTCGATAATGGGTACACCACCTGGACAAATATGATTATTCTTTCGATAATGGGTACACCACCTGGACAAATATGAATTACCGGTTTCCAAATATGGATACCTTTACAACAAGTTTTCTATTTTGCTATGAAGAAGTAGATAGTTAAACATAATTTAGTACGCATAATATTTCGCTCGCAAATAGTGCAATACACATAATGTATCTTTCGCATAATGTACTTTTTGCATAATATCCCTTTCACAAAATGTGCGGTAGGCATAATGTACTTTCCACATAATGTCTCGTTCGCAAATGTGCAATACGCATAATGTACGTTTCGCATAATGTATCTTTCGTATAATATCCCTTTCACAAACTGTGCGGTACGCATAATGTACTTTTCGCATAAAATCCCGTTTGCAAAATGTGCAATACCCATAATGTGCGTTTCGCATAATGTATGAGTGAGAGTTATACTTTTTGCGTATAATTACAAATTGTGTGTTGTTGAGGACGTAGTCGAGTAGAACTGAGTACAGCGATTACAAGCAAAGTGATTATGAAACTAATAATGTCTATTTGTTTGTTACAGAACGTATCGTTCAGATACACCGACACGAGCCCCTGGATCTACAAGAACCTGGAGTTCGGTATTGACCTAGACACGCGACTGGCGCTGGTCGGGCCCAACGGAGCGGGCAAGTCGACACTGCTCAAACTGCTTTATGGTGATGTGAGTGTTCTGCACGCTGTTAATTCTATCTTTATGTATAGTGACCGGTAAACTTCTTGAACAAATGTTAGAAAGGTCGCGCACGTACATTAACTGACCAACTGAAGAACCATTGAACGTTAGGATTAACCAATGACGTGAGCTCTTTGAGCCCGCGATTAGTTTTAGAAGTAGAGTCCTCGGAAAAACCGATTCGATGTGATGACGATATGGTATATGGAAATGACTGACAACTTTCAAAAACGGACCTACCTCTATAGAGGCACACTGGACACACTCCTATCAGATCACTTCCATGAATAAACTGTGCCATTTTGATCACGTACTATACGTACGTATTTTGATTTTGATTGCCTGTAAAATCATTATTCAAAATTACTCATGTCTCTTGGGTATTGTGGTAATAGTACTGAAGAGCCTATGGCCTATGGTCTATATCTCATTTGACGTATATTTTTTACAGCTGGTGCCGTCAATAGGCATGATCCGCAAGAACTCCCACTTGCGCATCGGTCGCTACCACCAACACTTGCACGAACTCCTGGATCTGGACCTGTCTCCGCTCGACTACATGATGAAGCAGTTCCCAGAGGTGCGCGAGCGTGAGGAGATGAGGAAGATTATTGGAAGATACGGGTTGACTGGTAGACAACAGGTGAGTGGTTAACAAGGCCACACAGGGTATATTACTTACAACCGGGTACGCCGCACCATTTTAGCCAATTCCCCTCCAAACAGCGAGGGCTCTTGGAGGCTGCTGGCAGAACGTCCAGCAGTAACATTCTGTCGAATCCACCTGCCTTTTTGCACAATCTTACGATCTGGTCCACAGGTCAGCGAGGTCTTCTGTTTCTAGGGTATCCATTCCCATGTTTTCCCATCTTATCATCGAGTACATAGGGCGCTTGGCGAGCAGGTGGAAGGTAATCTCTCTATCGTCCTTGCACTTGTGGCATTTTGGGTCGGTTTCCGCACCTATGCATGTCAGGTTTCTGTTGGGTCCCGTTATCACTTCTATGATAAGCCTCATGTTTCCTCTGGAGAATTTCATCCGTCGGCTTGTTCTTCTTTTATCTAAGCCTACTATGAAGGTCTTTGACTGTCTCATGATGGTCGATGATCTCCATCTGAGATTGGTCTCTGCCATTATGCTTCTGTGGATGACGCCCTTTCAAATGAGCAATAGGCAGTCTTGGTTCTAGGTCTAACTGATTTTCATCCGTTACTTTCCTAGCCAGTACGTTCGCCGCTTCGTTGCCCGCGTTATCATCGTGGCCTGTACCCAGGCGAGCGTCATGTCTGTTGTTCTGGATAGTCTTTTCAGTGTCTTTTTGCATTCCTTAACAATTGCTGACATAGTCTCTGTTTCACCAAGTGCTTTGAACGCTGCCTGACTTTCGCTCAAATGGTGATGGTGATCATTTCCTGAATTGTTTAGGTGGTTTACCTTTTCCTCCTATTCCGTTATGGCAAAGATCTCAGCTTGGAAAACACTTGCATACTTACCCAGGGATATCCATATTTTTATATCTGCCGTCTCTGCACTCGTTGTTCGAACCAGAGCTAATTCCTTCGGTGAGCCATCTGTGTAGCAGATTATGTCATTAGTGACCATCTTCCAGTTCCAGTCCTGTCAAACAACAACCTTGTTAGGTCCGGATCCGCTCTTAGCTATTTGTTCCCTTATCAGACTATCTGGTATCTTCTCTAGAGTCTTTAGTAAGAATCTGTCTGTTGGTACGTTGCCTTCTCCAGTTTTAGTAGAAAGACCGCTCTTACTTCTCTTCTTTTCTTTGGAATATACTTCATTCTGTTGGTGCAATTCTACAGTACCAGAAAGTCCTCGCCTAGGTAAGTATTTGTGGGCGGCATATAGCATTTTTGCGAAGATCCCATCCAGACTGGGTAGCTTAATGGAGCTGAAATGATTGAATGCTCTTTTGTTATGAGTGCCGCTCCCTCTGTGCCTGCGGAGGTGACCGAATCGGTTGGCATTTCATTGCCTATGTATTCTTAGCTTTCTGGAAAGTGCGTGCTGAGCATCAGTTCCAGAATCTTGACCGGGTCTAATATAAGTTCGTCCCTATTCTTGATACTGCCTACTTTGCAGGTCTTTGCTTTTATGAGCATTTTCCCTAGTGCGTCGGGTATTTTTTTCTGGGCCATCCTGAGAGCTTTATTTTCCTTCTCGTTTCTTGTGCATTTGTCCACCTAGGTTGGCCCTTGCCTGGTCTGATCTCCTTCAGTGGGCATGCCTTATGGTATACTACCCGTAGAGGTTCGTTCAATCTGTTGGCCTTCCTTGTGTGCTTGTCGCAGGTTGTCCAATCGGCTTTCCTCGTATTCCGCCAGTGCGGCTGCAGTATGCAACATTTGGAGGGTTCATATATACTCATCGCTCCGCAGAGTAGGGAGGGGGGAATTGTGACCGTCTGTCCTGGGTGTGCTGGAATCAGAGCTTGTCGGTACGGTATCCCTTCGTCAGCTGCTCTCCTCTGTGGAGTGTCAGGCTGTATGTTACTGGAGTTTTTACACTCTGCTGTCGATGGATTCGTGTTTGTTTCCTGATTGTGTGGTCCTTCTAGGGCTTGGGCTGCGGCAGGACCTTTCCCCATTACACGAGCATAAGCCTGTGTGGTCTGATAGTTCAGCCATACATGGTCCATGGTTTCTTGGGGATTACCACCACTAGGCGTATTCCCAGGGGCAGCACACCTTATGAACGAGGGTCCACTCGTTAATCTTGAAGTCCTCTCTGTTTCCGTTTTGGAGCCTAATGACTGGTAGTGTATTCAGACGGCGGCCCATCACGTTGCCGGGCAACGAGATTGACAGCTTGTGGGTATCTAGTTTCCTGGTTTTCAGTGTGACCTCGTTTTACTCCCTGAAGGAACGCCTCCTCGATCATCACGTTTTCCAGGAAGTAGCCCTCGGCTTCCTGCCCCGGTACTCCGAACGATGGGCCTGCCGATGGCATCCGATTCCGCTTATGGCTGTTTCTTCTATCTTTTTCACAAGTCTTATCCTAATTTCTGCAGCCGTTGCCTCGTCCATCTCTATGCCGTTCACCCGATGGATAATAACGGAGGGATCAGTAGGTATCCGTGTTCATCCGAATTCTTCCGGGGATACAGGGGGAACAGGGAGAAGGTGCGTGGAGCACCAAATCCAGAAGGAGGAGGGATAGACAACGCAGGAAAAGAGAAGAAGAGAGGATTGACCCAACCGTTCTTGGACAGTCTATCGAAACGCAACATCCATAGCGGGAGACTGGAGACAAGGGACGGAGCCAGAGGGGCGGACGCAGCTACGACCATCGAAGCGGCCGAAACCAGAACCGAGACCTGTTTTTGGGAACACCTCGGTTCTTTGGAACGCCTCGGTTCTTGGGAACTCGTTGGTTCTTTGGAACACCTCGTTTCTTGGGAACTCCTCTGTTCTTTGGAACTCTTCGGTTCTTGGGAACTCCGCGGTTCTTGAGAACGCCTCGGTTCTTGGGAACTCCTCGGTTCTGGGGAACTCCTCGGTTCCGGTTTCGGCCGCTTCAATGGTGGTGTTGCTGCGACCGCTGCTCTGGCTCCGTCCCTTATCTCCAGGCTCCCGGTGTGGATGTTGCGTTTCTATCGACGTTCCAAGAACTGTTGGGTTTATCCTCTCTTCTTCTCTCTTCCTGCGTTGTCTATCTCTCCTCCTTCTGGATTTGTTGTTCCATGCAAATTTTCATTTGTGTTCCAACCATGAACACAAATGAAAATTTTTCGGTCCGGAGTTGCCGGAGTCAGATATTTCATATAATTATTCTCTATACATGTTGCTTTAGATTATCTGCAAGTTGGCGCGTTCCAGGGTCAAAGCGGCACAGGATATATCCATATGCCGCTGCGTTAAAGACCCTGGTGGCGACCTGTTTGATGATAAAGTGGACCAGTACAGTACAGCCACCGGACCTACCTTCGAACCAAGGACAAGCCTCCGATAACGCCTGACGAAATGCAGACTGCTCTGCTACCGCGGTATAACCCCATGAAGCTCTACGAGAGGATGATTGACTCCAGGATCCGACACGAGTGTGCGCTCTCGGAATATCCATATGGGTTTCGCCCTGGTCTTGGAACCATGGACCCAGTGTTTCACCTTAGGATTGTTGCGGAGAAATACAGAACGAAGAATACGCTACTGCACTATCTGTTCTTAGACATGCAGAAGGCTTTCGACTGTGTTCCTCAGGCGGTGACCTAGTGGGCACTGCGGGCTAAACGGGTTCCAGAGTTCTATGTTGACACCATCCGAGACATGTACTACAATTCCGATTCCGTGGTTTAGACCGCCGTTGTTTCAACCCTTCCTCATCACCGTCGGAGTACACCAAGAATCTGTCCTTAGCCCGTATCTGTTCAGCGTGATGCCAGACGCTTTGTCGGACAGCATCAAAAACTCATATGAGCAGCACTCATGGCGAGACGTGTGAAAACATGGAAGGAGGCGCTTGAGAACGGCGGCCTGAAATTAAATGCGGCGAAGATTGAGTATCTGGTACTAAACACCACCGATCCTACACCTGTCCGTATAGGCGATGACTTGGTTGAACGCACGGACCAGGTTAGGTATCTGGGAACGGTGCTTCACACGACTGGTGACATCGACTACGACGTCAAGGCGCGCATTGCAACTGCAGGAGCCAAGCGGCGCGAGGTCACTGATGTCATTTGCAATCCAAAAATACGAATCAGGTTAAATGGACAGGTCTACAAAAAATCATTAGACCTGTCCTCCTACACGGCTGCGAAGCTTGGGCTCTGCTAGAGCGTCAAAAGCAGGAACTGCGTGTCGCAGAGATGAATATGCTGAGGTGGATGTGTGAAGTCACGCGTAAGGATCGCGTGAGAAACTCGCAGCCTACAGGCAGCCTCCGGACCCGTGCCATTTCTGACCTCCACACACACACACACACACAGAAGGAGGTCGAGTTCTGACATAGGCTCACGAGAGCCCATACGCTAGAGAGGTGAAGATATACCGACGAACTTGACAGAATTTTCAAGCTCTCCGTTGATCCTTCCAGCAGACTCTCCAAAACTAAGTCAAGAGGTCGAATGAAGACGTTGAACTCCTCTGCACTCTGCTTCAGTGGAACATCTAAGAATGTTCAATGTAATATCGTAAGCTTTTACTTTGCAGGTGTGTCCCATGCGCCAACTGTCCGACGGCCAGCGTTGCCGGGTAGTGTTCGCGTGGCTGGCGTGGCAGACTCCTCACCTGCTACTCCTCGACGAACCTACCAATCACTTGGACATGGAGACCATCGACGCGCTCGGCGACGCCATCAACGAGTTCGATGGCGGCATGGTGCTCGTGAGCCACGACTTCAGGCTCATCAACCAGGTATGTGCCATCAGTACACCACCAGATACTTTTAGCTTTGCAGCTTAAAATAACTGCAACTCACAAATATTTAAAAAGACATCCCTTTATTGTACACCAAGAATCGAATATAACTTTTTTATAAGCTATATATGGAATTGCCGGTTTGTTTTAAGAAATTGGAGGAATCCCAATTTTCAGTACTAACATTTTTGTATTTTTTATTAATGACAAATCCAAATTTTATAATATTTTTATTGCTTTTTTTGTGTATGAATGAGTTAACATAAGAACAACTTTTATTACATTTTTAAAAAGTGACAGCTATATGTAATATGAAATTGCATAGCATTTAGGAAGTACTGTTTTTGAAGACCGAATTCAATTTATCAAGCGGCCATCATGAAATTAACTTTCAAACCAAATATAAATTCAAGTTTCAATAGTTTTACAACTTGTTTGAGACGGTCTCAATACATGTATAAATCAAGTAATTGTGTTCTAACAGGTCTTCTGGTGTAAACCAGGGGTTAGATGTAATATCGTTAGTATTCATTGGTTTCCATCTTTCTTCTTCAGGTTGCCGAAGAAATCTGGATCTGCGAAAACGGTACTGTCACAAA
Source organism: Pelosia muscerda (assembly GCA_963691645.1). Classification (NCBI taxonomy): domain Eukaryota; kingdom Metazoa; phylum Arthropoda; class Insecta; order Lepidoptera; family Erebidae; genus Pelosia; species Pelosia muscerda. The sequence continues at coordinate 918,493 of OY829098.1, read as the reverse complement.
ATGGGAGGGTGGTATCCTCAAATACAAGGACCATCTGAAATCCAAGATCTTGAAGGAAAACGCCGACAACGCGGCGAAGATACGCAAATAGTCCATTGCCTAGCCACTGCCCTTAGTCTACGTACGCGCGGCGACACCGCCCGGGGCTAAGAGTGCACATAGACGCAAACAAAGGAAACGTTAGCTTAGTCAAAGAACACCAATCTACTAATATTAGAAATATGACATGTCTGTCTGTCTGTTACGTTTTTACGCCTGAACCACTGAACCGATTTTGACGAAATTTATTACATACATGGACTAGAGATTGGAAAAGGTTGGGACAACTTTTATCGCGAGAAAAAGCCTTGAAGGGTCCAAATAGGTAATGAAAGTTTGTATGAATGTTCGTCATTTTCGTAAATGAAATTTTGTGTTATTATAGGAACTTGAAAATTAATAAATATGTAAAGAGTGTTTTTGAAATGTCACCCTATGTGGGTATAAAATAGGAATGTTTGATCGCCAAGCAGGTGAAGCCGCGGACAGCAGCTAGTTATGTTATACTTAGTTAACGATATGATATATTGTGGTGTGCACTGCTCTCAGCTCTCTGTTCGTAGGAATAAGTTGCGGAGATAGGCTAACACCTGCTTCCTTTTATTTAAAACGTATGCGTTCTGCAAGGCCCCTCCTACAGTTTTAGGGATATTTGTCTTTTATTGTTTTGAGCGATCTTATGCCAAAATGGCATATTCTCGTGTCAAAACGCTACTACACACCGACATTGATTAGCCAAGTCATTGAAACAATAAACAGATCAGTCGATAGTTATTGGATACTGCCGATAGAAATGAAAACAACAGTCTGTATAAAAAGTTTTCATATCCCTCATGTGATTTGTCGAATAGCCACTATTGCACCGTTACTGGGTCGTGTGCGAATTTTCGTAACGTTCTCATAACACATTCCCAGTCTAATCCCCAAGGCGAAAAATGTCAAACGTTCGGCATACAGTGGGCCGCCTGCGTCAAAATAACCGAGAATTAGCCGAAACAAAATCGCATATTGTTATTGGTAAGCGCCATGTGTTGTGATCGTGATCAAGTGCGTAGTGGTAATGCTGTTACGTGTAATAAACGAGCACAAAAGAGGGTAGACCGAATTTCAAAAGAGGGTAGGCCGAACTTTAAAAGATGGTAGGCCGAACTTCAAAAGAAGGTAAGCCGAACTTTCAAAGAAGGTAGACCGAACTTTAAAAGAGGGTAAAACGAACTTTAAATTAGGGTAGGCTGAACTTCAAAAGAGGGTAGACCGAGCTTCAAAAGAGGATGGGCCGAACTTCAAAAGAGGGTAGGCCAAACTTCATAAGAGGGTAGGCCGAACTTCAAAAGAGGGTAGACCGAACTTCAAAAGAGGAAGAGCCGAACTTCAAAAAAGGGTAGGCCGCACCTCTTATGTGGGATGTTTCGCTATGATCATGGTGTTTGCAACATTGCCGAAATTTTGGACCCTCAAAACAGTACAAGACAAATATTCTGAAAACTAGTATTAGTAACCACGATAGTTTAAATTAATACCTAAATTACTTTTGCTTTGGCTGGTTTCAAAAGTGTAATTGGGTGCGATTCGAACTTCGGGGGCGCTGATAGCTTGATAGACTTACATTGGGTTGGCTAACGAGTCCGTAGTAGTATATTTAAACATATACTTAATAATTATACTTAAATCAATTGTAATGGAATTTTAAATCAATTAGTATGCTAACTATTAAAATCGAATTAGATTGGATAAAGTGAAAGTAGGAGAATATAGAATTTTCAAGACGTGGCTCCAGTAACTGTGTGGTCAGAACACGCCTCTGTTCGAGTCCCGTCTTGAGCAATTCGCTTGTGCCCAGGTCAATCGAAGTACAAATTTCAGATAGTTTTCAGATAGTTTGAACTCTTTCAATTCCACAGTTTCTATATCAATTCAAATATTGTAATCCGTAGCCAATGTTACCCTGATACCAGTGAAGGTCTGAAGTGTCTGCTAGATGAGGAAGGTGCTTCAATAGTTAGTAGCATACATAACTTAACTCTTACTTATTCTTAAAAAGCGCGCTAGGTAGTTAAATTTAGAAAAATTATACCATAATAAAATAATAGTTACAGTTTAAAAAATTAAAAAGAAAAGTACTTTTATACATATAATTAGACGTAGCACAAACGATACGGCCATCTTTGTCAACCCATTATTGCATTAACGTGAAATCAGGAGGTAAATCTTCCAAAGTGTGTAGCGAACGGCCAATTTCGTGAACTAATGTGAAATCGTTCGCGCATGAGCACTAACTGGCCAATCGAAATACCAATAAAAGAACAGTTCAACCAATGAGGAGAGCGCTATGAACCTGTGTGCAGTTTATTAATCTGCGCCTCTGCCTTACCGATCTAAAAACTCATTTGGCGTAGCTTGAGTACATTGTCACGAAGTTTGCCGATCGCTATACCTACCGACTGAACTTCAGGTTGAAAATAAGTGATACAATATCCTGATGAACGAATGCAAGGAATAGCTCTTCGATACTACATCAGCGTCCCCGCATAGTTAACTTAAACAATTACTTAATAAATTAAGATGTTCCATTCGCAGTATTTATAACGAACTATTGTAAATTGATATGCTAGGTAGAGTTCATGAACGTACAGACTAATATAAATTGTAGTTAATAATGTCGGATTCGCGTCCGCAGCATACACCAATTTTATTGTAGAATAATAGTCGAGAGGACCTTTCGCATTCAGCTATATCTTGATCTCTTGCTTATGTTTTAAAACATTCATAATCAGAGCGAGATACACAGAAGATGCATTGTTATCCGATGTTTTAAAACGCAAGAAAGGGACAAAGAAATCTACGGCTGAATATGAAAAGTCGTCGTTAAATATTTGCCTTGATCTTGACATCGCGTAATGTAAGGGACGCCTCGATTCTGCTATTTCATGTTTTAACAAGTCTTTGCCAACAAACAGAATCGAGACCCTGTAGGCTAGCCATGAAACATCCGCAGTTGCGAGCTGAAGTTTCGGATAATACGTTTCATGGAACAGATTATTTCGAAACCGAAATTTAACCGAAAACTAAACTACGTGGTATCTGCGTGACTAAATCTATAGTCCATTTTTTTAGGTATTTAATAAAATGTAAACCGTCTTAGTGTGTCTTTTTAACTTTTTAATGTTTCGTTTAAAAACTCAGTATACAAATACTTTTCTGCTTAGTAATACACTTTGAAGATTAAAAACCTGTATCGAGCCACTAGTTAGTCAGTTTACTTAGTCTAGTTTATTTGTTTAGCTTGTGTTTGTATAAAAAGTTGCAACAAGATTGTTTACCGTTATTTAAGTACCTAAACAAATGGAGTATACATCTGCCGTGCTTGTTACAAGTTTGTTAGTTTCATGGTAGCCCCCAGACTGGTCCGCTCGCGTCGCGGTTGAACACTTTTATCAGAGTGCGATTAGTAACAGTTGTAGTAGTGTCAGCTGGACCAATGTGTGACTCACATTCAATAGACTGTTGATTATTTAGACTTAGTTTAAATAATGTTGTTGTACCGCCCGAGCAATAAATCAAATACCGAATTGCCTTAGAATGTCAAGAAAGTCGTGATCGTTTTGTTCGGTGAGATGTCTTAATATGGCTTCGTAACATTTGGCCGCACCCCACGAAATATGACCTTTATACACCACTATCATAAACTACAAGATTATTTTCATGTCTAGTATTTATATCATGGTTGTCATAGACTCTTGGAAAATTTGTAATATGTTTTTGAATGATGAATGTAGGCGCTTTAGTAATTACTTCACTGTTCAATGGGATAAGTGTGGAGATGCATGTACATTGTACAAACATCAGTACATTGTAAACTGTTGTCGTGGCGAGTGCGAGCAAGTGTCACGTGGGTTGCCGTGTGCTCACACGAGCGCGCCGGCGGTTGTGAGACATAATAGTTAATGTTCCGCTTAGATAAGTAGCTGCATAGATGGAGAGCCTTCCGAATAGTTTTTGACTACAATATTTAGCAAATAAATTACCATTTTATGCGTCATCCATTCTCGCCTTAATGTTGTTGACAGGGGTTCAGTGACAGGGGTCGCGATCTCTGGCCCTCACTGTGTATTAAACATACTTATATATATATTTATTGAATGTACACATAACCAATTGTAGTTTATAACTTAATGTGTAATTTGTGATTTCGTTTTTATAGATTAATATGTTTAGCCAAAAGCTGAAGCTGTGACACGTAGTATAATTGGATATCTGGCTTGTGATTGTATATGGCGAGGCCGGCGTGGCTCGCGGGGAGTAGGGCGAGCGACGCCGGGCGATTCATATATGTATCACTCAATAGTTGTTACATGTGCTACACGTATGCGCTCGACTGTCACCTGCGAGCGTCATGTAATTTGTACGTTTTCAAACAGCGATTCTGATGTGTAACAAACAAAATTTCCAAAATGTAAAAATGCTTGATCTGAGGCAAATTTATATAAATCAATAAAAATAATTAAATCTTTATATTTTTCGTTTAATTTTTCATAACAACAACATATCACGTGTCACCTGCCTTTTGGATTGATAAAAAAAATCGACCATCAGTTATCTACAAGAATTTTTTTCATGACTTTTTCCTAACAATTTAATAAACTTTAATTCCTGAAATACGAGGACAACGATCCATAAATTGAATAAGCAGTGTTCTCCGTAATATGTACACATTTCCACGCCACCTGTGAGGTAGTGCACTCGGCGCGTTTTTTTTAACGTGGTTTCCCCGGGAGGCCTACTCCACGGTCTGTGTCCTTTTTTTTCTTCGGGAAATCCCCTCCGTCAGCCATCGGCGGTGGTTCTGTTGGACTCTGATCGAGTAAAACCGCACGTTGCCCGTACAGAGGTGGCAGGTTGTCGTTAAGACATCTTCGAACCCTAGTTGACCTTGGGCCATCTACGGTTTTAAGATTCCTTACTCGAGTGGTAATCCCATCGAACCCTGGCAAGTAAGTTCGAGGGTCGCGAATAGGGTGAAAGGATACCTTGCCTAATCTTCACTAGCTAGCCAGAGGTATTAGCAGTAGGCAGCAACGTGGGAGACGTTACTGCCTACGGCTGGGGAGGGGCGAGAGGCGCACAGGGTGCACCACGTGGAAGTTCCGGTATTTTGTTGCCTTCTTTAAAAATTGGAGCTGTGAAGAAAATCTTAGCCTTGTAGAAGGCAGACACCAGCCCGCTCTCTGCTCGCACGATGGCCATCAGGGTCATCAGGGGGTACCGTACGATATCCTTCGACGCAGCGAGTCTCCTCGCCGGATCGATACCATGGATCCTGGATGCGAGAGCCCTTTCGGTGCTATATCGGTATCGAAAGGAGGTGCGGGAGCGGGGACATGAACCCGAGCCTAGTGAGCTCCGGGCTGTGAAGTCCCAGCTCCACGGGGACATGGTAGCCGAGTGGGAACGACGACTTGGGCAATCACGCGCAGGGCACGCTGTAGTAGCGGCGGTAAGACCCATCATGGGGGACTGGCTAGAGAGGCCACACGGTAGCCTCTCGTACCGGCTGACGCAGGTGATCACCGGGCACGGGTGCTTCGGGGATTACCTGCGTCGGATCCAGAAGGAGCCAACGTCCGAGTGCCATCACTGTGATGCGAGCGAGGACTCGGGGCTGCACACGCTGACCGAGTGCCCGGCGTGGGAGACGCCAAGGCGGGTCCTAGTGACAGCCCTAGGGGTGGGAGTTGTCTCGCTCGCCACCTTGCTCACGGTGATGGTACGATGCGCGAGTGCTTGGGCAGCCGCCGCCTCCTTCTGCGAGCAAGTAATGCTCGAAAAGGAGGAGGCGGAGCGGGTCCGGAGAAGACTCCGGGCCCGCACTGCCCGCGATGAGCGGAGGCGACTCGGACGTCGGAGGTCGCAAAATGACCTCCGTCCCCCATGAGCGCGGGCCTGGGGGTGACGGGTGGAGCCGCCGGTCACCCTAGCAGAAGCAGGCCACGGCGAGTGCGCAAAATGCCACCCCATACCCAGGGGCTAGATGGGGACACCATGGTCCCCGCATTGGGGGAGGAGGGTCATCTCAACAGAGATGTCCCCGGGTCTGCCGGGGTGCGAGAGATATGTCTTGTATAATCTCACCTCCGGCAATCAAGGACCCATGATCGGCGTGCGTTTTGGTCGGTTCGAGTCCGACATAATCACCTCCATCGGTTTTGGTGGAGGTGGTATCCGTGGGGATTTTGCGCACGATAAAAAAAAAAAAAAAAAAAAAGCCCGCTCTCTGCTTCTATCCTTAAATACATGAGACCAGGGTGCTCTGAGGTAGGACTTAATACCAGATTAAATTTTGTAGACTCTTGGTAGATTAAACCCTGAAAATTTTCAATAATCTATAACCTACACCTAATGTTTTTGACATGTGGGATGTGGGCTTAATTGAAATATATTGTAACGCAACTGACAAGTCGTCTCATTTATCGATGGTCGAGAGTCAGACTTCTTAGCGCCTCTCGTTAGGCACCATTCCCTTAACATTGGTGCAGAAGGAAGAACTAGGTGCGGCAAGCATATTTCGCGAGTGACGTTATCAGACCACCGTGTCCAGGGTACAGGAACCACTGGGCTTGTCCTGTACCTGGTGGGACACTTTTTAAACAGTCATTATAAAAAAGATTTATTTTAAAAGGTATTACACCAAATTAATATCCAGTTGTTAACAATCGTTATAATAAAGATGAGTACTAAACAAATAAACATTGATCGCAGTTGAGATCTTAAAACTTCGATTTCATTTTCGATCGTTGATTTTGACGGTGGTTTTGTTCCTTGTTGAGTAGGAGTGTCCACGGTTGGGGTACCGGTGGCGGATCTATCCGAAGTCAACCACGTGACTGATGGACTAGCATCCCTGGACCTAATTGTGACGTTCATAGACGTCCCTAAATGTTCGAAAGAGTCACTGTCACTCGACAATGTCAATGGCGGACTAAGTATGCTGCTTATAGGAGTTCCCGAATGTTCTCGATAATGTGCATCATCTTCACAGACATTGTCTTTTGACGATGCCGATGGCGATGGACTACTAACACTGGGTCTGTCACTGATGATTGTGCCTACAGAGGTCTCCGGATTTTCTGAATGTAATGAGGATCTAGTGATCCTTCTGCTAACCGGACTTTCGACTTGTTCAGTCGCACTACTATTAATCAAACGTGAACTGTGTCGTCGCTCTACTCTCTTACGTTCATACGATTTTCTAGCATCTAGCCTCCATTTTTGTCGTAACTCTGTTTGTTCCCTCGCTGCTAATTGATAGATATTAGTGACTCTCCCGTCACTTTTTCTCCTTTGATATTTTTGTTTATTTTTCTGTTTGTATTCAGCATACCGCGCTGGGTTGTTTTTTATCTTGTCGTAGCGCTTTCTCTCGGACTCTCTTTTCTTAGTTAAAATTTCTTCTTTTGTTTGACGCATTTTACCTTAACAAAAGAAAATAATATAATAAATAAGAATATGAACTGCAAACATATTAAGCATGTCCTGGGATTCTGCCGTAAGGCAAATAATTTTTCGTCAAATTTCACTTCCCAAAAAACTTATCGCATAATTTCTTTTGCCAATAGAATCTGTAGCAAATTTATATTTCGCATTATAATCACTTGGTCAAATAATGATTTCCGAAATAGGGATGTTAAAATTTAAATTTTATTACTGGTGAAAAGTTGTAACAACATGAAAAACTGACTTCTCATGTGTTTTCACAACATTTTTTTTAAATCATCGTTATTATTATAATGTTACTTACACAATCAGAATAAAGAAGTAATTACAATAGTTAAATATAATAACTAAATTATATTCTTAAATAAATAAATAACTTACAGTACCTACACATTACGAATTTAACCTCGGAATATTCAGCTTTGTGTCGCAAAATCATGTTTTTTCTTTCGTCTTCATATAAATATTTAATTTACTTTGTTTGTGGTGGTGCACCCAATAATATTGCTCCTATATCATACGTATGTGCTATCGTCTCCTTGATCAATGTGTTGATTAAACTGTACGCACCCGGATGGTACTAAATCAATAATGACATTTATGTAGGTTGGCACCACGCCAAGCTTCGGATGAATTTGAAGTTTTGGGTAATTTATTTGGTTATTAAACCAACTCCGATAACTTGCTGCATAGTTTGGTTGCATGCTACATGTGCTGTTAATGTAGTTTTTATCAAACCAGAGACAAACCTTGCCAATCCGGATCTTTTAAATAATTGAAGAGCTTATGAAAATGTTCAGTGATTTTTTCTTCATGTAAACAAACATTTCACTTGTTTAGTAAATAATGGTACTTACCTGTCTGCTGCGTAATTTTTTGCACAACCCCGGGTTCGAAAGCTTGCCTGAAACAGAAAGCATTCCTTATTAATAATTAGTTATTTATAAATAAAGTAAAATAAATCGATTTCATTATAGGCTACGTAGGCTATATTGGAACTGTTAGCAAAATGGGTTAAACATGTTAGGTTAGAACTGTGACCCCAATAGAGAATTGGTTTGTATACTAACAATTATAATTATTATAGAAGTTCTTACCTATACATTATTTGATCAAGGTGAAACAAACATCTATGCAGCAGTGTTTTTTTTCAAGATTGTATCTTAAACTTGAAATACTAGCTTTTTCAAAATCCAAAATGCAGCACTTTGGGTGTCCTGTTTTTATATTCTGCTCCTGTCCTCATATTTGACTACCTAATACATGGTAAAATGAAACATTGCCATGTAATTATTTGTTAAACAATAAATTGCCGAAAAAGTATTGCAACCTGTAAAATTGTGAAAAGCGATTTTGCCAAATCATACTTTGGGAAACATAGTTTGGCATGAGACCCTTTGGAAAACGTTTTTTTTGCGATAAATTTGTAAACCTAAATAGAAGGTCCATGGAGGAACGTTATCGCAACTAAAATTTTATCCAATTCATATTCTAGACGATCAATGATGGTTCATCATTGATCGTCTAGAATATGAATTTAAAAACACTAAAAGAACATTTTTTACATGTCTGTCAATAGGAATACGATCATTGTTATTTTATAGCAACAATATTCTGCTACTTATATACCTCCCTAATTGCCGAAGCTGTTAATTGCCACCCCACCCTGAATTAATTTAGTATAAATTCTATTTGATACGTACCGCAATTAAAACATAATGTTGCACATAATAATATTAATAATAATATGCAAGAAACCTTTTTAATATCGACTTTTGTCTTACCGCGCAATGAAAATTTCCGCATTAATTATTACCACATTATTGTTTTTTGTTTTTATACCACTAAGGTGATGGAAAGTTGGAAAGTGGTCACCGTGGCCTATGGACGTTTGCGTCACTCTCGTGATGTCGACCCTGAAGAAATCTTCCGCGTCTACATTCACGTAACATTTTACCGTGACCGTGTCAGAAGTGCATGTCCGTCACGTATTCAGCTGCGTGATAGCTGAGTTTAAGTGAAACCATCGATCGACTGGTGGCCGTATCAGTGCTACTCTAGTTTGTGTGCTCATGTGCTACAAGGTGTTACGTCCACACTCAATGTTTTGTCTTGATCTCGCGCTGCCCGGTCCGCTGTTCATGTCACAAATCTGTACGCACCTAGATGCTCTTCTTGAAGAACCCAATGTTTTAGTCGCGTGGAAACATCACAACATGATGTTCATTCTACATTTAGATTTGTGAATGGATACATGGACCGTAAATAAAGAAATATTTAAATGAACACCGTACAATAGATAACATACACAATAACGACATGAGATAATTAACTTACCAATAAAAAAATCGTTTGTTTGACAAATTGGCAATAATCACTCACAAACACAATACGACATTTTTTTATACGATGCATATTGAGGGTTGTCAAGAGCTGTCGACAGTCCGTGATGTACTGGTCTGTTTTGCGAATGAATGAAGCGAGATAGTAATATATTAATAGGGGAAAGGGGAAAGTTTGCGAGTGTACACATCGCATTGATTGATATTTATGCATTGATACACTTATATAGATATCTCTTTGTATAGATATCTGAGTTATCTATCACTGTACTCTATCTATCTATACTATTATATAATTGTAAAAAGTTTATGTATGTCCGCGATGGGGTTTTTTGCAAGATGGGGTTTGGTCCAACTTAAAATCTTACGTTAGTTTTATTGCAATCGGTTAAGTTGAACCACAGTTATGATTAGTAATAAGTATAGAATTGAAGGTGCACAGATAGCGCTTAGGTCGCGATAACCGACAGCCACGCGGGCGGAGCCGTATGGGCATAGTACCTATATATTTGATGATCTGCACACATTAAATTAATATGCTTCTGAAAAAAAGCTCGCAGTGAAATGAAATTTCTGAAAAAAATTACTCGTTTACCTACTCGTACTTTGCTTGTGTGACTTACGGGGACGATTGTCAACAGATCTGAACGTGAGTGGAAAGCCTGCATCAGAACCTTGTTTGTTAGTCAGTAGGTGTTCCACTTGCAGGAGAGGATAGCTTGATGCCTAGTGATTTGGTGAGCCTCGTTCAACGTATTAAGAAACATCGCTAAATTCCATTTCAACCTTGGTGACGTCACACTTGATCTTACATCTTTAGTCACGCACGCCTGAAGTGCTTCAAGTGTATTCCTCCCTAGTGTACTCGACAGCCAATAGGAAGGTAAGGTATGACGTGATGACCGGTAGGATCCCTGGAAAGAAACAAGCAGCTTTCCGGTCTATTGAACTCTTCACCAGGTTGCGAGAGCACGTTGACCTGACCTGGCTCGGATATAGGTGGTCCTCAAGGTGCCGTTGAATAACTGGGTTCTAGCAACTAATGTCTTTATTAGAAGTCAGTGCAGCACCGAGTTCAGGTGTCCTCACCAGGCGCCTGTTGTTGCTTGACCTTCTGATTTAGCTTGCGTGTCTTTACGAGCTGTTTTGAATGACTGTATGCGACAGTAACCTCTTGCCATCAAGTGGGCTGTATGCAGTGTGTGCTTGTCTACCACCTAAGTAGTATTAAAAAGCCCTTTGATTGATTGAGGTATCACGGTAATAGGTATTGCCACTAAACAAATCCGTAATTTTTAAGTTATAGTAAGTACTTACGCCAGTTTAGTATTTTATAAGACAGTGAAGAAGCAACGGATGAAGGTCATCCTTTGGACACGATTCGTTGGCATCTATGTGCAGGAATGCGATCGCTACGGATGGTACCGTAAGCCGATGGTTCAAGTTCTCCTAAGAACATTTCTTACAGCGTATGTATAGTTGGAGTCCTAAAAAGTTCAACATCTGGTCTACCCGCAAAGCTTAGATAACATCAATGGGTCAGGTTCACAGTAATATTGAAGTTCATCCAAACAAGCGGTTTTAAACTGGAAAAAGCAGCCACCAGATCTCGAGGTGAAAGCATTGAATGCGACTATGGTAAACGTTACAATGAAGAATAGTTCAGCGAAAACTACTGGAAACGTTTTCAATCTATCTAGTTGTTCTATTATTATTATTATTTTACAAATGCAATTTTTTGTGACTAGTATTCGTCCAATGGTTCACTTGGAACCAATGGACAAACACTGCTAATAATAAATCACCTATACCATATTTGGCATTGGGCCCCATCAGAAGAAAACGAATCTTAATATAAACTCAATCTCAACCATTGAATTTGCCAAGTTGTTAATCGCTTTGACCCCATGCCCTCATTTTATATACTATACTGATTATGATATACTAGCTATTGCCTGTGGCTCCACCTCCGTGAAGTTCTGATCCCGTCCAGTTGCTGATCCCTTCCTCTTCTGCATCCCTCGTGATATACATCACACCCCGTTACCACTTCTTTAACCGTATAGTTTGCAAATAATGCAAGACGAGTACTCGACCTCAAATGTAAACCTTTACTTTAGAGCCCTTAACAAGCGCTATAACGCAAAGGCCGATGTCTTATCTATTAGGCCACAATGTGGCATCGGCCTCCTAAGTCGAATGCGGTCGAATCTCAACTGTGGTACTTTATATTAATATCATAGATAGGTTATACGAGATTTTCTGTAACTTCATTACTTTTAAGTACCTAAACCAACAGTTAGTGTCGCACAAGGTGAGCAAAGAGTTATAATGACTGTTATTGATCCATCAGTACCCAAATAAACAGACTTAAAAAAAAGTGTTATTTTAAACCCCCATAGAATTTCACCCTATTATACGACCATACAAAACAGTTTGTTTCTTACACACTTTATTTGCATACCTAGGTATCTACCTTGGTAGTATACAGGAGTGAGTATATAACACTATTTAGTCCTCCGAACGCCACCCCCGTTTGTATTCAAAGCCTTATCTGAGGTGAAGTGCCTATCGATAGCTTTTAGGGGAGTGGCTGTCGTCTGACCTCGAGAGAAAAGTGAGTCGAGGACAATGAGCACGAGTAGATGTATTTGAATCAATTTGGCCTATCTCAGTGCCTTTTTTATTTATTTATTTATGGCACGTCAATTTGACTTCACCTCGCCTGATGTTAAGCTGAAGGCAAAGTATCATGAAAGAGGGTCACCATTGCAAACACGTTCAGTGCTACAATGGTGGCGCTCAGCTTGACGGCCTCATCAGATACTTTTCATGCCCCGCTTAAAGGAACTGTAGGACGAAACCGGCAAGGAATTCCAGTTGGTATACCTCGGGTCGCATATCTTGAGTCTAAACCACTAAAAACGAGGCCGTTATTAATCGTGCGAAAAATTCCCACGGATACTTCCCCTGCCGGATGCGGTTGCTGAGGTTATGTCGGACTCAAATCGACTAAAACACACGTCGTATTTGGGTCTTTAGGTCGGAGGTGAGATAGTAGCCAACATATCCTGCGCAGCCCGACAGACCCGGGGCCCTATTTCAAGATGGCCCCCTTCAGGTGTAGGACTACGGTGTCCCCGTGTAGCCCCCGGGTTAAAGGGAGGCGCATTTTGAGAGAAACGAGGCCTTTCAAACGGTTTCAATATAATTCAATATAATCTATGATTGTTGAATTTGAGCTCGACGTCGGCGGTGGGCTAGCTCAAATTCAACAATACAGTAACAGCTACCTACAATCCGCACACCGTACCTTCTATCCTCAAAATACACTTAGAAACGCGTACTTACTGTACGTATAGAGAACAGTTTAAGTACATTCTAGGTCCAAGATACATGCGCCAAGGTATAGGTAGCTATAGATTACGACCTAAGCTAATGTTTATCGTGTGGACAATGACCTCAGCGCCTCGTGCGGCTGGGGGCCGTTTGCAAATGGCACGCAGTGGGGTAACGCATGCATCACCTCTAAATAGCACGTGAATGCTTGAATTCACGATTAGGTCGGGTAAAGGAACAAAATAGTAAGTCGCTTCTTGTAATAAAGATCCCAAAATATTTTTAGCTAAGACAGCCTAGACACTTGAACGTTCAAACCGCTTCAGACAAACTTTTTTTCTTTTGTTTTACCTTCCTTCACAGTATAGTCTACAAACAAACCTTACACTTATTTTCCCTATGACTAACTGGTTATTTCAGGCGTTATGTGCAGGCGAGGAGCCGTTTATAGAGGAGTAGACCCCGAGTCGAATATGTGCTTGTATTCAAGTCTAATTGGAGCTCCTACAACACAAATATTATTATTAGCTTCACAATAATATTGACACATTCGCTCAACTGTGGCATGCCAGTGTTTATTATTCATTGTTAAGATACTCGTCATTCATCAACTAAGCGGGCTTCATTGCAACAGCCGTCAAATGAAGCGAATTTATATAAGTGTTCACATACATACAAAAAAGCCATTCAAAATTAGGGTATATCGTTAATCGTTACTGGTTATTATAGATAACCATCGTGCACCCATTGACTGTATTTCAATATAATAAATTCGAGGGGAGCACAAAATGCAAGGGACAGCTACATACAGTTTATTATTAGGGGGACTGACTATACAAGTGGCATCACGCATGCGCGCCCGTAACTCGTTCGCCTTAACCACGTTTGGTTCAGTGCCTTTATGTTCAAAGCGAAGAGTGGACGCAAAATATCGTCAAACTTAGAAATAAAGTGCTATGTTTTAGGTTTACAGGACGCTCGTTCGGGATATGTGAGTATTTGCTGGCGAGAGCATCTGCGAATATACACCTGAGCAGTTGAGGACTCCACTGCACTTGCTAATATTAACCTGTTTTTATTTATCTAATTTATGTGTTACGCTAGCGTTGTCACTCGAAGTGAATCTTGTAATACTTTGTAAGTTACACAACAAATATAAAAATGGAAAACACGGCAATAGATGTAATTTAATTGTTTCTTATTAAATTGCTTTCGTTATATCCTATGGGCTGTTATCGTATAGCGTTAGTAAAGTAAGTTGGCCACTGTTTGCATTTTTAAACAATTTCGAAATAAATGAAGTTCTGTGTTTGCTCTGTGTGGTTGATATTATTATGTACAGAAACTGTACCATCAATTTTATAACTTTTTCTAAAATCATTGAAGATTAATATTTAATGAGTACATTAAATATTAATCTAACTGTGAGTCAAGGTAACGTGTGAGGACAAATGTTTCTTACTTTATTTAAATTAGGATGATTAAAGTAGTTATTTAACCACGTTAATAGATAATTATTTATTGTCATATATGAGTAATTTCATTATGTAATCGATTTTTTATACTGACATAATACTTATTTAACGAGATAATGAGAGAGATATGAAAAGATTTCGGGGGCAACCTTACATACATTGGAATAAAATGATCTGAATAGCAAAAAAATCTTGTCTTTATCAACATACAGGACTGTGTTTAATTCTTATACTAAGAGTAATATACCACCTTCCAAAAATGTTATCGTTTGTCCAATTATGTTTGCTACCCTGCTGCCAACGAATTGTGATGTTTTTAGAGTCTACTAGCGAATAATTTGCCAACAGAAAACCGCAATACGAACGCCACATGTTCGTAAACCTCGAACCGTATTATTACACACAGCTGCCGCGCTCACCCGTCCCTCACGCCGCAGACTCTTTATAAACAACTCCCATTCAATTGAAGTACCTAGTCATGCATCACAAACATACATTCTTGTGATAGTTTATAAGAACAATATTACTCGAACCCTTTTGTTAAGTTAAATTTGCATTTGCTTTGATCTGAGTAGTTCTTTGTGTAACACAAAAATCTATATCTGTAATTTCATCCGTTTTGCTCTGATGTGAATATATTGCAAATATCCAACATTCCCAGTAATCATGATAAGATGTTGTTTGTATGAGGGTGCCTACGAGAGGATAATGTCTCCCGAGTGTGCACTTTCAGATGGGAGAAGAGTCTCTGTGCTGTCAGTGTAAAAGACAAAGCAGGGTTTCTCGCTCCTCCCACTGACAACACCGACAATACCGGAAACACAACACACGGTTATTATTAGCCATGGTACAGCGGTGGTACTTCCCCAATTGGACTACTCAATTAGGATAGGAGATGGATAGGAGATGCCACCATGGCCTACCTCCGTCAGCACATTTCGGCCTGCCTTCTAGTGCTGATCAAGCATGCTATGCAACACGTCTTCGGACTTCATTAAATTCTACAATAATATGATGGTTTAGAATAGTTATTTTTATACAGTATATTTGAGGTGAGGTTACAGGTCACAAAGGAAGGAGGTGACTATAAGACTAGGCGGCTGAGGAATGCTACGCTGTGGCAACATACACGCGTTATAAAATATGAGACGTTGAAATCTCATTATAATTTTAATTAGAACTTTTTGAACAATAACTACCATAGAAAAATAAACATGTTGGTTGTCAGTGTATTCCATAGACTGCTATACTGTTATTAATCCATAGATTTATTATAAACAGGATAAACCATAGTGTTTGACGTAGGATCAAACATGTCAGTTTTAAATATTTTTCTCAAATATTAATATTTTCCTAAAAAACATTTATATTTCCCTGAAAGAAGTGGGGTTACAAAACAGAAGGGGAACGTTATTTGTTAATGATTTCAACTTCATCTCAAGGTGACTTCTGTAGCAGTATCGCCGCAATTTCGCCAATATCAGGTAAATACAATAAATAAGTATTAATGGCGAGACGTCAATAATGTCAAGATTTTCAAATTGTACTATAACCACGCAAGCCACGCTGGTAAATTTGTTTCCGTGTGTCCGCCCCCCTCCACGAGATCAGGTAGTCAATCAGGAAATGAGGTGCTAGATTTGCAACACGTGTGTAAACACTTCAAACATCCTGTCTCCGGGACTGTCCCCACAAAAGTAAGCCAACAAAACTGTCAAACATTTTCTACATTTGATTGCATTCTTTTTGCATTATGTAACATTCGCAGGAATGTTTCTTGCAAATAAATACTTAAGTTTATTAGCACGATTGCGTGAGAGACTTTGAGCAATTTGCTAAGTTGTACCTTGACCTAAGAATGACGAAACCTACACAAAAATGTCTCTCTTTTTGTAGATTACTTAATGATAAATCCTTACTGAATGAGCAGTGGCTGGCAGGGGCTTTTTATGCAAAGTAATATATCATTTTGAATCTTATCTATGCGAGAAGAAACACATTGTTATTGCTATTGTGGCTTCTTTGATGAGGCTGCACAAAACTTCTCGCAAATATTTTAAAAAAAATCTATCTAATATTTAAAAAAACCTACCCGCTGCTTTGTCAGTCAAAATTGAACTGATATCAATACTAGTTTTTCGTTATTGTTTATCAGAAGTGCTTTTTTGGAAATTAATAATAAAATATTGTTTATGGATGGAAGGATATATACTCGTATTTATAAAAATAGTGTTTTCCGTGTATTGTGATCGCAAAAGCGAGAGTGAAGGTGGGTAGTTAGCTAAACAGATAAAATATTCTTTTTATTACCACACCCTTTTTTTTTATCGTGCGCAATATCCCCACGGATACCACCTCCACCAAAACCGATGGAGGTGATTATGTCGGACTCGAACCGACCAAAACGCACGCCGACCATGGTTCCTTGATGACCACACCCTACCAACTCACTGTTCAAATGCATAATAATTTCACAATGATAATTAGTTTAGTTGACGTGCCAATAATTTCGAGGCGCGAACCGACCTCACCTATAAGTTGATAATATACTCGTATATGAATTGACGGGCGCGATTATACGACAGGCTTTCCCCTTGAGGTTTCTTAGATAACAGTCGTCTGAAAAAGGCAGTCATCAGTACAACAGAGGCAAGAGGGGTTTATTTCCAAATCGTTCGCAGCCACTACTGCCTTCGGCGCCAGCGCACCCTTCTCTTCACTTATTAGGGGAATATTATATCGTATCGTCTGCGTATACTAATCCGTACACTTTTAGCACTTCACTTTTAGGCCGAAGAGTTAGGTTTATCAAGTTCAAGACGACTTTTTCAAATCACTCTGGTAGTCCCAGAGAATAACATTCAAACAATCATACTGTTCGAGTTTATAATTACTATATAGTAGCTAAATATATGATAAATTAAAAATTCTAAAACCCCTACACAAAAATACCTCGATGAAGTAAAAATAAAAAATAGAGTTATCGTGAGGCAGCTTTAGTGCAGTGTTGTGTTGATTTTATACTTTAATTTTATACTCAAACCTTATCATTTGATACCCATATTAAAGTAGTAATAAAACATACATAAGAAGGTGATTCGCCATTTTATGGTGGCGGCCATCTTGAAAATGTCATGTCAATAAATTGTAATACTGCTTAATTAGCCTGCCTTTTCTTTTGATATCCATTTTGAGGGAATTTAATATTTTAAATACATATTACGTAATCCGCCATTGTCTTATAAGAATTTTCATCAAACAAAGCTAGGATCCCTCCCTCCCTCCTCTTAATTCTCCTTTCAAACAATAAAAACATACATCAAAATCGGTTCATCCATTCGGGAGCTACGATGGCATAGACACACGCACACAGACACCACAAACTTTAACGTTACCAATTAACAGTAACCGGCCGAGTGGGGCCGGTTACAGTTAGCGTCAAGTTATGACGTGATTTTAACAATACTGCTTTATACCTGACCGGTACTTTAACTGCACTGTTAATGTCAAAGTAAGATCGTGCAACCCAGCCTTAAGAGCGACGAGAATGAGAAGGACCGTAATAACTGCGAGTAATATTGACTAACTAAATAAATGATGTTACCTTTACCCTTCTAGGCTTTAAACATGCTTTCCATAGATGCAATAAGTTAGGCAAAAGAATGAAGCAACAAAATCGCAACTTACTAATAACATGTGTTAACTTTAGTTCACATGGCATCGATAGGTGGCACTCATCGATTTAAATACAAGCTATCGTTAGTTTCACACATTTCGCGCTGAAAATTTTCTATCTGATATAGATAAATTTTAACCTGAGATGGACCAGTAGAATTATTTCAACCTTCCTTGGTTAATGAGTGGCTAGTCAAGGAAGGAAATTTGAAGAAGAACGTGTAGTTTTGCTAGTCATTGACTATTGTGAGGAGAGAGGGAGAATTGATGGGAATGTATAATGAAAAAAGCTATTATAATGGGAATTTTTTAAATCTTTCAAGATGAAGTGAATTAATCAAAGAATCAATTTCATTTATTCAGTTTAGGAACATGAAGAGCACTTATGAATGTCAAAGTTTTACAATAATTATGTACCTAAATAAAATACTTAGTAAATAAATCATTTGAAAATGATTCTTTCGCTGGTAAAGGGTAAGGTGGGTCAGCTAAGGTAAATCTCCTGAGAAGAGACCAGCAAGAAACTCAAGTAGATTATCGTTATTCTTCATTCTCTTTTTAATATACAGGGTGGAATTTTGTAATGCCACCTGAAGGGAAAGTACTCTTAATACTGCAGATAGAAAATTTTACTCAAAGGAAACATTCCTTTGTTTTTGAAAAGAAACAAAACATTTAACGATTTTTTTAAATTTGCTTGCCGCACCCGGTAATCGAACCGACTAAAATCTGTAAAAGTTACACCCTGTACTTTTATTGCATCGATCATTATACTAATCACAAAATAAAAGGCCCGTTTTGGCATATGCCTATTTGGCATAACTAGTGATGTAACAAAACGACTCGGTACTCGATACTCACGATTAATCGAATCCAGTTTGCATGGGGATTTGATCGATTTGAATATGTATATAAAGTACATTGGTTTAAAGTTCTGATTAGAAAATTTGGTTAATCTTTGATATTGTATGTATTATAAAATGATACAGTATTATGAAAGGTCAATTTGCTTTTATTTCATATTTTTGTTATAATAACATTCACTCAATCACAAAAACAACAGGAATATCAAGATCAACTAGAATCTGGTTGTAGAAATTTGATGGCACGAATTTGTCAAAAATTTTGACCGGGTGGATGACCACCATGCACATATGCGGAAAAGCCTTCATAGTAGAAACGGTGGTGCCATGGCTGTACAGTGTACAAGTCAAATCTATGTGTGCCTTTACCGGAGCATTGGCAGTATTCGAATTCGGTAGATATTCGAAGAGTCGAGTTGTCTCCCATACCGGAGATGCCGAGACAACTCGAATATCTAAGTCAAAAATAATCCAAAAATCAACAAAACCAAACGTAACGGGCGCACAGTCAACAAGACGGGCGAACACACGCGTATGCCTCTTGGTCAAAGACACGTCATTCTATAAAAATCTATGCTGCCATTATTTACTGCTTTAAGCTCCAAGCTCATAATTTTCAGTAAATGATCACTAGTTACACAGTGAAGTTCAGTAATTAATTTCGGTCTAAACACTAGTTTAAATAAATAAAAATCGGGCTTATCTTACTCGATATTTTTTTCCTTAATTGATTATTATTAGTCTGTGGACAACCTAATAAAAATCGTTATGCACAGCACTAAGCCGAGTGGGCGGTACCTGTCTATGAAAAATGTAATAACCTTCATTACATTTTGATTGGTAAAAAACTGAGAACTTCATGGGCACGAACTGTCAAAACGGGCCTTTTATTTTGTGATAACTATAGGGTCAATTATAAGGATGAAATCTCTCTAACAAACTTCATAAATTAATTAGCACTAAATGTTTGTATCGAGCAATTAATTAGTTAGTGTACCATTTTCGTAAATAATTAAAATAATTTAGGTTTTCATTGTTTTCCTTTCATTTAATTCATAAAGTTTGTTAAAGAGAGATTTCATCCTTATAATTGACCCTAACGATCGATGCAATAAAAGTACAGGGTGCAATTTTTACAGATTTTAGTCGGTTTGATTACTGGGTGCGGCAAGCGAATTTAAAAAAATACTTGAATGCAGTTTTGTTTCTTTTCAAAAATAAAGGAATGTTTCCTTTGAGTAAAATTTTCTATCTACAGTATTAAGAGTACTTCCCCTTCAGGTGGCATTACAAAATTCCACCCTGTATAGTGTTATGTTTATTTTTAATAGGTAATTGGGTGCAAGGGCAAGAGATTATTATGACCACGCATTTTTATCATCAAGATATTCGTCTACTTTATAATAGATTTTATTCATTAAACATCTTTTCACTTCTATTTTAAACTTATTAAGTGGCAGGTCAGCTTAATCCTGAGGAAGTCTCTTTTAAGAGAGTTAAAGTATCTGTACGTTGGTTCAGGTCTAAGCGGTACAGTTATTGTATTGCTTTGTGTTAAGCCGGTATGTCACTTACTAATTTGTCCCGTAATTATTTTCTATCAGATTTGTAGATTCGAAGATCACGAAAAGAATATTTTGTGTCGACCTCTGTATAGTTGCGAACTCATTAACTTACGAGTACACATGCGGTCTGTGCCCATAGTACGGGTCTGTTACATCGCATCACCTGCCTATGCTGTTAGTTCGTTGAATTTTTGTCCTTGTGTTCGGCCCCTAAGCGTTGTGGCGTAAAGTTTATCCTAATATCATCCAATTGGAACAGTGTCTCCACCTGGAGTCTCACCACTGACATCAATAAACGTCGCTAAACATAATTTTGAGAGCCTCAATTTCAATGTCTCCACCCTAGCTTTAAGGTCTATATTTGAATAGCACGTTACACTAATTATAACATGTATATATTGCGACAAAAATTTAAAAAAATGGTGCCAAGATTGTCTACAATAGATAAATGCATAAGAAGCTAAGTTCTAAATCTTGAATGAAACAGAACAAGAGGGATGGAACCGGGACGTTCTCCAGGTATCTAAGGAATATAGAATTATTTCTAACCAACAGTAAACCACTTAAATATTTTTTGCTTGAAGCTGTTGTTGGAAGAATATAGCTGTCTCTTTCTATCTGCTCCATAATGTATATCCATCTCCCTCATAAAATCAATGCCCTTCCATTTCAGAGTAGAAAATGTAGCGCCCATAGTGCTCTACAGCACGTGTCTGAGGCTGTCTAAATGAGCTAAATTATAAATTGAAAAAGTAAAACATCTTATTTTATTTGTTGCCATGTCTTTATAAAAAATAATTCATGTTTCCCTTGGTCACGAGAATATGAGAACAACTTTACCAATTACATTCAACTTTTTTTACAAATTACAAATGATTCTTACAAATTCATGTTAAGTCGCTAGTTTGTATTATACATAGATGCTTAAGTGCACAGTTTTGTAAATAGGTAGGATACAAAATGCTTACTATTAGTATTCACGCTTACTATTATTTACACTCAACTAACATATACACATACTAAAATATTATTACCTTAAAAAAGTTCAAGAAAATTGTGTATAATATTAGTACGTGTATATCTTCATCTACTATCGCCGGTTTCATATATTTATTTTGTTGACTTGTTGTCTGTTTGCTTGGCTCCTAAGAGTTGTAGCCTGATGATGTATAGCCTATAACCTCCCCAAATAGTTGCACTATCAAATATATAACGAATATTTTAAAATCCAGAGCTTAAAGTAGTTGAAACATATAAACTCTTCAACTCTGTCATTACTATTATATATAATAATATATTTACATTATATAAGATATAAAATTAAAAAGACAAAGAAACACATCACGTCTTACATTTGTATTTTTCTAGTTCACGCCTCAACAATAGATGGCTCTTATCGATTTATATTCAGGCTATCGATGGTTTCACACTTCGTTATAAGATTCGATGATAATGTATGTACGTTATGTAAAAATATCTACTAAACTTTTCTATCACTTGCAACTTGTAGGTTTATGATATTATCCTACGTTCAGGTGATAGAAAAGTTTAGTACATATTTTGACCTAAAAAAACAAATACAATAAAAATATCAGTCTCCGTGGCGTAGCGGTAGTGCGCGTGATGTGACTGTTATGCACGGGGCGCGGGATTGATCCTCGCTCAGTGCAAAAAGTTGTATGCATGAATATCGCTGTTTGCACTGGTCTGGTCTTGCCTCGGAGAGTACGTTAAGCCGTCGGTCCCGTTGCTATACAAATATCTATGGCAGTCATACGTTACGTTATTTTTTAACTTTAATTTTATTTAATAATTAATTTATTTGTCCTATTCGTTTACTAATTAAAATAAAGAAAAAAACATTTCCCAGCATTTAAAATATAAATAATGAAATCCCAAACAATGTAACTGTACTGTGGCAATGACCTATGCTATTGTAACACTAATCAAATATTATGTGCAACGTCGTACAACGCCCCAGTCCGACATCGGGCGCTTTGTGCTACTTCGAGCTTCGCTTAACTGTTGCGGGGGGCGCGGCAGAGCTCTACTCACGTAACGTTCCAATACACGCTAAATATGCAGGCTCGTTACAATATTCCCTAACTTTTTTATAATTATTTTAATAACATAAAATAATAATGTGTATCTTAATGTATTGTGTTTAGCAATAATTTGCGATCATCTTAAATACTTTTTTCAGCTACTTAACACGTTTGTAGAAGCAGCAAAATTAGATTAGCTGAAGGACTTAAAGGATTCGGGTGTAAAGGGTTACGGGTTAGAGGATTCTAATAATGTCAGTTGTTAAAATATAGTTGGTTAGTGTCACATTACAACGTAGGCTGGTTTTAACACACACAAAGTTCTTTCCATTCAAGCCGTATGCGAGCGAAGTATCATGACGTCATCCCACGCCTATTGACGTGGCCTCCAATCGAGCCAATGCGCGAGCCTACTTGTCACAATTGTCAATGGAAGCCACAAGCCCGCCATTTTTGACTATCACTGGTTTGTGATAAGTTGATAAAAGTTTATTGAAGAATGTGGCCACCACTTTTTTTACTTTTTTTACTGCACCGATAAGGATTGACGCTGATAAGCAATATCGAATACAACAAAAAACTAACTATCTAATTTTATGTAGCCATTGTGCACGTGCGGTTCCGGTGATTCATTTTTATATTAGTGAGTGGATAGGTTAGGATACCAGGGTACAATAACCTGGAAGATATTTTGTGTATCTGTCTGTGTAGGAGTATGTGTCGATCAATACTCGCGTACTCTGAGTATTGATTTTACCGCGCGAACTGAGGGGACTTAGAAATGTTCACGGGCGACGGCTGAATGTGAAATATAAATTAGGGTCCTTCAAGAACACTCCTTAATAAAGTAATACCTGCCGTAATGAACGCACGATCTCATGCTACTAATATTAGAATTTGAAAGTTTGTGAACTTGTTTGAATGTTTGTTACTGAACGGATCTGACTGAAATTCATACCACTTTTCAAATAATTTCATGTGTTAGTCCTGACTGAACCTCCTATATTCGGGTGTCATTAAATTTTATGAATAGGTTCAACAATAACCCCATATGGGACTTTTACTGTCGCCATCTGTTAACTATCGAGCGAGTTACTGTTTACAGGAAATTTGGAATATATTGTTGTTTTACTGGTGGAGTCCGCGGAATGGTTAGAATTCAAGTTGACGAACCTCCAGTTATCTTGTAGATACCTAATATAAATTCATACATTAGGTATCTACAAGGGCTCCGTGAAGTGCTACAGTTTCTGTGATTGCTGTTCTGAAGTCATGGTGTCCATAGAATTTTAGTTGTCTGAGAGAAACGGTTCCGGCCGAAATATTTTGTGTTTCGTTAATTAAGTACGTAAAGACAATTTTTGTAACTGTCTTCGTTTTTAAGGGATCTATTCGGATTAAAAGTGGTTTTGCACAGGTAATAGGGATAGACCGCGGTAGCCTAGTGGTATGGGTAATGTACTGCTGAGACGAGGTCTCGGGTTCGATCCCAGGTTTACCATGGCCCACACCAATGACTGCGATGCTTTTCGAAGTTACGTGTGTATTTATCGCAGGCTTATAAGTGCCCGGTTAATGGCAATAGGCTCGCCACCTATTACATTGGGACATAAATATAAACTGGCGAAATGTGGGTGCTAGCTGCTAGCATCTCTGCCTACCCCTTCGGGGATATAGGCGTGAAATTCTAAAAAAAAGAAGAATTACTTTTTTTCATAAGTATCGGATATACTCGTACCGTTACATGATAATATTTAAACAACTTTTATTCTAACGCTACAAATAGTTATTGTTCATGTGTAGCAAAGAGACATATGAAAAGTTCGAAATAATAATTTAGTAAACCGCTAGACGTGAGTTGCATTCCATTAGTCTACAAGCGTAGAGTTACGCAACGGAGTGCTACGCTCGTAGCGCATAATGTACTACGGCGGCGTAGCGTATCGAAAGAAATGCTACTCGTCCAAAATAATAGAAAATGCTACGATAATAACTCTTTTGCAAGTTACTAATAGTATGAAAAAGGATACTTTATCGCAGTATATAAGGATTAGTTAAAAAGTTACGATGCTATGATAATTATTCATTTACCATATACGAAATTATTGCCAAATTTTATGATTAAAATTTAATTCAATAAAGAGTACCCTTTTAATTTTATATTTTAATGATGAATGATTAATGCTCAATGATAAATGATAATATTTACCCAACAAAATAAAGTTATTAGATTTTAATACCCTGCCTTTTTTACCCATACGGAAATTAGTAATGCTCTTTCGAATTCTTTGACATCGTTAGTGTAATGGTCAGGATTCAAAACAGGAACGTTTAGAGTTTGAATAAAATATATTTTTTTAATTAGAAAAAATCATGAAACAACCTGTATATGAATCACACGTACGAATACATAAATATATTGAAAACAACCATCTGTCAGTTGACGCTGTCATCAACCGCTCTTGCGAAGCCGCCACAAATCCTCAACTAATTGCGAAAAAACAATGTTTTTTTGTTGTATTCGCTCACATAGTACTCCAGAAATATAACTTTCATCATAGAAGCCCTTGTGGCCTAATGGATAAGGCACCGGCCTCCTAAGCCGGGGATTGTGGGTTCGAATCCCGCCAGGGGTGAATAAACATTTTTTATGAATGTTAGGTATATTATTTACTTTGCATTATATTTATGTAAGTTGCAAGCGAAATTCCTGTTTATATACTTATATTTATTTAATATCTACTAGAGACACCGGCAGTTCAAATATGAGTTCAAGGTTCCATGGTTTCGTCGACTCACAGTTTCGCAATATTCTTCGTGTAAGCGCTGTGTTTTAAAAGTGCTCTCTGTAGTCCACTCTTCCTAACCCTGCATTCAGAATTATGCATTAATGGGTAAATCAGAAAATATATTGCAGCTGGAATTAAGCGCTGGTCTTCGTACATACTGAACTAAGACTGCTCAAGTATTTCTCGCAATGTATTATGTGTTGAAACTTCCTACAACGTCCTGTTGTCCTGGTACTGATTGTGGCGCCTCCTAGATACTGTCTAATGAATCACTTATTTATGCACTTTGAGGTTTTATACTCTGGTTGTTACTATTCGCTAGATGGCCTATCAAATATGAAGTATTAGTTCATTTTCATTTCAATATCACAAGTAGATTTTTTACTTTACTAACTTAATTGCGGATCTAGTTAAGTTCAGGGTACGTGAGGATCTAAACTGAGGTAAATCATAATATATCATGCCATAATGTGTAATTTATTAGTTGTTGAATGAAAATTGAGTTTAGGCAGATTTGGTGACACTTATAATTACTGCTTCAACTCGCTTGGACTAAGTACCCAAGCGAGTGAACATGATATAGTAGCTGCCGTGATAATGGTTCTATTAACTACAAACGGTGTAAGGCAAGTGTAAAGTCTTCAGAATACTAATTACTATAGAAAGGGTCTTGAAACTTCGTTTAACACTTTGTTGTCCTAACACGAAAAAACACACCGCAAGATACGATTATGGCGTCTCGTGTATTTGCATTATGTACACCAATTGCACAGTTAATGTTTTCGCATTACTGTATTTATAATCTCACTGATACCGCCAGATGGCATATCAATACACATATTCATCTTCGCAATATTAGCATCGGTAGTAAAGGTTTCGAAACTTCCTGTAACATTCTGCTATCCTGGTATTGAAGCGGGTAAAACGTAATGTCGGTACGTGATTGTGGCGCCTCGTAGCTGTAGTCTAACAAATAACTCACTAACGATAGGTTCGAAAGCTGGCTTATTGTAATGTTTTGTCCGAACTTAACGATGCCACTAGATGGCATATCAATATAGAAAGGCTTTCTCCTTGTGATACAAGTATCGGTTTTGAAACTTCCTATAACGTTCTACTGTCCTAGTATTGAGGCGGTTAAAAGTCGGCCGACTGGCGGTTGTGACGCCTCGTAGCTGTAGCACAATAAATTATTGGCTCTGTACTCGGAAACCTCAATAGATATTTTTTGCATTATTCCCTACAGAAGTGGTCGCCCAGTAGTCGGAATTTGTCCATATTTATTTGAAAGATTATAAGGTACATTATTAAAGGTCTGTTGTCATAAACTTCTATAATATACGATTCCA
The DNA here is from genome assembly GCA_963691645.1 of Pelosia muscerda. Lineage (NCBI taxonomy): Eukaryota > Metazoa > Arthropoda > Insecta > Lepidoptera > Erebidae > Pelosia > Pelosia muscerda. Next base: position 891,521 of record OY829098.1, on the reverse strand, counting down.
CTAAGGCACAATGTTGTAGGGTTTTTTATCAACCATGTAAATCACCTGCTATAATGACCATGATGAAAAATGATAAAAATAAAAAAATGCCTTTTTTGTTAAGTTGATTTTTTTACTATTTTCTCAACTAATAGTATCTCTTTTTCATCTGTCAGCTCTGAACATTTCAAATAGGTATGGACGTGTGTGTGTGATTCACCTAGGCCTAAAAATGTATGAACATGCGAGAAACATACGCGTGCGCGCGTGTGTGTGTATGTATGTGTGAAAAGTGGTTTATGCATAATGTTTATTTTCAAAAAAATAATGTATTGTATCGCATAATTAAAAATAAATTATTAGTCTTATGTACTTCTCTTCCGTATCAACCATCAAATTTCGCCCTACACGTGCCCGTAATTTTCGTAAGAAGGCATCCACTCAATCTGAGGTCTATGACTCAATTTAATTATATTACGTTTTTAAAATGTGTAATCTTAAATGAAAATTTCAAAATCTTGGACATTCTACACAACACTATTTAGACCCAAAGTAGGCATAGCTTAAATGGCTTGTGCTATGGGATCTAGAATATATACATACATTTTGAATATAGAAACACCTGCACCATTGTAACTAGACATAGTCATACATATATTTGCACTGAGCGGAAATCGATCCACGACCTCAGCCACAAGGGCATTCTCTAAGTTATCTACAAAATTTTATAAGCCTATAATTTCAAAATCTATTGCAATCGAGCCACTTTTTAGCATATTCTGTAGCAATTTATTTGGTAATATTCACTTCTTGCCGCTAATTAATCACGATAGGAGCCGTTAAAAGTGCTTTCATTTCAATGTGTGTCGTTTGAGTAAATTTAGAAAGTATCATTTCAAAATCCCAATGAAATTAGTACAAATAGCTGCCATGTTAAAATTCAAATAGTTCCTCACTAACGGCGAGGACAAGAGCACAACCGTCATCCACGCTTCCAGTAGTTGTAATACCGCGTAGTGAAACGCTGGGGGAGTTTTATACAAGTGCGCATGTGCGACTAAATCACGCCCCTCAGCACGAGTGAGAAACGATCTCTTATGCAATTCTGATTCCCTGGTACTCGAACACAATATTACTTGTGCATGTCTACATTTACATACTATCTCGCAGAGAGCAAGGATGGTGCATGTCCCCGTTTCACTGTGTTTGGGATAAAACACGGTGTTGAACTCACATCGTGTTTCGACATGCCAGTACTAGGATATTAGAATCACTAGAATGTTTTTCTGATTTTCAAATATCGCTGGAATTAGGTCGTTGTCGTGGAAAACTATTAAAGTAAAACTAAAGTGTTTTTAATAAAATAAATTTATTTGTTACATTAATAATACCTCAAGAATAAGTTCCTATTCGTTGATAGGAGACACGCTATTATTTTATCGTATAATTTAAACTTTCGTGTGTGACTTATGGTTACCTTTTAACTATGGGATAAACTTCAAATTATGTATTGTATTGTCATTGGTTCTTGATATATTTCAAGAACGATGATGATTTTTATTGCAATTGGCATAGCTACATTTGCAAAAGTTCAGAGAAATCTTTTTTTGAAGAAGAAAGAAGAAAGGATTTTAATGTAGTTAAGAACACCCCAAATAGTCATAAAAATACAGTCGAAACTATTTAAAGCATGTAAAAAATATTCACGGTATTAGAACGGATGTCTGGTGCAGCTGGGCACAAATCTATACATCCGCACCTGTATCTAAGAGAACAGAATACACTAAAACGTTTTCGCGTATTTCCGGTACAAAGGTTTTTCTTCTTCGTACGTCAATCAGTGATTGGGCGGAAGATTTAAATAAAAATTCAAGAATTCCTACTCAATCATAAATATCCCCAAAAATAGCTGCGAAATTTGGACTTTTTATGTAGCATGAAATGCTACGGTGCTACGTGCTACGCGGAGACTGCTACATAAAATTCGTAGCACGAGCCGACTGTAACGAAACAAATCGATCTTGCGTAGTTAACACTCCACAGTTCAGTTAAGGTCTTTACTTATACACCAATAGTGCAGCGGGTTCTAGGACTCAACTATGAAGTGCACTCAGTTAAAAGTTGATAAAGTAGTTCAAAATAACACCAGAAATAAAATCTAAAATGTTCTCATCCATTCCGATACCTGTATTTTTTAATTCCAGGTTAAAAGTCTTAGTAATAAAAAAGATATATATTTTTGGTTTTTGAACGTTTCCCTTATTATTATAATTTAATATAATTAATTTAATGGTTTTTAAACGGAATATGAATAACTATGTACAAAATATTTACACATCCATATTAATTATAAAAAGGTAGAGAGACTGCAACTTTAGGCATCAAAATATTCCTCCCCATCGATCTCTACCGGAAGTACGTTTCCCTTTATTTGTGCTATAAGACCTTACTTTTTCTCAAATTAAGCGGGAAGTAGCCTAAAATCAAACTTCTTATTCAACCGTTTTTATAACACAGTACCTTAAAATATTCGATTTATGCTTACTACAAATACGCCTCTCTTCCATAGAGATACGTACAGACCACATGGTTCCTGTTGCTACTGTCCTACTTGATTTTTTGTAATTAAAATAGCTTACAATAAGTGTCTACGACACGAACATTTAATTTTATTAAGCACTTGTTTACAAACACCGTTGAGGCACAGAGACTATCATTTTTTTCAGTATCGGTAGTTTTTTTAAGTTTTTACCTTAAAAAGCACTGAATAAAGTTTAATTTGCCTTTATTTCCTTTATTGAAACTGAACTGACAAAACGAGAGAAATTGTGTTTCTCTTTCTGTCTTGTGAACGAAACTCTTTATATTTCATGATCGCCTAGTCATCTGGCGACGTAAATACTGTTATTGATTGAGTCCTTGGTGATTTGCACATGAGCATAACTTTCCAATAGTACATACGGTCAGCTTGGCGGTTTGGCGGTCGAACCTTGCATCCTAATTAGTTACTAATGTGCCATGTGTGCACAATGTGTTTAAATCTAATCAAATCTTATTATTTAATAATTTACAAATAAATATTTTTTTTATTGAACACTAAGAAATTTGTATCAATACAATTTTATAACTTACCTAGGTATAATAAAGTAATTATTGAAATAAAATGTAACGCTTATTATTAATTATTTTAGACTAGATAGTCAACAGTCCTACAACCTCTTAATTGTATGAGATTTATTCTTGACTAGGAATTCTTACCCGATGCTGGTTGAGGTTACATTAAATCCCTCTGCTTCTAATCTAATCCGAAAGTTTTGAATACTTATATATAAAATTGATCCAAGAACCCTTCAGTCACCAAATATTACATTAATGATATGAAATATGAGAGAGAAATTGTTGAGTGAAAGTTTTATATAAAGATAGTTTACATGGTTATTTATATTTACCTCGATCATTGATACTTTAATGATTGTTTAGCATTTACGAGTACTTAACTCACTAATAATAAATCGACGAGACGAATTTTATTATTACTTACTAGCTCTTAACTGAATGATAAAGAACAGTGACGAAACCTTTTTCTTCTCAGTTGTAGCTAACTGAACAGATGAGATGAAAAGACGCATAGCCAAACGGTCGAGTCGTGGCGCTCGCAGTACTAGGGACACATGAAACGAAAGAATTTCAACTGGCAAAATTTCAGTCCAAGGCATTTTCAACCACATGCTCTACAACATAAACTTGGAATTGTGTTTGATTGAGTTTTCGTTATTACCATTATATTAGGAAAGTGGCAATCATCAGAGTTATGGAAGCTTTAAGTCCGTCAAAACTATAAAAAGCAAAACCTATGCTCTTAATAGACTTGTAATCTTTATTGATATAAAATTAATAAGTTGTAATTGTAAAAGCAGCATTAGGGAAGGTCTGAATATGGAGATTGCCTGCGTCAGCCAGTCTAGTACCGGCCCTTCGATTCTACCTTAATTCACTTTCACTTTTTTTTTTCGTCACCAATTTTGTAAAGAAAGTGCTCTTGCCTCTAGGTCGCCACCGATAACAGCAATGATTCAAATTGAAACTCAAATTCAGTTCGGAGGGCGGTTATTAAAACTATGTTTAGGAAACCCTTCCGAAATCCTATAGAGACTCTCTATAAAGAAAGTAAATTATTAGGTGTGCGTCAATTGTATATTCTAAGAATAGTTCTAAACATCCATAACAAACAATAAAATTCGAAGATTTTAAAGATTTAGCTAAGCGACGAGTGTACAAGCCACACGCTTTAGTCCATTTAAAGACATGCACATTATAATCAGATAAATATCGCCTGCGACATAAAACTATGTTCGGTAAAAGAGGCAAGATTGAAAGTCACATTCGTTCAGAGAATGATGATGATTCTCTGAACCTTTTCCCAACTCAGTTGGGATCGGTTTTCCAGTCTAAATGTGATGCGGCTTAATTTCGATATTTTCCATGAAGTGACTACCATCTGACCTCCACAAATAATGGTCCAATGACCAATGGCAAAATCGAAGTTCTAAGTTAGACTGGTTGGACTTTTGAGGGCCACAACTACCCGTAACGAATGCCATAGATGTTTGTATGGCAACCAGGACCGACGAGTGTGATACGTGACTTAGAAAAGTGTAACACTGAAGATCACGTCCCCGTGTGTTTATGAATTCGAAACACTTAACAACGAATGCACGCTACCTCGAAAAACTTAACGCCATAGCACATTGTGCTACTGACTGGGCGTGATCTTCGGTGTTACACTTTTCCAAGTCACGTATTACACTCGGTAGAGTTCCGTGCCATTGTGGCAGCTGTGTCTTTTCATTTGGGGACCACACTTCAGAGATGCTCCGCGAAAAACCAACTAATTTCACACACAGCGATGATATTGCCAAAATCTGTCTAAACGTCGCTCAGTGTGAGAAAAAGCCACACCTGTACTAGGATATCATAAGCATATCAGATATTCGAATTCCATTTCTTCATTCAATACAAACCAGACATTATCGAAAGCTGCCTCACTCCATTGGGTGAGGCTTAGCGGGGGTGTTCTACCCCATTCTACCTCACCTGAATTACAAACAACACGTACTATCTAAACCACTGCTAGACCATGTTTTCCTAGTACTGTTACGGAAATCGGCATGATCTTGTACTAATTTTTATGCATATATAGCGTAAAATTTGCATTTTAAAAATATCCCAATTTCCTTGCACAAAATGAACTATATATTATATCAAAATATACTATGACCATGAATTTCATCTAGTGTACTATTCAAAATGAATACACGTTTTTGGATTACCGAGTCATCTCTCTATTTTACCAAATAAATACTTTCTGATGGTTTCCATAGAACGTATTATAAAATAATAAAAGAGAGTCAAAGCAGCTACACCAGTGGTGTCAGGTCTGGCACAGTATATCCTCGCCTCAGCACAGGCTGTACATGGTGAGATGCCATGGTCATCGTCATGTTTTAACAACCTGATAACAAGGGTAACGGCACAGTCCAAGGGCAAATCGCCGACATTCACATGAGGGCTCCCTGCGTAGCTATGGACTCCCCAAAGTACAATTTCGATTTCACGTATATATAATAAAATTTGATCAGAATACTGATAGCGCGATTCAGTATTTTACTTGATTTCGATTTACTGGGTGGAAAGTAATTTCAAAGTGAATTCATTTTTGAATAAAGGAACCCAAAGCAAATTTTTGGTGAATTTTCTTTGTAATTAGAATCACTCCTGAATATTTTATTAAAGTTTGAAGATATTTTCGTTAGTGACCAATGGGAATCGTCTATTTTATATTGTATAAAAGTACGCAATGCTTCAGCTGTCGGTCTATTTGTAAAAAAACATACTGCTGTGGCAATAAAGTTGACTATTAGTTACTTATTCTAAGTATTTATTACCTTATTGATACAAGCTCAAAACACATTACCAACTGAACGAATTCCGTTACTTCCCCACAGATGTCACTCTTCACACAAGGTCAACCCTTAGCAGACCTCAAACATGAACTTCGCAAAATTATGTATATTTCCCGTCGAACATAGATCGAGTCGCCACTTCTTGGTATGTTCTATTCTCCTGGTACTGGTGCGAATGTTAACACGCTGCGTACCATATATTTATGTACAAACGCCGTATCTACATTTCTCCATCACTGTCTCTATATAGGTATATCATATTAGCATGTGAAGAGAAAACTTTGTGATAATAAAAAAGGAAGAAACAGTTGAAAAGAATAATGAATATTTATGTATCGTAGAGATAATGTATGTGACCTAAAGCTTATACGGCTAAGTTAGCTGTAAGTATAAGTTAAGTTAGTAATAATAAATAAATATGAAATTGAATACAGTAACAACCAGTCGCTACCGACGTCGCTAAAAAAAAGAAGTGCGGTTGGCCTTGCAAGCATTCGGTGTTACTTAATTTTTATTTCTACACAGTGTGTTCATATTTTAAAATAACACTACACTCAATCTACTGAGATAATGATTTGCTGCTCATCAATGATATACTGTGTGATGACTCCATCAATTGCTTACATATTTATTATTTACTCTTGCTCCCTACTGTACAATTCAACCCCATTAGGAGAAGAGCATTCACCGCTGTGAAAACACATTTATTGTGTCGCTTCAATTTCTAAATACACCGTTAATTATCTCCTCGAGTACTGGGAACCTTGGTGTCCATATCGCCAACGTCGTTCAGTAACCCCTTTATTGCCTGGACATCATATAATATTTATACCTCTGTTTGTCTGTTGTCACAGCCGCTGTTCCTATATTTGTATTTTATTTATCTATGGTTTTGTGCCTGTTCCGGGAACATTTTTTCTCGGAATGCTACTCCTTAATGCTACTAAAATTATGGCTTTGAGGCCGTACCTTCAAATTACGTCGTCCTTTTGATGGGAAGAAATACTTAGGGCTTATTCCAATTTTCTGTCATTTTAAACGCCTTTAAGCCTTGACCTATTGTTGTTCGCATTCCATTGCTCGATACTAGACAATGAACAAGACAACCAACGAACAGATGGAAAAATATAAAAAATACCAGATAGTTCACCGCCATCGTAGTGCATTGTCAGTGAGACTGTTTCTTTGAAAACACACGTGACCAGAGTTGCAAGTGGGAATGCACCTGTACTAGGGTAGCATAAACTAGAATAGTATTACAATGCAACCTATTAGTTAGTGCATCCGCAAAGTTCCCACCCCTATAAGGCGTGACCTAGGAGTGCGGTGTGCGACGGTGCTGTCCGATATTCCGTCTCTGACTTACCTGCATATGTTACCTGCAGTCCAGTGCAGCAGAAGAGAGACCTTGAAGCATTATATCGACTAATTTTTACTAGGAATGCATACAAACTTTTGAGAATTAATTTTACTGAAACTGAATAAATTTTATAGGATATTCTATACAACGCTATTCATAATTCGGACCATACTATACTTTTATAAATTTGAAGTGGGGTATGAATTTATTAATGAAAAATACAAAAAACTAGGCGATATATTTAAAAAGTGTTATTGTAACAGAAAGTATATTTGTTATAATTAAAAAAAAATCTAATTGTCTAAATAACTACCTACCGTTTCGACTGTAGCACTTATCTATGCGATTACTTATTTTTTTAGTGGACATAGATGGTGTTTTTGAATTTATGGATGTAGGTAGACATGATTATTAAGTTACGATTGCAATCCCGGGTGACCATAGAATGACGCCTCGTATCAAAATCTTTCAATCAAAAGCTTTTTCAGAAACATTTGATTGGCCAACGACAGGGGCTTGTCGGGACAAGTAGCTTTCAACTGGCTGCAATCACACATAACATGCGCTCTTTAGTTGTGGTACCTCGCAAACTGACAGTGAAACTGAAGTAACCATTGCGGGTGGCACATAACTGTTTACAAGAGATATACTCAGTAGAAAGTTTTTTGGTGCTTCTCCAAGATCTTCTGGGTTCCAGCCAACCTCACCTACGACCCCGTACACCTTTTGTTTGAATGACGAAGATTTTAACCTTCCTTTTGGGTAGGGAGGTCAAACGGTTGTTGCTTCCACAATATCTCCTTATCCCTATCATTCTTACCCTTTCTTTTATAAAACTTTAAACGTATTTCCACATGTGTGCTTGAATGCATCTCCTCTGCTGCACCGGCCAACAGGTCAAAGAGGGACAGAATATCGGACGGCTTCGTTGCACTGCTGCGTCACGCCCCGTGGGGGGTGGTGGGGGTGAGGTGGCTGATGCACTAACCAATATAGTTATTGCACTCATGCACTCCATAAACATATTGTGTCGTATGCTGAAATGAGACCGCAATATTGAGCCTCTATCGTGTTCATGACATCCTGGTACAGGTGTTGGTAACAGGCAGTATTCTGTATACTTATTCAGCTTTAATTTAATAAAATATTATTTATTGAAAAGTAAAATCCAATTTTACTTAGTCAAAATAGGGTACACATTGGATGCAGACCGCCTCCAACCGGTCGGATTGGAGGTCGATGGGGGAGGCCTCTGTTCAACAGTGGACGTCTTGTGGCTGAAATGATGATGATGATGATGAAATAAAATCTTATTGAATTATCAGCTACTGCTACAAGACGCCCTGAATGTTGTTTTTTGTTGCATCCAAGTTTTGAGTTCTTCTTCCTTTTGGTTTTCCGATTAGCAAGGAAGGTTCGAAGGTTAGACTGGCCAGAGTCCTGGCCAGAGATTCATTGCTTTGCCACCAGTAAATACGAGTTCACTCGCCAGACTTTAGCTATAAACGCTTGTCATATAATTAAAATTCAATAATCGTTGTAAACTCATTCTATTTGTATTGAGTATTAATGTTTTATTCGTCTTTCCAGCTTGAGGCAGCAAACGCCGACGGATGTGGTGAAAATTGCAGCGATTTTGGTGAGTAGAGAGAGCAGTGTTTACTTAGCTTTATTTTACGACTTGACATTTAATATCATAAGTCAGGTTTGGTAATCAAACTTACTGTCAATTTTGTGAAGTATCGAGACGAATGGCTAATTGATTTAGAAAATTTGTATGCATTAATTTAATTTTAAATTGAAAATATAATTCATCCGTACCATTCGGTACGCAAAGGTATCATTCCGCTTTTTTCTCATACGCAAGAATATATATATATATATATATATATATATATATATATATATATATATATATATATATATATATATATATATATGTCACTTAAAATGTGAGCGTATAGTGTAATAGCGTGAATTATTGTTAAAACATTCAAAACTTGATACACAGAAGTGCTAAATAATAGCCGGGCGCTCCTCCCCCCGAAGCGCATGCGTAGTACACGATAATTTTCGCCGTGTTCAGTAAAAATGGCAGATTATGACATAAAACATGAAACAAACCTAGTTAATTTACAGACACGTAAAGAGCATTCCATTACGTTTCATTACCACTAAGTAACATTACTACTTTCTGTTATGAAGTATTAAAAATTCGCAAATGAATTTTGACCGACAGTTTATCACTCGAACTTCGGTATTTAAAGCTTCGTGTAATGACGTACAATATTCGACCTAAAGTTTTAATAATACGGTTGATTGTATTGTGAAGTGTATATTGTACTTCCTATGTTTCTGATACCGTTAAAATAGTAATTTAGGTTCTGCATAGCTATGAGTTCCTAGTACTGAAAGTCGATGTTCATGTTGTCACGTGGTTGGATGGCTTCTTGGCGTGTTGTTTATTCTTAAGCCATCAAGTGAATATTGACGCGTGGAGTTTACTCATAGTTTGTCAATATTCTATATACATAAAAATGAATCGCAGAATATGTTGCTAAGCATATTCGAGTAGATTTTAAATATAATGTGTTTATTTTAAATGTATTCAAGCTGGGACAATTCGAGTAATTTTTTTAGAATTTTTTTTCTTAAACTCTGATAAAGGTTTCTGACAGAAATATTTGTAGATAATTTGCACATAGTTTGCACAAATTTGATGAATCTCTCCATGATGTTGTCCGCAATTTGATCCACGACTAATATTGAAAATACCGCAATATAAAATAATAGACATTTTCTGTACGATTTGCCTTATTTTTTAATGTCTTTTTATGATTGTCACTTAGTAAGTTCTTTTCTCGATATGCTTGGTTTTCACGTGAGCGATTGTGTTGACTGACGTGCTCAATAGACAGACCTATGTTGGTGCTTCCTCTGTCACTCACCTGTATCTGGTTTACCCGTGAGGATGTCCTTGAAAATAACATTAATACACACCCCAGTTTACTTTTAAGGCTTCATCATATAATAATCATAAATGAATGTACAAATAGGTGTGTCGGAGATCGAAACGAAATAGGTTGTAGTACTAGGAGTTCAGAACATCAACCACGTAGTTTTGTTTACATCCGAACACGTGGCACCTGTTGCGCGGCGGTGACGTCACGAATGTTTTGATTCACTTTTCACCCAAACTTCAACCCTAAAGGTGCGTTTCTTATATTGCGACTGTGATACTTATTCAGACCACGGTAGCCTAATAATATGGGTAATGGACTGCTGAGACGAGGTCTTGGGTTTGATCCCAGGTTTTACCATGGCACACACCAATGAGTTTTTGATGCTTTTTAAAGTTCTGTATGTATTTATGCTTTATGTTTATAATTGCCCGTTTAATGGCAATTCAGAAAAAATGGCATCAATACTTCACTGTGGGGCAAAGACTCCTTCTTAAAGGTTCGGCCCTCCTAGTTTCTTTGCTAATGCTGTCACCTTTTTACCTGGGTGGCTGTATACCAGCTGGACCACTTCGACTCGATGCATATACAGCAGATGGCAAAGTGTAAATGAAAAACTTACTACATACCTGGTGATTCTTATATTTGTTTGTTATTTAAGACAATCTTATAGCACTGTGAAAAGAATCCCTTATCATACTAGCCGCTCCCATGGCTTCACCCGCGTGCGTTTTAACCGATCTCGTGTACGAACACACGTTACACATAGATAATTCTTGAAGTTTCTGTTAACCTGGTACTTCATGCAAAAAGTACCAGACAAGTACTAATTCCCATGACCACGAATTTCTGTGCGCTTTGTTATTCAAACCACAAGTACCAGACTCACAGAAATACTGATTCCGTGATTGTGAGTTTCTGTGAGTCTAGTACTTCACTTTGCCCTTCTGTGAGCCTAGTAATTCATGCAAAAAGTACCAGAAATACTGATTCCTATGACCGCGAGTTTCGGTGAATTTAGTTATACAAACTACGCATACAAAATGTCACAGAGATACTGATGCCGAGACTGATCCATAGGATGGAAATATATGTAGCCTATGGGTTATTCCAGACTAGCTGTTGCCCGCGACTCTGCGCTCGACTGACTCGAAACTCTATTGTTTAAACTTTTTTATACCACTCAGGTGGCAGACAGTTTCTGTGCTATCAGGGCAGAAAAGAAAGTAGAGTTTCTTGGTCTTGGTAAAGCCTTAAGTAATTATACCACAGGCTTACTTTTTATCCCAAAATAAGTTTCTATAGGTTGTGTGAACAAGATCAGTATTGTAAGAAGGGAGTGCCGCGGCGGCTTATAATATTAATAGCATTGTTCGAAGCTACATTGGAACTAAACCTTTAGTACAGACCAGTACACGGCGCATGCGTGTGTTCCTTTCATGCAGTCAATGACCTCGCATCTGAGATACATCTCGACATCTGCTTTATCGTCTTCTTCACCTACTATTACAACTGTTTTATCGTTCAGTACTAACGTTCGTTTATTATTTTCCCGGAACTTCACCTACAGGGCTACATGAATAGATGGCGCTTTATGCAAACCTTGGGTGGAAGACACTTCCACGTTCGTATTTGAGGCCCCATTCAACGGAACTAGTTTTTAAGACGTGTATTTGAACATTTTTTTAATATTTGGAACGTCGAATAATCCGCGGTAGCCTAACATCAAATCAAATCAAAAATCATTTATTCTGCATAGACCAGTAAACGGCACTTACAAAACGTCAATATCAACAATATTTTATCAAATGCAAATGGATCACCGGTTCGAAACGCGGCCCCGACCTGAGAAGACTCCGGCAAGAATTTCAGCGGGCTTTTCTTTTTTTGGTCTATTTACAATAATTTACTTAGTCTAGATACAAAATTTAGCTGAGTAGCAAGTTGAGTGAACCGCTCATTTCCAGGCTTGTTTATCATCCAAATAATCCTGGATTTTATAATAAGCTTCATGACATAACTTTTTTTTACTAAATTGTAGTGGTATGGGTAAGGGACTGCTGAGACGAGGTCTCGGGTTCGATCCCAGGTTTACCATGGTACACACTAATGACTTCGTTGCTTTTCAAAGTTATGTGTGTATTTCTCGCAGGTTTATAAGTGCCCGGTTAATGGCAATAGGCTCGCCACCTATTACATTGGGACCTATACATAAACTGACGAAATGTGGGTGCTAGCACCTCTGCCTACCCCTTCGGGGATTAAGGCGTGTGTTCATGTTATGTTATGAATAACCCTACAAAAATGTAAATTTTGTGTGAACACATTCTGATGAAAGATAATGTGCTTTTACGATTTTCTTTTTAATTAAATTTAAATCACGCGGTTTTATTAACATATTTATTACTAATACGGTTTACTTTAAAACAGTCGATACGGAAGTGAGAATTTAGGCTTTTAATGCAAGGGTTAGCTCAGCCGGTTAGGGCATCGTGCTAATAACGCGAGGGTCGAGGGTTTGAATCCCTTACGAGCCATTACTTTTTGAAAGGTATATTTCTAGAAAGAAAACTTGAGTATGGTGATGTACATTAAGGCTGAGTTGCACCATCTTACTTGTGTGTACACTATTAACAGTGCAGTTAAAGTCCCCGCCAGGAATAAAACAGGTTGTACCATTTGACAATAGTTAAAATAACGTCATAACTTGACGCTAACTATAACCAATCACGCTCGGCCTGTTACTGTCAATTGTTAACGTCGAATTCTATCAAAAAGAAAACTTTAACCGAGCTACTAAATACATTGGTGCAACACATTTAGCAGAAATCATTAGAATCAATGTTAGTGTTAATGTTGTGTTTGTCGTAAACGCTTACTTTAACAGATAGTTGGTACAACTAAGGCTTAGTGGTACTGAGAGTCCCTTGGATTAACTAAAAGAAGAATGTTTTCAATAGTAGGTGGATATCTTTCAAATCTTCATGTACAGTTTTAAATTGTTAATTTCTACTTCTCTTCCAATCTATACATATCTCCCTCCATATATTTATCGATTTAGTCCTATATTTACTTTACCCTACGGGACCCAGCAAAACCGTCTGCACCCAAGAAATCTCGTCATTCATAATTTCGTAAAGTTTCGTGGCGAAGAGTGATTTAAAAATTAAGCCGGTGGAAAATAATATATACATCGATCGATAGTTTGTTTATCTTTATCTTGGACCATGCCATATCATTTGGAAGCCGGTAGGAATCGCGTTACAAGGAAGGAACCCTTGCTACTGCAATTCTACCGGCAACACGATAGCATCACAATTTTTAACTCTCTAGGAGAGTCTACAAAAATTTCATCTGATTGATGTTTGTTGCTTTTAAAGTACCGTACTATCTGTACGCAAACCCTTATATCACAAGATGTGAAACTAACGATAGCTCGTATTTAAATCGCTGAGTGCCATCTATCGCTGTCGAGTGAACTAACGTCCTCGTATATACTCACAGAGGACTTAATAAAGAAAATATGATACTAAGCAGCGATTCTATGTTTTATTCTTTTGAATTTCTCATGATTAATAAGTAGCAAAATGTAGATGAAAATTCAAGGTCAGTACGGGGTCCAAAAAATGGTTAAAGATGAAATATTCGGTGCTCGTGATTAAAAGTAAACTTGGAGCAGTACAAAAGAACCTACATGTTTATAAGCCCCATAGTCGATTAGGTAGGTGGTTCTAGGAAATCGCGTGTAATTGGGTTTTGTGTTTCGTTTTTATGAATATTAAGAACTGGAGTCGTACCACAACCTTTTAAAATGATATTAATTCAATGTTATTTTACTTTTTAATTAAGATTCGGATTCGGGATACGCAGGATACTAGGCAGGCGCAGGATATGGTTAAAACATGTCATAGAGTAACGTGTCTCTTAGTGTTAGTGTTTGTTGAATTTGTTAAAATTTACTCTTGTCTTATAAATATATAGTACCTACACAACTATCGACGAACGACAACGGTCCGAGTGCGCATCGCACTATGAAAGTGAAGTAAGATTGAAATAATAATAGTTTTAATATTACCTTTAAGGATGCCTTGAAACTTTGACATATCAATATTAAATTTTTAGAATAGTTTTTGAATTAGCCTCATACTTGTACTGTAATTTACATGCACTATGGCCTTTTTTATTGTGTGAAAAATCCCCACGGATACCCCGCCCACCGGAGCCGGTTGGGTAGGTAGTGAGGTGAGGTAGTAGTCAACATATCCCTTGTACCTCGGCAGACCCGGGGCTTTCTCTTCGAGATGAATGATCAGAGTGCCTCCCTAATGCAACTCCAGGGCAAGGTGATAAACGTGTTGGTGATGTCTAGGGACACCATTAACATTACCTCGCACCGAGCAACCGAATCCCCCGCCAGAGTTCTCACACGCATGATGGCATCCGCCGTGGAGCGCCTTTGGCGAAAGCCATATTGGCCATCCGCGAAGTGTGGCCCCACTCTGGAAAGGTGCTCCACGAGGCACTTCGCGATAACTCTTTCAAAGAGTTTGCACACCTCGTCGAGCAACACTATGGGCCGGTAGGCGGATGGCGAGTCCGCCGGGCGCCCCGCCTTTCGGATGAGAACCAGTTTCCCCGTCTTCCATAGTTTCGGAAACTGGCCCCGCTCCAAACATGCGCTTAGAAACCCTCGTAGTCATCACCTAGAACTAGGACCCATGCTCGGCCTGAAGTGCCGTTGGGTTCTGGGGCGGTGTTCTTTGCCTTATTCCTGCGCACCGCCAGCCCTAGTTCTATCCAAACGACCTCAGACACGTCATCGTCATCCACGCTGGGTGCCGTTAGCGACCGAGGTGGCGGAGTCATCCGCGGCGGAACACATTCCACCGCTTGTTGTGGGAACAGGAAGCCAACAACTTCTCCGAGCAGCTCTTGCTGGAGACACTGAGTCATCGGTGGGGCCCGGGGGCACAGCTTGTTTCTTATCATGAGGTACGGCCACCCCCATGGGTCCCGTTCCAGTGTCTCCAGTGTACGCTGCGGCTTTAGCCCGCTTTATTGCCACTCGGATGGTCTTTTTGGCCTCCCTGTATTCCTCACGACGTTCCGCCACTCGAAGCTCCGTGTCTGCGTGGCGGCTTCGTCTCCTATGGAATTTAGTCCACCAGCGGAACGCAATCAAGGAGGCCTCCCGTACCCTCGCGATCTCCGCTGACCACCAGTAGACTTGACGCCTCGGACTATAGGGCGAATATAGACGTGTCATGGCCTCCCGGAACCACACCGCCTCGGTATCGGCGATATAGATATCGACAGGCCTATCCGGGGCAGGGGCCCAGGCCTGAACGATGGCTGTTTTCAGGAGGCGATCCTTATCTAGTTCTTTAATTGAGATGGCTAATGGAATATTCGCCTGTGACACAAACATATTACCTATTATGATGGCGAGTGATGTATCATTCTAAGCGAACCAAACCGAATGATAAGTATGACACGAACTACGCGAACACAGAACACACTCTGTGTAATATTACAAGTAATTTTTAACTCTCTAGAAGAGAGTTTTCAAAAATTCAATTCTGCGTTTAACAGGTATCATTCCAAGATAGTAAAGATTCATCCGGACCTGAGCCCTTATAAGGGCGAGAAGTGAAACTGCCGATAGCTTGTATTTAAATCGATGAGGGCCATCTATCGGCATCGTGTGAACTAAAATTAACATCCACAGCGAATGCTATTAATTGTGAATGCGAATTATAATGGTAAAAGCTATTGTAAAGCATATTATTATTGTTTTGATATCTCAGAAGAAATTTACAAATAAACTTAAAATGTCCGAATCTAAAATATATTGTTACGTTGACATTGATTCTTTGAAATTGATGTATTTAAATTGAATATAGGCGTCAATGTGATTATTGAACCTGACTACTTACCTGTTATTTAAAATAAAATTGAATGAACTTTCTTGCACCGTAGCACCCAACTGAGTTACGAAGCTCGAAGTCAAAAAGTTTGTCAAATAGTTTATACTGATTAAAAAAAGTATTAACGTAAATTCATTCACCTCTCTATTAGTAACCGAAATGCAGCCCGCTCTGTCTGTAGTACCAAGAAATGTACACAGCTCAAAGTATAATATATAACTCTACTATCATTATTAGGTATATAAAAACTGAAAATATAGACTCAGTAGCGCCATCTACTACAACATCTACAGCCAGTTACTCTTCTTGTCAAGGTCGTCTTACTGAGAGATACGGACATGCGCAGTAATAACTTTCTTGATATTTTCACTAAAATTGGCAAATCATGACATAAAACATGACACATATCTAGTATAGTTCATTGACACGTTAAGAACATTTCATAATGTTTCATTATCACTTGAGTAATATAACTACTTTATGTCATTAACTACTAGAAATTTGTAAGTAAATTTGGCCTCCAAATTGTCACTTGAACTTCGATACTTAAGCTCTATTTGTTGACGTACAATGATAGACCTAAAGTCATAGCTATATGGTTGACAATACTGTAACGTGTAGGTTGCTGTTCTTATATTTTAGATATTGTAAAAGTAATGATTTAAGATCCTCAATGCTATGGGCTCCTGGTTCTGATTGTCGATGTTCGCATTGTCACGTGTTATGTATACGATCTGCCTAGTTACGTATTTGTGGGTTGTGTCGTGTCGCATTATTTGTGTATCATATAAATCTTATAGGCGTCAATAAAGAAAGTATTAATTAACCATTGGTTTGCCATCTAGCCAGCAAATAAGTTAATTTCAAAATGACATAAAGATGTATAATTATTTCATTTGTATAATATGTGTATAACTTCCAGTATACACGGTTCACGGTTAGTGCATAAAATTACCTTAAATACATAACTAAAGTTTGGCAATTTTTTTGTCCAGCCATGGTCTGCGGGGAACGGGAGTGGAACATAGTGGGGGTGGTAGTGGTTGGCCATTACTTGTGTCTAACAGGGTGATTGCTATAAACGACGATAGGTCTGAAAATGAATCCGCCAATAGGAAAAGTTAGATATACCAAGCCAAAAAAAATATAATACTTTTTTATAAATGCACACATTATACATAGAAACACCTAGATTCCGAGTAGGTAATGCAAATATTATTTTCATGCATACACTTACTTGGACTGAACGTGTGGACCGCGTAGATCATGGGTGTGTTACGTACCAATTTACCTAGCTATACAATTTCGACAGTGGAAACAAAGGTGTCTACTGATGATACGGGAACCTGTTCCAGGGGATAAAGCCTATGTGTTATTCCAGGCTGTTATTCCTGTACCAAATTGCCAGATCCTCTCAGCCGTTACAGCATATAATTGAGTAACAAACCTCTTCGTAATATTTTTTATACCATTTAGGTGGCAGATAATTTATTAACAGTCATTGTTATACAGCTGGCACTTAAAAAGTGAGCATCATTTTTTGCCAAAAACATTTCAGTCTTCCTATACCTACATACATAAAATCACGCTTGTTTTTTACCATAGGGGTAGGCAGAGATCGCGGATCTCCATTTGCTACGATCCCGACATACTACTTTTGTTTCATTCACTCGCATTACCTTTTTCATGCATGCTCCTCGGTTTAGGGTACTCCTGACTTACCCCTTTTCAAACACTTCCCCGATTTGGTCCAGGTATGTGCGCCTAGGTCTTCCCCTTCCGATGGTACCATCCACACTAGCCTATTTATAATCGTCATAAAACCCATTTTCTAGCTTCAACCATTCTTATCAGCTTGCAATAAATTGCTTTGAGTTTAGAATCATGGTTATTTCCATAACAGTTGGTACTAGGAGAGCACAGTCTACCTGTAGTATTCGGTTTATATTATTCACAATCCTTCTGCGCCACTCCAAGCCACGCCTACGAATGGAAGGGGGATCTTTCGTAAATCTCTAGTTTCTGTGTATGAATGAGATGTTGTTTTGGTCTCTATCGAGGTTATGATATCCTTGTACATGTGCGGGTAAAAAATAGTTGCGTCTAGTTTCGGTCGAGTCAACTCGTAAACTATTAAACTAACATGATGGTCGTACGTACGACACTACTACAATTACAACGTTTATTTATTTCAGCTTTTTTTACGGAGTGACTTGTGGGTCTAAATAAAACTGCAGTAAATAGATTTATCTCAAGCTTTATTTACTGAATAACGCCATTACCCAGCGGCGTTTAAGACTTAATCTAAAAAGTAAACATAACTTAACTAGCTTGTCTCATGGGTTGCGATATGGGGAATGGGGATAAATATACTTAGAATTATTTTATAAATGTATAAACATAAATTATACATAATAATGGTACTAAACACTACTGTATTAAGCATTGCTTTTTTGAGTACGAAACAACAAGTTATACTCGTAAGTGTTTTGAAAACGTCGTATGACACGTGAGGTTTGGTCATTATATTGTGCAATAACATCTCGAGTGTAATGACCAACATACCACACTTGTATCATAAATAACTAATGTAATACAACAAAATGATAACTAACAGTGATCTAGACAGAAACAATCAAAGTTGTGTTTCTCCTATAATATATAGAAGCCAAATAAGAGTTCATGGCCTGGAAAGATCCCATATACAATCAATTGATTTCAGTAAGAAATAGGATCGATTGGCGTTATTAATTTATTAGTACTTTAACAATTTTTAGGTTTAGAAAATTCGTCAGGTACGAGTCTTTCGATTCATGCGTCCCTAATACTGCGAGCGTCGTGCTCGTGTAGCTAGCTTTGAATTATTTCTTTCTAATGGTTTACAATTGCTATATAAAGTATGTAGAGATGGTTGAAGTACAGAGTACGTAGTAATTTAAAACTTACCATCAAGCGAGGTGAAGTCAGATTGAGGTGTCCTAAATTAATAAAAATCTACATTGTACAATATTTCGTAACGACGGCTACGACGTAGCAGTAGCGTAGCATTGGCGTAGTCAACGCTACGAGCTACGTATCATATTCACATACATATATGAATTTCGTAGCACGAGTTGACTGAACTAGCCTGAGTCATATTTATATTTGCATCCATTGCCAGTCAGACCTAACTTCAAAACCTCAAATATCTAATAGCTGAATACTGTCATGCAGTCGGATCAGAAGAATGAAGTTATAACCACTAGTTCAATAGCACGGCTGAAAAAATGTTTGCAAAATGGTTTTCTACGTCTTAGCGTAAGTAGCATGCGAAGCTCTCAATCCGGGGGTCAGGGTCCGCTATTTTCAATATGGGCTTGACCAAGTGAATCAATAACTGTACTTTGTGCCCCCAGATGACTAGGAGATCACTTAATACAGAGAGGTGGCTCTCAAAGCTCCGTCCATCGGAGTGAGAGAGGGCTACAGTCATTCTTGTTTGGTTATTTTTTTAATTTTTATCTCTTTTCGTTCCTATAAGCTGATGTCCACGGCTTCACCCGTATGAATGAATACTGGATTTTAAGGAAAGTCACCCTTGTAACTTAGGTATAATAGTAGATTGTATAGCAAGGGAGCAAAATGTTACGGCGGGGGAACTTTCGAATAAAATACTCTCGAAAAATGAAAATAAATAATTATTTTGTTTTATTGCAATTGACCTATGACAATTTTATTGATAGCGACAATACATAGTTGTTTGAATGATTCAGCCAGTGAAGTTAAAGTTGATAAAGAAGATTGCATGTGTCACCGCTTTACTTTTAAAATATATTTTAATACACACGTTGTTGGTTCTAAAAAATCCATTTTGTAAATATTCTAGGATCGAGGATTAAAGTGGACATAAAAGTGTAAAAAGATCCATCAATGGATTTTTGTAATGGATCTTAGTGGACATGGTGGTTATTTTGATCCCGCTTATAGAGAAACTAAAAAAAAATTTTGGAATAGAAGGGATGATCTCAAACATACTAAACATACAAAAGTTGTAAATACGGCACGATAATTTGCAATAAATTGAGGGACATAACTAGTGAGTGAGCTGAGTGAAGCTTACAATGTCGTCCTGCATTCTGTTCTCCTGTTATCAGTACGAATGTAAACACGCTGTGTCTCATTACCGTGTGGCACCAACAGCGCAATTAGATATCACCATTTGACCTCATCAAACCCTAGTACTTGAAATTCATGGGCGCCTTACAAAGACATCAACGAGAAACTTTCCATCTTTATGAACTTCAATTTTAGTATTTTGCCGCTAAAATACACTAAAATACGCGCAAATTTATTATTATATATTATATTTATATATAGACTTATTTTAGGCCTAGGAGTAAGTAGATTTTTTGTGGATATGATTGAATGAGCTATGACTCATAACTCATTTATTCATAAGGGTAATCATCATTCACCGTAATTTTACAATATGTGTGTTATTTAACAAATATGTCTAAACTAATAATATAATTACAGTTTTGAATTCAATATAATAATAAGTAATATAAATAGTAAAAATTTGTATAACAATGAATAAAATATGAAAGTAAAATTACTAGTAGATATGTCTGGATCAGCGCAGTCACAATATTATTTAATAAGTATTATAGTGAAATATGAAAAAGAAAAAGAACAAATTGTAATACATGAGATAATTAAATTAATTATTCTACAATGTTGGCTATATCTTCTCCACGTTTCACATAATAATTAATGATTAATTACAATACAAATTCCATGTCAAATACTTACATTTATAATATCACTGTCAGCTCGTCATAAATTACCAAAATGTGGTAAAACGTAGGTAGTATACTGATACGTGAGTGACCCATTCATATCGTTACCCCAAACGCCTGCTGTGTGACACGGGAGACGGCGCTTAAAACCATGAGTAATAACATTCCCTAGGAGGGTTGAGGCTTTGGCGTAGGTTATCCTCTCGGGCTGGCAATGTCCACAGCAGTCAGTTTTTAAACCTCAATTAAAAGGTATAAAAAGACCGCTTCTAAAGTTCAAACTTCCAATTTGATTGCTATTATTGATTTACAGATGACGACATAAACTGTGTTTATCCATAACGTTACTGTTATATAACACAATTGTTAACTTATCTAACATGTCAATGCGAATATATTCCCACACTGTATAAACTAGTTTCACGTTTAATTATACCAGACTTTAGCAGTAAATTCTGTAATAAAAGAAGTTACCATGACTGTAGGGAAGGGAAACATAAGTATTATACTATTTTTTTAAAGTCTTCTTCGTTTAAAATACAAGGAAAGTATGAATTACGAAGAGCCTATAAAATTAAGGATCAAGACAGACAGAAAGGGACGTAGCGTTGAGGGTTTTATTACAGTACTCGAAAATCAACTTTAAAATTATTGAAGTAAAGTTATTAAAATTAAAACTTGCGTTCCTACGATAATGCGAGAGCATTATTTGTCACGTACCAGCATTATTGCACTACATTTCGATAATTTAAAGGTATTTTTCAAGTACGATAATTTCAAGTTATTTGTGATGGCGCTGACTCTAACCTACTTGTACCCTGATACTTTATATCCACAAGACAATAATGTTATCTTTATTACAGCATGTGATGAAATATTCCAACGATGATCATGGTTCATTAGAGAGCATTGCTACTGAGTATTTTGTTCGAAACATCAAGGATCAGAGGAGTTCCGTTCGCACGTCTTAACCATAATGTTGTGTTCCACTAAAATGAAACTGATTTTGAAGAGAAAACACACGCATGCGTAAGTGCCTGTTATTAAGCTCCACCCATTCATACGTACTGGAAAGAGACAGTCGATAGTAGAAAGAAATAGAACCGTATCTTTGTGTAGGTAGCGTGCGAATAGATAGCACCTTGTTTTGTGTGGGAAATTCTACCTCTTGGTCATTTATTAACTCTTGGTATTCAGTGACCGGAATCAAGACCGTGGCCACCCGGCACCAGGCCTTTTGGCCACCGTCGCACACCGGTTTACCTGTAATAGCTACACTATATGATAATACGAGTAATGATTTGTATTTTATTTAAGTTTATATTTATTTAACTGGTATTTGTGTTGCTGATACTTCATTACTGTAGCAGTGTATGCTCGAAAATGCTGCCACCTTCCTGTAAAACCTCACTCATTGCTTCTCACCAACCTTGCAGACTGTATATTTGTGACATTATATTAGAAAAAACTTTGTTGTGTTCAGCTATATAAAACTCAGAAAGGTTTTCGTAGTAACTACTATAGACCGAAATCAAGAAAGATAGAATAAAATGGTTACTTACTTAGTTAATATTTATTTCATGCCAGACCTAAAAATGTCTTCAATTTGATGTTAAAATATAGTTAACTTTGGGAAACTGTATGGTATCCATAACATGCATCTCTACCAGGGTATCATCAGTGAATAGAGATCGCTACAGGGACGAATATCGAGAGGTACAGATTGTAGTCAGTACTGTTGTTTGAATTCGACAGTGATGAAATTTTCAATAATGTGCAGACATAAATATCTCAAGAATTACGACTAGCATATAGTCCACTAGTGTTACAATAAGCATATTCAAAATTGATTTCAACTCAATATGAGATTACTGCGCGTACAGTGAGCGCAAAATTAAAATAAGGAAATTTTGTTGAATGTAACATAATAATTTCGGTTAAATACATTATAATTCAATTCATATAAATAATAATACTGATCTTTGTATTACAGGAGCTCTCTACATTCGTCAATTTTCTTGAGATAGTTCGAAATTAGTGACGCCATCGCAAGTTTCCTATTCGATACGAAATAAACAGCCATTTCATTGATCAACTTTCATCGATTTGATGCATCGACATATATTCAATATAAATACTAATTATTCGTCAGGTTTTTAAAAAGCCATTAAAACGACTCATATACAGGGTGGAATTTTGTAATGCCACCTGGAAGGGAAAGTACTCTTAATACTGCAGATAGAAAATTTTACTCAAAGGAAACATTCCTTTATTTTTGAAAAGAAACAAAACTGCATTCAACAATTTTTAAAAATTCGCTTGCCGCATCCGGTAATCGAACCGACTAAAATCTGTAAAAGTTTCACCCTGTACTTTTATTGCATAGATCGTTAGGGACAATTATAAGGATGAAATCTCTCTAACAAACTTCATAAATAAAATGAAAGGAAAACAATGAAGTCCTCAATTATTTACAAAAAAATGAAAGAAAAAACATTTAGATCAAAATCAAAGTAGTATTGCTGAAGAAATTGCCGTCGCTTTTTGGAACTACCCGTATTCTTGAAATTTTTCTACTATTATTTTCAGTACAAACCGAGTTGGTGCCTGTCGGTCTCGATATCTCTCTCAATGCCACCAATAGTAAATTGGCATTTTAATGGATAAAATACGTCAGTGATAATAATTATTTATTAATAACATAATTAAATAGATGGATCTTTGAGTAAAAGTACTTTAACTTGACCCATGGAACTTTTAATTTAAGATTTCATTGTTTTCCTTTCATTTAATTTATAAAGTTTGTTGGAGAGATTTCGTCCTTATAATTAACCCTAACGATCTATGCAATAAAAGTACAGGGTGCAACTTTTACAGATTTTAGTCGGTTCGATTACCGGGTGCGGCAAGCGAATTTTTAAAAATCGTTGAATGCAGTTTTGTTTCTTTTCAAAAATAAAGGAATGTTTCCTTTGAGTAAAATTTTCTATCTGCAGTATTAAGAGTACTTTCCCTTCAGGTGGCATTACAAAATTCCACCCTGTATAAATAACTAGCTCGCAGCTCCACCTGCGTTGACTTCTAATCCCGTTACCGCTGCCCCATAAAAACCTTTCTTAGAGTTCAAAAAAAAATAGAAAGTATTGATCCAGCCGTCTGTGAGTTTTACGCTTAGTAACTTATTTTTATTTATATAGATATAAGCTATAAGTACCTTACAAGCAGGTTACCACTAACAAACTCAAACTGAACATAAGCTGGACGTATACGATTTAAAATTTAATTTCACTTACGCATGCTTCCTTACATTCTAAGGCAACTGTCGAAAAGAAAATATATAAATTTACAAATAATCGATTTGAAGACATATTTGTAGACAGGTAAGTAGGGTAGCCAGAGCTCACTGGAGAGGTTTTGTGTTGTCGGTGGGAAGACTGAAAACCCCTTCTTAATCTTCTGCACTGACAGCACAGAGACTATAAACTTCTCCTGCCTCCCCCCTATTTGGTCGGCAGCATGAACTTAAGGCCTCTGTTGTTGCAAACGTCCATAGGCCACGGTAATGAGAAGCCTCATTACTGTGGCCTATGGACGTTTGCAACAACAGAGGCCTTATGGGAAGCCATCAGGTAGGCCGCGCCTTGTCAGAGATATAAAAAAAATTAATCGAAAATCTTATTTCAAGATCTGTTTTAAAGTCTGTTTGTAACGCACCGGACACTTCACTAAGTGAGCGTTACGACTTTACACATTATTCTGAAAATAAAAACTGTAGTTCATCCGTTAGATAGCCAATATCACAAATACACACACATGCACATAGACACGTGGAACTTATAACGCTCCGTCGTCGTTGTTACGTTGGGGTTAAATAAACTAAGTAGTAGGTACATATTTCGTTTCTATGTCAGTACCTGGACCGTAACTGTATATCTATAAGGATACATATGCTTTAATTTTGCCGAAACAGTACTAGGAATACATAACTTAACAGGGAGTAGAGTTGAGGCTATTTAAACGATAGATAGGAACAATTATATTGACTCCTGGACGTAGAAAACATTTGTTAGTTTTCAAACTGAACTTAGGACTGAGGTAAAATGAGAAGCAGAATAGGAAATCATCTGCAGGACTTAATTAGTTACGGAAAAGGGTGGACGGTACTGTTGCAAACAATATATTTTACAAGTCTTCATTAGATAATATTACATTTACATCAATAAGCTGTTGTCCAAAGAATTTTTGAGGAGAGACGGCCCGATAACCTAAACTGTGTAAGTGTTTCTGCGCTCAACAGCTAGTTCTACATAAATAATCTTCAACGACCACGAGAAGTTAAAAAGACTATAATTTACAACTCCATCTTATTCTACTCTCTATCTTTCTAATCTTATTATTTTTCATAATCTTATTCTCAATTAAAAGGAACTTCAAAAAGCGGTACAGAATTGTCTCGACCTCTTCGATTCATTTTTATTATCTATCAATATTAAAATAACACAGATACTTCAATGTTTTAATAAATGAGAATGAGAGATAAAATATACCAAATAATTCCACGAATTTCCATATTCCAACAAATTTACATACATTAAAATTTTCACAAATTGTAGCATTACCGCACTGCTAGGTCTATCTAACGTAGTAGTTCTACATAAGCACTAAATAACCGCTAGATGACCGGGACATCATAAAACTTTGAGAGCTAAAACTGTTCACATTTTCTCTATAGGTAATAAATAAGCACGAGATAGCACGTGTGTGGACAAACGGTCTAAGTCCAACACGTCAGACTGACTAGGTTCTTTATCAGCAGAACAGCACATTCATCTCATGCAGTTCTTTTAGCTTACAAACATTATCACTTCAGATTCTACTGCAACTAACATACGTGAACATACTCTTCAGCTCTAAAATACCTATACTTTGTAAAATGTAGCTTGGGTCCTATGACAGCTGTCAGTGAAATCCCGCACATGAAGTCTTGAATTTTCTAATAATGAATGTAGTAGCTGTCAATGTCATACTTTATGGGCATACCGAGCTAATTAGTGATGGGCGATGAATCATCGTGACCACATACTATAAACTATCCATATTTTGAATAAAGCTTAATTTAAAATTGAAATTAATATAAGAAAAAAATAATTAGAATTTAATCTTATTGCTTAGGTATTTTAATATCATGATAATATTTATATTTCAATATACTTGATCCTAAATAATATTGAGTAAATAAAATCCTACATTCAATCCATCAACGCACTGAACCTGTTTTTGGATTTTGTAAGAAGACACGCCGCGTTTGGCTCTTGGGCCATGATATAGGCATAAGATACGCGCGCCAACATCTTGTTCGATATGAACTTCCACTGATCTACTCCACTCATTCTCATCAGTACGAGTGCCGACGCCTTGTATGCTACGTATATTCCGTTCTCATTACAATTAAATACATACATACAATTAAATGAAACCTAATTGTATGTAACATGCATTAATAATAGCTTGTAGTATCGATATTTTCATCGAATTTCGGACATCCCTATGAACCTCATTTTGACATCTGTCATAGGACCCAAGCTATATTTTACAAAGTATAATTATAAGATTCATCATCATTCGAAGACAACTATATTCGAAGCACTCATCTCTGGAGTCAAGGGACCGCACCTTCTGGGTCACCGGGTCCATATGGATCTAGTATAGAGTTTAAAAAAGAACATATTTATCAATTCAATTGTCGCGCTAATCAATTACTACGCAGGCGGTTCCTGCAGCAACAGCTAGTGTGAAGTAATTGTAGGAATTGCTGTAGATTATGTTAACATAAACGCAGTTATGTGATTTTATTTTGAATAATTACAATGGCATGCAAACACGTGCTACTATGTATACAAAGTAGTAATAATCCATGCAAATCCTCCGCACTTGTTGATCTCCTAGTCGTCCAGCCGCGTTATTTCACTTATTGATTCGCAAGCTCTGCAGTACGACAAGCGCGCTCTCCGTCTTACTACATAAGCAATTCTAGACAACATTTGGTGGGATTTACGTCAGTAGTCTATGTCAACAATAAACTTTGCAACCACACAGATATTAATGACTATTTTCATCAAATGATTACTTATCTTTAACAAAATAAACAACCCAACTATTAAGTAAATTAAAACAAAAAACTGAATTAAAAGAGATTTAGTGTTTACAATATTTATAAGAGAAAGCATTCCCGTAGTATTAGAAATATTATTTTTTACTGAGTTAAAAAACAGTTTGTGCAATGTAATATGTATGTATATGTAAAATAATATTAAATTTGGTGATATTGTTAGAAAAAATACATACTTTAGAAAAAGTATTGGCTCGTGAGGGATTCGAACCCTCGACCCTCGCGTTATTAGCACGATGCTCTAACCGGCTGAGCTAACGAGCCCTTGTATTGAGTGCTGAATTTTTGCTTCAGTATCTCCTGTTTTCACCTAAACCGACAGATGCCTATACATAAAATAAAAGTACACATCTCGTGCACTCGAGGCTTGTACGTGGCCCCATCTTTTCATTTGATAAAGTTTTGTATAACATTCAGCGGTCGCCGTGTGCACAAATATTAAACTCATACAAGTTCATAGAACTTCTACTTACAAGCAAAAGGAAGTCAAAGCAGCTATTGCGGCGTGTTCGGCCGAAAGGCACTTTTTGTGATTTTTATTGCTTTTATGGAGTTTTTTTGCAACATATTGCTAAACAGGTAATTAGACTGGCTCCCTGTCCGCACCAGTTCACGCAGTAGCTACGGACTCCCCGAGAAACGTAGCCAATTTAAGCGTCGGCTTTTTCTAACTGGAAAAACATCTATATCGCGATACAGATATTCTTCTAATTGTAGCTTAATGGCTGAATGAAACTTTCAAGTGATCCAACTATAATAGAGAGGATACTAAAACCTTAATTTTCATGAAGTTTTTGTAAAAATAAAAGGCTTCTTGATTTTTTAAAACATCGGTTTGCTAGTGTTGTTGTAGTGTGCGTATAGCCGCGACATCTGTTACAGGGAGGCTGTACTGGGAACTACCGTGTTCCTCTCTACAGCTTCCCCCACCCTCCGCACTTCACGTAGATTGATTGAACTCATCATACTGTACGATGTTGGAATGTATTATACACATAATATATATCGAATAATTACCAACTGCCAAATATTCTATCTAGTAATAAGTAAAGGAATTAGTTTTTGAACAGTTTGTACATTTTTTTATTCAGCGTATTCAATGTCATTCTAATCTATAACAATTATATTGTTTTTTGAAAAATATTAAAAATGGTACGTCTATTATTCAAAATTATAGTTTTAATTTACATAATATGCATCAAAATAAATTGTAATAGTATTTTGTTTCTTAATGATCATGTACGATTAGGATTGTTTGTTTTTTTAATGTAAGTTTCGTAAATGACAGTGTATTTCTTAATGAAACAATAGTTATACTACGTGTTTTTTAGTTTATATTAAACTTAGTTTTTTTTATCTTTTTCTTACGTTTCAAATACTTAATAAATAAATGCCATATTTACAAAAACCTAGCAGTCGGCCGGTGGTTAAAATTTGTCCATTATTAATTTAAAAGTTATAAGTTCGAACATTATTTAAGGTACACGTCGCGTTTCCATCAGCGTCCAGTACCGTGACCGAAACATAAGGATCCAAATGCCTTAATTTTGCCGAAACAGTACTAGGAAAACATTACTTAACAGGAAGTAGAATAAGGAGTATTCAAACGATAGATGGGAACAATAAATTGACTCCTGGGCGTAGAGGGCGCTTGCTTTCAAGGTGAATATTCGTCGGACAAACGTAAAATGAGAAGCAAAGTAAAAAGAAGAAAGAAGGTGGTCGGTACTGTTCCAATCAATAAATTTTACAAGTCGTCGATAGATATCACAAAATATAGTAATTATAAGCCGTTGTCTTAAGGATTTTCAATAATTTGGTACGGAGATAGGTCAATTGCGATCAACAACTAGTTCTAAATAGAATAATCTTCAACAAACACGAGAAATTGCATATTACAATCAAGTACCTAAGAACTCTCAGACTTCTTCTCCATTAAAAAGAATATCAATAATTCCATAGATCGCGTAGCATTACCTCTCTGTTAGGTCTATCTAACGTAGGTAGTAGTTGAATATAAGCACTAAATACCCACCAGATGACCGGGAGATCATGAAACTTAGAGAGCTGACACTATTTACACATTCTCTATAGATAATAAATACACACGAGGTGGCACGTGTGTGGGTACATGGTTTAAGTCCATCATGTCTGACGCGAGTAAGATACGCGACCAGACTCTCCAGCTCTAAGATAACAACTTAAAATATTCATCATCATTCGTAGACAATTATGTCCGAATCCCTCACTCCACTCTTTCAAGCCCAGGGGCCACTCTGGGTCACCGGGTCCTACATAAAGTATTATGAGTGTGTAAAAAACTCTGTGTGGTACGAATGTGTCCAAACCCTTTGTTATACTGTTACGCTTAAAATAACTAAGTCGATTTTGATAAAACTCGATATGAATATAGAATAGTTTTTGAGAAAGAACAACTATTGTCTCGCTAACCAATTACTAAGTAGGCGGTGCTAGGACAATAGTTAGTGTGATGTAATTGCAGCAACTCTTGTCAATTGTAATGATTTTGAAAAACGGCAATAGAGCCACGTGCTAGTACGTAAACAAAATAGTAATAGTTCGTAGAAGTTCTGCGTACTCATGATCTCCTGGTAGTTGAGCCGCGCTATTTCACTTATTGATTCGTAAGCTCTGCAACACTACGAGCGCGCTCTTTGTTTTACCATATGAACCATAATAGTGGTTTAGAACGGCATAAACGGTAATCAAAAAAAATTGTAGGATTTCTGCAAGTCAGAAGTTTAGGTCAACGATAATCTTTTACAACCACTTAGATATTAATGTCTAATTTCATCATATACTTAAATAAACCAACAATTTAATGCATTTGTAAAGAAATTGAATTAATAGAGACATAATTTTCATAATTTTAACGAAATATTCAAGTTCCTTTAATAATTTCCTTTTATTACTGATTTAAAAACAGTTTATGCCACTTTATATATTATGGCGGAACTGTAAGAAAAAATATATATTTAGGAAAAGTGATGGCTCGTGAGGGATTCGAACCCTCGACCCTCGCGTTATTAGCACGATGCTCTAACCGGCTGAGCTAACGAGCCCTTGTATCTAGTGCTGAATTTTTGTTTCAGTATCTCCTGTTTTCACCTAAACCGACAGATGCCTATACATAAAATAAAAATGCACATTTCGTGCAATCGATGCTTGTACGTGGCCCTATCTTTTCATTTGATAAGGATTTGTATAATATTCTGCGGTTTCCATGTGCACAAATATTAAAGTCTTTCTGGTACGGCTTGTTAGTTTTTTTTTCACTTTACTAGTAAGTAAGAAGTATTTTTGTACCTTTCTTGTCTAATAAAGAATTAAGTGCAACATGAGACGAACAGGAGACCCCGGGTTTCTACGAGGACGGTTTGAATCATTAGTGATTTCATTTCTATTATATATTGATGGATATAGTAACTTGTACAAAACAATACAAGTTTATAGAGTTTCTACTTACAAGCAAAAGGAAGTCAAAGCAGCTATTGCGGCGTGTTTGGCCGAGAGGCACTTTTTATAATTTTTATTGCTTTTTCAAAGTTTTATTGCAACATATTGCTGAACAGGTAATTAGACTGGCTCCCTGTCCGCACCAGTTCACGCAGTAGCTACGGACTCCCCGAGAAACGTAGTGAATTTAAGCGTCGGCTTTTTCTAACTGGAAAAACATCTATATCGCGATTCAGATATTCTACTGATTATAGCTTAATGGCTGAGTGAAACTTTCAAGTGATTATATTATATTAGAGAGGATACCAAAATCTTAATTTTCATGTTATTTTTGTAGAATTAGAAGGCTTCTTGATTTTTTTAAAACTTCTTTTTGCTAGTGTTGTTGTAGTGTGCATATAGATGCGACATCTGTTACAGGGAGGCTGTACTGGGAACTACCGCGTTCCTCTTTACAGCTTCCCTCATCCTCCGCAATTCACGTAGATTGATTAAACTCATCATACTGTACGATGTTGAAATTTATTATTTATATGCTTTATGCTGTTTTTTTTTTCGATTTATAACTTCGTGGTGTTTAAGTAGCATTTATATAGCGAAATATTAAAAATATACGTCTCTGGTTTTCTAAATATAACATAGCCTTATATTGTATGCTGTGTTCGCATCAAGTAGAATACAATCACGCTATGACTTTTGTTAACTGCGATATAAGATGTATCACAGGACGTATTCAGTTTTGTGAACAAAAAAAATATCGAATAATTACGAACTTCCAAATATTCTATCTAGTAATAAGTAAAGGAGTTAGTTTATGTACAGTTTGAACGTTTTCATATCCTACATACTGTATCTATGTATTTCAAATAGTTATGCCTTTTGTAAAAATAAATGAACATTAATATTAACTTTAATGCACAATACAAAAAAATAGTCCTATTCGAAATTCATAAAGGCAAAGTTTAAAAAAAATAATAATTAAATAATTAATAATTCAATTTGTTTTTTTTAATCTATGGCATGTGAGAACGCTCCTCTACGCATTTGCATCTGCTCGAAGATGTTCGTGACTTAGGATTCCTAAAAAAGCAGGCCGTACGTTGCTGCAACCCTTCGGTACCAGTCGAAAGCATCTAGTAGGTTTGCGGGGTCATTCTTTCATTATAATATATAATATGCCGTCTCACCCTCCTACGTGCCCGCAATTATCATAAAGAGGGATTGAAAATTTTAACTTCACCTATAAATACACTGACGGACTCATAAACTGCATCAAAGTAATAGACGACTTTGAAATAAATATTTTAACCAAGTATGCATACTTTCTATACAGATTTCAATTGAAACCTCTAGATTGGTTCGTGAACTTTAAAACAGCGTAGGGTCATATCTTTAAGTTTAAGTTTATGTACCTTAAGACTTTTTTTGAAGAAAAAACAGAAATTTAAGAAAAATTGGTTTAATTAAAAAATTGGTTTTAACAATAGACACAAACTTTATGCAAGGGTTTATTTGTGTTTTAAGAAGGTGTATTACCCCCACGTGCCCTTATTACGGATTCTAATCGGTTCCGCATAGATTTTATAAGGGTTTTTAAAAGATCTTGCGGAATATTAATAATAATAATAATAATAATAATCATTTATTTCAGGCAACATGAGAAAAGTTACAGTTGTTATAAACTTATTCTACGGCCCATAGATATATACCTTAAAACTAAGAATACATAGAAATATATTACAAAACTTGTTAGTAAATAACGACCTATGTTAGTAAGCACTTCCTACACACTAAGTCTTTGTGCGTTCCTGTGGCACTGGTCCGCGGAAGCGACGGAACACCACCCCCTGTGGCCAAAAGTTCTCGTTCATAACGAGGTCCAAGTAACAATTGGGTACTCGCACCACGAACGATAAAAAGTTAACGTTGCGGCGCGACTCCAACAGCTGCACTCTCGGCGTGTATTTGAGCTTTTGGCGCACGTACTCCACGATGCTCTTTGCCGTCGTCGTGTAGTGTCCCATTCTTCTGAAAGTGCTGTTCTTAGTGCTGCCACTGTCGTGGGCGAAGGGTTTCTCGCATATACAGCTCTTTTTAAATTGTCCCAAACATGCTCGATGGGATTAAGATCCGGGCTGCGTGCTGGCCAATTCATTGTACGTATCCCAACCTCTTCGCAATAATGTTGAACTTGTGCAGCTGCATGCGGCCGGGCATTATCCTGCATTAAAGTAAAATTTTCGCCTATGAATCCCATGTAAGGCACCACGTGATCTTCTAATATCTCTGTTATGTAGCGATGTGCTGTCAAACCCCCTCTATTACCGTTTTGACGGACCATGTCTATGAACACAAGTTCTGTTCGCCCGTTCATCGATATGCCACCCCAGACCATACATGAACCGCCTCCAAAAGGAACACGCTCCTCAATGCAACTTTGAGCATATCGCTCCCCACGTCGACGATAGACTCTTCTGCGACCATCTGCACCATATAAACATGTCCTACACTCGTCCGTGAACAATACAGAGGCCCACTGCTCTTCTGTCCAATTCAGGTGATGACGCGCAAATCTTAAGCGAGCTTGTCTGTGAGCTGTAGACAACTTTGGACCATTTGCTGGTCTAAAAGGGGTGATATCCGCTTCCTTTAACCTTCTTCTTATTGTTCGTGCACACACGTTTCCTCCACGCACTTCATTAAGCTCGGTTTTGATGTTAACTGACGTGAGGAAACGATTTCGCAGGGAAGTTATAACAATAAATCGGTCATCACGACCTGTGGTTGCTCGAGTTCTGCCTGTACCACGTCTCCTCCTGTAAGAACCTGTCTCTACAAACCTTCTGTATATTCTAGAAACCGTAGACTGGTTTAAATTTAAATTTCTACCAATCGTTCGTTGATCCAAGCCCTCCCGCACCAATGCTACAATTTGTGCCGCTTGTTCGGACGAAGTATCCATATTATGGTTTAAAAACTCTCGATGTGTTAAAAAACTAACCCAACAATTATGCTGGTAACAATAATTCAATTGACAAAACAAAAAAAATCAATGAGAATCTATTTAAAACTTTGCTATAAATAACACGCAAATCTGATACTACAAGTAAATTTTCTTTTCCCGGCTATATTCATTTGTTTTACTGCAGTTCTATTTTTAAATTTAATTTTTTTTTAAGATTAAGAGCCAGTCTTTCCATATTTATATAATTTAATCTAAAAAGTTTGCATACTTATTATAAAAAATCGTTTTAGAGTAAACCTGAACTTTGATGCAGTTTATGAGTCCGTCAGTGTATATAGATTATATTATTCATAAAACAATATACCGTAATACGTAATACACAGCTTGTGGCGTCACACAGTACCGACCCGAATAAGGATACGGAATACTTCCCGTTGCCAACACCTGTACCAGGGTATCATGGACATGATGGAGACTTAACATGTGTTTCATTATTGCATACAACATAATATTCAAGAAATGTGTGAACGCAATGAATTATGTCCTGTAATTCACTAGGTTCTTAATCTATTGTATAGTCTTTATAAGGCGTTCAATGTTCTGAGTTTCTTTGTATCGGGTACGACCCACGGGATTATTATTAGAATAACTATCCAATAAGGGATTTTCAGATTTTGGATTTGCTACGGTGTTGGGAATCAGTGCCAAGCATATTAATTTCATTACATTAGAAGGTCATACACCCTTGAAGTATGCCATTCTAATAAAAAAGAATAATAGAAATCATGTGCCGTGGTTAAAGTTATTCATTAATTTGTCTCACACATTTGCTGTGTATATACTAGTATTCAAATGAAAAAATAATTACGTAAATGGAGAGTATTTAGTGCACATACATTAAAAAAACCAATCAAATTGAGAACTTTTGAAGTCTGTTAAAAAAGATTTGGTCTTCACACTTCTAACTGATACCGTCTCGGCGGTTAAAGTTCAGCTATCGACACTGTGAGACCTTTTGCCCGTCCCTGTACCAGGATACCATAAGTATGATATAGATTCAACATTGACATCTCATTCAGAAAGAGAAGCCAGACAATGCTGGAGATACGCCCACCCCACTCCATAAGGCGTGGCTTGGCGGTGTACCACGTGGTAGTTTGTTTATACCTGTCTCGAAAACTTACTACTAGGTTATGTTTGCTTAGTACTGTTGCGGCAAGAAGCATGATTCTGTGCCAGGTAAATGCATGTTGTAGAAAAATAATATGATTATTACAATATACAAATTATTTTTTTTCTATCAGTAATAGAGGAATTGTGCAACATTGACTTAGTAAACAAATTATTATCGAGCTTAGTCGATTACCTATGATTTTCTGTGCCAGGAACAGCACACAATTTTCTGCTAGAGAAATTCTTCACTGTGTTTCACTGTGGCGAGGCGGTAGTGAAAATATTGCGCTTATTGCAAATGTTTGAGTGTATGAATATGAATATTAGCATTGGTCTGGGGTTTTCTATATATAATATGTATATTTTTACAAGAAAATCTAAGTATGCTAACCCATAACACAAGCTAGTTAGGCTGTGCTTATCAGGAACCTAGGTAGCGTTTGGTAGCGAGAGGCGTCCGGGAACAACGAGCCACGTCGCTCGTCTCCTTTAAGTTCGCCTTTGTATAAAATATTTTGCTATGTACAATGGAAAATTAAGGAAAATGAAGTAATAACGCATCTCAGTCTATCATTTAACTTACATATTAGTTTGCTGAATATAGGCTGCTCCCAATGTGCAATAAATTGTTACAGGTAACAATAGCTGGACCCTAAAGCAATATTATGCTATATTATGATCTTTGCACCTAGGCCAGTCACCAACAAGACGCGGTACAGGCTTGTCTTTTTGTATTGAAATGTGAGGTGGCAGTCGCTCAAGTAACGCCAGTCAAAAAAGTGAAAGAAACAGGAATTTCGGGCTCAGTATGAACGTCGGAACGATAATTAAACAAAAACAAACTCACCCAAGCCTTATTACTTTGCACTCACACATCCAAAATAACTTACGCACGAAGTTGACACACGCTTGTGTCTCACACACACACGACGCG
Organism: Pelosia muscerda; assembly: GCA_963691645.1. NCBI lineage: Eukaryota > Metazoa > Arthropoda > Insecta > Lepidoptera > Erebidae > Pelosia > Pelosia muscerda. The sequence goes on along the minus strand of OY829098.1, from coordinate 855,836 downwards.
CGTCGCTCTCACTCCATTCAAACGCAAAATTGTGAATTATAACTTAAAATATCCTGCATTAACTTGCATGCTGCATAAAGAGCATCAATTATTACTTCTTATTCAGTAACAATTTCGAACTTATTATGTTAGAAACCACAAGAATTTTGGCGAAAAGCCAAAATCACACACGTTCATGCCATAAGTGATTTATGCATAAGTGTAGTAACAAAAACTCCAACGAGTTGAATTATAGACTTAAATAGTACAACATACAGTATAAAATGGCGTGGAGCTGTAAATGTATATAAAAGGACCTGGTCGTTTAAAATTTCGGTATACAATCTCTTTCAGTCTATGCACCTCTAGTATAAGTGCCGCGTGATTGTCTGGTCAGTGTTCTGTGTCATTGCGTCACCCATGTGATTCATCGTCGGTGTATTATATAGCATAAACGGATTTTTATACCACTTAAGAAATAAACAATCTCACGACTCATCTGATGGCAAGTGGTCATGGAAATTTGCCACACCAGTCTACTCTAAAACCTTCGGATGCCCTTCTTGGAAAACCCATGTTCCCCATATTGGAGTAAGCAGTTTTGGCCTATATTATCAATATCCACGATTTTTTTCTAAGATGACACTCATTTGAATTATAGTATGTACTAGCGACCCGCCCTGGCTTCGCGCGGCTGCAATGCTGATACTAAATACACTACAAACTGTGAACGTTGTTATAAACTATAGTTTGCAAAACTGAAATAAACGCTTTTGCAAATTAAAAATGCAACTGTAGTAATCAACTGAAAAATTGATATAATTCGGTAAATTCCCGCAATTTTTCAAACTGTTATTTCTTCGAACATATTCATTTAAGTCCTATACTGTAAAGGGCCATATATATTTATATTAAATCAACAATGTATTTAAGGTATTTGATTGTATAAGGATTAATACTGTTGCTTAAAATCACTTCGAAAGTTAGTGATTATTCGTAAAGTATATGACAAAAAAATGATATCCATAAGAGATAGACATTAGACATATACCATCGCGGACTTTTCTGTATACCTTTTCAATGTGTACAATACTTAGTAAATTATAATGATAAATCTCGTAGGGTTCAGCCTGCGTTTGCAATATAAGCGATAAAAATGTAATTATTTACATTACTATTTACAAAAATAACAATATTTCTCCTGTATTTAATGGATGTTATTATACATATAAACCTTTCTCTTTAACCAATCTAACTATTAAAAAAAACCGCATCAAAATACGTTAAGTAGTTTTAAAGATTTAAGCATACAAAGGGACATAGGGACAGAGAACGCGACTTTGGTTTAAACTATGTACTGATTTAGAAATTTCTTACAGTAACAGTATCAGGAAGCTAATGCTACGCGTGCTACGCAATAGCTACTTCGTAGTTACTTCGTAGCAACAAATAGAAATAAATTGGCCTCGCGTTGCATTACACTCGACGTTCATTTCATAGTGTGGTATGTCCTAGATAAGCGGCAATTGGTTGGTCGTTTGGTGGAATAGAATAGATATTGAATGTATTGGATTGGCATATATTTTGCCGGTTATAATATTTATGACAGTTGTCAATGAATGTTATAAAAATTACCATTAGTCTTGGAAAGTTTTTATAATATCTACCTAATAATCATTAGTATCACTTTAATTCCGGTTGAATAAATAAATAAACACTTGAACAGGGGATCTATCCTGCTGCTCCTTCTATAGATGTGGCTTTCAGGTACCCTAATCGTCATCTGACTTCCTAAATTCCAAAGTCGCTTTAATGACAAAGTAATTATGTAGCTGCAGGCGTGATTGCAATATTGTTGTTCAATATTGAATTTAAAAAAAGCTCATTGACTTGACAAAACCGCTATCGATTGGCTTCATGTAGAAAGCTGTGCACATGTGCAAATCACGAAGAACCAAATCAATAACTGTATTTACGTCGCCAGAATACTAGGCGACCATGAAATATAAAGAGTTCACACTGTCTCCGCTAGTATTGTATACATATCTCGGGGAAGGAGGTACACTGTAGGGGGGGCCTATAGCACGTGGCTTTCGCGGGACGCTTTCCCTCCCGCAAGTACAAGTGAAAGTTGCCGAAAATGAACGTGCCAATCCTCTTCGTTTTATGTTCTCCCGATCCTCTGGTAGCGTAACGATAGCAAGTTATTGATTGAATTTGCATCTGTACAGCGTATCAATAAGTTGCTTCGCTACTTTGTTAATTGCTGCAACTTCAAAAAAAAATCTAATATTTCACTATTTTTTAATACATCAAATTATTATTTATCCCACAAGGTATTGGGTTCGATTACATTATTGTCCTTATTTAGGCCCGTATTGTAGAAAGACACTGAGGCTGAAACTCGGTTTTTCTGATAAAAGACTATATAAATCTGTTCTTAAATAAACGACTGGGTGAATACCACCCAGTCGTTTATTTACTAGAGTACAGTCATGAGTCAGCTTAATCTATTATAAATAAGAGTTTATAGCTATCAGTTTTTCTTTTATCTGAATTGTATGTTAATTTTAATGAGGGTGTTGATGAAATAAACCTATGTCTTATGGGTTTCTATAATTAGGTATAGATTAATCTATGATTTATTACCCATGCCTATATTTCGACTTTTAAGTTTTTAAATTTTCGACTTTAATTTATCATAATTATATATTCCCTCGCAACACAAATAAATACCCTGTAATATATTCCTTAATGCAGTTACCTCTAAAGTTATTAACATTAAAATTTAAGTACAATACTTTTAATACCACTTAGTATATAAAAAAGACTAGCACATGATATCAAGAGATAACACAAGCACAACATTCAGTGTACGTATCTATTGTTGAAACACATTTTTGGCAATCAAGATGCCTCGAATGTAATCGGTATCGTGATCTAATTATAATTTGACTATTCACTATGTAAATACTATTTATGATATACATATGTACACACGCACAATGGCCCAAAAAGGGAGGCTAGGTGCGGAAAAAGGAGTCCCAATACGATACATATGTACATTAAAACAAGTGAAATAAAAGTTTGCCACTTGAGTAACAAAGTAATAAACGATACATATTCACAAGTAGTACTTGCGCGAACTTCGGAATTGTTGATCCTTGCACACCAGGAACTAAGACACGACCAAGAGGTTAGAGACATTAGTACCTGTTGCAGGACCTTGTAAATTTCCGCGCGCTATATTTCTGTACCTTTCTAGTCCTGTGCTGTCTTTATCGCACGAATGAACGGGAGTGACTTGAATGAATTGATTCACGCATGCGTGTTTCAAATCACTTCCAATAGAGTGTAGCATAACGTTAAAGAACACAGAAGGGAACGGTTCATGTTCAACTTCAATCTTTACGTTAAAGTTGATAACTTCTATAGGACGCATATTTCTACTCGCTAATGTGAATCTTCAGTGCATAACAGAAAGTGACGAAATGATTTTCCAGTTACCTCGAATTTTCTATATGATTCCAGAATTAATTGAATTTGGAGATAATATTATACTAATACATAGTGCAATTATTTCCATAAAATATTTCACATAGCTGGGCCGTGAATCTATTGAATTTAAAAGTTTACTGCTATGCTTTTCAATTGTAAAGTTAAATAGCATAGTTTAGATTGAATGAAACTAAATAACTAACACTTTCTCATATAATTTTGATGAACGCCTTATAAAACCGAAAATTCAATGTCAGCTTTTGCAATTTCAGTGATTTGTCAATGGTAAATAGTTAGTAGAATTTGGCATCCTGTTATAATACGGTTGGTTGTGGTTCTCAGGAAAGCTGGGACAATGACTGCCGCTGACCTTCAACACACATACAAACATATAATTGCGCCTTTCAATTGACCCCTAGAGGAAACACTACCCCAGAGAAACGTCCGTGAATCAATATTTAAATAGTGCCTTATCAGTAAGACGTTGCTGATGTTTCTTCATTATTGAAGTCATAATTTTTTTTCACTTGTGCTGTACGTTGGTAATATTACGATAAATTACTAAAGAGGTAGGTAAGGTTAGGTGGGTAAAAAGGACCCGATCCTTTAAGCGACGAGGCCGTCAAGCTGAGCGCCACACTGTAACACTGTACGTGTTTGTAATGGTGACCCTCTTTCCTGAGACTTTGCCTTGAGTATACCATCAGGCGGGATGAAGTGAAATTGACGTGTCCTAAATAAAAAAAGCCCGAGCTGTACTTCAATCAACATCACTTAATATTAATATTAAGCACTAATATGTTTCCCTTTCAACAACTTTATAGTGATATTCATTTCTTGTCTCCAAATCAACTCACACCATGTCCTACTCCGCTGGTAAATATCACACCTAAGATTACGACGCCTCAAAAAATCAAAATCAAAATCAAAAATCATTTATTCTGCATAGACCAGTAAACGGCACTTACAAAACGTCAATACAAACAATATTTTATCAAATGCAAATGGACCACCGGTTCGAAACGCGGCCCCGACCTGAGAAGACTCCGGCAAGAAACTCAGCGGGCTTTTCTTTTTTTTTTTTGGTCTATTTACAATAGTTTACTTAGTCTAGATACAAAATTTAGCTGAGTAGCAAGTGGAGTGAACAGTTCATTTCCAGGCTTGTTTATCATCCAAATAATCCTGGATTTTATAGTAAGCTTTTTGACATAGCTTATTTTTTACTAAATTTTTAAACTTATTGATAGGCAAATCTCTCATTTCATAGGGGAGCTTATTAAAAAAGCGTATACAATTACCCTGAAAAGAATTTGAAATTTTGTGGAGTCTACTATCACAGACAACGAGATTATTTTTGTGTCTGGTATTTAGGTTATGCCTATCACAAACTCTTGGAAAGTTTGTAATATTTTTTCTAACATACATCAAGTTTTCGAATATATATTGTGAGATTACGGTAAGAATGCTTATTTCCTTAAACTTATCTCGGAGGGAGACTCTTGGGCCCAAATTATAAATGGCTCGCACAGCCCGTTTTTGAAGAACGAATATTGCATTTAGATCCGCGGAATTACCCCAAAGGAGAATTCCGTAGCTCATAATGCTGTGAAAATAGCTGAAATAAACTATTCTAGCCGTATCCACGTCTGTTAAAGTCCTTACTCTCTTTACAGCATACGAAGCCGAACTTAACCTACTGGCTATTTTTTCAATATGTGTTCCCCACTGCAGCTTAGCATCGATGCTTAAGCCTAGGAACACTGTCGATTCCACAAGGTTCAACCCTTGTCCATTGAGCTGTACATTGGTTTCCACCTGTGTAACATTAGGTAGTGTAAATTTTATACATTTTGTTTTGTTACCATTAAGGCAAAGATTATTTGTACTAAACCAATGAACCACTCTTGAGATTGCGCTATTCACTTCGTCATAATTGTGTAACTGTCTTTTAATTTTAAATATTAACGAAGTATCGTCAGCAAATAAAACAATATTATTTTTATCCCCTACGTAGTAGGGGAGGTCATTAATATAAATTAAAAATAAAAATGGTCCAAGTATCGACCCCTGCGGAACGCCCATAGAAACCACAGACCCTGCTGAGCGTGTACCGTTAACGTCGACCCTCTGAATTCTATTGTTCAAATATGAAGTCAGAAGCTCGAGAGCCTTGTTCCTTATACCATAATGTTCTAATTTCCTGATTAACGTATCATGGTGGACGCAATCGAAAGCCTTGGATAGATCACAAAAGATACCCAATGCATCATGCTTATCCTCCCAGGCCTTATAAATACAATTTAATAATTCTATTCCAGCATCAGTTGTCGAACGTCCCTTAGTAAACCCAAACTGCTTATCATGAAACAATTTGTTTTCACCAAAATGCGCCAGCATCTGCCCCAGAATTAATTTCTCAAATACTTTACTCAAGGTCGGCAACACTGAAACGGGTCGAAAATTAGAGGGGTCTGTGGCGCTGCCAGCCTTGAACAAAGGTATGACTTTGCTATGTTTCATTAAATCAGGAAATATGCCGCTACTAATACAATCATTAAACACAGTTGCTAGGTGGGGAGCAATGACATCAATAATACTTGATACAGTTTTGACAGATAATCCCCATAGATCCGCGGTCTTTTTAATATCAATAGATTTAAAGGCTTTTGTGATGTCGTAGCTACTAACAACTGAGAATACGAAAGTATCCTTACACTTGGGAAATGAATCCGTAAGCAATGACTCGGCGGATGCAGCAGACGACTGAAGAGTTTTTGTTGTTAATAAAGGTATGTTTGTGAAGAAACTTTCAAACTCTGTCGCAACTGCCAAATCCTCCGTGACATGGCGATCATCTATTTTTAAATGGAAATCTCTTACAAATGATGAAGATCTCCCACATTCAGAATTTATTATGTTCCAAGTTGTTTTAATTTTATTCGCAGAATTCGATATTTTGTTTTTAATGAAAATTGATTTTGCCAAGGAACAGGCTCGCTTAAATGTTTTGGAGTAATTTTTTACATAATTCTGAAAAGCAGGGCTGAAATTGTATGATTTTTCAGAATACAGCTCATACAATCTCCTCCTGCTTTTATATAACCCTGATGTCGCCCAGTCGCTGAAAACCGTACGGCTACCAATCGATAATGTTTTTGAGGTAAAAATTCTCCCAAACTCAGTATTGATTAGGTTGATTAAGTTACTATAAGACTCCTCGACATCAGTGTACGAGGGCAAGTGAGGTAGTTTATTCACTATACTTTCTTTGAAACTCTCCAAACGATATTGGTTAATCGGTACAAATTTAATGTCTTTTTTACTAGCCTTACAAATATTTCTTTCACAGGTTATTAATTGACCACGATGATCCGAATGCACGGCATCCACAATAAGTTTGTCGATTGGTCTAATATCTGTGAAAATGTTGTCAATACATGTGGCACTAGCTGCTGTTATTCTAGTAGGTTCCAAAAACATATTAATAAGATTAAAGGACTTAAACAGATTCAACATTTTGTTTTTCTCTATTGGCACTAAGGTATTTTCTAAAATATTGACATTAAAGTCTCCACAAACAATTATTGATTTCTTCGAGTAACGGCATTTAAAAAGCGCTTCTTCCATCCTCTCTTCAAATCTTGCATAGGGCGCGTCCGGGGGACTGTATACGCTTATTACAATGAACTGCTCAAACTCGATACTAGCCATCTCAATCACTCGCTCAATAGAGAGGCTTACTATGTCTTTACGCTCCTTACATTTTATATTCTTATTAATGATAATTAGGGAGCCTCCACGATTGAAATTCTTTCTACTGAACGAGCTTGCTACCTGGTGATTTTTGAAGTTGAACATGATCTGATGGTCTTTTAACCAATGTTCTGTTACACAAAAAATATCTATATTATTCAAGGTCATGTGCAACTCCAATTCCAATTCTTTACCATTTATTAGTCCTTCGACGTTCTGGTGCACCAGGTACAATAATGTATTTCTAGTCTTAAAATTACATTTAGGCTTTAAGACAATTTCATTATTACACAACTCAATTGCCTCAAAAGCCGCTTTAGCATGTCCGCTACATTCGGACGTGTGAGAAAAGTTGCAAGATGTTTTTTTATCTGTTGTCAAGTGATTTAGTTTTTTTTTTGGATATCCCTATCCATACTGTCAGTAACGTCAACGTCACAATAATTGTTAAGCTCAATAGGAGCTGTTATATTAGCCAAATTGGCTATGTTAAATAAAAAGTTGCCCAATAAATTTGCAACCTGTCGCTGTAAAAATTTTGATAGTGAAAAACTATCTCTTGTCAAAATAAAATTATTCTGTAATACAAAGTTACAGTCAAATAAATCTATGTTCCTACCATAGGTAGTCAGTGTATGCAGTTTCCTGTTTATATTATATCTGACATTGTTTTCTGCATCTGTAAGACCCTTACTATAAGGTAGTGCACACAATATTACCTGTTTGACTTGTAGTTTTGTCAGTTGATCATAGAATCTAATGAAATTGGTTATATTTGCAGCACCTCTTCTGCCAATAAATATTACTAGTGTAGTATGTGGACAATGTGTACTAGACAGAACCCTATCAATTATTTGGGAGTAGGAGGCCCCAGGAAACGAATGAGTCATGACTGAATTACCAAATTGGTTCCCCAAATGACAGCCCAGGCCCCTACCGATCTCATCACAATAAACAACTGTCTTGCCCTTATTCAAAGTATGTGTATCTGTTCTTACAGGGCAAGCACCGGTGGATGTATTTCGTTTTGAGGTATTGTCACAAGGGCTACCCATAGAGTGAGGTGTTAGAATTGTTAACTCTTCCCGAGACATGACGGGCAGGGTGGTACAAGGCAAGGATCCTCCCTGGGTTCGATATTCCATCCTTGGATTACCAGGACTCTAGTGCAGTAGAAAAGTACATTAAATCGTAAAATGCATCTCCTCTGCTGCACTAGCGTGCTAGTGATTTATGGTGAGAATATCGAGCCGTACCGTCCGGGCCGGGCTGTGACGTCACGCCTCATGGTGAATACTTTCTCCGATCCATTATTTATAGTATATACTTTCACCCTTTATGCGATAAATGCTTTCGTATTTATATCTTGTTTATGATATTCTAGTTTTTGGACAAACAGATTTACATCACAATTTAAGAACGTATTACATAATCAATATGGTTGAAAATACCGTAAATGGTTAAATTTGATTGATGCAATTGTGTCTATTACGACGCATAGCTTATGCTGCCCTGGTATTAAGATGGATGCAATCATTGGATTTGCGTCCTTCCACCCAGTTGAAGGATGGATCGTGGGTTATTTTGATTATGTCATCAATATTATGAGACCGTCATCGACATTCGAATCGAATATATTGCACTTTCAATTTTAGGTAAGTGCGACGTCTCAAATATATGAAATACTAGCAAACCCGGCGAACTCCGTTTCGCCACCAGATGGCTTCGTTTTATGTAACATTTCGTTTGGTGATTATAAAATGAATATTTTTTTTCCCAAATTTCCTTTGTTATAAACCTCACCGAGCCCGAGACCTTTCCAACGAATGCAAAACCGTGGAAATGGGTTCGTGCGTTCTGGAGTTATAGCATCAGGAAGGAAAACCTGACCTATTTTTATATAGTAGATATGTTTTCATTGAATAACTCAAAAACAGCTTAATGTATAAACATGAAATTCAGCACAAATATATAACAAAACGTAATTAATAATATTTATAATAATTCTGTCATTTAAATTTTTGATTTTGTCACTTTTATAACTTTTAATAATAATATGGTAAATGTTATTATTAAATTAAAAACGGTTTTAAAAGTATAGGGGTAAAAGAAATACAAAACTGTTTGTTGTAAGGTAGATGAGAAAAAATTCAAACTAAAAGGGGGTGAAACTAAAAACATAATAATAATATAATTTAATTTACAACTACTGGGTCTATTACGACAATAGGTAGATTAAAATGCACCAATAGCTATTTATTTATTTAGGGCTCGACAATTTAACTTCATCCCGTCTGATGGTAACATGGCAGGTAAAGTCTTAGGAAAGTTAGTCTTTATCAAGATTGGAACTTGTATCAAGGAAATGCTAGTAAATAGAAATATTAATGACTGACACATTCTCGATGACACTCGTATTTACAGTATAAGTATATATTATTTAAGTAACAGATAATAAAAAACAAACCTGTGCCATCCTAGCATGTGAATATTGCGCGCTCCCTCTCACTCACAGACGAGTTGCAAATAGGGCATGTCCCCTACAATTTATGTTTTCCCGGTCGCCGAGGGGTGTATATTCAGGTTTGACCTACGCGATTTCCCTCTAGTCGGGGGTCTACGAGTCGTAGCACATTGTCGCTACGGTTCGTAGCTGCAGCTACACAGCGGGTTTACTTTCTGTTGCCTTAAGAACTTTAATTAATACTCGCAGGTAATTATGTATACTAGCTATGCCATGTACCTACTTATAATTTGTTGTAATTAAATGAGTATACAAGGTGATTTTATAGTGGTTTCGGAAAAAGAATATTTGGTTTCACACACATTTTCGGTAGCAAAATCGACTGGAAGTTTTAATTTTGAAGAAAAAAAAATTCGCTTTATGTATGGCAATAATGTGCAGGTGAACAGAAAAATGTATGGGACGTGTAAAAAAAAAATTTTTTTTTCGCCAAATTAGGACTTCGTTACGATTTTACTATCGAAATTGTGCCCAAAATCTTTTTTTCCAAAACCATTATAAAATCAACCGGTATAATGCTTATTATCCCTTGTTGCAGTGAATGAAAAATAACTGTAGGTTACTTAGACTGTAGAACTGACTTTAAGTAAGCTCCGCCAAGGTTTTCGGAGTCCTAGCTAACCGATATATTTAATTGTCTTCATAAAACTGTGAATATTTTTCTTAAGAAATTACTCGTATGATTTGTCATCTGAAGGTCTGGAATTTCTTATGATTTGGATATGAGAAATTTCTTATAGTGAGATTATGTTCTACTTTCAAATTTCAACCAGCTTACCAGAATCATTTTGAGAATAATTTGAAACATGAAAGAATTACAATCTTTTCTGGAATTTGAAAACAAACAAATTATCATACAAGAAACGAAATATGACAAGACTTCTATTGAAATTATAAATATAAATTTTCCGTAAATCATTAGTTTGCAAAATTTGATCTTTAACAGTGATACTATGGTATGCAGAATAATAAAGGATGTGTTTTTTCTCAAAATCAACGGGTTATACTCCCTGCTAGAGTTATTGGTTTTTCAAGAATTGAATGATCAGATTTTATGTTTCATCAAAATCGGGCTTGTGAGAATTTTTTGCTATTCCTTATAGTTTCGGCTTTAAGTGGATAGACCTTTTCAAAAATTCACTCGTACACTAATATCATATTGGTTGAAGACAATGGATCTATATATTGATTCTCTATCTTGTCCCCATACGCGTATGACTCACCTATTTGGAGATAATCCAGTGAACTATTTGGAAGCTCACCTTTAACACGTCCATACAAAATATTTATACTTACGATAATTAAACAATACAGATAGTTTAATAGCTCATCATTGGTAAATTAACTGATATTCTCGCAAATGTAGTCAAAGATACAACAAACTTGATGCACTTCCGCGTCGGTACTGGGGCAATAGAACGTTGCAGGAAGCTTAAAAACAATATGCTCATCTTGGTGAGTATGGTGCTGAATACCGTGACCGCACGAGGAGTACATAATGTATAGGAATAGTTTTGGAGTGGTCTCATTTGCACCATTGATTGGCACAATGATGGCAGTTAATTGTACATGTACAAAATACTGGCAATTTTTAAATCTGTTTCCAAACAATTTAACGTCTCGGTAACGATGTCCCCAAATATTATTAGTTTTATTAAATTACCCTGATCCTTGGTAAATGTCTACGTGCTAAACCATTTTGTTTATTTCTCTAATGGTAAATATCAGATAAAGTGCAGTACCTGCCTAGCGAAACATGAACAGATGTCGCTTGGGTAGTTAATTTTGAAACTTCTTATTTATTATGTGGTCCTGGTACTTGCGCGGAATAATTCTAATGTGAAATGTGACTGAGGCGCCTCGTAGCTGCAGTCTGATGAATTAATTACTTGGATGCCAACTCGAAACCTTCGTCATATAATTTTCCTGCCGCTTTCGTTTCCGTCACTAGATGGTGTATTGGTGTAACATTACTCAGTTCTGTTACAGTCTGCAAAAATATCTAAAATTGTAACTCTCGTATTGAAATGCCAAATTTAAAACGTTTAGTACAAAAAACAGGAAATAATGGCTTTTAACTATTATTTATGTAGGACTACATAAGGGCTTCTCTTTCTAAATTTATAATAATAATAATAATAATAATAATAAATCCATTTATTGCACGAAACATGGTTAGTTATAAAGGTGTTAAATTATTATCATGGTGTACAGCATGTCTCACAGAAATTTCCGCATGCAACATTGTCTATAAAATTTATAAATTTAATTTAAAACTAGCGGCTGTGACAATTATTGTGGCCAAGGAATTGATTTAAATATAAAAATTGAGGCAAACATGTCAAAAGTTAAAATGAGTCAAAATCAAAATGTCGAATTTATATTGAGACAGATATTAAATAAACATGAAAATTTAAGCAAACATGTCAAAGTTAATATAAGTCAAAATCGAGATGTCAAAATTACAAAATATGTCATAAATGTTAGGAGCAGTCAACAAGATTAAATTATCGTAGCAAGCAATAGTACAATCATAATAATAAAGGATTTTCAGGGATCTTGTCAATGTTGTTGAAACTTCTTTATGGATTCTGTTCTCCTGGTACTGGTGCGGATATTAAACTTTGCGGATTCCCTTAGTTACTACGTCGTGCTTTGATTATTTTAAATCTACCACCATATTTGGGGTAAATATACGAAAACTTCAAGGAATGGGTGTTAAATACTGTAGAATAACTTAATAATATATTAATATTTAAGATAGATTAATGCCAAGTTTTTTTCTGGATAAATAAATTAAATAGTCATTTAAAAATTTAACTTGAGATTTTACGAATATTATTAAAATTAAAATGCGTAGCTATTAAATAGACAATCATTGTGTACACTGTGTCACTACATAGTGTTTGTATACAATACAAAGTTCTGGCTAGTTACGGGTGCACTTCAGTTCAGTTTCGAGAAGTTCCACTATTTATAGCCTACGACTATAGCACATTGTTACATGTCACATATAAAGACAGATACGTCAAGCCTCTTATGACTTTTTTTAACGATAGAATTTTTTCAATAGTACAAATCGATAGAGTAGATAATTCTGAATCCGATGATGTTTATAACTCATTTTCGCCAAAATGTCCCTTACGTTAATTGATACTTCTGGTATCGAACATACAATGTTCTTATAAATGCATTGAATCCTTAGGTCGACAGTAGTCGTAAACTCCCGTATACTGACTGCTATGTAGCGCCTCTACGGGAAATCGTAGCCCGTAGCTCGATGTACCGTAGCGTGAACCGTAGAACGTATTTCTATTTTTTTTATAGATAGCTTTGTAATTGTATGATGAGCAATACAATGGCAAAAACTACTTCAATACTTACCGGCTATGATTATGTAGAGCGGTGAAGTAAAAATTTAAAATGACAATCGTTTTTTATTACTAAGAACACATAAACCAAAAGATTTATAATTAATACATCTATTAAACTTGAGTATGGATAACGTGCTGCTGGCACTGTGTGGCATTTTCTACCGAACGAGTTACGATTAAAGCCTATAATTCTTGTCTGTAAGTTGTAGTTAGTACTTGTTAGTACAAAAAGCGACAATAAAGAAAAGTGTATCCGCGAGCTGTTATTGTAAAATGAACTCTCGGAATTGTACCTTATGAAGTGAGTGAGAACTACTATATGTTTGTCGAGTACGTCTGAGAAATTATATTGAGGATTTATGTGAGACTCGGCATTTGTTTAAGCTGCTTGTTATCAAATAACGTGACTTGTAAAGTGTTAATATTTCAGAATGTGATCACCACCATCCACATATAATAAACATCATGATTATCAACTTCATCACGATCATCGAAACATTCGTCATTTAACTCATCACTACGAGGTATCCGTCGGGGTGACGTCAGATAGATGTGGGGTGTAGGCTCTGACGTCACTCATCAGTTCTGGTGTATGTCATTGGGCGCTTTTAGTGAACAGTTTGTATGTAAAAATCATTTTAACCATCTTCCATGATAAATGCATGGTTATAGGTTGCAAAAATTGATCAAGCAAACAATAAAAAATACTGGTACTTTTTTTTTATACTACGTAGGTGGTAGACAAGCATACGGCCCACCTGATGGAAAGCGGCTACCGTGGCCTATGAACGTGTGCAACACTAAGGGTGTCACACACGCGCTGCCCACCCTGAAGGTAAGGGGGGAGAGCTGGGAAGGGGTGGGGAGGCTAGGAAGGGGAGGGGAAGGAGGGGTATAGTGAACTCTGGCTACCCTACTTACCGACGGGAACACAACACGATGGTTATTATGACCGCGGTCTTCTGTAGGGCGGAGGTACTTCCCCAGTTGGACAGCTCATTTCGGACGGGAGATACCGTCGTGTCCTACCTCCGTCAAACGTAGTGTTTCATTTTTAGAAAAAAAAAAAAACAATAATATTAGTAATTTTGTCTTACATGTATCATAGTTATTAAAAACTCAATGCATACTGTAAAAAAATTACCACAATTATTTCACCTGAATTCATTAGTGAATTTCAAAAAATATAATTTAATAATTATTAAATTGCGAACATTTTTCTTAAGAAATTACTCGTATAATATGACTTATCATCTAAAGGTCTGGATTTTCTTATACACTTTAAGAAAAGGAATTGAAATTAGAACGAAATTAAAAGCGAGATTATGTTCTACTTTCAAATTTTACCAGCTTACCAGAATCTATCTGAGCATGATAAACACGAAAGAGCAACTCTTTTCTGAGATTTCTAACAAAACATATTATGATACCAAATGTAGGTTCATATGTTACATATGATTTTATTTAAGTATTACGACTCGTTTCATTTATGTAAGACTATAAAGGATGTTTTCTTTTTCAAAATCAACGGATTCAATCCCCATTTAGAATTATTGGTTTTCCAAAAATCCAACGATGAGGTTACATAAATATTTCATTTAAATCGTTTTCTCTTAATTATCTTATGACGTCACCATATTTTGATGATATTCTCACAAATGTAATCCAAGGTACAACAAACTTGATGCACTTCCGCGTCGGTACTGGGGCAATAGAACGTTGCAGGAAGCTTGAAAACAATATGCTCATCTTGGTGCGTATGGTGCTGAATACGGTGACCGCACGAGGAGTACATAATATATAGGAATAGTTTGATAATAATAACAGTTAATTATTGTGCATTATGTAGAGCACTGTTTCTTATCTTGGAGATAGTGCTGCCGATTTTTAAATCCGTTTCCAAACAATTTTACGTCTCGCTAACGATATTTTATGATATTGTGTATATTATCTGCATGTGGCTGTCTCCAAAGATTATTAGTTTGGTAAATGTCTACGTGCTAAACCATTTTATTTACTTCCCTAATGGAAAATATCAGATAGATGGCAGTACCTGCCTAGCGAAACATGAACAGATTTCGCTTGGGTAAACTTGTAAGCTTCTTATTCATTGTGTGGTCCTGGTACTTGCGCGGAATAAATCTAATGGGAAATGTGACTGAGGCGCCTCGTAGCTGCTGTCTGATGAATTATTTACTTGTGATGCCAATTCGAAACCTTCGTTATATAATTTTTCTTCCGCTTTCGTTTCCGCCACTAGATGGTGTATTGGTATAACATTACTCTTTACTTATAGTCTACAAAAATATTCACTCATACTGAAATTCCAAATTTAAAACGTTTTGTATCAATATAGATAATAATAACTCTTAACTATTATTTATGTCAGACTACATAAGGACTTCTCTTCTTAAATTTATTATAATAAAGGATTTTCAGTGATTTCGTCAATGTTATTGAAACTTCTTTATGAATTTTGTTCTCCTGGTACTGGTGCGGATATTAAACTTTGCGGATTCTCTTAGTTACTACGCCGTGCTTTGATTATTTTCAAATCATCCACCATATTTAGGGCAAATGTATGAAAAATTCAAGCAATGTGTGTTAAATACTGTAAAATAAGTTAATAATTTTAATATATTGATATTTAAGATAGATTTATGCCAAGCTTTTTCTGGCTAAATAAATTTCATAGTCAATTATATAGAGTTGAGTTATTCGTTCTGTATAGAGCGCATTTTAAGTGTGGGTGACCACAAAGGCCGCTGAGTTCTTTGCAGGATAATTTTGACCAAGTCGTGGCGATACCTTCAGGCAAAGCACTAGGCTTGTGTCCTTACTGATTTTGGTCTATTTATTTGTGGAGCAAAGTAAGAAAATAAAAAAGATAGATGGCGATGATAGGTGCACCACTGCCTACCCCTTCGGGGATAGGCGTGATATTATAAAAAAAATGGCGAGCTAAAAAAGACATACTGCGCATGTGTCACGTTGCGAAATAAGAAGTGACATTTCTCGCCTCGACAACTAGGAGATCATAAAGCCTTGGGAGCAAAATAAAAACTTGCGCATGGCATTTGAAATACATTCGTGAAAAATAAAAAATCAATATTGTAGAGTCACATCCCACTTTAAAAAGGTAGCTGAAACCATCTCTGAAGTTGTATATAGTGACAAAATTCGAGCTCTAATGATGTAGGAATTGCAAGGTTAGGTCAGTAGTATGAGATGTCGAACTTTAAGGCTCTCTACGAATGAATACCTCGCGCATGCTCAGTCAATTGCCACGCCTTCCCATGTGTGCGAGTAAGAAGCAATACATTAGAAAGTAATAGAAATAAGGTTAACCACGCTCCTATAGCATAGCTCCTAGCTACTTCTGATTGCCTGGTACACAATGTTCAGAGTACGGGACATGCAATGTAAATGCCGATGGGCATTCCATCTGCACCTCATAGGTATCATGGTGAATGTTCTGATGAGCTCTTCCAATTAATCCCACCCTCTCCGTTCCTACACAGGACAACACGTGCAGAACTGTACGTGTTTGCAATGGTGACCCTAATTCATAAGACTTTACCTTCAGCTTATCATCAGGCGAGGTGAAGTCAAATTGACGTGCCATAAATAAAAAAAGGGAAAATAGTCAATACTTAGCTTGTGTTAGCCGGTTAGTTTTAGTCCATTTATAAAGTTGAAATAACAATTTAATAAAAAATTTAAGCATTAATTATACTTTTTTTTATTCAATTTCGAATGCTTTAGACGTGACCTTCGTAGCTCGGTTGTACAGAGTACTAACGCTGAAACTGTTCTAGTCCCGTCTAGGCAATCAGAACAATCTGTTTTTTGATTAATGCATATATGAATGTATGGTATACGCAATACCTATAACAAAAATGCATAATTTCAAAACATTGTACGTCGGTCTTTTGATTGATTTCGCGGGTGGGTCGCTAGTGGATCACGCCTCCGATATCCGGTGTCCTCTTTCAGAAATAATGTCGGTCTGTTTGACTGTTTGTGCAGGGTAATCTGCTATAAGGCTGATTTTGACAGGATTTTTGTAGATCGCTGAGGTTATAAGGTGTAACTTGGCTACCGTATAAATGCTGAACTGCAAATCCAACTCATACGTCAAAGGGCGTAGATTCGGTTCCCGCTTAGTGCAAATATTTGTATCCATTATTATGGCTATTTGCATTGGTCTGGTCATTCCTTAGAGATCACGATAAGCCATCGGTCCCGAGTGTCATATGGACATTACGGCTTGTTGAAACTATAAAGGATAAAAATAAAATTGTTTTATTTGCTTATCGTCAACAATTCGTTGATATTTTAAATTAATAGACATTTAGACAATTAGTATGACGAAGTGAATTGCGCAATCTCAAGAGTGGTAGACTGAGATCTCAGATCAACAGGTTCAATTACCATTTAGAGTTATAGGTTTTCCAAAAATCCAATGATGAGGTTTAATGTTTCATCAAAATCGTTTTCGTGACTTCTTTGAGAGATTTTGGCTATTCCTTATGGTATCAAAGGCCACCAAAGCCCTTTTCGAAAATTCACTCTGTATACTCCAATATCATATTGGTTGATGAGAATTAATTTGCATTAATTCACTTTATTGTCCCCATACGCGCACGAAGGACCTATTTGGAGATAAACTAGTAAACTATTTGGAAACTCACCTTTAACACGTCCAAACATAACATTTATACTTATGATAATTATACAATATACAGATCGTTTAATAGCTCATCAATGGTAAATTGACTTATGACGTTACCATATTTTGATGATATTATCACAAATGTAATCAAAGACACAAAAAACTTGATGCACTTCCGCGTCGGTACTGGGGCAATAGAACGTTGCAGGAAGCTTAAAAACAATATGCTCATCTTGGTGCGTATGGTGCTGAATACTGTGACCGCACGAGGAGTACATAATATATAGGAATAGTTCCAGAGTGGTCTCATTTGCACCATTGGCCATTACAATGATAGCAGTTATTTGTGCATTATGTAGAGCATTGTTTTTTATCTTGGAGCTAGTGCTGCCGATTTTCAAAGCTGTATCCAAACCATTTTACGTCTCGCTAACGATACTTTATGATATTGTGTACATATGCCGTATGTTGCGTTTCCGATTATTAGCTTTATTAAATCACCCATATCCTTGGTAAATCTAGATGTTTTTTCATTTCGGACTAGCTGTTGCCCGCGTGGACTTCTGATCCTGTTCCCGCTGCTCCATTCCGAGCATTTTCATATTTGTTCACCTTTTAAACCATTTCTGGACTTCCATGAATAAGACCAAAATTAGTCAAATCGGTCCACCCGTTCTCTAGTTTTAGCGAGACTAACGAACAGCAATTCATTTTTATATATATAGACACGTCAATTTGACTTCACCCCATTACAAACTGTTACAACGGTGGCACTCAGCTTGACGGCCTCATCAGATGCTTTTTCACACCCCGTTTAAATGACCTGGGACTGTAGGAAGAAGGAAACACGTGAGCTGGCAAGGAATCCCAAGACTTAATGGTGCGGCAGAGGAAAGACTCACCGAACCGCTTGTTTTTGATGGATAATTCCGCACCGAATGCGGGTGGACATCTAAGCCCTGCACGTGTTGTCCTGTGTAGGAACGGAGAGGGTGGGATTAATTAGAAGAGCTCATCAGAGCATTCACCATGGTAGATACAGTGAAATATTGCTAAGGATGCAACACGTATGTGACGCCCGTGGTGTTGCAAACGTCCGTGGGCCGTGAGCTTGTCTGCCGCCTAAGTGGTATAAAAAAAAACATCTCTGCGCATCTGCAGAGGTTCGTTGCTGCAACCTGTCGAGAGCATCTATTAAGTACTTTGTTTGCGGAGCCATCCCAGAGATGCGTCCAGTATTCCACGCAGGAGCGAATTTGTGCCTTGTAAAGAAGACACCGCTGCTCCGGCGTGAAAAAACGTCTCACTCTGTTCAGAACTCCCGAGTTTACGCGATGCTGTCTTGATGATGCTCTCGATATAGTTTTTGTTGTTTAGTTTGCAGCGAACATCCATGCCGAGGATACTGAGGTTGTCCTGCAGTGGCAGTGGCGTGCTCTGAAGAGCGGAAATTGGAAGGAATGTACAAAACCATTTTATTTCCTTCCCTAATGGTAAATATCCGATAGATGATGATGGCAGTACCTGCCAAGCGAAACATGATGATGATGTCGCTTGGGTAGTTAATTTTGAAACTTGTTATTCATTGTGTGGTCCTGGTACTTACGCTGAAAAAATCTAATGTGAAATGTGACCGAGGCGCCTCGTAGCTGCTGTCTGATGAATTATTTACTTGTGATGCTAACTCGAACCTTCGTCATATTTTTATTCCGCTTTCGTTTCCGTCACTAGATGGTGTATTGATGTAGCATTATAGTACGAGAGCCCACGACCAAAATTTTTGTCTCATAGCAATACGGCCAAAACCGCATCAAATCGATAGATACGATTATTCTGAACTCGAAAATACCAATATCAGACATTTTCCGCGTAGCGTTTGATCTGACCGAATTTTCAAAATTGTCAAAGTATTTTACCGAACTGCATCATAGCAATATGTCTGATTTGCAGACTGTAGTTGAATGATAGTTCTGAGATACCGGAAACATATTTTTCAGACGTTAGTGGTGTAGCGCAAACCCGTAAAATCACTTAAAAAAATTAAAAATGAGACAAAAAAAATGTCTCATAGCAATACGTCTGAAAATCTTTTTTATTAGTAAATTTTGTTTATTTGATGCGAACAAAACAATTTTCAGACGGAAATGTGAACGCAATAAATTTGTAGACCGTTTTGAATATGTTAACAAATTTTACCGATCGGTATCATAGCAATATGTCTGAAAATTGTTGGACATGATAAAATAAGTTGTCCACATGTGCAAAAAATTTATATCAGCTAAATTAAGTGTAGCACCTTCTCTATCAGACAACTTTGCGATACTCAGATATAATTTAAAAATCGTATTGAGGCATCTTGAATTTTCTGTTACAAACCAATGAATACGTTGCGACCCTGAATTTATTAGGTGATAATTAACAAAGAATTTACCCGAAACCGTAACATTGAACTTGAAGAACTGAAATAAATCGCACAAAAGGAAACTGGGATGAAGTTAAAAAAAAACGGTTTATTCAAAGTTACAAAATATTCTCGTATTCAATCGCTGTCGGATTCGGAATCGTCGTCGAAACGTTAAACGTTATTTTCGTTTTTGGGTGTATATGCTACACTTAAAGTGTCTGAAAACAGGTTTTTGGTAATCATGGCAGCAATACGAAAAGTTTAAAAAAAAAATTATCCGTATTGCTATGATACAGGTCGGCTAAATTTGTTGACATTTTCAAAAATGCGCTCAGGCTATATGCTACGCGCAAAATGTCTGAAAACAAACTTTTTCGTAATACAATTATAAAATCTATGTACATTTTCACTATCAGACGTATTGCTATAGTACCGACTGTCTTTTTTTTTTGACACAGCAGAAATGGCCTCCCACGCAGTTGCTACACTTTCGACCGTTACTACACACCTAGTCGGGTTCAGAATCATACAATCTAACGATTTTATAGGGTTATTGCCGTATTGCTATGAGACATGGTTTTGGTCGTGGGCTCTCGGGCTATTACTCTTTAATTATAGTCTACAAAAATATTCAAAATAACTCTCATACTAAAATGCTAAATTTAAAACGTTTTGTGAAAAAAATTAGAAAATAATAATAAAAAACAGGAAATAATGGCTTTTAACTATTATTTATGTAGGACTACATGAGGGCTTCTCTTTCTAAATTTATAATAATAAAGGATTTTCAGGGATCTTGTCAATGTTGTTGAAACTTCTTTATGGATTCTGTTCTCCTGGTACTGGTGCGGATATTAAACTTTGCGGATTCCCTTAGTTACTACACCGTGCTTTGATTATTTTTAAACCAAACACCATATTTGGGGCAAATGCATGAAAAATTCAAGCAATGCAAAAATAACTTAATAATTTTAGTATATTGATATTTGAGATAAATTTATGGGAAGTATTTTTCTGGCTAAATGAATTAAAAAGTCAATTTTGGCCTCTGTGTTATGGAATAATAATTTCAAATGTGATCATTTACTTGTGCATGCCTAGCCTAGCAACCTTATCTAGGTCATCACTCTCGGTATTTTTTAAGAGTTAACTTGAGATTTTACGAATATTATAAAATTAAAATGTGTAGCTATTAAATAGACAATCACTACATAGTATTTGTATACAAAACAAAGTTGCTGTCACTGTTCAGTTACGGGTGCACTTTAGAACAGTTTCGAGATGTTCCACTATTATATATAGCCTACGTCTATAGAATATTGTTACATGTCACATATCAAGACAGAGTCGTCATGTCTCTTAGCTTAGTACATGTATGATGAGCAATACAATGGCAAAAGCTACCTCAATGCTCGCTATGATTATGTAGAATGGTGCAGTAAAAAATTGAAATGATCCCTTTTAGTACTAAGAACACATAAATCAAAAGATTGATAATTTAAAGAATCTATAAAACTTGGGAGTGAATAACGCGCTGCTGGCACTGTGTGGCATTTTCTACTGAACGAGTTACGATTAAAGCCTATAATTTCTTGTCTGTAAGTTGTAGTTACTGCCTGTTAATACGAAAAGCGATAATAGAGAAAAACGAATCTCGAGCTATAATGCAAAAAAAATAGTTCTTTTTGACATAACATGTAAAAAAACTGTTATTATAAATTGAACTCTTGGAATGTTCTTCATGTAGAAACTAAATGGATGTTGAATATCTAATGTTTTTAGTTCTAATATTATATTTAGTCGCAGTGATAACTACGTCGTCCATTGATGACACATACATAAACATCATCTAAGTATGATTTTAGATTGACATGGTCATTTACGAATTCACTATTAAATCGATCGGGATATTTATCGGGAATATCCCGATCGATTTAATAGTGAAATCATCTAAGTATATGTTTTTCGAGTACGTCTGAGATATTATATTGAGTACTTAAGTGTGTGACTCTACGTTTAGTTTAAGCTGCTTGTTACCAAATAACGTCACTTGTTAAGTGTTAATATTTCAGAATGTGTTTTAATAAAACTATGCTAGCTATTATTCATTTTTGGTTTGAGTTTAACATTTTCATTTATTGTTTGTTTGTTTGAGTTTAACTCTAAGCCTTAGTTGCATTAACTATCTGTTAAAGTTATGGTTGCCGTCAAATTTAACAGTGACAGTAACATTGACGGTAATGGTTTGTTTAAATGTGTTGTTAGTACACAGAACAGAAAAACTATTAGAAGTGCGACGCGATAGTTGCAGTAGCGGAACCTATCTTGGCCTTAAAAGTATCTTGGTTTCTTGGACAATTTTTTCACTCACGATGGTGTTTACTACGTGAAAATAAACGAATGAATGTTACTTAAGTTTGCTTCTGTACACGGAAAATGAAAATCAAGTCCAGCGCCCATAGAAATTTGGCCGGTGTTCTTTCTTCCTCCAGGAGTAGGTATCAAATCAAAAATCAAAATCATGAATCATTTATTCTGCATAGACCAGCACTTACAAAACGTCAATATCAACAACATTTTATCAAATGCAAATGGACAATCATTTACTTAGTCTAGATAGGTACAAAATTTAGCTGAGTAGCAAGTTGAGTAAACAGCTCATTTCCAGGCTTGTTTATTATCCAAATAATTCTGGATTTTATAATGAGTTTTTTGACATAACTTTTTTTTTACTATATTTTTAAACTTATTGATGGGCAGATCCCTAATTTCATTAGGGAGTTTATTAAAAAGCGTATAAAATTACCCTGAAAAAAAATTTAAATTTTGTGGAGTCTAAAAGAGAGAAACATTTAGTTTATGCCTATCACAAACTCTTAGAAAGTTTGTAATATTTTTTCTGACTTACATCAAGTTTTTTAATACACAATGTGAGATTACGGTAAGAATGTCTATTTCCTTAAACGTATCTCGGAGGGAGACTCTTGGGCCCAAATTATATATTGCTCACACAGCCCTTTTTTGAAGAATAAATATTGAATGTAGATCCGCGGAATCAACCCAAAGGAGAATTCCGTAGCTCATATTGAAAATAGTTGAAATAAACTATTCTAGCCGTATCCACGTCTGTTAAATCTACTAAACCAATGAACCACTGTTGAGATTGCGCTATTCACTTTGTCATAATTGCGTAACTGTCTTTTAATTTTAAATATTAACGAAGTATCGTCAGCAAATAAAACAATATTATTTTTATCCCCTACCTAGTAGGGGAGGTCATTGATATAAATTATATGTGCCTAGCCTATATAGAATTATGATCCCTGAAGTCTTGTAAATATCCCAAATATGCTCAAATGTCATATAATATTCAAAACAAAATCAATTGCAATGAATGTAATGCACGTTAATATGACTTGTAGCCACGTAATACTGGTCATCAATAAGCCAAGGTCAAGCTTTGAATATGAGTTTTGATGTTGATTCGGAGCACCAAAATTACACTTAAAATACTAATCGATCCACACGCTGAACAAACAATATTTTCCCCACAGATATACACGAAAAATTATCTGAGCTCCTGTCCCTATTCTGGAAATATAAAATGCACTTTACACTATGGCAACCATCTCAGATTATTTGTTGACTCTTGCGTGAATATGGAGGTTTAGGAAACGTCTATCTCCCTTCGTAACCCTTAATGCTCTGAGGCTCTCTATGAATGAAAACCTGGCGCATGCTCAGTCAATTGTCACGCCTTCCCATACGTGCGAGTAAGAAGTAATACATTAGAAAGTATTAGCACTAAGGTTTAGCCACACGCCTACTGCTTAGCTCCTAGCTACTTCTGATTGCCTGGTACACAATGTTCAGAGCACGGGACATGCACGGGGCATTCCATCTTCATGTACCAAGCATTAATTATGCTTTTTTCTATTCAATTTCGAATGCTTTAGACGTGACCTTCGTAGCTCGGTTGTACAGAGTACTCCCGCTGAAACTGTTCCAAGTCCCGTCTAACGCATATATGAATGTATGGTATACGCAATACCTTTAACAAATATGCAAATTTTTAAATAATTGTATGTCGGTCTTTTGATGGATTAAGTGGCTCGCATGTGTCGCGGGTGAATCATGTAACTTAACTACTGTAAAATACTGAACTGCAAATCGAACTATACGTCAAGGGGTGCAGATTCGATTCCCACTTAGTGCAAATATTTGTATCCATTATTATGGCTTTTAACATTGGTCTGGTCGCCCTTAGAGAGCACGATAAACCATCGGTCCCGAGTTTCACATGAACATTACGGCTTGATGAAACTATAAAAGGTTGAAGTTGGTCTAACTACAAAACTTTGATGTCAGCAATACAGTAATGCACTACACAGCTACACAGCGGAGTCCTCTTTGTATAATTTTAATGCTACGAGTGACTAATAGCTATGTATTGTGCTTGAAGGTTATCGCCGTGTGTCTACGAGTGGGTGTGACGTCTTGCAGGTGTCCTATGGTGGTGAAACTGGAGAGGTGTGTGTTTAATCTACAATCTTTTATTTATCAATAAGTTTATTTTTAAATCTTATTACCGCTGTGTATGTCTACCTAATTTGCAGAGGATCTGAAACATTAAATTATACTTCTTAAAGAGGTATGAAATAAGACACTATTTTTGATAACTCCGTCACATATTCACTTACTATAAAACACTAAATTATTAACTTCACCCTAACTACGCGTACACGTCACATATTTTTACCATTCTATCTAAAATACTCTTCGCAAGATCTACTCTCCTGGTACTAATGCGGATGTTCTCTGGTTGCGGAAACTGCGTAACTTAGTTCTTGCTATAATAATTTCGTGCTCAGTTAGTTTAGTTGAATTTTTTTCTAATTATTCAGTAATCGACATTTTGGTTTTCAGGGAGCTTGATATTTTATGGAATTGATTTTATTAGTTTAAGTATCTTAACGGAACTCTGTAGGCTTTTAGGGTATTATACAAAATACAGATTAATCAAATCAACATGGTAATAGCAATATCTACTTAATAAATATTTTAAATGTTAAAGTATAATTCCTAAATATATGCCTTTGACCAAGTAATGCGTTTGCGAATTTGAGATTTTTAAAAAAGCGGTATAAATATATATGAAAGAGTTGCCGCCATCATAGGCTAGTGTACAAATTATGAAAACACGAATATTGCACGGTTTCAGTTTTCATTTGAGGCAAATCCTTTTATAGTCAAGTGCTAATTTTGTACAAATACAATAATACTCGCTGCCCCAAACAAGTAAACTAGCTTGAAGTTGGTTCTGGTACAGTGGTCGCTATTCTACCTCAACGTAAACCTAAAATGTCTGTTCATTTGACTCACAAACTCTATTTAACTTTACCAGACGTTATCTTTACACTTTGCCTGGTCCTAAGGAGATACGTGTTTGTACGCATTTACTATCAAATAATATTTTAATATAATATACCCATAGATACCTAATATAAATAAAAAGGAATTTCATTTAAGACCACCTTGTCAAAATACTCACTCACGTACCCACACAATAAAAGCCCACACATTACATGTAGCTAACGCACACATTGTAAGTTCAGAACGTCAACGCGTAGTTTTGCACATTGATCACGTAAAATATGACTTAAAATGATTTCGTTTTTTTACTTGATACGTGAAGAAAATTTTGAAGTGCTTCTTTTCCTGTATCTATTTCTAGAAAGTTATGTCAAAAAATATCAGAATTTTGATAAAAACTGCTCACATTTTGCTTGTTCATAGAACTACCATCCAATTGGTTTCGGAGAATAATATACAATGTATATAAAGTTTCGCAGACTTGTAGACTTAATCACGTAACAAATAGGGTTGTATTTAGCAAGCAACGTCAAGAGAAACTTACGAACTCTTCCTACTGCAAGTTTTCTGATTCTATTTCACTGAATTTATGCTTTCCTAGTAAGTGAGCGAGGTGATCCACCACTTTGTTGTGATGTTGCATTCCTCCACTCATTGAGTAGCGAGTAATTCAAGTACTCACGTGAGTACGTGTAAGTAAGTGTAAGTGCATAAAAAGTATTTATCATTTAAAATGTCATCTTTGTGGTCTGCCCTAAATTATTATTTTCCAGAAATCAGTCCTTATTATCGACACTATCGGAAGGTGTTCTATACTTTTTCTAGCTGCGAATACAATTATAAGTATATATTTATTAAAAACCAATAATGTTTGCAATTTTGGTTTTCATCAACATGCAGCTCGAAACTACTTTCAAATTGTTGACATTTCCTCATACTTTTGTACTTGGTCAATGATCATCCATATCTAGTTGAAAAATTCATTTATACCTGTCACTGCAGTAAAAATGTTACAGTTGGGACAATGCGGGTCAACGGTTATATAATTTAGTTCGTGATTCACGTACGTTATACCTATAGAATGCGTACTACATAACATTGTGGTATCTTTACGTTTTGTCTCCCTCCAGCTAAGCTCAATGACTTGTGTTAGGGAGTGGGTTCACATCGGAGGAGTAAATGCCAGGACTTTGAACCCGGGACCTTTTAATCGAAGGCTGATAGTTAAACCACTAACCTTAAATAGAATTGTGAATTATTTCATGTTATTTATATTATTTAAACTTATTCCGACTTCCGGTTGCTTTTAAGTTCCTATGGTGTGCTATAAAATACACTGACGGACTCATAAACTGCATCAAAGTTCAGGTTTACTCTAAAAGGATTTTTTATAATAAGTATGCAAACTTTTTAGATTAAATTATATAAATATGGAAAGACTGGCTCTTAATCTTAAAAAAAAATTAAATTTAAAAATAGAACTGCAGTAAAACAAATGAATATAGCCGGGAAAAGAAAATTTACTTGTAGTATCAGATTTGCGTGTTATTTATAGCAAAGTTTTAAATTGATTCTCATTGATTTTTTTTGTTTTGTCAATTGAATTATTGTTACCAGCATAATTGTTGGGTTAGTTTTTTAACACATCGAGAGTTTTTGAACCATAATATGGATACTTCGTCCGAACAAGCGGCACAAATTGTAGCATTGGTGCGGGAGGGCTTGGATCAACGAACGATTGGTAGAAATTTAAATTTAAACCAGTCTACGGTTTCTAGAATATACAGAAGGTTTGTAGAGACAGGTTCTTACAGGAGGAGACGTGGTACAGGCAGAACTCGAGCAACCACAGGTCGTGATGACCGATTTATTGTTATGAGCTTAATGAAGTGCGTGGAGTAAACGTGTGTGCACGAACAATAATAAGAAGGTTAAAGGAAGCGGATATCACCCCTTTTAGATCAGCAAATGGTCCAAAGTTGTCTACAGCTCACAGACAAGCTCGCTTAAGATTTGCGCGTCATCACCTGAATTGGACAGCAGAGCAGTGGGCCTCTGTATTGTTCACGGACGAGTGTAGGACATGTTTATATGGTGCAGATGGTCGCAGAAGAGTTTATCGTCGACGTGGGGAGCGATATGCTCAAAGTTGCATTGAGGAGCGTGTTCCTTTTGGGGGCGGTTCATGTATGGTCTGGGGTGGCATATCGATGAACGGGCGAACAGAACTTGTGTTCATAGACATGGTCCGTCAAAACGGTAATAGAGGGGGTTTGACAGCACATCGCTACATAACAGAGATATTAGAAGATCACGTGGTGCCTTACATGTGATTCATAGGCGAAAATTTTACTTTAATGCAGGATAATGCCCGGCCGCATGCAGCTGCACAAGTTCAACATTATTGCGAAGAGGTTGGGATACGTACAATGAATTGGCCAACACGCAGCCCGGATCTTAATCCCATCGAGCATGTTTGGGACAATTTAAAAAGAGCTGTATATGCGAGAAACCCTTCGCCCACGACAGTGGCAGCACTAAGAACAGCACTTTCAGAAGAATGGGACAATATTCCGCAAGATCTTTTAAAAACCCTTATAAAATCTATGCGGAACCGATTAGAATCCGTAATAAGGGCACGTGGGGGTAATACACCTTATTAAAACACAAATAAACCCTTGCATAAAGTTTGTGTCTATTGTTAAAACCAATTTTTTAATTAAACCAATTTTTCTTAAATTTCTGTTTTTTCTTCAAAAAAAGTCTTAAGGTCCTTTCCAGTACATAAACTTAAACCTTAAAGATATGACCCTACGCTGTTTTAAAGTTCACGAACCAATCTAGAGGTTTCAATTTAAATCTGTATAGAAAGTATGCATACTTGGTTAAAATATTTATTTCAAAGTCGTCTATTACTTTGATGCAGTTTATGAGTCCGTCAGTGTATTATGAAAAGGTGGCACTTTGAAATAAAATGCTATTTCAACATTTTGTTTCCTAGATTGCAACTATCCCCTTCACTTTTGTTCTACCTATATATCCTACCAATATTGTAGATGTTTCGATGTTACTTACGATGTTAGCAGGTTTATTACAGGTGTTAAATATTTTGTGATATTTACCATGATCACGGTGTACTGACGACATTTAACAGTGAATATATAAATGACAATGTCAATTCAAAATCTTTCTGAAATTTTTGGTACGAGAATATAGGTCTATTATACCCTAGAATAGTTCATACGCTATTGGTTATTTTTGACATACCTACATTTCCACTTAAAGTTGTGGGTACGGAATTGGAACTCCATGCGGGCAATGAACAAGTACAATATTATATTTAATTTCCTAAGCAAATTATATTCACGTAATCAAAACAATCATTTATTTGAACATTTTATCGTATGCAAGATATTGATAATTCAACATTTTAATTTCAAAACATATTTCTATTCTCTATTTAATTCTCTTATTATATCCGAGAGAATACTATCACTTTTCTTTGCATAGCTTTTATTTTGAAATTATTGTGCTCATTGTTTGTTTTTGAGGTCAATGTTTAGGTTACTAGAAGGGCTAAGGTCCTCTCGACATCTGTTGGTAGCGTTTATAACTAAAGTCTCTGCCATCCCACACAGTCCTTATAGTTTTATTTCACATTTTTTTAGTTTCGTTAGTACTTATGGCAATTCACGAGAACGAACGAGGACAAACAATTTTTCCTAACTTTTCCATTTCATATTCTAAAGATTCTCTCAAGTGTGTCCTTTGATTGTGTCATGATTTGTCTCAAGTGTGTGTCAGTTATTGATTTGTACAGGTGACTGAGACAAAATATTTGCTGTCTCCATCAGTGAACACCTTGAACTTGATAGGAGCGAATGAACTTGTACACAAACGCTAATTTATATAAGTTTGCTATACTGATCTTTATTATGTAGAAGTGATAGACTTCATTTTCATTTGCTCCGAACTCAAAGGCATCAGACACGGTCTTTCTCCCTCTTTCTCATTCACACTATTTATTAAATCTCTTTTGAGTTATAATATCCTAGTATAAATACGAGTAGACTATATATTGCGTATTCAATATCTATACTTTTCACGACTGAACTTTACTAGCGAATAATTAAGCGGTTTAATTCAGTTTCAACTATCTTATTTGCATAAGTTGAGTTTTCACAATATCTTAAATTTAATTATTTGACAAAAACGTGAAGTGATATACCTAAGTCTCCCTCGCATATTTAGTAGTGAACTTACAGAGGTTCATAGCAGGCAGCCGTAGCCTTAGTATGAGATGTCGTGTAGTAGCTAACAAACTTTGTTTTCAAAGAAGTTTCTAAACATCTTAATTATTGGAAAAAATATTATGAGAACATTACAATAACTAGATCTATGCAATATACGAGTATATATGAACGCACATGCTTGCAAATATAATATAAAGAAAGAAATTTAAAAAGTTAGACGGCGAGCTAAAAAAGACATACTGCGCATGTGTCACGTTGCGAAATAAGAAGTGACGTTTCTCGCCTCGACAACTAGGAGATCATAAAGCCTTGGGAGCAAAATAAAAACTCGCGCATGGCATTTGACATACATTCGTGAAAAATATGAATCACTATTGTAGCATCATTTCCCACTTCAATAAGGTAGCTGATACCCTGCTCTATGAAGTTGTATATAGTGTAAGCTGAAGTCAAAGTCTCATAAAAGAGGGTTTCAAAAGCACTTTATCAAAACGTGAAGTCAGATACAGATCAGACCTCACGCATGCTCAGTCAATAAGCGGGTCGAATAAAGCATCTGATGAGGCCGTCAAGCTGAGCACGACCATTGTAGCACTGTACGTGTTTGCAATGGTGAAGACTTTGCCTTCAGCTTATCATCAGGCGAAGTTAAGTGAAATTGACGTGCCATGAATAAAAAAGGGTAAATAGTCAATACTTAGCTTGTGTTAGCCGGTTAACTTTACTCCATTTATAACGGTAAAATAACAGTTTAATGAAATTTTTAAGCATTAAATATATTTTTTTTCTATTCAATTTCGAATGCTTAAGACGTGACCTTCGTAGCTCAGTTGTACAGAGTACTCCCGCTGAAACTGTTCAAGTCCCGTCTAGGCAATCAGAACAATTAGTTTTTTGATTAACGCATATATGAATGTATGGTATACGCAATACCTATAACAAAAATGCATAATTTTAAATCATTGTACCTACGTCGGTCTTTTGATGGATTTATTGGCTCGCATGTGTCGCGGGTGGATCATGCGTCCAATATCCGGTGTACCCTTTCAGAAATAATGTCGGTCTGTTTGACTGTTTGTACAGTTTAATCTGCTATAATGCTGATTTTGACAGGATTTCCTAGTACGTGTGCAACGTGGTCCACCACTTTGTTGTGATGGTGCATTCCTCTGACTCATTGAGTAGCGAGTAATTTAAGTACTCACTGGTGTATGTCTCTCTCTAAACTTAAGAGGTATGCTCTTGTCGGTGGAGTAATCACCACTCGTCTCCGTCCTCCGCAAACCCCTTGACCTCCTGATACGACACACAAACACACACTGGTATAAAAAACTCCCCTGTATAGTTATTTCCTTTAGATAGTTATTTCCTTTAGAATAGATGGGAATTATCTCCCGAAACCAATTGTATTTGTTGTCCTTTTTTCAATCATTCATCAATGCGTAATTCGGTTATTCAGACTACGGAACGGTTGACTGGACCACGCAAAAAACAAATTATTATCCGTGGTCCAGTCAACCGGACCACTGGTAAAGAGTTTTGTTTTCGAGAATGTCTGTTTCATTATCTACTACCTATATCCATTAAAAAGTTTAAAACTTATGTCTGTTTTCTCTTATCAACGTTTGATATGGGGTGTGGCAATTTGTCAAATAAATAACAGTTTGGCCACCAGGAAACTTAATTCTATCACAAAATGCGTACTACATAACATTGTGGTCTCTTTACGTTTTGTCGCCCTCTAGCTAAGCTCAATGGCTTGTGTTAGGAGTGGGTTCACGTCGGAAGAGTAATGGCTAGGAATTCGAACTCGGGACCTCTTAGTCGAAGGCTGATAGTTAAACCACTAAGCTCCCTTATGGAATTGTGAACTATTTCGTGTTATTTATATTATTTCAACTCATTCCGGTTCGGTTGTTTTTAAGTTGCTATGGTTTGCTAGAATATTATAAAATGGTGACATTTTGAAATTAAATGCCATTTCAACATTTTGTTTCCTAGGTTGCAATTTTCCCCTCCACTTTTCTTGTACCTCATACTAATATTGTAAAAGTTTATACTAATATTGTAGATGTTTCGATGTTACTTACGATGTTGGCAGCTTTACTACAGGTGTTAAATATTTTGTGATATTCACCATGCTTATTAATGAATAATATGGAGCAACAGATATTTCGGCGCTGTTGCAAGTGCCATGATCACGGTGTACTGACGACATTTAACAGTGAATATATTATATTCACTGTTAAATGTCGTCAGTACACCGTGATCATGGCACTAGTGAATATAATATATTCACTGTTAAATGTCGTCAGTACACCGTGATCATGGCACTTGCAACAGCGCCGAAATAAATGTCAATGTCAATAATGTCAATAAAAAAATCTTTCTAAAATTTTTGGTACGAGCATATAGGTCTATTATACCCTAGAATAGTACATACACTGTTGGTTAATTTTGACATTTACAATTAAAGTTATGGGTACGGAATTTAAACTCCATGCGGGCAATGAACAAGTACAATATTATATTTAATTTCCTAAGCAAATTATATTCACATAATCAAAACAATCATTTATTTGAACATTTTATCGTATGCAAGATATTGATAATTCAACATTTTAATTTAAAAACATATTTCAATTGATTTAATTCTCTTATTATATCCGAGAGGATACTATTACTTTTCTTTGCATAGCTTTTATTTTGAAATTATTGTGCTCATTGTTTGTTTTTTAGGTCAATGTTTGGGTTACAAGAAAGGCTAAAGGTCCTCTCGACATTTGTTGGTAGCGTTTATAACTAAAGTCTCCGCCATCCCACACAGACCTTACGAGAACGAACAATGGCAATAAATTTTCCTAACTTTTCCATTTCATATTCTAAAGATTTCGGTAATTTTGTTTCTCTTAAACGTGACCTTTGATTGCGTCAGTTATTGATTTGTGCAGGTGAGAGAAACGAGATATTTGCTGTCTCCATCAGTGAACACCTTGAACTTGAAAGGAGCGAATGAACTTGCTACGCAAACACAACAAACGCTAATTTATATAAGTTTGCCATTCTGATCTTTATTATGTAGAAGTGATAGACTACATTTTCATTTGCTCCGAACGCAAAGGCATCAGACACGCTCTTTCTCCCTCTTTCTCATTCACACTATTTATTAAATCTCTTGTGAGTTATAATATCCTAGTATAAATACGGGTATACTATATTTTGCGTATTCAATATCTATACTTTTTACAACTGAACTTTACAGACAAATACAAACAGGTTTAATTCAGTTTCAACTATCTTATTTTCATGAATTGAGTTTTCATAATCATCTTAAATTTAATCTACTATATAAAAATAAGTCGGGTTTTCTTGCCTGATGCTATAACTCCAGAACGCACGAACCGATTTCCACGATTTTACATTCGTTGGAAAGGTCTCGGGCTACGTGAGGTTTATAGCAGGAAAAATTCTAAATTCAGGAAAAATTTCAACAGAAAAGCGGGAAAAAGAAATCAAAAACAAAAAACCATGTCGTGTAGTAGCTAACAAACTTTGTTTTTAAAGAAGTTTCTAAACATCTTAATTATTGGAAAAAATATTTTGATAACATTACAATAACTACGTCTATGCAATATACGAGTATATATGAACGCACATGCTTGCAAATATTATATAAAGTAAGAAATTAAAAAGATAGATGGCGAGCTAAAAAAGACATACTGCGCATGTTTCTCGTTGTGAAGTAAGAAGTTACATTTCTCGCCTCGACAACTAGGAGATCATAAGCCTTGGGAGCAAAATAAAAACTTGCGCATGGCATTTGACATATATTAGTACGATATACAAGGTCCTACCGACACATTTGCACCTACTACACCTATTGGCACGAATCTTGAACACAAGTTGTGAGACAAACGACATGGTTTTAATATACTTAATCTTAATTGTATGGTCTTATTGGTAGATAATACTTTGTCCAGCACCTTGCATCCCATGTTATCCTCAAACGACAGCCCACCGGCGTTCTGATTATATAGAGCGCATTTTGAGACCACCCACAAAGACCTCCGAGTTCTTTGCAGGAGTCTATCAAGCCAGGGCCGCGTTTCTAGCTGGTAATTCATTTGCAAAACTTTTTTCTATTTATGGCACGTCTATTTGACTTCACCTCTCTTGATAGTACGCCGAAGGCAAAGTCTCAGGAAAGAGGGTCACCATCAGAAACACGTACCGTATTACAATGGTGGCGCTAAGGTTGACGGAGGCCGTCATCCTTTCGATTTTTACTGTAGTCTGGTGAAACCTAGTGACCGGGCGGGGTTTTTAATGGAGTTGCAGTAAAACCTACCAAATATTTTGAATATAATGTGGACAGATTTTACAATACAAGTATAATTATCTTATTATTAGGTACTTAGCACCCCAGGTTGTTAAATTTTGATCTCAATATACGTTATATTTTCTATAAATAGCACATGTACGAAGGTACCCCGTGAGTGAGGTGCATTTGGACGATTTACTTGTTTTTTTTTAAATCGTTATAGCTTGGCCACGGTTCTTTCTATGAACAAGTCGTCTAAGGGAACATTGTAGGCACGTATATGAACAATCTAGCAATGCTCAAATTGTTATCAAATAGCGTTAAGTTTTTCTGCTATAGAGCTCGAAGTGAAAAGTGTACGAATCCACCCTTCTTTACCCTATATTATGAATACTATGTTCCCTTACAGCTGCGCATGTTTCTCGTTGCGAAGTGAATCAATAGTAACATTTCTCGACTCGACAACTAGGAGATCATAAAACCTTGGGAGCAAAACAAAAACTCGCGCATGGCATTTGAAATACTTTCGTGAAAAATATAAATCACCATTGTAGTCATTTCCCGCTTCAAAAAGGTAGCTGAAACCCTCTATGAAGTTGTATATAGTGTCAAAATTCGAGCTCTAACTACGTAGGAAATGCGAGGTTTAGAAGAATTAGTACACATTTAATTTAACACTTCGACGTGTATATCTCGCGGTGCTCTTCCTCCCCCTCTCTCATGTACCTACAATGTGAAAATGTAAATAGTGCTTACTCGGAGAACTCTCTAAGTTTCATGATATCCCGATTATCGGGCGGTTAATTGGTGGTAAACTATCAGATGGATATGTGGCTAAAGTCAAGCACTCGCTTACACACTGCAAAGTAGAAACAATGTTAGCCAGGTCATCGAGTCCCATTAAGACCCCTCGGATATTTACTTGTTTCATTTAAAATAAAGTTAACCATCTAAAACTTACAGTTTAAAATAGATTTGTTACATATTTGCTATTTTAATATTATATATAAATGTTGAGTGGAACCGACTTCCACGCGGGCGGAGGGATTTTATAATATGAAAATTCTTCACCAGTTATCACATCGAATCAGTTCACGTTTGCATCCGAGTCACAGTCGACGCGAACTCAATATCATTTAGTTTATGTATCTTTTTTTCGAGTATCAATTAATCATAGGTTTCAAATCGATACTTATATCAAGTCAATCTATCAATTCCTTATGAAACTCCAGTGTCCCATACGTTACTCTGTATCGATATATTCATATGTCACAAATAAAAAAACGATTATGGTATTTATTATTAACTGGCAATATTTTAGCATTTAGGGAAAAGAGAAAGATGGTTCCTAGAGTATAGTAACATATAATTTAGTAAGCTAATTGAGTAAATACTAATTATTTAAAGATATACTCCAAGAAATCATAATTAGTTCTTTAAAAATTTAACATTTTTTTTTATTTATGACGCGTCAATTTGACTTCACCTATAAAACAATATAAAAATAATATTGTTTTATTTGCTTAACCCTCAGTTTACCCGGTGAAATTATATACCTCAATTAACCTCATTGAGTCCATTGGACTCCTCCATACAAATCATCGATTTTACTCAAAATAATAGATAAATTTGTATAACAAAGTAATTTAATGTGTTTAAAAACATATTTCTTATTATTTTACGTATTACATTTTAATCAGTAATGTATCTATCTTATATTTTTCTTGTACATACTTAATCACTAGAAAATATCTATAAAACAGTACATGCCAACTTCTAACTTCGAACTAAAACAAAATCCAAACAAAAAATAGTTTTTTTTCCACTAAATTAACACAATAATATCTTAAACAATCGTTAACAAAAATAAAAATGGTTCATGTTCATAATAAAATAAAAATCCTGCAACGCCTAATCTATACATCGTACGCAAAGCTTTTTAGTGCATCCTAAGCATGCTGGCCTCAGACCTGACTCCTGTGCCTCCTCGTTACTTGTATCAAAAGACCACTCCGACTCCGAGCCATGTTCAAATGGAATGCGCTCGTCTTTTTCTTCATCTGACAATATTTGATGTCGTGCAGTTTCGGATTGTCGACTAAATTGTTGTAATTCATCATCGGAATCCTCATTATCTTCCTGGAGCCAGTTGTTTATTATCGATTCACCACCCTGTTGCATTATATTAACTGATCTCCTATTTGACGCCATATTGGTGACCTAAAATAAAATAAATTACATAAAAACATGACAAATAACAATATAATGACTATATTAATTTTGTTACACAAATACCCTGTTTGAGTCCAATGGACTCCTGACAAGTGGCTACTTACCCTAACACGCTGCGCAGGAGGACGTCCTACTCACTCCTTAACCGGCGCGCTTCTGATTGAAGGTATACGGGAGCACAAAGTATAATTCGCGGTAATTAAGTTTTTAAGCTTGATTGAAACTTTGTGCGGAGTCCAATGGACCTAACGGGTAAATTAAGGGTTAATGTAATATTGTTATATTGTTTTTTGTTAGCAATTCGTTAATATTTTAAATTAAAAGACAGTTACACAATTATGACGATGTGAATAGCGCAATCTCAAGAGTGGTTCATTAGTTCAGTACAAATAATCTTTGCCTTAATGGTAATAAAACGAAATGTATAAAATTTACACTACCTAATGTTACACAAGTGGAAACCAATGTACATCTTAAGGGACAAGTGTTGAACCTTGTGGCATCGACAGTGTTCCTAGGTTTAAGCATTGATGCTAAATTGAAAAAATAGCCAGTAGGTTAAGTTCGGCTTCGTATGCTGTAAAAAGAATAAGGACTTTAACAGACGTGGATACGGCTAGAATAGTTTGTTTTAGCTATTTTCACAGCATTATGAGCTACGGAATTCTGCTTTTAATTATTCTTTAAAAACGGGGTGTGCGAGCAATTTATAATATTATATAAATAAATTTTATCATTAATTTGGGCCCAATAGTCTCTCTCCGAGATAAGTTCAAGTTCAATAGTCATTGCTACCGTAATCCAACTTGATGTAAGTCAGAAAAAATATTACAAACTTTCTAAGAGTTTGTGATAGGCAAAAACCAAATACCAGAGATAAAAATAATCTCGTTGTCTGTGAAAGTAGACTCCACAAAATTTCAAATTTTTTTCAGGGATTTTCAGTGATCTTATCAATGTTGTTGAGACTTCTTTATGGATTCTGTTCTCCTGGTACTGGTGCGGATATTATACTTTGCGGATTCCCTAAGTTACTACCCCGCGCTTAGGTTATTTTTAAATCAACCACCATATTTGGATCAAATGTATGAAAAATTTAAGCAATGTGTGTTGTGAAATAACTTAATAATTTCAATATATTGATATTTGATATAGATTTATGGCAAGTATTTTATTTATTAAGTTAAATATTTAATTTTGGCCTCTGTGTCATGGAATAATAATTTCAAATGCGACCATTTACTTGTGCAAGCCTGGCCTAGCAACCTTATCTACGTCATCACTCCAGTGTTTTAAAAGAGTTTTAGAGTTTTTACGAATATTATTAAAATTAGAATGCGTAGCTATTAAATAGACAACCATCACTACATAGTGTTTGTATATAAAACAAAGTTCTGGCTAGTTACGGGTGCACTTCAGTTCAGTTTCGAGATGTTCCACTATTATAGCCTACTTCTATAGCACATTGTTACATGTCACATATCAAGACAGAGTCGTCATGCCTCTTAGATAGCTTAGTAATTGTATGATGAACAATACAGTGGCAAAAGCTACCTCAATGCTTACCCGCTATGATTATGTGGAACGGTGAAGTAAAAAATTAAAATGATCCCTTTTAGTACTAAGAACACATAAATCAAAAGAGTGATAATTTAATGAATCTACAGGGTGGAATTTTTAATGCCACCTGAAGGGGAAGTACTCTTAATACTGTAGATAGAAAATTTCACTCAAAGGAAACATTCCTTCATTTTTTAAAAGAAACCAAACTGCATTTAATGATTTTTGAAAATTTGCTTTGAACAATTAATTTAAGATTTCATTGTTTTCCTTTTATTTAATTTATGAAGCTTGTTAGAGAGATTTCATCCTAATAACTGACCCCAACGATCAATGCAATAAAAGTGCAGGGTGCAACTTTTACAGATTTTAGTCGATTCGAGTACCAGGTGCGGCAAGCGAATTTTTCAAAATCATTGAATGCAGTTTGGTTTCTTTTAAAAAATGAAGGAATGTTTCCTTTGAGTAAAACCTTCTATCTACAGTATTAAGAGTACCTACTGCCCCTTCAGGTAGTATTACAAAATTCCACCCTGTATAAAACTTGGGGGGGAAAAACACGCTGCTTGGCACTTTCTACCGAACGAGTTACGAATAAAGCCTATAATTCCTTGTCTGTAAGTTGTAGTTACTGCTTGTCAGTACGAAAAGCGATAGAAGAGAAAAACGAATTGCGAGCTATAATGCAAAAAAAATAGTTTTTTTGACATAAACAACCAAAAAACTGTTATTGTAAAATGAACTCTCGGAATTGTTCCTTATGAAAAACTCAGAGGATGTTGAATATCTAATGTTTTTAGTTATAATATTATATTTGATCGCAGTGAGAACTACGTCGGCCATTGTTGTCACATACATAAACGTCATCTATAATTATGTTTGTCGAGTACGTCTGAGATATTATATTGAGGATTTAAGTGTGTGACTCTACGTTTAATTTAAGCTACTTGTAGCTTCATCACGATCAGCAATACATTCATCATTTAACTCATCAGTGATATCTTCATCACCATCGTTAACATCACCGTCACCACCAACATGTGTTCTCACAATACACATAAAAATAATTTAAAGAAAAACAAAAAACCCGAATGATAAGAAGAAATTTTAAAAATTTCGACTAAAAAGAAAGAAACAAGCCCCAGTAGTTTAAAATTCATACAATACTCACAGTCGGGGCCCTTTGGTTAGATTTGATTGGTAAAATTTGAATGGGCCCCGACTGTGAGTATTGTATGCATTTTAAACTACTAGGCTTGTTTCTTCCTTTCATTCATATTGTATTTTTGATCACTAAAGCCACATCATCTAATCATCAAACTAATAACGCTAATATTAATTTATAACTAGCTCATGCTCGCGGCTCTGTCAACGTCGATGTCAGTACTATTTAGTGCAAGTAAGTCGTACTATTGCCTTTAATCACAACATAATGACCCGTAACTCCGTACTCAAAATATATAATTCCAGAATTATGAGACCCTGACGTAAAACTATTTAAATTTCCATCCAGTAGAAGTCTATATCTTAATTTTACTGACCATGACTTGTCTTTGGCCTAACATAAATTTTCACTTCACTCTAACGCTTGTTATAAATTTCTTCCTCCAGTTAGTAGGTATGAGCCCTGAAGTCTTGTTAATATTTTTTTTTTCATCCCACTCAGTTGGCAGACAAGCACACGGCCCACCTGATGGGAAGCGGTCACCGTGGCCTATGGACGTTTGCAACACCAGAGGCGTCACACACGTGCTGCCTACCCTGTAGAAACCTTCTGATGCCCTTCTTGAAGAACCCCATATTGTAGTCGCTTGGGAAAACCACGGCAGGGAGCTCATTCCACAGCTTGAGCGTGCGCGGGATGAAACTCCTTTCATACCGCACAGTGCGCACTGTTTCCGGTCGTAGTGTCTGAGGATGAACTCCCTCCCTATGGCGAGCGGTGCGATGATAGAAAGTAGGTGTGGGCATCATGTCAAACAATTCTTCTGAACACAGGCCATTATACAGGCGGTAGAACACACAGTGAGGCGAAGTCCCTCCTGATGTTCAAAGGTTCCACACCACCTGAGAGTATGGGATTGTCGACGATCATCAGCGCCCGCCGTTGTACCGAGTCAAATGGGTCAAGCTGGCATGCAGGCGCCCCGGCAAAGAGGTGACAGCAGTACTCCATGTGGGACCGAATCTGTGCCTTATAAAGAAGGAGTCTTTGCTCCGCAGTGAAGTACTGCTTCGCCCTGTTAAGCACTCCTAGTTTCTTTGATGCCAGCCTAACCTTGTCCTCCAAGTGACTGTGGAACTGGACATCGCTGGAGATATCGACACCAAGGATCCCGATACTCGAGGAGATGGTGAGCGGTGTGTTCAGGAATTGGGGTGCCACAATAAATGGGGTTTTCTTAGCGGTGAATGCACATACTTGTGTCTTAGTGGGGTTGAATTGGACCAGGTTTAGTCGTCCCCAATCGGATACTCTGGTGAGAGTAGTCTCGATTTCAGACACAAGTTGTTTGCGACTTTCCTCCACCTTAGAGCGAGGGATGTTTGCACGGCCCGTGTTATATGCGTCCCCAGTACTGTCGACCGCATAGCAATGAATAGCGTCATCAGACAGCATATCATTGATATGCAGCAGAAACAGGGTCGGGGTATAAAATATCCTCAAATGACACATGATTTTCAAAACAAAATCAATTACAATGAATGTAATGCGCGTTAATAAGTAATAGTGGTAGCCACGTACATACTGGTCATCAGTAAGCCAAGGCCAAGCTTTGAATATAAGTTTTGATGTTAATTCGGAGCACACGCTGAACAAACAAATATAAAATAAATATTTTCCCCACAAGATATACACGAAATATTATCCGAGCTCCTGTCCCTATGCTGGAAATATAAAATGCACTTCACATTATGGCAACCATATCAGATTATAATTATGTTGCCTCTTGCGTGAATATGGAGGTTTAGGAAACGTCTATCTCCATTCGTAACTCTTAATACTCTGAGGCTCTCTATGAATGAAAATCTGGCGCATGCTCAGTCAATTGTCACGCCTTCCCATACGTGCGAGTAAGAAGCAATACATTAGAAAGTAATAGAACTAAGGTTTAGCCACACGCCTACTGCTTAGCTACTTCTGATTGCCTAGTACACAATGTTCAGAGCACGGGACATGCAATGTAAATGCCGATGGGCATTCCATCTGCATGTACCAAGCATTTTTATATTCAATTTAGAATGCCTTAGACGTGACCTTCGTAGCTCAGTTGTACAGAGTACTCCCGCTGAAACTGTTCAAGCTCCGTCTAGGCAATCAGAACAATCAGTTTTTTAATTAACATAATAATATATGAACCTATAACAAAAATACAAAGGACTATATCCAAAACTGGCCTTCCATGGACACGATGTACGCAAATGTAGCTATTGATCGATAATCATATTTAATTTTTACCGAACTAACCATGAATTCTTGGAGTATCAAGATATATCTTTAAATAATTAGTAATTACTCTATTAGCTCACTGAAATATATATTTCTATACTCTTGGAACCATCTTTCTCTTTTCCCCAATGCTAAAATGTTGCCAGTTATAATAAAGACCATAATCGATTTTTTTATTTGAGACATATTAATATATCGATACAGAGTAATGTATGGGACACCAGAGTTTCATAAGGAATTGATAGGTTGACTAAGTTGACTTGATATAAGTATTGATTTGAAACCTATGACTAATTGATACTTAAAAAAAAGATACATAAACTAAATGATATTGAATACGCGTCGAATGTGACTCGAATGCGAACGTGAAGTGATTCGATATGATGTGAAGGATTTTCATATTATAATAGCCTTCAGCCTTTTGAGTAAATAAACAGTTGCCAGGACATTATAAGATATAACTAAAATATATTCTAGATATTCGTTCGGCATTGATATCAATATTTTGCTTATATCACCGGTTTTCAAGTGATAGGGATCACTATACTAATCACAAAATAAAAGGCCCGTTTTGACAGTTCGCGCCCATGAAGTTCTCAGTTTTTAATAGAATTAGTCATGTAAGTAGTTCCTGGGTGGTACGACCTACGCCGTAATTAACTAACCATTTATTTCATTTATTTTTAAAGTTTATTTCTATTTGGCCGAACCAACTGCATCAATTATAGTTGTATGTAGTAGCAATGGCGTGGAATATTAATCGAATTTGTTTTCAGTAATGCCTGTGTCGCATTCATAACAGCGACACTACCGCTGTGTATGTCTACCTGATTTGCAGAGGATCTGAAACATTAAAAACTTCCTAAAGAGGTATGAAATAAGACACTATTTCAACTCCGGTAATTCCGTCACATATTCACTTACTATGAAACACTAAATCCTAACTAGATCGTGTATTTTAACGTAACATATATTTACCATTCTATCTAAAATACTCTTCGCAAGATCTACTCTCCTGGTACTAATGCGGATGTTCTCTGGTTGCGGAATCTGTGTAATTTAGTTCTTGCTGTAATAATTTTGTGTTAAGGAAGTTTCGCTGTAATTATAAAGCATAATTTAATTATATAAAATACAGATTTCTCAATATCTACTTAATAAATTTTAAATGTCAAATGTAATTCCAAAAGATATGCCTTTGATCAAGTAATGCGTTTGCGAATTTGAGATTTTAAAAAAGACGCCACAACTAAATAAAAGGTTTAAAAAAATGCCACCATAGGCTAGTGTACAAATTATGAAAATATAAATATTGCACGAAGCAGAGTCTCAGGAAAGAGGGACACCATCAGAAACACGGACCGTATTACAATGGTGGCGCTAAGGTTGACGGCCTCATAAGAAGCTTTTTTCACGCCCTGCTTAAAAAAAACCCGGGACTGTGGGAAGAAGGAAATATGTGCGTTGGTAAGGAATTCAAAGACTTAATGGTGCGGCAGAGTAAAGACTCACTGCACCGCTTGGTTCTTGATGGAAATTCTGCACCGTATGCGGGTGATATCTAAGCCCTGCACGTGTTGTCTTGTGTAGGAAAGGAGAGGTATTTTTATTTTTGACGTTTTGTAAGTGCTCTTTAACGGGATAAATTATTTTTGAATTTTGAACAAGTCGTGGCG
Organism: Pelosia muscerda; assembly: GCA_963691645.1. Taxonomy (NCBI): domain Eukaryota; kingdom Metazoa; phylum Arthropoda; class Insecta; order Lepidoptera; family Erebidae; genus Pelosia; species Pelosia muscerda. Next base: position 812,760 of record OY829098.1, on the reverse strand, counting down.
ATACCTTTAGGCAAAGCACTAGGCTTGTGTCCTTTCTGATTTTGGTCTATTTATTTTTGGAGCAAAGTAAGAAATTAAAAAAGATAGACGGCGAGCTAAAAAAGACATACGATACCTACTGCGCATGTGTCACGTTGCGAAATAAGAAGTGTCATTTCTCGCCTCGACAACTAGGAGATCATAAAGCCTTGGGAGCAAAATAAAAACTCGCGCATGGCATTTGACATACATTCGTGAAAAATATAAATCACTATTGTAGAGTCAGTTCCCGCTTCAAAAAGGTAGCTGGAACCCTCTCTGAAGTTGTATATAGTGTCAAAATAGGTCAATGTTTTGGTTACAAGAAGGGCTAAAGGTTCTCTCGACATCTGTTGGTAGCGTATATAACTACAATCTCAGCCATTCCACACAGTTGTAATGGTAATTTTGTTTTCTTCAAGCGTGTCCTTTTATGGCGTCAGTTATTGATTTGTGCAGGTGACTGAGACGAAATATTTGCTGTCTCCATCAGTGAACACCTTGAACTTGAAAGGAGCGAATGAACTTGTACACAAACGCTAATTTATATAAGTTTGTCATTCTGATCTTTATTATGTAGTAGTGATAGACTTCATTTTCATTTGCGCCGAACTCAAAGGCATCAGACACACGACAAATAGTGTGAATGAGAAAGAGGGAGAAACCCTCTTTCTCATTCACACTATTTATTAAATCTCTTTTGAGTTATAATATCCGAGTATAAATACGAGTATACTATATATTGCGTATTCAATATCTATACTTTTTACAACTGAACTTTACAGACAAATACAAACAGGTTTAATTCAGTTTCAACTATCTTCATCATTCTCTGAACCTTTTCCCTACTCAGTTTGGGTCGGCTTTTCAGTCTAACTGTGATGCGGCTGAACTTCGATATTTGCCGTGAAGCGACTGCCATCTGACCTCCACAACCAATGGTCCAATGACCAATGGCGATATCGAAGTTCCAAGTTAGACTGGTTGTAGTTTTGAGGGCTCCAACTACCCGTAACGACTGCCATAGATGTTTGTATGGCAACCGGGACCGACGGCTTAACGTGCTCTCCGAGGCATGACCAGACCAGTGCAAACAGCTATATTCATGCATACAACTTTTTGCACTGAGCGGGGATCGAACCCGCGCCCCGTGCCTGGCACTACCGATACGCCACGGAGGCTGAGGCTGGAGGAGGAGATAGTTTCAACTATCTTATTTCCATAAATTGAGTTTTCATAACATCTTAAATTTAATTATTTGACAAAAACGTGAAGTGATATAAGTCTCCCTCGCATATTTAGTAGTGAACTCACAGAGGTTTAGAGCAGGCAGCAGTAGCCTTAGTATGAGATGTCGTGTAGCAGCTAACAAACTTTGTTTTCAAAGAAGTTTCTAAACATCTGAATTATTGAAAAAAAATATTATGATAACATTACAATAACTAGATCTGTGCCATATACGAGTATATATGAATGCACATGCTTGCAAATATTATATAAAGTAAGAAATTAAAAAGATAGATGGCGAGCTAAAAAAGACATACTGCGCATGTTTCTCGTTGCGAAGTAAGAAGTCACATTTCTCGCCTCGACAACTAGGAGATCATAAAGCCTTGGGAGCAAAATAAAAACTTGCGCATGGCATTTGCTCTTCCTCCCCCTCTCTCATGTACTTACAATGTGAAAGTGTAAATAGTGCTGTCAAAGGGATAGCGGTAGACTAAGAATACAAAGTGCTAAAACGACGCTCATGAAAAAGAGCATCTTCTGCCTAGCCCCTAAAATTTATAACAAATTACCTAGAACCATTAAGAATTTACCCATGAATCCCTTAAAAGACATACTATGTCGTAAGTGTTACTACGACATAATGGATTTCCTTAATGATAATTTTTAAAACATTGTTATGCATGACATTCTTGAAATTTTTTGTATTGACATTTATAAAATATTGACATGTACTATTTAATTTACTATTTATGCTATCGAATATGTTTAATGATTTTGTAATTTGCTGTTCTCTTAATTGTGACATAACTTATAATTTGTTTAAAATAATTTATTCATTGCTTATCAATAATATTTGTACGCCTGTCTGGGCAAAACATGTTGGCACTATAACAAACAACAAATTATATTGTAATAACATCCATGTAACCCGTGTTTATGCAAATAAATGAATCTTGAATCTTGAATCTTGAGTGCTAACTCAGAAAACTCTCTAAGTTTCATGATATCCCGATTATCGGGCGGTTAATAAGTGGTAAACTATTAGATGAATGTGGCTAAAGTCAAGCAATCGTTTACACATTGCAAAGTAGAAATAATGTTAGCCAGGTCATCGAGTCCCATTAAGACCCCTCGGAGACTTACTTGTTTCATTTAAAATAAAGTTAACCATCTAAAACTCACAGTTTAAAATATTTATTAACATTTATTTTTATTTATGACACGTCAATTTGACTTCACCTTGCCTGATGTTTAGCTGAAGGCAATGTCTCATGAAACATGATTATTGATCAATAGCTACATTTGCGTACGTCGTGTTCATGGAAGGCCAGTTTTCGATATACCTAGTCTTTTAATTTCTTTCTTTTTATTTATGGCACGTCAATTTGATTTCGCCTCGCCTGATGTTAAGCTGAAGTCAAAGTCTCATAAAAGAGGGTCTCAAAAGCACTTTATCAAAACGTGAAGTCAGATATGTCACTCTCACATGTTTGGTAGTGAACTATCAAATAATGACGGAGTTCAGAGCAGGCGTCAGTAGTATGAGATGTCGAACTTTAAGGCTCTCTACGAATGAGTACCTCGCGCATGCTCAGTTAATTGCCACGCCTTCCCATGCGTGCGAGTAAGAAGCAATACATTAGAAAGTAATAGAACTAAGGTTTGGCCACGCTCCTACTGCATAACTCCTAGCTACTTCTGATTGCCTGGTACACAAAGTTCAGAGCTCGGGACATGCAATGTAAATGCCGATGGGCATTCCATCTGCATGTACCCTCATAGGTACCATGGTGAATGTTCTGATGAGCTCTTCCAATAAATCCCACCCTCTCCGTTCCTACACAGGACAACACGTGAGTCTTTCATCTGCCGCATCATTAAGTCTTGGAATTCCTTACTGGCGCACGTGTTTCCTCCTTCCTACAGTCCCGGGTCCTTTAAGCGGGGCCGGAAAAAGCATCTGATGAGGCCGTCAAGCTGAGCACTACCATTGTAGCACTGTATGTTTTTGCAATGGTGACCCTAATTCATGAGACTTTGCCTTCAGCTTATCATCCGACGAGGTGAAGTTTTTTCTGTTCAATTTTGAATGAAATAATATTATATTTATTTGCTCATTGTCAGCAATTCGTTAATATTTTAAATTAAAAGACATTTAGACAAATAACATGACGAAGTGAATGGCGCAGTCCCAAGAGTAGTTCATTGTTTTAGTACAAATAATCTTTGCCTTAATGGTAACAAAACGAAATGTATAAAATTTACACTACCTAGCTCCGAGATAAGTTTAAGGAAATATACATTCTTACCGTAAACTCACAATATACTAGAAAACTTGATGTATGTCAGAAAAAATATTACAAGCCTTCCAAGAGTTTGTGATAGGCATTACCTAAATACCAGACACAGAAATAATCTCGTTGTCTGTGATTCTACATTCCACAAAATTTCAAATTCTATGCAGGGCAATTGTACACGCTTTTATAATAAGCTCCCTAATGAAATTAAGGATTTGCTCGTCAATAAGTTTAAAAATTTAGTAAAAAAAAAAGTTATGCCAAAAAGCTTATTATAAAATCCAGGATTATTTGGATGATAAACAAGTCTGGAAATGAGCTGTTCACTCAATTTCCTACACAGCAAAATAAGATAATCCAATGAGGAGCATTTGCATTAATTCACTTTCTTGTCCCCATACGCGCACGAAGGACCTACTCGTATTTGGAGATAATCAAGTAAACTATTTGGAAGCTCACCTTTGACACGTCCAAACAAAATATTTATACTTACGATAATTAAACAATATACAAATCGTTTACTAGTTCATGAATGGTAAATTTACTTATGACGTCACCATATTTTGATGATATTCTCACAAATGTAATCAAAGATACAACAAACTTGATGCACTTCCGCGTCGGTACTGGGGCAATAGAACGTTGCAGGAAGTTTGAAAACAATATGCTCATCTTGGTGCGTATGGTGCTGAATACCGTGACCGCACGAGGAGTACATAATATATAGGAATAGTTTCACAATAATAACAGTTAATTATAGAGCATTATGAAGAGGACAGCCTCCGTGGCGAGGCCGTAGTGCACGCGACTGCTACGCACCGGGCGCGGGTTCGATCCCCGCTCAGTGCAAAAATTTATTTGCATGAATATGGCTATTTGCACTGGTCTGGTCGTGCCTCGGAGAGCACGTTAAGCCGTCGGTCCCGGTTGCCATACAAACGTCTATGGCAGTTGTTACGGGTAGTTGGCGCCCTCAAGAGTCCAACCGGTCTAACTTGGGACTTCGATATCGCTATTGGTCATTGGACCATTGGTTGTGGAGGTCAGATGGCACGCTTCACGGAAAATATCGAACGAAGTAGTTCAGCCGCATCGCAGTTAGATTGGAAAGCCGACTCCAACTGAGTTGGGAAAAGGTTCAGAGAATGATGATATGAAGAGGATTGTTTCTTACCTTGGAGCTAGTACTGCCGATTTTTAAATCAGTGTCCAAACAAGTTTTCGTCTCGCTAACGATACTTTATGATATTGTGGATATAATCCGCATGTTGCTGTCTTCAAAGATTATTAGTTTTATTAAATTACCCTGATCTTTGGTAAATGTCTTCGTGCTAAACCATTTTATTTACTTCCCTAATGGTAAATATCAAATAGATGGCAGTACCTGCTAGGCGAAACATGAACAGATGTCGCTTGGGTAAACTTGTAAACTTCTTATTCATTGTGTGGTCCTGGTACTTGCGCGGAATAAATCTAATGTGAAATGTTACTGAGGCGCCTCGTAGCTGCTGTCTGATGAATTATTTACTTGTGATGCTAACTCGAACCTTCGTTATATTTTTCTTCCGCTTTCGTTTCCGTCACTAGATGGTGTATTGGTGTAACATTACTCTTTAATTATAGTGTACAAAAATATTAAAAATAACTCTCATACGGAAATGCCAAATTTAAAACGTTTTGTGAAAAAAATAGAAAAGAATAACTCTAATAATAATAATAACTATTATTTATGTCAGACTCATGAGGGCTTCTCTCCCTAAATCTATTATAGTAAAGGATTTTCACTGATCTGGGCAATGTTGTTGAAACTTCTTTATAGATTCTATTCTCCTGGTACTGGTGCGGATATTAAACTTTGCGGATTCCCTAAGTTACTATGCCGCGCTTTGATTATTTTTAAATCAACCACCATATTTGGAGTAAATGTATGAAAAATTCAAGCAATATACACACATAATACTGTGAAATAACTTATTAATTTTAATATATTGATATTTGAGATAGATTTATGAGAAGTATTTTAGTAAGTTAAATAGTCAATTTTTTGCCTCTGTGTCATGGAATAATAATTTCAAATGTGACCATTTACTTGTGCATGCCTGGCCTAGCAACCATATATCTAGTCTAGTACATCACTCTTAGTGTTCTTAAAGAGTTCTAGAGTAATTATCATTATTAAAATTAAAATGCTTAGCTATTAAATAGACAATCATCACTACATAGTGTTTGCATACAAAACAAAGTTGCTGTCACTGTCCAGTTACGGGTGCAGTTCAGATCAGTTTCGAGATGTTCCACTATTATAGCCTACGTCTATAGAACATTGTTACATGTTACATATAAAGACAGCGTCGTCATGTCTCTTAGATACGAGTAGTTTAGTAATTGTATGATGAACAACAATGGCAAAAGCTTCCTCAATGCTCGGTATGATTTTGTAGAATGGTGAAGAAGTATCTATAAAACTTGAGTGTAGATAACGTGCTGCTGGAACTGTGTGGCATTTTCTACCGAACGAGTTACGATTAAAGCCTATTTTTCCTTGTCTGTAAGTTGTAGTTACTACTTGTCAATACGTAAAGCGAGAATAGAGAAAAACGAATTGCGAGCTATAATGCAAAAAAATTAGTTCTTTTTGACATAAAAAAATTGTAAAGTGTTGATATTTCAGAATGTGATCACCACCATTCAGATATTAATCATGATCATCAACTTCATCACGATCATCAATACATTCACCATTTAACTCATCAGTGATATCTTCATCACCATCGCTATCATCACCGCCACCACCAACATGGAGATCAACAGGATCACCTTTATTTCCATCATTATCGTAATTGACAACCTCAATATCAGAATCATCAAACGTTTTCAGAGCTCTGAAGAAATTCAGCCACATTTTAGCGCGATTCACTGATAGCGCGGGTGCGGGTTGGGTGCGGGTGTTTTTACCATTCATTGCAATTTTTTTAATAAGGTATTTTTACATGTATTTTGTAAATGATCATGGATTGTAAAACGATACGAGCCCGACCCGCGCTATCGCGGTTTATTAAAATAAAAACTCTGCGTGTCTCAGCGTGATTACGTACTTCACTCGTGAACTTGGCCATTTTCTTCTACAAACTATGTTCTCACAAAAAACATAAAAAGAAAGAATTAGTCATTTTGCTCACATTTGGCAAAACATAGCGACCAGTCAGTTATCGCAACCTAAGCGTCATCTGTGCAACTTAGGCTTGTTAAAGTCGAGGTTTCCGTCAACTTTAACAGTAACAGTAACATTGATTCTAATGATTTGGCTAAATGTGTTCCATCCACCAGTGTATTTAGTAGCACTGTTATAGTTATCTTTTGATAGAATTTGCCGATTGAGCGTGGCCGGTTACAGTTAGTAGAATCCGTTCAGTAGTTTTTGCGTCCATTGCGGACAAACATAAACTTTTTACAATTATATAATAGTATAGATATCACAATCGTTCTGATATATTTTATAATCTGTTGTTGTTAGCTGGATGTCATTCTGATTTCAGCGTCAGGGCAGCTGCGTTCAAGGTAACCAATAGCAGGAGAGCCTGCACTTTCAGGAGTATGCATACCAGTGCAGCTGAGGGTGGTTTGGTGAAACGTCGCCAGACGTCAAAAGTGGTTCGAAGCGTCGTCCCTACAAGAGCTGGAATCTTTTCTCTATGCAAAACCGAAAGTAATTGTACACCGAACGCTTTTAAAACAGTCACTTTTCTTTTTTTGAAATATTCATTGATGTATTTTAGTTGACTTAAGTTTGCCTAAATTACATGTTACTCATACTACCTTATTCACGTTCAGGCTAATATTCTATTACTACTATGGAATGATTGCTACAGTGATACTCTGCAAAATATTGTCTCCGTCAAGGCATCAAATCAAGGTTTGATTTACGTTATATTTATTTCACCCCTGAATGGAAACTATCCTTAATATTCATATTGTATTTTTGATCACTAAAGCCACATCATCTAATCATCAAACTAATAACGCTAATATTAATTTATAACTAGCTCATGCTCGCGGCTCTGTCAACGTCGATGTCAGGACTATTTAGTTCAACACTATTGCCATTGATCACAACATAATGACCCGTAACATCGTACTCAAAATTATATAATTACAGAATTACAGACCCTGACGTAAAACTATTTAAATTTCCATCCAGTAGAAGTCTATATCTTAACTTTTTTCACTTCACTCTAACGCTTGTTATAAATTTCTTCCTCCAGTGAGTAGGTATGAGCCCTGAAGTCTTGTTAATATGCCAAATATCCTCAAATGACACATGATATTCAAAACAAAATCAATTGCAATGAATGTAATGCGCGTTAATATGACTTGTAGCCACTTAATACCGGTCATCAATAAGCCAAGGTCAAGTTTTGAATATGAGTTTTGATGTTAATTCGGAGCACACGCTGAACAAACAAATATAAAATGAATATTTTCCCCACAAGATATACACGAAATATTATCTGAGCTCCTGTCCCTATGCTGGAAATATAAAATGCACTTCACATTATGGCAACCATCTCAGATTATTTGTTGCCTCTTGCGTGAATATGGAGGTTTAGGAAACGTCTATCTCCCTTCGTAACCCTTAATACTCTGAGGCTCTCCATGAATGAAAACCTGGCGCATGCTCAGTCAACTGCCACGCCTTCCCATACGTGCGAGTAAGAAGCGATATATTAGAAAGTAATAGAACTAAACCACGCTCCTACTGCATAGCTCCTAGCTACTTCTTATTGCCTGGTACACAATGTTCAGAGCACGGGACATGCACCATCTTCATGTACCAAGCATTAAATATGCTTTTTTTCTAATCAATTTAAAATGCTTTAGACGTGACCTTTGTAGCTCAGTTGTACAGAGTACTCCCGCTGAAACTGTTCAAGCACCGTCTAGGCAATCAGAACAATTAGTTTTTTAACCAACACATATGAACCTCTTTGTATAATTTTAATGCTACGAGTGACTAATAGCTATGTATTGTGCTTAAAGGTTATCGCCGTGTGTCTACGAGTGGGTGTGACGTCATGCAGGTGTCCTATGGTGGTGATACTGGAGAGGTGTGTGTTCAATCTACAATCTTTCATTTATCAATAAGTTACTTACTTTGGAATGTGGTTTTTATAAAGAAAAGAAAGAGGACAGTCTGCACCGGAACTTTGAATGTTATGTCACTCCTCGTAATAATAATAATGTCCTTAAAATATGTTTGTAAGTCAACTTTGGGAGTTGTCTTACAATAGAGGCAGCCATGTAACTAGTTCCTGGGTGGTACGACCTACGCCGTGATTAACTAACCATCGCATTTATTTTTAAATTCCATTACTATTCGGCCGAACCAATTGCATCAATTATAGTTATATGTAGTTGCAATGGCGTAGAATATGCATTATTATATCCATTAAATTTGTTTTCAGTAATGCCCGTGTCGCATTCATAACAGCGACACTACCGCTGTGTATGTCGACCTGATTTGCAGAGGATCTGAAACATTAAACACTTCCTAAAGAGGTATGATATAAGACACTATTTTAACTCCGGTAATTCCGTCACATATTCACTTACTATAAAACACTTAATTTATCCTAACTAGATCGTGTATTTTAACGTCACATATTTTTACCATTCTATCTAAAATACTCTTCGCAAGATCTACTCTCCTGGTACTAATGCGGATGTTCTCTGGTTGCGGAAGCTGCGTAACTTAGTTCTTGCTATAATAATTTTGTGTTAAGTTATTTTCGCTGTAATGACAAAGCATAATTTAATTATATAAAATACATATTTCTCACTATCTACTTAAAAAAAAATAAATGTTAATTGCATTACTTGACCAAAGGCATATCTTTTGGAATTACCAAAAGATATCCCTTTGATCAAGTAATGCGTTTGCGAATTAGAGATTTTAAAAAAGACGCCACAACTAAATAAAAGGTTTAAAAAAATGCCACCATAGGCTAGTGTACAAATTATGAAAATATAAATATTGCACGATTTCAATTTTCATTTGCGGCAGATCCTTTTATCTATACTAATATTATAAAGAGGAAAGATTGGTACCTATTTTTGTATGTTTGTAATGAATAGGCTCAAAAAGTACTGGGCCGATTTTAACAATTCTTTCACTTCTAAAATCATTTCTAGGAGTAACATAGGCTATATATCATCACGCTACCATACAAGGGAGCGGAGTAATAATCATAAATCTCAATTGATCCGGTAAATTTCTATACATTGGCGCTAATATCGCTAACAATTTCCGTTGTCATGACAGCAAGGAAAAGTAGTATAGAGAGGCAAGTAGTGAATCGAGTAGAGTAGTACAACGCGGTAATCGACATCCACGCGGGCGGAGCCGCGGGCAACAGCTAGTAGTCAATACAATAATACTCGCTGCCCCAAGCAAGTAAAATAGGCTGAAGTTGGTTCTGGTGCAGTGGTCGCTATTCTACCTCAACGTAAAGCTAACATTTTTTTTCATTTGACTCACAAACCCTATTTAACTTTTGCCAGACCTTATCTATACACCCAAGAAGATACGTGGGTGTACGAATATACTATTAAATATTATTTTTATGTAATGTATCTAATATTATAATTATAATTATAACCTATAAAGGTATTTCATTTTAGACCACCCTGTCAAAATACCCACTCACGTACTCACACAATAAAAGCTCTCTTACATGTAGCTAACGCACACATTGTAGGTTCAGAACGTCAACGCGTAGTTTGCACATTGATCTCGTAAAATATGACTTAAAACTTAAAATGATTTCCTTTTTTTTACTTGATACGTGAAGAAAATTTTGAGCCGTTTCTTTGCCTATATCTATTTCTAGAAAGTTATGTTTAAAATAACAGAGTTTGGATAAAAACTGCTCACATTTCGCATGTTCATAGTACTAGATTCTCTTTGTATCGGAGTTTCGCAGACTCGTAAACTTTCAGATCAGACACGCTCTTTCTCCCTCTCTCTCATTTACATTATTTATTAAATCTCTTTTGAGTTATAATATCCTAGTATAAATACGGGCATACTATACATTGCGTATTCAATATCTATACTTTTTACGACTGAACTTTACCGACGAATACAAACAGGTTTAATTCAGTTTCAACTATCTTATTTGCATGAATTGAGTTTTCATAATCATCTTAAATTTAATCATTTGATAAAAACGTGAAGTGACTTAAGTCTCCCTCGCATATTTAGTAGTGAACTAACAGAGGTTCAGAGCAGGCAGCAGTAGCCTTAGTATGAGATGTCGTGTAGCAGCTAACAAACTTTGTTTTCAAAGAAGTTTCTAAACATCTTAATTATTGGAAAAAATATTATTATAACATTACAATAACTCTTGCATCCTCATGTTATTGTTATCATGTTATCCTCTAAAGGCAGCCCACAGACGTTCTGATTATATAGAGCGCATTTTGAGACCACCCACAAAGACCTCCGAGTTCTTTGCAGGAGTCTATCAAACTAACGCGATTCGAGCCGGTGGTGGTTCATTTGCAAAACTTTTTTCTATTTGTGGCACGTCTATTTGACTTCACTTCGCTTGATAGTACGCCGAAGGCAAATTCTCAGGAAAGAGAGTCACCATCAGAAACACGTACCGTATTACAATGGTGGCGCTAAGGTTGACGGCCTCATCAGAAGCTTTTTCACGCCCTGCTTAAAAAAAACCCGGGACTGTGGGAAGAAGGATATATGTGCGTTGGTAGGGAATTCAAAGACTTAATGGTGCGACAGAGTAAATATTAACTGCACCGCTTGGTTTTTGGTGGAAATTCTGCACCGTATGCGGGTGCCCTGCACGTGTAGTCTTGTGTAGGAAAGGAGAGGTAATTTTATTTTTGACGTTTTAATAATAATAATAATCTCTTTATTTGCAAGTAAATAAGACTCATGATGTTAGTAACAATTTATTAAACTTATAGTTATGGTAATAAGATAATGTATTTGGATTCAAAATTAAAACAATTCAAATGGCATGAACTCTGCAACAACAATAATAGCTATTGAGAATTAAATGTCCAATTTATAATAAATTATAAATGCACTTATTATTCATATTAATATAAAATAGATTAAGATAAGTCAAGATAATAAGATCTATATATAATTAAATTCGATTATTTATGAAATTATTTATTATTTATATTATTACTGTGGGTATGATTTTGTGAGTGCTGTTTAATGGTCTTAATAGGATAAATGATTTTTGAATTGTGAATAAGTCGTGGCGATACTTTTAAGCAAAGTACTAGGCTTGTGTCCTTTTTGATTTTGGTCTATTTTTTTTTAACGTAATGACGTTACCTTTATTTTTGGAGCAAAGTAAAAAATTAAAAAAGATAGACGGCGAGCTGAAAAAGACATACTGCGCATGTGTCACGTTGCAAAGTAAGAAGTGTCATTTCTCGCCTCGACAACTAGGAGATCATAGGCCTTGGGAGCAAAATAAAAACTTGCGCATGGCATTTGAAATACATTCGTGAAAAATATAAACCACTATTGTGGAGTCATTTCCCGCTTCAAAAATGTAGCTGAAACCCTCTATGAAGTTGTATATATAGTGTCAAAATAGGTCAATGGTTACAAATTCAAAATTCACAAAAATCACAGTTTTGGTTACAAGAAGGGCTAAAGGTTCTCTCGACATCTGTTGGTAGCGTATATAACTACAATCTCAGCCATTCTACACACACAGTTCTAATGGTAATTTTGTTTTCCTTAAGCGTGTCCTTTGATGGCGTCAGTTATTGATTTGTGCAGGTGACTGAGACGAAATATTTGCTGTCTCCATCAGAGAACACCTTGAACTTGAAAGGAGCGAATGAACTTGTACACAAACGCTAATTTATATAAGTTTGCCATTCTGGTGTACGGAAAGTATAGGGAGACTAATTAATACAACCAGATCTCGATTATAACTGATCCTTTATTCCAATAAACAATCGTTTATATATCTTATTATATTGAGGTTACACGAGTATTACAATTCTGAGTATAAGGCTGGCTACATACCCTACATCACCCTCCTTAGGGAAAAAAAAAATATAATAGGATTTTTTTTTTTTTTTTTTTTTGATTATAATAGGTTTGTTTCACATACGAAACAAGACAGTATTAAATATTTAAAACTATATTTACGAGTTATACAATTTAGTTCTATTTTTATGAATAACATCCAATTTATTATCCTTAATGATCTCTACATTAGGTGGAGAGTCCTTAACAACTTTATATGGACCTGAATACAAATCATTCAATTTATTACCTACCTCATTTTTTATTAAAATCAAATCATTTACATTATATTTTACAGGATTCGTATATTTATCATAAATTTTCTTCCTTTTAATCTTACTGTTGAGCAAATTATCTCTCGCTTCTTTTTGAGAAAACTGAATACGATACTTTAACTCACAAGGATAACTGTCGTAGTTATATAAAGGTTCTACTATGTCATTATTTAAATTGCTTGGAAGTTTACATCGCTTTCCAAAAACTAATTCGTAAGGTGTAAACTTCGTTTCCGAATGTACTGAAGTATTATATGCAAAACACCAAAATGGTAGCCATTTGCTCCACATCTCTGGGTTTTTGTCAGTATGTATTCTCAGAAAAGAGTTTAAATGTTTGTGAGACACTTCTAATGCTCCTATACTCTGATGATGATAGGCAGTAGAGTGTAGTTGTTTTATTTGTAATAGTTTACACATTTCTTGAAATGTACAAGACATAAATTCCTTACCTCTGTCAGTTGCTATCTCCTTGGGGACTCCATATCTAAGAATAAAATTATTAACTAATGATTTTGCAACTTCGTCAGTCTTTTTGGAAACTAACGGGTAGGCTTCGACATATTTAGTAAGTTCACACTGTAAAGTAAGTATATAAGAAAAATTGTCATTATCCGTCTCTAAAGGTCCAACAAGATCTAAAAATATTTTCTCAAAAGCCGTCTTGGCTGTCGTCGTAATAGTCATTGGTTCTTTAACTGGCGTTGAATGCTTTTGACGTTGGCATAGATCGCAACGTTTTACAAAGTCATGTATATCCTTTTCAATGCCAGGCCAGTAATAATATTTTTTAATATTATTTGACATCCTTCTCATACCAGCATGGCCACTACTGGGTAAGAGATGAAAATCGTTTAAGATTACACGTCTATCATCTTTCTCGTTAATTATTTCAACATTTTGAACAATACAAATACGTGGTCCGGACCTATGTGTTTTCTTTATCTCTTCTAACAATTTATTAATAAAACCTTCGTATTCTTTCTTTTTAACTATACAAATTTCTTCTATATTTATTTTCTCACACAAATTATATAGTTCTCTCACGAATTCACCTGGTGTAATTCGCGATTGAGAATCTATAAATTTTATATAAATTGTCCTTTTACTACAAACGTAACACAGTACTTCACTATCGTGACTTATAAAACCTTTCTTTTCCATTTCTTTGTAGCTACTTCTATTAGTAAATACTAGTTCTACGGATTCTTTCGGCTTAATATGGGTTCCTACAACTCTTGGTTGATCAGGCCAATCGTCCGAGGGTACCATATTGACTGAAGAATCTTTAATTATTCTGGATTGTGCACGGGTTAACACACTTACTACGCTTTCATTCATTTCTTTTAATTCATCTGATGATATTCGAGATAACGCGTCTGCCGCGCTATTATTACTACCCTTAACATATTCAACGTTGAAGTTATATTCTTCTAAAGCAAGCCTAAATTTCATTAATCTACTTGACGGATCCTTCATATTAAAAAGATAAACTAAAGGCCTATGGTCCGTTCTAATTTTAAAATATCTACCAAATAAATATGGACGAAAGTGTTTTACCGCCCATACTATTGCCAATAACTCTTTCTCTATAACTGGATAGTTCTTCTCTGCCTTATTGAGACTTCTACTAGCAAATGCTATTGGAAGTTCGTTTTTATTTGCTAAAATTGCACCTATGGCATAATTAGATGCATCTGTTTGAACAATAAAACAGTTTTCCTCTGAAAAGTCAGGGTATTGTAAAATGGGTGGCGAGATTATTTTTTCTCTCAGCGCTTCAAATGCCTGTTGACATTTGTGATCCCATATAAAAGAAACATTTTTCCTACTAAGTGCATTTAGAGGATGAGCAATTTCTGCAAAATTTCGAATAAATTTTCGGTAGTAGTTTACGAAAGCTACGAATCTCTTGACTTCCTCAGTATTTTTTGGACATGGATAATTTTTGATTGCGTTAATTTTTTCTGGGTCTGGCTGTATACCATTCTTTGATATTACATGCCCCAGATATAATATGTCTTTCTTTAAGAAAACGCACTTTGCTGGATTAAGTTTTAAATTTACTTTTCGTAGTCTTTCGAAAACGTCTTGCAAATTTTTATTATGCATATTTAAATTCCGTCCAAAACAGATTAAATCGTCCAAATAAATTAGACATTTTTCATAATTAAGACCTGCTAGTGCTATATTCATCATTCGCGAGAACGAGTTTGGACTTGTTTTTAAACCCATTGGCATCCGAGTCATTTGAAATCGACCTGCATCGAACGCTGTTAGTTTACGGCTGTTTTCGTCTAATTTCACGTTATAGTAACCTTGATGTAGATCTAAATGGCTAAAATAAACACTACCAGATAGGGACTCTAATATTTCAGTTATATCTGGTAAAGGGTATTTATCATCTACTATAGAATTATTCAGTTTTCGGTAGTCTATTACTAATCTCCATTTCTTAGAACCACTGTTATCTACTTTTTTCGGCACTAGTAACACAGGGCTTGACCATTCACTTTTACTTGGTTCTGCTATACCTTCTTCTACCATTTTATCTATCTGTTGCCTAATTTCTGATTTGTGAACATGTGGTAGTCTATATTGTTTTGAAAAGACTGGTGTAGAGTCAGATTTCAACGTTATGGTGTGGGTATAAATGTCAGTGGTAGACAGTTTATCACCCGGTAAATAAAAAATATCTGCATATTTAGCACATAAGTTTTCAATAGATGTTTGTTCCTCTTCATTTAAATGTGAAAAATTTATATGTGAAAATAATTGTTTCACTCTTTCTGATTTGTTATTTATTTTATTAAAAGAGCAAATGTCGTAATCGCTTAACCCATTTGGACCTGAAACTATTTTTTTTCGAATGCACATGTTTCTGTCCACTTTTATTAGTCCTAAGGTATCACAGAACATGAAAAAAATATTTAAAAAAATATAAAATAAAAAGGGGGTCCAGAAAGGGCCGTATCGTATGTGATACAGTAGGCTCATACACATGCAATAATACCAAAGTTAGTAAACAATATCTTTATTGTTCTAATGATCATTATATATTATTTTTTGTGTGATAAGCTAGGAAACATTCAACATGTAAACCCACATCGCACTTGATGCATCTTGCAGGACACAATCGATGACAAATTCCACATCGCGTTCTTTTGTTTTGAGGCTGTTTGATAACGTAGTGACCTTTATCATCAAACCTGGCATCCATTGTAAGTGACGATGGTCTGCTCGGTCCCGGTTTACTTCTCAGTGTATTAGTCTCTATGAGTGCGATTGCTACGCGACGTCTAAAGGCAAGCATATCCATACTACCACCATTGTATCTGAATAGAAGCCAGGCGTTTTGAAGTGACATATCGATGCAGTGCAAGATAAGAGGCATATACCACTTCTTACCACGAATACTTGTCCTTAGTGATGCTATGTTTTGATCCGAAAGATCAACACCTCCCATATTTTGGTTATATTTATGTATCAAATGTGGTTGAGAAACGGTTATTTTCTTTTTTTCTTTCTGAGAGTATCGTTCAGTTTTATGTAACGGAGTTATACCACTGGCATTTGAGCAAACTGTCACTATGCTATTATCATGCCACTTACAAATTATAACTTCATCACAGACACGATAGTCGAAGAAACCCCTGTCCTTCTTTTTGGTCTCTTTACTGTCTAGTAAAGGGCAATTACTGGTCCTATTTTCCCTCATAGTCCCGGTCACTCGTATGTTCCTCTTTGTGAGTTCGGCAATCAATGGAAGTCCAGTAAAAAAATTTTCTATAAATAAATGGTAATTTCCTCCGAGGCCTAGTTGGCTGAGTTTGTCAGTATATGTGAGAACCACACTAGCACCAAGACCCAACTCTGCATATCTGGGATTTAGAACGGTTGTGGCACCTTGATATGGCTCAAACCACACTATATAGCCATTTGATGTAGCACCTACCCAAAGTTTGAAGCCGTATCTTATTGGTTTACCACGTATAAATTGTTTGCATCCATGTCGTCCAAAGTATGGTACCATTGCCTCATCAACACTATGATTTTCTTTATGGGGGCAATATCGCAAGAATTCTTCTGATAGTTGTTTCATAAGTGGACGTACTTTTGCAAATTTGTCTGATTTGTCTAAGTGTAAATTGTCTGCGCAATGTAAATTAGAAAAAATTACTGAAAATCTATCACGAGATAATGCACTTACAATAAGTTCGTTTCTTGTGTCAGGTGTATTCTCCCAGTACATTCGTCTTCTATTCACTTGACAGTATCCACTAACCAACAAAATTCCGATAGCACACTTCATTTCCTCTATTTTTACATCAGCGGGAAGATTCTTTCTCCCTAAGTATTTGTTTGTTTCAGTGGTGAGTAATTGATATACTTCTTCCGAAAAAAAGAATGAAAACCAATCGACTGGCGATCTATTTTCAGGAACATACAATATGGGCTTCCATGTTGAATTTACTTCAGTATAGTTTTTCTTTCTCCAGTAGTCTTTTTGGCTATCTTACGTAATGGCTGGTCTACTTCTGGGTCCTGACTTGCTTCGCCTTCGAGACTAGATTGATGACTTTCGGGGTCATTTTCCAATGTTTCTATATTTACTTGATGAAGCTCTGCATTTGTGCTCAACGAACTTGGGGGTAGGTGGTTTATATGGACGTTATCTTCATCACCAGAGTCTTCATCCGTCAAATCTTCGTTTGCATTTACAGGTGGAAGTAAATAAATATCATTGTCTGCACCAGTATTTTCTAATTCGTCGTCTTCTAAAAGCGTTACGATGTCATTCAATGACAAACATCTGAAATAAAAATAAGGTAATTTTATCACGTGTATAAGCCTACTGTATCAAATACGATACACTACTTTTCATGAATAAAAAAAATGCACTAAAATAAGTCAAACAACAAAACTTATGCCACATATGCTCTTTCTAACTTTTGTTTTTACTATATAATATCAAACTACATAATGGTTAGGATAAAATTAATTAATTCTTACCGTTTTGATGACATGTTAAAATTCTTATTCTCGAACCACAATAAAAAATCATAGGTATGCACCCTGTGACGCCAATTATAAGAGTAAAGTTATTTTTGTAGTATTGTTTAGACCTTGCACTTGACACTTGCACCAAATGTAAACAAATTCTTATCGCGGGTACTTGACAATAATTTATTATTTCTGGTGTATCGTATGTGAGACGGTAGGTCTAAATGGGTTAATTTATGAATATCAAAATTAGGAGTCGATAAAGTAATGTCATTTTCTGTTGTATTTAGTATTTTAATAGGAATGACACCATTAACAGGAGAGGCTATTGAACTGGCTAAATAAATACCATCCTGTATCTCTACTGAACATATTACGCAGTCTTCATCATACTGTGTCTGAATGTAATGAATAGACTCACATCTAGCTGATACTTCTAATGAATTATTTATCTTATTCGTAATTGGTAAACTAATTGTCCTATTTAAAGTATCACACAAAGTTAAAATATTTGTATCGAAATTCAGAACGGATTTGAATCTTCTTAAAAAATCTCGACCAATTATGCCACTGGACCTAATAGGCAATGTACTAAAAACATAAAACTTATGACTCATGAATAAATCATCGATACTCAATTTTATGTAAACGTATCCTAATGCACGAATTTTTCCCCCTAGACCATTTATAATAATATCTTCTTTATGCAACGTGAGATTTTGTTCTGTTACATATTTATATTTAATTGCACATAAAGATGCTCCCGAATCTACTAGAAATGAAAAAAGTTTACCGTTTACTGAAAGATGAGTAAAACACTCGCTATCGCATGTTAAAATAGAATGTTCCCTACTGTGGGTCACGAAAAAATTTTCCAGCTGAATCGGAATATGAATTGTTTGATTCTAAATTAGGTTGTGGGTTTATAGAACGCTCATCATTTAAAACATTAACATTATGTCGTTGCCGGACCCCTTGGTTTCCTCTACTAGACTTACCCCTGTTTTGTTGTCCTCTGAACTGCTGACCTCGCATCGCACCTCGAGTAGCAAAATTTTGATTCCATCCCCGTTGGTTTCCTCGAAAACCTCGACCTTGCCCCGTAAACGAAGCACGATGGTTGTTGTATCCTCCACGTTGTCCTCGATGGAAATATTTTGCACCCCTATAGTTATAATTAAAATTTTTGTTCATACCCATAATTTCACCACTACTCGATGAGGGAGTTACCTCTTCATCCAGAGCAGCCTGTATAGCGTCCTTCAGCGAGTCAAAATTCCTGGCCGCTATGATAGTGCTGAGCCTACGATTTCTCAAGCCATCAGCAAATTTTTTAATCGCTAAGTTTTCATTTAACGGTTTTAAAACCTTATAACTTTCGGAATTACCGTTGGCCTGCGATATCGTAAGGTCTACAAATAATTCGGTTAGTTGTTTTCCATAATCTGAAACAGATAAATTATTCTGCCTAAACTGTTCTAATTTACCCGAAATTGCTGTTGCCGCCTTCCGAGGTAAAAGTTCCTTTTTCATATCTCTAATTAAATGCTCTACACTGGAATAGTTCGTATTCAGCCTTAGTTTTGCAGCTTGAGATAATCTGCTTTTCAATATAAAATTAATTAAACTCTTTTTACATGCATCTTTTTCCAATAGAGAGTTATAGTAATCAATATTGTCGATTAACTGTTTAGTATTAGCCTCTGTATCAGTCATACAGGGCAATAAATTCAAAGCCGTTTTTAAATCAAAACTAGCCATTGTTAAACTTTGTTCTAAACTTGATTCTGTACACTTACATAAGTCAACAACCTCGCTATATAATGTCAAAATTTTTTTACAAAAACTTTGTATAACGGGATCATCCCCGTCCTGTTTCCTTAACTTCGTATTATATTCATGCAACCAGCTTAAATATTGCCCATAAACTAAATTAGATTCACTTAATTTTGTAACTAAAATGTTACCTTGCCTTCTAGCTGGGCCAATTTTTATTAAATAAGTTCTTATTTCTTTTATATCATTATATAGCGCCTCTAAAACAATTGCCATAACTTACCAGTAAAATCCCGATTACACATTATTTGGTTATTAATATCAAACAAGATACATAATTATTACGTTAAAATATTTTTTTTTTTTTTTTTTTTTTATAATGTCCACTAAATACGTTTTGTCCATTTGTCCATTATAATAAACTTCTCACTATTCCGTTTAACTAGCCGTTCCGTATTTTAGACGCACGTAGATACCACACGATTAATAAATCAACACGCACAAACGTAGGTCACTGAGAACCGAACTTGGGATCAATCGATACCGTACCGCGCACTATTCACTACATGCCTGGGTATTGTTTATTTGAAGCTTGTGCCTCAATGTCGATACGCCCCATGGGTATAGCCGCAGGCGGTCGCCGAAAAAACGAGTTACGTAGTGTAGCTCTATTTATTTGCCGCGCTATCCATTGTGTATGGCACTTCTTATAGAGTCTATACGCCACAAACAGTAGCCCCAGGACAAGGCAGACGAAAATCCCTATCAACATCAACCTTGAAGTTGCGATGTGCTCCTGAACTTCTTTCGTCGTGGCTCTATTATCGCCTCCACTCGCGGTTTGCGCGATCACCACCTCTTGTGACTTTTGGTTACCCATCGCTGAGAATTAAGATTTTTACACAACGTCGTAAAACCGCCTAGTTCACTACACGAACCGATATGCTCTAATCCCGATATAGCCATGGTCAAAGTTCATCGCCACTATACACTCACAAAATGACATCAGTGTTATAAAATTCCTTTCCTATTTCGCGCACTGCATCGTCTTACACGCTGACGGCATAGCGTCGCGTGTGGGCTTGCCCATCCTGGCAGGGTCGCCATGTACGGAAAGTATAGGGAGACTAATTAATACAACCAGATCTCGATTATAACTGATCCTTTATTCCAATAAACAATCGTTTATATATCTTATTATATTGAGGTTACACGAGTATTACAATTCTGAGTATAAGGCTGGCTACATACCCTACACTGGTCTTTATTATGAAGAAGTGATAGACTTTATTTTTATTTGCACCGAACTCAAAGGCATCAGACACGCTCTTTCTCCCTCTCTCTCATTCATACTATTTATTAAATCTCTTTTGAGTTATAATATCCTAGTATAAATACGGGCATACTATATATGGCGTATTCTCAATATCTATAATTTTTACGACTGAACTTTACCAACGAATATAAACAGGTTTAATTCAGTTTCTCTTCTTCTTCTTTCCCGCTGAGTTTCTTGCCAGAGTCATCTCAGGCCGGGGCCGTGTTTTGAACCGGTCTGTGGTTCATTTGTTTACTAATTTATAAAATATTGTTTATATTGACGTTTTGTAAGTGCCGTTTAAGGTTCTATGCAGAATAAATGGTTTTTGAATTTTTTCACCTTTTTTTACCTCGCCTGATGTTAAGCTGAAGCCAAAGTCTCATAAAAGAGGGATATTTTTTTTTTTAAAGTTGAAATCAGATAAATCACCCTCGCGTATTTGATGGTGAACTAACAAATATTTACGAGTTTCAGAGCAGGCGGCAGTTAGTAGCCTGCAGTAGTTTAAAAATGTAGTAAAAAAACGTTATGCCAAAAATCCAGGATTATTTGGATGATAAACAAGCCTGGAAATGAGCTGTTCACTCCACCAAAATTTTGTATCTAGACAAGGTAAATGATTGTAAATAGACTAAAAAAAAAGAAAAGCCCGCCGAGTTTCTTGCTGGAGTCTTCTCAGGTCGGGGCTGCGTTTCGAGACGGTTAGAGTAAGATCCCAGAGCAATCAGATATAACTTATTTTCACACGGATGAAACTTGTAGTTTTCAGTAGCGTCTCGTGTGCCTTGAATACCTACGCGCTTTGTGGAACTTGCCGAGTGACACCTGGGCAGGTACCAAATGAGAAAGGTAACCAAAGATTATTAGTTTTATCAAATTACCCTGATCCTTGGTAAATGTCTTCGGGCTAAACCATTTTATTTACTTCCCTAATGGTAAATATCAGATAGATGGGGATTACCTGCCTAGCGAAACATGAACAGATGTCGCTTGAGTAGTCAATTTTGAAACTTGTTATTCATTGTGTGGTCCTGGTACTTGCGCGGAAAAATTCTAATGTGAAATGTGACTGAGGCGCCTCGTAGCTGCAGCCTGATGAATTATTTGATGCCAACACGAACCTTCGTTATATAATTTTCTTCCGCTTTCGTTTCCGTCACTAGATGGTGTATTGGTGTAAAACATTACTCTTCAATTATAGTCTACAAAAATATTCAAAATGACTCTCATATATATATATATCATACGGAAACGCCAAATTTAAAACGTTTTGTGAAAAAAAAAGAAAGAAAATAAAAATGTCAGACTACATGAGGGCTTCTCTTCCTAAATTTATATCTAACAATAAACGATTTTCAGTGATCTGATCAATGTTGTTGAAACTTCTTTATGGATTCTGTTCTCCTGGTACTGGTGCGGATATTAAACTTTGCGGATTCCCTTAGTTACTACACCGTGCTTTGATTATTTTTAAATCTACCAACAATTTATTTGGGGCAATGTGTGTTAAATACTGTAAAATAACTTAATAATTTTAATATATTGATTTTTGAGATAGATTTATGGGAAGTATTTTTCGGGCTAAATAAATTAAATAGTCAATTTTAGCCTCTGCGTCATTGAATAATAATTTCAAATGTAACCATTTACTTGTGCATGCCTAGCCTAGCAACCTTATCTAGGTCATCACTCTCGGTGTTTTTTAAGAGTTAACTTGAGATTTTACGAATGTTATAAAATTAAAATGCGTAGCTATTAAACAGATCATCACTACATAGTGTTTGTATACAAAACAAAGCTGCAGTCACTGGCTGGTTACAGGTGCACTTCAGATAAGTTTCAAAATGTTCCACTATAGCACATTGTTACATTCATGCCGCTTAGATAGCTTAGTGCTTGTATGATGAACAATACAATAGCAAAAGCTACCTCAATGCTCGCTATATAGAATGGTGAAGTAAAAAATTGAAATGATCTTTTTTAGTACTAAGAACACCTAAATCAAAAGATTCATAATTTAAAGAATCTATGAAACTTGAGTATGGATAACGTGATGCTGGCACTGTGTGGCATTTTCTACCGAACGAGTTAAGATTAAAGCCTACAATTCTTGTCTGTAAGTTGTAGTTACTGCTCGTCAATACGTAAAGCGATAATAGAGAAAAGCGAATCGCTAGCTATAATGCAAAAATTTAGTTCTTTTTGACATAAAAAGCAAAAACACTGTTATTATAAAATGAACTCTTGGCAATATGAAGCAACTCAATGGATGTTGAATTTCTAATGTTTTTAGTTATAATAAATATATTTGGTCGCAGTGAGAACTACGTCGACCATTGTTGACACATACATAAACGTCATCTATATGTTTGTCGAGTACGTCTGAGATATTATACTGATGATATTATATTGATGATTTAAGTGTGTGACTCTACATTTGTTTAAGCTGGTTGTTATTATATAACGTCACTTATAAAGTGTTCATATTTCAGAATGTGATCACCACCAACCAGATATTAAAATAAAAAATCATGATCATCAATACATTCACCATTTAACTCATCAGTGATATCTTCATCACCATCGCTATCATCACCGCCATCACCAACATGTAGATCAACAGGATCACCTTTATTTCCTTCATTATCGTAACTGTCAACCTCAATATCATAATCATCAAACGTTTTCAGAGCTCTGAAGAAATTCAGTCACATTTAAGCGCGATTTACTGATAGTGCGGGTGCGGGTCAGGTGCGGGTGTTTTTGCCATCTATCGCAATTTTTTAATAAGGTATTTTTACGTGTAATTTGTAAATAACGATAGATGGCAA
Source organism: Pelosia muscerda (assembly GCA_963691645.1). Taxonomy (NCBI): domain Eukaryota; kingdom Metazoa; phylum Arthropoda; class Insecta; order Lepidoptera; family Erebidae; genus Pelosia; species Pelosia muscerda. Next base: position 788,926 of record OY829098.1, on the reverse strand, counting down.
AACAATACGCCCCGACCCGCGCTATCGTTGTTTATCAAATTAAAAACTCTGCGTGTCTCAGCGTGATTACGTACCTCACCCGTGTCCTTGGCCATTTTCTTCTAAAAACTATGTTCTGACAATATATGTACACTTAAAAAGAAAGAATGAGGTGAAGTCATTTTGATAACATTTGGCAACTCAAATAAATAGCAATTGCAAAAGTGTTCTTTAAAATAGATGACGAGAAAAGAATTTCGGTGATTTTTTTTAAAGATATCACAATCGTTCTTGCATATTTTTATAATCTATAGTTGTTAGCTGGATGTCATTCTGCTTTCAGCGTCACGCCAGCTGCGTTCAAGGTAACCAATAGTAGGAGAGCCTGCACTTTCAGGAGTATGCATACCAGTGCAGCTGAGGGTGGTTTGGTGAAACGTCACCAGACCTCTAAAGTGCTTCGGAGCGTCGTCCCTACAAGCGCTGGAATCTTTTCTCTATGCAAAACTGTAAGTAATTGTATACTGAATGCTTTTAAAACAGTCACTTTTTACAGATATTGAAATAAACATTGATGCATTTAATGTAGTTGAGTTAAGTTTCCCTAAATTACAAGTTAATAAGTTACTCATACTATTTTATTCACAATCAGGCTAATATTCCATTACTACTATGGAATGATTCCTATACTGCAAAATATTGTCTCCGTCAAGGCATCAATTGTCGATTCTTTTTTATTATTTTTGGTTTGATTTACGTTATATTTATTTCACCCCTAAATGGAAACTATCCTTAATATTCATATTGTATTTTTTTTGATCACTAAAGCCACATCATCTAATCATCAAACTAATAACGCTAATATTAATTTATAACTCGCTCATGCTCGCGGCTCTGTCAACGTCGATGTCAGTACTATTTAGTTCATCACTATTACCATTGATCACAACACAATGACCCGTAACTCCGTACTCAAAATATATATAATTCCAGAATTACGAGACCCTGACGTAAAACTATTTAAATTTTCATCCAGTAGAAATCTATATCTTAATTTTACTGACCATGACTTCAAGTCTTTGGTCTAACATAATTTTTCATTTCACACTAAGGCTTATTATAAATTTCGTCCACTAGTGCGTAGATATGAGCCCTGAAAATATTTTTCCGCATACATATATATACACGAAATATTATCGAAGCTCCTGTCCCTATTCTGAAAATATAAAATACACTTCACATTATGGCAACCATATCAGATTATTTGTTGCCTCTTGCGTGAATATGTAGGTTTAGGAAACGTCTATCTCCTTTCGTAACCCTTAATACTCTGAGGCTCTCTACGAATGAAAACCTGGCGCATGCTCAGTCAATTGTCACGCCTTCCCATACGTGCGAGTAAGAAGCAATACATTAGAAAGTAATAGAACTAAGGTTTAGCCACACGCCTACTGCATAGCTCCTAGCTACTTATGATTGCTTGGTACACAATGTTCAGAGCACGGGACATGCAATGTAAATGTCGATAGGCATTCCATCTGCATGTACCAAGCATTAAATATGCTTTTTTCTATTCAATTTTGAATGGTTTAGGCGTAACCTTCGTAGCTCAGTTGTACAGAGTACTCCCGCTAAAACTGTTCAAGCCCCGTCTAGGCAATCAGAACAATCAGTTTTTTAATTAACACATGTGAACCTATAACAAAAATACAAATTTTTAAATCATTGTACGTCGGTCTTTTTATGGATTTAGTGGCTCGCATGTGTCGCGGGTGGATCATGCCTCCGATGTCCGGTGTCCCCTTTCAGAAATAATGTCGGTCTATTCAACTGTTTGTACAGGGTAATCTGCAATAAGACTGATTTTGACAGGATTTTTGCTGTAGATAGCTGAGGTTATAAGGTGTAACTTAGCTACTGTATAAATACTGAACTGCAAATCGAACTATACGTCAAGGTGTGCAGATTCGATTCCAACTTAGTGCAAATATTTGCATTCATTATTATGGCTATTTACATTGGTCTGATCGTACCTTAGAGATCACGATAAGCCATCGGTCCCGAGTTTCATGGACATTACGGCTTGTTAAAACTATAAAAAGTTGAAGTTGGTCTAACTGCAAAACTTTGATGTCAGCAATACAGTAATGCACTACACAGCTACACAGCGGAGTCCTCTTTGTATAATTTTAATGCTACGAGTGACTAATAGCTATGTATCGTGCTTAAAGGTTATCGCCGTGTGTCTACGAGTGGGTGTGACGTCATGCAGGTGTCCTATGGTGGTGATACTGGAGAGGTGTGTGTTTAATCTACTATTTTTCATTTATCAATAAGTTACTTACTTTGGAATGTGGTTTTTATAAAGAAAAGAAAGAGGACAGTCTGCCCCGGAACTTTGAATGTTGTGTCACTCCTCGTAATATTAATAAAGTCCCTAAGATATGTTTGGAATTCAACTTTGGAAGTTGTCTTACAATAGAGTCAACCATGTAAGTAGTCCCTGAGTGGTACGACCTACGCCGTTATTAAGTAACCATCTCATTTATTTTTAAATTTTATTATTATTCGGCCTAACCAATCAATTATAGTTATATGTAGTAGCAATGACGTGGAATATGCATTAATATGTCGATTAAATTTGATTTCAGTAATGCCCGTGTCGCATTCATATCAGCGACATTACACTTGCAGTGTACCTGATTTGTTTTGTGATACCTGATGTGTTGGACGCGTAGTTTACACATTGATCATGCAAAATTTTACTTAAAACTTAAATGGTCTTATTACAAAAAACGGATTAAAGTCTAGTTTAAACCAGGTCTAGACCATGATTTGAACCTTGACTTCAATAACAAACACACACAATTACTACAAAAAATGTTCATTCATTATGACACCATTCGATCGCAACGTTCCATTTCCTCCGGAATCAAAAGTTTTCTGAAGTCATAAATAAATAATATTTACTAAAAATGGTGAAAAAAATATTTATATTACGAAAAAATTTCACGCCCTGCTTAAAAAAAACCCGGGACTGTGGGAAGAAGGAAATATGTGCGTTGGTAAGGAATTCAAAGACTTAATGGTGCGGTAGAGTAAAGACTCACTGCACCGCTTGGTTCTTGATGGAAATTCTGCACCGTATGCGGGTGATATCTAAGCCCTGCACGTGTTGTCTTGTGTAGGAAAGGAGAGGTATTTTTATTTTTGACGTTTTGTAAGTGCTCTTTAATGGTCTTAACGGGATAAATGATTTTTGAATTTTGAACAAGTCGTGGCGATACCTTTAGGCAAAGCACTAGGCTTGTGTCCACATATTCACTTACTATGAAACACTAAATCCTAACTAGATCGTGTATTTTAACGTAACATATTTTTACCATTCTATCTAAAATACTCTTCGCAAGATCTACTCTCCTGGTACTAATGCGGATGTTCTCTGGTTGCGGAAACTGTGTAATTTAGTTCTTGCTATAATAATTTTGTGTTAAGGAAGTTTCGCTGTAATTATAAAGCATAATTTAATTATATAAAATACAGATTTCTCAATATCTACTTAATAAATTTTAAATGTCAAATGTAATTCCAAAAGATATGCCTTTGATCAAGTAATGCGTTTGCGAATTTGAGATTTTAAAAAAGACCCCACAACTAAATAAAAGTTTAAAAAAAATGCCACCATAGGCTAGTGTACAAATTATGAAAATATAAATATTGCACGAAGCAGAGTCTCAGGAAAGAGGGACACCATCAGAAACACGAACCGTATTACAATGGTGGCGCCAAGGTTGACGGTCTCATAAGAAGCTTTTTTCACGCCCTGCTTAAAAAAAACCCGGGACTGTGGGAAGAAGGAAATATGTGCGTTGGTAAGGAATTCAAAGACTTAATGGTGCGGCAGAGTAAAGACTCACTGCACCGCTTGGTTCTTGATGGAAATTCTGCACCGTATGCGGGTGATATCTAAGCCCTGCACGTGTTGTCTTGTGTAGGAAAGGAGAGGTATTTTTATTTTTGACGTTTTGTAAGTGCTCTTTAATGGTCTTAACGGGATAAATGATTTTTGAATTTTGAACCTTGAACTTGAAAGGAGCGAATGAACTTGTACACAAACGCTAATTTATATAAGTTTGTCATTCTGATCTTTATTATGTAGTAGTGATAGACTTCATTTTCATTTGCACCGAACTCAAAGGCATCAGACACGCTCTTTCTCCCTCTTTCTCATTCACACTATTTATTAAATCTCTTTTGAGTTATAATATCCGAGTATAAATACGAGTATACTATATATTGCGTATTCAATATCTATACTTTTTACAACTGAACTTTACAGACGAATACAAACAGTTTCAACTATCTTAATCATTCTCTGAACCTTTTACCAACTCAGTTGGAGTCGGCTTTTCAGTCTAACTGTGATGCGGCTGAACTTCGATATTTGCCGTGAAGCGACTGCCATCTGACCTCCACAACCAATGGTCCAATGACCAATGGCGATATCGAAGTTCCAAGTTAGACTGGCTGGACTTTTGAGGGCTCCAACTACCCGTAACGACTGCCACAGATGTTTGTATGGCAACCGGGACCAACGGCTTAACGTGCTCTCCGAGCACTTATAAACCTGCGATAAATACACACATAACTTCGAAAAGCATCGAAAAGTCATTGGTGTGTGCCATGGTAAATCTGGGATCGAACTCGAGACCTCGTCTCAGCAGTCCATTACCCATACCACTAGGCTACCGCGGCGGATTATTTGCTATTTTAATATTATAAATAATAATTGTTGAGTAGAACCGACTTCCACGCGGGCGGATTTATAATATGAAAATTCTTCACCAGTTATCACATCGAATCAGTTCACGTTTGCATCCGAGTCACAGTCGACGCGTACTCAATATCATTTAGTTTATGTATCTTTTTTTTCAAGTATCAATTAATCACAGGTTTCAAATCAATACCTATATCAAGTCAATCTATGAATTCCTTATGAAACTCCGGTGTCCCATACGTTACTCTGTATCGATATATTCATATGTCTCAAATAAAAAATCGATTATTGTCTTTATTATAACTGGCAATATTTTAGCATAAGGGAAAAGAAAAAGATGGTTCCAAGAGTATAGTAACATCTAGACACGCGGGAGCGTGTCAAGCCTAGTTCAAGAAACAGAACTGGCGAGCCGCACCGTGTGTAATATTACACGAACCATTTGGAGCCACTTTTGACCCCCTCATAAATCAAAAACTATTTTACATAAACGTATCAAATTTGGCTCATGTATTGAGACTTGCGAGATACATATGTGTTCTAATTTTCATAAGCTTATCTCAAACGGTTATTTAAATATTAATGTCCAAAATTCCTCATTTTTATCACTGACTGACCTATAGACCAAAACTCTAACCCAGTTCCAGATGACCTAGAGAGTTAAAATTTGGTATGCAGATAGGTAATTAGATGAATACAAAGGAAAAAATAAAAAACTGGCAATTTTTAAATAATAAGATTCTATTATGAACGCTTTTAACATAAATACCTAATATTACTTATAGGAGACCAAAATTCTAACCCAGTTCCAGATGACCTAGAGAGTTAAAATTTGTTATGCAGATAGGTAATTAGATAAATACAAAGGAAAAAATAAAAAACTGGCAATTTTTAAATAATTAGATTCTATTATGAACGCTTAACATAAATACCTAATATTACTTAGGAGACCAAAACTCTAACCCAGTTCCAGATGACCTAGAGAGTTAAAATTTGGTATGCAGATAGGTAATTAGATGAATACAAAGGAATAAATAAAAAACTGGCAATTTTTAAATAATTAGATTCTATTATGAACGCTTAACATAAATACTACAAATACATACAAATAATATTACTTATAGGCTACCTACGTTATTAACTAGGATTAATTATTATTTTTATATTTAGCGCACATCAATAGTGTAAAATCATTACCTAACCACCCCGACTTGGCCAAATTGAGTATAAACAGAAAACGCTTAAAAAAATCCGGATACCGAATGGGCAATTCACTCAAATATTTCAAAGGTACAAGAAAATATAGAAAATAACACTGAGAAGAAAATATACCCCGTAAACGTAGAAAAATACAGTAACTCATTCAATTGTTTTATATTTATTTGAACTAACATATATACAATTGTTTTAACATGGGATAGAATATTAATAACTATATACAAATAAACTAATTATTGTAATAAAATTAAAACTAAAATAAAAAATAATAACAAAAAAGACTTAAATTAAAACGCGTCGTGAAATTCCTCCGCATCGCATGCCTCTTGTGGTAAGGTTCCCAGAAGACTGGCAGCATTGCCACGTTGTATGGCAATGCTTATTCTCTGTCCTAAAAAGAGGCCAGCCCTCTGGTCACTTGAAGCGTCGACCATGCGCTTCGCAATCTCTCTGAAGAGATTACGGGCGCTCGGACCCCATGATCCAAACGTTTCGACTCCAAACGGCACAAATTCGTAGTCTCCAATGAGATTGGAGTATTTGCGCCGTTTAAGAGTCTCTGCAGAAGCAGCGGCGGCACCGGCACAGCCAGCCGTGCCAGGTAAATGGGTAGGAGCAATGGTGTCGACACAAGTAGCGTCCCACACTAAAGTCCTACCCATTTATAAAGTCTACTTTTAATTTTATAAATTTATTAAAAAATTTATTAATGCATCATTAAGGCCTATACATACCATAGCCGCCTGCTCGCCAGGTTTGCCCGGCGAGTTAGAACGGCGCGGCGGCGGCATTAGATATTGTATTCTATTATCCCACCAAAAAAATAAATGTAAAAAAGGAGAGCCAAGTTCAATACAAAAATTTTTCTTTGCTGTGGGCTTGGCAATGCAATTGCTTTATATTTATAAATTCAACTTTTAGTTTTGAATTTGTCCTTTTAAAAGGACTCATGGCGTTACGAGGATATATATTTACCTACAAAAAGTAATGATATCCCACCAAAACATAAATGTAAAAAAAGGAGAGCCAAGTTCAATACAAAAATTATTCTCTGCTGAGGGCTTCGCCGCAAAAAGAATGGAGATCAGAGATTGAGTGCCAAGTTCTATGCAAAATCCAAATATGTAGTCTAAGGGCTGACTAGGCTGGTTTCCCCATACGAATTATATAGCCTTCGCATGTTTTAAACCTGTTACCTTTCGGTTCTTATTTTATTATTCCGAAAATTTGGCTTGCTGGTAGAAACTACCCATCGAACATAAGGCTCTTCCATGACTGTGTAAAAGTAGGTACTTAATAATAATTCGTATGGGAAAACTAGCCAAGTCAGCCCTTAGACTACATATTTGGATTTTGCATAGAACTTGGCACTCAATCTCTGATCTCCATTCTTTTTGCGGCGAAGCCCTCAGCAGAGAATAATTTTTGTATTGAACTTGGCTCTCCTTTTTTTACATTTATGTTTTGGTGGGATAATATATACTTCAGTGAGCTAATTGAGTAAATACTTATTATTTAAAGATATACTCCAAGAAATCATAATTAGTTCGTTAAAAATTAAACATTTCTTTTTATTTATGACACGTCAATTTGACTTCACCTCGCCTGATGTTTAGCTGAAGGCAATGTCTCATGAAACATGATTATTGATCAGTAGCTACATTTGCGTACGTCGTGTTCATGGAAGGCTAGTTTTCGATATAGTCTTTTAATTTCTTTCTTTTTATTTATGACACGTCAATTTGACTTCACCTCGCCTGATGTTAAGATGAAAAAAAGTCGTCTCATAAAAGAGGGTCTCAAAAGCACTTTATCAAAACGTGAAGTCAGATATGTCACTCTCACATGTTTGGTAGTGAACTATCAAAAAATGATGGGGTTCAGAGCAGGCATCAGTAGTATGAGATGTCGAACTTTAAGGCTCTCTACGAATGAGTACCTCGCGCATGCTCAGTCAATTGTCACGCCTTCCCATGCGTGCGAGTAAGAAGCAATACATTAGAAAGTAATAGAAATAAGGTTTAGCCACGCTCCTACTGCATAACTCCTAGCGACTTTTGATTGCCTGGTACACAAAGTTCAGAGCTGGGGACATGCAATGTAAATGCCGATAGGCATTCCATCTGCATGTACCCTCATAGGTACCATGGTGAATGTCCTGATGAGCTCTTCCAGGTTACTTATATAATATAATATTGTAATATATAATATTTCTTCCGCTTTCGTTTCCGCTACTAGATGGTGTATTGGTGTAACATTACTCTTTAATAATAGTCTACAAAAATATTCAAAATAACTGTTATACTGAAATGTCAAATTAAAAACGTTTTGTAAAAAATAGAAAATAATAACTCTGAACTATTATTTATGTCAGACAACATGAGGGCTTCTCTTCCTAAATTTATATCTAATAATAAATGATTTTCAGTGATCTGATCAATGTTGTCGAAACTTCTTTATAGATTCTGTTCTCCTGGTACTGGTGCGGATATTAAACTTTGCGGATTCCCTAAGTTACTACGCTGCGCTTTGGTTATTTTTAAATCATCCACCATATTTGGAGCAAATGTATGAGAAATTTAAGCAATGTGTGTTAATACTGTAAAATACTTTATAATTTTAATTTATATTGATATTTGAGATAGATTTATGGAAAATATTTTAGTAAGTTAAATAGTCAATTTCTTGCCCCTGTGTCATGGAAATGTGACCATTGTTTGTGTGACTTGTGCATGCCTGGCCTAGCAACCTTATCTAGGTCATCACTATCGGTGTTTTTTAAGAGTTAACTTGAGATTTTACAAATATTATTAAAACTAAAATGCATAAAATAAATAGACAATCATCACTACATAGCGTTTGTATACAAAACAAAGTTGCTGTCACTGTCTGGTTACTTTCAGTTTCAAGATGTTCGACTGTAGCACATTGTTACATGTCACATATCAAGACAGAGTCGTCATGCCTCTTAGATAACTTAGTACATACTTGTATGATGAACAATGCAATTTCAAAAGCTACCTCAATGCTCGCTATGATTATGTAGAATGGTGAAGTAAAAAATTGAAATGATCTTTTTTAGTACTAAGAACACATAAATGAAAAGATTCATAATTTAAAGAATCTATAAAACTCGAGTATGGATAATGTGCTGCTGGCACTGTGTGGCATTTTCTACTGAACGAGTTACGATTAAAGCCTATAATTCTTTGTCTGTAAGTTGTAGTTACTGCTTGTCAATACGAAAAGCGGTAATAGAGAAAAACGAATTGCGAGCTATAATGCAAAAACTTTAAGTTCTTTTTGACATAAAACCCAAAAAACTGTTAATATAAAATGAACTCTTGGAAATGTTCCTGATGTTGAATATCTAATGTTTTGGTTATAATATTATATTTGATCGCAGTGAGAACTACGTCGGCCATTGTTGGCACATACATAAACGTCATCTACATGTTTGTCGAGTACGTCTGAGGTATTATATTGATGATTTAAGTGTGTGACTCTACGTTTGTTTAAGCTGCTTGTTACCAAATAACGTAACTTGTAAAGTGTTAATATTTCAGAATGTGATTACCACCATCCACATATCAAAATGAAAATCATGATCATCAACTTCATCACGATCATCAATCCATTCATCATTTAACTCATCAGTGATATCTTCATCACCACCACCACCAACATGGAGATCAACAGGATCACCTTTATTTCCTTCATAATCGTAACTGTCAACCTCAATATCATAATCATCAAACGTTTTTAGAGCTCTGAAGAAATTCAGTCACATTTTAGCGCGTTTTTGCCACCCATTGCAATTTTTTTAACGCTAATATAAATTTATAACTAGCTTATGCTCGCGGCTTTGTCAACGTCGATGTCAGTACTATTTAGTTAAAAAATATTTGCCATTAATCACAACACAATGACTAGATTTAGACACCAGCTGCTTGACGAAAAATTCATTCAAAAGGAAACTGAGAGGTTTCTTTCTGGACATGTTTCAGGAGAACATTGCATCGAATGGAATGTAATACTCGTAATAATCTGTACGTACGCCATTACAGAATAGGTAATAACACGTACCTACCTACTACGCTGAGTGTTCAAAGTGTTGATATGTGTGAGTTAAGGTATCATGAAACGGCTATAATATTGAATTGTAATGATCATGTTGAGTCCAATTCAACAGTGTTTATGGATGTACTTAGTTAATTAGTTGGCTGTTTTAGGTATACATTTGGTGGTGCTGTTGGATTGGACTCGGCAAATCAAATCAAATTAAATTAAATTAAATACTTAATACCCACTTAATATGATTTAAAAATAAAATAATGTAAGTGAAATTACAATAATGAGATGAAATTATAATATTGTAATAACTCGGATATGTATTGTCTATATTGTCGACTATATGCATATACTATCTATATCAGTCAAATGTAATTGAAGTATAATAATTATGAAATATAATGGGAATTTGTTAAGAAATGATAACTAGGGAGCTTCATCTGCCAACAAACCGTTATGCAGTTTGGCAGAGGTACTTTCTGTAAAAAAAAAAAATGTATTTTCCTGAATGAATAAATTTATTTTATTAAAAAAAAGTAACTTCGTACTCGTAGAACTACGATACCCTGACGTAAAACTATTTAAATTTCTATCCAGTAAGAATCTTTAACTTAATTTTATTGATCATGGTTTCAAGCATTTGGCTTAACTTATCGCCTATTATAAAACACGTCCACTAGTGAGTAGGTATGAGCCCTAAAGTTCTTGTTAATATCCCAAATATCCTCAAATGACACATGATATACAAAACAAAATCAATTGCAATGAATGTAATGCACGTTAATATGACCTGTAGCCACGTAATACTGGTCATCAATAAGCTAAGTTCAAGCTGTAAATGTTGATTCGGAGCACCAAAATCACACCTAACATACGAATAAATCCACACGCTGAACAAACTAATATAAAATGAACATTTTCCCCACAAATATACACGAAATATTATCTGAGCTCGTGTCCCTATTCTGGAAATATAAAATGCACTTCACATTATGGCAACCATCTCATAATATTTGTTGCCTCTCGCGTGAATATGGAGGTTTAGGAAACGTCTATCTTCCTCCGTAACCCATAATACTATGAGGCTCTCTATGAATGAAAACCTCGCGCATGCTCAGTCAATTGTCACGCCTTCCTACACGTGCGAGTAAGAAGCGATACATTAGAAAGTAATAGAACTAAACCACACTCCTACTGCTTAGCTCCTAGCTACTTCTTATTGCCTGGTACACAATGTTCAGAGCACGGGACATGCACAAGGTAAATGCCGATGGGCATTCCATCTGCATGTACCAAGCATTAAATATGCTTTTTTCTATTCAATTTAAAATGCTTTAGACGTGACCTTCGTAGCTCAGTTGTACAGAGTACTCCCGCTGAAACTTTTCAAGCCCCGTCTAGGCAATCAGAACAATCAGTTTTTTAATTAACACATGTGAACCTATAACAAAAATTCTAATTTTTAATCATCGTACGTCGGTCTTTTGATGGATTTAGTGGCTCGCACGTGTCACGGGTGGATCATGCGTTTGATATCCGGTGTACCCTCTCAGAAATAATGTCGCCTTTTTAGACTGTTTGTACAGGGTAATCTGCAGTAAAACTGATTTTGACAGGATTTTTGCTGTATATAGCTGAGGTTATAAGGTGTAACTTAGCTACTCTATAAATACTGAACTGTAAATCGAACTATACGTCACGGGGTGCAGATTCGATTCCCACTTAGTGCAAATATTTGTATCCATTATTATGGCTATTAACATTGGTCTGGTCGCCCTTAGAGAGCACGATAAACCATCGGTCCCGAGTTTCACATGGACATTACAGCTTGTTGAAACTATAAAAGGTTGAAGTTGGTCTAACTGCAAAACTTTGATGTCAGCAATACAGTAATGCACTACACAGCTACACAGCGGAGTCCTCTTTGTATAATTTTAATGCTACGAGTGACTAATAGCTATGTATTGTGCTTAAAGGTTATCGCCGTGTGTCTACGAGTGGGTGTGACGTCATGCAGGTGTCCTATGGTGGTGATACTGGAGAGGTGTGTGTTTAATCTACAATCTTCCATTTATCAATGAGTTACTTACTTTAGAATGTGGTTTTTATAAAGAAAAGAAAGAGGTCAGTCTGCCCTGGCATTTTGAATGTCATAACATTCAAAGTGCCAGGGCAGACTTGACAAATCACTCCTCGTAATAATAATAATGTCCTTAAAATAGGTTTTTAAGTCAACTTTGGAAGTTGTCTTACAATAGAATTAGTCATGTAAGTAGTTCCTGGGTGGTACGACCTACGCCGTAATTAACTAACCATCTCATTTATTTTTAAATTTTATTTCTATTTGGCCGAACCAATTGCATCAATTATAGTTGTGTGTAGTAGCAATGGCGTGGAATATGCATTAATATATTAATCTAATTTGTTTTCAGTAATGCCCGTGTCGCATTCGTAACAGCGACGCTACCGCTGTGTATGTCGACTGATTTGCAGAGGATCTGAAACATTGAACACTTCCTAAAGAGGTATGAAATAAGACACTATTTTTGTAAAGGTACATAGTATACCATTATTTTTATGGTACGCAGTTAACGTAATTTCAAAAAGTTTTGAAAGCTTGTATAATGTTGTCGCACATCTGGCATACACTTTGAAAGGGTCCTTTGCCCATTCAAATATTTAAGTATTGTGTTCCCAAAAGATAATAAATAGATATTTTAAGTTGTTAATTGCTGTTGCACACGTGTTTAGAACCTTTCAACTGATTCCAGGAAAAAGATAAAGAAAGCATATTTTTTCTGCCACTTGTAAATTTCGACCCGACGACGTTAAGTTACAAAAATAAAATACCTAAGAATTTTTGAAGGATCCATACTATTATAATGAGAAATTAACCATAATTGATGTTAATTATTATCGTAACGACAGATAATGGATTTAATAAACTATTTGAATAACTGATCAATTAATTAATGCTTAACTAGCATTAATATAATATATATTCAAGAGATTAGTTTGAATATGTTGAGTTCCCTTGGGATTATCTAAAAAAAAGCCATTGGCATAATAAAATGATGCATCATTAATTACCATCTTTAAGAGCGCTCTGCATGATATCTTCGCATGATAATTGATAATTTGTCTGATTGAAAAATGTATGTATATAAATGGGTTTATTGTTATTGCATGAAATAATTAATGTGATGTGCATGGTTGAGAATAAAATATTAGTTAAGGGAACAGAACCCACAAGGGTTTGTGTTCACACACAATGAACCCAAAATTGGCTTACACCCCCCGCAACTCAGATTTCTTTGAGCGATCGATTCCAGCGATGGGGATAGTTGCTATGCGAGCGTAGCGTGAGCAACACGTATTCGGGAACGACACGTATTTCGGGACGGGTCGTGAATTATTCGTGTGGTGATAAATTTATTTTAGTGTGTGATAAGTTCGAGATATTTGGTGATGTATTCCTTTTATTTTTAACATAGAATATCATTGTTAATTCTTATACACAATTCACAATACACACGATTTGTGGCCAGATAAGTTATGAATGATCGCGTCATTCATCAATCAATCAATCAGTGGGTTTTGGAAGACTGATTAATCTTCACACTAGTAAAATCTAGACTAGAGTTAATCCAGGAGCTTGGATGTGTCTGAACCTATTATTTTTGACAAGTTACTAATGTGTCAGTGTGGATGGTAAAACTCCACACCGTGTTTTGTGTTAATATCGCAGTGTCGCAGAACACAATTTGTGGCCAGATAATTTATGAATGATCGCGTCATTCATCAATCAATCAATCAAGGTATTTGAATCTTTACATCGCAATCGTGGTGCGAAGTAATATTCAAAGGTTACACTATAACTCCAGATTTGGCCTAATTTATATTCATTGGACCTATGCGCCATAATATCGAATTATTGATATTTTTTGAATTATTGAAGTAATGAATATTATGAACTTGGTTTCATTAATTACACCTCACTGAGACCACAAAACCATAAGTTTTACAATCTCCTGTTTCATTTTGATTCAGTTTGAGTAATCTTGATGCATGGTTGATAACCAGTACTCAAGAGCAGTTATAATGTGTAACGAGTGTTGATCATTTTTGGAAGTCAGTTAAATAACATTAACAGGTGTTATTTAACAACCATTTTGTATTAGAAAATATACTGTATGTTATCACAATAGCACTGGGATTGTGATTGATAAAGAGGCTGTCCGTGGAACAAGTCCATACATCATTTATTTAAATTTAATAATCATAGTTACTTCCAAAGTATAATCTCTGCTTGTGAGGCGATTAAGGGGTTTCTACATCTTGCATCGACAATTCAATCGATTCACGTTGGAGTGTAGTGGAGGAATTATAACTGTAATAAATTCAATTCATCATCATCATCAGCCTGCTACAGGCTTGACAATTGATCTTCCCTTTGGGAAGTTGATCATACACCTATAAACTCGGGCTGCGTGTCGCGAGATGGTATTGCAATATAAATGAAGGTCCGGACCGCATAACATCATATGTACAATAAAAAAAGGCCAATTACATATCAATACCAGCTGAAGTACACCCTTTGAGGTCGTAAATAATCTCCATTTTAAACTAATCATAACTAAACACCGGTACTGAAAGTACGTGTTTGAATACATAACGTCATCTCATTTGTAACGAATCCATTATTTGTCGAATATCGAAATATAGTAAGACATAGTTTAGATTTTGAAGTTAGGTAAACTAGACGATCATAGCTATATGTATTGGGACCCCTAATTCCCGTTACAGTTTTGGCGCCGCGTGACCAGAATTTCGTTTAATGTATTATACTTCCTAATACAACGAAAAGATCCTTAAAAGTTACAATATTAAAGATTGTATTTAATAAAAATAAAATAAAAACACAAAATCATTAAGAAATAAACACAACGTAGGCAGTTAAATTCATTAAAACACATAGTTATTATTCATTTATTTCATTTTGACTTCACCTCACTTGATGGTAAGCCGTCAAAATCGCAGGAAACTTAATTTTAGACATAAGGATATTTTCACACATGTGCTCAATAAGACAACGACAAAAAAAGGGTCTTCTTTTGAATTTTAGACGACAAAAAACAAAGGGTCATCTTTTGAATTTTAGACAAAGAAAAAAACAAAGGGTCTTATTTTGAATCTTAGACAAAAAAAGAAGGGTCATCTTTTGAATTTCAGAAAAAAATAAACATTAGAATCTACAACTTTCAAGTTATAAAAAAAGGGCTTAGACCAAAAGAAAAAAATAACACCATTTCAGATGATTTAATATATCGGTGACCCAAAACACTTAACAAATTCGAGTTTGTTGTTAACACTTAAAGATAACCATAACGTTAAGACGATTGGGTAATAGGCACTTACTTTCGTGAATATATTTTGACAAATAGGTTACGATAAGTTAACACACAATCTTAAGTATTACTGAGGGTTATTATTTGTTAAAGGTTAGTTTACGATTTCAATATGTCGGGCCAGAGAAAAAACCTACGTCGCACTAATAAATCTGTTGATAACGAGAGCAGATTAGATTCTGAAAACCGAACACAACAATTGCTTTCAGAGATTTTAAATCGATTAACTAAGTTGGAGAATGAAAGACATTCTGAACAGGGCTCAGTTTCATCTACTATACAGAATATGAGCAACTTGCAAACTCCAGTAACAAATATGAGCAACGAGGTTCTCCGTCAAAGTGTAGTCGTACAGTTTAAGCAAAATTTACCTACTTTCGATGGAAATAAGGCATACAATCCAATGGCTTTTCTAAGAGATTTAAAAAGTTATATGATTGGACAGAATATAAATGATGAACGAATGTTATTGTTCGCCATTGAATCTCTTACAGGGGATGCGAAAATACGTATGAATATTTATAGAGATTTTTGGAAAAGTTTCAGTGATTTCGAAAGGGATTTTCAAAATGTATTTTGGAGCACGTCAGAGCAAGAAGTAGTTAAATCTAAATTCATGGCAGCTAAATATAGTAAGCAGGTCGGTTCCATGGAAAAATATTTTGCGGAACAGTTAAACATTGTTTATGGGCTATCATTACCCATTTCAGATGCCGAGAAAGTTAACACTATTTTTAGGCAATTACCAGATCACATACAGGTGGCGTATTTTAGTAGACAGGAACAAATGACTATTAAAGAAGCGGTAGAGTTCTTAAGACATTTAGAACGAAATATAAATAGAGAAAAGCCTGATAGTTTGCAACCACAGAATACCGCTAATATATATGAAAGACCACGGGGTCTACGTACTAACACAAAATATAGCTCAGTACGCGTTAATACTATAAGATATAATCCGACTCATTATAACCGCGGTCGTTCTTATAGAGGTTATGATAGACGTGGTAGAGGGGCATTTAGGGGACGACTATCTCATAATGTTCGAGGAGGCGTGAAGCCTATAGAATTTAGACCACCGACTGAGATACAAAACAAACAAAGTTCGGACACCATTGCTGACAATAACTCAAAAAACTAGTAAGCGTGGGGCGTTCTGACCCCACACACACCCGTTTACCATTTGCAATAAGATATTTAATGAAATATGGTTTTGAACTTGATAAAATTAAAAATAATAAAATAATGTATAGACTATTTCACATAGAATCGTTAGTGGCAGTAGAAATGTTAGTCCAATTATTATCGTCTAAGATAGAAAACTCTAAAGAAATATGTCTTATTGGAAAAGACGATGCGACAGAAACCACGCGGCATGATAAAGCTATCAATACACTATTTAGAGACACTGAATTATTAGACTGTGAAAACGATTCGAGTAGATATTTGACATTGCCAGAGATAAATGTTAGTATAGGAGGCGTACATTTGACAGGTTTATTAGATACAGGTAGTGAAGTAACGTGTATAAGGCAGGAAATTTATAACAAAGTATTGGAGGATTTAGGTCCATTAGCGGAAATACCTATTCCAGAGCTACGTATTGCTGGAGCATTTGGTTCGAGTAAAGAAAAGATAACAAAGGTTGTTGCAATCCCAATAAAAGTAGGAAATATTGTAATAGATACACCCACATTAATACTAACTAAATTGCCGAAAGCATTAATTCTAGGTTACGATTTCATACAATTAGCAAGAGGTAGTTTAATATGTGACAATGGCATGAGATTTATAATCAAAACTAATAACGCTTTTTGCGAAATAGATTTGGAACAAAACATGCAAAATAAACTGCAATGTTATTCGATAACGACTATTAGTCCAACGAGCATGGTTGATAAACTAACTCAATATGTGAACCAACTCCATTTACCAGTAGAACATCAAACAGAATTATTAAGCGTTCTAAGAAAACACGAGTCGTTATTCTCAGATAGAGTAGGCCGAACAAATAAATACGTACACACAATTAAAATGAAAGACCAGACGCCGTTTGTCATAAGACCATATCCGATACCACACGTGTACCGAGAAAAGGTTAGAGACCGACTTAATCAAATGGAGCAAGCAGGGTTGATAGTAAGAAAGGCCACAGACTATTGTAGTCCCTTAACATGTACTTTGAAAAAAAATGGTGAAATTCGTATACTATTAGATGCGCGCGAATTAAACAAGCGAATGATTGGTGAAACGGACACACCACCGTTAATGAGTGATATATTACAATCAGGTCGCATAATAAAGTATATCGCGTTAATAGACATAAAAGACGCATATTTTACCATTCCATTATCACCGGAATCTGTTAGGTATACTGGATTTGTATTTGAAGGAAAATCGTATTGCTATCAAGTTCTATGTCAAGGACTAAAGAGTTCACCGTCATCATTTTCTAGAGCAATGGATCATATTTTAGGTCATGAAATTAGGTCGTATACACTTAATTACCTTGACGATTTATGTATATTATCAAGTGGAACATTTAAGGAACACCTACAGCAAGTAGATACGGTGCTTAGCAAGTTAGAAGAGGCAGGTTTTACATGTTCATTAGAAAAATGTAATTTTGCAGCCAAACAAGTTAAATTATTGGGTCATATTCTCAGTACTGACGGAGTAGCATTAGATCCTCAAAAAGTAGATGCTGTTTTAAATTATCCACAACCAAAAACAATAAAACAATTACGTTCATTTTTGGGATTCGTAAATTATTTTAGAAGATTTATCAAAGATTTTGGTATATTAACTAACCCATTGTATAAATTACTACAAAATAAAACAAAGTTTATTTGGGATGCAAATACACAAGAAGCGTTTGATAAATTAAAATCGGTGTTTACACACAGTGTGATGTTATCACAACCAAGATTTAATGATACATACTATGTACAAACTGACGCTAGTTCAGTAGGCATTGGAGGCTATGTTTTTCAGCTAGATAATGACGGATCAGAAAGGATAATAGGGTTTTGTTCATATGCTTTCAAAGGGGCACAGACAAGATGGTCTGTTACAGAACAAGAATTCTTTGCTGTGATTTACTGTTTAAAGAAGTTTGAGACGTATTTAAGAGGCGCGAAGATCGTTATTCGCACGGATCATAAAAGTTTAATTTTTGTGAAATCGTGGTCGTTAATGGGAGCGCGTGTTACACGTTGGGTTATGTATTTAGAAGAATTTGATTATGAGATACAGCATATTAGCGGTTGTAAAAACTTAGTTGCCGACACTTTAAGCCGTAATATTTTAAATACAGAGACAGGCAGAGACAATAAAACAATACAACAACATATATATTGGTTTCGATCACCAAATCATGGAACTGTAATGACAGGATTACGGCAAATAACTAAATTACAAAACGAGGATTCGAAATTAAAGCAAATAATAGAATCTATAAGGCAGGGTGAACAAGAATCCAAGACGAGGGGATTCAAACACTATAAATTAATAGGGGAAACATTATATTTTATGATACCCAAATACGAGTTGACATTGTTAGTCATACCAACATCATTACAAGAATCTTTAATTATGCAAATTCATGAGGAAATCGGACATTTTGGTAGATATAAAATCATTTCTTTCTTGAAAAAACGTTACTATTTTACTAATATGAGCAGAATAATACGAGAAACAATTAAAACTTGCGACATATGTCAAAAAGTCAAGCCGAACATATGTAACACTGTAGGACCATGTGAACCAGTCTTAGCTAAACAGTTAGGAGATAAAGTCTTTGCGGACTTCTATGGACCGTTACCAGCAGGTAAATTTGGTTATAAATACATTTATGTTATGCAGGATGTTTATAGTAAATTTATAAGGTTATACCCTATGCGAAATGCTACAGGACGTGCTACATTAGCATGTACAAAACGATTTCATAACGAAATACCGATCAAAATAATAATAACAGATCGAGGACCACAATTCATTTCAAAGGTATTTGAAGAAGGCGTAAGAAATTTAGGAATAATTCTTACACACACATCGGTGTACTGTCCAACTTCTAATAGTGTAGAAAGGGTGAATCGCGAGTTAGGTAGATTAATTAGGACTTATTGTGCAGAGTCAAACAGAAGTTGGGTAGATTTTGTGTTTAATATAGAAGATAGTTATAACAATATAACTCATTTTAGCACAGGATTTGCTCCAAATGCGTTGGCGTTTGGTGAGCAGAAATTACTTACAACAGATTGCGAATTAGGGCAACAGTGGCTGAATAATCATTTGAGGAATGAATCACAAAATATACGGGCAACTGCTATTAAAAATACAGAAAACACTAGTCAGAATAGGAAAAGAAAATTTGACAACAGTCGTAAACTAGATGTTTATCAAATAGGCGACTATGTAAAGTTAAAAACGTTCATTCAATCAAGTAAAGAACATAAAATTTCTAAAAAGCTATCATTGTTATATCAAGGGCCTTTTATAGTAGCAGCCATTCCACATGTGAATTGTTATACTCTCGTAGATCCCAAAACCAATCAAATAAAGGGTAACTATAACACAATTAATTTAGCGAGGTATTATATAAAGCGATAAGAGAGGAGCAATAAGAATTAATCCTATAGTCAGATCTTCGAAAGAAGACTGTTTCTGAGCGAATCAGTTTATTTCAAAGTCTGAGGAGGCGAACTGTAAAGGTACATAGTATACCATTATTTTTATGGTACGCAGTTAACGTAATTTCAAAAAGTTTTGAAAGCTTGTATAATGTTGTCGCACATCTGGCATACACTTTGAAAGGGTCCTTTGCCCATTCAAATATTTAAGTATTGTGTTCCCAAAAGATAATAAATAGATATTTTAAGTTGTTAATTGCTGTTGCACACGTGTTTAGAACCTTTCAACTGATTCCAGGAAAAAGATAAAGAAAGCATATTTTTTCTGCCACTTGTAAATTTCGACCCGACGACGTTAAGTTACAAAAATAAAATACCTAAGAATTTTTGAAGGATCCATACTATTATAATGAGAAATTAACCATAATTGATGTTAATTATTATCGTAACGACAGATAATGGATTTAATAAACTATTTGAATAACTGATCAATTAATTAATGCTTAACTAGCATTAATATAATATATATTCAAGAGATTAGTTTGAATATGTTGAGTTCCCTTGGGATTATCTAAAAAAAAGCCATTGGCATAATAAAATGATGCATCATTAATTACCATCTTTAAGAGCGCTCTGCATGATATCTTCGCATGATAATTGATAATTTGTCTGATTGAAAAATGTATGTATATAAATGGGTTTATTGTTATTGCATGAAATAATTAATGTGATGTGCATGGTTGAGAATAAAATATTAGTTAAGGGAACAGAACCCACAAGGGTTTGTGTTCACACACAATGAACCCAAAATTGGCTTACACCCCCCGCAACTCAGATTTCTTTGAGCGATCGATTCCAGCGATGGGGATAGTTGCTATGCGAGCGTAGCGTGAGCAACACGTATTCGGGAACGACACGTATTTCGGGACGGGTCGTGAATTATTCGTGTGGTGATAAATTTATTTTAGTGTGTGATAAGTTCGAGATATTTGGTGATGTATTCCTTTTATTTTTAACATAGAATATCATTGTTAATTCTTATACACAATTCACAATACACACGATTTGTGGCCAGATAAGTTATGAATGATCGCGTCATTCATCAATCAATCAATCAGTGGGTTTTGGAAGACTGATTAATCTTCACACTAGTAAAATCTAGACTAGAGTTAATCCAGGAGCTTGGATGTGTCTGAACCTATTATTTTTGACAAGTTACTAATGTGTCAGTGTGGATGGTAAAACTCCACACCGTGTTTTGTGTTAATATCGCAGTGTCGCAGAACACAATTTGTGGCCAGATAATTTATGAATGATCGCGTCATTCATCAATCAATCAATCAAGGTATTTGAATCTTTACATCGCAATCGTGGTGCGAAGTAATATTCAAAGGTTACACTATAACTCCAGATTTGGCCTAATTTATATTCATTGGACCTATGCGCCATAATATCGAATTATTGATATTTTTTGAATTATTGAAGTAATGAATATTATGAACTTGGTTTCATTAATTACACCTCACTGAGACCACAAAACCATAAGTTTTACAATCTCCTGTTTCATTTTGATTCAGTTTGAGTAATCTTGATGCATGGTTGATAACCAGTACTCAAGAGCAGTTATAATGTGTAACGAGTGTTGATCATTTTTGGAAGTCAGTTAAATAACATTAACAGGTGTTATTTAACAACCATTTTGTATTAGAAAATATACTGTATGTTATCACAATAGCACTGGGATTGTGATTGATAAAGAGGCTGTCCGTGGAACAAGTCCATACATCATTTATTTAAATTTAATAATCATAGTTACTTCCAAAGTATAATCTCTGCTTGTGAGGCGATTAAGGGGTTTCTACATCTTGCATCGACAATTCAATCGATTCACGTTGGAGTGTAGTGGAGGAATTATAACTGTAATAAATTCAATTCATCATCATCATCAGCCTGCTACAGGCTTGACAATTGATCTTCCCTTTGGGAAGTTGATCATACACCTATAAACTCGGGCTGCGTGTCGCGAGATGGTATTGCAATATAAATGAAGGTCCGGACCGCATAACATCATATGTACAATAAAAAAAGGCCAATTACATATCAATACCAGCTGAAGTACACCCTTTGAGGTCGTAAATAATCTCCATTTTAAACTAATCATAACTAAACACCGGTACTGAAAGTACGTGTTTGAATACATAACGTCATCTCATTTGTAACGAATCCATTATTTGTCGAATATCGAAATATAGTAAGACATAGTTTAGATTTTGAAGTTAGGTAAACTAGACGATCATAGCTATATGTATTGGGACCCCTAATTCCCGTTACATTTTAACTCCGGTAATTCCGTCACATATTCACTTACTATAAAACACTAAATTTATCCTAACTAGATCGTGTATTTTCACGTCACATATTTTTACCATTCTATCTAAAATACTCTTCGCAAGATCTACTCTCCTGGTACTAATGCGGATGTTCTCTGGTTGCGGAATCTGTGTAATTTAGTTCTTGCTATAATAATTTTGTGTTAAGTTAGTTTCGCTGTAATGACAAAGCATAATTTAATTATATAAAAAACAGATTTCTCAATATCTACTCAAAAAAATTTAAATGTTAATTGCATTATTTGAGATTTTAAAAAAGACGCCACAACTAAATAAAAGGTTTAAAAAAATGCCACCATAGGCTAGTGTACAAATTATGAAAATATAAATATTGCACGGTTTAAATTTTCATTTGCGGCAGATCCTTTTATAGTCAATACAATAATACTCGCTGCCCCAAGCAAGTAAAATAGGCTGAAGTTGGTTCTGGTGCAGTGGTCGCTATTCTAACTCAACTTAAACCTACAATTTCTGTTCATTTGACTCACAAACCCTATTTAACTTTTGCCAGACCTTATCTATACACTTTGCCTGGTCCCAAGAAGATACGTGGGTGTACGAATATACTATTAAATAATATTTTTATGTAATGTATCTAATATACCTATAAAGGAATTTCATTTCCGACCACCTTGTCAAAATATCCACTCACGTACCCACACATTAAAAGCTCTCTTACATGTAGCTAACGCACATATTGTAGGTTCAGAACCTTAACGCGTAGTTTGCACATTGATCATGTAAAATATGACTTAAAACTTAAAATGATTTCCTTTTTTTACTTGATACGTGAAGAAAATTTTGAGCCGTTTCTTTGCCTGTATATATTTCTAGAAAGATATGTTAAAAATATCAGAGTGTTGATAAAAACTGTTTACATTTAGCATGTTCATAGTACCATATTCCATTTGTTTCGGAGAATAACATACAATGTATAAAAAGTTTCGCAGACTGGTAAACTTTCAGATCAGACACGCTCTTTCTCCCTCTCTCTCATTCACAGTATTTACTAAATCTCTTTTGAGTTATAATATCCTAGTATAAATACGGGTACTATATATTGCGTATTCAATATCTATACTTTTTACGACTGAACTTTACAGACGAATACAAACAGGTTTAATTCAGTTTCAACTATCTTGTTTGCATGAATTGAGTTTTCACAATCATCTTAAATTTAATTATTTGATAAAAACGTGAAGTGACTTAAGTCTCACTCGTAGTTAAACACTCTGGTAGAGAACTTACAGAGGTTCAGAGCAGGCAGCAGTAGCTTTAGTATGAGATGTCGTGTAGCAGCTAACAAACTTTGTTTTCAAAGAAGTTTCTAAACATCTTAATTATTGGAAAAAAATATTATGATAACATTACAATTACTAGATCTATGCAATATACGAGTATATATAAATGCACATGCTTGCAAATATTATTATTGATGTACGATATACAAGGTCCTACCGATACATCATTTGCACCTATTGGCACGAACCTTGAACGCAAGCCGTGAGACAAACGAGATGGTTTTAATATACTTATTATTATATTTATATTTATTACAGTATCCACTTTATACAATACATTAATTATATTATTGTTACATTATAGGCATTTATTATAGCACTATATAACATGACATTTTCTTTTGATCTGGTGGATCATGTCAAGTTTTACTCCCCTCGACAAAACGTGCCCATAATGCTGGCGGCGTTTCCCCGTTGGATGGCCAGGGAGATATTTTGGATGAGATATTGGCCCGACTTCAGATCCCGCCCCTCCCTCCGCAATCGGCACCCCAAGTCGGCCACAAACTTCTTGGCTTCGGCGCCCCATGGACCCGCTGTCTCCACCGCGAACGGGACGAAGTCGTAACCCGCGGCTTCTAAGGCGGCGTACTTATCGTGCTTGAGCTGGGCCGCGGACTCGGCTCCAGCACCGGCCGCCCTCTGAGTAGCCGCGATGTGGCACGACGCAAAGGTACACACGCACGTGGCGTCCCAGATTAGAGAGCGACCCCTCTTCCACGGTACAAGTGTAAGTCCGTCCGGCCGCTTCCCGTCGGTACGCGACAGGCCAGGGGGCTCCAGAACGCAGGGGATTCCCGCGGAGATAAGTGCCCTCCTTAAGATCTCATTTAAGGCATGGTGTCGGGGTCTTCGCCCGGCACTTCGGATGCAACTAAGTCCGTGCAGGCCGGTCGCTTCCACCCCCACACCACAGACACAGGTGTGGGGTTCACACACGGCGCAGCCAAGTCGGAGACCGACAGCCACCCTGAGGGAGTCATCGTCAAGCAGCGTGCCCAAGTTAGGGGATGGTAGGACATGCAGCCAGGCACCTGACTCCGACACACAGGCGGCGTTAAGGCGCGCCGACTCGACCTATATTTATATTATCTTAATTGTATATGGTCTTATTGGTAGATTTTACTTTGTCCAGTCCTACATTCCATCCTCAAAAGACAGCCCACAGGTTTTCTGATTATATAGATCGCATTTTGAGACCACCTACAAAGACCTCTGAGTTCTTTGCAGGAGTCTATCAAACCAGGGCGATCCGAGCCAGTGGTTTATTTGCAAAACTTTTTTCTATTTACGGCACGTCTATTTGACTTCACCTCGTTTGATAGTACGCCGAAGCAGAGTCTCAGGAAAGAGGGTCACCATCAGAAACACGGACCGTATTACAATGGTGGCGCTAAGGTTGACGGTCTCATAAGAAGCTTTTTCACGCCCTGCTTAAAAAAACCCGGAACGAAGGAAATATGTGCGCTGGTAAGGAATTTAAAGACTTAATGGTGCGGCAGATTAAAGACTTACTGCACCGCTTGGTTCTTGATGGAAATACTGCACCGTATGCGGGTGATATCTAAGCCCTGCACGTGTTGTCTTGTGTAGGAAAGGAGAGGTATATTTATTTTTGACGTTTTGTAACATAACATAACATAAACTCACGACCATATCCCCGAAGGGGTAGGCAGAGGTGCTAGCACCCACATTTCGCCAGTTTATATTTAGGTCCCAATGTAATAGGTGGCGAGCCTATTGCCAATAACCGGGCACTTATAAACCTGCAATAAATATACTCATAACTTCGAAAAGCATCGAGAAGTCATTGGTGTGTGCCATGGAAAACCTGGGATCGAACCCGAGATGTCGCCTCAGCAGTCCATTACCCATACCACTAGGCTACCGCGGCTACTATTCGTGATTTTATAACGTTTTGTAAGTGCTCTTTAATGGTCTTAACAGGATAAATGATTTTTGAACTTTAACAAGTCGTGGCGATACCTGTGTCCTTTCTGATTTTGGTCTATTTGTTTTTGGTTTGCCTAGTAAGAAAGAAAAGTTAGATGGCGACCTAAAAAATACATACTGCGCAATGCGCATGTTTCTCGTTGCGAAGTAAATCAATAGGGACATTTCTCGCCTCGACAACTAGGAGATCATAAAGCTTTGGGAGCAAAACAAAAACTCACGCATGGCATTTGAAATACTTTCGTGAAAAATATAAATCACTATTGTAGTCATTTCCCGCTTCAAAAAGGTAGCTGAAACCCTCTATGAAGTTGTATATAGTGTCAAAATTCGAGCTCTAACTACGTAGGATATGCGAGGTTTAGAAGAATTAGTACACATTTAATTTAACACTTCGACGTGTGTATCTCGCGGTGCTGTTCCTCCCCCTCCCTCATGTACTTACAATGTGAAAGTGTAAATAGTGCTAACTCGGAGAACTCTCTAAGTTTCATGATATCCCGATTATCGGGCGGTTCATTGGTGGTAAACTATTAGATGAATGTGGCTAAAGTGAAGCACTCGCTTACACACTGCAAAGTAGAAACAATGTTAGCCAGGTCATCGAGTCCCATTAAGACCCCTCGGAGACTTCTTGTTTCATTTAAAACAAAGTTAACCATCTAAAACTCACAGTTTAAAATAGATTTGTTACTTATTTGCTATTTTAATATTATATATAATTGTTGAGTAGAACCGACTTCCACGCGGGCGGAGGGATTTTATAATATGAAAATTCTTCACCAGTTATCACATCGAATCAGTTCACTTTTGCATCCGAGTCACAGTCGACGTGAACTCAATATCATTTAGTTTATGTATCTTTTTTTTCAAGTATCAATTAATCATAGGTTTCAAATCAATACCTATATCAAGTCAATCTATCAATTCCTTATGAAACTCCGGTGTCCCATACGTTACTCTGTATCGATATATTCATATGTCTCAAATAAAAAATCGATTATGATCTTTATTATAACTGGCAACATTTTAGCATTTTAGATGGTTCCAAGAGCATTATACACATATACTTATAGACACATATACTTCAGTGAGCTAATTGAGTAAATAGTAATTATTTAAAGATATACTCCAAGAAAGCATAATTAGTTCGTTAAAAATTAAACATGATTATTGATCAATAGCTACATTTGCGTACATCGTGTTCATGGATTTCGCCAGTTTTTCGATATAGTCCTTTAATTTCTTTCTTTTTATTTATGGCACGTCAATTTGACTTCACCTCGCCTGATGTTAAGATGAAAAAAAGTCGTCTCATAAAAGAGGGTCTCAAAAGCACTTTATCAAAACGTGAAGTCAGATATGTCACTCTCACATGTTTGGTAGTGAACTATCAAAAAATGACGAGGTTCAGAGCAGGCGTCAGTAGAATGAGATGTTGAACTTTAAGGCTCTCTACGAATGAATACCTCGCGCATGCTCAGTCAATTGTCACGCCTTCCCATGCGTGCGAGTAAGAAGCAATACATTAGAAAGTAATAGAACTAAGTTTTAACCACGCTCCTACTGCATAGCTCCTAGCTACTTCTGATTGCCTGGTTTACAATGTGCAGAGCCCGGGACATGCAATGTAAATGTCGATGGGCATTCTCCATCTGCATCTACCCTCATAGGTACCATGGTGAATGCTCTGATGAGCTCTTTCAATTAATCCCACCCTCTCCGTTCCTACACAGGACAACACGTGCAGGGCTTAGATGTCACCCACATACAGTGCAGAATATTTCATCAACTACCAAGCGGTCCGGTGAGTCTTTCATCTGCCGCACCATTACTTTGATGTCAGCTCTGTTTAACTACAAAACTTTGATGACAGCAATACAGTAATGCACTACACAGCTACACAGCGGAGTCCTCTTTGTATAATTTTAATGCTACGAGTGACTAATAGCTATGTATTGTGCTTAAAGGTTATCGCCGTGTGTCTACGAGTGGGTGTGACGTCATGCAGGTGTCCTATGGTGGTGATACTGGAGAGGTGTGTGTTTGATCTACAATTTTTATTTATCAATAAGTTACTTACTTTGGAATGTGGTTTTTAAAAAGAATAGAAAGAGGAAAGTCTGCCCCGGTACTTTGAATGTTGTGTCACTCCTCGTAATAATAATAATGTCCTTAAAATATTTTGGTAAGTACCTATTGTAAGTCAACTTTGGGAGTTATCTTACAATAGAGTCAGCCATGTTAGTAGTTCCTGAGTGATACGACCTACGCCGTAATTAACTAACCTTCTTATTTATTTTTAAATTTTATTATTATTCGACCAAACAAAATGCATCAATTATATTTATATGTAGTAGCAATGGCGTGGAATATGCATTAATATATTCATTAAATTTGATTTCAGACGCAGTGTATGTCTACCTGATTTGCAGAGGACCTGAAACATTAAATTATACTTCCTAAAGAGGTATGAAATAAGACACTATTTTAACTCCGGTAATTCCGTCACATATTCACTTACTATGAAACACTAAATCCTAACTAGATCGTGTATTTTAACGTAACATGTTTTTACCATTCTATCTAAAATACTCTTCGCAAGATCTACTCTCCTGGTACTAATGCGGATGTTCTCTGGTTGCGGAAACTGCGTAACTTAGTTCTTGCTATAATAATTTCGTACTCAATTACTTTAAATGTTAAAATATAATTCCTAAACATTTGCCTTTGACCAAGTTATGGGTCTGCGAATTTGAAATTTTTAAAAAAGCGGTCCAAATAAATATGAAACAGTTGCCGCCATCATAGGCTAGTGTACAAATTATGAAAACATAAATATTCCACGGTTTCAGTTTTCATTTATAGTCAAGTACTAATTTTGTACAAATGCAATAATACTCGCTGCCCCAAGTAAGTAAAATAGGTTGTAGTTCGTTCTGGTGCAGTGGTCGGTACTCTACCTCAGCCTAAACCTAAAATTTCTGTTCATTTGACTCACAAACAATATTCAACTTTTGCCAGACGTTATCTTTACACTTTGCTTGGTCCTAAGGAGATACGTGGATGTACGAATATACCATCAAATAATGTTTTAATATAATATACCTATAGGTATGTACCTAATTTAAATAAAAATGAATTTCATTTTTAAGACCACCTTGTCAAAATATCCACTCACGTACCCACAATTAAAAGCTCTCTTACATGTAGCTAACGCACACATTGTAAGTTCAGAACGTTAACGCGTAGTTTGCACATTGATCATGTAAAATATGACTTAAAAATTAAAATGACTTCCATCTTTTTACTTGATATTTGAAGAAAATTTAGAAGTGCTTCTTTTCCTGTATCTATGTCTGATTCTATTTCACTGAATTTATGCTTTCCTAGTATGTGAGCGACGTGGTCCACCACTTTGTTGTGATGGTGCATTCCTCCGACTCATTTCCTCATAGTTTCGTATTTGGTCAATGACCATCCATATCTAGTTGAAAACTGCCACTGCAGTAAAAATGTTACAGTTACGACAACACGGTTCAACGGTTATATAATTTAGTTCGTGATTCACGTACGTTATACCTATAAAATGCGTACTACAGAACATTGTTGACTGTTTACGTTTTGTTTACGTTACACAGCACGAGTATGAAACCCCTAGGGGTACAAACGTCCATAGGCCATGGTGATCACTGTCCATCAGGTAGGCTGAGTGCTTGTCAGCCACTAAAGTGGTATGAAATATTATTAAATTAAATATAATCTTTCTATCACACTTTACTTAAGAATATTAGCAAAGGACATCTACACTAATATTCTCTCTAACCCCTCCAGGCTTAATGGCAAGCCATGTTAGTAGTGGGTCCACGTTGGTGGTTGATTGTGAACTATTTCGTGTTATTTATATTATTTAAACTTATTCCTACAGTTCGCTTGCATTTAAGTTGCAATGGTTTGCTATAAAATATTATAAAATGGTTACACCCCCTTTACTTTTCTTCTACCTATGTATCTTACAAATATTAAAAAAGTTTGTACTAATATTGTAAGTGAGTAAGTAAGTAAATCATTTTATTGCATGACACATGGTATGTTACAATGGTGTCACAAAAACAAATAAGGTCCGACATGCTTCGCAGTTTCTCTGCATGCAAAATTCATTAAAAAGGTAAATGTTTGATGATGATTCAATTGTAATACGATTAAAATTAAAATTAGAATACAAATAAAAGTCAATAAAATGTCCATTAATGTCAATATTTAGTGTCAAGAATACATGTAGATTTTCGATGTTACTTACGATGTTAGCTTACTACAGGTGTTAAATATTTTGTGAAATTTACCATTTTTGTATATCAAAAATATGGGGCAACAGATATTTCAGCGCTGTTGCAATAGTCATGATCACGGTGTACTGACGATATTTAACAGTGGATATATAAATGACAATATCATTCTAAAATCGTTGGTTGCTTTTTGATACAAGAGATAGTTTTCATTATAATCTTGAATAGTACATAGGCTATTGGTTATTTTTGACATATATTTCCAATTTAAAGCTGTGGGTACGGAATTTAAACTATATGTAATTTCCTATGCAAATTATATTCAAACAAATCAAAACAATTATTTATTTGATCATTTATCGTATACAAGATATTGATAATTCGACATTTTAATTTAAAAACATATTTATATTGATTTTCTATATATTTGAAAACTGTCTTGTACAGGTTGGTAAAAAAGGCAAAAGGAAGTCGTAGCTACTGCGGCGTACTTTTTGTGATTTTTTACATTTTTTTATAAATTTTTATTGCTATCTTAAGTATTGCTAGACAGAGAATTCCTGGCCCCAGTCCTACCAGTGCACGCAGTAGCCACGGCCTCCCCGACGAACTTGGCGAATTCATCGACAGCTTTCTAAAATAGAAAAATCTTCGATAGCGTGATTTAGGGAAACTTTAGATTTTAACTTACTGGGTAAGTATAATTGCGAAATAATCTCATGATATCCGAAAAGATACTATTACTTTTATTTTCATAGCTTTTAATTTGAAATTAGCAAGCTCATTGTTTGTTTATAGGTCAATGTTTGGGTTTCTATAAGGGCTAAAGGTCATCTCGACATCTGTTGGTAGCGTTAATAACTACAATCTCTGCCATCCCACACAGTTCTAATATTAGTAATGTTGTTTCTCTCAAGCGTGTCCTTTGATTACGTCAGTTATTGATTTGTGCAGGTGACTGAGACAAAATATTTGCTGTCTCCATCAGTGAACACCTTGAACTTGAAAGGAGCGAATGAACTTGTACACAGACGCTAATTTATATAAGTTTGCTATTCTGATCTTTGTTATGTAGAAGTGATAGACTTCATTTTCATTTGCACCGAACTCAAATGAAGACATCAGACACGCTCTTTCTCCCTCTCTCTCATTTTTACTATTTAATAAATCTCTTTTGAATTATAATATCCTAGTATAAATACGAGTAGACTATATATTGCGTATTCAATATCTATATTTTTTACGACTGAACTTTACTGGCGAATACAAACAGGTTTAATTCAGTTTCAACTATCTTATTTGCATCAAAAAAACCGGTGGTGTCGTACCGGTGCACAGTGGTTCCGCCAATAGGTCATAAATGCAAAAACTTCATGATCAATTCCCCCAATTTAATTATACTACTCTAAAGTATAAATATGTCACCCATTTTACTTAATTTTCTTATTTTTCGACCTCTCTGAAGTAAACATATCATTACGTTGGGCTCGCCTCAACAGTAACTCATTAGCACTACTGTTTAGGTTACTGTGAACTGTCAGAATTGCATTATATTTCAGCGGTGTTTGAGAAATGGATTTTTAAGATCAAGGTATGCTCTTACTAATTAATTATATTTTTAAGTTTTCTTTTACTTATTATGACGTATTTTTACCTGCT
The DNA here is from genome assembly GCA_963691645.1 of Pelosia muscerda. NCBI lineage: Eukaryota > Metazoa > Arthropoda > Insecta > Lepidoptera > Erebidae > Pelosia > Pelosia muscerda. The sequence goes on along the minus strand of OY829098.1, from coordinate 757,253 downwards.
ACGCCAGACAGTATTTCCACCAAATATGTGTCTATAAGACTTCTCATAGACCTACAAAAAATGTCAACCATAATCGAATACTCTCACATATCCTATTTTGATGAATGAAATGTTTTTTTGCGCCCTTTTGCATCTTTAGTTGCTATTAGGCTCTACGACTGCGTAGGCCAGTCTACGTAACACATGTGAATTATCATTAATGTTTATTTTCAGGATCAAGGATGCATTTCTTTGAGATTTGATCTGTCATAGATGGAACTATTCGTCATAAATATCAACACGTCTTAGAAACTAGCTTCGCTGGATGAGGTCAAAAATGTAAATATTAGGAAAGTCTTGAGAGATTTTGGAAAGTTGTCTCTAGAAGTAAATCAATTTTTTTACAAAAGTACTCAGATTGTTTATATGAAATTGATGTATCGAATTAATAAGGGGAAAGGGGAAGTGCATTCTAGAAAATGCAAACCAGTCAGGGCCACTTTGTCAACGCGGACGTCCCAGGATTTTTTTTTAAATGTTTTTAAGTGCTCGAAACGTAGTGAAACGTGATTGGCGGAATTTTCTCTAGTGGATGACTCTTCTGTGAATACAGTACTCCATACGTTCTATACGTCTAATCATCTTAATTTAAGAATATCCGTGGTATAATCTCCCAGCTTACGTTTACAAACTCCTCGTCCATAGTGCTGAAGTAGCGCAGTATGCTTTAATTATCTATCTATCAGAGGCAACAGAATCTAACAACAAAAATTATAAGGCCTTCAGGTGGGATAACACGAGAAAAATGTCGCCAGTACCTACTTACTAATACGGGCTTACTTAACAGACTTTTACTCAGCTACGAGGAAGTTTCCGAAGACCAGTAATGAACGGGTCTGCCATTCATTACTGGTCTTCGGAAACTTCCTCGTAAGAAAAAGAGCGTTATGTCGAGGCAATAAGATTTATTAGGAATTAAGTGTTATGATGACGTTTGTAAATAAATTATAATTTTAGTTTTCTTGTCTTTTGTTGTACATAATAATCATATGTACAATATATAAAAGCATGCATATTTAATGATAATGATAACCCCTTCATGAACAGCGTTAAAATCATATTCAGATGTATTTCCGAATGAGGGAGAATAAATTTCAGATATTGACTATTTTTTTTTATTAAACAGTACATATTATACAGTTTATTGTACATAATGTATTTACGTTCGTATTAATTTACATTCGTGAAGTATTTTTTTATTATTTACGCTTCAGAAAATATCCCATTTAACAAAATCAATAAAGTAAGGTATTTATGACCGCGTTTGTTCGGCGCTAGGACCACTGTGCATTGGTGCATTTACTAGTCCATACAGAATAAATGGTTTTTGAAATTTGAATTAATTGAGTTTTCATAATCTTACATTCAATTACATTTTTTCATTTATTTATGGCACGTCAATTTGACTTCACCTCGCCTGATGTTAAGCTGAAGTCAAAATCTCAAAAAAGAGGGTAAAAAATACTTTATAAAAAGCTGAAGTCAAATAAATCACCCTCGCATGTTTGATAGTGAACCTAAAAAATTGACGAGGTCAGAGCAGGCAGCAGTAGCCTTAGGATGAGATGTCGTACTTGAAGGCTCTCTATGAATGAAGACCTCGCATGCTCAGTCAATTGCCACGCCTTCCAATACGTGCGAGTAAGAAGCAATACATTAGAAAGTAATAGAACTAAACCACACTCCTACTGCTTAGCTCCTAGCTACTTCTGATTGCCTGGTACACAACGTTCAGAGCACGGGACATGCAATGTAAATGTCGATGGGCAATCCATCTATCTTCATGTACCAACCATTAAATTATGCTTTTTTTCTATTTAATTTCGAATGCTTCGTACTCTGTACAACTGGGCTTTCATAGCTCAGTTGTACAGAGTACTCCCGCTGAAACTGTTCAAGTCCCGTCTAGGCAATCAGAACAATCAGTTTTTTAATTAACACATATATAATATGAATGTACGGTATACGCTGTAGCGTATGTATACCGTACATTCATCCATAACACCATACATTCATAACAACACCATGTGTATAAAACAAAAACTACGTCGGTATCATTGTCTTTTGATGGATTTAGTGACTCGTATGTGTCGCGGGTGGATCATGCGTCCGATATCCGGTGTCCCCTTTCAGAAATAATGTTGAATTTTTCGCCTGTTTGTACAGGGTAATCTGCAATAAGACTGCAAATTAAACTATACGTCAAGGGGTGCAGATTCGATTCCCACTTAGTGTAAATATTTGTATCCATTACCAGCACCCTTGCAACCCATGTTATGCTAAGAAGACAGCCCACAGGCGTTCTGATTATATAGAGCGCATTTTAAGACAACACAAAGACCGCTGAGTTCTTTGCAGGAGTCTATCAAACCAGGGCCGCGTTTCGAGAACTTTTTTCTATTTATGGCACGTCTATTTGACTTCAAATCGCTTGATGGTACGCCGAAGGCAAAGTGTGAGGAAAGAGGGTCACCGTCAGAAACACGTACCGTATTACAATGGTGGCGCTAAGGTTGACGGTCTCATCAGAAGCTTTTTCACGCCCTGCTCAAAAAACCCGGGACTGTGGGAAGAAGGAAATATGTGCGTTGGTAAGGAATTCAAAGACTTAATGGTGCGGCAGAGTAAAGACTCACTGCACCGCTTAGTTGTTGATGGAAATTCTGCACCGTATGCGGGTGATATCTAAGCCCTGCACGTGTTGTCTTGTGTAGGAAAGGAGAGGTATTTTTATTTTTGACGTTTTGTAATATAACATAACATAAACTCACGCCTATATCCCCGAAGGGGTAGACAGAGGTGCTAGCACCCCCATTTCGCCAGTTTATATTTAGGTCCCAATGTAATAGGTGGCGAGCCTATTGGCATTAACCGAGCACTTATAAACCTGTGATAAATACACACATAACTTCGAAAAGCATCGAAAAGTCATTGGTGTGTGCCATGGAAAACCTGGGATCGAACCCGAGATGTTGTCTCAGCAGTTCATTACCCATACCACTAGGCTACCGCGGCTACTTGTAAGTGCTGTTTAATGGTCTTAACAGAATAAATGATTTTTGAATTCTGAACAAGTCGTGGCGATACTTTTAGGCAAAGCACTAGGCTTGTGTCCTTTCTGATTTTGGTCTATTTATTTTTGGAGCAAAGTAAAAATTAGAAAAGAGATAGCGGATGGCGAGCTAAAAAAGACATACTGCGCATGTGTCACGTTGCGAAATAAGAACTGACGTTTCTCGCCTCGACAACTAGGAGATCATAAAGCCTTGGGAGCAAAATAAAAACTCGCGCATGGCATTTGAAATACTTTCGTGAAAAATATAAATCACTATTGTAGAGTCATTTCCCGCTTCAAAAAGGTAGCTGAAACCCTCTCTGAAGTTGTATATAGTGTCAAAATTCGAGCTCTAACGATGTAGGAATTGCGAGGTTTAGAAGAATTAGTACACAATTTAATTTAATACTTCGATGTATGTATCACGCGGTGCTCTTCTTCCTCCTCTCTCATGTACTTACAATGTGAAAGTGTAAATAGTGCTTACTCGGAGAACTCTCTAAGTTTCATGATATCCCGATTATCGGGCGGTTAATTAGTGGTAAACTATTAGATAGATGTGGCTAAAGACAATCACTCGTTTACACACTGCAAAGTAGAAACAATGTTAGCCAGGTCATCGAGTCCCATTGAGACCCTTCGGAGACTTACTTGTTTCTTTAAAATAAAGTTAACCATCTAAAACTCACAGTTTGGAATAGATTTGTTACTCATTTGCTATTTTAATTTTATGCACTACAACTTGAATACGGCATTAATACCATAAGAATATTATGAATAGAAACATAAAATAACCAATCAATGTTACTATGTTTATAAGAGTTTCCTTGGCAGTCGAGTTATATGACATCTGATAGATATGTATGGCGAACAATGATATGTTCCACTAACCCCAAGTTATTGGGACAAGGGCAGGCAGATGATGATGGCTGATGTGTGTATTGGATTTGGATGATAAACAAGATTGGAAATGAGCTATTCACTCAACTTGCTACTAAAGCAAATTATTGTTTTTAGACTTAGTACCTAAATGTTTATAAATAAACCAAAAAAAACAGAAAAGCCTGCTGAGCTCTAAGCTGGGGTCACGTTTCGAAACGGGGTGGTACATTTTCTATACTAACCTATAATATATTATTTATTTTGACATTTTGTAAGTGCTGTTTAATAGTATACAGATTTTTATGCCACTTAGGTGGCAGACAAACACTCGGCCCACTTGATAGAAAGTTGTCATCGTGGCCTATGGACGTTTGCAACGTTAGGGGCTTTACACTCGTGCTTCCTTCCTAAAACCATCTAATAACCTTATTAAAAACCCCATATTGTAGTCGCTTGGGAAAGCCACGTCAGGGAGTTCATTCCACAGCTTGAGCATTCGTATTGTATTGTTTTTTATATTGGTGGGTTTCAATGACTGTAGCTAAGGTCGTGAATGTCCTTAACTTCGGTCACTGAACACCAAGACTTAATAAATAATCAAGAAGTGGAATTTCCGACTCGCTGCAGGTGTCTGTGGTTGTTCTAACAACACTCTCACATAGACACTTCTGCTTCTTTCCAATGTTCCACTGTCTCCGTCTCTCACGTATGAATGGGTAAACGTATTTTTGTAAACTTTAAGATGGAGAATAATGTTAATAAATGACAACGTAACGCATGCGCTACAAGTTTATTTCGAACTAGATTTAGTTCGATGTGCCAGAACTACACGGATAAGAGGAACGGTCGGAGTTCTTCTTATCTTTGATGTTTTGGTAAAATGAATCTATAAAAGTTTTTTACTTCAGTGGGTGGCAGATTTGTGTGATCCTACCCAACACGACCACGTACATATTCATGAAAAAAAATCTACTTAACTGTACTTATAAGTTTAAAATTTGTACTCACATATTTTCGCTCTTATAACATATAGGTCGTGGTCGTGCTAGGTAGTACCTTCCTGGCAGGACCACTATAAATTTTAGGTATTTTTGTAAGCTTTAAGATGGAGAATAATGTTAATAAATTGTACTGAATTGTACTCCATTTTAAAGATAATTTTGAGCAGTCTTTATACCGTTTTAAAATTTTTTTTCTGCGGTACATCAAATAGCACATACGTGTTAGGTTATTTAAAATGAAAACATCCTTTTTAATGGGACAAGAAATAAAAAAGCCTATAACTTTTTTATTTCTTGTCCGAATTTATGTAGTTTAATGAATGAAAACACATTTATATCAAAAAAATCAATCAAATCAAATCAACTAACATTGCACAAAAAGTTTTATGGTGAATAATAATTATTGCCATTGCATATAAGTTTTGCGACCCTTGTACTCGTAATTCTAAGTCCCCGTTGTAACTACCCAATCAAATAGAAAGATGCGAAGGTAGCTACAAGATCGCGGAACTCGCGGTACTAGAGATGCATGGATCGAAAGAGTTAAAACCAACAATTTTCTAAAGAGAAATATATACATCCCACTACGGCCTTAAGGTAATTTCAACCACATCGGCTACAGTTTAAGCCTGAAAATATGTTTGACTGAGATTTAGATATTACGTCAAAGAGAAAATCAGAGATGTTCTGGAAATGTGTAATGTAAGCTTTTCTGATAAAATTATGATATCTTCTGACATAAAATGCCATAAATAGTTATTGTAAGAGACGCGCTAGGAAATGATCCGTACGCAGCTACTTAATTGATATAAATCATTTAATGTTTTAAGTCATAGTAATGTGTTTTATTGAAATGAGAGCCACGCGCGCCATGTTGGTTCAAAACTTTTTGACTAAGTGTATATTGGGTAGGTACGCATGAAACACAAATGGTGAGGATTTTAATGATTAGTTTAACGGTTCACCTGTTATGTTTTTAATAAGTATGTTATGTAATAAATTAATAAATAAATAAATAGAAAGTTACCACAATACATTTTAGAAGTGGAAAACTCAAATAGAGTAAGATCCCGGTGCCCCCAGACGTTACTTATTTTCTCATAAGAAATATAAATGGGATAAAGTAGTGTTAGTACGTACTTTGAGTGTGTGCATACCTGCTACCTTGGGTCGACGGCCAATTCATAGGTACCAGGTGCTAAAGGTAGATAAATACAGTACTGATTTTTCTTAAATTCTCAGTGCTGGTTTTTACATATGTTTTAGATATTGTTGTTAAAAATTAATAATCATTATTGCCAGACACTTTCCATCGGCGCTTACCCTTACCAGACGCTTTAAAGCTTCAAAAAAAATAACATATACTTACTTATAATCTCACTCTTGATTTTTATGTATGATACTTGGGGAACTATTTGAACACCCCTGGTCAGCAGCCAGACCAATTGGAGGGGTCAAACATCCCCCCAGACACACATAAAGTGTCGCTATGTGTATAAGCGCGAGGTCATTATTTGTACGCTTGAGTGTGAGAGAGATATCTATTTATGGATATCTTTCTTATACTTATTGACGTCTCTAGGCTACTCTATTCAGTGCTACTTGATTCAGTGCGTTTTTGGCGGGAACTCGAAAAGTGTCATAACGCTCCCGTGTTGCATTTTCTATATTTAGTGTAAATTCGAGTTATTATGTGTAAAAATGGTGGAGTTTTAAACATAAATAAATAATAATAATAATAATAATTTATAACAGGATTTCACGCAATAACTGGTTGTGATTACAATCCAGCATTTTTTAGAAAAGGCAAGCAAAGGCCTTTTAAGGTATTGAAAAAAAAAGTAGAGTACCAGATAGCATTTATGAAACTCGGCGATGTAGACTTATTCAGTGACTTAGAACTGGAGCAAAATGTGTTCAACACTATACAAAAATTTATTTGTAAACTGTACAACGTGGCCGGAATAATTGACGTAGATGCTGCCCGACTCCAACTCTTCATCAACACTTATATGGTTTGTGACGTAAATGAAGAGTTCAATCGTAAAAATGTGAAAAACTTTGATGCTAGTAACTTACCACCATGCAAAAGCGAGCTTTCACAGCAGTTTCGACGAGCTAATTATATCACTAGTCTCTGGAAGAATGCTCATATGAAGAAAATTAGTATTTTTAGTCCTGACAATAATGGGTGGACGTTGAAAGATAATAAATATCATTTTAACTGGTTCGATGGGGACCAATTGCCGAGCTTTGTCAGTGAATCGCTTCAAGAAGAATCAGGTATTATAGGTACTTTAAATTTGAATAATTGATATAACCGTATAACTCTTTGATTCTTAATTATGTTATTTTTGTTACAGAAAATGAAAGTAATATGGATGATAATGAAGATAGTCAATGCCAACATTGGGTTGATAATGACTTATCAAACTTAGACGATGATGACAGTAAAGATCACGCTGAATGTTCAAACTACAAATAATCCGAAAGAAGAAAGACATGTATAGCTTTGTATAATTTTAAGATTTAATAAACATGAATTTTTTAAATAGTAGTATTCAATTTAACTCGATGATAAGATGTAAAACATAGGTTAAAGAAACTTATATTTATTATTTATAAAATTTTCTCAACCCAGATCACTTTAAAATACCTTGTAATCTTCAGGTTCGATTCCATTTTGTATGTAACGAATCTTTAATCTCTCTTGATTATATCGAACAGAGCAGAATTTTAGCGACACTTTATGTGTGTCTGGGGGGATGTTTGACCCCTCCAATTGGTCTGGCTGCTGACCAGGGGTGTTCAAATAGTTCCCCAAGTATCATACATAAAAATCAAGAGTGAGATTATAAGTAAGAATATGTTATTTTTTTTGAAGCTTTAAAGCGTCTGGTAAGGGTAAGCGCCGATGGAAAGTGTCTGGCAATAATGATTATTAATTTTTAACAACAATATCTAAAACATATGTAAAAACCAGCACTGAGAATTTAAGAAAAATCAGTACTGTATTTATCTACCTTTAGCACCTGGTACCTATGAATTGGCCGTCGACCCAAGGTAGCAGGTATGCACACACTCAAAGTACGTACTAACACTACTTTATCCCATTTATATTTCTTATGAGAAAATAAGTAACGTCTGGGGGCACCGGGATCTTGGACCAAAATGTATTTATTTATTTATTTCTCTCTCATAAACCAATCACAACTTTGGAATTTATACATATATATATTATAGATAATTATTCACATTGAGAGAGCTATTTAAGAAGATAGTACTTCACTTACATGTAATGAAAGCATACTATACTATTGACAAATATCTTAAAGACAGACTATAATAAAAATGACTAGGTACTACAATTATTAAATGTAACAATTATATATTTCGAAGTTTTGACTTTATTAATTAATTTTACATTATTTTTATTATTTAAATGTTGACATCATTAAATATATCTTTATTAATTGTTTTGCGATACTTAGTTGACATTTAATTCGTATGTTGTTTTATAATTTTAATGAAATTGTAAATTTGCATGCCATTTTGATGGAATACGGAATAAGGAAATTTCAAATAAAATGTAAAACTATGATTTATACCTGTATCCGCAAATAAAGATTGATTATGATTATGATTCATCGTCATCAATCAGCCTATCGCAGTCCACTGCTGGACATAGGCCTCTCCTAGTAAAAATATATTTATATATCTATGATTATGATTATGTTAACTATAACTAAAGAATAGTGTAAAATTATGGCGTATGATTTTCTTTATTCACCGACTTTAAAAAGATGGCAATTAATTCATCGTCACATGTCATAGTAGGTAGTAAATGGGTACATTTTTCAAATCAATGCCATTAAATTGTTTTAGAAATAGGAAATCTTATGAAAATAAAAGTTAAGTTTGTACCAGAATTTAAGAATAATTGTGAAAAAAACATGTGAAATATCAAATAGAATTAGTTTGCCTGGCACCCGAGACTCACAACATCCCTAAGTGTAAGCAGCTACGAGACATTTTGCCGCAAAAGTACTGGGATACCATACGTATGATTTGATGTCTAAACAAAGCTCATTCATAAAAAGAAGCCAGACATTTCGGTTTGCCTCCTTCCCCAGAGGCGTGGCTTGGCAAGTACTCTTCCCCTCTCTGAAATGTAAAAATAAATCACCTCTACTACACTATGTCATCCTAATACTGTTGCAGACGTTAGTCTGGCTCTGCACCCGAAGTTTTTGCAAAAATGAAGCCTTTCAAATCCTTAAAAATTATTTTAATAAACAAATGAAATAAAGTTAATTATTCTAACTCAACATTATAAACTAATGTCCCTTATACTAGAAAGCTGTGAGAGATGAGAGTAGCATTGTTGGCTTAATGGATAAGGAGCCTTACAATCAAGTGGCCTCAGGTTCGTAACTTGGCCATTGCGTTCACTAACTTTTTCACTAACCTACTTTCACTATAAATATACTTTAGAAACTCTAGTTATTATTCCTTTTGGGGACAAAATTATATTTCTTTTTATCAATTTTAATCTCAATCTACCGTAACGCCTTACACGTACCGTTGAGTGGCGAGACCATGAAGAAGTAATCAAGGCATTCTTTGATAAAAAACGCGTAGCAGTGTGCTACGTTGAAGGCACCGTAGCCATATGCTACGTTAAAAGCACCGTAGCGTATGGCTACGTTGAAAACACCGTAGCACATGGCTACGTGTAATATGTAGGTGTGAGTTCCAGTGAATCGTAGCACGGATAGTATGCTGTGCATCGTACAAATTATTATTAGAAAGTTGAACGCAAAGCAAGTTTTGTATTTTTAATGTACAATATAAAACTGTTAGCTGAGTTTCTAAAACAAAAACCACCAGTACAGAATGATTGATTCAATGATATTATATATTATGATGATACTTATATATTACTCCAATTCGTCGTTGATGTCTTTTAAAGAAGGTATTTAGGCTCCAGTACTGAGATATTAAGTAGTAGATGTGAAGAAAAGTGACGCTCCTTATACTGGCCATCAGGTTACTCGTATGCTTGTCTGCTACCTATATAAGTAGTTTTAAAAAAGGTGGTTTCGTACTCGATTCCGTTTTCACTGTCCTCATTTCATCACTCCAAAACGAAAACTAGAAAATGTAATTCTGCTTCTCTTAAAACTGCAGTACCTATATGGTAATGTTCCAAAAATAGAATCAATTGTATTCATTAAATAATACAAAATGTAAGTACCGTTATGATAAGGCAATTCACAATCGATATTTGTTACAACGCCATCTGTGCTCACATTCAGTTTCGTAAGTATGCAGAACAAAGAAGGCTGCAGGTAGAACCGAGCAACAGAGGTCGTCCTGCTCTCACACAGCTTACCAAATATTATAAATGAATATTAAGAATATATTTAGTAGATTCATTAAAAATAAAGTTCTATTTCTTAGTTGCAATAAAAAGTTTATTTCAAAATAATGTGACTTTGATTTTCATTTTCAGATTTTTCTTCGATTCAAACTTTGAATCGAAGGAAAATCTGAATCGCGGTATTGCAAATTTAGATTGAATGTTAGTATATAATTAATAAAATCCAATTGTTTAAATAGGGACTTAGTAATACTGAGTAAGCTGGTGCCCAGGGAGCTAGCAGAAGTCTGTGTCGTATGATTCGATATTAATTATTAATAAATTATAATTTCCAACATCACAATAGCAGCAACATGAAATATAGAGCGGAAATCTTGATACTCCGCAGTAGCTTCTTGCAAATATGTTTATTGTTTGAGGAAAAATAAAAAGATTAATAAACTTGGCATTAAAATAGAAATTTTAAGAATCCAAGGCCGGAGCGAGACAGAACAAAATCGTGGCATTGGACACACGCACGTTACAGTAAAGCAAATGCCACGTGCTTGGATGTAAACAAAACTACCTTCTACGATGTTATGAACTCCTAGCACTACAACCTCATATTGTACAGCCTTACTACGCCAACTCTATGGGCAATGTGTTGTATATGTTGATATTTACCCCTCTAGTTTTATTGTACCCTGGTACTTAAATTTCAACACAGCTTCCAAAAGACATAAACGAAAACCTTATTTTAAACTTAACTAATTTGATTAGTTTTTCATGAACGCATTTGATACCGACTACTGCAAATGACATGTGGGGCTGGGGGTTGATAATAATTAGATATATGTACATATTGTATACATTTATAATACTTATTTTTTAGTTTAGGTTGCAGTATGGATACATTGCTATAATTATGTTCTTATTGTTGCAGGAAAACTTGGAGCGTGTAAAACCACGAAAGTTTAAAACCTACAGGGATGGTGACGCGTCGTAGGCCGCATCTATAGGATTTCAAGTCATGTAAGTCGATGACATATTTATACATGCTATTGGCCGAGACTCTGCCAGGGTGGTCCTTTACACACATACCGTATTCTGACAGTAACAAACCCAACAAAAAAATCCAATTTGATGTAATTGTTTGGTAGATCCAATGTTATTACATTTTTCAACCATTTGAGCTATAACTTTCAGAATTGAGTGTGAACGAGATTGGTGGAGCAGATAGAAGTCCTTGTTGTCAGAACTACCGTAATTCACATCAGGAGGAGAAAACGTAAGAAAAAATACCACATTTTTTTCAAATGCAACTTTTCAAACAAACCCTAAGCTAGCCTAAACCAAGCAGCCGGTTGGTTTAGGCTAGCTTAAGTTTTTCCGGCCCCGAGAACAACACCTGCATCCGAGCGTCGACCATTGATCTGCAGATGTAGGTACTGCAGGTGACGTAGGCTTGGCCATAAAAAGGTGGTGAACGAAAATTTAACATCAGAATTAAATGAAGGGTCCAAATAATATTTATAAGTACCGCTTCATGAAAAGGTAAAAGTTAATACCATTTAAAATAATATACTGTTGTAATTTAGGAACAATTATTTTTGGCCAATATTGAGACTACTCTTTGTCAAAACAAAAGAATTTGAGCTCTATGCATAAAGTTGTCCTTAGAGAAATAAAGTGTACGAGTGACATACATTATCTTTAACCAAGTTCTTACCCATAACCAAGTTGTGAGAAAGTAATAGAATATATGAACCGTTATTATTATTTATAATCCATTGTCAACTAATAACAGTAATTATAAAACAGATTAATATAAAATAATAACTATCGTTAAAACAAAATCATTGTCCAAGCAATATTCGTCATAATTCTATAATGAGAACCAAAAGTCTTAAAAATTATCTCACAAAGTTTCGAAGTAAAGTTCGTGATATTAACTATCTAAGTAAGACACAGTTATTGTTATAGAGCATTTTCTTCACTGAACTTGAATTGAGATCTAATAGTACTGCATAAAGATTTTTATAGCTAAACTGTTTTTCCTCCTTGTGATATTTGATAACAAAACTGTTACGTGAAAGCGAGAGGCTCTCCCTCTCACACGTTGATCTGTGAGAGACAGTGTACACTCTCAATATTTCATGATCGCCTAGTACACTGGCGACGTAAATATAGTTATTGATTGGATCCTTAGTGATTTGCACATGTGCACAGCTTTCCTCGTAAAGGTAACGGTTGATGGTTTTGCGAAGTGTCTAAGAAGAAGATAAAGTTGGTTTACCCGCTTAAATAGTAGGACTTGAGTGATTGCATCGAACTAACGAGTAATGAATAATAATATATTTTGGATCCTGTCTAGCCTTTCAAAGATTGGCACGGTTGGCTGGGGGAACTACAAACGTAATCAAGATAAATTGAGAATTGCGCCATCTGTTGGTACAATGCCCTAACATGCCACATACAATCTCAAATGATGTTTTATTCAACAAATGGTTATGTAGGTCAATATATTGTATGATTACATTAGATTATGGCTTACCTATGAATATTATCTAAGTAAAATTTACAGCCTTCATTATTCGGTATTGACTACTGTAGGGAGGTATATTAGGAAAGCAAAATAGGTAATAATAGATTCTATAGAGCACTCCTTGTACCCATTACAGGTATATTAAAATTCACGCCTTTTTAACTCAGTAACGCTGAGGTGATTTTATAAAAAGGACTTAAGGTTTGGTCAATTTATAAATGCTACCCACTTTTTAATCATTATCATCATCCTTGCGTTTCCCGATTGTATCCGAAGCTGTCACCAAGTTCGGGGTTCTCATTTTTTCCAGTCTAACTGTGTTGCAGCTGATCCTCGATATTTTCCGTGAAGCGATTGCCATCTGGCCTCAATAACCTTTAGGTAGGCGATATCACACGACATAATCACCTTCACTGGTTTTGGAGGTAGGTGATATCCTTGGGAGTTTGGCTCACGATGAAAAAAAAGTATAAGGCGATATCGAAGAATTGCAGCTAGACTAGTTGTTGAAATTTTTAGGGTTCTAACTACCAGTAAGTAATTACTGTTATAGGTGTTTGTATGGTAACCGGGACCAATGGCTCTCCGATGCACGACGTCATACATTAAATATATTTTCACTGAGCGGGGGTCTAACCTACGTTTGCTGCGTAGACTTCGCGTTCACTACCACCACGCCACAGAGGCTGCCTGCATCTGTATATATGAAAATGAATCGCAAAATATGTTGGTAAGCGCGAAATTCGAAGACGGCTGGACCAATTCGAATAATTCTTTTTTTTATTTGCTCAATAAACTCTACAGAAGGTTTTAATGGAACAGCGGGAATGGGTTCAGAAATCCAAGTAGCGGGTACGGGCTCCGAAGTCCACGCGGGTGGAGCCGCTGGCAACAGCTAGTATATATATGTTATGATAGAATATACATGCAAACATAGTGAAAAACAGATAATGTCATTGGTTCTGTCAAGTTAATAATGTCAATTGGTTTACAGGTACTTTCGCATATTAATAAGTATCTATTACTTGCGGTTCTGCCTGCGGGGATTTCTGTTCTCTCGATACCTTTATATTACGAATTCGAGTTATCAGTGCTAAGGACACTGTTCCCACTCACGCTGCACTTTCAGTTTCACCAGTCTTCCTTACCAACTTCATCCATGACGTTCTCTGGATTGCACCCCTTTAACCTAACTACTAGTTGATATTAGACATTTATACTTACTGCCTTGTTCCCATGGATAGTCGTGTGATGATAATATATATTATTGTCTACTTACTCTACTACTACTACTACTACTAACTACTACTTACTCACAAACAATGTTGCTTTTTCAATTGATTTAGTAGTTATCAGAGCCTATTCTGTACAGTAAAATACGCTATTAAATATTTTTTTTCACTTACTTTACTTACTGAAAAATTGCGGCTAAATCGTTGATGTCTTTATAAAGAAGCGTTGAAATTCACATACTAGGCTGCCATAGAGTCATAGTAGTTGATGTAAAGCTAAAGAAGTACGAGTGAAAGTTGAGGATTCCGGGATGGAACTGAGACAAACGTGAAGGTAAAAACAACTTCAATGAAGCTAATAAGGTTATTTGCGGTCCACTGCTGGACTTATGCAACTTAAAATTGTTTATATTAATTGTATGCTTAGGTCCATGCCTGATGGTAAGCAGATGCGCAGTCCAGACCATAGTGGCCGCCGCCGTTACTAGTGTGGTCCCCACCCTGACCACCTCGACTGTTGTTATTCACGCCCATCTTGGGGGACCCGAGAATGTAGTATAAGGAAACACGTGTGCTGGCACTTCTTGTCAAGTACAATATTATTTATTATAGTAATATAATGTTTAAACACTAAGAAAATTGATGAAATTCTAAATAAATTTGCATACAAAAACGTTTGAAGCTATTTATACACACTTAGACACATAATATTAATACCATGAATGATTATGAGATGAAATGAAAAACAAGGCACATTGCGCATGCTTTACGATATAACGTCAATCAATAGGTGGCATTAGTTATTTGGACAACCAGGAGATCATAGGACTTGGGAAGTAGCTCTGTACAAATGCTCCAACTACTTTGATATACATTTACATATATTTGTCGTTTTTGTTCGTATCTTATGTTATAGTTTATGGACACTTAGGTCCGTTTAGAAACCTGCTCAAAAGCGAATCTCGATTCTTAACCAAATCGGAGAACAGATTGCATGATCACGTCATTTTTCAATAATTTGTATGTCCTGATTATCTTAGAAGATATTGATTCAACAAATACACTTTCCGTTTTATTTTTATCATTTTAGTTCCCAAAAACTGCCTTGAGTAAATAATATTATTCGAAAGCATAAAAAAGCATATCGCTTGTGGTAAGCTTAAGGCAAAATCTCAGGAAGGAGGTCACACATCACACAAGTTATGATTTCTACTACAAAAACGATTTATGCTTGAGCAAAATTTCAGAAAACTGACCTTAGATACGCATATTTTTGATATTTAAAAACTATCATAGCATAATGTGATGGCAGAAATTGTAAATCACATGCTGGGATGTAACTGTCACACATGCGAACCGGCGCTCTACCTTTCTTAGTGAAAATGTAAATAGTGCGAGCTCTCTACCGTTTCTGATCTCCCGATCACCTGGTGGTTGTTTTGTCCTATAGATAGTACATTATATTTCGTATACAAGTTATAATCAGCACGCTGTATAGCAACTTTTCTTATCTTTACTTTTTTTACCTGTCAGAAACTTGCTCTCATCATAACAGCTCGCACTATATGTTCTTCCGTTTTTATTATTCTTTAACATATTTTCTTCTTTCAGGTAACGTAGATATGTTTTTAACACACAAACACTTTGACACTTTGACAAAAACTTTGTCTACGTAATCCTAGTAGTTATATTGATTGAGTTTAAAGCTTGCACCTTGAAGCGTATTGCATTTTCTCTTGTGATATTTTTTTTCCCAATTGATATGGACCTTGCTTTAGATAACAGCCTCTCTGGCACCGTGTTAATGAATGCGTCGATCAACGCTATTTGGATTGGTTTAGTCGTGCTTCGGAGAGCATGTTAAAGTGTCGGTCCCGGTTGTCATAAAAGCATCTAATGACTGTTGTTACCGGTAGTTGCAGCTCTAAAAAAGTTCAAGAAGTAGTCTAACTGTAATACTTCGATGTCACCATTGGATTTTAGAGGTAAGGTGGCAGTCGCTACAATATTGTACAAATTAGTGAGCCAATGAAGCATCGGTTCATAGGACTGATAGTATTGTAATTTTGTTTTTGTATACCCAAGCAGGCAAATGTAAGGACTTAAATAGAGTTTCGGAAAATATTTGCATGCCATTGATATATATGGTATATATATAATGGTAGATAAACTGAATAGCAGTGTTACACCATGTTTGACCACATTTGTGCAAATAAATGAATTTGAATTTAAAATTGAACGTGGCCTCTGTCTGAGGAGACTCTGGCAAGAAACTTAGCGGGCTTTCCTTTTTTTGGTCTATTTATAAATATTTACTCAGTCTAGGTACAGAAATTTGTTTAAATGGCAAGTTGAGTGAGTGAAACGGGCTCGTTTATCATCCAAATACCCGGATTTCATAATAAACTTTTAGGCATAACTTTTTTTAAAATGAATACCTATTTAAGTTACACCCTAATCATAATGATCAAAGTTCTATAGTTAGACTAGTCAACCTTTCAAGAGCTCCAAATACCCATTGCGACTGCCATAGATGTTCGTACGGCAACCGGAACTGATAGCTTATCATGCTCGCCGAGGCACGACCAGACCAGTGCAAATATGCACTTTCATGCATATAAATATTTGCACTATGTGGAGATCGAAACCACGCCTCCTGCGTAGCAGTCGCGTTCACAACCACTACGCCACAGAGGCTGTTATTATTATCTTCACAGTATCTCAAAATAAATAATAGTACAACACGAGAGATATGAAAGCAAACATGTTTCTCCCTCACTCCTGTGGATAAACTGCGGTAGACAGAACTCGTCGGGTTTCATGGTCTCCTAGTCATCTGGGGGCACAGAAAACAGTTATTGATTCATTTGGGGGCAAGGTGGATTCCACCTTTACATCGTGCCCCTTTGTTCTTAATGAGTCGTTTTTTTATACTTCGAGTATTGATATTTTATATTTAGACTGTTGATCATCTTGAAATGGTATTGCATTATTCAAGTCAAGGTTAAGGGTACAGCACACTGCTTTGGGGTAATAGCAATAAATATAATTGTGACAAAGCATTTTATATTGCAGAAAAGGGCTATAAGAACAATAGTCCGTATTCCACAATGGGAATCTTGTCGGGAGCATCTTGTCCATTCTAACTGTTGGGTCTGTGTTTTGAGTCATTTCGCGAAAAACATACGAGATTATGGAACCAAAGATGAAAGAGTAACACGTGAAAGCACTCGAAGGGACCATTTCAAAACTGATTTAACTCCTAGAATTAACGTAGTGATACATAGTGCAAATTATCAAGCGATAAAGCTGTTTAATGGTCTGCCCAATGACTCAAAGCTTGATATTTATATAATCAATTCTTTGATGAAAAGACTAAAGTCCTTCCTGGCGGAGAAGTGTTATTACACAGTGCAAGAATTTGTTGAGGGGGTTTAAATGTTTAATCTTTAGCGATTCTGATTTAAAAATTAATTTTATAATTATTTCAATTGATTGTATTGATCCCATATTGCCATATAATTTATTTGACCTGTTCTTCTTTTTATATTGACATTGTAATGTAATTTTTGACTTATTGACTGCGTGTATTTATTTTTAATAAATTTCGATACAATGTTTTTGTTCAGAAACTGAATAAATTGAAATTGATTTGAAATTGATTTAAAATGTTATTATCTTTCATATCAGTTATAAAAGCCAATAGCTATTCCAAATAATTCCATTTAGGGTCGGTCAGCTATGCGTAGCAGATTTGTTTAATCTACGCGTGCTACGGAATTTCTATGTGTAGAAGCCGCGTAGTTCGTAGCATTAGCTACGACATGGATGACTGCCATTCTAGGTATCATCCGCCATTCTAGGGCAATATTTGTAATGGCAACCACTATTTTATGAACTACACTTAAGGTTACCATCATGCCGATGCCGTCATTTGACGACCCAAATGTAAAAAGTTGTTGTTCAGTCCCCTAAGGTTCTGGGTTGGTGGATCCAAGTGGAACGAGGGGTGCAAGCCAACACCATTGGCGTCATACTCGTGCTGCCGACCATGTCGAGATGGGGGGAGCGTGAAGGGTGAACGTTTAGAGAGTTTCTGTGCTGTCAGTGCAGAATATAAAGCAAAGTTTCTTGGCCTTCCCATTAACAACACGGGTTGTAGAGTACCTGAAATAAAGAGTTATCTATTCATCTTTCTATCTATCTATAGGAACCCTTTGTTGTCCGTCTGGATCTTAAGTATCGCAAGAACCCGTGATTTTAAGATGTTACCAAAATCTGTGTATACTTCAAGAAGTTAAGGGTGATTTTCTAAGAAAGTTTTGCTGTAACTGCAAGACTTAAGTATCTGTCCTTACTGCCTGCCACAAAAATACCCTCTGAACACCAGCGTCAATAATAATAATTAAAAAGTTGAAAAGTTGCCACCCAAAGTCACGATGTCACCGCCGACACCTGTTGCCTTACTCATCCCACTGTAAGATTCGGAGGGCGCGTGCGTACATGTTATTTTGCAGTATGTTCACGAAAATTGTAAAATCATAACATAAAACATGAAATTAACCTATTATAATTTACTGACACGTGAGGACCATTTCATAACGTATCACATTCACTAAGTAATGTACCTAATTCATGTCATAAACTATTAAAAATTAGTGAAAGAGTGCAGCCCTACAGTATTATCACTCGAACCTCAGTTATTAAGTCTCAATTTTTTGGCGTACAATAATATACTTAAACTCATCAAGTTAAGGTTGATTTTATTGTGAAGTTCAAATGGAAGTTTCAATGTTCTTGATATTGTTAAAGTTATTATTTAAGCCTCTTCAATGCTATGTAGTTCTGGTCCTTAAAGTCGATGTCTATGTTCACGTTGTCACGTGTTATGAATATTATACTCGTATAACATGCTGGTCATCCGCGTAAACGGTATTTTGCGTTTCTGGTACTGTGCGTCGGAATGTTTATATCTAAGTTCTCGAAGGATGTTACCAACCGGTAAAATGGGAGATTTATCAATAACAGTGATAAGCTCTTTAACATTTAGAAAATTAATGTTCTCCAATGTGTTTCACTTGGCACTTCATGAAGGGTAATGACAATGAAATGATGATGACAGTTAGGTATTACATAAGACTACATACCTATCTGCATGTCGCTACTGAAATCTGAAGGATTTTTTATAAGTTACATCTGTAAATAATGAGTGGACACTATCAAAATAATTTTATTATAATGAATCAAATGCCGTATATCTTGTCAAAGGACTAATTTTATAAATGTATACCTACCAAATCCAAAACATGGTACTGTACAGAAAGAACACAGCGTATTAACATCCTCATCAGTACCAAGAACACAGATACTCCAAGAAGTTCTTATATATTTTATATGTAATTCCAACCTTTCAACCTAATGCTGTTGTAAGTTACTTAGTATGTAAGGAGTAGTAACTTACTTCTTCGATTTTTATGTGCTACGGAATTTCTATGTGTAGATGCCGCGTGATTCGTAGCATTAGCTACGACATTGATATATTGCTACACAAATGCCCTGTATCACCTGTGGTACACCGTATTAGCTAGCTAGCTAGCTTATCTTATTCTTTAGGCACCTTGGGCATTTTTGAGATGGGTAAAAACAATTGAACTCGCTACCCGTCACCCCACACCTCTGTATATAAGTATAAATATTTTTCAAGATTTCACTTAAGTTGGTACTCCTGGAGTCCCCTTGTTGGTTTAATTTATTTTATTTTTAGTTCAACATGTCAACTTAAAGAATTAGTCTTGCGACTCTTTTAATTTTATTTAATTTTTGCCTTCAAAAATTGCATTTAATAAATTTAGTTTTATTAAATTTTATATAGGTAGCACTAAATAAACAATAATATATCTATTTTTTTAAATTCTATTCTTATCAACGTTATCCTTTTAAATTATACTTGTATCAAAGAGATGGTTTTTAGTTGTTCCACCGTACGGTTGATCCATCGGGAAAAAAAAGCCCTGTGGTACAACGAGTTGTACCAATGGGTGTATCTTCCCACTAACAACACGGGTTGTAGAGTATATAAATAAAAAGTTATCTATTTCTATCTATCTTTAGGAACACTTTGTAGTCCGTCTGGAGATTTTGCAGACACTCGTCAAAAGCTTGATTGGTCAAAATTACGTTTTGATAAAACGATCACGTCTGATATAACTTCAAATACGTGATTCATCAAATCAGACACTCGTCAAATACGAGATTCGTTGAAAGCTTAACTTCTTAAGTATCTCAAGAACCCGTGATTCTAAGACGTTACCGACATCTGTGTGCATAGTAACTCAAAAAATTAAGGGTGATTTCCTAAGAAAGTGTTGCTGTAACTGCAACGTTTAAGTATCTGTACTTACTGCCTGTCCCAAAAATACCCTCTGAACACCAGCGTCAATAATACTAGAAAACTGTTGAAAAATTGCTACCCAAAGTTACGACGTCCGACCGCCGACACCTGTTGCCTTACTCACCCCACTGTAAGATAGGAGGGCGCATGCGTATATGGTAAGTATTTTGCGCTCTGTTCATGAAAATTGGAAATTCATGACATAAAACATGAAATAAATCTAGCATTGTTTACAAACACGTGAAGACCATTTCATAACGTATCATTTTCACTAAGTAATGTAACTCCTTCGTGTCATAAACTATCAAAAATTAGTGAAAGAGTGTAGCCTCACAGGATTATCACTCGAACCTCAGTTGGTAAGTATCAGTTTTTTGGCGTACAATTACACACCTAAACTCGTCAACTTAAGGTTGATTTTTTTGTGAAGTTCCAATGTTTTTGATATTGTTAAAGTTGTTATTCTCTTCTCTGCTATGAAGTCCTGGTCCTTAAAGTCGATGTCTATATTCACGTTGCCACGTGTTACGGCTGTTATACTCGTATATGACGGTGTTGTTTATTTATTAGTTTTTGAAGGATGTTACCGGTGCAATGGGAGATTTATCAATAACAGTGTTAAATTTCTTAACATTCAGAAAAATAATGTTCTCCAATATGCCTTACTTGGAACTTCAAGAAGGGTACAATGAATTAATGATGACAGTGAGGTATTATATAACGCTACATATTGCCACCTCTGCTACCTCTGCTATCTCTGCATATCTCTACTGAAATCACTGAAATCTGAAATAAAATTACTTGATATTTGCCGAGACCCCGCTCTCTCGAACTCTTAATTTTTTTTAAGTTACATCCGTACATAATGAATGGACACCATTTAAATAATTTTATTTTTATGAATTAAATGCCATATATATTTTGTCAAAGGACTAATTTAATAAATAAATTTACCTTACAAACCCAAAACATTGTACTGTACAGAAAAGACACAGCGTCTTAACATCCGCATCAGTACCAAGAACACAGATACTCCAAGAAGTTCTTTGCGTGATTAAGGTAGTGAGCCTGAAATTCATAATTCTGAAGATATAAAGATGTAGATAACGTTAATTATAGAAATTCCTCTTATGAAGATTCATGAGATGTGAGTTTATGTGTACATAAACAGACATGATGTAATTATTTTACACCTACCAGTTGCACACATATATGTGTATCGTCCATTTTTCAAGTTTTTTTTTTTAAGTTTTAAAACTTGGTTTGCTGCATAGAGAGCAATATTTAGCGTTCATGTAATTCCGACCTTTCAACCTAATGCTAATGCTGTTGTAAGTTACTTGGTATGTAAGGAGTAGTGATTTACTTCTCTGATTTTTCGGTGCTACGAATTTCTATGCGTAGATGCCGCGTAGTTCGTAGCATTAGCTACGACATGGATCTATTGCTACACAAATTCTACTATCCTACACATTCTACATCGCTCGTTACATTGGGGGTTATAATGGCACGTTATATAAGGTAGTTCATAATATTAACAAATGTATAAAAATGACTAGGTATCGTCGGCCATTCTAGGGCAATAACTGTAATGGCGACCACTATTCTATGGACTGCGCCTAAGCTAACCATCTGGCGGGATGCCATCATTTGACAACAAAATTAAAAAGCCTAATCTTTTTATTTTGCCATAAACACCGAATATGCATAGTAATAAAAATTCTGTGCAAATCATATCTGTTGTACATAAACAAATGTATATCGCCTCTTTGCTTCTATAATGTGACATATCTGAAATTTCGTTTTTTTTATTATTTGATAATTAAAACCGCCGTGATCGATTTTATTTTCTCAAAAAACGTGGTATTTTTTACGCAGTAAATAGCGAATCTGTGGGCGAAAGAGATAGCGTCATTGTGTCAGATCACAATATGGCACTGTCTCTTACTGCATCAAGGATTTTTGCGAGAACGTAACATAACAGTAACCACTACGCACTTACAGTGGAAGGAGCTCTTGATTTTCTGCGAAAACGTGACATAATGTGTTTATCACGTTTTGATTGTAAAGATAAGTCTTAATTCAATTATGATTTTAAATTTTATAATGTGATATATGGATGTGACACATTAATACTGAAAAATAGTGTGAATTGTTAATTGTTATATACCGTACATGTCACATTGCTGTCGAAAGTATGAATGTTTTATTTGGAGTTAACTTAAGATGTAATGTTGTAGGTGATGAAACTTTTTCCAAATTAAAATTCAAGCGATGGATAATTATAGATGTTTCGTTTTTGAACAAAAACAAATGTATTTATTTAGGAATATTCTAATATAGTCCGTTGTAAATACTAAAAGTAATAGCTGTTGGTACTTAAATTTTTCAGATGGAATCTAGATGTAAGACAAGTGACAAGTGCAGGTAACTATATTATGTGAATATCATACTTTGTGGTGTATTTGCCGTATCTTAGTTTAATAAGAAACTACTTATCTTAGCAAATATTTAAAATAATAAAACTTATTTTTAGAAAACGACTCTTCATTAAGCGTAGCGGGGGTGATTTTATAAAAATATAGGCTGCTATGAAAACTGATTATTAATATTTGCGCCAAATAATACCAAGACTATCTCTGATTACTGTGTAAGATCATAATTGATTTTTAATTTTGTAATTTTGTCTTAACTTAAAAGTAGATTTATTCTAATTTGATTACTTATTTTCAAAGGACTATTTTGTATTCATGTTTTGACTAAGTCTAGTCCGTTACATTTGTATTACAATATTGGTTGGTTAAGTATTTTTGTAATTTTGTATTTTGTTTGAAATTGCTAACACTTATAATGCTATTGTCAAGCCCTCTTTAAAAAGTAGGAAGTGTCCAGGTCTCCCTAACACCGCGACGCGTACAAGGAAGCAAAGCGCGCCACTAAGAAAGCTGTAGCCAGAGCCAGGCGAGACCACTTACAACCTCTCTATGATAAGTTGGAATCGCCTGAGGGGCGCAAGCTTATCTATAAGTTGGCGCGTTCCAGGGTCAAAGCGGCACAGGATATAATTGTCGCGGTGAAAAACAGAACGAAGAATACGCCACTGCACTGTCTGTTTGTAGACATGCAGAAGGATTTCGACTGTGTTCCTCACGCGGTGATCTGGTGGGTACTGCGGGTTCCAGAGTTCTATATTGACACTATCCGAAAAATGTACTACAATTCCGGTCCAGACCGCTGTTGGCGACCCAAACCCCCTCCCCATCAACCTCGGAGTACACAAAGGATCTGTTCTTAGCCCGTATCTGCTCAGCGTGGTGTTAGACGCTCTGTCGGATAGCATCAGAAACTCATATGAGCAGCCCCCGTGGGTGTTCATGTATGCTGATGACATCGCCCTGGTGGATTCGCATCTCGTATCCGGGGCCGCCTCCATTTCCATGACATTGCAGACAAAATGCAGGAGAGTCGCCTTCGCTGGTACGGCCATGTTCAGCAACGACCACCCGGCTACGTGGGTAACAGATGTCTGGCTATGACACCTCCACCGGGTCCCGGTAGGAGGAATAGACCCAAGCAGTGCTGGCTTGGCGTCGTAGAGGATGACATGCGTGCTAATGGACTCACCACCATAGATGCGCAAGACCGTGCGAAGTGGATGAGAAAAAGCCGGAAAGCAGACCCCGGACGCCGAGGCGAAGGCTTCGGATGCGACCGGGACTAACGCAAGGATGATGATGATGAATGTTATAATTGTTAGATTTTTTAGAAACTATTGAATAGTCAAGATAGTTCCGTCTATTGTTTCAGTATTATATAGGTACTAAATATAATAAAAATAATAATGTGGCCAATCGCCGAAGACTGATTGTTTTTAGGTATAACTATTTTATATTAATCTAAATATGCTGTAATATAGAAGTCAAATGCGATTTTCATTAGGCCTACCAATTGTGATTATTTATAGTATTAATTTGTTTCTGGTTTTTAATTTTTATAGAATTAATTATTCAGTGTGGTTGTAGTTTCCCTCTTTCTAATAAAAAAATATTCTCGAAACCAAAAGTTTTTATTTCAACAATGATTGTTTGTGGCAAAACTCAGTGTCATAAGAAACGTAATATCATCAACAACGTGACAACTCAGGTTGTAACACTCATAATACTCACTATTTGCAAGAAAAACGTGATACATTCTGTGTACTAAGTATCGGGAATTTGTCAATAAAACAAAAAATACAAATTATTCATCTAAATTTATTTTATCGCCTTCAAAGTAGGCTCCATCGCTTGCAATAGAACATCTCCACCGCTTCACCCAGTCTTCCGTACATTTTTCATAGGCTATTTGTGGTATGGCCTTTAGCTCATTCAGCGAATTTGCTTTTATGACTCAAATTTGGGTTTCGGCTCGTTTTCGAGACGCCATTCTGAAGACTGTTGGCTTGTTTGCACGTCATACTCATAAACCCATGTCTCGTCGCCAGTTATTATACGTTTCATAAAGGTCGGATCCGTAGAAGCTCGGGAAACCATGTCTTCAGCGACATGCTTTCGCTGCGCTTTTTGAAAAAAATTGAGCTCTTTTGGAACTAGTCGAGCGGCGACGCGTTTCATGGCTAAAATATCAATGAGAATGTTGTGGATGGACTTAAAAAGTATGTTCACCTCACTAGCCAACTCTCTCAGACTCATACGTCGATTTTCGAGCACTAGCTTCTTGATTCTATCGATGTTTTCTTTGGTCGTAGCGGTTGAAGGGCTACCAGAACGAGGGAAGTCTACTACTACTTCTCGGCCTTTTTTAAAAGCCTTATACCATTCATAAACCCTTGTTTTCGATATACACGATTCGCCGTAGGTATTTCGCAACATTTTTAGTGATTCACCACATGAAATAACATTCGAAACCCAAAATTTGAGGCACACTTTTTGTTCAACAATATTTTCCATTGTAAAAATCGCCGAGGACTCAAAACTATGACCAACAAAAAGTGTAGTTTAAAACAAATTAGATGACAGATCCCGCTGTAATTTTGCGCGCTAAATCAGTACAGTGCTAGCAACATGCAGTAAAAAAATTAGAACGACCTCTTTTACGCGGGTCTTTTTATTGACATATTCCCGATACTTTTTACACAGAGTAGTATATGTTCCCCTTTTTTGAAATTGATGCTAATTTCACGTTAAAATTTCAAATTGCTAGGGTTTTAAGAACTACTCCGATAGTTTATTTACTATATCAAATAATAAATTAAGGATCGACAGTAAAAAAGTTATTAGTTTTGTCACAGTTTTATTTTGTAAGTTTAAAATCACTCTCCTGTAAAATCACAATTTTCGAGATAACACATTATAGAAGCAAAGAGGCGATATGTAAGATGGGTCTAGTTCATAATATCGAAAGTCACTACATCGATGGTCGCTACATCGAAGACGTTCCATCGACGGGTCAATGTATCGATAGTACTTCAAATCGATGGTACGCTACATCGACAGCACCCCAAATCGATGGTACACTACATCGTCAGTACACTAAAACGACGGTACGCTACATCGACCGTACAGCAAATCGATAGTATGCTACGTCGACTAATAAAACACAGAATTTTTATAAGGTTATAATCACAATTTGTTTAATCTGTAAATTGCTTGATTTTGATGTAACCTGTCCAACGATAGATGGCACCACTAGTCTGCAAAGACTCGAACAAAGGCATGCATCTTAATTAATTATCTAATTATAATTTAAACTAATGATATTTTCCTTCTATCCTTCATTCGCATTTATAACTACTTAATTATTTCTGCATAAATATTATTGAGTCATAATAATTATCGTTTAATGTAGGTAGTTCATACATACAAAGTAATTTTATTGTACCTTTTGCCTTACACAAGATTTTTCATACTACCTTCATGAGTTTGTAAAATTGTTTTTGAATTGAGGAGCGTCGGAACAGAAACCGATAAATCACATTTGCATTTTTTGTGGAAAAATGTAAAAATATTGCCAGGTCAATGGTTTTCGAATTTAGAATTAAACGAAATATATACATTTATTGGTGTTGGC
This sequence comes from Pelosia muscerda, assembly GCA_963691645.1. Classification (NCBI taxonomy): domain Eukaryota; kingdom Metazoa; phylum Arthropoda; class Insecta; order Lepidoptera; family Erebidae; genus Pelosia; species Pelosia muscerda. Next base: position 730,677 of record OY829098.1, on the reverse strand, counting down.
AACACTGTTTGGCAACCAAAATTCTGCATTCGTGACTATGGTACCTATAGAGTTATAAAAAAAAAGAAAATGGATATATCTGTTACTGATCAGACTAGATGGATTTATCGGTTTTGATAAAACACTTTAGGATATATCGGAATTTGATAAAACGCTAGTAGGTATAATATGAGAGCATGATAAAATGCAGTTTAGGTGGTCTCCAATCAAACAACTTTTAAAATCACATACTTTAATGAAAGTTTAATAGCTACGTCTTATCTTAGAAGGAAAACTTAAACTATTATGGCTATTTCTGGTTCTAGGCAATCGCAATCAGAATCATGATCATGTTGTTCATGGTTGTCAGGAACATCTGCTTCTGTATTAACAGACTCAGTGGAATTATCACTCAATATTTTTCTGTACCAAGAAAAAGTTTCATCTTTCTCCCAGTCGTCACCAAATTGCTTTATCATCAGCGACTTTACGTCCGCTTTTTTCGGAGCACTTAGACATTTTTTTAAATTAAGTGGTGCCATTGATGATGGATGTGTCTTTCTTGATTTCAGTAGGCTAAAATGTTTTCTCTCGTCATCGGACTCGTTTACCAAATTTCGGAACGCTCTCACCTCATATGGGGTTTTGGTTTGTCTCCTTGTTCCTCGTCCCTGAATAACATTATATTTTTTCAAGTGAATACGTTTTAAGTCCCTCATTCCTTCAAGTTTTTTATAATATGTTTCCAAAGACTTCACATCCTTCAAGCCCCAATCTTCTTCCAGCAATAAAACAACCCCATGTTTCCTATATATCGTTTGATACTCTTCCTTTTTAGTAATTACAGGAACGGTTTTAACCGACTTTTCTACTCTGCCGAAAACTCGATCGGCAGGTAGAAAACTGTGACCACGTACGGGAAACGTCAAATGGATCTCTTTAATGTTTTCTGGGGATTCATTAACGAGCCAAAACATAAGGCAGTGGACTATATGCGAGTTTTTGTTTTGGCCGCCACAGCCATCACAAAATAAGCGCAACATTTTTTTGCCCGCTAAATTCAAAGAATTTAAATAATGCAAGAGTGCCGATCCAACTTCAGTGGCTCCTCTTCCACCTTGATCTTCCGACCATTGATAGAAATGCGGATTTCTCGAGTCCATTCCCACGAAACAAAGATTGTAATAACTTATCTGTCGAGAATAAAAAGACTCTTGAATCGGTGTCCGAGGCAATGGTTGGACTTGTTGTAGGTCAAAACAAAAATTTTCCGACTCAGGATCATCATTTCTGCACAGTCTATAGAAAGCCTTAGCCCGTAAATTATGAACCCGTTTTTGCACCATCAGGATGCGTTTATCGTTAGGGTTAGAAGCTATTTTTATTTTATTGCTTAATAATATACAAGTGCTACAGGCGTCGGAAGCAGGACTCTTAAATCCGATGTTGAAATCTTTAGAAAATACCTTCTGGAACATAGACTTAGTCACCTGGAGATTTTGAGGAACCGAATCATTGTACATCATCCTTAATTTTCGCTGATTCAAGTCACACGATAAATAAATTCTTCGGGACTTCGATCTATTATAGTGACTTTCACTAGCAGGTAATTTTCGTATAAACTGACGTAGACTTTCCTGTTTAGCGGCAGATTTTGCTGACTTCCGGTCGCCACCACGTGTTTCCTTGGGAATGTTTCCGTCAAACACCGTTTTAGCTATGTGGTGCAAGCGGTCTTTTTTCAAAGAAAACGTTTTCATAAACATAGCCTTACAAACTGGTTTATTATTATTACCTTTGTCTTTGAGAAAGTATGTCGTGCTAAAGACGCGAGTCCTACGTTTTGATGGTTCCACTTTGCTCTGCCGACGTCGTTCTGGAGCGTACGGTGCGATCAGGCGTGTCAAATAGACATCCTGTTCAACTTTATTGAGCTTATTGAAAAACAATTGCCTATTTTTTAAAATATAACGGACAGACATCCTTTTGCACATAAGTTTTCCTGAATTATGCGAACATGGCCACTCAAAGTTTATAGCCAACGGATCTGTATCACGGTACCTTAAACAATCAAATACTAAATTGTAAATAATATAATTAATTATTATAATTAATCTAACGAAATGTTATGTTATTTTATTGGCGGGTTCACTCAAAATAATAATACAAAAATGGGTAGGTACCTACCTATTCTCCCGCTCCAAAGCAGTTCTGCGCTTGCACCTCGTTCACATTTTTAGTTTCAAATACAAAATTTAATAAAGACGGTTGTGTGCTAATTTTTTCCACAAAAAGAAACATACGACTGATGAAAGAATCACCGATATGGATAATGGACGGGACATTTCAGTGTTGCCCAGTATTATTTTCACAACTTTATTCTATACACGGAATCGTTGGTGACGCAGGGTATAATAATCAAACAGTCCCTCTTGTATATGCTCTTCTATCGAGTAAATCTCAAGAGTGTTACACTCATTTCTTTGAAAAACTTAAATGCTACGCAGATTCTATTGGTGAAGATCTATTGGCCCCGGAATTGGTGTTGACAGATTTTGAAGTGGCGGTCATAAACTCGGTAAGGTCGGTTTTTATTGGGGCTACCCACAAATGCTGTCTTTTTCATTTGGGACAGAACGTTTGGCGAAGAGTACAGCAGTATGGTTTACAGAAAAAATATTTTGAAGATGCAAGTTTTGCTCTTAAAATACGCCATTTAATTGCTTTGGCATACTTGCCACCAGACGAAATTCCAAATGCATTTGATTTTCTAAAAGATGAAGTTCTTCCTAGGGACAGCAGCACTGAAAATATTATACAGTGGTTTGAGACAACATATGTCAAAGGAAAACAAAAATCACGTTCAAGTACTGATAATAAAATAACAATAAACACAATTCCTCCGCTGTTTCCACCAGATTTATGGTCAGTACACTACAACAACGAAAATAATTGGCCTAGAACTCAAAATTCTGTGGAAGCGTGGCATAGGCGCTGGAATTCATTGCTCAATAATAAAAAACTAGGGTTATACCTAACAATCAAAGAGCTTAAAAAAGAACAGATCGCAGTGAATGTGCAAATTGAGCAAGCAGAAGCGGGAATACAAGGTCCTTCCCCAAAAAAAAAAAATAGAGACAGTCAGAATGCTATTTCGCATTTTATTGCACAAAGGAGCAGTATAACTGTTTTGAAATTCCTCAAAGGGATTGCTAGCAATACCTATTTATAATTTAGTATTGTTTATTAGTAGTATAGTAGTAATAGTTTAGTAATACCTATTTATAATAGACGAGTGGTGCCATCTATCGTTGGACAGGTTACATCAAAATCAAGCAATTTACAGATTAAACAAATTGTGATTATAACCTTATAAAAATTCTGTGTTTTATTAGTCGACGTAGCATACTATCGATTTGCTGTACGGTCGATGTAGCGTACCGTCGTTTTAGTGTACTGACGATGTAGTGTACCATCGATTTGGGGTGCTGTCGATGTAGCGTACCATCGATTTGAAGTACTATCGATACATTGACCCGTCGATGGAACGTCTTCGATGTAGCGACCATCGATGTAGTGACTTTCGATATTATGAACTAGACCCATTTATTACATTTAGGTCACCATCAAACTGACAAAATAATGTAAAGCTAGCGACACTCGCTAGCTAGTACTAGGAACGCATGAACCGAAGGAGCGAGTTACTACTACTCACGTACCAAGTAATTTTCAACAGCATAAGGTTAAGAGGTCGGGATTATTTATTGTAAACATGAACGCTACATTTTGCTTTCTATGCAGCAATCAAAGTTTTAAACTTATAAAATGGTACTTTGCAACGCGAGCCATCATCGACGATACGCACATGTGTGTGCAACTGATACTGTCATTGTAAATACTAACACCGTGTCTGTGTATTTGTGTGCACATCAATTCACATCTTTAATATTTATAAGAGGAATCTATACATCTTTTAGAAATAGAAATCTTCATTTCAGGCTCACTATCTTAATAACCCGAATAACTTCTTGACGGATCTGTGTTCTTGGTACTGATGCGGATGTTTAGAAATTTCTGCAGTATCATGTTATGTGTATTTTAAAATCTGATGAATGCATTGGGTTTGATAGATGAATAAATCTTTTAAAAAGTTAGTGTGGCATTTGATTCATTACAGTAAATAATTTTAATATTCTCTATTCATTAGTTACGAATGTAATTTATAAAATAATTAGTTTCGCTTCTCTCAGATCTCTTCAGATTTTAGTAGCAATATGCAGAGGTAGGTACGTAACCTGGTGAGTAGGTATGTAAACCTCACTGTCATCATCAATTCATGGTCATTACCCTTCTTGCTAGTGCCAAGTAAGGCATATTGTAGGGTATTATTTTTCTAAATGTTAAGAAGTATATCACTGTTATTGATAGACCTCCCATTGCACCAGTTGGTAATATCCTTTGAGAACTAAGATGTAAATAACACAGAATATCATGATATATGATAGCCGTAACACGTGACAACGTGAACATAGACATCGACTTTAAGGACGCGGACTACATGGCATTGAAGAGTTTGAATAACAACTTTAACAATATCAAAAACATTGGAACTTCCATTTCAACTTCACAATAAAATCAACCTTAAAGTGATGAGCTTAAGTGTATTATTGTACGTCACGAAACAAAGATTTACCAACTGAGGTTCGAGTGATAATGCTGTAGGGCTACACTCTTTCGCTAATTTTTAATAGTTTATGACACGAAGGTGTTACATTACTCAGTGAATATGATACGTTATGAAATGGTCTTCACGTGTCAGTAAACAATGCTAGGTTTATTTAATGTTTTATGTCATGATTCCCCAATTTTCGTGACCATAGCAAAAAATACCGCGTACGCATGCGCCCACCGAATCTTACAGTGGGATGAGTGAGGCACAGAAGGTGCCAGCTCGGGACATAGTACTACCCACATATGAAAAAGTGTTAACCAGTGTAATGTTTAGGAATTAAAATGCTCATAACTGTAAACCTTTGAGAATGCTGCAAGGCGAAATCGGTCAGGTACAAAAATAAATACAGTGGAGAAGTACAAGTGTGTTATCAATATTAATCATGTATAATAATAAGTTCCACCAAGTGCCATCAATCAACAGTATAAATAATCTTCCTAAGAAAGCTTTGCTATAACTGCAACGCTTGAAGTATCTGCCATTACTGCCCGACCCAAAAATACCCTTTGAACACTAGCGTCAATAATATGTAGTTAAAAAGTTGAAACATTGCCACCCAATGTTACTACTTCACGGCCGGCACCTCCTGTTGCCTTACTCAACCCACTGTAAAATATTCAGGGCGCATGCGTATATGATATTTTTCGCTACGTTCACGAAAATAGGGAAATCATGACATAAAACATGAAATAAACCTAGCATTGTTTACTGACACGTGAAGACCATTTCATAACGTATCATATTCACTAAGTAATGTAACTCCTTCGTGTCATAAACTATTAAAAATTAGCGAAAGAGTGTAGCCCCACAGCATAATACTCGACCTTCAGTTGTTAAGTCTCAGTTTTTTGGCATACAATAATACACTTAAACTCATCACTGTAAGGTTGATTTTTAGTGAAGTTCAAATGTTTTTGATATTGTTAAGTTTGTGATTCAAACTCTTCAATGCTATGTAGTCCGGGTCCTTAAAGTCGCTGTCTGTGTTCACGTTGTCACGTGTTACGGCTATTATATTACCTGACAGTGTTGTTTTTATCTTAGATTTCGAAGGATGTTACCAACTAGTACACTGGGAGGTCTATCAAAAACAGTAATTTTTTTTAACATTTTGATAAAGAATTTTCTCGAATATGCCTTACTTGGCACTTTAAGGGTTATGACATAGAATTTTTGACGACAGTGAGGTATTACATATCGCTACATATACCTACATCTGCATATCTCTACTGAAATCTCTGAAATCTGAAATAAAATTGCGGTGCCATCAAAGTAATTACATAGAAAGTTTTATTCAACCTCATAATAATATATAAATTTTAGTACGTACAGTTTTAAAACATTTGATCTTTTAAGAAATTCAATAATCGTTGCGGAATTAAAACATACTATTGTGCTACTCCGTAGACAGCCTCCGTGGCGTAACGGTAGTGCACGCGACTGCTACGCATGGAGCGCGGGTTCGAACAGTGCAAAAAGTTGTATCCATGAATATGGCTGTTTACATTGGTCTGGTCGTGCCTCGAAGAACACGTTAAGCCGTCGATCCCGGTTGCCATACAAATATCTATAGTAGTCGTTACGGGTAGTTGGAGCCCTCAAAAGTCCAACCAGTCTAACTTGGAACTTCGATATTGCTATTGGTCATTGGACCATTGATTATGGGGCTCATATAGCAGTCGTTTCACAGAAAATATCGAAGTTCAGCCGCATCACAGTTAGACTGAAAAGCCGACCCCAACTGTGTTGGGAAAAGGTTCAGAGAATGATGATTGTGCTACTAATAACTAGAATAAAAACCATATAGTGCACACCATATTTGGATATTAAATCTGTTTTAATACTCTTATCAAAACAGATTTACTTTCCACTACTGGTTCGCACACACAAACCTTCCCTCGGCACTATGTCCGTGGACACACACATGTGTACATAGTAGGTGTACACGGCGTGATGTTTGGTTTCTTTTCGTTCAAGTTAAATATTATAACTTAAAACTTAAAAGATTCTGCACCAACTTACTTGCTGCGTAAAGAACACTTCCTGGTGCTCATTTTACAATAATATTTTAAAAATGTTTATGTCAGAAATGATAATAAATCAGCCAAAGCGTTAGAAACTCACACTTTCGAGTCGTAACCGATTTATACTGAAGCGTAGTAAATAACATTCATCCAACTAGCATTATATGTCTTAAATTGTAGTACATACGGTAGAAAATACTGTTAAGTGATAGTTATTATGTTACACCCGGCAGTCTTGAGAAAATTTCAATTTGTATCTCTATCTGTTTATGCATTCTTAGTATTAGCAGCTGCGCGATCTTTTGACCCCGTCACCCCATCATAGAAACTGTTGCTTACTCATGTTTTTGAGACACCAAATGTTTAAATACCCTGGAACATTGTGCTGTTCCGATAACAGGTAAACAGCAGTGTACGAGAGGTCGCTGCATCTGTTTCATTCATAACCGCTCATCGAAAACGTGCGAGTAGTATGTCCCAGCTCACGCATGCGCGTTGGCCCAAGTTGTACTCGAATCCACGTGGTCTTACCGCACACACAGAGGTTGCCGATAATAATGTTATCTATAGATAAGATTACCAAGAGTAGATAATAAAACTATACGATAATAAGGTAGAACTAATGTTGATAACTTAATTTTTAACTGATACGTTTAGATATTCATATTGCATGATAATTTACACTAAGACATAAATATTCAATGAGTTTGATTCTTGTATAAGTACGTTTTATAGAACAATTAAGTGTCTATGATGTATTGGTACAAGGCAAATAAATAAATACAATTAAATGTAATAGTATATTGCATTTAATTAAAATGTATAACTTATAAACTTATTATAGCGCGTAATCCTATATTACACGACTAATATTTTGCTAACACATTAATTGGTGTAAAAGTTCAAGTTCCGTTAGTTCTAGTATTCTAGATAGAACAAGTGGGAAAAATCTCATTAGTTTCGTCGCCAAACGTCCCATTGCACCAGTTGGCAACATCCATCGAAAACTAAGATATAAACAACATCATAATGATACATAATAGCCGTAACACGTGACAACGTGAACATAGACATCGACTTTAAGGACCAGGACTACATAGCATTGACGAGGTTTAAATAACAACTTTAAAAATATCAAAAACATTGGAACTTCCATTTGAACTTCACAAAAAAATCAACCTTAAACAAATGAGCTTAAGTGTATTATTGTATGCCAAAAACTGAGACTTACCAACTGAGGTTCGAGTGATTATACTGTGTGACTTCATTCTTTCACAAAGTTTTAATAGTTTATGACACGAAGTAATTACATTACTTAGTGAATATAAAACGTTATGAAATGGTCTTCACGTGTCAGTAAACAATACTAGGTTTATTTAAGGTTTTATGTCATGATTTCCCAATTTTACTGAACATGGCGAAAAATACCATATACGCATGCGCCCTCCGAGTCTAGTGGGGTGAGTGAGGCAACAGGTGTCGGCGGTGTTGAGTAACTTTGGGTGGCAACTTTTCAACTTTTTAACTATTCTTGACACTGGTGACGGTATTTTTGGGACAGGCAGTAACGACAGATACTTGGAGCGTTGCAGTTACAGTAAAGGTTTCTTAGCAAATCACCCTTAACTTTTTGAGGTATTCTGCACACAGATTTTGGTAACGTCTTACAGGTGCTTAAGCTTGCTTAGCGGTACTTGAGATTCTTAAAATCCAGACAGACAAAAAAGTATTCCTATAGATAGATAGATGAATAGATTATTCTTTATTATGCACAACAGGGTCAAGCAAGACGATTATTTTATAATAAATATGCCATTGTTTTAGTCAACACTAATTATTTTAAATTCTATGTAGGCAGTTCTTAAGCAAAATTATAAAACCATAATGTTTAGGTACCTATCATTAGTCCTACCACGAGCGTGACACATAATTTTGTCGTATTACAGGAGAAGGAGTAATAGCCGGCGATCAGTATCTATATGAGTACTAGTAGTTTTATGAACAGTGAACCGCGTGAGCAAGTGTTGAAAACAGGTGTTTCACAACCTGTAAGGAAGCATGTGAAAAAGATGTCTTAATTACATAAGGCAAAAATGGTCCTTCTAAAACAACTGATACACAGACAAAAGGACAAATGCAAAATGGTTCATCTTGTCAAAACAGAGATTACACACGCAAAAATAAATTAACTACTAAAAAGAATGTAAGCGCATAACTTATGAAAGACTGGACCAAATTGAATAATTCTTTTTTATTTTTAATGGCGTTTGCCGGATCAACTAGGCTCTCAATAAAATACCTCTGTATCCACTGTATTCACTAAAATCTATTGTAAAAATCCAGTGATGGATCTTTTTGCACTCTTATGTCCACTTTAATCCTTGCTGCAGAAAGCCCACTTATTATGGTTACCATCAAAGTAGTTACACAGATATGTATTTTAATCAACCTCATATAAAAACGTCTGTGTACGTACTAAGATTTTTATATGAGGTTGAATAATTCATATGAGGTTTAAAACATTTTTTGATCTTTTATGAATTTCATTAATCGTTGCGGAATTAAAGCGTATCTATTGTGCTATTAATAATTACAATATAAACCATACAGTGTGCATAATAATCTGTTTTAATACTCTTATCAAAACAGATTTACTTTCCACTGCTGGTTCGCACACACAAACCTTCCCTCGGCACCATGTCCGTGGACACACACATGTGTACATAGTAGGTGTACACGGCGTGATGTTCGGTATCTTTTCGTTCAAGTTAAATATTATAACTTAAAACTTAAAAGATTCAGCACCAACTTACTTGCTGCGTAAAGAACACTTCCTGGTGCTCATTTTACAATAATATTTTAAAACTGTTTATGTCAGAAATGATAAAAACTCAGCCAACACGCTAAAAACTCACACTTTCATATCATAACCGATTTGTACTGAAGCGTAGTAAATAACATTCATCCAACTAGCATTATATATCTTAAATAGTAGTGCATACGGTAGAAAGTTCTGTAAAGTGATAGTTACATGTTACACCCGGCAGACTTGAGAAAATTTCAATTAGTATCTCTATCTGTTTATGCATTCTTAGTATTGATAGCTGCGCGATCTTTCGACCCCGTCACCCCATCATAGAAACTCTTGCTTCCTCACCTTTTTGAGAAACCAAATGTTTAAATACCCTGGAACATTGTGCTGTTCCGATACCAGGTAAACAGCAGTGTACGAGAGGTCGCAACATCTGTGTCATTCATAACCGCTCAATGAAAACGTGCGAATGGTATGTCCCAGCTCACGCATGCGCGTTGGCCCAAGTAGTACTCGAATCCACGTGGTTAAGACCACGTGGATTTCATTACTTATAAAATTAGTAAGCCGCACGCACAGAGGGTGCGGATAAAAATGTCATCTATAAATAAGATTACCAAGCGTGGATAATAAATCTGTTTTAATACTCTTAGGGAGCGGTCAAATATACGTGAGACGTTTAAGGGGAGAGGGGGAGGGGGTTGAGTCAAATTAGTTTGCTAATCAGTCAATCTTACGGTGAAGTGCCAAGTAAAGCAAATTGGAGAACATTATTTTTCTGAATGTTAAGAAGTTTATCTCTGTCATTGATAGACTTCCCATAAAGCAATATATTACATTAAAATGTATAATTTATAAACTTTAATAGCGTGTCTTTAATCCTATTGAAACACGACTAGTATTTTGTTAACACATTATTTGGTGTAACAGCCTCCGTGGCGTGGCTGTAGTGCACGCGACTGCGACGCACGGGGCGCGGGGTCAATCCCCGCTCAGTGCAAAAAGTTGTATGCATGAATATGGCTGTTTGCACCGGTCTGGTCGTGTCTCGGAGAGCACGTTAAGCCGTCAGTCCCGGTTGCCATACCAGTACATCTATGGCAGTCGTTACGGGTAGTTAGAGCCCTCAAAAGTCTACTTACTAGTGAGAAAAAAGATCCTATTAGTTCTACCGTAGAACTGTGCAGTAAAACAATCGAGAACAAACGTCCCATTGCACCAGTTGGTAACATCCTTCGAAAACTAAGATATAAACAAAACCATAATGATATAACAGCCGCAACACGTGACAACGTGAACATAGACATCGACTTTAAGGACCAGGACTACATAGCATTGAAGAGGCTTAAATAACAACTTTAACAATATCAAAAACATTGGAATTTCCATTAGAACTTCACTAAAGAATCAACCTTAAGGTGATGAGCTTGAGTGTATTATTGTATGCCAAAAAACTGAGGTTCGAGTGATAATACTGTGGGGCTTCATTCTTTCACAAATTTTTAATAATTTATGACACGAAGTAGTTACATTACTTTGTGAATATAAAGCGTTATGAAATGGTCTTCACGTGTCAGTAAACTATGCCAAGTTTATTTCATGTTTTAAGTCATGATTTCCTAATTTCACTGAATATAGCGAAAAATACAGTGTACGCATGCGCCCTCCGAATCTTACAGTGGGATGAGTAAAGCAACAGGTGTCGGCGGTGACGTCGTAACTTTGGGTGGCAACTTTTCAACTTTTTAACTATTCTTGACGCTGGTGTTCAAAGGGTATTTTGGGACAGGCAGTAAGGACAGATACTTTGAGCGTTGCAGTTACAGTAAAGCTTTTTTAGAAAATCACTCTTAACTTTTTGAGGTATCCTGAACACAGATTTTAGAGATTCAGAGAACAAAGAGAAGTTTTCTTTCGACTATTTGTAATGTGCTTTTTAATACGTTTAATGCTCTATTTTGCATATTGCCTTGTTGATTGTAAAACAGCCAAAATATAATTATTATAAGCAAGAAGATTACATATCATTGAAGTCTATGCATAATAAGCAAGAGGAGTAAATATTATGAACCCATGGAATTCATAGGATTAAAAAATCATTTTCGGATCCCATGGGAGTCAAGAAGCGAAAACAATATTTTTAGATCCTATGGGAGTTGCATCATGGAATCCTAGTGTCTGGAGAGGAGATTGCAGGAAGGGGTAGAGGGTTGAATAAAATGTCACGACCTCTTACCAGGTGGGTAGGGAGGGACAGAAAATAAAAAAAAACACCTTACGCAATTTATGGACGCCCTCTTATTTAAAACGATTACTATCACTATTACTATACTATTATTATACTACTATTACTATCACTTTCCACTACAGTACCTAGTGGTTTTGTAACCAGTAACTGGTTTGCACACACAAACCTTCCCTCGGCACTTAAACACGCAAAGAACTTCTTGGCGTATCTGTGTTCTTGGTACTGATGCGGATGTAAGGACGCTGTGTCCTTTCTGTACAGTACCATTTTCTGGGTTTGGTAGATGAATTCATTTATAAAATTAGTCCTTTGGCAAAATATATGGCATTTGATTCATTATAATAAAATTATTTTAATAGTGTCCATGCAATAGTTACGGATGTAAATTATATAAAATTCTTTCAGATTTCAGTACCTACATGCAGAGGTAGGTAGGTGTAGCCTTATGTAATACCTTACTGTCATCATCACTTCATTGTCATTACCCTTCTTAAAGTGCCAAGTAAGGCATATTGTAGAGAATTATATTTCTCAATGTTAAGGAGGTTCACTGTTATTGATAGACCCTCCCAATAAACCAGTTGGTAATATCCTTCGAGAACTTAGATAAAAACAACACCGTCTTGTTATACGAGTATAATATTCGTAACACGTGACAACGTGAACATAGACATCGACTTTAAGGACCAGGATTTCATAGCACTGAAGAGGATAACAACTTTAACAATATCAAAAATATTGGAACTTCCATTTGAACTTCACTAATAAATCAACCTTAAGGAGATGAGTTAATAATAAGTGTATTATTGTGTGCCAAAAAACTGAGACTTAACAACTGAGGTTCGAGTGATAATACTGTGGGTCTTCACTCTTCAAATTTTTAATAGTTTATGACACGAAGTAGTTACATTACTTAGTGAATATAAAACGTTATGAAATTGACTTCATGTGTCAGTAAATTCTGTTAGGCTTATTTCATGTTTTATGTCATGATTTCCTAATTTTACTGAACATAGCGAAAAATACAGTGCACGCATGCGTCCTCCGAATCTTACAGTGGGATGAGTAAGGCAACAGGTGTCGATAGTGATGTAGTAACTAAGGGTGGCAAGTTTTCAACTTTATAACTTAATATTGACGCTGGTGTTCAGAGGGTATTTTTGGGACGGGCTGTAAAGACAGATACTTCGAGCGTTGCAGTTACAGTAAAGCTTTTTTAGGAAATCACCCTTAACTTTTTGAAGTATTCTGAACACAGATTTTGGTAAGACCTTACAATCACTGGTGCTTGAGATACTTAATATCCACACAGACAAAAAAGTGTTCCTATAGATAGATAGAAGAATAGATAACTCTTTATTGTGCACAACAAGTCATACCTCCAAAACTCTATAAATCGTGTTGTTAGTGGAAAGGCCAAGAAACTTTGCTTCATCTTCTGCACTGACAGCACAGAAACTCTCTAAAACGCCTCTGGTATTACAAACGTCCATAGGCCACGGTAAACACTTTCTAACAGGTGGGCCGGGTGTTCGTCTGCCACCTAAGTAGTATAAAAGAAAGTATATACAAAAATAAAAAGTAGAATGTACAATGGATCGCCCTATTGACAAAAGCGATCTCTTCCAGATGTAATCTTCTTGTCCGATACTATCATATACTGCAACTAATGCACAACATTTTTATAGGAGAGATGGAGTGTTGGGCAACGGGAAAGCTCAGGACTAAAGCGGTTGGTACACTGCAGACGATGGCTGCCTCGCCCAGGAGTCACAGGGTCAAGTAAGTCGATTATTTTGTAATAATTATACCAAAATTATAGTCTTCACTAATCATAGCGCAGTAAAAGTATTTCTATGTAGGTAGGTACTCGGCTTAATTTATAAAACCATATTTAAGTGTCCCAGCACAAGCGTGCCACAATACATGACCTTATGTCGCATTACGGCAGAGGGAGTTAGAGCCGGTGATTAGTATTTATATGAGTACTAGTAGTTTTGTGAACAGTGTACCGCGCAAGCAAGTGCTGAAAACAGGTGTTTTTACAACCTGTAAGGAAGCATGTCAAAGATGTCTTTTAGATACCTGTGGCAAGTTCGGTGAAACTAGGTTAAAAATCTTCCTTCTAAGTGGAACTAATACACAGATATAAGGACAAAAGTAAAATGGTCCATCTTGTCAAAAAGTATGTGAGCGCATAACTTACGAAAGACTGCACCAAATTGAATAATTTTAAATTTTAAATAATTTTTAATTGAACACTTCGAAAGAAGTAAGAATCAAAGAATCAATTTCATTTATTCAGTTTAGGCACATAAAGAGCACTTATGAATGTCAAAGTTTTACAATAATTATGTACAGTCAGAGCTCATAAGTGCAGTAGCACATCAATGCTCAAAATGGTTTAGCGTGCGGGTGTCTCGGGCCATCGCGTTTATATGTGTGCGTGCGTCTACACGACGCGCCGCATCATAGCGTAAAGGACAACAACAAAATATGACGTGTTAGAGGAAGATGACGATAGGTATAATAATATTATTATGTTCGTTTTCATAACTGTGTTATTCTTTACGACTGCTGTGAGTCATTAGATACTAATACAGTAATTCACTTAGATTAGTAAGTTAACTGATAGCTAAGTGGCTTAAGACACCACAGTGATTATAGATGGCTGTGGTTCGAATCCAGCTTTTTAGAGTTTTTATATTTATGACATAAATATAATTTTTAATATTGATAAAGTAATTTTGCATGAAGTTTAATTATTATTTATGTGATTAAGTAATTATGGGGTTATAATAAGAAATAATACAAAATTTTTGATTCGTAACTAAATATATTTCATTTTTACTATCTACCTGCCTACTCAGTGTAAATTTTATTGAGGTTTATAGCTTAAGTATTCGTTTTCTCAAGGAAAAGAGGATTGAAACTTAACCTCAATCTTACAATCTTAAAATAACTTGTCCTATAGCCAGCACGTCCCCTTTTTACCAAATTCACAAAACTACTTCTTACATAACTGGGTTATTCAATATATTTTTAAGATCATTCAGTATAAGTACTTAGTTTACTTACTTGTAAGTTATGAAACAAAAGTATTCTTTCTTACAGATTTAATATTTAGAACAACAGGATTACTTTTTTCAATTACCTACTCAATTAAGTAGGTATAATTAGTATTGTAGATCTTCGATATCGTCAATTTAGTTGTGGAGGTCACATGGCAGTCGCTTCATGGAAAATATCTAAGCTCAGCCGGATCTTAAATAGACCAGAAAGCTGACCCCAACTGAGTTGGGAATAGGCTCAGAGAGAATGATAGTATTGTAGGCGGGCAAATTATTAATAATTAGATACTTAATAATAGTTTTTGTACTAATAATTATTAATATTTTTTATGACCTCCGTTATTCTCAATACCGCTGAGTAGAAGTCGGCGCATGGACCCCACAACATTCTGATAAATATCTGTCCCACGTAAATTGTCACATATTTGCATGCAATGTTGCTTTAGTAATTTAGGACATATTTGGAACATTACCGCATATATTTTCTAAAGGGTTTAAATCAGGGGATCGTGTTGGCCAAGGAATAACGTTGACCTCTGCATTTTCTCTAAGCCATTCGCGAACTATGACGAAAAACACTGCGCACTGTAACATTATATTATCTAAAAAGTCCACATAACTTCTGCTGATCGCTCGCGGCAGAATAAACTCCAGTTCGCTTGTCCTTGCGCTTATAACACTTATTCTGCCTAACTCCGTGTTAACAACAATGTTACTGTCAGACCTGCGTGTATTGTTCCTACGCCACAGCTGCATCCTTCCCTTCTGACAGGACTTAAAAGGCTTTTTCGTCCGAGAATATAATTGTTTCCACTGTCCCGGGCAAAACGTAACCTTTCGTCTTTATGCCGTTGCGTTAAAACCTGTTTTATTGCTGGCGTTCGGTGATGCAGGCCTTCGGCATGGAGTACGCGGCGAGCAGTCCTCAATGATGTTTCAAACTCATTGGCAAATCGTCGTGTTGGTATGAAACTATTGGTTTCATACTCTGCTACTATATAGCACCGCTGGTCGTGTTTAATCAGCGGTGGCCTTCCACTTGCGGCTCGTCCTCAAACCTCTTCTCCCAGCGGCTCACAGTATTCCTCTAAAAAGGATATTTTTACACATTAATGTAAGCAATAGATAGAATAGATTTTAATGAAACTTTACAATAATATAGCTTATATACCACAGAATAACACATAGGCTATGTTTGGTCGCGATAACCGATATCCGCGCGGGCGGAACCGCGGGCAACAGCTAGTATAATTTAAAAATAAAATGGTATATTATTATACTTACGGATATGCCAGTTTCATTTGCAATTTCACTTATATTTAGTCCATTCATATATAAAGCCACAATATTAGCATTGATTTCCATACTTATATTACTTGTAGACATGTTGAACTTAATAATTAATATTGATTCGATTCACGTGAATAACAAGCACAAAACAAGCAACTAAAAAACAACAACGTCATTTTATTTTCTCTAAGTCAGTAATTATTCCATTTTATTTCAAATCTACCTTCATACTTTTTACATTTTATGATGATCTTTGCTAAAGTTTAACAAATAATAAATTCTACTTAAGAAACATAATTTTATTCATCAACCTGTTGTTAATTTATAAATGAAACACAAAAAGTATTATAGTTGATCGTAGGATTTGAACCATCAACCTTGCATTTTAGTAATCCTTATGCCAAACCATTCGGCCACGGACTACATAGATGATTGTGACGAAATAATCAATAATATTCCTACAGAAGAACAATTTACATGTGTGCGTAAATTGTCTTAAAAGAAAAAGGTCACAAGTAGCGCTAGAATGTTGACGCTATAGTTGCGTAGGATTGCTACTGCACTTTTGAGTTCTACTGTACCTACATTTGTCAAAAATATTATAATTCATAATAAATTAGGATACTTAGTAAATAAATCATTAGAAAATGATTCTTTCGCTGGTTCGGTAGTTAAATCTCCTGAGAAGAGACCAGCAAGAAACTCAGGTAGATTATCGTTATTCTTTTTAATATTTAGTTGTTTATTTATAATAACTGGGTGCAAGAGCAAGAGATTATTATGACCACGCATTTTTATCATCAAGATATTCGTCTACTTTATAATAGCTTTTTTTAATTAAAAATCTTTTCAATTCTATTTTAAACTTATCAAGTGGCAGGTCAGCCAAATCCTGAGGAATTTTATTATATATTTTTATACATTTGCCCACAAACGAATTACTGACTTTATGAAGCCTTAGTTTCGGTATCGCCAGTTTATTTTTATTTCGCGTATTCAAGTTGTGAAAGTCTGATTTTTTTTGGAAGAGGTCTAGGTTCTTCCTTACATATAAGGCGTTGTCGTAAATATATTGTGAGGCAACTGTTAAAATATTAATTTCTTTAAACAGTTCTTTCAGCGAGTCACGGGGTCCGAGGCAATAGATTGCTCGTATAGCTCGTTTCTGTAATATAAATATGGTTGCAATATCGGCAGCTGAGCCCCACAGCAGCAGACCATATGACATAACGCTATGAAAGTAACTGAAATAAACTAATCGTGCCGTTTTCTCGTCAGTTAGTGACCTTATCTTTCTAACCGCATAGGCAGCTGAGCTAAGTCTTCCTGCTAAGGCTGTGATATGAGAACCCCATTGTAGTTTATTATCTAGTGTGATGCCAAGAAAAACTGTGGTATTGACTATTTCCACAGTTTCATTATTCATTATAATGTTTGGGTCTATATGTCTTACATTTGGCATCGTAAATTTTACACATTTTGTTTTTTTGGCATTAAGTAGCAGGTTATTACTCGTGAACCAATGCAATATTACAGAAAGGGTATTATTCACATCGTCAAGTATTACTTTTTGTCTGTCAGTTTTAAAAATTAATGAAGTGTCATCAGCAAATAATACTATTTCACAAAGATTTTCAATGAAGTATGGAAGGTCGTTTACATATATCAGGAACAAAAGGGGTCCTAATATCGAGCCTTGGGGTACTCCCATGACTAGCGGGGCGCCAGAAGAATCGGTGCCATTAACGTTTACTTTTTGTACTCTGCCAGTGAGGTAAGACCTAAGTAAGCTAAGTGAGCTATTCGAGACACCATAATAATCTAACTTTAATAACAAGGTCTCATGATCAACACAATCGAAAGCCTTTGATAAGTCACAAAAAATACCAATGGCATCCTGCTTCTCCTCCCATGCATCAAATATATGTTTAACTAGTGCGACTCCTGCATCTGTTGTATTTTTGCCTTTAGTAAAACCAAACTGTTTTTTATGAAGTAAATCATTGGCTGCAAAATGTGAAAGCAGTTGATTAAATATTATTTTTTCAAAAATTTTACTTAGCGCTGGTAATATAGAGATGGGACGAAAATTGAATGGGTAATGTCATAATGCCATTCGCCGGATCAACTAGACTCTCAATAAAATACGACATTCATAGTTATTTATACGGTACTTATTGGTGACATCAAAGTAGTTACACAGATGAATATTTAATCTCATATATGTATGTATGTATTTTATAACGTACACATTTTAAAACAAGACTAGCGAATGATTTGATCTTTTGAGAATTTCATTAATCATCAAATTAAAATATAATGATTGTGCTACTTATTAAATGGAATATAAACAATGGTTTGCACACACAAACTCGGCACTATGTCCGTGGATACACACATGTGTACATAGTAGATGTACATGGCGTGATGTTCGGTATCTTTTCGTTCAAGTTCAATTTTATAACTTAAAACATGGAAGATTCTGCATCAATTCACTTGCTACAAAAAGAATACTTTTTGGTGATCATTTTACAATAAGATTTTAAAACTGTTTATGTCAGAAATGATAAAAACTTTCAAGTCGTAACCGATATATACTGAAGCGTAGTAAATAACATTAATTCAACTAGCATTGTATGTCTTAAAGTGTAGTGCATACGGTAGAAAATACTGTTAAGTGATAGTTATATGTTACACCCGGCAGTCATGAGAAAATTTCAATTAGTAGCTCTATCTGTTTATGCATTCTTAGTAATAATAGCTGCGCGATCTTTCGACCCCGTCACCCCATTATAGAAACTCTTGCTTACTCTCGTTTTTGAGGAACCAAATGTTTAAATACCCTGGAACATTGAGCTGTTCCGATACCAGGTAAACAGCAGTGTACGAGAGGTCGCTGCATCTGTGTCATTCATAACCGCTCAATGAAAAGGTGCGAGTGCTATGTCCCAGCCCAGCTCACGCATGCGCGCTAGCCCAAGTAGTACTCGAATCCACGTCGTGTTACCGCACATACAGAGGGTGTGGATAAAAATCACATCTATAGATAAGATTACCAAGAGTGGATAATAAATCTGTTTCAATACTCATAAAATGCGTGAGATGTTTAGGGGGGGGGGGGGGAGGGGGAGGGGGGAAGGGGGGGTTCAAGTCAACGCTAATCTAATCTTACTATACGTTGGAGAGAGCGGGTCTCGGCAAATATCAAGCAATTTTATTTCAGATTTCAGAGATTTTAGTAGAGATATGCAGGGGTAGGTATGTAGCCTTATTTAATACCTCACTGTCATCATCATTTCATTGTCATAAGCCTTCTTGAAGTGTAGTCCCAAGTAAGGCATATTGGAGAACATTATTTTTCTAAATATTAAGAAGTTTATCACTGTTCTTGATATACCTTCCATTGCACCCGTAACGTCCTTCGAAAACGAATAAATAAACAACACCGTCATATACGAGTATAACAGCCGTAACACGTGGCAACGTGAATAAAGACATCGATTTTAAGGACCAGGACTACATAGCTTTAAAGAGTTTGACTAACAAATTCAACAATATCAAAAACATTGGAACTTCCATTTGAACTTCACAAAAAAATCAACCTTGATGTGATGAGTTTAAGTGTATTATTGTATGCCAAAAACTGAAACTTACCAGTAGAGGTTCGAGTGATAATACTGTAGGGCTACACTCTTTCACAAATTTTTAATAGTTTATTACACGAAGTAGTTACATTACTTAGTGATTATGATACGTTATGAAATGGTCTTCACGTGTCAGTAAACAATGCTAAGTTTATTTCATGTTTTATGTCATGATTTCCCAATTTTACTGAATATAGCGAAAAATACAGTGTACGCATGCGCCCTCCGAACCCTACAGTGGGATGAGTAAAGCAACAGGTGTCGGCGGTGACGTCGTAACTTTGGGTGGCAACTTTTCAACTTTTTAACTATTCTTGACGCTGGTGTTCAGCGGGTATTGTTGGGGCAGGCAGTAAGGACAGATACTTTGAACGTTGCAGTTATAGCAAAGCTTTCTTAGGAAATCACTAACTCGTGATTTTTGGTTTCCTTTTGTTCAAGTACAATATTATAACTTAAAACATGAAAGATTCTGCACCAACTTACTTGCTACTTAAAGAACACAGCTTCGTGCTCATTTTACAATAACATTTTGAAACTGTTTATGTCAGAAAATACAAAAAGTCAGCCAAAGCGTTAGAAACTTACACTTTCATATCCTAACCGATTTATCCTGTAGCGCAGTAAATAACACTCATCCAACTAGCATTATATGTCTTAAAGTGTAGTGAATACGGTAGAAAATACTGTTAAGTTCTAGTTATATGTTACACCCGGCAGTCTTGAGAAAATTTCAATTAGTATCTCTATCTGTTTATGCATTCTTAGTAATAGCAGCTGCGCGATCTTTCGACCCCGTCACCCCATCATAGAAACTCTTTCTTGCTTACTCACCTGTTTGAGAAACCAAATGTTTAAATACCCTGGAACATTGTGCTGTTCCGATACCAGGTAAACAGCAGTGGACGAGAGGTCGCTACATCTGTGTCATTCAGAACCGTCGATGAAAAGGTGCGAGTGGTATGTCCCAGCTCACGCATGCGCCCTGGCCCAAGTTGTACTCGAATCCACGTGGTCTTGCCACACACACAGAGGCTGTGGATAATAATGACAACTATAGATAAGATCGCAGCTACGATAAGAGGTACGAAAATGGAACACTTACTTTATCGTCCATCAAAATGAATCGTCTAAATGTGATAAAGCATTGTTAGCAATAAAAACCATTTAGTATGTATTTAAGTTCATTCAATTATAAATTATTTAAACGATAAATAATAAATTACCTATCAAAGTAGTTCAATGATCTGCAAAAGTGTAGTATGCCTATAAAATAGGTATGTAGGCAGATGATTTTGTAGAATTGTATAGTTTCTACTTTGCACTATGCAAAGTGGATACTACAAAATCTTATATGACAGCATCCTAAATTCTGCACCACATAGTATATTTTAGTGCATCTCTGCTGCTTCACTGAACTACTGGTATTTCAGGAACAGAATATTGAACCAGACCGTCGCGCATTGCCAGATCACTCCTAGACCTTCCCAGGTCTGCTGAAATGCGAGAGATATGTCTTGTTAATCTCACCTCCAGCAATCAAAGACCCATAAACGGCGTGCGTTTTAGTCGGTACGAGTACCGAAATAATCACCTCCACCGACTTTAGCGGAGATAGATATAGGTTTGAGAGATAGATTTTCCGCACGATAAAAAAGATGAACTATTCGATTTATTGCACTCACGCACACTAGGCATGTGTGTGCGTGTTGAGAACTCGTGATTGGACCTCTGTAACGGTTATGTGGTTCTAGTACAATGTGTACCGGATAGTGTTATAACCTCAACTATCGTGCCTATGGATGGCACTATTCAAGCACTGTGAAGGTAATAGTACCTTCACAGAGCTTGAATGTAAGAATTGCAAATAAGAACAAATATGTGGTAACTACCATAATAATAGTATTATGGTAGATACCACATCTTTGTTCTTATATTGACATTACATAGGTATACTTGTCTTGTCTTAGAATATTTATTATTTATTTATTTATGCTAATTATAAGAATTGCGTTCAACCTAAAGTTGCCTTTATCTAGCTAGAAAGTTATATTTGGGAGTATATAAATTAAAAATATTATATTAAATCACGACACAATAATACCCTGAAATAGTAAATTATTAAATAATTCAATCATTGTAGTGTCGGGGGCATTGACCTGGTAAAATATCCCAACATATTATGTTCAAACATTCGTCAATACGACAACGCTTCAAATATGTAGTTTTTACGAGATATTTTTCAGTCGGAGTAAATAATTTTTTTATGTTATTTTTATTTTATACTTTTTAAAGGGATTTACAAGTCAAGCCCTTTCATTTGATTTATCTGTATTGAAGGAGTTGTAACAAAATGTGTAATTCGCCATCTTGTGGTGGCGGCGTTTTTAGACTGATTCCCGATTTTCACCAAACAAAACGTAGCTATGATCCCTCCCGAATAATTCAGCTTTCATATCAAATCATTGGTACGTCGGGATAAAAATATCTAGCGCGTGTACGGTTCTCGTGATTATTTTAAGCCAAAATTAGCAGCTTTAGTAAGTAATCTACATTTGAAAGTACCGCGTACGAAGTACAGATCTCCATAGAATCGTTTCATTGTGAGTTTCCACTCACACATACACAGTGTACACACTAATCATCGTACGTGCCTGCCCTGTTTTCCCCACGTACACTCGTATCAATTTGTACATGGCACACGTCGCTCGTACTTCAATAAAACACAATATTATGACTTAAAACTTACGAGGTTGTACATTAATTCACTCACTATATAGAGAGCATTTCCTGTCGCTATAATTACAATAATGATTTTTAAGTTTTTATGTTATAAACCACAATATTTTCAGCAAAACTTGGCAAACGCACACTTTCAAACCGTGACTGATCTATATTGAAGTGTAACAACTAAAACAATCAAGTAAAAATCAAGTTATTATGTACTGAAATGGTAGCATATATGGTCGAAAATGCCATGAATTATTTGATGTGTCTTATACACTTTAAATTTGGATGTATATTGATGTAGGATCTCTATCGGTTTATGCACCTCTAGTACTCGACGCGCGATCTTCTTATCAGCTCTGAGCCATTCCACGACATTTATCCTTATCACCTATGACGCCTATATTTAGCTGTGAGTATATTTCTTGTTTTTTTTTCTTTTTAGTACATTACAGGGCAAAAACATATAATTATATCTACGTTAACAGTAATAAATGAAAAATGAGGCACCTCACTGTTCAATTATATGATTATAAATGTGTATTAATCATAAAAAAATATTAATCGATATTTCCAATTGCGTGTTACATACAAATAATGCTTATAAGTTACGTGGTACGGCTCTACGATTTAGGACTTTCGTAGCACAAACTGTGTGGCGTGACTGAGCTAGGTAATTAAATACACCTCATTAACGCTTATTTGATAACTAGCAGTGTCAAGGTCAGCCTGGCGCTTGCGGCGGCCTCCCCCTCTGGTACACGTATATAGGCGAATCACAGTGTAGACAGTGCGGTCTCCACGCGTCCATGTTCTCCCGATCGTTTGGCGCTTTTACTATTGATTCTACTGCATCCCAATTGTTGAGAACCGTTCAACCTTCCTAACTGTAACTATCGTAACGATTTTTTCATCGATTTTGATTTCTTTTTATTATACCTCAAGTTTTCAACTACTAAAGAAACTTTCAGGGCTCATATGAAACGTGTATACTTAGTGTGTATACGTTTATAAGAATAGTAAAAATACTCATACCGCATTATAAAAATTAGCGAAGTTCTTAACGTCTTTAACCGACTTCCAAAATTGTTTATGTTTAAAAATACGCGCATATGTCATTGACCTTATTTTGGAATTTACGCACTATGAGGCAATATCATAGCTACTACAAAACTTGGAGCAAATTATCCGGAATGAATGCTGCAGAGCATTAGGTGAACATTCGGCATTGTGAACAAATTACCTAAGTTTAAGGCTAATGTGGACATTTTTTGGATGAATAGGCTTAGTATCAAAATATACAATGCTAATTAAAAAAATTGTATTTGTTTGGAATCCATATAATATGATCCACATGAATTTTATTTCTTTGACATTCATACATCTATCTTGATTCGCATGTTCAAATGTTAATTCGATTATGTTTTGAAAGACTACGCTATGTGCGTGCAATAGTGACAAAATGTTTTAAACTTTATACATAACTAGCTGACCCGCGCAACTTTGTATGCGTTTTTGCAATATTGTATTGTAGGCCATCTCTCAAATAATCATAACAAATAGCATTAATAAATTTGTGTATGGGTTTTATTATATTTCACGTGTCTCTGTTCGTGTGCTTACGAGTCTACGAGTATTGCTAATATTGATATTCGATTACTTTGGGCACATTCGATTTGTCTGAAAGCAGACAATTTGTTTTATCTGTCAATCTGTCCTGTGTTGCGAGTGTTTTCCAGAATGCGGACTTATAACTGTTACACTGGATTACGAGTATATATCGAGACTTGATTTATACCGCAAGAGAGAGAGAGAGAGAGCGCGCATGTCGGTGGGCGAAGTGTACGAATCAATAAGCGAAATAGCGCGGTTGGACGACTAGGAGATCAACAAGTGCGAAGGATTACTCACTAATACTATTTTGTTTACGTAAATACCACGTGGTTAACAAACGTCACATAGTTTTCAAAGTCAAAGCAAGATTGATGGTACTTCGGTTCGATTTAAGCTCTACCGGAAAACCTAAGTGGGTTCATGATACTCAGCTTGCTACATGCTACGGCATTGTTCGGCTTCATTTGGTTCGAAGTTCTGGATGATGTGTGTGTTTGTGTGCGTTCGTGTGTGTGTGTGTGTATGTGTAACATTCACGTACATTTCTGGAAGAAAAGAAAGCGACTTCTATATGGGTTTCTTTAAGAAGGGCATTAGAAGGTTTCTACAGGGTAGGCAGCACGTGTGTGACGCCTCTGGTGTTGCAAACGTCCATAGGCCACGGTGACCGCTTCCCATCAGGTGGGCCGTGTGCTTGTCTGCCACCTTAGTGATATAAAAAAAAAGTATCAAAAGGTGAACATTCATTTTTTCTTTCAAAGGAGGCAAGAAAAGCATTTGTATCGTTTAAAGTGAGCGATGCAAAATGCTTCCGCATGTTAATTGAAGTAAGTGCTCGAAGGGTTGCGAAGAAATATTCTCAATAATTATTATAGTTATTTATTTTTCAAAAGTTGTGTGCTTCAATGCATTTCCTTTGCTGCACTGGACTCCTATTACTTCCTAGCCATCAATATTGAACTGAGCCGTTCCCTTACTACCGCATTGCCCCACCTCATAGGATAGAAATAGATACGTATGAATAGTATCGAATATTCTAGACAAACTCAATTGCTTTGCTAGAAGCAAAGTAATACCCAATTGATATGTAGCTGCAGCCTCAAACAAAATCCTGCTTTATTATCATTCGTGTTTTTGACTTCCGTAATTCGAAAGCAGTATTAACTTGACTACCTAAAAACATTTGCTTTTTTCCTAATATCTTCTTTTGTCTTCACCTTTTCAAGTAGACATATTGAGATAGTCATGCTTACGGTGATTCGAGAAACAAGTGCTTTCTTTCTACCAATAGTATAAAAATGTTTCAATACAATCAGTAACCACAGCGTAGCGTGGTTGATGACGTCACGTAGTTTTTGTAGAACTAATACAATATAATGATAGTTTTTGAATGAAACGGCCTTTAAGAAACTTTAATGAGTTTTAAAATTCAATATGCTCATGAACGCATATTCCTCTAGGTTTTAGTAATATTGTGAGAAATACAAATAAGTTTTTACGGGTGATCTGAGGTCGGGAAGTGGACGGGGTTGAGATTTTAGGGGTAAAAAACGGTATATCTCGATTTCCGATTTTCAAAGTAATCGACCCTAGTCTACTAGTCACTTGGAAGATTATTCGTTATAAAGATAGACAAAGGGAATAAATAGCTTTCATTAAAGGTATTGTGTGTAATGCGTTAATTAAAAAAATGAATATTTTACATAAAGACACTCTATTATTATGTATTTATGGGGATGTTTGTACCCCCTTTAATTGTTAAAAATAATCGATAGCATGTTAAATTTCTCAAACAAAATCACTAACAGTCAACTTGTTCAAATATTCAGTCCAGTATTATTATAGTTATTTTTATTTATTATGGCACGTCAATTTGACTTGACCTCGCCTGATGGTAAGCTGAAGGCAAAGTCTCAGGAAAGAGGGTCACTGTTACAAACACGTACAGTGTTACAATTAATGTTATAGACTTAAGTCGTAGGTAATAAGGTACGAAATGCCTGACGGCAGCGGTAGCTCCTAACTCTGCCCCTCGCAATGTGAATCTTTATAAACTCCTCAGGTGTATGCATCCCTGGTACTGGAAGCGGCAATTTTCGTAGCTGTTTTCGTAAGTGAACTAAAAATAGATTTTCGAGTGTAGCGCCATCTATCGAATACTACGGAATGTTTTGCGTAAAATTTTAGAACTTCTCAAGACTTTAGAAAAAATTTAACTCTGTGTTAACTCTAATGTCTTAAGAACAATATTATAACTCATATTAAAATAAATTTAATAAAAAAAATCACACAAAGAGTTTCATTGGATTTCAGTTTTGCCGTCTTCCCGCTATCGTGCGCTATACCAGATTGCTGCAGGAAGGTGTTGGTTATTATGGTTTAATGTACTACACTGTTCGTTTCAAGTAAAACGGTATCAAAAAAAAATTAATTTAGTTTATTAATATGTGAAAAAAGTTGAGAAGGGTATAGAAATATGGTGTAAAAACTTGTGAAAACCAGTATTTTACTGATCGTCAGGGCTCACGCCAAGTCCTCCCTACGCTACCGCTATCGTCATACCTGCCTAGAAATACGTTCTACGGTTCAAGCTACGGTACATCGAGCTACGGGCTACGAGACTTCGTAGAGGGCGCCATATAGCGGGACTTTACAACGACTGACGACTTGAGGATACAATGCATTTTTAAGATTCTTGTATGTTATTCTTATGATATTAGAGCTAACACAGAGTTAAATTAATCCTCTAGATATTTATAATAATTATGCAAAACATTCCGTAGTACTCGATAGATGGCACTACATTCGGAAACCTATTTTTAGGTCACTTGCTACGAAATACGAAAATTGCCGCTCCCAGTACCAGGAACGCATACACCTGAGGAGTTTATAGAAATTCACAATGCGAGGGGCGGAGTTAGGAGCAACCGCTGCCGCCAGCCATTTTATACCTTATTAACTACGTCTTAAGTCTAACGTCAATTGTAATACTGTACGTGTTTGTAATGATGAACTTCCTCCCTTCTTCCTCCTTTCCTTTAGCTTACCATCAGGCGAGATCAAGTCAAATTAACGTGGATTAATTAAAATAATAATTATTCCCCATTCCCCATGATGATAATCTCGTGAAAGCCGAAAAAAACGCTTTTCACCCACCACACTACCAAGTCACACTACCGGTAGTGTCGTGGGGAAATTCTTGATTGAATTGATGAAATTGAGCAGCAAGTGGACAAATATTAATTTAATCATATTTAATTTAGTGCTTTTAGTTTCGTCATTTTACAAGCTATTTATCTATTGAACGGGTTATCGTAACTACATCATGTTTGGACTTATTTTGTTCAGCGTTTAACTCCGCACATAATGCGATTGGTCAAACATCTAATTTATCAGCAGATACGTGTGTGACGCAGCGGCACTTGGGTCGTGCTGTTCTCAACGGTAACTCAATTCTGAGTCATCTGTATCAGTGGCGCGTTGATAGAATGTAAGGTTACTGTGTTTATAGGCTCTTGATGAATATTCATAAGCCCCTCCCCGACTCATTCCACTGTCAGAATATGAACACGCCCCTTTCACACGATATTTCAGGCGACCGTTCAGTTTTAATGGCAAACCATGACATAAAACATCACTTAAAATAACGATAACTTACTAAAACGTGCAGTACACATTAATAACGTTTATTTTCAATAAGCAATAAGACCATTTTAAGTCAGGAAACAGCATTCACGCGATTACAATATTGAACTTTATTGTATGGTGTTATGATTGATTATAATTTGCAATACTAGAGGTAGAACCTACTTTCTAACTGTTGCTAAAATTAGGATTGAGGCTACTCACTGCTATGAACCCCTAGTGTAGAAAACGAAGTTGGCCCGATGTCCTGTGTGAAACGTTGAACTCCGGTGGCCCGACTCCATGCAAAGTCCAATTATTTTACAATATAACTTTGCAACAGTCAAAATATTTTTTCTATGAATAATATCAAATATTTTAGTCTAAGTTTTAAAAATGAATCAATTATTAATATATCATGAGCTTAATTTGTCATTACAATCCTGTAACTATTGAACACATTTGAATGAAAGTTGGCACTTAGATGGGCCATCCTTGCTTTAGTCTCAGTCGCATTCGAAACTCATACTTTGCGGTTCGCTTTTCTCTGTCTAACTTCGATGACAAGGTGGTAATTGAGGGGAGGGGAGGGGGAAGGCGGAAATGAAGGTTTTGAGATATATACAATACAAACAAAAGCACAGAATGGGGATCGAATTGGCCCCTTGCGTAACGGTCATGTTCACAGCCGCCACAGATATGTTGCCTTGTCTTAGTGTAACAAACATTTGGTAGCATTTAGTAATGGCCACCCAGTCAAGTCACACTTTGCAAAACATCTATAAGATACGAGACATAGTTTAAATGATGGCCACAAGTTCGAGATACTACATTTTACAATAAAGGTTTTAAACTGGGAGTAATAGAAAACTTAGAGATACTTAATAACAAAAAATATGAATTTACTGCTGAACGACCAAACACAATTTCATTCGTTAATGTATTTCCGCCAGGTAACGCCTACATCTATAGAGTATCAGAGAGTAGAGTGAATATATCTATTTGATTTGATTTGAGTGTTTCTGTACCACTTCCCACTAATAATGAGTAGCTACATAGTAGTCAGTCACTACGACTGTAGTTTTAAGGATTCAATGCATAATTCAACACAGTTAAATTATTTCTATAGTCTTTGAGATGTTCATTTTATGCAAAGCATACCGTAGTACTCGATAGATGGCGTTATACTTGGAAATCTATTTTTAGTCCACTTGCTACGAAATTCGCCGCTTCCAGTACCAGGGAGGCACACACCTGAGGAGTTTATGAACATTCACATTGCGAGGGGCGGAGTCAGGAGCTACCGTTGCCGCCAGGCATTTTGTACCTTATTACCTACCGCTTAAGTCTGTAACATTCATTGTAATAGGTACTGTACGTGTTTGTAATAGTGAGCCTCTTTCCAGAGACTTTGTCTTCAGCTTACCATCAGGCGAGGTCAAGTCAAATTGATGTGCAATAAATGTACTTATAAAATACTTCCCGATTGAATATGTAAATAGGTTGACTGGTAGTTGTTAGAACAAAATTTTTTGTCCGAGCGGATGCCCAGCGCTTAGCACGGGTTGGTCAAGTACTAGTGGCATCCCACTGGCAGCTGTGGCTACAACAGTGGTCACGCAATGTCTGATATCTGTATCAGCCAACACGATGTCCGTGCAGTACTGCAGTCACTCGGTGACCGGAAAGCCGTGGTTCTTCAAAAATGTGCAGCGGAGTTGTCTCCAATGCTTACGCGGCTGTACTGACTCTGACTCTCCTACATTTTGGGTACAGTGCCAACGGCGTGGAATGAGGCGAATGTACAGTCGATTTCCAAGAAAGGGGGTTCGCTCAGACCCAGCCAACTATCGACCCATAGACGTCACCTCAATGCTGTGCAAGGTTTTTGAGCTCCTCATCAACACACAGCTCGTGCGTCACATAGAGAACCACTCCCAAAATAATGACTGGCTATATGGTTTCAAGCCGAACGGTGAACATGTAATCTTCTGGCGGATGTAACCCATCTTTGGGGTGAGGCTATGGACAAGCATGGTGATTCACTGGTTATTAGCCTGGACAGCGCCTAAGCTTTCGATAGAGTCTGGCACAAATTGCTTCTTTCCAAACTCCCAGTCTTCGGTTAGCTTCCTAGACTGTTCGATTGGGTTGCTAGCTTCCGGCAGGGGTGCCGTATTTGCTTTTTTTGTGATGACGAGCATCGGTGTTCCTGAAGGTAAATGCTGGCGTGCTGCAGGGGCTGTCTTATCACCCACTCTCTTTCTTCTGCATATCAATGACATGCTGTTCACCGGCAGCATCCAGTGCTATGCAGACCATAGCACTGTACACGGGAGTTACCACAGACATCCTGTGGCCATGCAGTCTGATAAAGCGGAAAAAAGGCAGCTTCTAGTTACTGGGCTTGACTGGATCCTAAATCACATTTCCCAATGAGAATCTGAGAACCACCAGGGTTACTTGTGAGGAATCTCGTTCTCTGTAGAACCACTGCTTTTATTGCGTTTAAAGCAAAGACGTCTTCTTTTCTTCCCCTCCCACTCTCACACGTCACTGCCATTACAGGATGGCATGGATGGCGATACTCGGTATGGATGTTCGCTGCGAACTGAACAACAAGAACTATATCGAGAGCATCATAAAAACAGCTTCGCGCAAACTCGGAGTCCTGTAAAGAGTGAGACGTTTTTTCACGCCGGAGCAGCGGTGTCTTCATTACAAGACACAAATTCGCTCCTGCGTGGAATACTGCTCGCATCTTTGGGATGGCTCCGCGAAGTACTTATTAGATGCTCTCGACATATTTTCCAGCGTTCGCTCGTTCATTCCAGCTTCGGTTATTACCATCTAATAAGTATTCGACTTGAATCGTTGACTTGACAGGTAGTAAAAGAATATCGCTGATGTAAGATGGATACCAAAGACCAAGAAATAGATGCTAAAGAACAGCAAATGGACAGCGAGAACCGAACTAGAGCAAACAGCCTTTCTTATAATTATGTGACTCCCGTGTCTCCAGGCGAACACGTGTGCAAGTGAAGAGAAAGAAAGAAACAGAAATGTTTGTTAATTTACAGCAAGCTAATGCCCGCGACTTCCCCTGCATGTGGTTTTGTTCAGGTGTCCGTTTTCATTTATTTCTCACATAAGACACAGTAGAAATTCAAGAACATACAAAAGAGAATAAGCCGAACCGGTATGGTCGTTCTCAAGTTTTGCGCTTAGCAACATTCGTTTTTATTAAAGTTGGTAGCGTATGTGTGAGGCCTATCGAATAAGATCGTCAGGGCTCACGCCGGGACATGAACCGGAGCCTGGTGAGCTCCGGGCTGTGAAGTCGCAGCTCCACAGGGACATGGTAGCTGAGTGGAATCGACGACTATGGCAACCACGCGCAGGGCACGCTGTAGTAGCGGCGGTAAGATCCATCATGGAGGACTGGCTAGAGAGGGCACACGGTAGCCTCTCATACCGGCTGACGCAGGTGATCACCGGGCACGGGTGCTTTGGGGATTACCTGCTTCGGATCCAGAAGGAACCTACGTCCGAGTGCCGTCACTGTGATGTGAGCGAGGATTCGGGGCTGCACACGCTGACCGGGTGCTCGGCGTGGAGACGCCGAGGCGGGTCCTATTGGCGGCCCTAGGAGTGCGGGTTCACTCGCTCGCCGCATTGCTCACGGCGATGGTACGGTGCGCGAACGCTTGGGCTGCCGGCGCCTCCTTCTGCGAGCAAGTAATGCTCGAGAAGGAGACGGCGGAACGAGTTCGCAGCGCGACGAGCGGAGGCGACTCGGACGTCGATGGTCGCAGAATGACCTCCGTCCTCCATAAGCGCGGGCCTGAGGGTGACGGGTGGAGCCGCCTGTCACCCTAGCAGAAGCAGGCCGCGGCGGCGGCGCTAAGCGCGCCTCCCCATACCCGGGGACTGGACGGGGACAACGTGGTACCTACACCCGACGGGGGTCATCTTGAAAGAGACAGTTCCGGATCTGCCAGGGTGCGAGGGATATGTTGACTACTATCTCACCTCCGGCAACTAAGGACCCAGGGATGGCGTGCGTTTTGGTCGGTTCGTGGCGAATTGTCGCAAAAAAAAGGGCTCACGCCAAGTCCCTCTCTGCTCGAGCTACGGTGCTTCGTAGCTTCGGGCTACAATTCTCCATAGAGGCATTTTAATATAGCAGTCAGTCTACGTGAGTTTACGACTGTAGACTTAAGGATTCAATGCGGTTTCAAGATTTATGTTGTTCTTATGACATTAGAGTTAACATAGAGTTAAATTATTTCTACAGTCTTTGAGATGTTAATTTTACGCAAAGCATTCCGTAGTACTCGATAGATGGCGCTACACTCGAAAATCTATTTTTAGTCCTCTTACGAAAGCCAGCTACGAAAATTGCTGCTTCCAGTACTAGGGATGCATACATCTGAGGAGTTTATTATGTTTATGTTTATTCACAATGCGGGAGGCAAAGTTAGGAGCTACCGCTGCCGTCAGGCATTTTGTACCTTATTACCTACGGCTTAAGTCTATAACAATAATTGTAATACTGTACGTGTTTGTAATAGTGAGCCTCTTTCCTGAGACTTTGCCTTAAGCTTACCATCAGGTGCGGTCTAGTCAAATTAACATACCATCATAAATAAAAGTAATGCTTATAATAGTTCTCGATTGAATATTAAATATTTTGACTGTTAGTTATTTTGTTTTAGAAGTATAATATATTATGTACTCAACCGTCCGAGTGAGACACCTTGTACGTCCGCGCGAGCGGTCGGTGTAAAACCGCTTGGAGCACCTCATGCCATTTCTGATTCAAAATGTATTAAGATTAAAAAAATATATAACGTATTTAGCCTTCGATAACAAAGTGTGACATTGATACACACTGATGATCATAAATATATAGGAAACCATTAATGTAACAGACAATGACTGACAATATTATTAGCACTGTGTTACCCAAAACGTATCAATGTATTAATTTTGAAATAAAATTTCTTTAGTGCTTTTAGTTTCGTAATTTTACAAGCTATTTATCTATTGAACGGGTTATCGTAACTACATCATGTTTGGACTCATTTTGTTCAGCGTTTAACTCCGCACGTAATGCAATTGGTCAAACATCTAATTTATCAGCAGATACGTGTGTGACGCAGCGGCACTTGGGTCGTGGTGTTCTCAACGGTAACTCAATTCCGAGTCATCTGTATCAGTGGCGCGTTGATAGAAGGTATACTATATTTATAGGCTCTTGATGAATATTCCTAAGCCCCTCCCTCCCCGACCACCACGGTCTGTACTCATTCCACTGTCAAAATATGTACACGCCCCTTTCACACGATATTTCAGGCGACTGTTCAGTTACAATGGCAAACCATGACATAAAACATTACACAATATAACTATAACTTACTAACACGTGCTGTACACTTCATAACTTTTCATTTTCAGTAAGTAATAAGACCATTTTGTGTCATAAAGCACTTACAAACTGCAAAAGAAAATCGTCATCTGGATTGTTGCTCAAATCACAGGTCCTAAAGTAGCATTCACGCGATAGCAATATTGGACTTTATTGTGTGGTGTTATGGTTGATTATAATATAAAATACTAGAGGTGGAATCTACTTTCTAACAGTTGCTAAAATTAGGATTGAGGCTACTCACAGCTATGAACCCCTAGTATAGAAAAACGAGGTTATGCTCCATGTCCTGTATAAAACGTTGAACTCTGGTGGCTCGACTCCGTGCAAATTCCAATTTTTTCACAATATAACCTTGCAACAATCTAAATATTTTTTGTATGAAAAATATCAAATATTTTAGTCCAAGTTTTAAAAGTGTTTCAATTATTCACGTATCATAAGCTTAATCAATCATACAATCCTGTGTCTATTGAACACATTTAAATGAAAATTCGCACCTAGATGGGCCATCCTTGCTTTAGTCTTAGTCGCATTCGAAACTCATACCTCGCGCCCTCAGAAGCAGTTCACCAGATTCGCAATTTACCAGATTCTCGATTCACCAAAAATCGCAACCGACCAGATTTTGTACTATCAAACAGAAATTGCATAGCGGTGTGTAAACCATATTTGTTAAAATGCATATTAATATTAAAAAAAAAAGAAGCAGAAGTGCAGGATATAAATTTTTTTTTTTTTTTTTTTTTATACTATCACGCCTATATCCCCGAAGGGGTAGGCAGAGGTGCTAGCACCCACATTTCGCCAGTGTATATTTAGGTCCCAATGTAATAGGGGCCTGGCTTCTTTAAAGTGTTAGATAGCCTTATATTATATAATTTTTGTTCATGAATTATTTGTTACATTTTTTTTATACAACTTAGGTCGCAGACAAGCACGCGGCACTCCTGATGGTAAGTGGTTACCGTGGCCTATGGGCGAGTGTAACACCAGAGGAATAACACTCGTGCCGCAACCCCTGTAAGAACAGAAACATTCTGTGTTGTCAACGCAAAAGATGTAGGATAAGCCTTTGGTTTTCCCACTGACAACACAAAACCTCTCTAGTGAGCTCTCGTGTCCTACCTCCTCTAATTTTTTTTTCTAACTATTTTTCTTAAATGGCTTAGTTGTAAATACAGTACCTTCTATAAGTTATGCTTATTTGTTGTTTGTTGTTATTGGTTGTACTTCTGGTGAATTGAGAATCTGGTGAATCGAGAATCTGGTGAATTACGAATCTGGTAAATTGCGAATCTGGTGAACTGCTTCTGAGCGACCTCGCGGACCACTCTTTCCTGTCTAACTAAGATGACGGTTATTAGGGGTAGGGGGGCCGTGATTGAAGCCTAATAGATATTTACAATACAAACACATATTAGCACAGAATGGAAATCGACTCACGCGAAAAAAATTAGAAAAAGGCTCACGCCAAATCGCGCTGCCTTTATACCTGCCTAGAAATTCGTGCTACGGTTCACGCTACGGGCTACGGGCTACGATTTTCCGTAGAGGCGATACATAGCAGTCAGTCTACGGGCGTTTACGACGACTGACTTAAGCATTCATTGCATTTACAAGAACATTGTATGTTGTTCTTATGAAATTAGAGTAAGCACAGAGTTAAATTATTTCTATAGTCTTTCAAATGTTAATTTTACGCAAAGCAATCCGTAGTATTCGATAGATGGCGCTGTACTCGTAAATCTATTTTTAGTCCACTAACGAAAGCCAGCTACGAAATTTCCCGATTTCAGTACCAGGGATGCATACACCTGAGGAGTTTATAAACATTCACAATGCGAGGGGTGGAGTCAGGAGCTACCGCTGCCGCCGGGCATTTTGTACCTTATTACCTACGTCTTAAGTCTATAACAATATTTGTAATAATGTACGTGTTTGTAATAGTGACCCTCTTTCCTAAAACTTTGCCTTCAGCTTACCATCAGGCGAGGTCAAGTCAAATTGACATGCCATAATAAATAAAAGTAATGCTTATAATAGTACTCGATTGAATATTAAATATTTTGACTGTTAGTTATTTTGTTTTAGAAGTATAATATGTACTCAACCGTCCAAGTGAGACTCCTTGTACGTCCGCGCGTGCGGTCGGTGTAAAACCGCTTCGAGTCCCCCATGCCATTTCTGATTCAAAATGTATTTTCTAGTATACTATTGCAATTGCATCAAATTAAAACATACGAGTATAAAGATGAATTATTAAAGAATCAAAATGTATCCTAATTAAAGTACTATTTTGAATCTGTAGTTATCAAAGAAGTGCTCAGCTTAACAATAAGGGTCGACACATATTGAGAACTCACTTGTACTTTTCCACAGTATTTTTATTTTTTATGTTTTAATAGACCTGACCGGTTTCGCCTATATGCCGTATATGCCCACTATTGCTGTAATTTGTATGCGACCTCCTCCAAAAACATTTTTTATTTTTATTTTTAGAGGTTACCTTACAAGTAAATAATAAGATAATAAAAATTATTTATTTCCGAGAACAAGACTTTTACATTTTGAAAGTTTTTCTCGTTGGTCCCATACAATTGAATGTACACATTCAATTGCATGAAGTCAACGAGGAAATGTATTAACTATTACTATTAATCTATTACTATTATATTTTATCTATACATATATTACACATTCAATTGTGTAAGAGTAATACACATATATACATTGCATATCATGTACAGTACTAACTTTAGTTATTATTATCAAATAACAATTCGACTTAGTGTAGTAAAATAATTTCTGCAGCTCCAAGACTAGAATAGGTACAGCTGATGTAGTATGGACACCGGAGGCCAAGGAAAAGATTCTAAAGAGCAGCAAACAGACAGCAAGAACCAAACCGATATACCAGTAGAGCATACCCGCCACACCACAAGGAACGTTGATAAGAGGTGGCACCTCACAGCTAGTTCATACTGTCCCCCCACCCAGATTGAGTTAGCAAAGCGCATGCCCAGTACAGCACATTTACCACTTTGCTTCGAAAAATAACAAATTCATGACTAAAAACATGAAAAGTGAGAACTACATCCAACTCATACATGAAAAGCATTTCATTACCTTTTATTTTAGGTAAATAGTATTATTATTTTGAGTCAAAAACTAATAGATATTTACTAAACAAGTCTGATTATCC
Source organism: Pelosia muscerda (assembly GCA_963691645.1). Lineage (NCBI taxonomy): Eukaryota > Metazoa > Arthropoda > Insecta > Lepidoptera > Erebidae > Pelosia > Pelosia muscerda. The sequence goes on along the minus strand of OY829098.1, from coordinate 694,276 downwards.
AATTTATTTGTAGTAAATATTGAATGATGCGCGAATCATAGCTGTCGAATCTCCATTTATTGACATATAATAATAGACTTTAAACTCACAGTAATATGGTTGATTATATTTTGAGATGGAAACTGTAGTTGTTATGTTATAGATATCACAAAAATTGAGATGTATGCTCTACTATTTTATGAGTCTCTGGTGCTGAGAACGAACAGGCGATCGAAGTATGACATGTTATGAGGAAGACAAGTCATCTGCGTTACGAACATCGATGACGGGCACTATTGTGAAACAAGCGACATTAAAAAAGAATAGAACTAAATTAATGTGATCATACAGATAACTAGAAATGTTTTGTTATGTTTACATGAGTTTACAAACGGGTAATTATAACGTTTTTAGCCTTAGGAACCAAAAGGTAACACTGATACACACTGATGATCATAAATATATGTAACAGACCATGACTGGCAATAATTAATAAGGTACGTATAAAGGTATAGTAGGTATATAAAATTATTTTTGAAATAAAATTTCTTTAGTGCTTATAGTTTCGTAATTTTACAAGCTATTTATCTATTGAACGGGTTATCGTAACCACATCATGTTTGGACTTATTTGTTCAGCGTTTAACTCCGCACATAATGCGATTGGTCAAACATCTAATTTATCAGCAGATACGTGTGTGACGCAGCGACACTTGGGTCGTGGTGTTCTCAACGGTACCTCAATTCCGAGTCATCTGTATCAGTGGCGCGTTGATAGAATGTAAGGTTAGGTTAGGTTAGGTTAGAGAGTGTTTAAAGACTCAAATAGACAATAGGCAGAGGACCAGGATGTTCTCCATTCAATAGGAGACATGACCAGCAATAGTCATGTTTCTAGTTAAAGGATATACAAGGAACTTAGGCGATGAATATTCATAAGCACCTCGCCGACCATCACTGCCCGTACTCATTCCACTGTCAGAATATGTACACGCCCCTTTCATAGAATATTTTAAGCAACTATTCAGTTACAAAGGCAAACCATGACATAAAACATGATTTAAAATAACGATAACTTACTAACACGTGCAGTACACATTAATAACGTTATTTTCAGTAAGTAATAAGACCAATTTAAGTCAGGAAACTCTTACAAACTGCAAAAGAAAATCGTCATCTGGATTGCTGCTCAAATCACAGGTTCTAAAGTAGCATTCACGCGATTACAATATTGAACTTTATTGTGTGGTGTTATGGATTATTATAATATGAAATACTACAGTTGAAACCTACTTTCTCACTGTTGCTAAAATTAGGATTGAGGCTACTCACTGCTATGAACTCCTAGTATAGAAAACGAAGTTGGCCCGATGTCCTGTGTGATACGTTGAACTCCGGTGGCCTGACTCCGTGGATAAGTTTTTTGCGAAAAAGTTTAAATTTTTTCGACTTCTAAGAATTTGTATATATAAGACATGGGGACTATGTGTTTACTTGTATAACGGTTTAAAAAATGTATATAAAAGAACGTTAACGTGCATATTACGAATAAAATATTTTTTTCAATTCTTTCAACCGCTATTTCACGGAAATGGCAATATTTGTGCTGTAAAACTCCTTCCGACGCACAGTACCAGAAACGCAAAATACCTTTTAAGCGGATGACCAGAATTTCATTTATAAATTACCTGATACGTGGATTACCTGAATTCCATTACGCAAATTACCAGGATGCAAAAACTATGCATAGTATCAGACACGCAAATTACCTTATACGCGGATGACCTGAATTCCATGAAAAACTGTTGTTATGGATCACACTATATATTAAAAAAACATTTTTACGTTAAGTTTAAGCAAGAAGAATGTGCGAGTAAATATAATTAATTTCAATAGAATTTTGAAGTAGTATTTGTTTTTGTATGTTTTTTAATGTCAAATATTAACGAATAATTAAAAAAAAAAACTTTGTACAGATAATAAAACATAAATGTTGTAAAGATATCAAATGTTTTATCTCGTTTGAAACATTGTAGAACATCTTAACATTAGTTACAAATTTAAAAAATATGAAATATAGAATGTACTAATTCCAGTACCTAATGTACTTACCTACCGTAAATATTGAAATAATAATAATAAATCATTCCTTTCAGACAACAACAGCCCATAGTGTTAGTAATCTGGTAATTTGCGAAACTATATCTGGTAATATGCGTATCTGGTAATTTGCGAAACTATATCTGGTAATATGCGTATTTGGTAATTTGCGAAAATAAATCTGGTAATATGCGTATCTGGTAATTTGCGAAACTAAATCTGGTAATATGCGTATCAGGTCATCTGCGTGTCTGGTAATTCGCGAAATGTGATTCTGGTCTTCCGCGTAAAAGGTATTTTGCGTTTCTGGTACTTTGCGTCGGAACTCACCGTTTAGCTGAAAACCGAAACACTGAATTTTAACAAACTTTCACCATCAATAAAAATTTTTGCACAAGGGTGATTGATGATACTTTTCACAATTCATTTATAATGGTATTCTGAACATTCATACTAATTTTAGGCTCTATGGGAATTATTGTAACCTTCAAAGTCTTATTTTACCGGACTAAATATATCTATTTGCTTTGATTTGAGTGTTTGCATCCCATTTCCTACTAATACTCGTATTATAATATGAAAACTAATGAATATATGTGGATGTTTGTCTGTTTGTTACTCAATGCTCCTCACGATGGAATGAACTTGGTTGGAATCTAGTACAAGAATATATTAGAGTTAGTTAACCTTTGTTTACTACGAGCAAGATGCCAATGCAAAAAAATATTAGTCCATAATATAACATTTCGATATCAAAGAGAAAGATTTATTGGCCCACCGACGGTTCAAGCCCAAGATTATTATTTTTTTAAATACTAATACAATAAAGTTTGTAAAACGCATGTAGTGTTCACGTCAAGAAGGGCCTTACATCATCGTTAGACTCATGTTATTTATGTCATGTGTAAGTAATATTACGTAATGTCCAGTTTCGTGAGCTGATAAAAAAAATATTGCAAACACCCTCTCAAGACAAAGGAACAAACAATTTTCTTTGTTAATATGCAAGCTAATGCCCACGACTTCACCCACATGGACTTTTGTTCCCGTACACCGGTATTTTCATTTATTTCTCGCATAAGAATATGCTGTCGAAATTTGGAAACATACGAAAGAAAATTAGCCGAACCGGACGAGTCGTTCTCTAGTTTTCCGCTTAACAACATTCATTTTTATAGATGTAGCGTGTGTGTGAGGCCTATCGAATAAGGTCGTTAGGGCTCACGACAAATCCTCACCGCGCTGCCGTTATACCTGCCTAAAAATACGTTGTACGGTTCACGCTACGGTGCATCGAGCTACGGGCTACGATTCTCCGTAGAGGCACTACGTAGCAGTCAGAGTTTACGACAACAGTTGTCGTAAACTCTGTTACTGTCGACTTAAGGATTCAATGCATTTTGAAGATTATTGTTTATTGTCCTTAAGACATAAGAGTTGACACAGAGTTTAAATTATTTCTTAAGTCTTTGAGATGTTAATTTTACGCAAAGCATTCTGTAGTATTCGATAGATGGCGCTCACTCGTAAATCTATTTTTAGTACACTAACGAAAACAAGCTACGAAAATTGCCGCTTCCAGTACCAGGGATGCATAAATCTGAGGAGTTTATGAAGATTCACAATGCGAGAGGCAAAGTTAGGGGCTACCGCTGCCGTCAGGCATTTTATACTTTATTACCTACGACTTAAGTCTATAACATTAATTGTAACACTGCACTGTACGTATTTGTAACAGTGACCCTCTTTCCTGAGATTTTGCCTTCAGCTTACCATCAGGCGAGGTCAAGTCAAATTGACGTGCCATAATAAATAAAAATAATACTCATAATAGTACTCGATTGAATATTTAAATAAGTTGACTGTTAGCCTGGGTTGCACGATTTTACTTTAACAGTAATAATGCTCTTAAAGTACCAGTTAGGTATAAAATAGGTTTTCACATTTGACAATTGTTGAAATCGCGTCATAACTTAACGGTAACTGTAACCGGCCACGCTCATACGTCAAATTCTGTCAAAAAGATAACTATAACAGAGCTTCAAAATCATGGAAAACAAAAATAAGTGGAAGCGACATGTAGTCAATACACGCGTGTCATTGGTTGGCGTATATACGCTACGTAGGATGAATTCGATAATATGAACGTTTTTGATAAGAATACGTCTAAACTTTTTCGTAAATATTCAAGCTTATTCAATTCAAAGTATGAAATGCCATAAATACTTTTTTCACTACGGCAGCTCAAACTAGTAAGTTTTACTGCATAACAACAATGTGCAAAATGGGATTTTGCCCACTGCGTGAGACAAGGAACTTTTTAATATATTTTTTTTATTTTTTCAATAAACAGTGCCATACATTGATTTTAAAAAGAATTGTTCCGCGATGAACTTTCGAACTACATAATGTGCACTTTATTTCTTGGCCGTCTTTTAAAAAGTTCTTTAAAATATGAAGGTCCAATTTCGAAATTCTAAATTTGAAAGATATTTGTAAAACGAGTAACCATGTTTTGTATTTAATTTATTTAATAATTAAATGTATTATAATATAACATAAACTCACGCCTATATGCCCAAAAGGGCAGGCAAAAATAAACAATTTCACTAACATTGATTGTAATGCACCATTGTGTTGCACCATTTTGATAGAATTCGACGTTTGACCGCGGCCGGTTACAGTAAGCGTCACGTTATGACGTCATTTTAACCATTGTCAATTGGTGCAACTTATTTTATACCTGACCGGTACTTTAACTGCTCTGTTGATGTTAAAGTAAGATCGTGCAACGCAGGCTCAGATGATAAATGAATTATTATTTACATATTGAATGTAAAGTTTATCATCACCTCGGTGCACTTCACACAATGTTTATAAAACAGTTTTTTTATTATTGGTTGCTACTTGCAGACTGTTTTACCATACCACAGACGCACATTTTATTACAGAGCCATCTAGTAATACACTCATGAAGCTTTTATAAAAAGCCTTTCTTATAATAAGTGACTCCCGTGGCTGCACGCGAACACGTGCAAGTGAAGACAAAGGAAGAAACAAAAAAAAATGTTAATATACAGCAAGCTAATGCCTGCGACTTCGCCTACATATACTTTTGTCCCCGTACCCGTTTTCATTTATTTCTCACATAAGAATATACTGTAGAAGTTCGGGAACTTACGAAAGAGAATTAGTCGAAGCGGTCGAGTCAATCTCTAGTTTTGCGCTTAGTAACATTCGTTTTTTATAGATATAGCGTGTGTGTGAGGCCTATCAAATAAGGTCATCAGGTCTCACGCCAAATCCTCCCCGCAATGCTGTTATACCTGCCTAGAAATACGTTCTACAGTTCGAGGTACGGTACATCGCATAGTAGCTACGTGCTACGATTATCCGTAGAAGAGCTACATAACAGTCAGTCTACAGGCGTTTACTGCGATTGTAAATTTAAGGATTCAATGCGTGATTCAACACAGAGTTAAAAAATATTTCTATGGTCTTTGAGATGTTAAATTTATGCAATGCATTCCGTGGTACTCGATAGATGGCGCTACACTCGAAAATCTATTTTTAGTCCACTTACGAAAGCCAGCTACGAAAATTGCCGCTTCCATTACCAGGGATGCATACACCTGAGGAGTTTATTATGTTTATGTTTATTCACAATGCGGGAGGCAAAGTTAGGAGCTACCGCTGCCGTCAGGCATTTTGTACCTTATTACCTACGACTAAAATTTATAACATTATTTGTAACACTGTACGTGTTTGTGATAGAGACCCTCTTTCCAGAGACTTTGCCTTCAGCTTACCATCAGGCGAGGTCGAGACCAATTGAAGTGCAATAAATGAAATAAAAAAAAACTCTTCGATTAAATATTGAAATAGGTTCACTGTTAGTTATTTTGGTTTAGAAATTTAATATGATATCGATTATTGATAACAATTAAAGGGGGTCCAAACATAAGAATCCATTAAAATACTTTAAGACAGCGTACAACAAAGCCGTTAGACCTTGCGGACTAGGCGCAAGCAAAGCGTCTCTTTCTCAAAATGTCCCCTGGTCGTAAAACGTCTCTTTCGTAAAAAGTCCCCTGGGCGTAAAACGTCTCTTTCGCAAAATGTCCCCTGGTCGTAAGCGTCTCTTTCGCAAAATATCCCCTGGTCGTAAAACGTCTCTTTCGCAAAATGTCTCTTTCCGCAGAATGTCTCTTTCGCAGAATGTCTCTTTCACAGAATGTCTCTTTCGCAGAATATCGCACCAGGGACTTAAGATTGAAATATTGATTTTCAAAACGTCGTGAAGATTACCACTTCACGAATCACAAACTCTTTTATCATTCAGACTCATTGATTCTCTTTGCTGGCCGTGTAGCAGATTTCAAATTTATGCTTTTTTATTAATAACCAAGGTTAATATAGAGTGAAGCTTTATTTGTTTAATCATCAATAAAAAATATCAAAAATATATTTTATTTGCAATACATACTTGTGTAAATTCAAGTCCAAAATGTAGACATCTGTACAACTGACAAATGATGTAATCATTTTGATATCAACATTATACATGATTTTCACTATTAAATTCATCGGGATATTTACCATGTTTGTTTATTTGTTTGAATAACCGACATGGTAAATATCCCGATGAATTTAATAGTGAATGTGTAAATGACCATGTCAATCTAAAATCATACATTAAATGATTTTGTTTTGAAAATTAGTTTTTCAATCTTAAGTCCCTGGCACCACATTCTGCGAAAGAGACGTTTTACGACCAGTGGAGATTTGGCAAAAGAGACGTTATGCGCCTAATCCTTTAGAACGTGTGGCCATCATTTAAACTTAGTCCCGTGTCCAATAGATTATTCGCGAAGTTGTTTCGTGAGTTTCTTGCCGGAGTCGTCTAACGTCGGGGCCGCGTTTCAAAAAGGTGGTCCATTTGCTCATTAATCTATAAAATATTGTTGATATTGACGTTTTGTAAGTGCTATTTAATGGTCTACACTTAATTAATGATTTTTGATTTTGATTTTGAGGTGTGACTTGTCTGTGTGGCCATTTCTTAATGCTGCCAAGTGTTCGTTATACGAAGACAAGTCAACTTTTCTGTGGCGACAGTGAACACGACGGTTAAGCAAGAGGCGTCGGTTCCAATCCCATTCTTTGCTTATATGTGTTTGTATTGTAAATATCTCTTAACCATTTATACAGGACATCGGGCCAACTTTGTTTTCTATACTAAGGGTTCATAGCAGTGAGTAGCTTCAATCCTAATTTTAGCAACAGCTAGAAAGTAGATTCCACCTCTAGTATTTCATATTATAATCATTCATAACACCACACAATAAAGTCCGATATTGCAATCGTGTGAATGCCACTTTAGGACCTGTGATTTGAGCAGCAATCCAGATGACGATTTTCTTTTGCAGTTCGTAAGAGTTTTCTGACACAAAATGGTCTTATTACTTACTGAAAATAAACATTATTAATGTGTACTGCACGTGTTAGTAAGTTATCGTTATTTTAAATCATGTTTTATGTCATGGTTTGCCATTAAAACTGAACGGTCACCTGAAATATCGTGTGAAAGGGGCGTGTTCATATTCTGACAGTGGAATGAGTACAGACCGTGGTGGTCGGGGAGGTGCTTATAAATATTCATCGACTAAGTTCCTTGTATATCCTTTAATTAGAAACATGACTATTGCTGGTCATGTCTCCTATTGAATGGAGAACATCCTGGTCCTCTGCCTATTGTCTATCTGAGTCTTTTAATTCAGTAACCTTACATTCTATCAACGCGCCACTGATACAGATGACTCAGAATTGAGTTACCGTTGAGAACATCACGACCCAAGTGCCGCTGCGTCACACACGTATCTGCTGATAAATTAGATGTTGGACCAATCGCATTATGTGCGGAGTTAAACGCTGAACAAAATAAGTCCAAACATGATGTGGTTACGATAACCCGTTCAATAGATAAATAGCTTGTAATACAAAACTATAAGCACTAAAGAAATTTAATTTCAAAAATAGTTTTATATACCTACTATAACTTTAAACGTACCTTCTAATTTGGGTATCACAGTGCTTATAATAGTGTTAGTCATGATCTGTAACATATATTTATGATCATCAGTGTGTATCAGTGTTACCTTTTGGTTCCTAAGGCTAAAAACGTTATAATTACCCGTTTGTAAACTCATGTAAACAGAACAAAACATTTCTAGTTATCTGTATGATCACATTTATTTAGTTCTATTCTTTTTTAATGTCGCTTGTTTCACAATAGTGCCCATCATCGATGTTCGTAACGCAGGTGACTGGTCTTCCTCATAACATGTCATACTTCGATCGCCAGTTCGTTCTCAGCACCAGGGACTCATAGAATAGTAGAGCATACATCTCAATTTTTGTGATATCTATAACATAACAACTACAGTTTCCATCTCAAAATATAATTAACCATATTACTGTGAGATTAAAGTCTATTATTATATGTCAATAAATGGAGATTTGACGGCTATGATTCGCGCATCATTCAATATTTACTACAAATAAATTGAATAATCAGACTTGTTTAGTAAATATCTATTAGTTTTTGACTCAAAATAATAATACTATTTATCTAAAACAAAAGGTAATGAAATGTGCTTTTCATGTATGAGTTGGATATACTTCTCACTTTTCATGTTTTTAGTCATGAATTTGTTATTTTTCGAAGCAATAATAATGTTGTGTATCCATGGGGATGTTTGGAACCCCTTTAATTGTTAAAAATAAGCTACTATGGCAGCCTCTTTGTCTCATAAGCTTTATGTTGAAAAACGAGCTTGATAGACTTTTAAAAGCTTCGTGAGTAAATTACTAGATGGCTCTGTAGTAAAAACCACGTCTTTGGTATGGTAAAACAGTCCGCAAGCAGCAGCCAATAATAAAAAAAATATAAACATTATGTGAATTGCACCGAGGGATGTTAAACTCTACATTATATAACTCTACATAATTATTTATTTATCATCTTACTGTATTAGTGTCATGTATTGTAATAATATTCGAAGTTCATTGTTTCAAAATATTATAAGTGTTATCAATATAATGTTAAACAATTTGTCTTTACATTTAAATAAAGTTGACATGAAAAAACTTCGGTATACAGTTTTAAATGGAATTCTTTTAATATTTGGAAGAAATTGTCATATTTGAAATAAATTTAAGTGGAAAAATAATCGCAAAAAAAGTTAGGATTTCAGTTTGGCCATCTTTTCGCTATAGGGCCGATACAAAATTGCTGCAGGAAGGTGTTGATTATTATGGTTTAATGTACTACGCTGTTCATTCCAAGTGAGACTTCTACTAACTAATCTAGTTTAATAAGGGGCGTAAAACATTGAAAAATAATAAAAAAAATGGCGTAAAAACTTGCGAAAACCAGTATTTTACTTAAAGTTGACACTTATTGTTAAGCTGAGCACTGTTTTAATAACTACAGATTCAAAATAGTACTTTAATTAGGATACATTTTGATTCTTTAATAATTCATCTTTATACTCGTATGTTTAAATTTGATGCAATTACAATAGTATACTAAAAAATACATTTTGAATCAGAAATGGCATGAGGTGCTCGAAACGGTTTTACACCAATCGCACACGCGGACGTACAAGATGTCCCACTTGGACGGTTGAGTATATATTATACTTCTAAAGCAAAATAACTAACAGTCAAAATATTTAAATATTCAATTGAGTACTATTATAAGCATTATTTTATTTATTATGGCACGACAATTTGACTTGACCTCGCCTGATGGTAAGCTGAAGGCAAAGTTTCAGGAAAGAGGGTCACTGTTACAAACACGTACAGGGTCACAATTAATGTTATAGACTTAAGCCGTAGGTAATAAGATACAAAATGCCTGGCGGCAGCGGTAGCTCCTAACTTTGCCTCCCGCATTGTGAACAAACATAAACATAATAAACTCCTCAGATGTATGCATCCCTGGTACTAGAAGCGGCAGTTTTCGTAACTGGCTTTCGTAAGTGGACTAAAAATAGATTTTCGAGTGTAGCGCCATCTATCGAATACTACGGAATGCTTTGCGTTAAGTTAACATCTCAAAGACATTAGAAATAATCTAACTCCGAGTTAACTCTAATGTCTTAAGAATAATGTTCTTATAAATGCTTAAGTCGACAGTCATCTCAAACTCCCGTAGACTGACTGCTACGTAGTGCCTCTACGGAGAATCGTAGCACGTAGCTCGATGCACCGTAGCGTGAACCGTAGAATGTTTTTCTAGGCAGGTCTAACAGCAGCGCGGCGAGTATTTGGCTTAAGCCCGGAAGATCTATAGTGCATATAATTACAGTCATATTATTAAACCAAATATCAATTAATTACTGAAAAACCAGTATTAATGATTATAGATATCATATCGATTCAAATCTCTCTAATATTTTCAGTCTGTCACAGACATGACAGCTGACTACATTGACACTAGACAGTTGCCGACTGTTTTTGTTTGCTCACTCGTTTCGTGTTTTCCAAAGCGTTTTGATTGTTTTCCCGATTATTTGTATTTTTTTACGACCACTGCTTTGTATATTACGGATTCTGACCCTGCCTACCTTGTACTACCCTTGTTTTCACCTAAGACACCGAAGATCACTCACACGTTTGACTTGGAATTGTTATTTTGAAGTTTACCGCCGGCTTGTGGATTGAATATTATTGAAACTATGGATCGCTTTGTGTATTGTGGGATATCCACTGGTCATTGCAATACACTTAGCCGACGACCCTTACACGATGAAACAATCAAATCAAATCAAAAATCATTTATTCTGCATAGACCAGTAAACGGCACTTACAAAACGTCAATATCAACAATATTTTACCAAATGCAAATGGACCTCACCGGTTCGAAACGCGGTCCCAACCTGAGAAGACTCTGGCAAGAAACTCAGCGGGCTTTATAATTCAATAATTCTGTCAGTGATTCGGCTCAGTCTGTGAGTTAATATACCTAACCTCATCTAACTAGCTACCATCCTGGCAGGTTTAAAATACATATAATTAGAAGACCTATGGAGATTATTTACAGTTATGGCCAAGAATTAGTTATTTATCAAACAATTTTTTTTATACTTATACAAAACAGTTAATTATGTATTGTATATGTAGCTGAAGATTATTAAAACTTATTTTATTTATATTTTAGTCGACGGCTCTCGTAGAGAAAGGCAGGCTATAATAATGCATTACTGGTACTGCAATTGTATTGTAGGGAAACGAACTGTAGGCTGTTGCGCTCATTTAATGTGCATTATATGGTACCTTAGCTGGGCTAGGTACCAAGATCATTAGTACCACCTGCACAATTTCTAGACGACATTGTATAATAATAAAAGGCGAATAAAACAATAAATTAATTGATTCTTTTACTTTATTTTAGACATCCTTTTCCTATCTCCTTACCTGTTAGCTACCTATCGCTTAAAGTTGTTGACGTTCATTTATATGACTTTTCAAACATAACTAGATTATGTTTGAAAAGTCATAAAATAACTATTAGTGCAAAAGAACACATTTTAGACTTCGAGAATAGGTTGGCAGTTAAAGATTGTAACAAAATATCACTTTTACGTAATCTCTTATATCATTGTTCTCAGATTGACAAAAGCCACAGAATTTTCGGTGAAAGGTTGATAATATATAAGCTATCAATTGACATCAATTTCATCTTCTTACAACTCGGGCCAATATTGTATGAAATCACTCACGGTGTCTCACTCGGACGGTGTGAGTAGATATTATACTTCTAAAACAAAATAACTACCAATCATGTTATTTAAATATTCAATTGAGTATTATATAAGCATTACTTTTATTTATTATGGTATGTCAATTTGACTTGACCTCGCCTGATGGTAAGCTGAAGGCAAAGTCTCAGGAAAGAGGGACACTATTACAAACACGTACAGTATTACAAGTATTGTTATAGACTTAAGACGTAGGTAATAAGGTACAAAATGCCTGACGGCAGCGGTAGCTCCTGACTCCACCCCTCGCATTGTGAATGTTTATAAACTCCTCCTCAGGTGTATGCATCCCTGGTACTGAAATCGGGAAATTTCGTAGCTGGCTTTCGTTAGTGGACTAAAAATAGATTTACGAGTACAGTGCCATCTATCGAATACTACGGAATGCTTTGCGTAAAATTAACATTTGAAAGACTATAGAAATAATTTAACTCTGTGCTTACTCTAATTTCATAAGAACAACATACAATGTTCTTGTAAATGCAATGAATGCTTAAGTCGACAGTCGTCGTAAACGCCCGTAGACTGACTGCTATGTATCGCCTCTACGGAAAATCGTAGCCCGTAGCCCGTAGCGTGAACCGTAGCACGTATTTCTAGGCAGGTATAAAGGCAGCGCGATTTGGCGTGAGCCCTTTTCTTATTTTTTTCGCGCGAGTCAATTCCCATTCTGTGCTAATATGTGTTTGTATTGTAAATATCTATTAGGCTTCAATCTCGACCCCCCTACCCCCAATAACCGTCATCGAAGTTAGACAGGAAAGAGTGGTCCGAGAGGTATGAGTTTCGAATGCGACTGAGACTAAAGCAAGGATCTAGGTGCGAATTTTCATTTAAATGTGTTCAAAATACGTGAATAATTGAATCACTTTTAAAACTTGGACTAAAATATTTCATATTTTTCATACAAAAAATATTTAGATTGTTACAAGGTTATATTGTGAAAAAAAATGGAATTTGCGCGGAGTCGAGCCACCGGAGTTCAAAGTTTTATACAGTACATGGAGCATAACCTCGTTTTTCTATACTAGGGGTTCATAGCTGTGAGTAGCCTGAATCCTAATTTTAGCAACAGTTAGAAAGTAGATTCCATCTCTAGTATTTCATATTATAATCAACCATAACACCACACAATAAAGTCCGATATTGTAATCGTGGGAATACCACTTTAGGACCGGTGATTTGAGCAGCAATCCAGATGACGATTTTCTTTTGCAGTTTGTAAGAGTTTCCTGACACAAGATGGTCTTATTACTTACTGAAAATGAAACGTTATGAAGTGTATTGCACGTGTTAATAAGTTATCGTTATATTGCGTCATGTGAAAGGGCGTGTACATATTTTGACAGTGGTGGTCGGGTAGGGGGGCTTATGAATATTCATCAAGAGCCTATAAATATAGTAACCTTCTATCAACGCGCCACTGATACAGATGACTCGGAATTGAGTTACCGTTGAGGACACCACGACCCAAGTGCCGCTGCGTCACACACGTATCTGCTGATAAATTAGATGTTTGACCAATCGCATTATGTGCGGAGTTAAACGCTGAACAAAATAAGTCCAAACACGATATGGTTACGATAACCCGTTTAATAGATAAATGGCTTGTAATATAACAAAACTAAAAGCACTAAAGAAATTTTATTTGAAAATTAATACCTTGATACATTTTGGGTAACACAGTGCTAATAATATTGTCAGTCATGGTCTGTTACATTTGGTTTCCTATATTTATGGGCATCAGTGTGTATCAATGTCACATTTTGTTACCGAAGGCTAAATACCTACGTCATATTTTGTTTTTTAATCTTAACACATTTTGAATCAGAAATGGCATGGGGTGCTCGAAGCGGTGTTACACCGACCACACGCGCGGACGTACAAGGTGTCTCACTCGGACGGTTTAGTACATATATACTTCTAAAATAAAATAACTAACAGTCAACCTATTTAAATATTCAATCGACTACTATTATAAGCATTACTTTTGTTTATGACGGTATGTCAATTTAACTAGACCTCGCCTGATGGTAAGCTGAAGGCAAAGTCTCAGGAAAGAGGCTCACTATTACAAACATGTATAGTATTACAAGTATTGTTATAGACTTAAGACGTAGGTAATAAGGTACAAAATGCCTGACGGCAGCGGTAGCTCCTAACTTAGCCTCCCGCATTGTGAATAAACATAAACATAATAAACTCCTCAGACGTATGCATCCCTGGTACTGGAAGAGGCGATTTTCGTAGCTGGCTTTCGTAAGTGTACTAAAAATAGATTTTCGAGTGTAGCGCCATCTATCGAGGACTACGTAATGCTTTGCGTAAAATTAACATCTCAAAGACTGTACAAATAATTCAACTCTGTGTTAACTCTAATGTCATAAGAACAACATACATCTTGAAACCGCATTGAATCCTTAGGTCTACAGACGTAAACTCACGTAGACTGACTGCTATATTAAAATGCCTCTATGGAGAATTTTAGCCCGAAGCTACGAAGCACCGTAGCTCGAGCAGAGAGGGACTTGGCGTGAGCCCTTTTTTTGCGACAATTCGCCACGAACCGACCAAAACGCACGCCATCCCTGGGTCCTTAGTTGCCGGAGGTGAGATAGTAGTCAACATATCCCTCGCACCCTGGCAGACCCGGAGCTGTCTCTTTCAAGATGACCCCCGTCGGATGTAGGTACCACGGTGTCCCCGTCCAGTCCCCGGGTATGGGGAGGCGCACTTAGCGCCGCCGCCGCGGCCTGCTTCTGCTAGGGTGACAGACGGCTCCACCCGTCACCCTCAGGCCCGCGCTCATGGAGGACAGAGGCGACCTCCGACGTCCGAGTCCCCTCCGCTCGTCGCGCTGTGTGAGTTCGTAGTCTTCTCCGAACTCGTTCCGCCGTCTCCTTCTCGAGCATTACTTGCTCGCAGAAGGAGGCGCCGGCAGCCCAAGCGTTCGCGCACCGTACCATCGCCGTAAGCAATGCAGTGAGCGAGTGAACCTGCACTCCTAGGGCCGCCACTAGGACCCGCCTCGGCGTCTCCACGCCGGGCACCCGGTCAGCGTGTGCAGCCCCGAGTCCTCGCTCGCATCACAGTGATGGCACTCGGACGTTGGTTCCTTCTGGATCCGAAGCAGGTATTCCCCAAAGCACCCGTGCCCGGTGATCACCTGCGTCAGCCGGTATGAGAGGCTACCGTGTGCCCTCTCTAGCCAGTCCTCCATGATGGGTCTTACCGCCGCTACTACAGCGTGCCCTGCGCGTGGTTGCTTTAGTCATCGATTCCACTCAGCTATCATGTCCCTGTGGAGCTGGGACTTCACAGCCCGGAGCTCACCAGGCTCGGGTTCATGTCCAGGCGTGAGCCCTGACGATCTTATTCGATAGGCCTCACACATACTCTACAACTTTAATAAAAACGAATGTTGCTAAGCGCAAAACTTGAGAACGACCCGACCGGTTCGGCTTATTCTCTTTCGTATGTTCCCGAATTTCTACTGTGTCTTATGTGAGGAATAAATGAAAACGGACACCGGAACAAAACTACATGCAGGGGAAGTCGCGGGCATTAGCTTGCTGTAAATTAACAAACATTTCTGTTTCTTTCTTTCTCTTCACTTGCACAAGTGATCGCCTGGAGACACGGGAGTCACATAATTATAAGAAAGGCTGTTTGCCTTAGTTTGGTTCTCGCTGTCCATTTGCTGCTCTTTAGCATCTATTTCTTGGTCTTTGGTATCCATCCTACATCAGCGATATTCTTTTACTACCTGTCAAGTCAACGATTCAAGTCGAATACTTATTAGATGGTAATAACCGAAGCTGGAACGAACGAGCGAACGCTGGAAAATATTAGAAGCAAAATACGAGAAAACCGACACATCCGTCAAAACATTGCAGAAAGTGTCTCGCAAGTTGTTTCCCAGAAAACGCAAACAGGAAGAGTCCAAGCTGTCCTCTGAGACTCTTGAACTTATGAGGAAGAGGCGTGAACTACCAACCACTCGGTCATTTTCGCCAGATGGAAGATAAGTAAATCAACAAATTAAAAAGTTGAAACGACGCAAGCTCCGATCGCTTCGTTGTTAATGAAATATTTTGCACCGTATGCGGGTGACATCTAAGCACTGCACGTGATGTCCTGTGTCCTACACAAGGAGAGGGTGGGAATAATTGGAAGAGCTTATAAGAAAATTCACCATGGCAGAGACGGCAAAATACTGCCAGGGACGCAACATCTCTACGCATCTGCAGAGGTTCGAGGATATTTGTGACCGCAGGACTCCCAATAATGCGGATCGCGCGTCACTGCAACCTTTTGAGAGCATCTAATAAGTACTTTGCGGAGCCATCCCAGAGATGCGAGCAGTATTCCACGCAGGAGCGATTTTGTGTCTTGTAATGAAGACACCGCTGCTCCGGCGTGAAAAAACGTCTCACTCTGTACAGGACTCCGAGTTTGCGCGAAGCTGTTTTGATGATGCTCTCGATATAGTTCTTGTTGTTCAGTTCACAGCGAACATCCATACCGAGTATCGCCATCCATGCCATCCTGGCAGTGACGTGCGAGAGTGGGAGGGGGAAGGAAAGAAGATGTCTTTGCTGTAAACGCAATAAAAGCAGTGATTCTACAGAGAAAGAGATTCCTCAAATGTAACCCTGGTGATTCAATTTGGTGGTACTAGTGGGAACAAAGGAACATGCCTGCGTATTCTTGTCATTGAACTCGATCAGGTTCTCAGATTCTCATTTGGAAATGTGATTTAGGATCTAGTCAAGCCCAGTGACAAGAAGCTGCCTTTTTTCCGCTATATCAGACTACATGGCCGCAGGATGTCCGTGGTAACTCCCGTGTACAGTGCTATGGTCTGCATAGCACTGGATGCTGCCAGTGAACAGCATGTCATTGATATGCAGAAGAAAGAGAATGGGTGATAAGACAGACCCCTGCGGCACGCCAGCATTTACCTTCAGGAAAACCGATGCTCGTCATCGCAAAAAAAGCGAATACGGCAACCCTGCAGGAAGCTAGCAACCCAATTGAACAGTCTAGGAAGCTGGCCGAAGACTAAGAGTTTGGAAAGAAGCAATTTGTGCCAGACTCTATCGAAAGCTTTGGCGCTGTCCAGGCTAGTAGCCAGTGAATCACCATGCTTGTCCATAGCCTCACCCCAAAGATGGGTTACATCCGCCAGAAGATTACATGTTCACCGTTCGGCTTGAAACCATATAGCCGGTCATTATTTTGGGAGTGATCCTCTATGTGACGCACGAGCTGTGTGTTGATGAGGTGCTCGAAAACCACCTCTGGTATACCATCCAGACCACTGGCTTTCCGGTCATCGAGTGACTGCAGTACTGCACGGACATCGCATTGGCTGATACGGATATCAGACATTGTGTGACCAATGTTGTAGCCACAGCTGCCAGTGGGATGCCAGTAGTACTTGACCAACCCGTGCTAAGCGCTGAGCATCCGCTCTTCCAAAAAATTTTGTTCTAACAACTACCAGTCAACCTATTTACATATTCAATCGAGAAGTATTTTATAAATTCATTTATTGTACTTCAATTTGACTTGACCTCGCCTGATGGTAAGCTGAAGTCAAAGTCTTAGGAAAGAGGCTCACTATTACAAACACGTACAGTACCTATTACAATGAATGTTACAAACTTAAGCGGTAGGTAATAAGGTACAAAATGCCTGGCGACAACGGTAGCTCCTGACTCCACCCCTCGCAATGTGAATGTTCATAAACTCCTCAGGTGTGTGCCTCCCTGGTACTGGAAGCGGCGAATTTCGTAGCAAGTAGACTAAAAATAGATTTCCAAGTATAACGCCATCTATCGAGTACTACGGTATGCTTTGCATAAAATGAACATCTCAAATACTATAGAAATAATTTAACTGTGTTGAATTATGCATTGAATCCTTAAAACTACAGTCGTAGTGACTGACTACTATGTAGCTACTCATTATTAGTGGGAAGTGGTATAGAAACACTCAAATCAAATCAAATAGATATATTCACTCTACTCTCTGATACTCTATAGATGTAGGCGTTACCTGGCGGAAATCCATTAACGAATGAAATTGTGTTTAGTCGTTCAAAATTAGATATGTATTTTTTTAATTAAGTATCTTCAAGTTTTCTATTACTCCCAGTTTAGTATTGCAAAATGTAGTATCTTGCACGTGTGGCCATCATGTTTTGCGAAGTGTGACTTGTCTGGGTGGCATTACTAACCCTCTACTTCATATGAGCCCATAAATATGGTATGGCGGTTTTATTGTTGTTTTATTTTCAAACAAATACTAATTAAGTCATTCCACATTGTTAAATCCATGTAATGGTTAAGTAGCAATAACAAAAATCACTAAGCTGGTCTCTGGTTTGATGATAATTAGAAAAAACATTACCTTTGCGCGGGTAGTCAGTGAAACAAAAGACGACTGTCAGAGGGACATTTTTGAGCATCAAAAACAAAATCGAAACATAAGTATTTATAAAACGTAAAATTATATTTATAAAGTCAATACTTCCTTATTTACCTATAAACAATTATTTTCTCACTTTTTACGTATTTACTATGGTTTTCATCCACTTTTATCATCATCATTCCCTGAACCTTTTTTCCCAACTCAGTTGGGGTCGGCTTTCCAGTCTAACTGTGATGCGGCTGAACTTCGATATTTTGAAGAAGCGACTGCCATCTGACCTCCACAACCAATGGTCTAATGACCAATGGCGTTATCGAAGTTCCAAGTTAGGCTGGTTGGGCTTTTGAGGGCTCCAACTACCCGTAACGACTGCCATAGATGTTTGTATGGCAACCGGGACCGACGGCTTAACGTGCTCTCCGAGGCACGACTAGACCAGTGCAAACAGTCGTATTCATGCATACAACTTTTTGCACTGAGCGGGAATCGAACCCGTGCCCCGTGGTTTATCGCATATTTATCGCAGGTTTATAAGTGCCTCCACTTATAAACCTGCGATAAATACACACATAACTTCGAAAATCATCGAAAAGTCATTGGTGTGTGCCATGGTAAACCTGGGATTGAACTCGAGACCTCGTCTCAGCAGTTCATTACCCATACCACTAGGCTACCGCGGCTACTTGTAAGTGCTGTTTAATGGTCTTAACAGGATAAATGATTTTTCAATTTTGAACAAGTCGTGGCGATACTTTTAGGCAAAGCACTAGGCTTGTGTCCTTTCTGATTTTGGTCTATTTATTTTTGGAGCAAAGTAAGAATTAGAAAAGAGATGGCAGATGGCGAGCTAAAAAAGACATACTGCGCATGTGTCACGTTGCGAAATAAGAAGTGACGTTTCTCGCCTCGACAACTAGGAGATCATAAAGCCTTGGGAGCAAAATAAAAACTCGCGCATGGCATTTGAAATACATTCGTGAAAAATATAAATCACTATTGTAGAGTCATTTCCCGCTTCAAAAAGGTAGCTGAAACCGTCTATGAAGTTGTATATAGTGTCAAAATTTGAGTTCTAACGATGTAGGGATTCATTCACTTTTATGTCAATACCATATATGGGCTCATATGCAGTACGACGAAAATACGTTTGAACATAAATGGAATCGTATGCAGTCAAACAAAAAATTGCAAAGTAGAAAAGGAACATTACATACTCGTAATATCTAATACAAACAGGAGTAATATAATATTTTTTATTATTAGTCGTGGAATGTAACGAGACAGTTTCTTTTATCATTGTAGCTTAGAGAAACTTTGCATTTTGAACATTTAGTGTATGTCTTCATAGAACATACTATGCAATGTTGACGTTTTTTCTGCCACATAGGCCAATGTCCAATATTTTCCGAAATGTCGCTTGAAAGCGCTCCTGAAGATGCCTCGTGTAGAGGCGAAACACGTGTCGAGGTTTGTCCTTCAAACTTGAGGAATATTGCACAATAAATTACAACATCTCTCCTCTGGTAAGAAGTCTTTTACTTGCTTTGAAGAGGTCAGTTTGACATTCCAATATATATTGTTATCGTTGGAGTGTTGAACCGTGGGTGAGTGGTGGGCCCCCCTCCCTCCCCCAATATATATATTTTCTTTAAATATTATATTACTCCTGTTTGTCTGAGGTATTACGAGTATGTAATGTTCCTTTTCTACTTTGTTAATTTTTTGTTTGACTGCATACTATACCATATATGACCGAGCGAGTTTTCGTCTCAGTGCATACGAGCCCATATTATGGTATCGTAGTTTTTTTTGGGCATTAAACTACTTATTTATTTTTTTCGATTTATTTGTCCTAATATTACTTAAATAAAGCAATATCTACGAAGAAAAAAAAATTTTTCATCTCCTTAATAATTCATGCAGTAGAGGGCTAAATGCTGCCAAGTGTTCGTTACACTAAGACAAGTCAACGTATCTGTGGCGGCTGTGAACATGACCGTTACACAAGGAGCGCGGGTTCGTACCCCATTCTGTGCTAATATTTGTTTGTATTATAAATATATCTCATAACCTTCATTCCCGCCCCGCCCCCCAATTACCACCTTGTCATCGAAGTTAAACAGGGAAAAGCTAACCGAAAAGTATGAGTTCCGAATGCGACTGGGACTAAAACCCATGGGACCATCCTTGGCCCATCTAGGTGCCAACTTTCATTCAAATCTGTTCAATAGATACAGGATCGCATGACTTATTAAGCTTATGATATGTTAATAATTGATTCATTTTTAAAACTTGACTAAATATTTGATATTTTTCATACAAAAAATATTTTGATTGTTGCAAGATTATATTGTAAAATAATTGGACTTTGCACGGAGTCGGGCCACCGGAGTTCAACGTTTTACACAGGACATCGGGCCAACTTCGTTTTTGTATACTAGGGGTTCATAGCAGTGAGTAGCCTCAATTCTAATTTTAGCAACAGTTAGAAAGTAGGTTCCACATCTAGTATTTCATATTATAATCAATCATAACACCACACAATAAAGTTCAATATTGTAATGGCGTGAATGCTACTTTAGGACCTGTGATTTGAGCAGCAATCCAGATGACAATTTTCTTTTGCAGTTTGTAAGAGTTTCCTGACTTAAAATGGTCTTATTACTTACTGAAAATAAACGTTATTAATGTGTACTGCACGTTTTAGTAAGTTATCGTTATTTTAAGTGATGTTTTATGTCATGGTTTGCCGTTAAAACTGAACGATCGTCTGAAATATCGTGTGAAAGGGGCGTGTTCATATTCTGACAGTGGAATGAGTCGGGGAGGGGCTTATGAATATTCATCAAGAGCCTATAAACACAGTAACCTTACATTCTATCAACGCGCCACTGATACAGATGACTCAGAATTGAGTTACCGTTGAGAACACCACGACCCAAGTGCCGCTGCGTCACACACGTATCTGCCGATAAATTAGATGTTTGACCAATCGCATTATGTGCGGAGTTAAACGCTGAACAAAATGAGTCCAAACATGATGTGGTTACGATAACCCGTTCAATAGATAAATAGCTTATAAAATGACGAAACTAAAAGCACTTAATTAAATATTATTAAATTAATATTAGTCCATTTGCTGCTCTTTAGCATATTTATTTCTTGGTCTTAGGTATCCATCCTACATCAGCTGTAGCTACTCAGGTCATGGGGCTTCGGAAATTATTATACCACACTTAGTCGAATACTAAACTTATTAGATAATAATAACCAAAGTTTGTATTGTACATGATCATGATTTGCCTAGTATTTTTATCTTTTTATTAATGTACATGCAATATGTAATAATATATGTATATGTATTACTGTTATATACGTATATTATACATTGAACTGTGTGGGGCCTACGAGAAAATCGTTCAAAATGTAAAATTCTTGTTCTTGGAAATGAATTAATTTTATTATTTGCTTATTTATTTATAAAGTATTTTGTATAAATAAAAAAAGAATAAATATGTTGTAGGAGGAGTTCGCATACAAATTACAGCAATAGTGGTGCCACAATCGTGTCGATGGGAACGAAGACGGAAGACCTTTTAGAACGTGAATCTACTAGCTGGTAGTGTAGGAGGAATAGAATTTCCCCACGACACTACCGATAGATAGTGTGACTTGGTAGTGTGGTGGGTAAAAAGCGTCTTTTTCGGCTTTCACGAGATTATCATCATGGGGAATGGGGAATTCTTATTATTTTATTTATCGCACGTTAATTTGACTTGACCTCGCCTGATGGTAAGCTGTAGGCAAAGTCTCAGGAAAGAGGTTCACCATTACAAACACGTACAGTATTACAATTAACGTTAGAATTAAGTCGTAGGTAATAAGGTATAAAATGCCTGGCAGCAGCGGTTGCTCCTAACTCCGCCCCTCACATTGTGAATTGTCTATAAACTCTTCAGATGTATGCGTTCCTGATACTGGGAGCGGCAATTTTCGTATTTCGTAGCACGTGATCTAAAAATAGGTTTCCGAATGTAGTGCCATCTATCGAGTACTACGGAATGCTTTGCGTAAAATAAATATCTATAGAATTAATTTAACTCTGTGTTAACTCTCATATTATAACAATAATATACAATAATCTTAAAATACATTGAATCCTTAAGTCGACAGTCGTCGTAAACTCCCGTAGACTGACTGCTATATGGCTCTATTCTCTCTACGGAGAATCGTAGCCCGTAGCTTGATGCACCGTAGCGTGAACCGTAGAACGTATTTCTAGGCAGGTATAACCGCAGCGCGGTGAGGATTTGGCGTGAGACCTGATGACTTTATTTGGTAGGCGTCACACACACGCTACATCTTTAAAAAAACGAATGTTGCTAAGCGCAAAACTTGAGAACGACTCGACCGCTTCGGCTAATTCTCTTTCGTATGTTCTCGAATTTCTACAGTATATTCTTACGAGAAAAAAAAAATATATAAAAACAGGTACGGGAACATAAGTTCATGCAGGCGAAGTCGCGGGCATTAGTTTGCTTTGGTCTTACTCGCACTATTGATCACCTGGAGCCAACGGTAGTTACTTATTATAAGAAAGGCTGTTTGGTTTTTTGTATTAGTATTTAAAGAAATATTTATCTTGCACTTTAATCGTCGGTGGGTCAATACATCATACTCTATAACATAGAATAATCTTAGCATGTTATATTTCTAAAACAAAACAACTACCAGTCAACCTATTTACATATTCAATCGAGAAGATTTTTTAATTCATTTATTGCATGTCAATTTCACTTGACCTCGCCTGATGGTAAGCTGAAGGCAATAAAGTCTCAGGAAAGAGGTTCACCATTACAAACACGTACAGTATTACAATTAACGTTAGACTTAAGTCGTAAGTAATAAGGTACAAAATGGCTGGCGGCAGCGGTAGCTCCTAACTCCACCCCTTGCATTGTGGATTTTCATAAACTCTTCAAGTGTATGCATTCCTGGTACTGGGAGTGGCAATTTTCGTATTTCGTAGCAAGTGATCTAAAAATAAGTTTCCGAATGTAGTGCCATCTATTGAGTACTACGGAATGCTTTGCGTATTAAAAATATGTAGAGAATTAATTTAACTCTGTGTTAGCTCTAATATCATAAGAATAACATACAATAATTTAAAAAATGAGGACACAATTCCTCAAAACACCCGTCGTAAACTCCCGTAGACTGACTGCTATGTAGCGCGTCTACGGAGACTCGTAGCACGGAGCTCGATGCACCGTAGCTTGAACCGTAGAACGTATTTTTAGGCAGGTATGACGGTAGCGGTAGCGCAGGGAGGATTTGGCGTGAGCCCTGACGATCTTATTCAATAGGCCTCACTAAGTTTCAGATGCGACTGGGACTAATGCAAGGATGGCCCATCTAGGTGCGAACTTTCATGCAAATCTGTTCAATAGATACATAATTATGACTAATAAAGCTCATGAATTATGACGAAGTGAATGGTGCAACTTCAAGAAAGTTTCATTGGTTTGGTACAAATATTTTTGCCATAATGGTAATATAACTAAATGTATTAAATTTACACTACCTTATGTTACTCAGGTGGAAACCAATGTGCAAATTAATTGACAAGTATTGAACCTTGTGGAATCGACAGTGTTCCTAGGCTAAAGCATTGATACTAAACTGCAGTCGGGAACACATATTGAAAAATGAGCAAGTATATTAGGTTTGGGTTCGTATGCTGTAAAAAGAATAAAAGAATAAGGACGTTAACAGACGTGGATACAGATAAAATGGGTTACTTCAGCCATTTTCACAGCATTATAAGCTACGGAATTCTCCTTTGGGGTAATTCCGCGGATCCAAATGCAATATTTATTCTTCAATTCTGTGCGAGCAATTTATAAATTGGGCCTAAGAGTCTCACTCCGAGATAAGTTTAAGGAAATAGACATTCGTACCGTAATCTCATAATACATAGCAGAAAACCGTTTCGTAGCGATTCGTCCAAGTCGTATTATGTCCAACATCGAAAAACCATTTTAAATTGTCCAAATCGCATTCTGTCCTTAGAAAAAATATTACATTCTTTCTTCGCAACTGCATTAAAAAATAGCTGTTCAACTGTATTCGACATTATTGTCGGAACTCGTATTAATAACAGAAATTATTGATGCAAGGTTATGTTGTGAATAAAATAATTGGACTTTGCACGGAGTCGGGCCATCGGAGTTCAACCTCTTATACAGGACATGGAGCATACCTCGTTTTTCTATACTAGGAGCTCATAGCATTGAGAAGCCTCAATCCTAATTTTAGCAACAGTTACAAAGTAGAATCCACCTCTAGTATTTTATATTATAATCGTCCATAACACTACACAATAAATTCCGATATTGTAATCGTGTGAATACTACTTTAGGACCTGTGATTTGAGCAGCAATCCAGATGTTGATTTTCTTTTGCAGTTTGTAAGAGTTTCCTGACACAAGATGGTCTTATTACTTACTTTTTTTTTTTTTTTTTTTTTTTTTTTTTTTTTTTTTTTTATCGTGCGCAAAATCCCCACGGATACCACCTCCACCAAAAGCGATGGAGGTGATTATGTCGGACTCGAACCGACCAAAACGCACGCCGTCCATGGGTCCTTGATTGCCGGAGGTGAGATTATACAAGACATATCTCTCGCACCCCGGCAGACCCGGGGACATCTCTGTTGAGATGACATGGACATGACATGGTCTTATTACTTACTGAAAATGAAACGTTATGAAGTGTACTGCACGTGTTAGTAAGTTATCGTTATTTTAAGTTATGTTTTATGTCATGGTTTGCTATTAAAACTGAACGGTCGCCTGAAATATCGTATGAAAGGGGCGTGTACATATTCTGTCAGTGGAATGAGTACGGGCAGTGGAGGCCGGAGATGGAGGGGGGGGGGGGGCTTATGAATATTCAAGTATGGGGTATATCGCGCAGTTCATCAACTGAATTCCTTGTATATCCTTTAACAGATAAATGACGATTTCTGGCCACGTTCCTATTGAATGAAAAACATTCTGCTCTTCTGCCTTGGAAGAATAAATTGTATTTGAGCCTTTAAACACAGTAACCTTACATTCTATCAACGCGCCACTGATACAGATGACTCTGAATTGAGTTACCGTTGAGAACAGCACGACCCAAGTGCCGCTGCGTCACACACGTATCTGCTGATAAATTAGATGTTTGACCAATCGCATTATGTGCGGCGTTAAACGCTGAACAAAATAAGTCCAAACACGATATGGTTACGATAACCCGTTTAATAGATAAATAGCTTGTAATATAACAAAACTAAAAGCATTAAATAAATATTATTTTAAAAATAAATTTATATATTCACTATATTTTAAACGTTTTAATTTGGGAAACACAGTGATAATGATATTGTCAGTCATGGTCTGTTACATTAATAGTTTCATATATTATTATAGTCATCGTGTGTATCAGTTTCACATTCGGTTACCTAGGGCTAAATCCAATTATTACCCGTTTGCAAACTCTTGTAAACATAACAAAACATTTCTAGTTATCTGTACGATATCATTTATTTAATTATGTTCTTTTTTAATGTCATTTGTTCTATAATAATGCCCAGCATCGATGTTCCTAACGCAGGGGACATGTCTTCCACATAACATGTCATACTTCGATCGCCTGTTCATTCTCAGCACCAGGGACTCATAGCTAAGGGGAGCATTCATCACATTTTTTCTGATATCTATAAAATTATAACTGCAGTTTCTATCTCAAAATATAATGAACCTTATTATTATGGCGTTAAGTCTATTATTGTATGTCAATAAATGGAGATTTGACGGCTATGATTCGCGCAATATCCGATATTAACTGTAGTCAAATGGGATATCTAGACGTGTTTTGTAAATTTCTAATAGTTTCTGTCACAATGTAGTATGACTACTTAGTGAAAATAAAAGGTAATGAAATGCTTTTCATGTATGAGTTAGATATACGTCTTACTTTTTATGTTTTTAGTCATGAATTTGATAATTTTCGAAGCAAAGTGGAAAATGCGCTGTACTGGGCATGCGCTTCGTTAACTCAAAGGGTGGGGGGACAGTATGAACTAGCTGTGAGGTGCCACCTCTTATCAACGTTCCTTGTGGCGTGGTGGCTAAGCTCTCCACTCGTATATTGGTTTGATTCTCGCTGTCCATTTGCTGCTCTTTAGCATCTATTTCTTAACCTTCGGTATCCATCCTACATCAGTTGTACCTATCCAGGTCATGGGGCGATATACTTTTTGTTTCTAAATCGGCAGGCTGGGGTCTAGAGCTACAAGTTTTCATTTTAAATCTCGTTTATTCAGTAAAAATAGGTTATTACCAAAAGAAACATGTTATATTTTTATCAAAGAAGAATTTTTTATATGATTTGATTATATACGCACTGTTGGCTACGCCGAAATGTCTACGACGTAGGTTATCTACTAATTATAGATTTTTTTTTTTTTTTTTTTTTTTTTTTTTTTTTTTTTTTTTTTTTTGGTTATGGTTATCACATAGTTTTAGTAAATTGTAATTAAAAAATGCTTTTGTCAATGCTTTTGTCAACAATCACGCTTTAATTATTATGATTATTCCATTTTGTTTTTAGATGGGTGAAGGTCAATCTTAATATGGCTCTCAAGCTAGATTAGCAAGAACAGTTATTTTTTCGGTTACGCGACAAAATTTTGACAACTGGCTGTGAGTGATTACAAGAACGTGTCATTTTGAGTAGCTAGTCATTTTGAAAATAAGTGGTCATTTTGGGAAAAGACAAATTGACTACAAAAATGAAAAGAGGCCATTTTGGGAAGTCGTCATTCTGAGCCTAAAGGCTGAGTAATACATACTTTTAAAGTCCTTTTTTATACTGTTGATTGATGGCACTTTGTGGAACTTTTTTCATTCATTATTGTTAACACACTTGTACTACTCCACTGTATTTCTGAATACAGTGTGTTATCAATAACGCACTATTATATTATTCTAACGCGTCCTAACAAAACACAGATCTCTGTGTGCCTCTGACCACCCCTCGTATCGAGTATTGAACCGTGTTGTTCCATGTTTGGTCACGCCTCTCAAAGGGGAGACTCACTGATGAACCAATACGTTGATTGCACGCACACAGTTTTGCAATGTCCAGGTGACTTGTGTGAATGAGGTTTCAATATGCAATCTCTTTTATAGTTATGATGTCCTGGTAAACGTGCGTGTGATAAAAGTTCTCAAAGTGCCATTGGTACTTTGATTGGTACTTTGAGTAGTTTCATCAACAATTTTGAGCTTATTCAAATTGAGTACAACGTATATTCGTGTTACCTAGCACATTTACGTGGGTTTAGTCTACTGACAACTCACGTTTCGACAACGATTAAAAATCCTTGTGAAGTGGGATAATTCTAGTTGTTTAATTGTGTTGAGATATTTAATATATAGTTAGATACTGGCGTTGACTAATTCCTTGTTAAGTAAGGAACTAATTGAATTATTTTTCTTTCTGTTGTTTTGATTGAAAGTATCATTATGTTATTCAATATTATATTTTCAATGATGTACCGATTACTCTGACATAAAGCTAAACCAACAGATTTAAAACTATAATAAGAGTACAATAGGTTCACAGAAACAACTTTTTTAGATCTTTAGAGCTTTTATTTTCTTTAAATACACATTGCGATATATATTTCGTAATAAAAAAAATAAAAAAAAATTATCACTGCTTTACACTTTCGAAATCCCTGCTAATGTCCTAGTTAGATAACTTTTTTGGGTACTTAAGTAATCATTCCTCCGAGATACACTATGGGCGAGATTTCTCATCTTTAACCATTAAATAATAATATTTATGACACTAGTTCATGACGAAGGTCAGCCTTTGTTTTTCTAAAAATCGTTAACTCATGTTAATATCGTTTTAAACTGAACACCATAGCGCTGAAAGTGGTTTTCGTTCCTTTTCTGAAATCAATACCTTCGCATATGAAGCTAAAACTGCAGCTACGCCTGCCTTACCTGACACAAGTACGACGTGCGAGGTAACGACCACTTGTCCTGTTCGCTCTCATACAAATCTCATAAGCGAATTTTCAGATTACAAAACAGCTCATAAAATAATCAAGGACTATTCCAAATTTAAATAAAAATACTTAAAAATAAGTTTTTATTATGATCCTCAAATTGACTATCTCATCTGTAAATTATATTCAGCCAGTAACGTTATTTTAGTGAAAAACCTGAATCGCGCTAGCGAAGTGTTTTCAATTTTAGAACGTCGATGTTCAATTGAAATGTTTTCATCGGGGGTCCGTAGCTACTGCGTAAACTGGTGCGGATAGGGAGCCAGCCTACATCCCTATCATTTGATATGTTAATGCGAAAGCAATGAAAAATTACAAATATTCCAGAAAAATCATAAAAAGAGCCTTGATTAAGGTCAACCACCCCGCAGTAGCTAATTTGACCTACCTTTTGCTATTCAAAAATAAGTGTACAAACAGTACAAGAACTTTTATATGACTTGAAAATTCGTATAGGTGCATTTTTTATGGGAAAATTTGCATTTTTTATATTGATACAAGGTATTTGATAAAATTGTTCACACTTCTTTGAAGGGAAAATTTTTTAGGTCATTTTTATGAGATAATTTTGTTTATCCAGTCAGAATTCAGATTGGCGTATCGGAATTATTCTTTACCCTACGTCTTTTATATCTTGAAAATATCACTTTTAAATAAAGTGTTTCTGTATTCTGTAAAGGACTCACGTAATTTATATTAAATCTTACATTTGGGTAAGAGTTTAACTGTAACTAGAAAAGGACGGCAAGGCGGCATATCAGAGTATATAATATCGATATTATACGACTTTCAAAGGACCCAAGATAGACCTATTTACCTATGAACATCTGTGATCTGGTTAAATTTTTGGCTAAACTGAAGGTTGTATCTAAGTGTTGTGAAGTGCTGCCCTCTTTTATTTTGATGGTGTACTATTTTGTTTCTCGGCTGTGAAAGTAGCTTTACTGCCTGTTTAGCGCAAGGTATCAGGTTCCAAAAGATGGCGTACCTGCCTACCGTCTATTTTGGGAGCGCGCTGTAAAGAACATCTCTGTTAGTTTTGATTGTTTATCGTACCTCAAAATGAACTACTGGAGTCCTTAAAGGAGTATACTTAATTTTCCTACATGTTATCTACATTTGCTATTATAATTACTATCTTACCGTTTATTTTCCTGTGCTTTCCTGTCCATCCTAATGTTGCCTGGAAGAGATATCCGTTAGAAGGTGACCACCGCGCCGTTTCAGAGACATTACCTGTAACAGTAGCCACCACGCTTTGAACTATACATCTGCTTACCATGAGACGAGGTGCAGTCATATTGACGACCTAATTATAAAATAATACTGGAAGGATTATTACATTTTATTACTTTTTTTATATTTCTTTGCGATCAAAAAGATGGCATTATAGACTAAATTTGCATTCCAGTTTATTTCGTCTCTAGAAGTACTAGGAGCGCATAAACATAAAGTAGGCAGTAGTGTTATATAACGAGCTGTGTTACTCTCATCTGTTACCTCCCTTAACCCAATTCGAAGGAAGAGTCGACAACAAAATATTAGTTAAATAAGCAACAGTCCTAAAATTGTGACATTTTACAAGTGCGAAATTTGTTAAATGTTCAATATAATTTTCATAAAGTACGAATTCAATTGAATTTAAAGTGCCGCGGTAGGAAACTCGGTCGCTGGACCCAAATCATGTATTTCATTTTTTTAATGCGATTCGACTCGAGTCTACCTGCATTACTAATGTGACTGATCAGTAATAAGCAATCAAACCTATACGTACACATCTCTTATTATTATTATGACGCGCCCAAACTAACAAATCAATAATAATTTGTGTATACGCTGCTACGGCTGCTGTGCTACGTAAAACATTTTCTTGCTACGTCTCTACGCAGCTCAGGAGAGGAGCTACGCATATCTGTAGCAAATATGCTGGCGACGTAGTTCCGTTGCTATTAACCATTTTCCTACCGACTTCAATTATTATTAGTAGCTAATGGGTTTTCTTAAACGTTTCCAGGTTTAAATGCACCGAATACAGCCTCCTGGCGTGCCAGCGTCAGAAGCTTGTGACTGTAGCGATGGCAGTAGCAGTAGACATCTAAGTATTAAGAAGTAATATCATGACGACAAAGTTGCGGTGGTCTTTTAAAAACTGGTTGGTATTTATTTTTTTGAAGTTACTATTACCTGAACTTTTACATTGTCAAAAACCTTTAGGTGCATGTTAACAATGATCCTCACACTTTATACTTTTCACTGTGTTTTCGTTATTTTTTTCAAGTTTAACTTGAAAGTGTGGATAGTTGAGTAAGGCATTTACACACTAAATATTAGTAGGTACAACCGGGAAACTAGAGAAGTATTAGATACATTTTATATTCAATCCATAGTAACAGTTATGGCATCACTTTCTAGTACTTAATCAGGTCAAGTAATATTGCGAAATTTTATTTGGCAAAAGAAAATGTCATTTAAGATTTTGTATTTTAATCAGAACCTACATTTTACTAAGTTTTAACCAAGTTTACTCATAATTTGCTTCCTTATACTCGATAAATGATGTATTACCGCTCCGTTACTCAAAGTTAGCAGTCGTGTTCCGTGACTGCTAGTATTAGGGACGCATAAAACTGAACCATTGGAAATCATCTGCAAAATAGATCATTCCATTTTTTACACAGCTCACTAACATTTCATACTATAAAATATGTGAAACGTTGAGTAAAATTGACTTACATCTGTCGGTAATGTTTATGATGAGCGTAAACCCGTTAGAGAATGTTCATTGAAAAAATATGACACCTTCCAATGTTGCAGCATTGATCAAAAATAATATAAATTAATGTTTAAAAATTATTTTTAAAATTTAAATTAACGATTCAAGCGATGTCGTGTCGGTGGACCTCTAACTGGTAAAGCACGCCCTTATGTATCTGATACGATCCAAAATTGCAGTTGTAATTGTATTAAAAATATATGTGATACTTTGACATACTTTTAGTATTCCCGACTCTTAAAAATCTAGAAAAAATAAAACATACATGTCATAGTCATGTTGGTCTATTTGACTAATCTTCACTAATAGTATAAAGAAGACTTTTATTTTTGTAATATGTAGACTAATTTCAATAATTCTTTCATTTATAGAATGTTACATTGTCTTAGACTAACGTAGGCTATAATTTATTTTCGGAAAATGAGAGTTAGAAAATTCAAATATTGTAAAAAATATAGAGAAATGAAAAACATTTAAGCGTTTAGCTGCGAAAGCTATCGATGATAGAAGAAAATGATGTAATACAGGCATATAGGTCTTTGAATGCCTACAAAAATGTCCGAGAGGCGATATGTTCAACTGTAATGTACCTTACTAACCATTAAAACAAATTTTGTGTATTCAAATTTAATTATTGCAACAGTAGGAACAAAAGTACGTCAAAGTTGAATCACGATATTAACCCTTATCCAAATATATTGTTTTATCAACAAGGGCATTTATCTAGAAGTAAAGACAACAGCAGCTAGTGAAATATATATTGAGAGATTTGTGAAAAATATGTCATCCACCATATTTTGGCGGCGGCTATCTTCGATTGAATTTTATCAAACGTAACTGATAGTCCACCCGACTAATTCATTTTTCAAATGAAAGAAAGCAGATCAAAATCGGTTCGAGAGCTACGATGTAACAAACGCACACACACCTGCACACACACCCGTACACACACCCGCACACACAGACAATAGTAAACGTCCCGTTACTACGTCAGTACCGCCACTGAGAGAGAATGTATATAAGGATCCAAATGCCTTAAATTTGCTGAATTAGTACTAGGAATACATAACTTAACAGGTAGTAGAATTGCGACTACTTAAATGATAGATGGGAAAAATAAATTAGCTCTCGGACGTAGAAGACGTATCTTATAGTTTTTCTAAGTGGTCCTTCTTTGGATTAAGGTAAGAGTAGAGAATCATGTGCTGCGCTTAATTAGAAGGAGGGTAGTCGGTACTGTTCCCATTTCATATTTTACAAGTCTTCGACAGATATAACAAATACATTAGTATGGTGTTGTCCAAAGGATTTCTACGAAATTCTGCACGGAGATAATTGAGGAGAGGCGGTGCGATTACCGATACTCAACAGCTAGTTCTACTTAAAATAATCTCCAATAACCACGAGAATTATAGCTTATTAAATGCAATTGAGTACCTAAGAACTCTTTATAATCTTAGTCTTCATTAAGAGAAACTTCAAAAAAGTGGTGCAGATATGTCTCGACATTCTCGGTCAAGTTTGATTATCTATCGATAATAAAATTACACAGATATGTCAATGTTTTAATTAACGAAAAAGAGAGATGAAATATACAATAAATAATTCCACACATTGTAACATTACCGGACTGTTAGGTCTATCTAACGTAGTAGTTCTACATAAGCACTAAATAATCGCTGGATGACCGGGAGATCATGAAACTTAAAGAGCACTACTACTAGTGTTTGCATTACTTACTTTAAAGGTAATAAATACACGAGCAAGATAAGCACGTGTGTGGATACACTGTCTAAGTAACATCATATTTGACTGACAAGGCTCATAGTTAGCTGAACAGGACAATCGTCTCATCTCATACAGTTCTAGCTTACAAACATTATTATAAAACACTTCAATTTCTACTGCGACTAAGAGATTTAACTCTCCAGCTCTAAGATACCCATTTAAAGAATGAAGAGTGTGGATACAGTGTGGTATAATAATCATCTGTTATACTTTAACGCCTAAAAATAACTAAATGAATTTTGATAAAACTTAGAATAGATATAGAAAAGAGTTTGAAAAACAACATCTTTTGTCTCTTTAGTCAACTACTACACGGGCAGTGCCTGGAATAACAGCTAGTGTGATGTAATTGCAGGTACTCCTGTGAGTTAAGTGAACCATTAATTTATGAAAAATTGCGATAGAGCCACGTGCTATTACGTAAACAAAATAGTAACATTTCAACAAACAGACAAACTTTAATATTCATGTAGTTTTTGGAGAGCTAGAAGGCTTCTTTATTGTTTAAAATGTCGGTTTGCTAGGTTATTGTAGTTTGCATATAGCCGCGACATCTGTTACAGGGAGGCTGTACTTGGGACAACCGCGTTCTCTCTACAACTTCCGCCATCCTCCGTACTCCACGCAGGTTGATCAAACTCATTGTACTTCATTGAGATGGAACATTTTTTTTTCTCGTTAGCGTATTACTACACAGGCAGTGCCTGGAACAATAGCTAGTGTGATATAATTGCAGGAACTCCTGTGAGTTAAGTGAACTTTTAATTTATGAACAATCACAGTAGAGCCACGTGCTATACGTAAACAAAATAGTAACATTTCGTGCAAGTTCTGTGCACTCATGATCTCCTGGTCATCTAACCGCGCTATTTTCACTTATTGATTCGCAAGCTCTGCAACCCGATGAGCGCTCTCCGACTGACTTAACCATATAAGACTACATTTTGTGGGCTTTGATT
Organism: Pelosia muscerda; assembly: GCA_963691645.1. Classification (NCBI taxonomy): domain Eukaryota; kingdom Metazoa; phylum Arthropoda; class Insecta; order Lepidoptera; family Erebidae; genus Pelosia; species Pelosia muscerda. Next base: position 660,284 of record OY829098.1, on the reverse strand, counting down.
TTTTTTTTTTTATACTACGTAGGTGGCAGACAAGCACACGGCCCACCTGATGGAAAGCGGCCACCGTGGCCTATGAACGTGTGCGACACTAAGGGTGTCACACACGCGCTGCCCACCTTGAAGGGAAAAGGGGAGAGCTGGGAAGGGGTGGGGAGGCTAGGAAGGGGAGGGGAAGGAGGGGTACTGTGAGCTTTGGCTACCCTACTTACCGGCGGGAACACAACACGATGGTTATTATGACCGCGGTCTTCTGTAGGGCGGAGGTACTTCCCCAGTTGGACAGCTCATTTCGGACGGGAGATACCGTCGTGTCCTACCTCCGTCAAAAGCAAGCTTTCTGCCAGCAGGCCAGAAGTGAAATATTTTAAAACCACAGAGATATTGATACCTATTTTCATCGAATAATTACTATTCTATAACAAAATAAACCAACAATATCATCAATTTTTAAACAAACTGAAAAAAAGAGACTTAAATCTTTTCATAATATATTATTATTTCATATGAAAAAAAAAATCAATTAATATTTTACATAATAATTTGTGACCCTTTTTATATAATAGTATAGATACCTATACTATTATATAATTTTAAAGTGGTCGTGTCTGTATATTGGAGTCCAATGCCAGAACCAAACTGCTTTACCAGTGAAGAGTTTAACCACCACGCCACAAGATACGTAGAAAAGAGGTGGCACCTCACTGCTAGTTCATACTGTCCCCCACCTCTTGAGTTAGCACAGCGCATGCCCAGTACAGCGCATTTACCACTTTGCTTGGAAAAAAACCAAATTCATGACTAAAAACATAAAAAGTAAGATGTATATCTAACTCATACATGAAAAGCATTTCATTACCTTTTGTTTTCACTAAGTAGTATTAGTATTTTGTGTCATAAACTGTTAAAAATTTACTAAACAAGTCTGGTTATCCCATTTAGCTGTAGTAAATATAGAAAATTGCGTGAATCATAGCCGTCAAATCTCCATTTAATGACATAGAATAATAGACTGAACGCCATAATAATAAAGTTCATTATATTTTGAGATGGAAACTGTAATTGTTATTTTATAGATATCAGAATAATTGCGATGTATGCTCCTCTAAGCTATGAGTCCCGGGTGTTGAAGGGGCGAAGTGGCGATCGAAGTATGACATGTTATGTGGAAGACATGCCACTACTTGCATTACGAATATCCATGACGGGTATTATTATAGAAGAAATGACATTAAAAACAACATAACTGAAGAAATGTGATCATACAGATAACTAGAAATGTTTTGTTCTGTTTACAAGAGTTTTTTTTATAATATCACGCCTATATCCCCGAAGGGGTAGGCAGAGGTGCTAGCACCCACATTTCGCCAGTTTATATTTAGGTCCCAATGTAATAGGTGGCGAGCCTATTGCCATTAAACGGGCACTTATAAACCTGCGATAAATACACACATAACTTCGAAAAGCATCGCAGTTGGTGTGTGCCATGGTTAACCTGGGATCGAACCCGAGACCTCGTCTCAGCAGTCCATTACCCATACCACTAGGCTACCGCGGTACAAGAGTTTGCAATTGGGTAATAATAATGGATTTAGCCCTAGGTAACAAAATGTGACACTGATACAGACTGATGATTATAATATATGAAACTATTAATGTAACAGACTATGACATGATTATTAGCACCGTGTTACCTAAATTAAAACGTATAAAGGTATAGTTGATATATTAATTTTAATTTTGAAATAATATCTATTTAGTGCTTTTTATTTCGTAATTTTACAAGCTATTTATCTATTGAACGGGTTATCGTAACCACATCATGTTTGGACTTATTTTGTTCAGCGTTTAACTCCGCACATAATGCGATTGGTCCAACATCTAATTTATCAGCAGATACGTGTGTGACGCAGCGGCACTTGGGTCGTGGTGTTCTTAACGGTAACTCAATTCTGAGTCATCTGTATCAGTGGAGGAACTTAGTCAATGAATATTCATAAGCCTCCCCCTCCCCGACCACCACTGTCCGTACTCATTCCACTGTCAGAATATGTACACGCCCCTTTCACTTGATATTTCAGGCGACCGTTCAGTTTTAATGGCAAACCATAACATAAAACATGACATAAAATAACGATAACTTACTAACACGTGCAGTACACTTCATAACGTTTCATTTTCAGTAAGTAATAAGACCATCTTGTGTCAGGAAACTCCTACAAACTGCACAAGAAAATCGTCATCTGGATTGCTGCTCAAATCTCAGGTCCTGAAGTGGCATTCACACGATTACAATATCGGACTTTATTGTGTGGTGTTATGGTTGATTATAACATGACATACTAGAGATGGAACCTACTTTCTCACTGTTGCTAAAATTAGGATTGAGGCTTCTCATTGCTATGAACTCCTAGTATAGGAGAACGAAGTTGGCTCGATGTCCTGTGCGAGACGTTGAACTCCAGTGGCCCGACTCCGTGCAATGTCCAATTATTTTACAGTAATAACCTTGTAACAATCAAAATATGTTTTGTATGAAAGTTATCAGACATTTTAGTCTACATTATAAAAATTAACCAAATTTTCATTCAATATCGGGTATCATATTATTATGCCATGACCTTTTATTAGTTATACAATCCTGTATCTATTAAACAGATTTGAATGAACGTTGGCACCCAGATGAGCCATCCTTGCCGTAGTCCCAGTTCCATTTATGTCAGTAGTACCATTGATCAGTGCCATTGATGGTACTACTGACATACTTATACGTTACTTCGCATTCCAAACTCATACCTTGCGGTCCGCTTTTTCCTCTCTAACTTTGATGACGAGATGGTTATTGGGGGAGGGGAGGGTCGGGATTGAAGCCTACGAGATATTTACGATACAAACACATATTAGCACAGAATGGGAATCGAAACCGCGCCTCTTGCTTAATCGTAGTGTTCACTGTCGCCACAGAAAAGTTGGCTTGTCTTCGTATAGCGAACACTTGGCAGCATTTAGAAATGGCCACACAGACAAGTCACACTTCAAAATCAAAATCAAATCACAATCAAAAATAATTAATTCTGTACAGACCATTAAACAACACTTACAAAACGTCAATATCAACAATATTTTATAGAATAGTGAGTAAATAGACCACCGTGCACTGGTTTAAAACGCGGCCCCGACCAGAGAAGACTCCGGCAAGAAACTCACGAATCAATTTCGCGCAATATCTATTAGACACGGGACTAAGTTTAAATGATGGCCACAGGTTCTACATATTTCATTTTTGCAAGAAATGTATTAAACTAGGAGTATTAGAAAACTGCGGAACGAACAAAGACAATTTAATTTGTAAATGGATTTCCGCCAGGTAACGCCTACATCTATGGAGTATCTGAGAGTAGACGTGAATATATCTATTTGTTTTAATTTGAATGTTTCCTCCCACTTCCTACTAATACTCGTATTATAAATATGAAAGTTAACGAAGATATGCGGATGTTTGCATGTTTGTTACTCAATGCCGCTTCAATGACGGAATGAATTTGGTTGGAATTTGGTTATCGTATCCTCGTCATGTTTGGACTTATTTTGTTCAGCGTTTAACTCCGCACATAATGCGATTGATCAAACATGTAATTTATCAGCAGATACGTGTGTGACGCAGCGGCACTTGGGTCGTGCTGTTCTCAACGGTAACTCAATTCTGAGTCATCTGTATCAGTGGCGCGTTGATAGAATGTAAGGTTACTGTGTTTAAAGGCTCAAATTCACTTTATTTCTTCAAGGCAGATGACCAGGATGTTCTCCATACAATAGGAGACATGACCAGCAATAGTCATATTTATAGTTAAAGGACATACAAGGAACTTTGTCGATGAATATTCATAAGCCCCCCTCCCCGGCCTCCACTGCCTGTGCTCATTCCACTGTCAGAATATGTACACGCCCCTTTCACTTGATCTTTCAGGCGACTGTTCTGTTTTAATGGCAAACCATGACATAAAACATGACACAATATAACGATAACTTACTAACACGTACACTTCATAACGTTTCATTTTCAGTAAGTAATACGACCATCTTGTGTCAGGAAACTCTTACAAACTGCAAAAGAAAATCGTTATCTGGATTGTTGCTCAAATCACAGGTCCTAAAGTTACATTCACACGATTACAATATCGGACTTTATTGTGTGGTGTTTGGGTTGACTATAATATGACATACTAGAGATGGAACCTACTTTCCCACTGTTGCTAAAATTAGGATTGAGGCTTCTCATTGCTATGAACTCCTAGTATAGGAGAACGAAGTTGGCTCGATGTCCTGTGCGAGACGTTGAACTCCGGTGGACCGACTTCGTGCAAAGTCCAAATTTTACAATAACCTTGTAACAATCAAAATATTTTTTGCATGAAAAATAGCAGACATATTTTTAATCTAAATTATAAAAATGAATCAAATTTTCATTCAATATCGGGTATCTTCTTCTTCTTTCGTGTCAGTATAAAATCTTGCCATGTCGACCGCACCGTCAGTTGCTTCATTCAGGTCATCTTTGGTGCAGGAGGCAGGGCATAAGGGACACGAAACAAAGTGCGCCATGAACTGCACGGGGGCACCGCAGTCACATGAGGTTAAGCCCGGGTCTCGCATTCCCCACCTGCAAAGATTCTGCCTCGACCGACCGACCTGTGTGCGCAGATGGTTGAGAGATCGCCACACCGGCCAGGGGAGATCGTACCCGGGGGCTAATTTCTCCTGGGGAGGTAGGAAGTCAGAGGATGGTGGCAGTTCATCTCTCCAAAGGGACTCTCTCATCGAAGCGGGGAGTTCGTGTGCGGCGTTCGTGTTGTTGATGAAGCTCTTTCGACTCTTCAAGCGGGCTCTAGGCGGTTGACGTCCATGAAGGCAGTGACGGGGGTCCGTCTCCTGTTTTGCCTTCTCAAGTCTGCACGCAATGGTTCATCGGATGCCAGGTGGTGCGATACCTGCTCCAGCACGGATCCCAGCCAAGTAACCTTGAGCTGGCGTTTAGCATCCTGGTTGCGCAGATGGAAAGCGCACACTTGAGTTTTTGATACGTTGGGTTGTAGGCCATTTGAAGTATAATAGCCTTCCAGCGCTATCAGAGCCGAACTGAGATGTTTCTCGGCTTCTTCGAACGTCTGAGTTTGTGTCGCCAGTGCCAGGTCATCCGCGTACAGGAACCTTTTTGTGTTAGGAGCATGAGGCTGGTCGTTGGTGAAGATATTGAATAAGACCGGCGCGAGGACGCTACCCTGGGGGAGCCCGTTTTTCTGATTACGCCATCTGCTTTTATCTGTAGACAGACAGACCTGAAACCGGCGATTGTACAAGAGTTCACCCAGTACCTTAACTAGCTTTGTGTCTCCAGTCATAACATCCACTTTTGAAAGGAGCCGTCTTATGTTCACAGTGTCATATGCCGCTGAGAGATCGACCAGACATACACCTGTAACTTGGCCCAGCTCGAATCCATCCTCGATGTATTGAGTCAAGTTTAGCATTTGACTAGAGCAGGACTTGTCCGGACGGAACCCAGCTTGTTCTGGAATCAGTACGCTATCTATTATGGGCATGAGGCGGTTGAGTAATAACCTTTCGAAAAGTTTGTAGGTGTGGCACAAAAGAGATATGGGTCTATAACTTTTAGGGTCACTTGGAGGTTTACCTGGCTTAAGAAGTGCAATAATTTTAGCTTTTCTCCAGAGCTTAGGAATTTTAGTTTTTTCTAAGCAGGTGTTAAATAATACCAGGAGCCAAGATACCGCTGTTGGACTAAGGTGTTGGATCTGTTCTACCGTTACATCGTCAACCCCCGAAGCCTTGCCGCACTTGAGGGACCGTATGCCGAGCACCATTTCCGTTAAAGAGAACGGTTGGCAGATAGTATTGGGTGAGTTCAGGGTAATAGAGATACGACGCGCCAGTTTTACGGTGCGCTTCGCCGGCTTCCCGTTCAAAATAAGCTGGTGAGCAATCTGGTCCGCTGTTATTTGACCTGGATTCGTTGGTGCGGGTGACTCGCTGGTGAGTTTTTGAACAGTTTGCCAGGCCTTTTTGCTGTTGTGGGTCATATCAATACTGGATATGGTTGAAATCCATTTATCTCTTCTGTTGTTTGAAATGGTGCGTAGCAAGTGTTCACCCGCCGTAATGGTCCCCTCAGACAATGGATCAGCATCGTACGCTTTTTCATACTCAGCCAGTAAAGTTGCTGAGTCTTGGTCCAATCCTGGAATATACGAACTACGACAGCCTTTCGGGATATTACGTCGAGATGCCCTCCAAATGATGTTTACCAGCTGTTCGTAATTTGCCGGTATGGGATCCAGGCATTCGAGTTCGCGAACAACATCGTCAGCGTAATTCTTCCAGTTGGCTTTTGTATAGTTGAACCTTCGTCTAAAAGGTACGAGCGACTTGAACTTGACATATAATAGGCCTATGTTGTGTGTGGGGGATTGGTGCTCCAATCAGTTTACGGCACAAAGAGTTTATGTTAGAGCTAACAAAGAGGAGATCGGGGTTATATCCTCTGCGCCATCTGCGACTGTTAAACGTTGCAGGGAGTTTTGGGTCGTGCATTAGGGTTAGGTCTAGGGCGTCGGCCCATTCTTCTACCGCGGCGCCGTCGGAGTTAGTGTCAGTGTAGCCCCATGCCAAGCTATGACTATTGAAATCTCCCAGCACTATCCGTGTGGCTCGGGTGTCAAAATTTGCAGGTTTTGAGAACGCAAATTTTGAATTTGGTGGTTTGTATACCGAGGTTACAGTACAGGTACCCGTATCTATTGTTATGACTTCAATAGAGTCTTGTGAGGTGTGTTGTATTGCTTATACTAAGTTAATACCAGGTCTACAAAAGACTGCACTGCCGTATTTTGCGTGAGCTGTTTCGGCAATACTGTTTACATTACTTACTTTAGAGGTAATAAATACACAAGCAAGATAAGCACGTGTGTGGATACACTGTCTAAGTAACATCATATTTGACTGACAAGGCTTATTGTTAGCTGAACAGGACAATCGTCTCATACAGTTCTAGCTTACAAACATTACTATAAAACACTTCAAATTCTACTGCGACTAAGAGATGTAACTCTTCAGCTCTAAAACACCCACTTTAAGTATGAAGAGTGTGGAAAAAACTCTGTGTGTCATCTGCTATATTGTAACGCCTAAAAATAACTAAATTAATGTTGATAAAACTTAGAATAGATATAGAAAAGAGTTTGAAAAACAACATCTTTTGTCTCGTTAGTCAATTACTACACGGGCAGTGTCTGGGACAATAGCTAGTGTGATGTAATTGCAGGTACTCCTGTGAATTAAGTGAAATTGCGATAGAGCCACGTGCTATTACGTAAACAAAATAGTAACATTTCGTACAAGTTCTGTGCACTTATAATCTCCTGGTCATCTAACCGCGCTATTTTCACTTATTGATTCGCAGAGAGATGAGAGATGAGCGCGCTCTCAGACTTACCATATATAAACCGTTTAAGACTACATTTTGTGGGATTTCTGGCAGCAGGTCAAAAGTTAAAAAATTAAAATCACACAGATATTGATGTCTATGTCCATCGAATAATTACTATTCTTTAACAAAAGTAAACTAACAATGTCACAAATTTTTAAACAAACTGAATTAAAAGGGACAGCCTCGGTTCGACGATCGTATTTTAACATTAACAATGCAGTTAAAGTACCGGTCAGGAATAAAACAGGGTGCACCATTTGACAATTGTTAAAATCACGTCATAACTTTACGCTAACTGTAACCAGCCGCGCTCAAACGTCAAATTCTATCAAAAAGATTACTTTAACAGAGCTACTAAATACACTGGTTTTGTGCCCCTTTTCATGTTATGGTGGTATTGTTATGAAACATGCTCTAACTGACTGAGCTAACAGGCACTTGCAACAAGTACTGAATTTTCGCTAGTATTTCCTATTTACATCCAAAGCAATACCTATACTATTATATAATTGTAAAGTGGTCGTAGTGTATTGTAAAGAGCCCAATGCGAGAACCAAACTGTTATACAAGTGGAGAGCTTAACGACCACACTACAAGAAACGTTGTAAGGTGTGATCCTCTGTGGCCGGACCACAGTTTAGTACTCAGATGCCATAATTCGAAATAATACCTACCTAAAGTCTACTTTCATTGGAATATTTATGTATATATTTAGTACCTCAAGAGATTTCTTTTTAATTAACAATTTATGTGGTCCGGCCGCAAAGCAGCGCTCTCTGGCCGCGCCACCTCAAAATAAATAGAATATAATAAACTATTAATAAAAATAATATCCCGAACTAAACTACCTAAAGAGTACCTTGCATAGGACAAACATGGTCCAATAAACTCTTTTAGTTAAGAAGTTATTGGTCGTAGGGTGTGGTCCGATTAGAAGGTATACTCTACAGCAAGTCAATTATGCAATATTTAATATTAACTATCCATAAATCAATTTATATAATAGTACCTTTTATCTACTCTTCGTTGATACTGTTTTCTTTCAAGAAACTATTCATTTTGATTAAATTAATCTTTAAAGGAAGTGGCGCGGCTAGGGAGGATTACTTTCAACAAATATAACGAAATATGTTCTATTTCTTTATGCCAACAAGAACTGCCTAAAAAGTACTTCATAAAAAGACCTGGACTTCATCTATAAACTTTTATTTTTATTACCAACAATGATTTTGAAAAAGGTGCACTTTTTGATTTTTCTTTACCTATCTACCTAAGAATAGGAGAATTTGACGAAGTACTGAAAATTTTGGTTTAAAATAAACAATAAGTATACCTACGAAAACAAATTATAATATTGATACTATATATTGAAACTTGGGAAACATGTGATGATTTAAGTACTAAAGTTACACGGAAAAAACGTGTCCGTCAGAATGGCTGGTTGCCCCACTCATTTAGCATCGAGACAGTGATTAAAAATTGCTACCTATTTGCTTATATAATCATTGTTGGTAATAAAAATAAAAGTTTATAGATGAAGTCCAGGTCTTTTTATGAAGTACTTTCAGGCAGTTCTCGTTGGCATAAAGAAATAGAACATATTTCGTTATATTTGTTGAAAGTAATCCTCCCTAGCCGCGCCACTTCCTTTAAAGATTAATTTAATCAAAATGAATAGTTTCTTGAAAGAAAACAGTATCAACGAAGAGTAGATAAAAGGTACTATTATATAAATTGATTTATGGATAGTTAATATTAAATATTGCATAATTGACTTGCTGTAGAGTATACCTTCTAATCGGACCACACCCTACGACCAATAACTTCTTAACTAAAAGAGTTTATTGGACCATGTTTGTCCTATGCAAGGTACTCTTTAGGTAGTTTAGTTCGGGATATTATTTTTATTAATAGTTTATTATATTCTATTTATTTTGAGGTGGCGCGGCCAGAGAGCGCTGCTTTGCGGCCGGACCACATAAATTGTTAATTAAAAAGAAATCTCTTGAGGTACTAAATATATACATATATTCCGATGAAAGTAGACTTTAGGTAGGTATTATTTCGAATTATAGCATCTGAGTACTAAACTGTGGTCCGGCCACAGAGGATCACACGTTGATAAGAGGTGGCACCTCACAGCTAGTTCATACTGTCCCCCCACCCTTTGAGACAGCGGAGCGCATGCCCAGTACAGCACATTTACCACTTTGCTTTGAAAAACACTAAATATATGACTAAAAACATGGAAAGTAAGATGTATATCTAACTCATACATGAAAAGTATTTCATTACCTTTTGTTTTTACCAAGTACTACACTACTTTGTGTCATAAACTATGAGAAATTTACTAAACAAGTCTAGTTATCCCATTTAGCTGTAGTAGATATAGAAAGTTGCGTGAATCATAGCCGTCAAATCTCCATTTATTGACATATAATAATAGACCAAACAACATTATAATAAAGTTCATTATTTTTTGAGATGAAAACTGTAATTGTTATTTTATAGATATCAGAATAATTGCGATGTATGCTCCTCTAAGCTATGAGTCCCGGGTGCTGAGGGGGCAAAGTGGCGATCGAAGTATGACATGTTATGTGGAAGACATGCGTTACGAATATCCATGATGGGTATTATTATAGAAGAAATGACATTAAAAACAACATAAGTGAAGAAATGTGATAATACAGATAACTAGAAATGTTTTGTTATGTTTACAAGAGATTGCAAACGGGTAATAATAATGGATTTAGCCTTAGGTAACAAAATGTGACACTGATACACACTGATGATCTTAAATATATGAAACCATTAATGTAACAGACCATGACTGACAATATTATTTGAAGGTATAGTAAGTATATAAAATTAAATTTAGAAATAATATTTATTTAGTGCTTCTTGTTTCGTAATTTTACAAGCTATTTATCTATTGAACGGGTTATCGTAACCACATCATGTTTGGACTTATTTTGTTCAGCGTTTAACTCCGCACATAATGCGATTGGTCAAACATGTAATTTATCAGCAGATACGTGTGTGACGCAGCGGCACTTGGGTCGTGGTGTTCTCAACGGTAACTCAATTCTGAGTCATCTGTATCAGTGACGCATTGATAGAATGTAAGGTTACTGTGTTTAAAGGCTCAAATACGCTTTATTCTTCCGAGGCTGATGACCAAGATGGTGTCCAATAGGAAACTAGACCATCAATAGTCATGTTTCTATTTAAAAGAACTTAGTTGATGAACTTTGCGATATTGATTCAAATACGGGGTGTATTTGAATATTTATAAGCCCCTCCCTCCCCAGCCCCTACTGCCCGTACTCATTCCACTGTCAGAATATATACACGCCCCTTTCACACGATATTTCAGGCGACCGTTCAGTTTTAATGGCAAACCATGACATAAAACATCACATAAAATAACGATAACTTACTAACACGTGCAGTACACATTAATAACGTTTATTTTCAGTAAATAATAAGACCATTTTAAGTCAGGAAACTCTTACAAACTGCAAAAGAAAATGTCATCTGGATTGCTGCTCAAATTACAGGTCCCAAAGTAACTTTCACACGATTACAATATCGGACTTTATTGTGTGGTGTTATGGTTGATTATTAAGTAGTTGATATACTTTCTCACTGTTGCTAAAATTAGGATTGAGGCTTCTCATTGCTATGAACTCCTAGTATAGGAGAACGAAGTTAGCTCGATGTCCTGTGCGAGACGTTGAACTCCGGTGGCCCGACTGCGGTTTATGTAGTTCTCGCAGTACTTACACAAGCCTAGAGGGAAGCACTTACTTAAGCAACCTGCAACTTTTGTCGTGTCGATGGCTAACCGCACGCTTATATAACACAGATAATATGTTTAATTTTGGTCGCGGTCACCTTTCCCGCCTACACCACTGAACCGAATTTGATGAAAGGGTAGATTAGACCTTAAGAAAGGACATACATGTGGTATGTTTGATCGCGATATCCTACATCCTTGCGGGTGGAGCCGCGGGCAACAGCTAGTATAAAATAAACGTCCGCATCTCGTGCACCCGAGACTTGTACGTAGATCCATCTCGATAAGGTTTTGTATAACATTCAGCGGTCACCTTGTGCACAAATATTGAACTAATTTTGGTACGGCTATTTATTGATTTTTTTTAATTGTTTATTTTTTTTATTAATTTTCTTTTATTTTACTAATAAATAAGTACTTTTCCTGTCTATTGAAGAAATAAATGCAATATGAAAACAGCAGCGCAACTTAAAACTTAGGTGAATATCTTGTAATAAACAAAGTAACGTAGGAGTAAGTCCACGAGGGAGATTCCAATCATTACTGGTATATTGATAGATATAGTAACTTGTACAAAACACTACAAGTTTATAGAACTTCTACTTACAAGCAAAAGGAAGTCAAAGCAGCTATTGCGGCGTGATCGGCCGAAAGGCACTTTTTGTGATTTTTATTGCTTTTATGGAGTTTTATTGCAACATATTGCTAAACAGGTAATTATACTGGCTCCCTGTCCGCACCAGTTCACGCAGTAGCTACGGACTCCCCGAGAAACGTAGTGAATTTAAGCTTCGGCTTTTTCTAACTGGAAAAACATCTATATCGCGATTCAGATATTCTACTGATTATAGCTTAATGGCTGAGTGTAACTTTCAAGTGATTATATTATATTAGAGAGGATAAATTAACCTTAATTTTCATGTAGTTATTGTCGAATTAGAAGGCTTCTTGATTTATTAAAACATTTTTTTGCTAGTGTTGTTGTAGTGTGCATATAGCCGCGACATCTGTTACAGGGAGGCTGTACTGGGAACTACCGCGTTCCTCTCTACAGCTTCCCTCATCCTCCGCACTTCACGTAGATTGATTGAACTCATCATACAGTACGATGTTGGAATGTATTATACACATAATATATATCGAATAACTACCAACTGCCAAATATTCTATCTAGTAATAAGTAAAGGAATTTGTTCAACTATACGTTTATTATTTAAAATTATAATTTTATCATATAAAACATGTATTTAAATTGTGATAGTACTTTGTTTCTTAATTACTTAATAAACAAATAGTTACACTGTGTGTGTGTATGTGTAATAGTTTATACTGTACTATGTCTACGATAGTTATACTGTTAGGGAATCGACTCTACAGCACTGCTGTGCTGATAATTCAGGGGCATAATATTGAATCGTTGCAATATTGGTCACTCCTATTAGGGTGGGCAACTTTGCTGATGCACGAATACATTTTTGTACATACAGGTACTCTCTGTAGAAATGTATGGATGTTGTTATGAATGAGATTTCTATGTATAAACTCTGTTACAGTAATGGTATCCTATTATAGATACATGTTATGGGAAGTATTCATATTTATAGAGGTATTTAATACATTCTGTGATCTACAATTATACGCAACAATCGCAATGGCTGCAAAAACATAGCATATTATAAGAGCTCCTCATGTGTTGATGAGTTATGTGATATTTAAGCTCGTTCATTTAATACTATCGCAGTTCGTTTACTACTGAAATTGATTAGGATACGAATACTCCCACACGCCTAGAGTATGCCCCATAAATAAACACTTCATGCACGAATTCTAATCCAACCTTGCTGCACGGTTTCAGTTGTTCCCGTCATCCGGCAAGTATCCACGTGAAATCACCTGTTCATGAGCCAGCATCAATGTGGCAGCGAAAGACATCAGAAGTAATGAGTTCTTAACATAGTAAGTTAGAAGTTACTTTATGTTTTTACTTCCCTTCATGATATGAAATGGTAATATTGAATTTAATGTTTCACTCGATCCTAGAAGTTAGTATCGATCGTGGCATGGGTCGTCCTTATAATGTAGAAGGTGCCTTGATACAAGTTAGACCAATGAGAACAGGAAACATATTTTTTTATGCCGACAGAAGATTTGTTTTCTCACAACGAAGAGTTCCTTTTTATGCGTTTTATAAAATTATACTTTGTGTTTTATAAAATTATACTAATGTATATATAAATACAAACCAAAAACTTAGCAGTGTACAAAACATATATCAATCTTCGCCAGGTAATGTCGTAACGATACCACAATTTTATTAACACGCAGTAAACGGCATAATTCAAGATAATGATTTAACATTTACCAGCACTGATTAATATCTGTTTGTCCTAAATTATTAACAAATTTTGTGAACAACAAAACAGAAGGTTAAAGCAGGACGAAAGAGGATACGACTGTTTTACCCGCTTCTTGTACTGGGATATCATAAGTAGATATAGGTATCTCTTCCAAAGACACAAGTTATAATATGCCGAAGTTTCTCCTTAATAGGGCGTGGCTTAAGGTGAGACCGTGGAAAATTGGGAGGTATGGTGTGGGAACGGGGTGGCGTGCTACTTTCTGATATTCTGCCCCTGAATCACGAATAAAACTACTATTGTTCAATTATGTTCTCCGAGTACTGTTGCCGCAATCAGTATAACTACTTGTATAATAATATGCAAAACTTTGTTTGATAAGCGTGGCCTGCTTGTAAGGGGAAGGAATACTCCGATCAAGCTTTTGCTCCACGCAAATTTTGTACTGTTTTATGAGACGCGAAGAGGAAAAAACTTCAATAATGTGTGTATTTAAAAAGTTTTACATCAATATTTTTAAACGTGACCTTTTATGATATCCGAGTGACTTTTAAACAAAGTTTTAGTTTCTATACTAGGAGAGTAAAGCTTACGAGAAGTTTGTTATTACGATGAGGATTTATACTGGTTGGCACGGCGAATAAAAAACCCAGCTATGGTTACCCAGCCAGGCACTCTCAAAGCAAGTCTGTAACACAATTTGTAATCAATGCTCTGTCCACACATATGTTTCTTTCTAATCCTAGATTCTTTAACTAGAGCTTGACAAGGCAATCTGTCGAGGTGGTCAAACTATAGTTGAAAATAATTTCAAGAAGTATATTTTCACATTATTTGTAATTTAGGGTTGGAGTATCTCGTATTAACTGTGAGAATAATTGATTCTGGTAACAAAATTATAATTAATCGTAATCGGACATAGAACATAACATAATATAACATAAATTCACGCCTTTATACCCGAAGGGGTAGGCAGAGGTGCTAGCACCCACATTGCAGACATAATATCACAAGATACTACAATAAAGTTTATAAGCACCTGTCAGACATACCTTAAAAAATAACGAGTAGAATAACCTCCTTCCGGTTTAAATTGAACAACCAAAGATGATACAGTACTAATACAACATTATAATAAAAAAAACCGATAAATTGCAGCTGTTTTACGAGATCTCCTGCAAATAAAGAATCACGACATAGTTTTAATTACTTGTACGGACTATTCACCATTGTTCTACTATTTGTTATACTAGTATAACAAGCAGGAAAAAAAATTCCTATCTGTCCTACTATGCGGTATGACAAATAGGAAGTATTTAAAAATTAGTAAAATGTACCCTATGTTCTACTAGAACAATAATCCGGAAATGTTTTTAGATGATTAATTTGTCCTATTTGTCCTACTGATGGTCAATAATATTTATAAGAGAACGGAGAAATCTCTTAGAAAGAGTGAATTGGATATTATAATTTCTAATGTACCGAAATTCAATTCCAATAGAAATTCTTTGTTTGCTGCTAGGAACAAAGGGTTTATCGAAAATAAACTTCGAAAAAACAGAAAACGTTGAAATATTCCCAAAGTATTCTGATTTCATGCTAGGAGATAACAACAGCAATGGAGTTTGAGTAATAGTGTTTTGCGACCCAGCATTAAGACATCAATTCAATTCAATTTTGAACTGATTCCTCAGAGCGTCACAGAACATCTAACTATGCTGAAGGATGGAATCAGAAATTAAATTACATTTGCAGAAAACTTAGTAAAACTAATATAATGCAAGTATTGCAAGTACTGCGTGATGATGCTCAAGACGTAGTCGCTGATCTCAATAAGATAAAAGAAGGTCAAAACATCAAACCAAGATCCCTTAATGGTTTCCAAAATGATGCCATCTTATTGAGATTAACACTTGACCTGATGAACGGTAAAATCTGTTCAGGTTATTATAAAGAATTAATGAAGTAGGTAACGGAGATTCTCTTATAGTTTTAAGCTTGATATTTCATTTCCAAGAAAATAAATCTAAATAAAAAAATATTTTTAGTTTACCTATTTAACAAATGCTAGCATCTCGGCCTGCCCCTTCGGGGATAAAGGCGTGAGTTTATTATTATTATTCAACAAAAAAGTACGAGCTGTCGCAACAGTGTATGTTTCCTGTATTCCTAGTAGGTATACAGTATAACAACTAGGAATCAATAAATAATATTACACTTTCCAAGTGGTGAACATTTTTTGTCATACCGCATAGTAGAACAGATAGGAATTTTTTTTCCTGCTTGTTATACTAGTATAACAAAAAGTAGAACAATGGTGAATAGTCCTACTTGTACTAGTTCAAACAATTTACGTCGCATATTTATATTTTTTAAATTTATAATTTTAAATTTTAACGTAGGTATTTACAAGATATTTGACTTTAATTTTAATAGTAGGATTCCTTTAAGTTGCCCCAAGCAATCTTATATGATTTAGGTCATCTGTCAGAATCTTGTTCAAACTATAATATTCTAGACTTTTTATTTCATAAAATGGCTTTGTCAGTATGTGACTATATTGCCCTATTTTAGACTTGACACCCGTTTAATTCCCGCCGGACCACCAGTACTATTAGACTGTACCATTGATGGTACAAATGATACTGAAGTATCCCAAATTTATTTATGTAGCGTCAGATTGATTGAGCAAACAAGGGAATTTATGTCTTGAATTAAATTAATTAAAAGAACTACATAATAATTAGTTCAAAGAACTACTTATAGTTCATTAAAAGAATAATTAGTTCAAAGAACTACTTATAGTTCATTAAAATAATAATTAGTTCAAAGAACTATTTATAGTTCATTGATTTTATTACAAAAGTGTCTAAAAATTGGTTTTCAGCAACATAGTCGTCACAAAAGCTGCAGTATCCAACGCGCGTCCGGTTCATAAGAAATTAATGTCAAAATGTCTAGCTAATCAATAGGACTGCATCTCATAATGCCGGAAATTGAATACGCATGCATTTTGTAACAACTGAAGGTTATTATGTCTTTTCCTCAGAACGTTCTAGTTTCAAAATAGCTGAATCTCGTAATGTCTGAATATCATCTATCAAACAAAATCAAGTGGTCAATCAACCTACCTACATTGTGCTTTGTGGTTGATCCTGGAGGTGCATGCAACAGGCTGATATGTAGCAATGAATAGAGAGGGCCTACATATGTGGTTAAGTAAAATAATCAAAAAGTAAAAGAATAATAATTTTATTTAACTCAAAATATGAATTTGCATTAAATTAAACAACATTTGCTTAGCGATAAAAATCAATCCTTTCGGCTGACAATGTTTCCTTGGTCGGAGTGGCAAAAAGGGCTATATCATCCTTAAAATAACATTAAAAATTAACAAAGTCGCTTTCTCCTTATCAACCTCAAATTTTTCAAAAAATCAAGAGGAGTTATGTCTCCGTTATTAAGAAGGATCAGCTGGTTGGAGTACTGGTGATCAAAAAATATTTCCGGTCTTCTTCTGGGAGCACCACTAAATAATGCATTGTTTATACGGGTTGTTTGATACATTGCTTCTCTTCTCAATATATATATAAATCTCATCAAAGTTGGTTTATGCGGCATGCGAACATTAAGCCGCCTGTGCCAGCCTTCCACAGTATTGTTGGTGCGATGTCTATCACGTGCAGTACTTATCATCGATGGACCCATTTTTATCCACTGTTTCTCCATATAACAGATGAACTTCGTCATTACGTTCGTTTCTGGGGCTATTTCTTTTATATAGATTGCCAGGCTTCATTTATTTTGGTTACAGGCAATAATGGTAAATTTGCACACATTCGTACTACTTTGCGGCCTTCTGTCGTTGCATTTACTGATTGCTCTCTGGCATTTTTCCACACGGCTCTATTATAATGAAAGTAACAGCCAGATATATCACAATCAGGGTAAATTGATTTGCATGCATTAATTTGAGCAGTTTCAAAATCTGACTTATACTTACTAATTTGAATCTCCATTTGGTCTCTTAGAAATGTAAATAGTCTTGTATAAGTATTTTCTGTCTTGTTGGGCAGAAGTACGAAAATCACGGGCACAACATTGGTGAATTTGGTATCCGTGCCAATATCGACGTGTAGAGTAAAAAGTTGAAAAAACGGTTTTGGCACCCTTTTAAAGGTTCCATCCCCAAAGTACACTAATTTATTAGAAGAACTTAGAAACATTCTTGCAGATAAGGTCGCAAATACTACTATCCTCTCATCTTCCCCGTCCTCCATTACGAGAAAATCGTTCGCCAATATTGATGGTATCTTAACGTCTTTTAAGTATTCAAATTCTGTATTGGTCTGCTGTAAATATTTATGTCTCGCACGGTATAATGAATTTTTTTTCTCTTCGTACGAACACATCATAACACCCGGATTATTCTCTACAGCTTTTGTTGAATTTTTCTCGAATATATTTTTTATAGGAGTCATTTTTTCACATGCGTCTTTTTTGCAATTGTAAATAACAAGGTCTCGAACATTCTGATCATAATGGGATCGGCATATATGATCACTTTTTCTTATTATCACATCCTTTGTAGAATTCAATGTCACAGATGCATTGCATTCTTTCCTATTTACACAACGCCACATAGATGAACCACTTATATTTTTATTTCCTAGAGAATATTTGTGTCCGTCGTATAACAAACACTGGTATCCTTTTTGATTTTCGATAAAAATTAATTCGTTATGCTTTAATTCCATTGTAAATGAATTGTATTTTAATTTACAAATAATATGTTTTTGAAATAAATCAAGATTCGAGTGACAATACTTGACAAACAACACTATTGTTTTTATCTAATATAAAACTGTACAAGGAGAATACTTACGTAGAGTATGTATATGGACACACTCAAAAGAGTTTAGATAACTAACATTTTAAATTTCGGGTTATTCCGATCTGTTACCTTGAAGAATTCACCCTTGGGTAAATTCCGGAAAACATAATTATTTATTTATTTATTTAAGCTTTATGCACAAATACAAAATATCAGGGTACCTATCAGATCGGAATAACCGAAAATTTCAGGCATTACGGGACAACTTCGTTTTGAAATATAGATATTCAACATTTCAGGCAATTTGGGACATATTCGTTTTGAAATATAGGCTTATTGGTATCAGTCATTGTGAGATTAAGTCGTACCGATATCAGACATTTTGGGATTCATTTCTTATGGACCGGACGCTCCAACGCGATATACTCCACGTAAACTTTGCTCCCCTGGTACTGTTGCGGATGTTTTACCGTTCTCGGGTTTCATTGCGGGTGTTTCATTGCCTCTGCTCAAGTAACTTTTTTGATTTCGCAATGATAAAAAGCTTTTTAGGGCGACATAAAATTATTTTACCTATTTCTTTTCAATTTTCAAGTGAAAAATGGTGCTTTTTGTAATTGTCTCACATTCAACACGTCAATTTGAGTCAATTGATTGTAAGTCAAATTAAGGAAAGAGGGTCATTACAAACACGTACAATGAAACAATGGTGGCGCTCAGGTTGATCCTCGTCAGATACTTTTTCACTCCCCGTTTAGAGGACCCGGAACCAGGAAGAAGGAAACAAGCAAGCTGATGAGGAATTCCAACTCTTAATAGTGCGACAAAGGAAAGCCCAACCATCTGGTTCTTGAAGGAATATTCTGCACCGTATGCATCCATAAAACTTTAGAATTTTGTAAAATTTTGTATATGAAGCTTGAACGAATATGTGAATGTTTGCCCACGAACCACTGATCCTTCATCATACCGGAATAATTCAGAAAATTTACGTAAGAATTTGAACAGCATAGTCCAACCTACCAAGTTCAAACATTGAATTGATGCTACAACGACGGTAGATCGAAAATGGTGGCCGTTGCCAACACCTGTATTAGGATAACATGAACCAGATAGAGATTCAATGTCGAAGCCTCTTGTATACACACCAGCAAGATATGTCTGTGGTTTATGAAAGTATAAAATTAGGACCCGCCCCCCGCTCCATGAGGCGTGACCAAAAGGTGCAACAAGGAGCAACAAGGTGTAGTGATGGCATAGTTATATATTGAAAGCCTCAAGATACTAGCAACGCAGTGCAACGGAGGAGATACATTAAAGCACATATGCCTGATGCATTCAATGGAATATAAAAGTCATAAGAAAGTTTAGTCTAGTCTAGTCTTTAATTATTATTAAAAAGTGTATAACACTCCACTGTCTAATTTTACCTTTCCTACACAGGACAACACGTGTAGGGCTTAGATGTCACCCGTATACTGTGTGGAATATTCTATCAAGAACCAAGCGGTTTGGTAAGTCTTTCATCTGCCGCACTATTAAGTCTTGGAATTCCTTACCGGCGCACGTGTTTCCTTCTTTCTACAGTCCCGGGTCCTGTAAGCGGGGCGTGAAAAAGCTGATGAGGCCGTCAAGCTGTGCGCCACCATTGTAGCACTGTACGTGTTTGCAATGGTGATCCTCCTTTATGAGACTTTGCCTTCAGCTTAACATCAGGCAAGGTGAAGTCAAATTGACGTGCCATAAACAAAAAAATAGGGTAGGTGAAATTACAAACATTAAAAAAAATCATTCATTGACTGTTTAATTCACTGTATTTAGTACAACGACTATAGAATTTTATTGAGGTGTGATTCTACCCTTTGCGCGCACATATGCTAGGGTATCATAGCCATGACAGCGATAGAACTTCAATGAAACAAGAACAAAATATTGGGAATATCGAAATCTCATTCCACTTTGAGGCGTGGCCAGCAGCAAGGCCCAACGACAGCGCCCACCTCACCCCCTATGGCGGTGGTAGTAGGATATTTTAGCCCCAAACCCCCTATGTTTTCCTAGTATAAATGTGGATGTTTTCGTGAATATGCCAAGAATTTCTGCCAGTTATCACAAAATATATATTAGGTAAAGAAATAACAATATGTTATATCTAACAACATTCTCAATTCATTGAAATTATGTACAACAATATCATCCATACCTTTTAGGTGTAACAGGTCTCTAAAGGGTCTATATCCCAATGATATAATAAGGTTTTATGGGGAACTGGCCTACACAGCCTATACTGAGTGATTTACAATCATGTTGCAGCAAACAAGACTACCATAAAACATGGCAAGACTTCACTGATTACCATGGATTTTATTTTATGGAGAATGTGTTATTTAGAAAAAAATGCACTCTGCCGAATTCTGTGATTTTACTGTAACGTTTTCATTTTATTTTCGTTAATATTTCAGTTAGATAAGATTAAAAACACTATACAGTAGTTAGTTTACAACTAACAGAATATTCCAAATATATCTATTATGGTTACAATACAATTGACTAAATTTGAAGAAGGCCTGATCTCAACTAAACAAAACCTATTTCATTTGACACAAATAATTGTAATACTTTTTAAACACCGCTGACACTTTTCAAGCTCTTTGGACCCTTTTTAAGTTCCAATGACACTTTTCAAGCACGTTTTCTAATAGTGATTTTCTTTGCAGCCAGTTTTTACTATTTACTATAACGTTTAAGTGGGCACTGCAAAGCAAATATATTATGAGATGTTGTTATGTCCATGTAAATGTGAATTACATAGAAATGCAAAAGTCAAATAATATAATCAACGACTGAAGCTGTTGCTGTTGAATATTTTTGCCTATACCGATACTCAGTGTTTCTGATTGGGATGAGTTTATGATTTACGTGCGGCACCTGAATTATAAGTCATCCCCACCGTCTTGTTACTAGGACACCATAAACACGGTAGAGTTTAAACATAGATTTCTCGTTCACACAAGGAGTTAACATTTCCAAACTTTTCATCCTGATGAGGCGTGACCTGATGGGGCGGAACGGGGCGGTTCAATATTTTGCCCCTGCAGTACCAGGATATCAGTGATTTGAAGATATTACCAATCCACCGTCGCAAGCGGGCCGTCGCGTCATCCTGAAAACTTTTAACGCACCAAAACGGTAGCGTAACGCGTACGTATACATCACAGATCTGGGTGATATATTCGTATGACGTTTAAAAATACTATAGCGTCCAGTATAATTATAGGTAAATATAATTCACTTGTACCCCAGCCGTGATGAGTTAAGTGAATACACTATTAGACAACACAATACTCAAAAGTAGCAGACCACTAAAATGGAGCGCTATATAATAACTTGGAGTAGTTATGAATTTGTATCGCATTACGACAAGTCACCTAAATGTTCAGTTACGTGACTTGTCGTAACCTAATCACCTAGTAACCTACCATACTCCAACTAGCCGGGGTTTGAGGAGATATTCTGCTTCTCATATCCAAGTCCATCTTACAACAGTAGTTAGTCCAAGGTCATCTGGGGTACATGGAATAATAATATGTCGTATTGGTTGACTTTACACCCTGGTAGCTGGGATCCAGGCTGTGTGTGGTTTTACAGGGTCTTAGTCTGATATCGACGCCCCTCAGGGACTCTGCGCAAAGGCAACCCCTTATGTTTGTGGGGATAATATGCTAATATAATAAATGTGAAAGTTTGTTGTTAAAGATATTTGAAAGTTTGTAGCATCCAAACCTTAATCACCCTTAAAAATTTGATCGGATCTGGCTTACTGTTACTGTGTTAAAACTAATATTATTACAATCTTTCTTCACTTTTATAATATGATACGGACTCGGACCGTTGTCGTCCGGTGATATCTTGTGAAACAAGTGTAAATTCAAACAAATTACAGAAATAAATGTATCCACTGTAGTAAAGCATACTACACTAGCACTTCTTTATCCTGACAGACGCCGACGACGACACGGTCCGAATCTCACTGAGTAAGATTAAAATGATATTAATTTTAAGATATAGCGCTAAGATTTAGACGCTGTAACTTTCCGAACGCTGTCCAGCCGAGTTGGATTCGACGATTGACCTCCGGCTCGAAGTTTGATCCGTCTAATCGGATCATCTGTCCAAGGTAGACGTACTTCTACAACTTCGAGGGTCGGACCTCTCAGGATTGCACTCGGGTGGAGTTTGCAGACTGTAGCTAGTGCTGTTATTAAACTTCTTACGCATTCTAAGAAAAACGTGTTGATTACAATGCATCTGCTCTACTGCACTGGCCTACAGGTAACTTAGGCACAGAACATTCGGCCACGTCATCACACTGTTGGGCACGCCTCGTAGAGGCGGTACTTACTGATGCACTATTTAACTAACCACATACCAGTTATGCAATCAGATGCCGGTCATGTGATGTGCATGAAGCGCAATTGTTCATATTTCTGGTACCCTAGTACGGGTGCATTGCAACATCCTATTCTGTTATTGCATATATTATCTTCAATTTAACCATATTTTAGTGATAAAACTCAACCAGTGCAAGACGTATATAACATCATCTGTATAATTATATTGTTATGTCAATATTCTATATTATACACATCTTTTAAAATATATGAAAAGATAAGCTTAATACCAACTTCACGAAAGTGGATGTTACATTACCGAGTTGAACCTACACTTGTCGTAATCTCATCGAAGAAATTATTTTTTTATTCATGTTCAGTTGTAGTGGTGTGTCAGTTCAGTGGGTCTCGAAAATCCTTACAGGGCCGATAACTCAACGATATTGAATGTTTTTCGTAGCGTGTCGAATGTTATTCATTGTGAATCTTCCTCTTACATTCTGCCATCCTGGTACCGACACTGGAAAAATATCATTGCCGACATGCTACTGTGGTGCCTCCTAGTTGTAGTCTATAAACTCACTTAGTAGTACCTACCGACTCGACAGCTTAGTAACGTTTTGATAACTGCGTAAGATGCTACTAGATGGTGTACCTCTCAATATTTGAAAAAACCCTCTTTTTGTACAACCTCAAAATTTTTTTATCGCTTGAATCCGTTATTTTTTATTTTTGTCTATCATACAGTAATTGATTTTTTCATCACGTTTGGCTATTTATTTACTGCACCAGATCCAAGACGGTTGGCACACTGCTC
This sequence comes from Pelosia muscerda, assembly GCA_963691645.1. Lineage (NCBI taxonomy): Eukaryota > Metazoa > Arthropoda > Insecta > Lepidoptera > Erebidae > Pelosia > Pelosia muscerda. Next base: position 636,582 of record OY829098.1, on the reverse strand, counting down.
CGGTTGTAAATGTGTGTGTTATTGATGTAATTGTTCTTGCTGGTATTTATGTTATTTTGTGGACACAGAGTTGCTCTATGACAGTGTAATTTGATTAAATATTATTCTTTGGCGGATAACGCACAGGATGTAAACTCGTGTAGCCACCTTGCCACGTATACCTTGACACGTCATTTTATGACTTTTGAGTTGATCTATCACCTGCTCAAGCAGCGCCGGGTGGCCACAGATAAAGCAAAGTGCTTCGAGTTTTCGAACGTTCTCAGCGTTACCCAAAACTATTGTTTTTTCTGTATTTTTTTATCAATATTTATATAGTTGTATACTGTTGTTATTGCCGTTAGATATGTGTTTGAATGAGTTGATAACGAATAAGTCTTTATTTGTTCTTTCTCTCTTTTTTATTTTTTATACTAATAATATGAGTGCGATGCTTCGTTGATTAGTCTGCCATGGAGTAGAATGCCACGTGTACGTTTGTAATAAGCAGGCTTGGCGCATATGTGGACGGTTCATTCACACGTAGTAATGAAAGACGCCAAGAATATTATTTCTGGGCATTGCTGCTCGCCTGGTGAATAGTTATGTAAAAGTGGGGTTGGATTAGAATTATTTGAGAATAGTATCATTTCGGTGTCACCTCCACTTACTATGGTCCTTTCACTCCTTTTGATTTTGCTTGTACTGCTTTTATGGTAGTGATTGCTTGCAAGCTACAGAGCACTTGAGCATACGTTAATTAGCAGGTATACTGGTTTACACGTGAGGTTGGCTACAGGGCCGTCGTAATCGGCCTCATAAGCCTATTGCATCCCAGTGTTTTTATTGATGTATTTAAATGACCCAGGGCAAATGAATGAGGCAGTCATCCCACCGTCATGGGTGATAGACTCAAGAGGTGCCAAACTAGCCTCTCCTACTGGTTTACACTACTGGTTGTTTTTTTGGTTTTTCATCAGACGAGGATGTCTCGGTAAGTTTCAGTGTGATATGGACCGGGAGCCTCACAACACCTCAGTACCACTAATGCCAGGACTGCTTCGTGCACACTCCGCTTCACTTTCTGGCAGAATACCCTATGTGCATAAAATGTTGCCATGTCCTCGAAGCAGCCATCGGAGTGAGAAGCTTCACGCTGCAGACCCTGATGCTGGTCATGATCACCAACAAGAGTATTTGAAACGCCACGGCTTTCTTAAGTGAAACAGTAATATGCACAAGAACATTTGGCCCATTCATTGGCCTTACACGTTCCGTTATGAACCTCTGAAATGAAGATATGAATGAATTGTAAGCGCATGCGTAGTAAGGCTCTCGTTCTCTGTCTCTTTCGTTTGAATGTGTGCAAAAGAGACATTGAAAAACTAGAGAGAGACAGTCGTGTAGGGTGCTTTTGTGGATTTAACCTCTTGTGTGTATCTTATCGCCTGGTGGACAATGACGAAATGTCTGCAACTTTGGACACCCGTTGCCATTTTATAACCTGTTTCGAAGAAGGCCTTATTCCCTTTCTTTGAAAGCTTTCCAATTAATATCTGTTGTAATAACTTATATTGACACATGAATAGTGTACCTGACTTAGAGCTAAAAGAGATCCAACTTTCAGCACCTCGTGCTAATTAGGACTGAAATTTAAAGTTACAAATATAATTTTAAAAGTTTATTTACCAAATAAACCACCGATTCGAAACAGGGCTCCGCGGGTATTTTGGTCAATTTAAATTTAAAAATGCAACATTTTTCGTTATTAAATTAAAATGCATTTTTTAGCGGTTCACAGTAGAAATAGTAAAATCCGTTCGAGTCTATTTTCTGATTTGTATTTTGAAAACACTTTTTCTAGGAGGGACTTTAAGACTATAAATTTTAGCAGAATATAAATTTTGACAGTTTAGACATCTTTTTCACTTATTAAATCAAAATTAAATTCAGCTCATATTAAATCAAAACTGTTAAATAAATTGGAAATTGGTACTTGCAGTTGTATTTTTGGCACTTGCTTTTGATTCCTCGTATTCTATGTACGCTCTAAACCTTAGCCGCCTTGAGTAACCAACTGGAATAGAATCGGTGACCTTTATTTTTCCCTTTGCCGAAAACCACCGTGGTAGATGACGAAATATTAAGAATGTAGTATATATTAATAGTGCATGAATACACCTAACCTTATACTGCACAGATTGATCTTTCCATAATTATGTGTTCAACCATCAAAATAGTTTTAATCGTAATTAACATCCTCTAGCCATATAAACTGTAAAATCTAGCTGTAAATAACTGGATAGGCAAGGTGGAAGGGGTGCTACGGCATATATACGTGCAAGAAACTAAAATATTCATTTAAAATATATTAGTTCGATAAGGTCCCTATTTACCCACTGCCTAGTTTACTTTACCCAAGATCAAAATTCGATACATAATAATATATTGCCACAAAATAACATGGTTGCAATGATTCGTAGCACTAAATTGTTGAACTTTAAAGTTAAAGTATGTCGTTGATGTCTTTAGAAAGCAGCAGTGAAATTCAAATACCAGGCCACCATAAGGAAAGAAGAGTGGCTTATATGTTGGTTGCGAAACTCGTTCCCCGCAGAGTCGGGGTTGGGGGAGGCGTGTGGGGCCGGTACCGATATTATTTCGTTCAAATAGTAACGAAAGCTTAAAATAGTAGAATATAAGAACCCTTTAGCCGCCATTGTAACTATGTTCTTATCCAGTTACGATCAATTAATTTTTACTCCTTGGTCATTACTAATTAGGACCAAGGACAACTTCTTCTTAGTTTGAAACTAATATTTGACATCAAAATCGTTTCTTAACTAGTTAGGATCGACACTATTTTCTTGCTTATTCCATAACAGTAATAATGTTACTAACTGCTACTACAAGCGTGCGTGGGTGGATTAGAATTCGTAGTCGTGAGACCATTAGAACGTATGTCCACGACGTCAATCTAGCACTTCTTTAGCCTACCCTTTTAGGACCTAACAAGGGTGCCATTGCCAGGTATTAGTTGCCCACATAGTCTGGTGGTTCCCGCATTATATGATCGCACCAATGAAGGCGTTTGATCTGCATTGTCATGGACATAAAGTTTACCGTGAATGTAGACCACGAATTCTAACGAACTCATAATTTTTTTACGCGTAATAACTCCGCATAAACATCCATAGCAGCATTTCACCATTAGTCTACGCCGCCGTAGACACATACATGTTGTAACCTTCTACGCCGTAGTAAATGCCTACGTATACGAGATTGTAGTTCCGTACGCCTACGTCACCGTAACGCCTACGTGTTGTAATTGTCTAAATAAATATAAAAAAAACATTTTATTTGAAATTCATTCACTGTATATTTCAAATTTTTTGTTAATGTTAAAAATAATTTCTCGAAATATAAATTTAATCATCAGACTGTTGAGTTTGGTTAGACTCCTGAGTCTGATAATTACATGAAGTTGATCATCATAAAATCAACAAATAATCAAACACTAAATATTATTACAATATTATATCTTAGGTATGACGAAAACTCAAAGTCTATTTTCAGTATAAGTGGAAAATACTAATTGAAAAAAGTTATAGTCAAATAAAATTAAAAATTCGCTTAAATCGTTGATGTCTTTGTAAAGCGACAGTAAACTTTGAGTACTAAGGCACCATAACGACAGAGCAGTAAATATAAACCAAGTGAATAAAACTCATCCCCCGTAGAGTGGTTAGGAGTGGGATGAGGACCGAGTCTGCCCTATTCGTGCTGTGATAATGAAATCTGCGATGATGTTGGCTATGATGTTACAAATTCTCCTTTTTTGTTATGTTTATTGTAAATGCATTTACAGAAAAAATTAGCGGTGTTGGAAATACCACATACTTAAGGCTGAGAAGGAACAGAATTCTAAGTACCACAAAATGTATTGCAAAAGAATAAAGAGAGTAATCAGTGGCTCTTCCACCATGGGCACTATAGCAGTGCCAATTTGAAGTGAAAACAATCTGCATAAAACATTACAAAAAATCTACTAGCCTAATGAAACTTTAAAAACTAAGTTACTCGTGAATTGTATCTTGACGTTAGTGACTACACTAAAAATTTCTACGAAAATAGTTTTCTATGAAAACTGTACATTATATTTCAACAATTACTTCGATAATAAGAACTGGGTGGCAAGAAAATATCTGCATATCCATGATGTAGTGCCATGATGAGCGAGAAATAAATGTGTGTAGACCATTTTACTAGCTCAAAACATAAATTAAATCCGAAACTGATTTATAAATATCAATGGTTAAACCTTGAACACACACACCGAGTGAAATGACGAGACAGTAAAACGTTTTCCCTGTTCCCTGACAAAATCTGAATAATTGTTAGCTGACAACGAAATATAAGTGAATTAGGGATATCTATTTATATTTCTCTGTCAGGTAAAGTAAACATTTGTCGTCTCGGGTGCTTGTTGGATGGGCGTTTAATTATAGATTCCTTAATCCCAAATGTGCAGCACTTCTCTTAAGTACATAGGTACGTGCGTACTTCAGTACATAAGTATTACATTGGCGAAAAATTCAATAAACAATTGACACTTTTAATATTTTTACACAGATGATTTGAATATGAGGTGAGCATCATTTGAGTTTAGACAAGCTGAACACAATATTTACTTCAGATCACAAATGTTGACATGATGGGTTAGTATGCAATGAACTTCAAATATTTATTAAACAAATTACTCCTATACTGTTCTGCTCTGCTAGTACTTCAGGGACAGGATATCGACCTCCGCGGTTGTACAGTTGGCCACGCCTCTGGGATGGGCGTCCTTGATGTACACCAGTAGATTTTGTTTACGCACACACTCTGCAAAAATCTCTGTTGTATGAACGAGATTTCAATACTTATTGATGTCTCTCATAGTTATAATATCCTGGTACAAGTGCGTGCTCTGGGAAGTATTTACAAGGCTTTAGTCTTGTTTCATTGTACTGGAAATCATGTTCTACACGGTGGGCCAAAAGAAGTCATCGATGTTATTTTGCTCAATTTTTTTTCTAAATTAAAATCTTCGATTCTTTTTTTGGAGTATGTTTATTTGAACTTTTAGATATTTGTTGGTCAATCGAGAAGATGATATTGACTATAACATGGGCGCCGTCACATTTGATTGCTATACGGGCTCGTTTTATGGCATTTTTCGTCACTCCGGCGAGTACTTCGGGCGACAGATTCTCGCACTAAGGTCTAATTTTGTCTTTGAGGGCTTCCAGGGTCTCGCCTTCAGAATATCGGTTGCGGACTGTGTGCCGTTGCTGCATCCCGTTGGAACCACGTGTCTTCCAGTCCAGTACCAATTTAAAATTCTAAAATCTTAATAGGGATGATGACCACTGGTATCTATTTTTATTGCCGTAAAATGAATAGTTTATCGTAATCAAATGAACTGCAAAAGTGAAACTTTCTGAAAAAAATAGTTTTGTTTGATTTAAAAAAAAACCGTAAATTGCTTTCTTAGCGTGTAGTGCAAATGTATGGAATAGAAGAGAATATCACATTAATCTCACTCCTTGTAGTGTTTACACGTGAATGGTTTTTAATTTAAGTAATTTGAAAATGTAAATTTGAACTTGAACTAACTAACTAACTCTTATTTCAAATAATGATAGTAAATATTCTAAGACAATCTACTCATACCCGGTCCTAGAATACGGCTAAACATACTTAGATTTTTTTTTATGTAAAGCGTAGCACGATTGTATGTAACATAGCAGTCGCGCTCACTACCGCCACGCCATTTTCCCAATTTGGTTGTTTAAATTTTCATCTACTTTGGGAACTAAACATAATAAAAAGTCAGAGTTAAACAGTATTGAGGAGAATCAGAGGAGCTCTAATAATTTCTCGTTTAGGGTATTATAATATATTACTTTCATGCAGTAAAAGGGGAGTATATTCCAGTCAACGGGGTACGTTTGAATGTACAATATGATTACCTGTGAATGGCTGCTTGCCATCTGTTGATTTATCAACAATTTTTTACAACACTGCTTCTACAATAACGTAAAATCACGCCTATATCCCCAAAAGAGTGGGCAGAGGTACTAGCACATTTAGCTTTTACAATAATATTAACATTTTAAATTAAAGAAATTTGGGAAAAAACTTTCAATTTGAAATCTCAACTCATAGCCATACTGAAGCAAGGTAACTGCAACCACTTTGAGACTTAAAGGATAATGAATATGATTGACAATGCTATGGGGGTATGCGCCAGATAACTCTTTCAGTTCATGCAGCCCTAGTACTCGGGGCCTTGCCTCGTAGGCCTAGTTGGACATTGTTACATAAAGTTAATTGTAATGGCGATGGCGCTGACTGCCATTTTATGAACTAGTTAAATTTTGTTTTATTTTGTTTGTATTATACTTTAGTTTACCTGGATTACAATTTCATAACTTATAATACATTACTTACCATCTGACGAGGTATGGTCAGAGTAAGTAGCTAAATAATTAAAACATACCTACACAACACTTTAGATAAGTTTACAAATTTGTAGGTATATTTGTGTACATTGGTTAACTGCATCGTTTGTTAACCGTGGTACCATTACTTTGAACCATTGATGGTACTACGGATTTTTTTATTTGTCGTGGTACCATCAACTACATTACGATCTTGAAGCCTTAAGCTAATAGATAGATAGATGGATTACTCTTTATTGTACACCAAAAACAAAACAAAAATAAATACAAGAAAACACCAAGGACAAGTAGCGAGAGTTACAGTTGTTCTTATGTACAATAAGCGGCCTTATCGCTGGAAGCGATCTCTTCCAGGCAACCTTGGGATGAACAGTAGCGTGACACTAGCAGCACCAGCTAATCTCACCAGCAATCTGGTGTACCCAGTGGGTTAGCATGCTAAGTCCCAGCATTGGTTATTGAGTCAGACGGCAGTTTCTCATAAAAATCAAATCAAACTCAATTGTGGAAAAGAGGAGAATTTTCATATTATGTTAAGTAACGTTTGGTGGCCGTAGCTCGGTGCTACTGCTACGAGCTACGTGGTCGTAGCACTATATAGCTCGTAGCATAATACTACGCTACGTATGAATATTTCCAAGAAATATCGTAGCTCGAATGGTATCAAACATGTTCTGCGTCTACATTGATAATGATGACGTCAATTCATTGCATTAATACTCACGTAACTGGGTCATATATCTTCTTCTTCTTCTTTTCTTAAAATGGCTTCTGCAGCAGGATAGCCGCAATTTTGCCAGTCTCTAGTAGGGTCATATATCAAAGAAACATTTCGATGCCAGTCTCGACTTAATTATTTATTTACATTATTTTACCAACCAATCAATAGAAATGAAAGCATCCAAATGTTAGCACTGTCTCATTTCTTTTCACTCGCACCTACCACCCTCTAATATTTGTAGCGGGTAAACTGTACAACGCGTCGCCCTCACTTGTAATAAACACAATATTATGACTTAAAATAATAAATAAATTAGATAAATCCACTTGTTAAATGCAGAGCATTTCCTAATATTTCTTCTACAGTAGACGTTTATTAATTTTTATGTCAGAAATAAAGAGAAATTTGGTCACAAAGTCAAGCAATATGCATTTTATACTGTTACATACTTCTATCGAAATGTTATAAGCGTACTTTAATAAAGTACAATAATAGTTCAAAGGTGTTGATGATACGGCTTAAAATTGCGTGAAACAGTGGCAATAATGTATATAATTTCATATTTAGATGATGGTACAAGTAGAACTCCTTTAGCCCATGCGTTCTCGGTAGTTGGTAGCGATCTTTTGGACTATAGCTAGCTTAATTATTTATTTACATTATTTTACCATCTAATCAATAGAAATGAAAGCATCCAAATGTTAGCACTGTCTCATTTCCTTTCACTCGCACCTACCGCCCTCTAGTATTAGTAGCGGGTAAACTGTACACCGCGTCGCCCTCACTTGTAATAAACACAATATTATGACTTAAAATATAAAATAATTTAGATAAATTCACTTGTTATATACAGAGTATTGCCTAACATTTCTTCTACAGTAGACATTCATTAATTTTTATGCCAGAAATAATAAGAAACTTGGTCACAAAGTCAAGCAATATGTATTTTATACTGTTACATACTTCTATCGAAAGGTTCTAAGCGTACTTTCATAAAGTAGAATAATAGACCAAAGGTATTGATGATACAGCTTCAAATTGCGTGAAACAGTGGCAATAATGTATATAATTTCATGTTGAGATAATGGTACAAGTAGAACTCCTTTAGCCCATGCGTTTTCGGTAGTTGGTAGCGATCTTTGGGACTATAGCTAGCTGAGTATTAAATGTAAGTCTAAACTGTGGACGCCTCCGCAATCACATCATCTATATAAATTCTCATATTGTTTAATGAATTTGATTGTCAATATAATTTGCTCGTGTACGAGAGGGGCTCAGCTGTTGCACTTAAAAAAGCTCTAGTTGTATAGTTATGACTTTTTTTTGTGGTTTAACTGACTTATTTGTAAAATTTCCTTAGATGATGCCCGGTTGGCTCAATTGCTCCGGGCATCCCCAGAAAAGGACTGATCGCGGGTTGAACTACCATCAGGGGTGTTCTGTTTTTAAATCAATTATAATAGGTACCTATTTTTTGTCCTTAAATTTTGTTATATAGTTCGTTTGTACTCGTAATTAATATTATTTTTCACTTAACATAATTTACTTTATTTATTATCACTGTTACAGTAATATAATTTGTTAGTTGCCTAGATCTTGGTCTAGAAGAAGTTTGTATGGACCAACTTACAGTAGTGCATCTTCGACTCGTAGCACATAAGTCTAACCGTAGGCGGGCTACGGAAACCCGTAGCATCTACGCGTCATGTGAAATATTACTTACTTACTTTCGTACGTCATACGTTTTTCCGATCGTGTGCAAATCAGATCCCGTTCCCGCTCCATCGATTAAAATATTTTGTAATATATAAAGTAATAAAACGAATGGTAGTGTCATACACGTGCTGCAGTGTGCAAATTCACTTTAATGTAATTCGCACAAGCATATTCTAACGAACGATCTAATAAATTTGTACAAGCATAAATTTGCAGAAGTATATTGTAAATTGTAACGTATGGTATTACCATAAAACTCAATTACACATTAGCAAATACGGTTGGCACACTGGAAGCGACTCCATCGACATATGCGGTCCTGGTACCGGGATGGATACAATCATTGGATTTGCGTCCTTATGTCCTGTTGATGGATGGTTGGGCGGTAGTTATATTTTAATCATCAATCCATAGGACCATAGCCGTCATGTTATACAGGGTGGATTTCTGTGAAAGGGCACTAAGGGTTATTGTTATAGTAACAACATATTATTACAAGAAAACATTTTTAAATAAAATGGTAATGTACACTAGACAGCAATGAAACTGTATGAAGTGATTCCAGCACTAGAATTGAAATTAAAAACTACTCGTACACTTAGCAAATTCTTAACTGATGACACCTGAACGGTAGTGCTTTCCGATCAAAAAATCGAGAGAGAAACGATTAGCTATTTTTTAGTAGTCTTAAAGATAACACTGAAGTAATTATTTCTTCTTCTTTAGGACATTAGGCCTTGAATTTAAAAATTTTGATTTGTAATGTTAATTAAAACTTTAGTGCTAGAGGCCATCTCAGTGGGTAAGTGTGAAGTGATCCAAATTAGTTGATCTCGAGTGTACATTGTTGTGTATTATGTAGCTAAAAACTCACATTAGCTCACTAAAAATGGCTGAATGGATTTGAATGACGTAAAATTAGACACATCACTGGAATATAACCCATATTGTCATGATATTCTAATACTTTTATCGATAAATACTAACCAGCGAAGACGATATACCTACACAAAGATTTCTTACCGTTATTTGCCAAGGAGACAAAAACGAAATCTGTTTACAATAATTATAAGTAGAAGTAAGTAAGTGAAAAGTAAAATGCGTATATTTGTTCCAGGTTGTGCATGAGATGTGTGCTATCATCGGATAACAAACTTACCTCAATTGCTAGCTGATATGCCTGCTGATCAAGTGACGCAGTGCACCTGTGGGAGGTCAGACGGCACATGATTATGCGAGAGCTAAAATAAGCAAAATTTAGAAGGTTTGGTGAGTCTTCTGACTAACAGAAGAACTGTTCGTTTGGAGGATCCAAACACGGCGTGTGTTTTACTCGGTTTGAGCCCGACATAACTTCCCCAACCGACTCTGGCGTATCCGTGAGGGGATTTTCGAATTACAAAAAAAGGAATGATAGAAGATGTGATAGAATGACACCACCACATAATAGAATTCAATGTGTCTTTTTTATAATTCTAGCAGACAAACATAACATGTAGCTAAAGGTATAGATATAATGCTTGTTGCTAGAATTAAATAAAAAAATGCACTCAAATGAAATTAATCAATTGTTAAGCTAGTGGTTAGGGTCAGTCAGGGTCCGATAGAATTGTCTTAGCAAACTTATACTCTGGTAATTGAGACCCAAAACAACGTACGATTTTAGTCGGTTCAATTTGTAGATAACCATATACATATTACATTAGCGGATGGTAGCCATGGGCGACAAAATATAATTAGCTAGTCTATATATAAAAATGAATCGTGAAATATGTTGGTAAGCGCATAACTTGAAGACGGCTGGATCAATTCGAGTAATTCTTTTTCTTATTTGTTCTTTGACCTCTACGCAAGGTTTTTAAGGAGCAGCGGGAACGGGATCATAAGTCCTCGTGGGTGGAACCACTGACAACAGCTAGTAGTTAGATAAAAGCCACTTGCTTTCACTTCGATTTGCCGCCAACTGTAATTTGCTTTGTAATAAGAAAGAAAGGGAAGATCACATTCTAGCACGTGGTTGCTGCTTTCTCCCTCTGTCGTGTACATTGACGCGTTCTGAACAACACAAGCTCCCTGCGTGTTCTGTTTTCCCAGTCGTCAAGGTATCTAGATATTGATTTGCTGTGCGCGCGTCACCTTTATTACTGAGACAAAGTTTCATAGACTCACAGCAGTCAGCAGCTCTATACTATATAATTCATTTCACCTGCAAACTGAGTGATATCACCTGAGTGAACGAAAAATAAAATCATAGGTGACGTCATATATACGAAATAATTCTATATTGGGTTTTACCTGTATATAAATTAAAAAATTAACTGATTGAAGGTTATACCAAAAAAGGGATTAAATTATCCAAGATTATTTAGTTGATAAACAAGTCTGGAAATGTACTGTTCACTCAATTTGCTACTACACAACACAACTAGATCTAAATTATCATTATAAATGTGTGTTAATTGGTTTATTCACAAGCAGAAAAAGAAAAGATCCCAAGTTTCTTGACAAAGTCTTCTCAGACCGGGTCCTCGTTTCGATTGGCGGTGGTCCGTTTGATAAACTTATCTATAACATGGTATTAAATTTGAAGTTTTTTCAAGTGCTGTTTAATGTTTTGTACTAATTATACTCGTATATGTATGAATACATGGTTTTTGGATTTTGGATTTCGTATATTAATCGTCATCTAGCTACTATTCTATATCGAACATCATGATTGTCTTCTTTTTGTGTTTTCTTTTTGGTTTCGCCATTGTTCTTAATCTTCTTGACTTTAAAACGCACGCCGTTTTTGGATCCTTCGTTGCCGGAGGTGAGATAGTAACCCACATATATTTCGCACCCCGGCGGATAACTTTTTAAATAAGCTTTTTGGCATACCTTTTTTTTAACTAAATTTTTAAACTTGTTGATAGTCATATCCCTAATTTCATTAGGGAACTTGTGTTCTAGAAATCAAGAAAGTGTTGGTTCTCATTTAAACAATGGCATCTATGTAAATATTCCGTTTCTAAAAATCACTTTAACACCTACCAAGTGATGATCCCTAATCTTGACTGTTACGGGAGCGACTGCTGTCTGACCCTGCAACCTCAAGAGCCTGACTCAACTAATGACTCAGTACATAGGTACACAATTTTAACTCTGGATCTTATCAAAACCGGATCTATTGAGAGAAAAATATCTCACTAGACCCATAATGGATCTGGTCAATTAGATCCATTGACCAGATCCATTGATCGCAATTATTAGATCCTATTTATTTTAAAATATATTTAAAATGGATTTATTGCCAACAATAATTCTCACTAGATCTAGTTTATAAAAAGTAAATCTACTGAGATAAAAAAATAAACTAGATCCTTAATGGATCTGATCAATGGATCTACTAAGAGGGATCGTTCTCACTAGATCCAGCTTATTAAAAAACAGATCTACAGAGAAAAAAAAATATCACTAGATCCATAATGGATCTGGTCAATGGATCTACTGAGATTGATCTAAAAAAACCTGTAATTACTACTTCAATTACTGGCGTACATTCTGGCTCTGTATACATACATAAATTTCTTATTAAACTATCTGATATTAGGTTCTACTCAAGAAATGGTGAACACATATCTGCGTCTAGTCAAACTTAAAAATCCGATTGGAAATCCATTAATGCGTCCATTCAGGGCAAACTGACAAGAATACCAAAAATATATTTTCGTGTTCAGAATCGTTATTGAATCGAACCCAAGCATAAAAATGCAATAACATTACAAATGATTTTATCGCGGTTTATTTGATATTTCAATATTTCAACGTGTAATATTCGCCAAAACTTCATACAGCGACAAAATATTCCAAGTATTTGTTAACCACCAGTGTATGGCTATATATGCAAGAGATTATGTCTTGTATAATCTCACCTCCAGCAATCAAAGACTCATAGATGGCGTGTGTTTTAGTCGGTTCTAATCCGACGTAATTACCTCCACCGACTTTGGCGAAGGTGATATCCGTGGGGGTAATGCGCACGATAAAAAATATATGGCTGTTTAAGATATAAATTTGCTATCACGAGGCTAAGGCTTTTAATTGCATGTTATGCAATTTGCAGTACACAGTTTGCGCATGGTTGACTACACATTATTTTGCGATAACATCAAGGATAAGAAGAGGTCCGACTGTTCCTCTTATCCGTGATGTTCTGCCGTATTAAACTAAATGTGCTCAGAAGTAAACTTATCGCGCATGCGTCTCTCTTGTCATTCACTCTTCACCCATTCTTACGTGCGTGAAAGGGACAGTGTGGTTGATTAGAGAGAAACAGAAATCTTCCTGTGTGTGAGTAATGTAGAAACAACCACAGCGAATTCCACCACGTATAAAATTCTACCTCTTGGTAATTTATTAACTCTTGGTGTTCAGTGACCGAAACAAGGCCGTAACCGTGGTCGTGGCCGTCTTTAGTCATCATTAAACCCTATTATTTACTTTTAATACAAGGCAAAACATCGTGGTCAAATCTTTGTACACTTTCAGTGAGCGAAATGGGTTGTTTGTTGTTTTTTGATATTAAAAGAGCCTTTTTAGACCAAAATATCTTTGTTTTAAGTCTTTTGTTTCTTTGCCTCGAACTCTTTCTGGTTCTTACGACTTAATCTCGCACGATCTTTACCATCCTATGTTTCGCTGAGGTAACCATATTATTAAGTATGTAAAACGTGGTAGAAATGTTTTTTTATTACTTTAGTAGTAATAAAGTGAAACAAATATTACTATCACTTATGATCAAAAAGTATATTATGACTCAACCGCACAAACCTTAAAACTGCGTAATGACTTAATAAAACTAACTTTACTGCACTAGCTTTTTCATTTTCTTAATTCATAAATCGGATACATAATTATTAAATATTATATGTACATTCTTACTATTATTTTTCACCCTCATATTTCTACACTAAAAAGTATTTACACAGTTATTTATATGACTTCTACTATTAATCGCTTTAAATAAAACACGCCTGTGTAATATCAAAGTACACGTGGGATTACACTATGTGAAGTGGTGCAGGTCCTACGTACTATACATGTTATCAATTGCAAATCAGATTGGCAATAAAATCATTCAATCACTGTTTTTTTTATTACTAGGAATGGTTTGTAAGACCCCGTACACCGCTGAGGATCGGCTTACGCAGTCACTTATCGCTCCTGGCAACTTTGGTGAGTTCCTGCATCGTATAGGCCTGGAGCCAATGTCCACGTTTCATCATTGCTGGGACTGTTCCATGCACGCAATGGCAGTGCCCAGCGCCGATGAAGCAATCAGAAGCCAGAGAGGAACCCTTACTTTGCAGACCTTTTTGCAACGTAACATTCTGGCGTGTGAAATACCATCCTCGTTTTTGATCAATAAATTTTGTATTAATAGTTAAAGATATTGGGTTTATTTTATTCATGGAAAGATTCCTTCGTATAGCTCTTCCAACCGATCCCACCCTCTCCTTTCCTACACAGGATAACGCGAGCAGTTCTTAGATGTTCCCACATACGGTATAAACAATTCAATAAAGAACTAAGTGGTCCAGTGACCGGCACAATTAAGTCAATGATTTGCCAGCACACGTACGTGTTTCCTTCATCCGGCATGCGTGAAAAACAACTGTCAAGGCTATCAGGGTGGAGACCACGGTCGCAGGGTCAGCACCAGCATCGGCAGCCACCATGTTTTGGACTCAGGCGTGGTGCAGTCAAGTTGACGACATAGGTATGTATGTAAAGTATGTAAAAAGAAATCAAAACCCCCTGGCATGGTTATGTGTTACTCAGAATATTCATTACAATTTTTATAAAAAATATCTGTGTTTGTTACCTAGAACATGAAAGGAATAAAAGAGCTTTTCGTTCATTCCTTATATTACAATCGATTCACCGGTTTAAGGTAGTGCTAATCAAGAACTGGTGATGTCCTCCACACAAAGATCCAAATTCGAGTTAAAAGATTATTTCAAATGTGTTTTCTTATGGTACACATAGACGTTGCAAAATGCTTGCGTAAAGGCATGCATAAATATATTACAACGTTATAATTGTGCAAATTCTATGTGTCGCATGCACGCATAAGTCTAGCGTTACGCAGTTATTCTTAAAAGTGCAATGTACGGTTACCGTTATAGTATTGTATAGGTGTTTCGAAAATCTCTTGTTTCGTGGGGCAAACTGACACTGAAACTAATGGAAACAATCCTTAACCCTTTCCTCGTCACATAGATAGTCACCACGTCCGTAGAAAGTTTTAATCTCAGGTTTTCTAGTCAATGGTACTATTTGAAGTTAGCCAATTGTCTTCTGAAGCTAATGTCTTTACGCAGCAGGTTCGACGTTCAAGCCCATAATTTGCCAAAATTGCCATAAAGTTTGACTATTGTACTACATATTCGTAGTATGAGCTACAAATTCGGTTCTCGGTTCGTAGATACATACTCCGTAGCTCTGTAGCACGGAACACTCGTAGCTACACTGGGTGATTTCAAAATTTTATTTTGTTTACAGGTATGGCAAAAAGACCTTTTAAAGTAATCCACCTACAATTTTGTTTAGATGATTGCTAATACAAGTATATCAGAAACTCAGTCTAATGCTGTCATGTAATTGATTTTGTCAATGAGTAATTGCGATTACTTTACTATGCCCTGTCTTATCCATTCACCATCTTGTGTATTCTAGAACTCGCATCACAAGCTACTCAGTATGAGCAAAGAAGATGGAAATGCAATACACATTTATTAGTTTTATCTACGAAAAACAAATAAGATAAAAGACATAATATAAATCTACATTTGTAAAATCAAAATCAAACTTTTGCATCTCCTACGAACAGATACAAACTACGTCAACCATGAAGAAGTCAAGTTATCATACCCGGTGCGATATCCGCGAACGGGCATTACCCGCAACAGTACCAGGAGAGCAGAACTTATGAAGATGTTCACTTAAAGTAAGGCCAACGAGACGAGATAAAAAGTGTAAACAAACGGATCGCTACTGAGTTACGTTGCGATAGTTTTTATAGCGATTATTATCTCTGTCCTTATCACTCGTACTAAGCACGGCGTCACTCGAGCGACGACAGCTGTCGTTGGGTTTTTCGTGGTACAGAAAAGCACTCGGTACAGCAGTCGTGAACTTTTCGTCCGCCATCCTGTGCACAAGTTCATTCCCTGTTTGGAAAGCGCTCGATGTGATACGTTTTGTTTCGTATTGGTTTGTTATTAGTTTTCCTGTTGATTTTAATTATTGCAATTGAATTATTATTATAAAATGACCTTTTCGGTTCTGTACCACATGGAATGGCTCTTTTTAAGAGTCTTTATAACCTCTCTTAATAATGAAATAGTTTAATAGACACATGAACCCAAATTCATACTTTATTAAGCATTTCATATCACAAATAAATATACTTGAGTAATATATTTGTTGAACTACTAGGTCACGAATCACGAATACCCCGATGTTAGTGGCGGACAGAACTTTCTGTACGCATCTTTCAAGTTCAATCGCGACGTGTCAGGAACGCATTCTCTGAACGGCCGTAGTATAATACTCTTTAAAAAATATTATACTCATGTAGCATGATGTTATATACATTTCAATCATTCATTAAAAAACCGCATCATAATCTGTTGCCTAGTTTTAAGCATTTAAACATACATAGGGATATAGGGACAAAGAAACTGACTTTGTTTTATACTATGTATACTATGTTTAGTAGTGAAGAGCAACTATATACAGGGTGGAATTTTGTAATGCCACCTGGAGGGGAAGTACTCTTAATACTGTAGATAGAAGATTTTACTCAAAGGAAACATTCCTTTATTTTTGAAAAGAAACAAAACTGCATTCAATGATTTTTTAAAATTCGCTTGCCGCACCCAGTAATCGAACCAACTAAAATCTGTAAAAGTTGAACTCTGTACTTTTATTGCATCGATCGTTAGGGTCAATTATAAGGATGAAATCTCTCTAACAAACTTCATTAATTAAATGAAAGGAAAACAATGAAATCTTAAATTAATTGTTCAATGGGTCAAGTTAAAGCACTTTTACTCAAAGATCCATCTAGTTACTTATGCTAATAATTAATAATTATTATCACTGACGTCTTTTATCCATTAAAATGACGAATTACTATTGGTGGTATGGAGAGAGATATCGAGACCGACAGGCACCAACTCGGTTTGTACACTTGTATTTCAATAACACGGGTAGTTTCAAAAAGCGACGGCATACTCTTCAGCAGAACAACTTCGATTTTGAACTAAATGTTTGTATCGAGCAATTAATTAGTTAGTTTATACCATTTTTTGTTAATAATTTAGGATTTCATTGTTTTCCTTTCATTTAATTAATGAAGTTTGTTAGAGAGATTTCATCCTTATAATTGACCCTAACGATCGATGCAATAAAAGTACAGAGTTCAACTTTTACAGATTTTAGTCGGTTCGATTACTGGGTGCGGCAAGCGAATTTTTAAAAATCATTGAATGCAGTTTTGTTTCTTTTCAAAAATATAAGAATGTTTCCTTTGGGTAAAATCTTCTATCTACAGTATTAAGAGTACTTCCCCTACAGGTGGCATTACAAAATTCCACCCTGTATATATTATTTTCATGAGAGAAGTCAAGTTTCATATCCGGTGGCACCCATTGGCAAATCCGCGAACGGGAATTACCCGCAACAGTACCAGGAGAGTAGAACTTATAAAGATATTCACTTAGTTTAGATACCACGGCAAATTAATAAGTCAGTATATCAACTGTTTTAGAGGGAATATTTGAAATTTCGGTTGCTAATATTCTTTAGAAAATATTATACTCAAATTATTTACGAAAAAAAACAAATAAAGTAACTACCTAACAATACCAGTAGGGTATTTATTTGCTACATCAAAATTTTTGCATTTCCTGTGAAGATATTACAAACAGCGTCAACAGTGAGTGAGAGAGTGTGCAAGGTAATTACATGACATGAATTTAATTATTACTAGCTGACACGCGCAACTTTGTCTGCGTCACCCCGTTTTTGCAACATTTTTCCCTTCTGCTCCGCTCCAGTTGGTTGCAGCTTGATTTTATCTATTAAAAATCGCATCAAAATCCGTTGCGTAGTTTTAAACATTTAAGGATACTTAGAGATATAGGGACAGAGGAAGCGATTTTGTTACTACCTATGTAGTGAAAAGCAACGATAGATTTATTTTCATGAGAGAAGTCAAGTTTCTTTTTGGTGGCATCCACTGCGAATCCGCGAACGGGAATCACCCGCAACAGTACCAGGAGAGCAGAACTTATGAAGATGTTCACGTGATTTAAATACTACGGCAAATAAATACGCCAGTATTATCTACTTTTAGCGGGAATATTTGAAATTTTGGTTGCCAATATTCTTTAAAAAATATTGTACTCAAATTATTTACGAAATAAGGTAATTACATATAAACACATTTACATTTGTAAGCACCGGTAGATATTTCCTTCTTGAATACTTATTCCTTTCATTTCCTGAAAAGAGATACAGTGAGTATGTACTGAGCACAGAGAGTACAGGGCGTCCAAATTTACATAATTTCGTAATAGTGTGTGTGTGTGAATCTGTGGTGTGGGTTGAGGGACAACTCGATGTAAAATAAAAAGTTGATATAGATACTCATCATTCTCTGAACCTATTCCCAACTCAGTTGGGGTTGGCTTTTCAGTCTAACTGTGATGCGGCTGAACTTCGATATTTTCCGTGAAGCGACTGAAATTTGACCTCCACAACCAATGGTCCAATGACCAATGGCGATATCGAAGTTCCGAGTTAGACTGGTTGGAGTTTTGAGGGCTATAACTAACCGTCTAACCGTAACAACTGCCATAAATGTTTCTATGGCAACTGGGACCGACGGCTTAACGTGCACTCCGAGGCACGACCAGGACCAGTGCAAACAGCCATATTCATGCATACAACTTTTTGCACTGAACGGGGATCGAACCCACGCCCCGTGCGTAGCAGTCGCGTGCACTACCGCTACGCCACGGAGGCTGTCGTGTTATTGCACATAACAAGTTGCACATAGTAGAAGTACATGTGCACGCATGCATCTCCTCTGGAACACTAGTCCACTGATACTTCATGTTTCAAGTAATAGACCGCGCCATTGTGAATTCCTAGGTCCGGGACCTAGGGACCTCAAGAGTAGGAGTATTTCCTTATGCACACTATTCCAATTGCACTCACACAATCTTAAGAACCATCTAGCAAGTGTGTAACATACCTATGTGTGTGAATAAGGCTTCGACATTGAGTCTCTATCGAATTTATGAGAACCTAGTAGAGGTGTTGGCACGGGGCACCGTTTTGCACCCGGCGCCCGGGTGCTATACAATAAACAGTTTGTTCGCGTGATAAAACGGCTTATTGCTCCTGGCCAAACTGATTTGCCAAACTGGTTTGGCCACAAGGAATTTACACCGTGTGGTTGTTCTATTGTTGTGTATAGGGAGTAATAGGGTTCTATTGTGTATATTACTTATATAATACGCAGATACCATTTTAATTTAACTGCATTTTTGTTGTTCTCCCCGGCAATATCATAGCTTAGTACTTTAATACCATAGGTTTGAAAGGTAAAGGTAAGGTATACGTTTCGAAAAATTAGGATTATTTTCAATAGTTCCATGAAGCCAGTTCCACTTGGAACTTTTTACTCTTGAGTATAGTCACAGAAAACCAGACGAGGAAAGTGTACTACTCCACGTATCAAACTGATTTGTAAATAACTTGACATGAATGATATAAGTATAAAAAACATTATCGTGGAAAGTGAATACATCGGAATGTACCATCCTCTCATTATAAAAGGGCTCATCTAATTATTTAATGTATTCGTTGAAACGCAGGGCATGGTCATTCGCTAGGTACAGAGACATCTCTGACATTTGTATGAAAGGACATAACGCGTCCGTGCATTATTCGCGCCAAAATCAACACCTTGTTAAATGAATATTTTTTCCATTGCATTGTATTTCTAAGACGGACCAGCTTTTAAAGCGCAGAAATGCAACAAATATTTCAAGCTTTGAGGTTATAATTTGAGCAAAACCATAAATAATAATTGGAACCCTATTTTAATTGCTCTGAATGTATTTATAAACTTTAAAATAACGCCGTCGCTTTCCTTTGTGTACCAAGCTCTCTATATAATAAATAAAGATAAAAAAGGCTTCGTCTAAATCGATTGGAGAGAACTTGGACTGTAACTAAAATAATAACAAAGAAAATAAATATGAAAATCTAACACGGTTTTAATTATGAAGAGCAACGATATAAATTAATTGCACCCAGATCTAATTAAAAAGAAAATAAAGCATGACGATAATCTACCTGGAATTTCTTACTGGTCTCTTCTTAGGAGATTTAACTACCAGCGAAAGAATCATTTTCAAATGATTTATTTATTAAGTATTTTATTTATTATAAATTATAATATTTTTGACAAATTTAAGTACATAATTATTGTAAAACTTTGACATTCATAAGTGCTCTTTATGTGCCTAAACTGAATAAACGAAATTGCTTCTTCGATAATTTTCATGAGAGAGCCAAGTTTCCATACCCGGTGCCATCCGCTGCGGTATCCGCGAACGGGAACTACCCGCAACAGTACCAGGAGAGCAGAACTTATAAAGATGTGCGCTTCGCTTAGATACTACGGCAAATAGATACGTCAGTATTATTTAGGCGGTTGGGTTAAGGGCCTGATACAGAAGGCGGTACTCCTCGACACGGCACGTATTGTGAGGAAATTCCTCTACCTGGAGCCCTAACCACCGGTAGCTTGGTCCCTGTACCCGATACCGGTGGGCTGCTACTACTATTTTTTATATTTGAAATATATGTTTTTGTATATGTATGTAGAAATGTAATTTGTATGTATAATTATGAATAAAGAGGAATTATAATAATATATGTCTTTATTGTACACCAAGGATGAAATTATACAGCACATAGAGATGTTTGCACATAGTAAAAACAATTATCTATTCTTAGAAGGAATATTAGCAATTTCAGTTGAGAATATTTCTTAAAAAAAATATAATGCCGATATAGATAACTTTCTACATAGAGAATTTTTTTTCAATTGGAAAATATGTATAATTATGAGTATATGCAAATATACTTTTACAGTTTGTCAAAAATAAATGCTTATTTACCCTTGTTGGTGGGTTAAAATACTTTTATTAGTATAATTGAATTTTAATACCTAATTACATTATCATGTAGGTAGGCTATCGATTATTTTGTATAATTATCTTTCTAAGGTAAGTCTTTGCCATTGAATCGAATTTGTTATTCACAAAATACATCTAAACTTGCTTGTATTTATGTGCTTGGTTTCTGCTATGGTTTATTGAAGACGTGAGAAAACTTTCTAATGCCCCTCTTGTACAACCTTTAAATATAAAATTCATGATAACAAATACATTTATATGTCGTCTTTTAAATTTAATATTGCCGTCAAATGTTTGAGGGATGTAGCCCTAGATTAAATTGAAAAAGTATGCACGATGGGCAACCTAATAAATTTTCCGTACACAATACACGAAATATTATATTACCGGAGCTCACTGTCCCTATAGTACATACTATGTTCGAATTCTGAAAATTTTAAATGCACTTCACATTATATTAATCACTATTGTAGTGCTAGTCTTTTGTGAGGTGACCGGGATAATGGAAGGTCCAACTCCCTCCGTTATCCGGGTCACTCTGACGAGTGTTAGGAGACTGTTACCGTCGAAGACCTACACGCATGCGCAAACCTTGCCACCACTCCTCAAAATGCGAATGAGTGTGATAGAGTAATAGATTAGAAAGGAACAGGGATACTTTACTTAGACATCTCCTTATCAATCCTCACAGCCTGGTACACAGTGCGCAAAGCACGTGAATTCTGTGATACGACGAACATTTCCACTGTATACCCAGGTACACGAGTGTGGATTAATTAATTAATTTCATAATACATAAATATTATAATTTCATAATTGACATCTTACTACAATTTTGCATTTGAACATAACTTACTATTATTATTTTCAAAAGTTTGCCTATTTTGTGTGGATTATAATGACACAAATACCTTGCATGCCTACGTATGTAAAGTCATGTTTAATGCAAATAAATCTTATCTTATTTTTGATGTATAAAAAGTCAAAGATTGGGAGTGAAATTTAGAAACTTGAGACATTCATAACAAAGATATCAGGGAGTTCCATTACCTATCTTAGTAGTCCACGTCGAGCCTAGTTCACTTGTCCACCACTAATATGAGATTATCATGAAGTTGAACCAATCCTATTGCAAAAACAACGATGTATAAACGACGGATGTTGAATATAGTAGTAACTACTGACGACATCTGTAAACTCATTTGGTGCCTATTATACATATTAAACCTAATATGTATATAAATTTCCAAATTAACAAACTTCTTAGTTTTTGAGGTAAAACAATAATTTAGTCAATAAAGCGCACTTCCAAGTAAATATTTTTTAATAATTATATTCTAGGACAATCTACACAACGTCACCCCATGGGTCTACCATGGTAAGCAGAATTCAACTAGCTTGTGTTAGGGTTATAGAATGTGGATAGACATACTTACATACTTTTTTTGTAATATGAACATGTATATAGAAAGACCACGGAGGACCGAATATATGATTAGAAAGACCCAGACCAATGCAAATATTATATATTCATGCACACAAATGTTTGCACTGAGCAGGAATCGAACCCACGCCCTCTGCGTAATAGTCCCATTCACTACCGCCATGCTACGAAGGTTGTTAAAAAATAAAAATAGTTATAATAATAAGTTTTCAGTTATGTCCTTGAATTACCTTATTTTCTATATTGTATACCATAGCGTAGTTAGTCTTTTTTTATCGTGCGATAAATCCCCACGGACACTCTCCCACCGGAGTCGGTTGGGTAGGTTATGTCGGACTCGAACCAACTAAAACGCACGCCATCTTTGGGTCTTCAGTTGCCGGAGGTAGTAGCTAACATATCCCTCGCACCCCGACAGATCCGGGTCTTCTATTCGAGATGACTCCCGTGGAGCGTATTCAGTCTAAAAAGCCCTTTTAAGTCTGTGTCAAGTCATTGCAGGCTTAACTCTAGTACAGAAAATCCAACTTTTTTATGGACTGAGTGAGGTGGCTACTAAACCTGCAATAGGATCAAATCATGCTAAATTATCTCTGATTTGTATGTATTGACAGTGGCAGCCGTAGTTCCTATTGTTGCCCTTACACGAAAATATTGATTTTACTGTACGGTACTACTGGGTATACCTACGCACCTACCTATTATCGGTGACCATGGCCTTCCTTGTTTCCGTCATTGTACACCAAGAGTTAATAAATGACTAAGAGGTGTTTTCTACACGTTTCTTGGTCCTTGTTTGTCCCACGGGCTAGTTCCATTTCCACTCCTTGCTCACACGGAGACACTTTTGTTTCTTTCTAGTTTCTCACTATCCTTTTCACGCGCATATGAATGGGTGGAGTTTAGAACCCAAAAGCTACGCATGCGCGTACTTTTCCTCCGAACCAGTTTCATGTAGGTGACTCAGAACATCACGGGTAAGAAGAGCGATCGGACCTCCTCTTATCCTTGATGTTTGGACCAAAACGCCTTGTAGCATTTCTCCATGATGAGTTGATATTGAGTGCATAACAGTAATTTGTTATTATTGTTATTACAATTATTGTTATTATTAGTTTCATGTGGAAGAAATCTGTATTTGTATTTTGGACGTTTGTCATATACCGTTGGATAGCAATCTACCCAATCATATTAGTTTATTGCGGTCCAATGCTGGACATACGCCTCTCCAAATGCGCGCAACTACTCTCGACCCTCTACCACACATCCAGTCAGTACCAGTCGCCTTACTAGACGGCGTAAAAGTGCTGACATGTGGGTGGATTGAAGATCTAAGAGCGCCTTTTTTTTCATAGTTTTCGAATCAGTGTTCATGTATATTCTATGCTGGCTATTTAAAGACATTGTGGAGTGGTTGATTGACGCTATTCGAGACCATGTGGCTGGCAATTACTTAGATAAAAAATTACATTGCATTCAACGCGGTAGTACTACTAGCCTTCTGGACATGGTACCAGTTGACATTCGATGCCTACGCTATTTTAAATCATAATATATTATTTATATAGTACTGAAATTATTTATTTAATTCGATACTTAACTCAGTAAAAGTAACAACAAAAGATTTGTTATAGTTTAGTACAGAAAGTCACTGCCAATGACAAAATATACTTCGTTGTAGCTTAGCGCGCCGAACGTACCGTTCAAAGCTAGGGGCGTGCCTCCTACCCTTACCTTTCTCCCTAAAGCACCCTGTTGGGTGGTGGGATATCATTTCGTTCAAATTTACTTCTATTGCTTAATGGGGCCCTGGTACTCGACTTTCACTGCCGCCTTCCGAAGACATCAACGATGCTTTTACTCAAACTTTCCAGCACTTAAAATTTGACTAATATATTATACAATGCTTGCAGTTTGTTAATATTTACGAATTAATTGCGTAATTTGTAGGTACGTGTACTTTGGAGATGTGAGGACCAAGCTTTACCTTGTTAAAATAATCCTAATTTGTTATTACACGGCATAATTGAATCGAAGTTGTACCCAGTAAACGAAAGCATCGTGGAGTACATTACATGAGTTCAAAAATCAGCTGGTTAAATATACAGTACATCGTGTGGCACCTCTGTCTATTCTATTGAGGAATTAAAACACTAAGCGTAAATAGATAATAATCTGCAATAAATTATTTAACTAAGCTTTTATATCGAAAATAATCATTAAGCGGTTCTAGGGAATTTCACTAATTGGGTAAAATAAGGTTATAAAAATTGCACGTGGAACACTGCTAGGAAAAAGCTGCTAGTCTAAATTTTGTGGGCAATATTATTTTGTAATGAATAATAGCTAATCATTTATAAATTATGCGGTCTCATGGTGACATTACCATACAATCAGGTGCGCGAAGTTAATACCTACCTTCCAGCACCATCACCATTGACGGGCCAACATCTTAATTTATAATTAATTCTTACAAAATTTGTTTTCTCTTGTCCTAGAACTAAACAAACCTGTCCTTTTGGTGTCCTTCGTATATTGGTATTGCCCCTGTGGTTCTAGGATGAGTAGTTTACCTGAAAACAACTTTTAGTCTCAGATAAATAAATGCAGTTGAACGGTTTTCAGTGTTTATTAAAAAAACATCTAAGAAAGCCTGAATATCCGCTTACATCTCATGCCTCGCTAGAGGTTATACGGAATAACTTACACTTCAGGTTTTTTAATGAATACATATCTTCTGCTGAGGTTTTAGTATCAAGTATCTGATATGACAAGGAAAAACATAGAATTTCCAGACAATTATCAGCCCCCTCATTATTACACTGACTAGGCTAATAGTATTTCACTATCTTACTTCCAACAACTAAAAACTCAAAGGCCGCGTTCGTTTAAGTTGATTATTGATTATTCCGACATAACCTCTCTAACCCTCTCCTGTGAGATTGGTATTCGTGGGGAGTTGTTTTTTAAATAGACTCAATCAATCAATTAGCCTAACGCAGACCACTGCTGTACGTAGCCCTCTTCAAATCTTGGGGGCATTGGTATTTTTTGCTGTTACTGTTGGCCTACTAAAAACTCTTAAAACAGGTTAATAATTGAACGGCTGTCACACTACCGAACGCAGAAATATCTATATATAAATATATAAAATAACAAAGTAACATTTGACGTTTCAAAGGACATTTGATTAATGGACCTCACAGAATTTACATATAATTTATCCACCCTCGCATTCTTATACGGGACACTAGGCTAGCAGTGGTGCATAAGAAGTCTTGTTTCCATCTCTCTCGTTGCTCGTTCTCGTCGTTTCTAACACATTATGAAGTTTCATAAAGATTTATGAATGAACGGCCCTGAACGTTTCATTCATAGATCAGAATCCACGCATGCGCATTGACCTAATAGTATAAAATTACACGTTGTGTTTTACTACACAATGTTATAAAGGTCACGTGGACAACACTTATCTACTATACAAAAATAAGTCGGGTTTTACTTCCTGGCGCTATAACTCCAGAACGCACGAAACGATTTTTGCATTCGTTGGAAAGGTCTCAGGCTCTGTGAGGTTTATAGCAAAGAAAATTCAGGAAAAATTTCTACAGAAAAGCGGGAAAATCATTTTCACATGACGAAACGGAGTTCGCTGGGTTTGCTAGTCGTACATAAATAATATCATTTAGGTAGTAACGCTCTTCATCAAAATGAATAAAATAATTTTACTGCAGTCTGATACTACTAATGTAGCAAACAAAGAAACGCCCCTTTGAGGGAGAGTGTGTCTATAACACTTATAATAGCAACAACACGAAATGTATCCTTTCTTATACGAGTATATAGATAATAATGATACATACATTGTTTTGTAAGTTATCAGTATGATCGAACGGAATAATACTCTTCCTCCAGCTTGGTTAAATAGCTTCTTGTTATTAAAGTTGCACTGTATTCGCATTTACTGTAACGTTAAGTCTAAAAGAAAAAGTCACTTTAAAATAATAGACTTGCGGTTTTCTGTCGTTGATGTCTTTATAAAGCGGTATCGATTAAGCCAACTAGGCTACCATGAAGTTAGAACCGTACATGTGAACGAACGAATGAATTGATACACGTCCCGACATACGGTAGTTGGGAATGGGAGGGGAAGATGAATTAATTTCTCAGTACTGAGTATAGTTGACACTATAGAGCCCTAGGTCCGCTTATGGCTTTTGATTGGATTGGCTTATTTTGTAGGTGGATCCACTTACAGTTTAGGTTGAACTGCGAAGGTGTTGATTTGATCTCGTCACAGAGTAAAGAAGGGTTTCCCTTCTCCATGGGTCCTAAACACCTATATGAATATCTTTTGTAACGACACAAACTTATTTCACGCAAATATTGAATATATTGTATAGCGATAGCTCTCAAGTCCTATGGTCTCCTGGTAGTCGCGGTAAGTAATGTCGCCTATTGATTTGACTTGGCATGCGCAACATGCGCTGTCCTGTCTCTTATTTCATCAGTTTATATGTTATACAAGGAACTTATACTTAACTGTTAGAAGTATAAGTTCCTTGATGTGATATGCTTCAAAATATGTATATAAATATTAATATACATATTTTGAAGTGTTTTCCACTTCAATGCTAAGCACAAAATTAAAAAGCTTAAAAGTCAACGGTCAGTCATTCTCGGCAAAACAAACAAGCTCTTTTTCAATAACTTAAAGCATACCTACTGGGCTCTAAATGCAAACATTGGACACAAATGACCAATGACTATGAAGGTGATTAGTATGTAAATAATGGAACTGCACTACTTTATTATTCCTTTTAATGTAGCTCCGCAGTCCACTTCAAAGCTACAATATACCGTAGCGTCTGGCTACGGCTCATAGTATGCAACTACAAAATAGTGTTCTACATGATAATGTTTACATTCTTCTACTTAATTGATTTCAGCAATCACCATACCTTAGATAAAATAAATACATTGTGCAAATATTACTAAAAAAAATACAAATTTGTTTAAGAATCAAATTTAAAAGTAATCTTAATTAAAATTGAAACATTAAATACATATAAGAATCGGCCAAATTATATTTATGAATACAAAAAGTACCCGAATGGTATGGGTAATGGACTGCTGAGACGAGGTCTCGGGTTCGATCCCAGGTTTACCATGGCACACCACAATGACTGCGAAGTTATGTGTGTATTTATCGCAGGTTTATAAGTGCCCGGTTAATGGTAAAAGGCTCGCCACCTATTACATTGTGACCTAAATATATAGTGGCGAAAAGTGGGTGCTAGCACCTAGATGATATTATTAAAAAAAAGAAAAAAAAGTTGGCTGTATGACGTGCACTGCCATAGGCTTTGCTTATATTCTTAATCGGTTGGTACTCCCTTCAAAGGAACTGCCAAACGAACTAATGAGAATAATCGGATTTTACACGAAATTTCTTTGCGAGTTTAAGCGTTTATTGTGTTTTCATTATGCTGCCAGTCTTCTAGGAACATTACCACATGAGACATGTGTTGCGGAAGAATTCCAGGACGCTTTTAAATTTTAGTCCTTTTTTTAATTATCTTGTTAGTTTGAATTTATTTTTAAATGATAAAGTGTATAGATCAAGACATGTTTATGAAATCTTTCTGTTTCAATAAAATAAATATCGGTTTTTCGTTTTTTTTTCGCCGCTAAATTAAAAGTAGTTGGTCTATACAACGTGTGGGCCTGTTATTTCAACTTGTTCCAACGGTCTATCCTTCGCCTTTGGCTCATCAACATCTGTCGGAACTCGTTGTATTGAAAACTACTATTTTATACGTCCTCCGAACAGTCGGAGGAACCGGAAAAAATAGTCCGCGTCTTCCGATCAGTGGAACGAAGCAGTCGGACCACGCGGTCAGGTAGATAATTTTAGTTATCCTATTTATTAAGGTCGTAATAAAAACTTAGTGTGTCTTGAGAGCGCGTGGCGCGAGTTGCTTTGAATTTTCATTCTTTCAGTTTATGCGTCCCCAGTACTACGCGTATCACAATCGTGTAGCTAGCTAGTTTTGTATACATCGGGTTAGATCGGGTTAGATTATTGTTTATTTTGAACATATTGATAGCATTGTTTACATACTTCAACTCTTATTTTTATATACCATGCATGTTCCGTAGTAGGATGTGACATTAACGTGGCACCATCTCCATGATGTAGCTCATGCTACGCGCTACATAGCATCTACGAGTACTCATTTCGTAGCAATTTAACATGCAATATTGATACTGAAATTAAGCTCTTGTAATTTTAATTAGGTACCAATTTGGATCATAAAATAAAAATGGTTACGACACGTCGAAACAATATCAAATGACAATGAAAATATTATGGTTCCTTATGTGAAAGTCAAATTCACAAACCAAAGATTTTTCTTCCATGACGTAACCGACCACGTGCCCCCATAGTGAATCAATAACTGTACTTGTGCCCCCAGATGACTAGGAAATCACAAGATACAGAGAGCTTACACTGTTTTTCAGTTTTCTCTACACTCGAGAAAATCACGGTGGCTCGTATATTCTAGTACATTGATACACATAGGTCAAATATGGAAAATGTACCAATATGTGAAGATGTTTTTCAATTGAAAATACTGAAGATCATTAATTTCTATATTATAAATTTTCCTACTGTGACTATATCATTACAAGCATCCATATTCTACGAAAATAACTTACCATCTCGTAGACTATGTGGACTTGAACTTTCGTCAGTTACACAAGATATTTAAGGATTACCAACAACCTACCCCAAAATACAGTTCTGAGGAAAAAGGACATTCGTTTTTCATAACCACCTATTACATGATGGTCCTCTGGTACTTGAACGAAGCAGGGAAGTCCTTTCGCACATAAAAAAATGTCTCCAGTAGAAACATCATTTTAATTTTATGTTTTCCTGGTAACAGCGAGTTGAAGCAACGAATAGCAGGGTTTTCTTATTAAGGTGCGCGTCTATTGGCCCGCGCCGGACGCACCACACGCACGGCACGCAACGATACTGATGCTAAGAAGTGTTTCAAGATGAAACGTATCCAGCTGAAGGTGGATAGTGGATGCTTGACGGTGAAAAGATGAAGTAAATATAACAGCTGTGTTCAACCGTATTGTCATACGATAAGTTTTTCTTTTAGTCAATATTTTCAGGAGCCATTTTCTGATACTGTTCACAAGTGATGAATACTCGCAGTGAAGTTGGTTTCAAGAGCCTTTGTATTTTACACCTTCTGAAGAATAACCTCAGGTTTCAAAAGTGTTATAGTTATTTTTTCCCAGCAGACCGGCGAGAGGAAATCGTGGAGAACAAGAAAAGAGGTAATATGTGGATATTAGAGAATTTTTTTTCCCAATTCCGTAAACTTTATGTTCACCTGAATATAGGACACTAGCCTTAGCACGAAATACTATCGAATCCGTAAAGTAAAGTTATCGACAGAACGGAGCATTGCTATTAGCGTGCTACACACGCACACAGGTTCACAAGAGGCAGACTGCCAATCACAATGCTCCGTTATCTCGAAACCTTTACATTACGAATTCGATAGGTGTTCATGCTAGTGCTACACATCAGTATCACATCACCTCGCCTAATGGTAAACTGAAGGCAGTCTCCGGAATAGTGGCTTGACCTCTTATCGGCCTCATCAGATATTTTATCACGCCCCGTTTAAAGGACTTGGGAGGGATTAATAAGAAGGAAACACTTGGGCTGGTAAGATATCAAATAGTTCGGCAAAGAAAAAACTCACCGAACCGCTTTGTCCTAGTTGAAATATTTTGCACCGTATGCGGACTTCGCCGCCGTACCACAGAAACGTAAGATTATTTCAGCCGCGATGTCTGAAACATTCGAAGAGTCTCTTACTGAACTTTGTTCTCCTGGTACTCGTGCGGATGTTAACTTGTTGCGGACGCTCGCTGCTTCACGTATACGTACTTATATATCTTGACTACGTCGTTTTTCTTCGACAAAATGAGATCGCTGAAACATGACCACGTCACAAAGTATTCATATTTCTGCGGTTTCATTGGTTGCAGAGAAATGCTTAAGATAGTGTAGTTTGCTTTGGAGCTCCTTTGGAGTGTGAATTAGCTTAAAAATAACATAAAGAGGATCGCAAGAATTTTATTCATGCAAAAACGCGATTAATGATTTGAATTAGGATTTTTTTTTGTTTTAGTATGTCAATTTGACTTCACCTCGCCTGATGGAATACGTTTCATAATTGACATTCACGCGATATGTATAGACTTATAATCTCAAAAGATAAATAAGGTTCCGATTAAGTCAGTCAGTTAACCAGCCCTCAACTAACCAAGTAAATAATTTATTTCAATCGGTGTCAAACAATCTCTAGAAACTTTAACAGTTTACAGTCATTGTACCCTCAATTAAACCACACAATTTGTGGCAATTTTATAGTGTTTATTTTCCAACAAACTTGTTTGCTAGTAATATTAATAGTGCTTCCATTTCGTATGATAATCAATAATTTTATAAATTGAACTCTTGAGACTAAGAAGTTCAATGTCAAAAATAGCATCTTAAATGTCCATTAGGTAACATACCGGTGATATCTACGTATTCTGTGAGGTACTTGTGAGCACTACTTTCCTTAAACTCCACATTCTTAATGAATACACAGTATAAGAATACATCTAGTTCATTGCACTGAGATTCTAGTAACAGAATAGCGAACCGCCCCGTCGCGAACCTAGGTCACGCCCCTAGGTTCACAAAAGTTCGTCGATGCACTATTTGATTATTGCATTTCACACACACTACAATAACTTGAACATCGTCTGTGTAAATGACACTGCAATGGAGAAGCTCTATCGAGTTTATGATGTGCTAGTACACTGCATGCAATGGATAGTATTCAAAATCAACCTGCTCTCGTTCGATTTCACTTCGAACGGTATAAAAACGAAGGAACATTTCATGTTTTTAAAATACTGATGCGAATCAGTATCAATAACAAAATTTAAGAATTAATTATAACAATTAGCACATGCTTAGGTGCTGTATTACTTCAGGGTTTATTTAATATATTTTTAACGTTTAGGGAGTATTACATGGTGTGGGTATAAATTATATCGTATATAAATTATATCGTCAAACGTCTACAAACGTCATGCAAAACATTTGTATATATCTAACTATTTTTATTACGGCAACAAAAGTATACTTATGTATGAAGTATTATGGACATCATATTATTTTTATGTAGCTTTTATTAAAATAGACGAGACCGTACCGACCATATTGGTATTTAATAATGTTAAACCGGTTTGAGCCCATTTTACACTCTAAGCTTTAGTCGTAGTTGCATTCATTTCAGCAAGAAACCACAATAGGTATACATAATAAATTATACTGATTTAATGGAGAATTCTTTCAATATTCGCTATATTAGGCAAATATTTGTATTATATTTAAGTACGCTTGTATTTGTATTTTAAATTCATGTGCAATATACTAAATCCTAAATGCATCTCTTCAACTGCCCTGCCACGCTAGTGTTTCTGGGATAGAATATTGACCCGCATCGAGGCATTGCAACTATTCTGTTGGTTCTTGAAAAGAGACTTGTTGATACATCTTCGGATTGAACCCATAAATAGGAGTTGTGGACGTCTTTCAACTTTGATGAGATTGCAATAATTAATATCCTTCATGATTATGATGTCCTTGAGCAGGTGCGTGGCAAAGGAAGGATATTCACCAGCCGTATCATTTCCACCAAAAATATGCTTGACTCGACAGACGGTGGTGTCGTCGTAAAATATTTTGCTGTTCACTCATCATTCTCTGAGCCTTTTCAGAACTAAGTTGCGTTCGGTTTTGTAGTCTAAGGTACATATGGTGGCCGAACTTCGAAATTTTTCTGGGATACAACTGCTATCTGACTTTATATAATAAAGTATAATAAATACTACTGTATTATACTTAGCCTAATAAGAGTCAAGGTAATATTTTGTGTTTAGATAAGGTACGGTAAGCTGCAAAAGTGCATGGATAGCTTAAGATCGATAATCCTATGAACTTTCAAACCTCAGTTTATAAAAAAATAAACTAGATGGCGCCAGTAGTTTCCCTAGCTATAAGCGTATTAGTAGTAAGTACTTGTAAAATTATTTGGTTAACTCAGCTCAAGGATAATAGAAATAGGAATGATGTTAACGAACGAGCAAACTAGCAAGTCAATGAGTTTAAGCAGCTATTAAATAAACTGAACTACCCATGTAGTTCATATAATTATAAATTATGAACTTAATTATAAATTATGATCTAAGATTAAAACATTAAGAACTAAAAAATCTAGTAATATTCTATTTCAACGCATAATTAATTTGTGTTTGTATAAATTGATAATATATTTATAAAAAGAAGTGAAAATACTACTAAACTAAAAACAATGTAAGAAAAACTACTTTAATAGTTTTTATGCGTGCGTCGCCGCCGTCTCGTCTATAAATTGCAAACGGTGGCCAAAGCTGCCGACATTCCGTCGTTGCACACCAGGTGACAAGATGTGACCAAGAGGTGGAAACTTTCGCAAAAGGACTCTACATATCTGTCTTTTTCTAATATTATACTATCCCTTTCACATACGTTGGGAGGTGGAACTGGAGAATGAGGGGTTAATCCACGCATGCGCGACTACTTCATTCATACTTTCATTTCTTTAGGCCATAACCACTTAGGACAGAATAGGAGTAGATCCCTACTCACACACACACACCTTATCTTATCCATGCACTCATCACACACACACCTCATCTTATCCATGGCCATAGCACGATGGGTAGTAGAGTAGAGTAGAGATGGTAAAATGAACCCTTATTTTATGTGTACATTTTGTATGGAGGCCCAAAATTGTTACTATGTTTTTAAAATTTGAATGATACTAAAATATACCTATTATTATGAAAGATTACGTACAGTACACAATACATGTTTCCTTCTTTCTACATATTATAAGGGGTCCTAAATCCGCGGCCTGTAAAAGCATCTAATATGTCATACTCACGGTCACCAGTGTGGCATAATTTCTGATTTTGCTTACCTTCAGGCGAGGTGAAGTCATATCGATTAGCTAATGCTGGTCCCTCTTACTGATTAAGGCAGCATTCATCTGACTCATTACTCTTTGCACAAGACGTTTCACATTCATTGATGATGTAAATACGAACCATACTCGTAGTTTACAAAAGTAATGGTAAAGTATTTGCACAAGCCAAGGCTTGCGGTGTTATACTTTTTTTTTTTATACTACGTAGGTGGCAGACAAGCACACGGCCCACCTGATGGAAAGCGGCCACCGTGGCCTATGAACGTGTGCAACACTAAGGGTGTCACACACGCGCTGCCGACACTGAAGGGAAAGGGGGAGAGCTGGGAAGGGGTGGGGAGGCTAGGAAGAGGAGGGGAATGAGGGGTATAGTGAGCTCTGGCTACCCTTTTTACCGGCGGGAACACAACACGATGGTTATTATGACCGCGGTCTTCTGTAGGGCGGAGGTACTTCCCCAGTTGGACAGCTCATTCATTCAGATACTTGAACGTATATAGCTATTATAATTGAAATGGCACATTTGTCTTGCTAACCTTCCTGCCTCCATTATGCTTCCCTAGTAGAGGTGTGAAAAGTAAGACGTTTTGCACCCTTATGAATACAGAGGTGCACATTATTGACATAGAAATATGTACATGGGGTGAGCGGGCGGCGGCTACCCATCTTTGACAAGATTTACAATGCATTTAATAATAATACAGTAATAGTACGAGAGCCCACGACCAAATTTTTTGTCTCATAGCAATACGGCCAAAACCGCATCAAATCGATAGATACGATTATTCTGAACTCGAAAATATCAATATCAGACATTTTCCGCGTAGCGTTTGATCTGACCGAATTTTCAAATTTGTCAAAGAATTTTACCGAACTGCATCATAGCAATATGTCTGATTTGCAGACTGTAGTTGAATGATAGTTCTGAGATACCGGAAACATATTTTTCAGACGTTAGTGGTGTAGCGCAAACCCGTAAAATCACTTAAAAAAATTAAAAATGAGACAAAAAATATGTCTCATAGCAATACGTCTGAAAATCTTTGTTATTAGTAAATTTTGGTTATTTGATGCGAACAAAATAATTTTCAGACGGAAATGTGAACGCATCAAATTTTGAGACCGTTTTGAAAATGTTAACAAATTTTACCGATCGGTATCATAGCAATATGTCTGAAAATTGTTGGACATGATAAAATAAGTTGTCCACATGTGCAAAAAATTTATATCAGACAAATTAAGTGTAGCACCTTCTCTATCAGACAACTTTTCGATACTCAGATATCATTTAAAAATCGTATTGAGGCATCTTGAATTTTCTGTTACAAACCAATGAATACGTTGCGACCCTGAATTGATTAGATCATAATTAACAAAGAATTTACCCGAAACCGTAACATTAAAGTTGAAGGACTGAAATAAATCGCACAAAAGGAAACTGGGATGAAGTTGAAAAAAAAACGGTTTATTCAAAGTTACAAAATATTCGCGTATTCAATCGCTGTCGGATTCGGAATCGTCGTCGAAACGTTAAACGTTATTTTCGTTTTTGGGAGTATATGCTACACTTAAAGTGTCTGAAAACAGGTTTTTGGTAATCATGGCAGCAATACGAAAAGTTGAAAAAAAATATTATCCGTATTGCTATGATACAGGTCGGCTAAATTTGTTGACATTTTCAAAAATGTGCTCAGGCTATATGCTACGCGCAAAATGTCTGAAAACAAACTTTTTCGTAATACAATTATAAAATCTATGTACATTTTCACTATCAGACGTATTGCTATAATACCGACTGTCTTTTTTTTTTGACACAGCAGAAATGGCCTCCCACGCAGTTGCTACACTTTCGACCGTTACTACACACCTAGTCGGGTTCAGAATCATACAATCTAACGATTAAATAGGGTTTTTGCCGTATTGCTATGAGACATGGTACTATAATATAACATCACTGAATATTGTAATTTTGTTTTCTTCAGGATTAATGATCTTAGTTCGTATCATGCGTTTTGTGTGGTATATTACATTTATAGAGCAATCGTTTTAAAAGTTACCTTAGGTACATCTGGAAAAAGCAGAATCTTTAAGATGGTGTACATTGCAATAAGGTGACACAGAGACGTCACACTAAACATTAGTTACCTTAATTCTCAAATGAAAAACAAGGCATTAATGATTCGTGTCTTCAACTGCAAATAAATAAAACATAAATAGGTATATGTAAAATATTTTCCAGAAACTTTGCAAAAATACACTAAAATCATTCGTAATTCAGACATTTTAGATGCAAACATTATGCTTATTATCAGCTATGTGTGTATAGTAGAGTGAAGCTCTCAATGATACAATATTATTACTTAAGACATATGAATGATATTAATTTGGATACAGATCATTTTCCTTATCCTATTTTTCGAACAAGTTACCGGCGGAAACACAACACGATGGTTATTATGACCGCGGTCTTCTGTAGGGCGGAGGTACTTCCCCAGTTGGACAGCTCATTTCGGACGGGAGATACTGTCGTGTCCTACCTCCGTTATACAAGTTACGCTATACAAGTGACGTTTAGTTCTTGGCACCTCGACTTTTATTTTAGCACGTAATGAAATTATCATTACCTACGTATTAAAATAAAAGTCGAGATGCTAAATTACTACACTGTGCGTGTATTTGCTACACTGTGTGTGTGTGTGTGTGTTTTGCAAAATGTAACTAGGTATGTACAAAAAATCATCTGCCGGTGTGTGAGTTTAATCGTACAAAATATTTCTTTAAATTATTCAAAAATTACTAAGCATTCCTAAAGAGTTTGAAGATGTCATCATAATCGAGGTCTGAAGTAAGCGGAGTTATTGCAAAGATTATTAAATTTGGTCATATAAAATGTCTGTAGTAGTGAAGAAAGAAGAAGTGGTAGTGACTTTATACTTTAGTTTTCCTCAACCATAAACCATTCATCAATAGATTATAATTACATTTAATGTTAACTTTTTTTTAATTAATTTAATGTGTCTAATCTGGTAACTTTGTCAATGTTCGTATGGTACATTGATTCATCTAGTTGTTATTTTGTAAGTCCATTACATTTTTATTTAAATATGTATGCAGATTGTTCTTCCTTTTATTATATTTTTTTGATTTTGACTAAATTTTAATCACTATTATACACTTCAGACTACTTTTTTTTTCTTTATCACATTATTCTTTACCTGTCCTATCTCTATGTCTGATTCTTTGATACTTAAGTACTAAAAATTATTCAGTTATTGGCCGGGGCTCTGCCCACGCCGCAACTTTATGTCGCGGCAAATTAGTGTGGTCTGAAATAAAAGTATGTTTTATGCCATTTAAGCTGGCGCCCTATTGGAACTTTTAAAATTAACTGATATGGAAAAATGGCGTTTTCACTAAAGCATTTTACTATTGCATTAACAATATCTGATCCGAGACCAACAGGTGACATAGTCAGTGGTGAAACGCTTGCCTATTGAATATATAAAAAGCATAAAACTCAAAGTAAAGATTTTTCACCAAAATGTAACAATTAAACATTACTTTATTTATAGACCATCAGAATAGAACTTAAAAAACGTTATAACATGTATGTGTAGGTCTTTTTATTGGCGGATGGTGTATTTTTATTGTAGGCTGCAAAAGTGCATGGACATTACAAACATCTGTTGACGAAGTAGTAAGGTTCATAAATATAACACTAGATG
Source organism: Pelosia muscerda (assembly GCA_963691645.1). Taxonomy (NCBI): domain Eukaryota; kingdom Metazoa; phylum Arthropoda; class Insecta; order Lepidoptera; family Erebidae; genus Pelosia; species Pelosia muscerda. Next base: position 599,102 of record OY829098.1, on the reverse strand, counting down.
GCGCCGCGCTACTTTTCAAATGTAAGAAAAACTATCAAAGCAGTTTATTATATACGAAACATCATTTTCACTTCTTTTTCTATATTACCAATTTATACAAACACAAATTAATCATGCATTGAAATAGAATATTACTAGATTTTTTTAGTTTAACTTAATGTTTTAATCTTAGAGGATGAACTTAATTTATAATTAAATGAACTACGTGGGTAGTTCAGTTTATTAAATAGCTGCTTAAACTCAGTGACTTGCTAGTTTGTTCGTTCGCTAACATCATTCCTATTTCTATTATCCTTGTGCTGAGTTAACCAAATAATTTTTGCTACTACTTAGTACCTACTAATAATACGCTTATAGCTAGTAAAACCACTGGCGCCATCTAGTTTATTTATCTATAAACTGGGGTTTGAAAGTTCATAGGATTATCGATCTTAAGCTATCCATACACTTATGCAGCCTACCGTACACGTACCTGTCTAACGTCATGTTTTATCTTTTACCTTTTACCTTTGTACGAAACTCTTCACATATACACTATTTACATTGAGGGGTGGTTGCATGTAAGGTTACTCAATTAGATGGCTCTCTGAGAAGCTAGGCGTTCCCGTCAGATTCTGGCAATGGTATGCCTCCGTTGACCACAATGGACCGCATGGTGGTTTCAGCCTGAGCACCCTAACCAATGTTGTAATTTTGAATTGAAACAAAACAATCAGAACTGATTCCTACAGAAAATTTGGTAAATCATAATTATGTTTGTGTAGCAGCTTTTAGCATGACTAGCCGGTAAGAAAATATGCCACGTCAGCCACACGTAATTTTATATTAAGTAGACTAGTGCGCACGCGCGTGTTTCATTCATAATCCGAATGAAAGAGACACCAAATTTACCTCTGTAGTAGTACTGCTTGCCTAGTATCTAGTTATAGAAATGCGGGGGCGTATAATAGTTGTATGAAAATTCATCGTTTACCTAGTTTCAACTTACCTTCATGGGAGCTATAAGTAAGAGGATCTAAGACCTCCCTCAAGTAAAATTGAGAGACGGCAACCACAAGCTCCTTCAGGCGCTGTTTGTGGGAGTTCAACGAAGGGCTGCCAATGAATTCGACACAATTGTAGAGCTGAGTTAGGTGTCACGGTACTATGCAGTACTCACCAGTGCTTTGGAAAGTTCCTACATCGAATAGGCCAGGAGTCTACACGCAAATGTCGACACCACTGCAGCTGTTCTGTCGGTGGATAGGTTCCGTATTCATATAATTGCAGACTGCGCAACATGGATTAAGTGGTACCGCTTTCCGGACCCTCGTTCTGGTGGTTCTCATAAGTACCAACGAGAATGTCTGGAATCTCACCGCTTTCTATTACGCCGCAGTGAATTGCGGAGGTAGAACAGTAAGGAGTAATCTGGTGCTCTATCGTGCTGCAGAAGGGTAGTTTTGGTGAAATCCAACTAGAAATAATGTTATTGACAGTACTATAATCAATTTCTGTACGTAATACTTGTAGAACGCCACGTGTATCTTGTAATTTAATTAGTCTACTACGCACGCATGTGTTTCATTCCTGGCCATGATTAGCGAGCCGCCGTAAATACCTCTCTTCTACTACTACGTGCCTGGTATTTCAATATAGAAAAGCGGGGGTGTATAGAAATTATACGAATAATTTTATAAATAGGATAGATGGCGCTAGTCGCTATGTTCGCAGCATGAATATTATAATGTGGCCGCCTGCCCACCTGCCCCACCTGCCCCCAGCAATAGCGCGCCTCCTTATACAAGGAGTCTACCTGCTAGGACATCGTGGTCCCACCCCTATGGGCCTTCGGGGTGTCGGGTATCGGTTCTACCTGGTTGCGAGAGATATATCTTGTACTAGCTGTTGCCAGCGGCTTCGCCCCGTGGACTTTTAATTCCGTTCTCACTGCTTGGACTTCTGATCCTGTTCCCGCTGCTCCATAAAAACCTACCGTAGAGTTCAAGAAACAAATAAAAAAAAGAATTACTCGAATTGGTCCAGCCGTTTTTGAGTTATGCGCTTTCCAACATATTTCGCGATTCATTTATATATATATATATAGATTATTACAATTCCTGTAAACAAAATCCCTAAGACGGAGGGTGTTTGAGTCCAACATAACCACCTCCACAGGCTTTTTCGAAGATGGTGGTATTTATCGTGGTATCGCGTACGATGAAATTTTTTTTACAATATAATGAGAAGAAAACAATTCCGGCTACTGAGACCATAAATATGCAGGATGGTAATTAACTATTGAACATACTCGTACAAGTACTTTTAATTATGAAAATATTGCTGAACCACAACAGCACTAAAATGGAAGACAATTGCAAGTAAAGCTCGCATCGAAATGCTCCTCAATAAGTTGCGAACTAGAATATCAGGACCAAGTTACAAATCGCGTAATCTATGAAGAGTCTGGAGCACATGGTCATTAAACATTATTTTTTAATATACCCAACTTAATCAAAGTTACAGTGATGACGGAATGTGAACAATAAACCTATAACACAATAACCTAGGACCATTATTATAATGATACAAGGGAGAAAATTAATACTAGAAACCTGGAAAATGGAGACAATCAGGCCCTATTGCTGAGATGATGAGTAGCAGTAGAAAAAGTTCCTTGGACATATTGTCACGATTGGCGGCAATAGGCTATCGCCCCCTATTACGTGGGACTGAAAATCATAGTTGGCAAATGTGGGTGTTTAATACACCTCTGCCTGAACCTTCGGGAATTACGAGCGTGAGCATATGTATGTAATGTCACGACAGTCGCACTGCTTGTATCATGGGAGACATCTTAAGACATCACAGCATCAGCCTATCTTACTTATTTGAGAACGTGCTCAAATGCAGGAAATATTTATTATTAAAAGCCAGACATGTCTTTCAGGCATTTGAGATGTAAAGAAAGAAAGAAAGAGTCACAGGCATTTGAGATGTATAGAAATTATACACACAGTTTTTTAATAATACATACACATTATATTTATTTTTAATAATACACACAGTAAAAGGAGATATAAGGCAGGAGGTTTATTATTGTAAAGTATGGCATCATGACATTGGCGCTATCTTGCTAAGTAAAAAATGCAGGGAAAAATTAAGCACCCACAAAGCCTGGCCACCATTGGAAGACCAAATATTTAGCAATACACCACCGATACGCTATTAGAAAATGGTAACCGTAATAAGTACCATTTTCTAATAGCCAATGTGATTTTTTGAAATTATTATTGTAATGCCACGTTTGATTTACAATTAACAAGGCGCATGCGTGGACCATTTCATTTCTAATAATGTGTTAGAAAAGAAGAGAACAAGAAATAAATGAGAGAGGCAGATAAATTACCTCCTGTATACTACTACATGCCTAGTATCTGAATATAAGAAAGTGGGGGCAGATAGGACTACTATTAAGTATGATTATTAAGTTAATGATGATTCTAGTGATGTACTTCCTAAAAGGTGATTCCTTTGAAATGCATAATGTTATGGCTTTTGGCAGAATCAATTTGGTATAATTTCATTTGGCATTAGATATGTCTAGTCTAGTGTAGGTCATCACTTTGTGTAATTTAAAATCGCAAAAGATTATTGGGCATAAGGGCATATTACTAATTCACGTGATTGTTCGAAACATTATTATTACATCAAATTTAGATCGGCAAAAAAATTGATCGGTTGATGTTAACAGTTAGAATACTAAATTGTTTTAGAAGAAATCATAACATAATATTAGACTCGCGTTTATTGATCAGTATTTATTATAAAGAACTATTGTGATTAAATTAGTAATCTAGAATATTTTGCAACATATTCATATCAAAAGAGATGGTTAGGTTTGCTGTTCATAATTTACCAGAAAAGCAACCAAAACACCAGATATTGTGACTTGTGTTGAGATACCTCATTGTATAACTCATGCGCATTTATTTAATACAAAATTAATGATGTGGTCTCTACCTTTGTATTTTATTTCTGTATTTATATCATAATTAATATCGGTGTGTAAATATTTTGTATCTTCTTCTTCTTAGTCGTCATCTTCACTGATGAAGGTCGTGTCTAGTCTGAGGTATTGATCACTCGGTGCACTATACTCTTCCACGTTTCTCTGTCCTCGGCGGTCTTAAGAGCTTCAGCTATTGATAGGCCAGTGATCGTCTTTACTCGGTCTGACCATCGGGTAGGTGATCGCCCGCGTGGTCTTTTCCCGTCTACTTGGCCAACTACCATAAGCTTCTCAAGGCTGTCAGGATTTCTACGGGCAACATGTCCAAAGTAATTGAGAATTCGCTGGAAGCAAAAAGCGGACAGTCTAGTGGTTATTTGGAGCTCCTTAAGAATAGACAAGTTGGTCCGGCGTGCCGTCCATGGAATTCGCAGCAGCCGCCTCCAACACCACATTTCAAAAGCGTCGATTTTTCCTCTTTCCTTCGTTCTTATTGTCCAGGATTCGGCGCCGTAAGAGAAGATTGAGAATACCAGCGCACGCACCAGCCTCACTTTGGTTCTGCGGGATATATTGCGATCTTTCCATATCCGAGTGAGTTTAGTCATCGCTGCCTTGGACATCTGGATTCTTCTGGAGATTTCCCTTTCACTGCCTCCCTCGTTGGTGAGTAGAGAACCAAGGTACACGAACTGCTCGACGAATTCCAGGTCTACGAGTTCATTGGAGCGAATCATCGAACCAGATCTATCCACCACCAGCACCTTGGTCTTGGATTTATTAATGGAGAGGCCAACTGCTTCACTCTCTTTCTCGACTCTAGAAAGGAGCTGAGATAGTTCTTGCTCAGTCGATGCGAATAGAGTGGTGTCATCTGCGTATCTCAGGTTGCTGATTTTCCTGCCACCAATGGAAATTCCACCCTCCCAACCATCCAGGGCTCTTCTCATGATGTATTCCCCGTAGATGTTAAAGAGAATCGGTGACAGGATACATCCCTGTCTAACGCCTTTTTGCGGTTTAAAAGGTTTCGACAGAACGTTGTTCACCCTCACAACTGTGCTTCCATCCTGATAGAGGTTTGCGATAAGAATGACGAGGTGCTCTGGTACTCCCATTTCCAATAGAACTCTCCACAGACATTCCCACCTGACACAATCAAACGCTTTTGAGTAGTCAACGAAACACATCAGCATTGGAATGTTGAATTCACGACATTTTTCAGTAATCTGTCTGACATTCACAATCTGCTCTCTTGTTCCTCGCCCTTGAACAAAACCCGCTTGTTCTACTGGAATCTGCCACTGCAAGAAAGCTTTAAGGCGTTCGCTGATAACGTACAGTAGGACCTTGCTGGCGTGGGATATGAGCGCCACCGTCCTGTAGTTGCCGCAAGATTTAGTTGACCCCTTCTTGTGTATTGGTATTAGAATGGATTCCTGCCAGTCACTAATCCACTCGCCTTTTCTCCATATCTGATTGCATAGCTTTTGTAGAATGCATATACCGTCTTCTCCTATGAGCTTTAAGTTTTCGGCAAAAATATAGTCACTTCCGGCTGACTTATCACGTTTAAGTCTCTTCAAAGCGAATTCGATTTCCGATTTTAAGATGTCAGGCTCTTGAGGAGTTTCGAACATGCTGCGGCTTAGGTTTGTTGATGTATTTGCCTTGTCAGCGTACAAGTCTTCGCAGTAATCTCTCCACCTATCCACCACCCCATCAATTTCAGTGAGCAAACCTCCATTCGTATCTTCTATAGCCCAAGTTTTTGCCTTGAAATCCCGCGTTATGGTCTTTATCTTCATAAAAAGATCTCGAGAGTGCATCTTTTGAGCATGACCTTCAATTTCAGCACAGATGGTGTTAAAGTACTGATTTTTATCTTTCCTCGATAGACGCTGTACTTCTTTGGCGAGATCCTTATATTGTTCACGACTGTCGTCCTTTGAAAGGGTTTTCAGTAGCTCTTTCTTTTTCTTTATCACTTCCCATGTCTCATCTGACAGCCATGAACTGCGGGGTGCGTCGCGCGACTCCACTTGGCTTTCTTTGTGAGCCGCAAGTAACAGTTCTTTCAACTTGCTCCAATTCGTATTCACGTCGGAGGCATCATCTATTAGCCCATGCGTCGCCAGTTCTTGTTGACATCGTGCCTTGAATATTGTTTGTTCTCCAGGTGTAAGCCTGCGTCTCCGTTTATCAACAAACCGGTGACACTTCTTAAGCCTTATAGCTATTTTTGCGACCAGCAGTGTATGGTCACTGCCGCAGTCAGCGCCAGGATAAGTTTTGGTGTTCATTACGCTTGATTTCCACCTTTTTGGAACTGCAATGTAGTCAATTTGGTTCCTGGTCCTACCTCCTGGTGATACCCACGTATAAAGTCGCCGAGGATGCTGCTGGAACCAGGTGTTCATAATAGACAGTGAGTTCGCCGCACAAAACTGCAGCCACCGGTCACCTCTGTCGTTCCGCGCGCCCAGTCCAAAGCGCCCAACAACATCTCTCAAATGGTCATCACTGTCTGTAAGTCCCACTTTTGCATTTAGGTCTCCTATCAGGATATTCACTTCTCTCCTAGGTAACGAGTTATAAGTGTCCTCTAACTGATTATAGAATGCTTCGATTTCTTCTTCAGTGCATCTACTCGTGGGCGCGTACACCTGGATGATGTTCATACGGCATGGCTTTGTGTTGATTTTCAGCGTAATTATACGGTCGCTAACAGGGCTGTACCCTAGGACACATCTATCGATCTCAGGTGTAACAGATATCGCTACGCCTTTGCTACTTCTGTTCTCAGGGCCAGAGAAGTATATGGTGTGCCCTCTGCCCGTTTTGTAGAAACCTGTGCCCCTCATATGAGTTTCGCTTAAGCCCAGAATATCCAGTTTGTAAACGTGTTGTTCCTTGTCGACCGTCTCCTTTTTCACTGCATCGATCATGCCACGGACATTCCACGTCGCAAGTGCAACCATCTTCCTCAGCGATCGTTGGTCTATTATTGGCTTTGTGCCGTCACCAGTAACATTTTGTCCACCCTGGGCCTGGCGCGCCACCCCAGTGTGTCCAGTAGCATACTTCCCACCACGCGACCTGGGATCGTCGTGGCGCCGGGTGGTGACCGGATTGCATGCCATAATATTATCTCTCTGTGCGCTCATCTCATACTAGATTTCTTGGGAAAATAGTGCAGTGGTTTCCCGTTGCCTTCTGCACCAGTCCTTTCGGGGAGTATTTGGCCCCCCAGGCTGCTGTAGCCTCTTCCAGAAGTCGCCTTGCTGGGTGTAAGGTTATACCGCCTATGCTCGGTCGCCATTGCCTCGTCTGTTGTCTAGCAGGGAGCACCACAGCGACCCTTAGGTCGCTGCCGCTAGCTATTCTGAGAAGAAACACTAGCGCGGGCAGGTGAGGATGACAATTGGGCCGGATGAGGTGTTATATCCGTTTTCCCCTTACTCCCTATTATATTTTGTATATAGTAATTAATATTCTGTATACAAATTATGTCTTATATATATATATATATATATATATATATATATATATATATATATATATATATATATATATATACCTGACTGTGTATATATATATATATATATATATATATACACAGTCAGGTCATAAATTCTGTCACATGTTTAATATAAAATAATTGAGACAATTTTATTCATTAAGTAACCATTTCTATACCAAAATGAACTTAACAAAACATAGATTCTTATGAGAATCTTTTGCATTTGTTTTTACACCTTTTTCACAAAAATGTACCTCTGTTAAGCCCCAATAAGAAACTCCCAACCATACCATGAGCGAGGATGGAAAATGACCTCGTTGGACACGTGGAATACGGTTGTTCGCTTCTTCACTACTGTGTGCGTACACCTTATCATTTTGTTTGTTGTAGCTCTCTTCTAGGGTAAAAAATTTCCCGAAAAAAGAGTTTCCCGATATTTTTTTCCCGCGTACCGCTTCAACAAAGCGCGGCATCTCTTCAGTCTCAGGTCCATTAGACGAGCATTCAAGCAATGTACTGTTTTTCTTCGATATGCCCGAAGCCCTAAGTCTTCATTTAACACCCTTTTGACCGTGGTTCTGCTTAACCCCATCTGAAGGACCAACAGTTTCTGCTTACGTTTGGGATTTCTTTGAATTCGCGCCTTCACAGCTTTTATCACTGCTGGAGTCCTAACAGACCGAGGGCGACCACTTTTTGACTTGTCATCTACACTAGAGTCTTCATTGTATCGTTTGATGGTACGATAAACGAATCTTTTGGTTGTATTCAAATTTTTCACTATGTCAAAAATTTGAATTGGCGCGTAACCGCAACGATGCAACGCAATAACTGCAACACGGGCTTCTTTAAGTGTCCACTCCATATTTAAAAATGAGTAAAATTCTAACAAGTATACATTTTTATTTTCATGAATAGTTGGGAATTCGAATTCAATAAACTTTTTTGTGGCCAGCATTCTCAAAGAAAAGTTTTTACTGTGTGACAATACTTATGACCTGACTGTGTATATATATATATATATATATATATATATATATATATATATATATGTATATATTATATTTTATAATAAAACTGTAGAGAGGTCAATTCTGTACATTGAATATATTTATAAAATAATTATTGGGGGATGATTGGTGATCGATACAAATGCAATACCCGTGGCTTCGCCTGCGCTTCGTTTATAGGTTGTTTTAGTCATATCTTCGGTTTTACAATTACAACCAAATATCCGGCAAATTTTGTGTCTAAGCAAGACCTTTCCAACTCAAATAGCGTACTACCATTATTATAATGAAATTCCAAAATTTATCAATAGATGGCGCTCCTCAAGTGACGTCATTTTACAATACTCGGTGTTAAGATTCTCCGTAAGATAGTCACTACCTGCAGTTGTAATAGGTGTATTATTGTTTGCGATCTTATAATAAATGCGAATACAACTATTAGTTGCATCCTTACTGAACTGCAAATTATTCTGAGCATTGGGTGTTGATGTTGTTCTTAATAGTTTCTTTTCTTTCTTATATCATAATAAGTAAAAAAAAATTGAACTTCTTACGAAACGTACTTTTTAGCTCGATATTGCATCATTCATTCATAGATCATTTCATGTTTTTTATTAATTTATTCATCAATTTTAATTATTAATTTAATATTAATTTATTATTAATAAATTAATTATTAATTTGATGACACGCGCGATCCGACTTCCACGCGGGCGGAGCCGCGGGCAACAGCTAGTTTGCCAATAAATGATTAATAATCGTACCAATATCAGAAATTCATAATGAAAATATCACATAATGTACTGCATAATGTAATCTCCAACTTTAGCTCTAACATAAATATGTACATAAATAATATATAGTTGGACTGTCTTACGTTTATACTGGTAATGAATATGTTATGAAGTGTTTACTGTCAGTTAGTCAAATATCAGAAGGAGAGTATAGTACTAACGGTAACCTAAAAAAAATACGTATTGAGAAATTTAATGGTGACAAGGATCTAGAATGTGAGATATTAGCTTTATTTCGTTCCTACTTATTTGTTCTCTCGTGTTTATTCATTTCTAACGACGTGTAGTATGGCACACCGCACACCACACGAGGCGAGAGCTACACAAAGATCGCTCACGATTTCTTGTACGCGGTCGGTCGTAAACAGATACATTTCGACTAAGAAAATAAATAATTCCCTACCACTGAATAACAATCGTTAGGAGCGGTTATTGACAGAACATCTTCTGTCCCTATCTAACGCTATAAAACATGTATCAGCAGATGAGACAAAATATAGCCACCCCACCCCTCTGCATTCAACAAGTAGTTTTCGTGAATGCGGTCGAGAAATTCGCCAACTTACAACGGGAAGTCCGTAGCTACTGCGTAAACTGGTGCGTACAGGGAGCCAGCTTAATTCCCAGTCAACCAATGTGTTGTTACTTGAGGTAATTCGTTCAGACGTGCTAGATCGAAACTAAGAGCTTCGGCTCGAACACCCCGTAGTAGCTAATTTGATTTCCTTTTGTTATTATAACCATTATTAGTCATAATGCTACATACTGCTACCATATATTATTGTTTGTACAAAGTTTATTACTATAATATAAAATTTAGCTATTTAAAACAACGTAACCAATTTTAGTATATCTTTTTAATATTTTTTGTTTAAAAACAGAGTAAATTAAAATAAAATTAATATAAAATTATTTGTTTATCGTATATTTTTATAAAAAAATTTAAAAGTTGTGCTCCAAGCACAAGTGCTGCCCTCTTTCAATACCTTGGCGTATTATTTTGTGCCTCGGCTACTTGTAAGGTTTCTTAGTGACGTCCAATCCAGTCGCATAGTATTTCTGAAAGATGGTGTAACTGGTTGTTTTTTTAATATTTGACTTAAAAATGATAAGAAAAATCTAAAATTTTGCTGATGCTAACAAGACGCGCTGATTATTATTTTTTCCATTATTCTACAATGGGTACCGCCCATAGACCTACTGGTAGGCGGTGCTATGATATGAATTTATTTTTGACCTTATGTTTCATGAAACAGGAAAATACCTTTATTCTTATGAAACCAATGAAACAGATAACCCAAGTGTCACCTCGTTGTCATTTTGTATAATGGAATATAATTGAGTGTTCAACGTATTACGTGTCCATCCCGTACGTTGTATATTATTTCCTATACCATCATCATTTTCTGAACCTTTTCCCAACTCAGTTGGGGTCGGCTTTCCTTCGATATTGTACGTGAAGCGACTGCCACCTGACCTCCACAATAAAAATGATCAATGGCGATATTGATGTTCGAAGTTAGGCTGGTTGGACTTTTGAGGGCTCCAACTACCCCTAACGACTGCCATAGATGTTTGTATAGCAATCGACGAACGACCAGATCAGTGCAAACAGTCATATTCATGCATACAACTTTTTGCACTGAGCGGGGATCGAACCCGCGCCCCGTGCGTAGCTGTCGCATCGCGCGCACTACCGCCATGTCACGGTGGTTGATATCTATTGTGTTTGTATTGTATTATTTTCTATACCATTCTATAAAATCTAGCTCCCATGCTGTCCTGCTGTCTTCTACTATTAGTAATGCTTTCAATGTAAACATACAGCTGGTATCGAGTGTTTTGACAAGCGTTTACTTAAATGTAACATCAACTTACAACTGTTGTATATTTCTGACTGCCGGCTTAAATATGCCATAAATGGTATAACAGAAACAAAGATGGTGAGATTACAATATTTATAATTCATTACAGCATCTAAATAAATACTTAATTAGCTTCTAAGATCAATATAAATTTTAAATTTAATAATAATATGCTCATAACAAACAATTGATGTTAGTTACTACGGGACCAATATACTAACAACGTATATAAACTACAAGTGGTTATGTTGATAGGGAACTACATAATATACTATTAGTTCTCTGAACAGTAATCCTCATAAGCGCATTTTAGATGAGAGCGTCTCCGTCCTGAGAAAGTGGATAATATTATTATTTTAGCCTAGATGTATTTACAGACAAGGTACAGGTGCTAACATAAGTTTTACTAAACGAAGCACTCCGGTGAGAAATCAGGTTCTTGATATTTCAGTCAAGAGTCATCAAGATCCGTTTTCCATTTTCCCTTTTATCAAAAACATCTCTCGAAATAGTAAAACTGACATTATTCAGAGCATACTGCCAAGTTTTCTTTACGTGTAGCCTCTGGTACGGCCATCAGTGCGCTGCGCGTCGAATACAGCAACGCCTTCAAGATGTGGATGGGGTTGCCGCGATTTTGCAGCGCATCAGGCATGTTCGCCCAGGCTTGCTTGAAAGAAAACTGTCTCATTGATGTGTAGATTGCGGGGTAGCTTCAATACCATTCTGAGCACTATAGCAGAGCGTTGGAACTCGCCTATTATAGTGAATGTATCTCGGACACAAAAATAGTATCTAAATAGAGACAATAGGGGTCATGATAAATAAGTGTAATAATTCTCAATATAACTATTTTTAATTTAGTAGGTACCTATAGCATAATTTTATTAATTGAATGGTGGATTTGACATATCTTTTTTAATACACATTTTTTAATAACATTGATTTCTCTATTTTGACATATAATAATATAATAAAGTACAAACAAAGACTAAATGCTAATTTTTACGAACATATTTCTGAGTGATAGATATGGATTCGGTGATGAGGAAAGAAAAAATATTTTATTTTATTTTATTAAGAAATGTTGCGTTTTAAATCAAACAATACGTGTGTCAAGTTTGGTGAAAATTGGTTAAAAAATAATTGCGCCCTGTAGACCAGTACAAACATGCATACCTACCCAAAGACAGATACGAACAAAAGCAAAATTGTTGAAACACAGGCGTCGATTATTACCACATGAAAGTCACGAGTGACTACATAATATTACTATTTCATTTTAAACATTGTGTATCGTATTAGGACTCCTTTGTCCGCACCTAGCGTCCCTTTTTGGGCCATTGTGCGATTAAACATTGTGTTTCAACACTCCAAAACAAGGTTTACCTTTCCATTGAATAAAATGTTCATCTGACTTAACGGTTCTATTTAATATAAGTTTTATTTAATACGGTCCATAATCTCAACGAAGGATCGCTTAGGGAGAGGTGTGAAGTACGTCAAATTTACATCACGCATATATTCCGAAATCTGAAAAGAAGAATATTCCATAATTATATACGGTACTAGCTGTTGCCCGCGGCTCCGCCCGCGTGGATGTCGATTATCGCGTTGTACGACTCTACTCGATTCAGTACTTGCCTCTCTATACTATGCCTATATCCTAGCTATCATGACACCGGAAATTGTTAGCGATATTAGCGCCAATGTATAGAAATTTACCGGATCAATTGAGATTTATGATTATTACTCCGCTCCCTTGTATGGTAGCGTGATGATATATAGCCTATGTTACTCCTAGATATTGTAGCCTTTTAGAGGTGAAAGAATTGTTTAAATCGGCCCAGTACTTTTTGAGCCTATTCATTACAAACATACAAACATATAAAAATAGGTACAAATCTTTCCTCTTTATAATATTAGTATAGATATAGATTACTTCACTTAAGTAACAGGGCACAGATTTTGCAATCAATATCCACTTGGCCGATGTATTCATGGCACTCTAGGTTTTCAAAATTACCAGCGACGCGATCAAAACCTCCACCTGCGTGGCCCAGAACCGCTGCGGTAAAGACAGAATTTTCATCAGAGCCGAGCGCGCTAGGGGCCTGTTCATGATGTCTGGATGTCGGTGCTCGAGTGTCTTTCTCAGAAGGTAGTTGCCGCGGTTCGAAGACAGGACACTTGGTCTGCAAAAGGATATTGTGTGAGTGTAAAATGTAAAATTTTATTAAATGCACGAATTAAAAAAGTTACCGTTGGGACATTATTGACAATATCCAAGAAAATTATTTCAATTATTACTAGACTGAGTTCCTTTTAAACGGCCCATCCCGTGACATAAACCTGCGCCAAGGTCTCGCCCGCAGGTCTAACGGCTATCAGAGGAAGTTTCGGTTTCGAAGGTTTTGGTGGATCATTCACATACGGACTACCATCATGTCAATAAAATACTAATTTAGACATTACTTCCTTGTGAACCAGGCATAATGTGAGCTTGTGTTATGATGTAAATAATGTTATATTTTGGAATATTGAATTTATTGTACCTGAAGCAAGTGATTTCATCTTTTATGCGCCTCACTAATTGGACAGGTCCATTGTACTGTGTGATGAGTGCACCAATATTGAGGTCCAGGTATGAGCGGACTACCTCCTTTACGACAGGAGACCAAGAAGATGGTACGTGCATCTTAACTAGAGGAACTACATCGTCAAAGACCGCATCCAGTATCTGTGAACAGTATTTCGCAGACTTTCAATCGGTAATCAAATTTTCTGTCTACATTGCTGCCGTATAATGAACGAGCACTAGGGAATAAAGTCATAAAAAACCAATAACCAGATTTCACAGCGGCTAGCCCAATTGTAAATAATAATTAATTTTAAAATAAAATGAAGCGGCGGTAGCTTAGTGGTTAAGGAGTCGGCCTTACGATCGAGAGGTCCCGGGTTCGAATCATGGCCATTACACTACCGACGTAAACCCACTCCTTACACAAGTCTTTGAGCTTAGCTGGAGGGGTTAAAGGGAATATTAGTAACTTAGGTTGCTAATGTCCTTTTAAAAAAAAAATGGGATTTCTGACGTCCGCTGCAAAGCGTTTTCGGTATGACCCATAACACTACTTATGACTTATTAGCCTCTCTGACCAAAAACGCATAGAAATCTTGAGCTTTACTTGACGGACTTTTTATACAATTTCATAGTCTATTTCCAAGATAATTTCAAATACAATCAGTACATAATTGTCCCACCAAGCCTTTAACCGGGAAGTTTACAGCAGCCCAGGTCGCCGCGTACCCGCCGATACTCCACCCGAACATCACTATCTGTTCCGGCTTGAAGCCCAACTCCTCAATCGCAAAGAGCATCACCACCTCCATGGCGTGCTGTTCTTGAGAAGGGTGCGGAATACTCTGAAATAAAATTTATGTGCAGGACGGTTACTCCTGTACATTGACTCCTGTTGTGGACTATACTGAAGTTGTGTGTGTGGAGATGGAGACTAGGTATGATAGCCGGAGAGAAACATCATCATCAAAATGTCATCATCATCATCATCATACATGCGTTAATCCCGGTTGCATCCGAAGTCGTCACCTGGTCCGGGACTGAACCTCGATATTTTCTGGTATGGAGTGTTCAACGTATTACGTGTCCATCCCGTACGTTGTATATTATTTCCTACACCATCAACATTCTCTGAACCATTTCCCAACTCAGCTGGGGACAGCTTTCCAGTCTAACTGTGATACGGCTGAAATTCGATATTTTACGTGAAGCGACTGCCATCTGACCTCCACAACCAATGATCCAATGACCAATGGCGATATTTAAGTTCCAAGTTAGGCTGCTCAGACTTTTGAGGGCTCCAACTACCCATAACGACTGCCATAGATGTTTGTATGATAACCGGTACCGATGGCTTACGTGCTCTCGAGATACGACCAGTGCAAATAGCCATACTCGTACATACAAATATTTGCACTGAGTGAGGATGGAACCCATGCCTCCTGCACGTTCTCTATCGCCACACCACTCAAGCTGCAAAAAATGTAAAAATGTATATTGTAGATTTAAGTCTGTCCTGGATGGACTAGGTACAGATTGTGATGCTAGTGTCAAAGTTTAATTGTGTGTTGTGTTGACCATCTTTACCACTTATTAGTAAGTACTCAGCCTTCAATATAACTGTTCAAGATCAATAACTTCAAGGCGACCAATTATCAGTAGTTGATTGCTTTCAAGTATACACAATTGAACTGCACCCGGTCGTGTAAGTGGCGTGACGTGGAACGGGCTCGCAGGTGGTGCGATTCCCATCTACTTTGTATAAATAGAATTGAATTCATACAATTATAAAGTCACTGTTGTTGCTGGAATTCAAAATGAAGAACAGTTTGTTTTATAAATTACTTGAATAATTAAGTTTACTATTATTAAGTAATTAACGATGTGGAATAAATAGGTATTTAAGTTTGTTTAGGAAGAATCGGTCCCGGAAGTATTCTTCTTTTAAAAACAGTTATTGTATGCTGAATATTCTTTCTTTCCCTTCCTGTATATACCTATATAAGTATTTACTCTATTGCTACTATGCTATATGCAAGTACTCACCGTACTGTGAATGAACCCTGAATGGTTCCAACCAAGTACCGAATAACCAGCTTTTGCAGGAGTAATCATGATAGAGAACTCATAGAAGCCCGTATTGCCCTCGCAGCATATTATCAGATTCTTGCCCCCCGACCCATTTTTCCTCTGGTCTATAAACATGGTGTTGATTTCATTGCCATCTACTGTCCTCAGTTCAGCGCTCTGCCCTGAGAACTTTGTTACCAAGCGTGTCCAGACTCTAAAGATGGATCTCGCTAAACACAGGGAGTTTCAATTATAAGTTGCCACTACTATATCCCATTTATAGAAGCTTTAGAACTAAGTACTTCCCAATAAGACTATATAGTAAGTATTTTATATAGAATGCCTATGGAAGAACTGCGTGAGATATAAAAGATGATGCTACTTACATAACATACTTTGGATTATAGCCATTAATCTGCTATAGATGTGCTGTGGACTAACAGTGTGTATGGCCACAAAAACTAGCACCTGGATGGCTATCCGCTGATACAGAGGGAAGTCCTGGCTTGCTGATCCGTTGAACAAATGCTGATCGTACCAAGAAAAGCTGAATATGAGGTATATTTCAGTGTCACTCTACATAATATATTAGAAATAAACTGCGAATATAAATATATGAACGACAACTTAACACCTACCTTGGCTTAGAAAGTACTTTTGACTTAGCAAGCAATGGATTGAATTGAAAATCGTATTTATTTATAGCCGTTATACATAATTTCTTATCATCTGTTGCCATCGCGTTTGACTGGACACTCATAAAACTTACATATTCGGGGTTGGAGGACCGTCTGTATGCTCTTAGTATCAATGAGAGAGCTAGTATGCAGCCAACACTGGTAATGGCTTGAGCAATAGCTCTGGCCTCTTTAACTGTAAAACCTCTTTTGTAAAAGTACGTGCAGAGAAATGGAGATGCATACAGCGCTATATTTAGTAACATGTTTACCTGAAATGTCCCAGAAACATCAAAATGCTGCATAATATGTTTTTTACACAATGAGCTTTAGTGCTCCTTACCGTTGATATTACTTGGTTTCCCCATTTTTCGAGTGGTTTGTATTGATCCTGGAATGACCGATCCGATAAAGAAGCCGAATGCTGTACCGCTACGTAACTGAGAAAGTCACATACGACAGTATAATATAAATGAAAATGAATCCACAACTTACATAACTGGCGCTACTTCTATATATTTTATAGAACTGTTTAGAAAATAAACACTGCCACCATAATTTCATCTCGAGTTACAATCAATATTCTTGTACACGTAGTTAATTGATTTAGGTCACTAACGACTCATTAACTTAGTAATATTTATGTGGTAATTCCTTATTGGATTAATAAGATCTTTCCGCAAATCATAGTATGATAATTACTTGGAATATTTTCCAGATTATAGAAATGCACCAAGCATTCAGCGAATAAATTAGTAATGAAAAATTGGCATCAGTGGAATGAAGATCAATTTGCGCGACCGAAGTGCGCGAAGCTCCAATTCACAGTCAGCCGACCCCGAGTTGATACAATTTATTAAACAGAACTTAAAAAACACACTGAATTTTACGATCAATGTCATTTCGTCATATTGCCATAGAGCTATGAATACAATAAATCAATGAATATTTATTTTACCTAAACACAATTAGAATTATAGTTTATAGTGATAAAAATTTCATTACCTACTTAGAATTTCCTTTGATCAGTTAGTTTACTTCTATAACACAATATTGTAAGCAGTGGTTAGCTGCGGATGTGGTAAATGAATTGTCTAGAATCACAAAATAGTTAAATAGTTATTACATACGAGTATATAACTTGTGACCAACAACCAGAGGTCTACCACCAGGAGATGTCCCCTGGTCTGCCAGAGAGATATATCTTGTATAATCGCAC
Source organism: Pelosia muscerda (assembly GCA_963691645.1). NCBI lineage: Eukaryota > Metazoa > Arthropoda > Insecta > Lepidoptera > Erebidae > Pelosia > Pelosia muscerda. The sequence goes on along the minus strand of OY829098.1, from coordinate 581,372 downwards.
CTACTAACACCAAAGGATAAAGGACCGGCAATAAAAGACCCATGGACGGCGTACGTATAGTCAGTTCGATTCCGACATAATCAATCACCTGTACCAACTTTGGTGGAGGTGGTATCTGTGGGTGAAAAAGGGGCCTACCACTACAGTTTATGAAACAGTCTTACAACCGGAAAGTTTTGAGAGTGTTCGTTTTAGAAACATAGACACACCTATACATGAAGTAAGGTTGAAACAATATTGTAAAGTCCTTACAATATTGTTTCAACCTTGCTTCATGTTTAAAATATGGTTATTTTGTTCAACAATATGAAGAAATATATACCTACTGCATTTGTTTAGTATTTCGTGGTACTAATGATGTTACTAACCATGTTATAAATAACCAGATTCAACATACCGCATCCAAACATACAAACTCTGCACCACCAAAGGTAATCAAAGGTGCCGCTCGTTATCGTCAATTGCGGGGTGTGAGCGTATATAATATAAGGCACACCGACAAATATCAGGCAGTTAGAAATTGACTTCTAACAAAATTAATAACGGAATTATTAGTTAGTAATGAAAGGGAACATAGTATATTTATAAAATACCATGGATTTAGGGTTCGTCAGGCCATTCCAAGAAAGGTCAGATTTTTGCCATTTGTAATAATGGCCGAACGACGCTTTTGTTGATTTACTGAAACACATCGTATGAACTAATATGCAGCAATCTTAGTTCATACGATGTGTTTGACAAAGTCATAATAGCAGCAAACACGAGACCAGTGCCTTTATCATCATCTTCGTATTGACGCATTACAATAATAAAAAGTTGGTTTTGAGGACATCTATAATTGGGTTTCCGCTCTACATTACTTTTTTATTTATTTACTAGCGACCCGCCCCGGCTTCGCACGGGTGCAATGCTGATACTAAATACACTATAAACTGTGAACGTTGCGTTGTTATAAATTATAGTTAGCAAAACTAAAAAAAAACGTTTTCAAAATTGATTTAATTAAAAAAATATTAAACAGTATTTAAATGCACGCTGTGCCCGCCCCGCCCGCCGCCATGGCTCCGGCAAATTCTACGTCCCGCATTTTTTAATTTGTAATATCTTCGAAAATATAATCTAATATATAATATATATCTAACTGTTAAAAAACCGTAGTTTTAAAGATTTAAGCGTACAAAGGTACAAGAAAAATAGGGACAGAGAACGCGACTTTGTTTTATACTATGTAGTGATAGTGATTTATCACACGTAACAGATTACAACCAACAAGAAATACAATAACAATACGAAGCAATAGGATTAGAGTCCAGGTTGCATTCCACAAGAACGCGTGTACAAATGAGTTAAGATGAAGGAGTTTCTAAACATAACCCACATAAAGCTAGTTTACAAGTAGTAGTACAAGTAACATTCTATAGAGCAGATATAAGCATATAAAGCTAGCTAAAACATCGCGACGCACATATTACTAGGAACGCATAAATAAGAAGATTCGTAACCGACCAATTTCTACAGGGATATAATGACACAAACTGCTACAACGTCAAGGTATTTTCGACCATACATACTATAGATTAAGCTTGAAAGTGTAGTTTCGCGTATTACGTCAAAACAAAAAGCAGTGATAATCTTGAAAGTCGGATTGCAAGCTTTTATTTAAAAATTCTTACAAATTTTGAGTAAAATACTTAAAATTTTGAATTCTAAAAGGTTCTTTAGGTAATGTTCTTTATACAACAAGCAAGTTTATGTCAACAATTTCAACTTCTAAGTCATAATTTTGCTCTTGATAAAACTGAGCGACGCACTCCGATTTTGGTCTGTACTCGAGTGTTAGACACTCACACACACACCATCGAGTGTGTGAATGCGTTGAGATAACGTAGGACAAGTAAGCACCAAAACAATATTTGGATAATTTTGCGATCTGTGCATAATTTTTAAGATATTCTGAACTGCATTCACAGATTTTGGAGAAATGGTTGGGTCAACAAGAAAAATCTTAAAATATCAAAATATGTTTGCGCCCATCGATCCTTTTTCATATGGGAATCGTAAGTTTTGATGTAGGTATTGGACGGACCATTGTAAGACTACAATTGCCAAAAACGTTTCATATTTCTATTATGACGAAATAATAAATTTTATTTATCGCCTTATATTTATATATACTCTACCATGGTGTTCTGATGAGCTCTTCCAATTAATCCCACCCTCCCCTTTCCTACACAGGACAACACGTGCAGGGCTTAGATATCGCCCGCATACAGTGCAGAAAATTCCATCAAGAACCAAGCGGTTCGATGAGTCTTTTCTCTGCCGCACCATTAAGTCCTGGAATTGCTTACCGGCGCACGTGTTTCCTTCTTCCTACAGTCCCGGGTCGTCAAGCTGAGCGTCACCATTGTAGCACTGAACGTGTTTGCAATAGTGACCCTCTTTCTTCGCTTTCAGCTTAACATCAGGCGAGGTGAAGTCAAATTGAAATGCCATTAATAAAAATAAAAAAATAAAAAACCGCCAAATGATTTGAACAGATAAAACTACTTCTTACTTAAAACAGATTCTTGAAGATCGTGTTTTATGTATTATTGAAGGTATACTGCTTTTAACCCGCACTTGTACTAGAAGATCATAACCATAGAAGAGATTGAACATAAATAACTCATTGATCTATATATTGCTCTATTTTATATTATCCCCCTTCTAGAGGCGTGGCTTAATAGGGTGGCATGGGCGATCGGGTGGCAAGCCACGGCCACGGCTCGTTCGTCTACCCCGACTACTCGTAATGATGAATATAAACTGCTACTGCTAGACTATGTTCTCCTAGTACTGTTGCGGCACTTAGCATGATTCTGTTATATAGTTGTTGTATAAATATTTGCCATATCAGCACAAATATTTATTACTTATCATTTATATGGTTTGCATTTAGGATACTTCGCGAATGATATCTTTGGTATTCCGTGCGGCAATTTTTAGTCCTCAATAATGGCAACAGATTGCCCTCAACCTATATAAGTAGTGATAACCCATAGAATAGTATTGAAGTAGTGGTAACATGCCGGTAATTTATTGGACCAGAGAGGTGTGTAAGGAACTGTGTGTTCAATACGCGCAAATTCACATATAAAACCACTTGCTGTGATTTTCCAAGTGACTACAATTATGGTGTTCTTTTCGAGAGGGGCATTAGAAATGTTTCACAGGATTGTTGCACCCATCCACAGGTTGCCGTGCGTTTCTGTCCGTACAATCTTTACTAAATTCCTACACAATCATCTATCTTTACCTTCTATGAGAGTTCGCGCAATTGATAAAATATGGTGCCCACTGATTCACAAAGTGAAACAATTTATAATTAAAACAAACTGCATCGTTATGTTTTGTGTCATGACTTGTTTTTGCACAAGAACAAAATGGAATATACATATATCGCACCTATATTATACGTAGTTTTGGATAAAACAATATTCCTAATGTTAAAGAATAACCTTTTTCCATTTTTATTTATTACTAGATGACCCGCGCAACTTCCTCTGCATCACCCCGTTTTTGCAACATTTTTCACTTCTGCTCAGCACCAGTTGGTTGTAGCATTATGTTATATACATATAAACCTTCCACTTCAATCATTTTATATATTAAACAAACCTCATCAAATCGGTTGCGTAGTTTTAAAGATTTAAGCATACAAAGCCACATAGGGACAGAGAACGCGACTTCGTTTTACACTATGTAGTGATATAAAAGAAAACTGAATAAGTTGAGCGAATTCACTTATATATACGCTTTCATCAAAGTTACGAAAAGTTTCAGCTCCAGTACTAGGGCAATATAGTCCACAAGCGGTTACTTCAGTACTACTAATTAATACGTGACGAAAAAGTTTACTGCCGTGGAGCTGTCGACATGAAACTACTAAAAATATATCTACGAGTATTACAATAATAGAATAATACTTTGGCACCTAGTATTAAGCCAGATTATCAGCCATCGTTTATGTTAGTAAAAAAATATCTTTATCTCCTAGACATCCTGTAAACTTTACTTGAATAAAAACTGAATAAAGTTCAATCAACTCTATTGTAGCAAGTAAGTCACTATAGTTTAAGTATCACTTTCCTCTGTGTTTTTGTTATAGTGTATATTTTTGCATTAAACTTGCACTCACAAGTGTTCGTAAATAATGATAATCACTCACCACCAAGAAAGTAAATTGCATTGCTTGCGTTAGCTACTTTTTTGATAGAATGAATGATGTCGATGTATCCCACCGGTGTGTAGCTACTTATTATAATGAGGCTAGGGCGTAAGCGTGTATGTTCACAAGAATGCATGAAAGAGGTCCTTTATTGAATTTTGAGCATCACTACATAGTATAAAATAAAGTCGCGTTCTCTGTCCCTATTTTTCTTGTCCCTTTGTATGCTTAAATCTTTAGAACTACGCAACGGATTTTGATGCGGTTTGTTTCAATAGATAGAATGGTTAAAGAGGAAGGTTTATATGTATATAACATCATGCTACGACTAACAGGTGCGGAGCAGGAATGAAAAATGTTGCAAAAACGGGGTGACGCAGACGAAGTCGCGCGGGTCAGCTAGTTGAATAATATAATGAACAGCTTAAGTGAAATTGTACCGCAATAAATGGTTTTAAAGATATTTGAGTTTTGAAATTCAATTTACTATTCTATAGAACGTCTATATATTTAATATATAGAACGTTTTCGGGTTCTGTTCTAATTATTTCATTAGAACAGCGTGACGTCATGCTTTTGTAGTGCGTAGTGCAATTGCATGGAGCGCATGATAATATGGCATTTAACACGTTGTGTGACCGTTTACACTTGTGTGGTTTATAATAAAAATCATTTTACAATATATATATAAGGAACCTAAAAAGTTATAAATTTGGACTGAATATAATTGTTTATATTTGATTATTCAGTTTGGGAATTCAATACAATAAAAGGTTAGTTTAAGTTTTGGTAGGCAATATTTAACCTATTCACTCCGAGACATGAAGATTTGCAGGTTATAGCTTTCCAGAAAAAACTCAGGCATCTCATAACCACAATATCAGTTTTCAACTGACTTAAAATTGAATTTCTAGTGCTGGGGTCGTTGATGTCTTCGTAAGGCGGCATTGAAATTCAACTACTAGGAAAACATAAAATTGTGGAAATAAACGAAGCGAATGATTCAAATTCCACAACAGGGTGGTTTGGGGTGAAGGAGAGCATTAGAGTGGTTGGAGGCGGCCCCGTCTCCGCCATATTGTGTCTTTCGTTCAGACTACGACTGAAAGAAAAAAGTGGTTGCTTAGCAAAGTTTTGAAAACAACTTCCCTAGTTCATGTTTTTCTGGTGCTGGCAGTGACTAGATCGGTTGAGCTGCTTTGACCACTGGCAGCAAAATGGACTGCCCACTTAGTACAAAAATGATATAGAATTATATGTGCAATACTAGTATAGGTTTGTATCCATTTTGTATATAAATATTAAAACATAAAAATATAACATATCATAAACTCACGCCTATATCCCCGAAGGGGTAGGCATAGGTGCTAGCATCTACATTTCATATAGTTATAAATATTTTGTTTATAGCATAAGTTGTTCAATAAGTTTTAATTTTGACGTATTGTAAGTTCCGCTTATTGCTCTATACAGAATAAATGATTTGTGGATAGAATTATATTATAATTTTCATCTGTGTTAACTATTAGCGGTAGAATAGATGCACACTATCAAGATATCATGTTAACGAGGCCGTTGTTTGCATCATTTAAATACAATGCATATTTAATTTTAAAGACATTAATTTAAAGTGGCAAGTTTCTTAGAATTTATCATATAATCATTTATAAATATTGTAGGGCACCAGTATTGTTTAAAACTTTCATTTTGACATTATTCTCGATTCTAAAGCACAAAAATAAAAGAATTCTTAGAACCAACATTTTCATATCGTTGTAATTCTTATGAAATTTAAGTTCGTTATCTTAGGAGCTTTAGTGCAACATACGTAAAAAAATACATACAGCCATATTACTCATCACATACACATCTACGTATTATTATTATATTATATTATAACTTTCTAAATTATGTGACACGTTAATTAATTTTTTAAATATTTCTATTAAACATATCTGGTACCATCATGTACCTACAATTGAACTTAATTGTTGACATTTTTGAATGCATCTCCTCTGCTGTCTTGCTATGCTGGTATTTCAAGGGCATAATATTGAACCATGCTAGTGCACTAGTCACGCCTCTTATAGGGCGGGGGGAATTTATTGATGCAACCGACACATTTTTTCTTGCACTCTCTCTTCGGAAATGGCTGTGTTGTCTGAATGAGCTTTCGATTTTTTATCTATTTCATAGTTATGATATCCTGGTAAAGGTGCGTGTTAAATACGGGTTAATGCAACCCTTGTCGGAAATAGCTTGAAAACTTATTATAATTGATGTCATCATTGCTAACCAGCTGAGTTTTGATAATCATTAGACTTACTTGTGGACTTGCTTCACTTTAAAAAAGATCATTTTGCTTAAATTAAAATAAATATAATATTATTATCATTCTCATCGCCTTTACGCAGCTAATCGAACACTACATAAAAGATTTTACCACAAGTGACCCTTGTTCACTATCGTTGAAGGCGTTGTGCTATCACAGATCGTGAACAATTTTCACTGAAACATGGTAACTGACATTATATCAACTATTACTTGCGTAAATAGAGCTACAGACTCCTTCATTACTGCGTAATTGATTTTAAAAATGTCAGTGGGAGTGACTTGTGACTTTTAGTGTAGAAAAATTAATGTCATTGTGTTACTGCAATATAATATTTCTTCCAAAATTAACAACTTAGTTAAAAAAATATTTTACGGTTCATATACTTTGTCACTTTCTCACGCCTATCTTTTATGTAAAGGATAATATCTATATGGTTACCCTTCCCCAGTCAACCAAATGATTCAAATACAACTCCTACTGTTCATGCACCCCGAATGCTTGGGGCCTTGCTATCGTTAGGCCTAGTTTAAGTTTGTGTCGAGTTGTTTTGATGGCCCATTTTGTATAGTCGTCTGGTTGTTCTTTGTTGCTTTTTGGCCACAAAAACTTAGTCTCCCTAACGATCGGCTTTAAAACTGCATCTTTTTTTGCCACAGACAATCACGCCCCACCTGATAAGGATGTACACTGATGTAGCTCTGGACTAAAATAATTAGGAAAATCTTTTTAATTTGAATTAGTCATTGTTAAGATAAAGTTCGTTTGCAAAAAATCTTGAAAAGCTCTATAAAGCTCTAAAATCTAGCTGGTTCACAGAGGTACTGTCTATTTATAACCTATTTATAATTACGTATCTATTATATGGTATTCATACACATAAATTATATTATTTCTAAAAACAATAAGTCAAGCTTCATGAATTAGAATTATAGGCTTAAATCGTAGGGAATACAGTTCAAAATTTCTTTAAGTCATGGCAAACATATGAATATTAACGTTTGTGAATGTTTTATGTATTACTCGTTCAGTTTATGTATTCCTGGTACCTAGCAGCTAAATTCTGATCGATTGCGAAAAACTGAGCCTAATTCGGATATTTCAAACAGTAAACAAATGAAATTGGTCGTCTCTTCGTACAGTCAGACGGAGAGATTTTAATAAACAACATAAATGAAATAGGTACAGTTGACAAAGGCGATGCGGTTTTATTTTACATAAAACTTTTGAAGAAGATGCAAATGTATTGTAATAATATATACATACTTACTATATACTTAAAAGTAGATAATTTTGCTCATATGGTTGTATGTGAAGGTGCAACCGTATAGTCTTTGTTGACTGTACATAGTTGTATATGATTTTTAGTTATACTTGATACTTCAACAATTCCATTTGTCACATAATTTATATGTTCTGATACTCGTCGTAACAAGCGTATGATTTGCGATATCCCGTAGTTTTTTGTATACCTATATTACTTATGTCAAAATTTCGTACTCTATTTTTTTAATAAAATTTCTTTAAATTCACTGTAAACTTTATTCTATTTAATAGTAATATTAGGATATTACAATAACAAAGATATTTACGCAGTTGTTAGTACAACCGTTCAATTATTGACCTGATTTAAGAGTTTATGATAGGCCTACAGGTCAATAATTAAACGGCTATCATACTAACGATTGCTAACAACACATTTTGATAAAGACATTTCAGGTTCGTGATTTGGAAAATTATGGGCACTTTCACTTCTTCACGAAGCCTGGCTACTGAAAACTGTTGTGAGTGTTGTATGGTTGCAAGGCAAATCAATAAATTGCTTCGCCAAAAATAATCGCCATGTGCGCTGTTTCTTGTCAACACTCCAAGCGCCATCCTCTGCCATATAATGCGGTGAGGCGGTTCAATATTCTATCTCCAAACTACTAGTGTAGCAGCGGAGATGCATTACAGAACTGATGCCAAAATTTAAAATGCCACTTTCCTGTGGGACAGTGGCATTTTAAATTTTGGCATCAGTTAGAGGAGAGGATGTGGAATAGCGACGTTAGATTTCCATCAACATTTAACTAATGTTTGACGCTGTAAACGCAGCGTAATGTATTTAGTAACTATGTACATTCATTGAACTAATAAACTATTGTTACTTAATTTTAAAAATATCTTTTAAATACAGGATTAAATACATTTCGATATTGCAGATAAAACTGAAGGCATTGGAACTGCAGGGACGTCCAGATCTCTTATTAGATATCATATTTGTCAATAGTGTTAATAACGTTGAGAGGTAAGGATTTTTACGGAATTTCTAACAATTTTTAAGACATAATTGTGTGCTTCACTGGCTTACTAGTACCGCAGGGGTTGGAAATGTAAGGTTACGCCTCGTAGGATATACGCCAATCAAGGTATTCCACGCACACACTCTTCAAAATCGTTGTGTAGCGGTGTATGAATACAGAACAGACATTTTTTGAGTGAGATATTGAATTTGATACCCTCACGTATTTATGATATCTTAGTACAAGGGATGCTGGTTTGGATGCAAGCAATAAATTGTAACCAACTCAGGAATTCCACCAACTCTAGATGTTCTCGAAGATTTATTTATACAGGAACTGGAATTAATATGTACCTAAGCTTATTACTTCACAGAATAAAATGATGATAAAATATATGGAAACCGTGAATCACACAATTTGCAGGAACATTGTAATTCAGATAATATGTTGACTTTGATGATAGCTCGCAGCATTCACTCCGATGAAAGACAATGAATCTTTCTTGTTAGATGGTAGGGCCATATCCGTGGTTTCTTTTCGAACTTATACATCTCCATTGCGCACTTCCTAATTATTTTTCCACCAGGGTAATGACACCTATGTAATTAAACATAATATTTGGATAATTATTTATTTGTTGCATAAGCAATGTTGGAACTAAATCCTGCAAGCAATTATTATTTCTAGATTTTTTTTATTTATGGCACTTTGATTTCACATCGCCTGATGTTAAGCTGGAGGCAAAATCTCATGAAAGAGGATCACCATTGCAAATACACGTACAGTGCTACAATGGTAGCGCTCAGCTTGACGGCCTCATCAGATGCTTTTACATGCTCCGTTTAAAGGACCCGGGACTGTGGGAAGATATTGCCAAAGTAACTTAAACGTAATATTCCAGCGACATTGATCATCATACCTACTGCTAAATCATTTAGGTTTTTGAGAAGTATGATGATCAATATCAACATTACTTGTCTACGCTAGTGTAGACAAGTAACACTGAGTAACATGCTTTTCTTTTGCAAATATTTCGATTACTCTATACGTTTATGCGCCCCTGGTACTGTATAGTATACAATCATTGGGTTTGCGTCCTTGTCTTTTCAGCCAGTTGATGGAAGCGTATACAAGTAACGTTGAGTAACATGCTTTTCCTTTGCAAGTATTTCGATTACTCTATAGGTTTATGCGCCCCTGGTACTGTATAGTATACAATCATTGGGTTTGCGTCCTTGTCTTTTCAGCCAGTTGATGGATGGTTGGTATTTATAATCATCATTAATTATAAATGTGTCTATAAATGTGAAAGATACAAACCTTCGTATGGATGTTTGTTACCAAATATTACCAATTAAACAGGTCTGAGTGATATTTGGCTTATAAATAGATTGTAGACTTCTAGCTCAAACGGTTATTATTTACTGTTATTTTGAAAAAAATGTGAGATTTATTGTAGCTTATATTTGACTTGGCCAGTATTCATCAGAAATAAAAAATATAGGTATTAGAATGTGGAATAACTTTATAAAATGACTGATGTAATGAAAACTGGCCAGGTCAAATCGTAACCTACTTTAAAATCTTATATTATTTTCAAATAATAGCAATTACTATAGATTTTCAATAAAGCAAGGAAATAGATATTAATACTTGTTCATTATATTTAGTTCTTATAAATACATATTTGCATTTTGCATAGAACTTGGCACTCACTTTGATCTCTATTCTTTTTGCGGTGAAACTCTCCTTTTTTAGGTTTATGTTTTTGGTGGGACTTGATATACACGAAGCTGGGTGGCAATAATAGAATTTGAACGTTGAAGTTATATATAGGTATGAGTAAGTATACAGGTAGAATTAAATTGAACTAGAAAAAGACTTTCAAAGTGTGCTAAGTATCTTATATCTAAGTAATGCCAAATGTTGTCTTTGCAATCCGTGTACTTACTATTATTTATTGACAATTTGTACTTTTCCTGCTTCCATATATGTTTGCTAGAGTTATAACATCTAATATTAAGAACTTTATGTACTTCTCATTAAGTTAGTTTCTCTGAGCAGAACACGTCGTTCATACAGTCTTGTGCCGTAGCATATTACGCTCTACGGGGCTACGGAGCACGCGGCTACGAATAACATTAATAATTGTAACGGTTTTAAATCCAATGTCGATACAAAATACTCAAAAACTAAAAACAGAAACGAGTGCGATGTCCCATTTAACTTTGATATTTCTGCACAAAAGTTATAGCATTTGTATGTATAATTTATTATTACCTTTTACTTCAGAGCATAGAGACATGATAAAGCATAAAATAATGAATAAGTATGTGAAAGATGCAATTCAAAATAAATCAATTAAAATGTTAAATTTAGATCGGTAAAAGTGAATACTTTGACGGGATTTTGGTCCGCGATCTTTCCTTTGTCTTCTCTCTATCTAAATTTGATTTGAAATATTTAGCATAAATAGTACCTACTGTTTTTATAACATGTAATAAAAAAAGTTGCTTCAGAAAATTTTCATTACAAATTACAAATCTCAAGATGCCAATTAATTTGAAGAATGTAATGCAAATATCCAACCTATATACATCTCTTAATTCAATAAAAGTAAAATCAAAGTTACAACGAATTAAATATGTTGAACAAAATAATATTCAGATTGTTTATTCTTATTTGGAAATCAGTTCTGGAAAAATAAATACTATTCTTATATAGTAACTAATTTTGAAACTTGGTTTCGTACGTGGCCGAAGAGTTATAAACATTTCATTACTTCACCAACTGAGTAGAAACATCTTTCGACAAGAAAAGCCCTAACTGGATTAGAAGCAAAATATTCCTATCGCGGTTTTTTTGTATTTCTCATGTAATGTGGGCGCATAATTTCAAAAAAGGTAAAAACGTATTATTTTTAAAGGTTCCGGTTCCTTTATATCTTCAAGTTACTGATATCCTGGTAGTTCAGGGACAGAATATTGAACCGCTTTGTCCCGCCCTTTAGGTCTATTTCGCATTTAAAGTGGCCGCCGCAAAAGTTCAAAAGAGGTAAAAAGGTATTTTTGTAAAGGTTCTGTTCATTTAAAAAAATACCACGACGCTTTTTAATTTAAGTAAGTCTTTTTTTTGTTGTTTTCTTTTTCATTTTAGTTTTAATTTCATTTCAATAACTAGTTCATTAAGTAAGTTATAAAATTGTATTAAAAATTTAGTAATTATAAGAATCATCTGTTCTGTATATACCATTAAACAGCACTTGTTCCTTTATATCTTCAAGTTACTGATATCCTGGTAGTTCAGGGGCAGAATATTGAACCGCCTTGTCCCGCCCATGGTCACGCCTCATTAGGATGAAGGAATGTTAAACCTCTACGGTGTTTATGACATCCTAGTACTGAGACGGGACGAGGATGTTATTCTTCATCCAATAAGTACTATATTAACCATTCAAAAACTTTTCTATGAAAACTGCACAACGCGCCTAAAGAAATGATCACCTCAGAAGTTATTTATTTGATGCCATAGTTCAACAGCAGCAATTACAAGTGTTATTCAGTTTTATTAGACGTAATTTGTTTTTATATTTTACACACAAATATAATATGATAATGGTCGATATATACGAAGAACTGATCACATAGCGAGCACGACTCTACACACCTATCCGTGGGGACTTTTCCATTACGTGAATCCGTGTAACAGTCTCAAAGAAAATGCGAATTGTTGCTAACGTATGCAAGTTACAGATACACACACTTTCTACTTTGTCTATAATATAATATGAATGGAATTTACGATATTCTGCCCACAGCTTAAGAGAAAGAAAGAAAAAAATCTACAGTATTTTGAATTTTACTTTTTAGTGGCCTCAATTAAATTCCAAAAAGCTATTATTACTAGCATGAATGGATAGAGCAAAAATCTCCCACTTCCGGAATTCAAAATGAATTGAAATATGCACTAAAATATGGGTAATCATAAACGCTTTTTCAACAAGCTCCCTAATGAAATTGAATTAAAAGAAAGTTATGCCAAAAACGCTTTTATAAAATCCAGGATAATTCGGATGATAAACAAGCTTGGAAATGAGTTGTTCACTCAGAATGCTACTCAATATAATTAATGTATCTAAACTTAGTAAATGTTTGAGTTTCTTGGCCGAGACTGTATTTTGAACCGATAAGATAATCCATTTTCTAACTAACCTATAATATATTATTGATAATATAGACATTTTGTAGATGCCGTTTAGTGCTCTAAATATTTTTCATGACAGCCGGTTATATCTGACAAGTTAAAAGATTGATTAATATTTAATAATATTTCACGATTCATATACTGTCACTTCCTCACGTCTAAGTTTTGTGTAAAGATAATTTATGTACACTTTGTCCCTCTAAGTACTACATTAAAAATCTTAAGAGTTTTCAAATCAGTATCTAACATTTGGTAAAGATAACTTCTCGCCGGTTCTGGCGAAAGCGCTGCCCAGGTTACGTCAGCAATAACCTCTCCTGGTTGTTAGTATCCTGGTGTATCGCGGATAGAATATTGAACCGCCCTGTCCCGCCCATCAGGTTACGCCTTTTGGAAATGTAACATGTATGTTAAAACTCCATCGCAGTTGTTCTGATATCCTAGTACCAGGACGGGACATGGATGATATTCTCTTCCGTGGTTACAATTTCCGTGGCGTCCGGCGGTTGGAAATGATAGATGGCTATAATGAAGAAGAGCTGTATCAAAAATAACGCATTTATTTAAATTCACAAGTATTTTATTATTTAGTGAGTGAAGCGTGGCGTGACTGCCTCCGTGGCGTGGAGGTAGTGCATGCGACTGATACATACGGGGCGCGGGTTCGAAACAGCCCGCTCAGTGCAAAAAGTTGTATGGATGAATATGGCTATTTGCACTGGTCTGGTCGTGCCTCGGAGAGCACGTTAAGCCGCAGGCAGTCGTTATGGGTAGTTTGAGCCCTCAAAAGTCCAATCAGTCTAAATTGGATCTTCGATATCGACATTGGTTGTGGAGGTCAGATGGCAGTCTCTACACGGAAAATTTCGAAGTTCAGTCGCATCACAGACTGGAAAGCTGACCCCAACTGAGTAGAGAAAAGGTTCAGAGAATGATGAGTTAGTGGAGCGTGTAGGCTCGTGCAGGCACCGCATGATTCGAAGAAAAAGAAATTAAAGGAAACCAACATAACATAACATACACTCACGCCTATATCCCTGAAGGGGTAGGCAGAGGTGCTAGCAACCACATTTCTCCAGTTTATGTTAAAGTCCCAATGTAATAGGTGGCGAGCCTATTGCCATTAACCGGGCACTTTTAAACCTGCGATAAATACACACATAACTTCGAAAGGCATCGTAAAGTCATTGGTGTGTGCCATGGGAAAACCTGGGATCGATCCCAAGACCTCGTCTCAGCAGTTCATTACCCATATCACTAGGCTACCACAGCTAAAGAACGCCAAGTAGAAAATAATACCTATAGGCTATTAGCACGAAATTATTTTTAAGGGGCAGAGCGTCTATGGGCTCCGGTAGTCTCAAATTAATTTGGTATAAACAAAATTATATATATATATGTATGTAATTTAATAATAAATGAGATATCAGTGCTTTATTTAGTTACACGGTAGTTACAAGGTAAAAAACCTCAATATACTCGGTATGGACGTGCGCTGCAAACTGAACAACAAGAACTATATCGAGAGCATCATCAAAACAGCTTCGCGTAAACTCGGAGTCCTGAACAGAGTGAGACGTTTTTTCACGCCGGAGCAGCGGTGTCTTCTTTATAAGACACAAATTCGCTCCTGCGTGGAATACTGCTCGCATCTCTGGGATGGCTCCGCAAAGTACTTATTAGATGCTCTCGACAGGTTGCAGCGACGTGCGGTCCGCATTATTGGGAGTCCTGAGGTCACAGAGTCCCTCGAGCCTTTGCAGATGCGTAGAGATGTTGCGTCCTTGGCAGTATTTTACCGTCTCTACCATGGTGAATGTTCTGATGAGCTCTTCCAACTAATCCCACCCTCCCCTTTCCTACACAGGACAACGCGTGCAGGGCTTAGGTGTCACTCGCATACGGTACAGAATATTCCATCAAGAACCAAGCGGTTCGGTGAGTCTTTTCTCTGCCGTACCATTAAGTCCTGGAATTCCTTGCCGGCGCACGTGTTTCCTTCTTCCTACAGTCCCGGGTCCTTTAAGCGGGGCGTGAAAAAGCATCTGATGAGGCCGTCAAGCTGAGCGCCACCATTGTAGCACTGAACGTGTTTGCAATGGTGACCCTCTTTCATGGGACTTTGCCTTCAGCTTAACATCAGGCGAGGTAAAGTCAAATTGACGTGCCATAGATAAAAAAAAAAAAAAAAAAAAAAAAAGAATTTTGCATCATAGCACTACCTATACATAATTACTACAATATATAAAATACCAATTTGAAGGATTTCTCTATTTTTGTACATGGCTGCACCGCGTATTATCTGAACTAGAGTATAGTATAGTATCTGAACTAGAACTGCGGTGTCGTTATATCGTATCGAACACACAAAGACATAATCGTAATTCCTAATTATAAAACACTATTTACTATTAAATTATAAACCAATCGATTTATAGTTCATAAATATTAAAAGTCTTATAGAGCCGCTATAAAGCCCAGGTCACATATAAGAATTTGGCCAATGCACCACTATAGGTAAAGATTAATGCTATACATAACCTCAAAAGAATTGATTCAACGATCATTATCATAATGTATTTTCTTCATGTAATTAAATATGTTTTTATGACACTGGTTTTTATTAAACATGAACAATTTCAATAATGGCGGATTAACAAAATACAGACACAGTAAGCAGAACAAGCAACAATGTGTCTACACAATAATAAATATTATTTCCGACCATAATCTCACAGATTAAACAAAACAAATAATGAACGTCTAACAAAAAGCTAAACTTATCTACGTTTGAATACAAGTTAATATTATTGTAGGTAGTTAATATATATAAACTAATTATTCGACTAAATTAAAACTAATAAATAATTAATTTAAATATGTAGTAAGTGTAATAAATAATTTAATTTCTTTGCTCCAAATATTTTAACGCCACTCGCGAAATATTCGTAGCAGCGTTCACGCCAATATCCACATCTGTACTAGGAGAACATAATTGGGTAGGTGGTTTAGTAAGACTGAGCTAAATCATATTCTCACCCCCATAGAGGTTGAGCGGGGTGCCAACGTGGTGACATTGCACCCCCGTAGACCACGCCTCTTAGTGGAGTGAGAAGCCTTCCTATTTATGAATGAGACATCGAAGTTTATCTACTATGGTTGTTATGTTATCCTAGTACATGTGCGCGCAAAGGGTAGTATTTCTACCCCCAATAAAATTCTACAGTCATTATTGTCATCGTACTAAAAAGAGTGACTGAAACTGAAACAGATCGCTGATACCTTCGGGGTAAATCAATTTCATCTGCATGCAGGCTGATTGGCCATGAGATTTGTTTAAGTTAAGATTTTTGATTATTCTTGATAACTGACTCAAGTCTGAAAGGTACTAACTAGCCTTATGTGGTTTGTTTTTTGCAAAATAATAATATGTAATCCTTGTCAAAACTTATAATAATTAACAAACATCTAGTTTTGCAGCTTATTAATAATTATTTTATAACATGTTTCACTTACACCATTCATCACCGCCGGCGTCCTGAATTTGAATTTCCGCGCGTTTTTTTCGAACTGTCTAGATGACGGCCCAAAGTGGCCAGTGCCATATAAAAAATATATTCCTTTTAAATGACACCTTACAAATATTTATTAGGTCGTTAGCAACATTTATTAATTTTTATAGCTAATAATTTGTATTGTCGTTAGAACAGAACATACAATAATGCCATCTGTCGTCGTTGTCTTGAACCGTGATAGTAAGACAGCTGAATTTTTCGCAGATGATGTATTGTTGCTGCTATTACAAACAAAATAGAATAAAATAAATGTCGGTTCCTATAAATTAACAGAGACAGATGACCAAAATATTCACAGATTGTGCTCGCAGAAAATAATATTTAACTTAATATAAAATAAATGTGGGGTTCGTGTGCGAATCTAACTCGCACTTGGCCGGTTTTCAATAACAACATTTGAGAATTTAGCCAAGGAAAATTGCAGAGCATATTTTAATACCATCGCGGCATGAACATAACAATTAAAATTTAATTAAAATGAATGTAAGCTTTATACTAATGTTGTCATAGTATGAAAATAATAAAGAAAGAAATTTGTTTGTGTACAAATGGTATATATGTGACTAAATATTCCAATATATAGTCTAGGTTTGCCCTTTTAATGAACAACACATATGGTTTGCTTTTTGAATATATATATTTTATTCGATGACAGCTTGACGGGTATAAAAATAGTGTCACCGTTTGTTCAAGGAGGTTCTGCGATTGTCTTCTCACATATATGTATATTGGAAAGTTTTATCGACTTCGCTCGGTATTACCTACAGTTGAAAAAAAAATCTATAACTATAATACAGCTAAGTATATCTACCGGCACGAAACATATAAACCTAAAGCACTATACACATCTATGAACGATTTACATCGTTTTATGCATCGATTACATTATTTTATGAGCTCAATCGATAGAGTTTTTAAGCAGATGCTGTAGCACAGCATTGGCCGTAGTTAAAGTTTTAATTTAACACTAAACTAGCACCAAAAGAAGTCCGGGGTCCACGTGTCACGTGGACCCCGGACTTCAGGGAAAAATATTTTTTTTTTTTTTTTAAACCACTTAGGTGGCAGACAAGCGCACGCCCCACCTGATTTAAAGCGGTCACCGTGGCCTATGGACGTTTGCAACACCAGAGGCGTCACACACGTGCTGCCTACCCTGTAGAAACCTTCTTATGCCCTTCTTGAAGAACCCCATATTGTAGTCGCCTGGGAAAACCACGGCAATTTGGATGCTACCGGAACAACGCAAGTATAATGATGATAATTAAGCATGGCATGATCCTGTTTATTTTAAGGTGTACAAGTATTATTCACAATATCGTAGGCAAAATTTGAAAGATATGACTAGTGGCTTCCACTAGCGGCTTTAAATACCTACTTGAGTACAGGAGAAAGTTTATGAAATAGATAACCTTTCATCTATATTCTAAGGAAAATAAAATCTTACATTTTTACATAATTATTATATCTTTAACTTGATTTTGGTTTAATCTTCATTTGAGTAATGTTTTCACCAAACCTCGACTCATGCTTCTTTCCTGTCGACAGATGGCGTTGTATCGCGAACTTAGCAGCCAACTTGCCACGGGAATCGTCGGTCCCTGTACAAGGGTGGTATAATAAAGAAGCGTTACACTCTTCATCGACGTAATCTAGCTGGTGTGTATGTATGAGGCTCCGACATAGAATCTCTACCAGGTTTATGACATCCTAGTACAGGTGTTGGCAACGGATACCATTTTCGATCTTGCGTCATTCCTGTATCTAATACCTACCCAACATGTGGTTTCAATATTGTATTCAGATATTATTGCAACCAAATCATATTAAGCATTCAGCATACGAATGTATTAATAATGACATGGTACTCATTGCAAATGATTGAAACTACATATTTTAGAAAAAATGACATGACAAATAAATTAAACTTGGTAGGTACTCCTAAAAAGTACATGTGCAATGAGCGCGATTCGAGTACGCATATTTTGAGGCTTATATCAAATTGATTTAGGAACTGAATGCTAAACGTGTAAGCAATATCTTAAAGTAGCTTGAAAGTGATCGAAATTCTTCCACGGGGTATATTTTTATTTATTTATTAAATACTATGCACAAGACAAGTACATAGGCGGGCTTAATGCAAAAGGCATTCTCTACTAGTCAGCTGACAAATTAAGATTAGTAATTGGCTAAAATTACATCAAACACCATTGGTTTTGGGGAGTTTATGAGTTCATATAGAACTAACTAGTGTTCATAAGCGGTCACCCCCTAGGAAGGACCTCGCCAAAGTCACCGATATGGAAAACATACATTACCTATATCTAGTACTATAATTTCCGTGCCTAGAGTGAAATAACATTCTGAAGTGATAAAACCCTGATTAAAATGTCATAAATAAAATTACTTCTTCAATTCCCTAAATCAAGAAAATAAGTTAGTGATCTATAAATCTACCCCAAACGGTTATCACAAGACGCAGCGGGTGCCACCGAAACCCGAGAACTGGAAAACATCCGCAACAGTACTAGGGCAGCAGAAATTACAAGTGTGTTGCGTTGATCAGAGACTGAAGATAGGACTGAAATATTCAGTCGTAATCAAAATGTTAAACGGGGTTGACTCACTTCTCTATAGGGGTGTTTGAAATCGCGTATGCGTAAAATGTATTAAAAGATGTAAGCAGTAGTTTATTCACAAGTCATTTATTTAGGTTTGTTTATTTACAACATTATTGAGTTGGGTTAAAATATATATTGACGTATTTATTTATGTACCTATCTAGTAACAATAACCTAGAAAGGTCGAAAATATAACGATATGTGGGGTTAAATTGGTACAAATGCCTCACTTTTTGGTATAGTCTTCTAATTCTAAAACTAATAATGTAATATGAATCTATTCTATGAGTTATATTTCTATAATATCTACTTATTTAAATATGTACGCTGAATTATTAATAGGTTTTTTATACCTAATATAAAAATTGGTTCTGGTAGACGGCCTTTGTCTTCCAACAGGCGTCTGACCGTATGGATAGCCCAACCATAAAGAAATATATTATTTAAATGAATAATCTGATGTAAGTTATTGCCATTACGTTTCATTTTTAGAATTCCTTATATTAATATAGGATGTATACTTTAATTAACAGAACTGTTAAGCAACGTTATAAAATAATAATACGTTTTCTACTTTGAAACCATAACAAATAAAAAATAATAAAATGGTCTCCAAACTATAAGTTCTAACTCATTTATAAGTTACGAGTATTTTATCAACTTCTTCGAATGCCAGTGTTAAATTAGTTTGTCCAGCTTATCAGACGTGGTCTAAAAAGGAAGTTTGTCGAAGTAAAATCTTGTCGTAGAAGGATTTGTCAACTTGAATATAGCAGTCTGGGGCTTTTATCCTTTTTGATAAAGATATTTTTCCTATTTATTGGTTAAATAATATAAAACTATCCTATAGACACTGTAGTTTAAACTCAAATGCATGCAAATAAACAAAAAGTTTACAAATGGCTCAGTCAGTTGAAAAGTTATTTAATAGAAATTACAAATCAAAATAATTGTACGTCGATACGTCGATGGACGGACGTATCGCCATTGACGTATCGCGGTCGCAGAAGGCTTTCGCTGGCAGACAGACAATTACAGCAACTTATATAAGAGTACTGATTATGGTTAAATGTACAATATTGGCAATTATAAAATTAACTTCTATGCTATTTCTGCCATTGATATGTGCATCTGACGCCCGGAGATGTTATCTCATGAATACGATCATAAAATATCGATCGGAGCGCTTTGAGCAACCAAATAATTTACCGCACAATATACACAATACACAATAATCCTAGTTCACTGCCCCTCACTGTCCTTATTGTACTGTGTTCTAATCCTAAAAATGTCAAATAACTTAATATTCTATAAATCATCTTACATTGGTGCTTCAGTTGAGCTATAGAATGTTTTAGGAGGTGACACGGATAATGGAAGGTCCATCGCCCTCCGTTATCCGTGTCACTCTGACGAGTATTCATAGACTGTCTACAAATGAAGACTTACACGCATGCGCAAACTCTCTCTTTTGATTTCCGTGCGATGGAGTGAGAGGATACTAGATTAAAAAGGAATAGAGATATAAAATAAGAACACGCCCCTAGTGAAAGCTCTGTGTGTGTAATAAACCTCTAACCACCCCTGATAGCCTGGTACACAATGCGCAGAGCATGCGACTCATGGGATGATTCCGGTAAAACATCTCATTTGCGCATCCCAGATAAAATGGTAACGTAGTAATGATGAGCAACCGGCAATTATATTTTTGCTCTTAACTTCTCCCGAATTATCGCATAGTGTGTATTTTGATCGCTCTTTTTGACTCTATACTCGTCTTTCTATTCGCCTCCTTTCTTCTCCTCATTTCCCCAATTTTCTCATGTACCTACTCCCATATAACGAACTGTCAGATATACCAAAAATTCTCGTTGCTTTATATAGTTGCTCTATAACCTCTTTTGCACTATAAAAGGTAACCTGTATTCATTCCATCTAATCCATATAGGTATGCAACTAAAATAGGAATGGAGACAAGATCGTCTGACTCTAACCAATACTGCTATCTCAGTTTTAAAATATTGCTTACCTAAGCTGAAACTTTTCATTATTTTCCTTTCTGACCCGTGGTCCACGGTTAACTTACCTAGTTCCCAAAATATGTCAACATAGAAATGCCTATTTTGTAATTTGCTCTCTAAAATATTTAAATTTCAAATGACTTTTATTATGAACCACAGACCAATATAAATATAGATCGACTTGCGATGTATTTGCACTACACGCTACCCAAGGAAAGTATGACGTCACTTTTGCCTAACTTCTTTGTTCAAGAAATTGAACTGTCATAGTCAAATATTTTTAAAAGGATTTGTGTAAATTGATATTAACTGATTATCAAAAAATAAAATAGTAGTCATCATTCTCATTCACATGAGACGCTGCCCGCTTTGAAGTAAAAACCTTATTAATCTTCTTATGTTTAAAAAAATATTGTTATGTGTAATGGTACGTCCTTTTAAGCTTATACAATAAATCTAGCTATGAATGCAATAAAATGCTTACAATTTGGTTACAGCATCAAAATCATGACGGAATAGAAAACTTTAGGTTTTAAGTTATTTTAAGTTGTAGTCTCTGTAAATTTAATCTTAGTAAATTGTAATATTTGAAAATCGTTGTTCTTTCAATTACCTTACAATAATCTATAAAGCGTGTAAAATAAATTGTATTTTAATGTAGGTACTCATCTTCATGTGTTTGCTGATTTGCGTGGGTCTCTGGTGACCTATGAATACAGATACAAGCTTGTATCTAGTTTAGGCACCAGTCTCACAATGACAGTCTTTTATATAGTCATAAAGATTACTAAGAAATAAGTTCTGCTATTGTTTTATTTATATTGAAATTGGAGAGAAACAATTTTATTTTATTTATACGGCGGATACTGCAACCAATTTTTATTTTTAATATGATAGAGAGGGATAATGTGGGAAAGAAATTATTATTATTATTATATTTTCAGCATAGCGAGTGGGCAGAGGGGCCGGCTATGTCGGAACTAATAATATATACTCGAATTTCTATAACGAGTAGACGTCCGCAACAAGTTAACATCCGCAACAGTACTAGGAGAGCAAAGTTCACAAGGAAGTTCTACGCGTGTTTCAGATCGCGTGGCTGAAAAAGCCGCACTTCAGAATCGCTTTCAAATTTCGAGGGATTGCTTGGTTTCAACTTAGAACAAAGTCTTTACTATACTTGAAATTACTTACTACTACTTATGCTCGTTCCTAAACTTCGGTAACTGATTGGTATCTTCAGACAAAACAAAAATGCATACTTTTGATCAATGAGCTCGTAGGTAAATATTGCGTATTTATCTAACACGTTCTACAATCCGCATCGGTACTGTTGTAGCAAAGTATACTATTAATCACCATCTTCATAAGCGGTACCTACTCGGCTGCTTCTTAGAGCATCTGCAGCCTGACCCAAAGCTTACACTACCACTTGCCTGTTATAATGCCTAGCGAATTGCGGGCACAGAACGAATAATTTTACGGACGCATAATCATTTTTATTCGTTAGCAGTATAACACAAGGCATTCGATTGATTGATAGCTAGCCCTTCGCACATTAATCGCTGCTATCGTTTTCGTCTCCGGCGTACGGTGTACGAATATCCGACTTTGCCCCGCAACTGCTAATATGATAAACATTAAGTAAATGTTTTGGTTTACAGGTAATGTTACTTGGGACCAATATATCGAATAGTATGCTTCAGTTGCTATTCTAATGATCAGCATTGACATTTAGAAGGCAATAATAGGTATATAAATATAAATAAATAAATAAATATTATATTCCCAGGTTATACCATAGTTTTACCAATGACTTTTCCATGCTTTTCAAAGTTATGTGTGTATTTAGCGCAGATTTATAAGTGCCCCGTTGACGGCAATAGGCTCGCCATCTATTGAATTGAATTGAAATATTGAAACCTAACATAAACTGGCAAAACGTGGGTGCTCGCACCTCTGCCTACCCCTTTGGGGATATAGCGTGATTTTTTGTTATGTTTAAATAAATATTCTAGGACAGTCTACACAACGCCCCCCAAGGTGTTTTTATAAAAACATACATATTATACAAAGAAACACCTAGACCAATGCAAATATTCATATTCATGCACTTAAATATTTGCACTGCGTAGGAATCGAACCCACGCCTCCTGCGTAGCAGTCGCGTTGACTCCCGCCACGCTACAGAGGTAGGTACGCGACGATATTCTACAACATAGCTGTTTTGGCTCAAAAGGCAGGCAAAGTGAGGATGTCCGTTCACCTCTCCTTGCCTACCTTTTGTGTGAGCTAACGGTAGTCTAGCTCAGAGGTAACAAACGCGCATGCGTATTTCCAGTCAATAAGTCCCGAGTGAGACAGAATGAAAATAACACGAACAGAAACAGAATTAAAAAGGGGTGAAAACACCCTCAGTTATATACAATTTGGTTTCTATTGTTCGTACTAAACACCTGGTGCATTTACTATGGTCAAAGTTACTGGGGTGTGCACAAGTTTGTATTATTAAACGTAAACTCATAAACTCACGCCTATATCCCCGAAGGGTTAGGCAGAGGTGCCAGCACCCACATTTCGCCAGTTTATCTTTAGTTCCCAATGTAATAGGTGGCGAGCCTATTGCGATTAACCGGGCACTTATAAATCTGCGATTAATACACACATAACTTTGAAAAGCATCAAAAAGTCATTGGTGTGTGCCACGGTAAAACCTGGGATCGAACCCGAGACCTCGTCTTGGCAGACCATTATCCATACCACTAGGCTACCGCGGTCATGTGTGTATTATTAATAAAGAACAGATAATAGTAATGAACTAATTATTCTGTTGGATCCACCCCGGCTTCGTCTGTGACTTGCGGGTATATTATATACCGTATATATCCTGTATCACTCTTAAGCTCGTAATTGTAACTATTCCATTCCTTTGAGTAGTAGCGTTATGATATAACAGCTAATAAGGAACCTCTCCCGATAAAATGAACTATTGAACACTAAACATGAAATTGAACCAGTAGCTTCTGAGATTAGTGCTTTTCAATAAAGTCTCCAGTTTTGATATATTAAAATAAAATAATTTAGATTTAGAAGTGAATAAATAAAACGAATATATTACACACTATAACTTAAGAAGCAACTCTTCATATCAGCCGCGAAAGAAAATGGTATAATAGTCATAAATATATTATGTTTTTATAGTCATACTAGCGTTAATCGACGTGCATTAATAAGTAGAACGACTGATATAGCTTAACAAAATATTCCTGCAGCCACAGATTAATAAATATTTACTACGTACTGCAGCTTAAGAAACTCAAGTCTACATCCTTTATGAAGAAATAATTGTTCAATACGTTGTGCAGCGTGCATTGCTAAGACACCTACCGCGCCGAAGAACTGTAGTTTTGTTTAAAGCAGGGAACACAGTTTTTTCCGGATTCTTCCATAGACTAGGCACTAATGAAATAGGACATAGGCTGATTTTATTCCGGGAATAGGCTACTGTGGTTCTCAGAAACCTAAGACGCCTATGGTCAGAGAAAACGTTGACGGGTAGATCATATAAATCATACTTTAACCCTTGATAATATTTTTATCAACTCAACTGGACATGTTAAGAAAATTTAATAGTGCCTATTTTATATTTTTGGCTTTATTAGTCAAAAGTAATGGTTACAATATATTTGTGCAAGCCTGAATTTAGTCAACCATATTGTAAAGTGTGTGGCTAGTAAGAAGATTGCGTCGAAACCAGCAAACCTACTAAGTGAGATACAACCCATAATACATCTTATTTCATATCACTTAGGTAGCAAACAAGCACACGGCTCACCTTATGGGAAGAACAAGAATAAACTTAAGAATAAACTTTCTGTGGGTGATATTATACTTACATGTTAACGTTTACTCTAAAGTCTAATGATCCAAAATATTGTCATCAAGTTTACGACATTTGAATAAGTTTGAAAAAGTTTGGTAATATACAAACAGACCTTTACATGTTATGATGTCCTGGTGCGATAGTATCAATTATTGATTTCCACAGCACCCTATACCGGTGAATGAAATGAAAGATCCGTGGTCTCTATCGAAAGGAAACTAACGTGGGGTGAATGGATTCTAAACACAGGTTGGTGCATAAAAGATACCAATCTGAACTTTATGTCTGTGTTATTTAGGTGGATAATAAGTTCCAACACGCATAATAGATCTATACCGTTGTGTAGTTATGTGTGCTGTGTATAGCCTCCATACTAGTTGATACAGGTCGCTGTTGCATACACCCCTGTTGAATTATGTTTTCCTAGTACAAATGCGGGAATATGTACCTGTAGCGTCCTTAAAATCCGCAACGTTACCGTCGATGGTTGCCATTAAACGCTTGCTTTTGTAGGAGAATACAATATGTATATTCCTGAAAGAATTTATACGCTTGTCGATTGTAGCGTTACGTATTTTTATTATGTACTCTAAGTTACAGACATGTAACATTGTAACTATTTATCGGTTAATATTTTGAAATTAATTCTGTAAATATTACGTACGGCATAGAATAAATAAAAACTTGCTAATACACTCATTGATTATACAACAAAAATAGCATTTGGTGGTATTGAGTAGAGGCTTTCTACAAGGGAGATTTTTTATTACAACTATTCAATTCATTTACACATCATACTAGATGTTCTTGGATGACGACGTGCTCCTGATCATACAGGACCAACATTATGAAACCAAATCTAAAGAGTATATTTGGGTCATTAAATCATCGCAGCCCGCCTGATGGTATGCTTGAGTGCGGTCTACAGAATGCCGACGATGACGACAGATGTTTTTCACGCTCTGCTTGAATGACCAAGGACTGTAGGAGGAAAGAAATATGTGTACTGGTTCAGCGTTACAATATTTTATGGTATGGCAAAGAAAATGAACATGTGCAGTAAAGCATAAACTTCAACCTTAACAAATACCCTGATAGTTGTTTGGTAAGAAAAGAAAGTTCGAACGATGTAAGCCAATACGAGTATAAGGCAGGGGAAATGGTAGAAGTCCGCGGGTCAGTCAAGTTTGCCAGAAGCATAGTCGATTGCAGTTATCAACTTCAAGATATAAGCTTCTGCCGGTATTTTTTGTATATTGTGTCCTTGGCAATCCTTTTAAGTTGCCCGTCCTAAGAGAATAAATATCAGTACCGTGCCGAGAGTGGATTTTCATGGATCAGACGGTTCGGTGCACCAAGAGCAAATACATTTTCAAGAGGCTGAAAGTTAGAGTCAAATTCCATTATCATGTTAATGCAGGTGCTATGTGTATTCTGTTCCCTCTCCACACTTACACAGATATGTATTTCGGTCTGATTTTTTGCTGTCCTTATCACGCACGTAATAATACGAGGAGCTTGGAACCCAAAAGCTACGCATGCGCGTACTTTTCCTCCGAACCAGTTTCATGTCGGTGACTCAGAACATCACGGGTAAGAAGAGCGATCGGACCTCCTCTTATCCTTGATGTTTGGACCAAAACGCCTTGTAGCAATGAGCAGTTTTCTAGTAGGTATTTATAGCGTTCTTAAAAACGCGCTAGCGCAGCTTTTTGGTTAGAAGAGTGTGGTGTCTAGTGTTCCCTAATTTATGGGAAAAATATGTTTCTCGATTTTCGGAGCATAATTATGTACATACATACATACATACATAAAATCACGCCTGTTTCCCGTAGGGGTCGGCAGAGATCACGGATCTCCATTTGCTACGATCCCGACATACTACTTTCGCTTCATTCACTCTCATGCATAATTATGTATGCATACTTTTTCAGCTGACGGCCAGCCTTGTCCACATCCAATCTTAGAGCCCTATTCCATTGATTTTGTAGTATAATGTCTGTGTAATATCCACAACTGGATTTATCAGAATCTGTTTGTTCACGGTTTTTTGTTCATCTAAAATGTATTAACGTCAAAAACACTCAACAGGCTTAAAGATAAAACTTGTACTTTTAGGTTGGTCTTTTACTAATGCACTTTTTCACTGTAACTGTCTCTATAGCAAGACGATTTCAAAGAATATTAAGCACGATTTGACATGATAAAAGGTTTTGGTTTTACTATAACCTAATGATCACTACGTGTTTTATGACACCATATTATTATAGTTTAGGATCACTCTTGTTTGGTATAACAACGTTTGGTCGAATTACCAGGTAATTGGAACCATTACCAGAAAATTTGGTGAAATAATATTACTCCAAATATAAACTTGTACCATGTAAAATTGTACCAATTAAATATTCGGTCGAATGATTATTTATGTGAAATGACTTTATTGTAACTGAAATTAGTCGAAGTGATTTTCGATCAAACGTTGTTATAACAAACCAGGGTGAATCTACAGTTTAGAGTGAAACGTTTTTTACTGTAAAAGTATATAATATATAATGTAAAAAATTATTAATATGACATTTTAAATTAGGTAACGCAATAAAGAGGAGATTGTTGTTGTTACGCTAGTGATAAAAACTTCATTTCAGGTTCACACACAGCAGCCGCTATCTGAACCATTTGAGAGAATTTTGTTCCCCTGGTGCTATTGCGGACGTTAACTTGTTGCTGCGTGACGGACGTCCGCAACATAGTTATTTTATACGTACGTACGTCTACTTTATGTTACGGTGGCTGGAACAGACTGACTGAAAAATGTCATGGTCTATACCTCGCACCATATACGCGAGCTATAGACCATGACATTAGTCTATACTAGTACAATCGATTAAATGGTTACGTTCTGTTTTGAGTTCGTAGCCAGAGAAATCATGATGATCCTTGACATTACTATAAAAGAATCGGGTAGGTAAAGAGTTAGTAGTAGGCTGAGCTGGTCTCTAAGACGCGGCGATAGTGAATCGCGTTGGACTAAATCGTCTCTCAGTGCAAATGTTAGTGTGCATGAATGTGGCATTGGTCTTGTCGTGCTTCGGAGGACATGTTGTAACGCCAATCTCGATCGCGATCATAGATATATGACGCCTCACGAGTAGTTAGAGCCCTATAAGCTCATTGAGTTCAACAACTAATAACTGTAATGTTTCGATATCACAAATGGGTTGTGGAAGTGGAAGAACAGACTCCAAAGTGAAAACTTCAGATGCGATATTGGCAGCACTGGGATGAAGAAGAAGTGGCAGGCTGTCCCAGCTAACAAAAAGATTGGAAAATATTTTCAAAGTTAAACTTCTTCAGGCGTGTCGTGCAGATTTCATGATTTTGTTCATAGAAAGATGGGAGATGGCCGGAAGATGGGAAGATCTAAGGGTGGTGACGCATGTTGCATCCTACACTAAAGACCCGTCTATCTTCTAAAGTACCAAGGATATATAGATTGCCATCGTCGCGTGTCAAACCAACTGATTCTGGTACGGTCAGTACGCCAGCGGTGGCAAGAATCCGGCGTCTAATGTCATTCAGGTGCATACAAACGATTTCCCAAGTGCCAAAAATGGCACCCGGATGGAAGCATTGCCTCCCTCGTCCAACATTGTGTCTATATTGGACGATGGAAGAGCCTGAACCAAAATACCGTACGCCCACTCTCCCACGTCTATGATATGATAAATATTAATTAACTGTTGTCTGTATTTCACTGTTTCTGGAAAATAAGTATTTGTTCAAGAAAGCACATAAAACCATAGACTTTAGAATAGAATAGAATTAAAACAGAATTTACATATTTGTCATGTATGTGTATTATCCAGTATTATCTAAATTTTACATAAACAAATTGAGGTAGTTATACTTCATTTTTAAAATTATACAGCCAACTCTATTGCGAAGTTCACCAAGCATTTTGAGAAACCAAATGTTGAAATTCGATGGAACTTTGGACTCGCCCGGTACCAGGTAGTCAGCAGTGTACAAGAGATCGCTGTATTTACTTCATTAATATCAATGTAAGGACGCGATTGGGGTTGCCCAAGTTCACACATGCGCATTGGTCCAAGTAGTGCTAAATTGACGTGACTTTTCAAAGGGATTGCGAATATCACGGTCTTGTTTCATACTAGCGCTAGGCCACGATTGTTTATGAGAAGTATATCTGTATTATGTATATCAACCATCTGGGGACCTACCCAAGCACACACATGAATTTTAATCAGCTTTTAGTACAGTGTTTCATGCTTCACAATCGAGCAACTGCAATACAAACTAGTGCATTATTCATAAAAGTAACTATGTATACTACTTTTGCCCATGGATAACAAATCCACCAAAGTCGGTTTTAGTCGGACTTGAACCTACTATAACGCACGCCGTCTATGGATCTTTGATTGCCGGAGGTGGTATAATACAAGACATAATATATCTATCGCACCCCGGCAGGCCTGGGGACGTTTCTTTGGGACGACCCCCTTTTCGTATTGTAGGATCCATGGTGTACCCATCAGTAACTATGTATAGGTTACCTAATTACAGTTATTCACAAATTTGAAGTAGGTATGTTTTCTGTAATAAATGCTTGCAAACTAATACAGTTTGTATTTAGGTAGGTTTGTATAAACCTGTAACTTTCATAACAGCTGTACACTGTCTTACTAGACATAGGACCACATGGTGTACATCTCAACTGCTCCACTGAACCGCTGGTAACTTAGGCCTCATACGCATTGTCCGGTTAGCCGGAGTGCGAACAGCCGTCGCCGTAGGCCTTAGGGACAGAATATTGCACAACACCGTCACATTGCCACGTCACGCTTTAAAGAGGAGCACCCCTCCTCTTTAAAGCGTGACGTGGCAATGTGACGGACTATGCGGATGCACTATTCAATATATTGCACTCACATACACACGCACACAATCCAGCTTGTGTGCGTGTGTGTGTGATGAGAACTCGTCAGTGGACCTCTGTCGTGGTTATGTGGTTCTAGTACAATGTGTACCGGATAGTGTTATAACCTCAACTATCGTACGAATTGATGGCACTATTTGCATTGTTCCAATTATTATCAACTTGGTCAGTGATAGATGTCAACCACGTGAATAATTGTGTTGTTTAGTTTTATGTTGCAAGTTTACTATTTTTAATTTCTTGTTTGTCACACTAAAGTGACACTTTATTTTTTAATCTTTCTAAACTCACATCACTTTTGATATAATCATCATTTTGATCTAGTATACCTAAGTCCCACTTGTTTCCAAGACAATATTGAACTACATTAGCGTTTATTTATTTTAATGATCGTCTTGTTAATAACGGATGTGCCAGAATCTATTTAACCATGGTCAACCGTTTTAAAACCTAGTCTGATACGGGACGCAACTCCTTTAAAAATGTAAAATAGGTTTTTAGAAATCTTTAGGGGTTTCTGGTTCTCATGATTTTATCATTGTGTGATCTTGAAACTGAATGTATAGAAAGAGAGGTTAGAATGAGTCGGAAGAAACAAAAACAAATAGAAGAAGGTACATACTACTGCTTATCTAGTTTTCACACACATAAACACACCCTTAACACGTACTCAAACCATTCCACATGCGCACGAATGTGCCTGACGCAGACAGATGTACTGCTCACCAGCGCACCTACATTACAATTCAATCAAACACAATATTATGACTGAAAATATTCGGTGATTTACATCATTTCAATTTCTGTTTGAAGAACACAGCCTAGAGTATCTTTTATAATAACTGTTCTTGATTTGGTTTGTCAGAAAGAATAAGAATTTTGGCAAAAAAGCCCCCAACTCACACTACCAAATCGTAGTCAATTTTAACTAAAGTGTTATAAATACAGTAAGATTGAAGAGTATTATGAATTTTATCCGGCGTTGATACAGTTGAAAATGGCGTGGAGTGGCAGCAGTGCGTTACACATGGTCGGTCACGCACTTGTTGTGATTTCAGTCTCTTCTCATTTATGCATCCCTAGTACTAATCAGTCCGCGATTGTTTTAGTTAGCTTGTGTCGTATTTCAACTGCGTATGTTTCTGCTACCGTCGTCGTCGCTCAATAACCGAAAACGTTAAATTGTACATTATTTATTATTAGTAGCCGGGTTCCAGAGGTATATAAAAACAACTAAATAAAAACAATGTTTGCGTGTTCCAATACTTCCAATTCACAATCTCTTTGGAGATTATGAATTTGTGCCGTTTAGACTCGAAACGTTTGGGTCATCTCTTCAGAGAGATAGCGGAGCGGTATGGTTGACGCTTCTCGTGACCGGAGGATAATGCTGCAATGCCGCCAGTCTTCTGGGAACCTTACCATAAGAGGCATGCGATACGGACGTTTTAATTTAGGTCTTTGTTTTGTTTTAGGTATCATTTTATTTTTATTTTAATTAAATAATGTATGTTTATGTGTAATTTACTTAAATAAATTACATTTCATTTATTTTAGTAATAGTTACCAATTGTTAATCTTTGAATTAAATATGTTAGTGTATAATGAAATATCTAAATAACAAGAAATTTTAGATATTTCCAACAGCATGTAACGAGAAGCTACGTGCTACGAAGTACCTACACCCAGAAGCGTAGCACGAGCCGTCGAGTTGATTGAAAGGAACCTATGTCGTATCTCCCATCAAATAATGGTATGTTGGTTCGATTAAACAATTCCTTCGCACTCTGGTCGAACTTTGAAATGGATATACTCCAATTGGCAAACAAGTGATGCTTAGGCATTGTCTTGAGTGAACGACCGATCTCAAAATCGTGGAAATATTGCGTTGAATCTGGAAGATCGAAATGAAATAGGTTGTGAGACCAAGACTTCATAAAGCCGTAGACATAGTCTTGTTTACATCCGAGCACGGAGCACGTGGCACCTGTTGTTGTGTGACGTAGCTACTTTATTGATCTGATCAGCTCGCTCTGGCCGTAATATGGTTACAGTGATACTGAGTCGGCGTTTGTGTTATCGTTAGTAAACATTTAAACGTAATATAACTAAAAATATAGATGCAATTGATACTAAAAAATTACAATATATTTTGAGTAATTTTGTCCTTCATATGTTATTTCGAAATTTACTGGAATGAAACTGGGTTATTATAATTATAGTATGGATGTCTTACTCCCATACGCAGTGATAATAACTAAAATAGAGGCCAGATAAGTCTAAAAATATTTATAATTGTGATGCTTTATTTTGGCCTTTTATACAAGTTTACAAGATATGTATGATATGGTCCATCTGTACATATCTGATAGACTGTGACTGTGAATAATGTATATCCCGTAATAAAGCACGGCCACATGCCCTAAAAATAAATCATATTAGCTACCCTTCGGGACAGGGTTTAATCAATAAAAATTCTTTCATCATTACACACGAATGCATTTATTCCATTACTTTTCTAATACATCTAGTAGATAACTAAATTACGGATAACAATCGTTACTTACATGTATTTTTAAATATAATATTATTATAATTACAGTATTATATTTAATACTTTATGAATTAATTTCAATTATATAATAATAATAATATTATATTTACTGAACACGGAGAAACGTCACCCCGCTCTGGCGTTCTGTTTGGTACAAACATTACCTCGCGATGTTCGGTTCGGCGAGAGTTATGTCCCCTTCTGATTATGGCGGTCTTATCATATTGTAACGAGCGCTACTTGTGAAATAGCATCATCCCCGTATCTAAAGTTATGGCATGTTGTCACTCGTAGGAGTGTAATTGAATATTAAAAGGTATTACAACATGTTATAATACTCGTATTACACCTGAAAAGGCATAATAATATAACAGTAATACTATTTTAGGTAGGTCATGTTTAGAGTACTGAGTACTGGTATAATTCTATATTAAGCGGTATGAAAAGTTCTGCCATAAGGCTCTACTTCAAAATGGGCAAAACTCTTCGAAATAATTCCATATGGCAGGACTTTTCGCATAGGAATTTGCGCATGTGTAATATCTGAATATCAGAATGATAGATATATATATAATTAACTCTGTAGCAATTTAAGTCTAGCAACGAGCTCTAAGATAAATGTAGAGAGACTCTGAACGTTCAGTATTAGCTGCCTTAGCAGTCGAAAGCTCCAATACTACTGCAAATCCACCCCGTATACAGTTGCATGTATCGTGATTTTATTTCAATCGTGCGTGTAGTAAGACGAGCTACATTATTTATCTATGTTTTTAATTCTTCTATTGAATACAGATACTGAAACGAAATGGCACTCTACTATTTTAATCTATCGGTAACCACCATCACCCACTGTTGTCGGAATTAGTCATAGAATTGACCATAACCCGAATTCTTTAACACTCTTAAAATAATACTACATTATATTCTAATAATCAAGGGATTATTTAGTTTCAGAACCACCAAGTGTACTCATAATTGATTTATTCCCTAGTGCTAGGTCATAATTTTTTTTTCAATTTACCTACTAATTTATATTTTACTCAGAAAAACAATATCAATGCGTCTCCAGTTTATCGCCACTAGGAGCACTGATTTAATTAATTCTCTGTTTTATTTTATCTAAACTTATACAATACATAATTTGATTTAGAATAGGAACACTGCAATCGGTGTTATACTGTACTAGTATCTAATGTTCAAGTGACGTGAAGGCGATGGGCAGCACCGCGACCGGCGCGGAGAACTTCGGGGCGTTGATGTAGATGCTCCAAGTTCGCTTGTCTAGGTCGAAAATACCTGAAAATGGAGCAGGACCAGTATTTTATCGTCTCTACCATGGTGAATGTTTTGATGAGCTCTTCCAATTAGTGCCCCCGATCTCCTTTCCTACACAGTACAACACGTGCAGGGCTTTGATGTCACCCGCATACGGTGCAGAATATTTCATTAAGAACCAAGCGGTTCGATGAGTCCTTCCTCTGCCGCACAATTAAGTCTTGGAATTCCTTACCGGCGCACGTGCTACCTTCTTTCTACAGTCCCGGGTCGTTCAAGCGGGGCGTGAAAAAGCATCTGATGGGACCGTCAAGCTGAGTGCCATCATTGTAGCACTGTACGTGTTTGCAATGGTGACCCTCTTTTATGAGACTTTTAGCTTAACATCAGGCCAGGTGAAGTCAAATTGACATGCCATGAATAAAAAAAAAATAGGTAGTTAAGTCATGTTTCTGACTGATAACCTAATAGTTCGAAAGGGTTAAACCTTATATAGCGTTGATGCAGCGCAATTATTATGTTTATTTTTAGTCTTACCTGCAGCAATAGTCATGATTTCGGCAGGTTTATCCTGGAACACGTTGTATTCAGTCCGGCTGCTATCAGAAAAGATTTCGGTGATGTCCTTGCGGTCGCGCGGCTTGGGGTAAGACTGGATGGTCTTCAAGCGCGCTAGGCTGCTCTGTATGATTTCACCAGTCACTTCGGTTACGTTCAGTCTTTGGTATCTAAAATGAAAAACAACTCTTGGTTACACGACCGAACCGTACTTGGTTGACTTGATATTTAGACATTTTTACGCATTTCATGTAAGTTAGTATTTCATGTAATTTTTACATTTTTTACAAACGAGAATTGCAAATTTAGTAACTAATGTTTGAAAATAGTTCAGAATAAAAATTAAACTAACAATTTAAAAAACCTACCGAAGGACCTGTAACTAGTAAATACTTTCAAATTTTCTCGAAACGATCCAAGTTCTCCCGACACGACAACGCATGAATTATTTATTTTTTACTTTATGGAGATATTTTTCGTATCGGGGCTTATTAATTTAAATTATATACTTTTTAAAGTGATATTGTCAAGACCTACCCATATTGACGGACTAGGTAGTAAATAAAAAAGGTGATTCGCTATTTCAAGGTGGCAGACATCTTGAATTCGAAATTAGTCACAGTGTACCTAAAATGGGGTGAATAGGGATCCAAGGGTGAATAGGGATTAAATGGTCAGCTAAATGCTGTAGTTATTTTCTTTCAACCGTAATTTTGGACTAGTTCATTGTAACCACAGAATCATCAAGTATCTGATAAGAGGCTTATTTGAGATCTAGTAAAAGAAATTATGTAAAATATTCCATTGACCATTTTGTCCCTATTCACCCTTGCATCCCTATTCACCCCGTTATACCGGTATCTTTCTACAAGTCAAGCCCTTTCGTTTGACATTCATATTGAGGGAGTTGTACAATAATATGTGGTCCGCTATTTTGTGGCGACGGCCATCTTGACTAATACACTTTTCAAACAGAATTTTTTTTTGTTTGAAAGGTGTTTTAGTCATAGTATTTACCCAGACACGTGAAACTCAACCATCGTTTTTACGTCGAGGGTTATAAAAATTAAAGTTAACTGAAACACTTATACTTACTTATTACAGTGCAACAGAGGATCCTTGTCGTATCTCTGGATGTTCAGCTGCGACCTGTTCGCCCTGTGGTCGGGCGCTACCTCCACGTTGTAGATCTGGCGGTCGTTCCAGAAGTTGGTCCAGATCATGTTGACGGAGAAGCCATTGCCAATGCCAAGGCCCTCATCGCGCAAGAT
This sequence comes from Pelosia muscerda, assembly GCA_963691645.1. Lineage (NCBI taxonomy): Eukaryota > Metazoa > Arthropoda > Insecta > Lepidoptera > Erebidae > Pelosia > Pelosia muscerda. The sequence continues at coordinate 545,627 of OY829098.1, read as the reverse complement.
GCTTTCGGCATCGGCGAAGTTCTTGGCCGCGAGCATAGCCCGGGTGATGAAGGTTCTCGCTGAAAATAACAGGAATCTTGATGAAGTTTAATATTTGTATACTACAGTACTCCTACCTACTGTTTCTCAATAGGTACCTACAAATAGGTCAATATGAAAGTATACCCTCTTGATAAATTATCGTTCTTAATTTTATTATCAGTCTATTAGGTAGTAGTCTGCACATACGAAGACTTGGTGAATGCGTCGAAAGCCTTAGCTGTGTACTAATATTATAGAGGATAATACACGTCTGTCAATCACCCAGTACAAGTGCAAGTAGCTATATAAAAATATATAATAATATTATTAGGTAGCTAAACCATAAGTTTGACATTTCATATATTTATACAAACAAAATAATCTGAATCTAAATAACACTGAGTAAGCTGGAGTGAGCTGGCAGAAGGTAAAATTCTTAACGTAACATGGACATGTTGTTTGCAAGAGGCAGTCAGCAGGCTACTTACGTGTGTTGCCCGCCTTCAGATTCATGGGGCTGAGGGTGTTGATTGAGAACACCAAACCATTCTCGTTGTACCCCATGGTGTATCCGGGCATCCAGCCAGCGTAGCAGAGTGACGTGAACCTTTCCTCGACAGCCTGGAAGTAAATTAGTATCGGTTATTTTCAACTCATTTGAGTAGTCATTTGAATTAATTAAGGTATGTTTATGTAACCGACCGCTGTAGCACATACAACCTTTATGCCGCAGCTGCTGCAGCTCAACGTGTCATGATATAGGTATGTAAGTGATATAGTGTTGTTTGTTGTTTTAATTCAGTGCGACTTTTTAATAGTGCCATGTATCAAGTGATTACTTATTAAACTTCGAAATGGGTAAAAGACCCCATTGAGAAGCCGCACGGAAACAGTAAGCAATATTATCATATTTAAGTCTAGTTCACAATACGGTGTATTATATGATGCATGTGCAGTTATCATAGGTATGCGATCGACTACAGAATTCATTATTCAATCTTTATTATTTAGATTACTTTATTGCGGCCTCTGTGAAGCGGGTTTGATCCCCGCTCAATAGAAATATTTTGTATGCATGAATACGGTTATTTGCACTGGTTTGGTCATGCCTCGAAGAACATATTTAAGCCGTTGGTTCCCGTTGCCATTCAAACATATATGGCAGTCGTTACGGATTGTTGGAAAAGTCCAATTACCCTAACTACAGAACTTCGATATCGGCAATTTGGTTGTAGAGGTAAGATAGCAGTCGCTTCACGGAAAATTTGTTGAGCTGCATCTAAGTTAGACTAGAAAACCGACTTGAAATGGGTTGGGAATAGGCTCAGAGAATGATGATGACTTACTCCGAGCTCTCTGTCTTCAGGGGCAGGTATGATGTGGGCGGACAGGATATAAAAGTGGTTCAACGTCGCTTTGGGTGCGTCTTCGGTGTGCGCTAGTATGGTCTGAAAACATAACAAAGGCAATGCGAGTCGCAATTAAAAATTACTAAGGCTTAGTTGCTCCAACTACGTGTTAAAGTTAAGGTTTCCGTCAAATTTAACTACATTGATTCTAATGGTTTGCCTAAATGTGTTGCACCAGTGCATTTAGTAGCGCTGTTATGGTTATCTTTTTGATAGAATTTGACGTTTGAGCGTGGCCGGTTACAGTTAGCTTCAAGTTATGACGTCATTCTAACAATTGTCAAATGGTGCAACCTGTTTTATACCTGACCAGTACTTTAACTGCACTGTTAATGTTAAAGTACGATCGTGCAACCCAGGCTAAGTTAGTCAACTAATTAATGAATAATTTATGAATCCTCTCAAGGTGTAGCTGTCAGTGACATTAAATATCTTTCTATTTAGCTATCTACTAAGATGAACGAAGAACGTTCCCTTATCACGCTTGTCATAATACCAATATTTTGTCAATTGATCACATAGGTACTCATTATAGCATATCATCAGCGACGTATAGAACGGCAACGCTCTTTTAGCCTATTGTTATCATACTATCTATACCCACTCTATCTTATTTCGTACTTACACTAAATGTTAACAATCCTAATTTTTTTTTTTTTTAATAAGAGTTTCGCTGAAATCGAACTAGTTGTTTTAATCTAGTTCATCTGTTATAATCGCTACCAGATTGTTACCTAACCAAATGGAGTATATTTATAAGCTGTATACTATAAGGTTCATTTGTGACAGTGTTGCGTCATCTCACTCATATCCTCAATGTTATTGTATCATTCAAATGCCATCTACAAAACTGCCTTAACGCATTACAGAAACAAAGCAGGAGTAGTCTGTCAATTAACATAGTAATCATAGGCATTCTTCTTCGTGTAACCTTTCGGCGAATGCTACCGAAGATAGTATGGATGACCCTGATAGCTTCCCGCAAATTGAGGCTAACATAATGACATACTAACAACTGGGCCGACCGCACTAAACTTACACTGAACATAGTTATACACACTCATAGCTGTGTAGACCAGTACCTGTAGCACGAAAAACTATCAAATTCTTAATGTAAAGATATGCTTACCGCTAATCGCAATGCTCCGTTCGAATTCGATAATATTTCGTGCTAAGGGCCCAGGTGACCCGTCGACGTACGCTTCTTTTGTGTCGTAGAACGCTGCTACGCTAGTGTAGTGTTCCGCTCAATTAGTTGCCTGACGATTAGTTATTAACTTATACGATTCGTTTCACGTTAGCGTTTATTCGACGTTCCACACGAGTTCACGAGTATTCATAATACATTTACAAGAGTTATACTTAAATTGAGTACATCACTCACAAATATTTATCGTACGTCATCCATTTTAATAAACCAATGACCCTGATAGCTTCCCGCAAATTGAGGCTAACATAATGACATACTAACAACTGGGCCGACCGCACTAAACTTACACTGAACATACTCTTATCTAATCTCTTGTAACTCGTATTAAACATAATCGAAACAATAGTTAACGACTTCCTACCAAGGGAACTATGAGTGGTTGCGTGAGGTGGAATAGGTATCGGGTACGGAAGCATACTATTTTTTTAATTTCATTAGCTACCGAAATTAATATTAATCCTTCTGACCCCTACAGCATAACTCGATGGCTTATGTTAGGAGTGGATTCATGTCGGTAGTGTAACGGCCAGAATTTAAACCCGGGACTTCTCGATCGTAAGGTCGACTCCTTAACCACTAAGCTACCCACGCTGCCCAATATTGGGAGGCCTATGTCCAGTTGTGAACTGAAATAGATGATTGATTGATAAAGTTTTCTGTGCATCTTACGGCCTGTGGGTTCTTGAAGGCCATAGAGCTGCAGCCGCCAGTGTCGTTACGCGGGATGTGGTTGTCGTTGATTGTCTCGATCAGGTCATCCATTTGGAGCAGGAACAGCTGAAAGGTATGAATTCATCATGTTTATACAGTGTAGGTATGACTACTTACTTATACCAGTCTACGAATGAATCACTAAGTTCAAGGCTGAATTTGCCAATCAAAAAAACACTTTTAACTTGTCCTTAGCGCCGAAAGTTTCATTTAATAATTAATTAATATTTTTTATTGTAATTTGGAATTGTTTTTCATTGGAATTGTATGTGTATTTACTTTAATCTGTGTAGGTACATTTTACGTTGTTCAACTATGCCACAACGCCATCTAGTGCATCAAAGTAAAACTATGTCAAAGAGAATCTCGCTGAAATGATGTTACTAAATGTCACTAGAGGGCAGTGGCCAAATTCAGCTGAAGAGAAATAAAGTAAATAATGGAGTTATCTCCATTTACTTTATTTCTCTTCAGCTGAATCTTATGATTTCATAACAATCATAAGATTGTTATGAAATAAAACATAATATAAAACAATAAAATACAGTTCAGTAGGACAATATAGTGTTGTAATCTTTATTCCGTGGGTACACCTACACATATTTTATTGTTACTTTCATAAAATATTCAACATTAATGATGGTTAAGTATAATAAATAAGCCATGTCTTCTGTACAATTTGTCTTTAGGTACTAAATTACTTTGTAGAAGTGTTGAATCAATAACGGTTCCACCAATGATAAAACATGGCGGCTCGCAAACTTGAACCGCGTTAGGTAGGTTCGGCGACGTTCGGCGATGTTCGGAGCACTTCGGTTCCATGTGGGCGTCGTGATATCTACACAGAGATGTTTTACAACATTTTATGCTTTTATATACCACTTTTGAAGAAGTTGTATGATATCGTTAAAATTATGATCTTACATTATTTTTATAAATTTAGTTGACAATTTTGAACTTTACTTTCAATAGTTTGTTAAGTATTTCTCTTGAAAGTAGTCATATAGTACTAAGTGTATTGATAACACCAAAATAATCTCAATTTGACGAAATTTTTAAGTTGCCTTAATATCTAATTAATTAATGCAATTAATTTCTCATAACTTTATTTACACAGATGTACTAACAAGTTATATCTAAAATATTAATAAAATATAAACAAACCTATACTATATAGATTTCATATTTTACCTATTTATAGAAAAAGCTATGTGGTACCAAATCGCTTTTAGTAGAATTACATGTTCAAATGGTACGTTAGTTGCACCTTACAATAAAAAAGAATGCAATAAAATGCAAATTAAATTAGTGGCATTAACTACCAAGTATAATAAGTTTTATTATAATAGTTTTCGCCACAACGATACTTTTGTCATTTTTATTAATGTTAGCATAACAATAATTCACTATTCCCCATAAATTGCTCAATCATCTTCAGTTCTGTCACAACATCTGCATCACAAGTATGTAGGTAGGCGCATCACTCTAAATGCTCGTCATCGCTACAATTTTCCCGTTTTATTTTCACATCACAATCAAAATATAAAGGATCGTGTTCTATTGAAACTATTTCTGTTTCCGGAAAATCTAGTTCTTCTTTTTTGATTATTGGTAACTGAGTATTCATGGGTATTGGCGATTCATTTGAATGGGTGACGAATGGCAATAGATCAGTTGATGACTTTGCAAATTTCACGAACGGACTCTGTAGTGGCGGTGATTCCAATTTCACGGCAATTGGTATTAAGGGTGGTGGGCTTTCAGATTTTATTACTATCGGTGCTAATACGGGTAACTTTGATTCAGAGTAAACTGACGTTATTAATGGCAATTCGGGTGTAAATAAAGCCATTGACGGCGATGACTCAGTTCGTATCATAGTCGGTTGAATAGTTGTTGTGGTGGGGGTGAGTTCACTTTCGTTTTCGTTCAGTTCGTTTTGTTCATCTGTCTCAATATCATCTTCATCATCAGATATTTCAACGCTGCATATTCTTTTTCTTTTTGTTTGCCTTAAAGGTATCGGCTTATTATTAGAAGCACTTGGTTGAAACTTCTCCTCTTTTAATAGATTATGTATAAATTTTCTGGAAACACCACAAGCTGTCGCGACACGTTCCTGTACTTTCTGAAAATAGCAATTTTCCATTCTTTTAAATCTGTTGGCTTCTCCTTCGAAGTATAGTAACACATTGTATATGACTTGTCGTGCATCGTCATCGATACGGTGTCGCACCATTCTGAAAAAAAAATTTTGAATTAGTGACGAAGAAGAAGTATTTGTACCTGCACGTTGCACGTTTGTCAATATAAATATTGCAAAAATATTACAGGAATAATTTTTAAAAATATTGCTTAGTGCATTTACGTAATTAATATTATTATTTTATATAGGTACTTACCCGAAAAAGAAAACATCTGTTTAAATTGCATAAAGACATGATATTAGAGGATATACATAAATTATTAATATATAATGGCAAAAGGGGTTAAGTATTGAAAGTGACATACCTTATGGAATTAATGGTGTTATCTACTCTATAAATATCTCTTGTAGCCACGAGTATACACGACGCGTACCATTCCTATCGAAGCTAGTTCGTAACTGACGCTTTCGCAGAAATGCTCTTCGCTCATTTTGAAGTACATACATAAAAAGTACCTATAGCATAATCCATTCAAACATTATTATCTACTTGCTAAATGTTGCTCATGTTTTAGGTATCATCATGTTGATAGGCGACCTCGTTCGGTTATACTTGTTGCTGATTTTTAATTTTTGATTTTATTTGACTAAACAAGTCGTCAAGTGTTTGTCAAGTTTGCATTTGGTTATTAGTATAGAAGGTAAGAAAATTGTGGCATACCGATCCGGTCTTCGGTTGTAGTAATGATTAGTAACCACTGTGATGTGAGTGATGGTGTCAAGTCAACAGTGTTGACCCGTTAGTATAGGTTTCTATGTGAAATATTAATGCTTAGCAACATATCCTATGGCACAGATTCTATAATTGGATAACTTGGCAACTTCTAGTAAGTTCGATTAAATCATAATTATAATGTTTTAAAACGTTGAGTGATAATGTCTTAGATGAATTAAAAAGTCCTTTTTAATTCATCTAAGGATAATGTAATATAATTTACTGATCTTTCTGCTTCAAAATATTGTTTTTATGAGTGCGCCATCTAGGGATATAATCTAGAAGCTTATTGTTAGTAGCTTCTTGCTACTTACCACTTATCATGAATTTGGGAAAAAATAAATAGATGGCGTTGTAGTAATTCTTGTTATATCAATGTTAGGTAGGAAATATACAATTAGGAGTAAGTTTTTATTTAAAATTTAGAAGTTGTACAATAAATACAATGGCAACAATGATTATTTTGATTACTTAGTGTCTTCAACATTATACCTTAGTAAGATTTAATTTATGATAAGATGGAAAAATGCTAGAGTACTGTTTCACTATTTTGTACTGTGAAGGTACTTGTTGCACCTCTCCGCGGTATTTTAATAAGTAGTACTGTGCCCATACAGTAATAAGTTGGTATACTTAGTAGAGAAGTACTAGTGTTTTATCAATAATTTATAACAAGAAGTTCCACGAAGTGCCATCAATCAACATTATAAATACTTAATAGACTAAGTACTATTTAGACTGTGGATTGATAAACGACTATTATTCGTACACACACATTCAGTTTTAGTATACTATTATAATAGTTATAGGTACTGAATTATGTGTGTACTATAGTGAAGTTAATACTATTGCCTGTCAAGACGTCATGATGCACTGAAGAGTGAACTTCTCACGTCAATACAACTTTAATAGCTTTGACGGCAGTCCTCACAGTTTTACCTAATGAAATAAAAATTCATAAATTTTCCATTTAACAACGCTAAAAATAGTAAAAAATAGTAAAAGTTGTAGATGCTCATTGTATATTTCCATAATAAATTAAGGAAATATATAGGTAATGTGCGCACCACTCACACACGGGCTACGGTGACGAACAAACAAACCTTTTTTTCTATGAATATTAGTAATATTTTACTACTGCTATCGTTGTGATTGTTAAACTGTGATAAAGTGGGTAAAATGGGATTTATGTCATCATCTTATATTTATTTATAGTCTTACAGTAATGAGTCTGTCTTATTCGAGAACAAAGTAGCATACTACCAAAGTTTTTCTTTGAACTGTGATGATATCCATACAGAATAAAAATAATAATATTGGTATTACTGAAAAACTACGCGAGCATATAACTGCTGCTGATCTGAATTGACCTTCAGGAGATTAAAATGTAATAATCCATCAGTGTCGTTGAATTTTGGGCTGACCACGAGGAATTGGCTGACACATGTTAATAACAATAACACTTGCCATCGATTCAAAGAATAAGTCTGTGAGTGATAACATCTAGATCCTTAATTCTTACCTGATAGAATGGCACGTTGGCGCCTTCAGCAACCCCCTGGATCTCCTTCACGTAGTACGGGTATCTCTTGACCATGTTCGCCAGCGTCGCATCGTACGCTCTCTGCCCAGCCTCGGTCTTGTACTCTCTCTCAAAGGCCCTGAGGCCTTCATAGCTGGAAAGGTAGCTCTTGATGATTGAGGAGAACGTTCGTCCCTGGTAACATATGACCAATTAGTATTTCATAACTTGGAGATGACACATCGCACGGTATTATAAGTGAAGTATGTTTATTCCGTGGTTTTCTAACACTTACAATGTCGAAGCCAACTTCATAGTGCGTCCCTTGTACGTACAGCACGGGAACTGTCTTCCGTCGCCCGATCGTGTTCTCCCCAGAAACTCCTAGGAAACAGAAAAATATAACTCCATTATTTATATTGTTGATTGGTGATACCTTGGTGGATCTTATTGTTGGCATATTGATAACACACTTGTACTTCTTAACGATATTTATTATTGAAACTGGTATCGCCTTACGGTATTCTCAAAGGTTTGCATTGACAGTTACTGTACTCTAGAACACTTTATAGTAGGTAACTATTCAAAGTCAAATATGAAATAAAATATGCTCTAAAGTCATTAGGGGCTCCGGGCAAAATATAACAAATTATAGGAATCAGGATCCAATAGGTCACCAACATCGCAGGTGAAAGGTAGAAATATTCAAAACATGTATTAATCCTAAGTACTAAGTCCTCATTGATCTCATATTCTTAGAATAAAAGTATTGGGTATTACGTATTCATAGATATTTATCTGCAATTTTGTGCAACACATGTACGATAAATCATGCCGTTTTGTTGAAACTGCTGATACTGGCATAATGTAGAACTCGTGAACTCGCTCTTGGAATATTTGTTCTAAGGAGTGAGTGTCAAAAGGTCTGATATTTGAATCATCATTAAAAGTGTTTCGGCTCCTCAATATTATCATATTAGCTTAATTTCTGGTTGCATCCGACTTGATACCTAACTCTTTCTCCTTCTATAAAGTTACTCCAATTCGATCGTTCTATACCGTGCTGATACAAGCCTTCGCAGAAGCCTCTTTCGTTAATGAACATGCGCACTGGCTTTTAGGTAAGATTGGCAGGCTCCAAGGGTCTTATTGGTCAAATATAGCTTTATCCACGATACTACCACGTTACAAATACCTACATTTCTACTAAAAGTTCGGTGACAAGGTCTATAATTATATTGGAAATTAACCACGCAGCAATAGGTATAAAATGGCAGGATTTTATCACAGACACATAATAATAAGAAATTCTAGTTAAGAAATAAATTAATTGTTAATAAAGTTAAACACGCTTGCTCTGCAATTACAATTTAAATATTCGCTATGCAGTAGTTTAAAAGCATCTTCATATATGTAGAATGTTATCACATGACAAGCCTGGTGCATTGTTGTCACCACCCAAGTACCTTTAAGGTACCTATGATTCTGTAACCGAGGTAGCAGCAGATCATACAGCATACCATGATATAGATTACGAATGAGGACATAATTTATTATTTTAATTCTTTGCGACTTCTCAATATTGTCTTTTATTCGTATCGAAGTTTAACAAGTAAGTAATGGTAACCACGGTACGTGATGCGACCGCCCATATTGTACATAGAAAAAAAAATGGTTTCAAATAATATTTGGCTGAAGAGAATTCTTTTAAATTTCAAACCGTTAAAAAGTTAATGCTCCGTTCCTTAAGGTAGTAGCTGATGATAATTATGTACTCCATAAACCATAAATACACTGACGGACTCATAAACTGCATCAAAGTAATAGACGACTTTGAAATAAATATTTTAACCAAGTATGCATACTTTCTATACAGATTTAAATTGAAACCTCTAGATTGGTTCGTGAACTTTAAAACAGCGTAGGGTCATATCTTTAAGTTTAAGTTTATGTACTGGAAAGGACCTTAAGACTTTTTTTGAAGAAAAAACAGAAATTTAAGAAAAATTGGTTTAATTAAAAAATTGGTTTTAACAATAGACACAAACTTTATGCAAGGGTTTATTTGTGTTTTAATAAGGTGTATTACCCCCACGTGCCCTTATTACGGATTCTAATCGGTTCCGCATAGATTTTATAAGGGTTTTTAAAAGATCTTGCGGAATATTGTCCCATTCTTCTGAAAGTGCTGTTCTTAGTTCTGCCACTGTCGTGGGCGAAGGGTTTCTCGCATATACAGCTCTTTTTAAATTGTCCCAAACATGCTCGATGGGATTAAGATCCGGGCTGCGTGCTGGCCAATTCATTGTACGTATCCCAACCTCTTCGCAATAATGTTGAACTTGTGCAGCTGCATGCGGCCGGGCATTATCCTGCATTAAAGTAAAATTTTCGCCTATGAATCCCATGTAAGGCACCACGTGATCTTCTAATATCTCTGTTATGTAGCGATGTGCTGTCAAACCCCCTCTATTACCGTTTTGACGGACCATGTCTATGAACACAAGTTCTGTTCGCCCGTTCATCGATATGCCACCCCAGACCATACATGAACCGCCTCCAAAAGGAACACGCTCCTCAATGCAACTTTGAGCATATCGCTCCCCACGTCGACGATAGACTCTTCTGCGACCATCTGCACCATATAAACATGTCCTACACTCGTCCGTGAACAATACAGAGGCCCACTGCTCTTCTGTCCAATTCAGGTGATGACGCGCAAATCTTAAGCGAGCTTGTCTGTGAGCTGTAGACAACTTTGGACCATTTGCTGGTCTAAAAGGGGTGATATCCGCTTCCTTTAACCTTCTTCTTATTGTTCGTGCACACACGTTTACTCCACGCACTTCCTTAAGCTCGGTTTTGATGTTAACACTGACGTGAGGAAACGATTTCGCAGGGAAGTTATAACAATAAATCGGTCATCACGACCTGTGGTTGCTCGAGTTCTGCCTGTACCACGTCTCCTCCTGTAAGAACCTGTCTCTACAAACCTTCTGTATATTCTAGAAACCGTAGACTGGTTTAAATTTAAATTTCTACCAATCGTTCGTTGATCCAAGCCCTCCCGCACCAATGCTACAATTTGTGCCGCTTGTTCGGACGAAGTATCCATATTATGGTTCAAAAACTCTCGATGTGTTAAAAAACTAACCCAACAATTATGCTGGTAACAATAATTCAATTGACAAAACAAAAAAAATCAATGAGAATCAATTTAAAACTTTGCTATAAATAACACGCAAATCTGATACTACAAGTAAATTTTCTTTTCCCGGCTATATTCATTTGTTTTACTGCAGTTCTATTTTTAAATTTAATTTTTTTTTAAGATTAAGAGCTAGTCTTTCCATATTTATATAATTTAATCTAAAAAGTTTGCATACTTATTATAAAAAATCCTTTTAGAGTAAACCTGAACTTTGATGCAGTTTATGAGTCCGTCAGTGTAGATACAATACTACAATTGTATGACACAGCAGCATCTTATCATTTCAATAATGACTTCCTCTTATCAGTCATCGACAGCTCTATTATGCACGAGCTGTCAAGGCCGCGGCGGCTATTAGTTCTCTACGACTAGTGAAGCGAGCCAACATTCTGTTTACCTACTTTCTTTTACTACTTAGCTGGCAAACTAGCATACGGCCGTAGTCTATGGACAAGTGCAACACCAGGGGCATCACACTTGTGTCCTCAACAATATAAAAACCTCGAAGAACTCCATACTGTGATAAATTCCGTTCCTTTTATATATCAAACATTATATACTTAATTCATTATGTATATCCGATCTTCATTCCAACAGATTACAGATAATGATCCATATGTATAAGTAGATAGATACAGTCGCAGTATGGCCGTTTTGAATAATGTATACGCAAGCATTAGTGACAAATCGCATTAGCATTTTTTTATTAAGGGGTTTTGTCACTTTTCGACCACGACGCCCTGTCAAGACATACACAATTCAGCTTGTATAGTACCTTTAATCTCCTGGAAACCTAAGTCTGCTAATTTATTTAAAATCTGTGCTTCAACCGATGCCGAATCGGTTAGTAGACTATTGCAAAAGACGATACTTAAATCTCTCTCGATACCGAAGAGTTGTGTGAGGTCTACACACACTCCCAAAAAATTGTGTAACACATGTTCGAAAACGCCGCAGTCCATTGCATTTTCCATTAAGTATGCAAACTTCTTTGCAGTTATATGTCCTGTTCGTAGTCGGAAGGCCGTTCCTAACGATCTTCTATTTAGTCCTATCTTCTCTATACATGGGGTTATTATTTGTATCCACGGATATTCTTGGCTGTATAGTAACGGTAACAAAATCCTTTCTCTTTCGATCTTTTGTCAAAATATTCCCGCCAACACGTCCTACACTGTTCCTTTATTCGTCGGACAAGATCAGAATACAGGAGCAAGACATTTTATGGTATGCCATCCGGACAAGCTACGAGTTTTATACGTGTATAGGTGTCGTTGTCTAAATTAACAAAATCATGGTTCTTTATCTGATGACTTATTTGTTCGGTTCGGCTTGACCAATTGGGGCGGTGAGGGTTGAACTCCCCTAGAAGAAGTATCTTTCTGTCGCCAATAAACTATATAACTCCAGTCATTAAGTGTTGTTAGTACCGAGGATGAAATTATATTTTCTATGTAGGATCAATTATAAATTTTCTAATCTTTATTTTCACGTGTATATCACGGTATAACCTACGTATTATTGGTTGTGCTCTTAATGAACGTTCGTCTCCACAATTACAATCATTGTGGCGATAATTTAATCACAAGTTTCAGCATGTTTACAACTCACGTTATGCGACTTTTTTATAATCCAACATTTAAATACCTGTTTTAGTAGAATTTATATATATATATATATTAAGAAAGAGTGCTATAGAGCGAAGACATTAATATACAAGATGTTTTTCCCAGAGGCCCTATTTTATGAATCGTTATACAACTCGTAGATTTCGAGTACATTTTTTTTATATCAAGGTCGCAGTGCGACGAAGAGACAAACTACTTCTCAACACATTGTAATGGCATGGATAACAACTTATGAACGTTCGCGCGTTTTGTTTCCATGTATACCATAATATACAACGTAAATTTATATTGATAAATATGTTATTTTGCATTTAGAAACCGTAATCAATAACACTTAATTTATTACATTTTCATGCTGTGTCCCACCTATTGCTCAGTACAATGTGTATATAAAATAATCCAATAATATATTTCGATTCAGAATAACACGAACTTTCTAGATGTTTGAGTAATAATGAATAGGTATCTGTCAATGCTGTTATCTACAGTAACCTAGATACATATCTCAATATTAGAACAAAGGACACGCCACTAAGTATGCGGCAGGGACTATTGTTTTATTCATTTTGTGCCTAAACATAGATACTAATGTTTAATAGAAGTGTAATGTTGCGAAGTCTAACACAATGACTAGGCGCTGTCGAATCAGCTGTTAATTTTTAATAATATATTGAAACAATGTTCGTCGTATTATATCTCTATCTTTATTTATTTCACAAATCACAATTTATTAATTTCTCAATTGTCATCCCTAAAATTAAATCATCATTCAGATAAGCGGTAGAAGAAAATCAAAAAATAGATTTTACAGACAAGTTTGTAAAGAGATTTTTTGCATTTGGGTGGAAATTGGAGTGATGAGGGAGGAAGCTTGCTGTCGCGGTATTTATGAACATAATCTTGATGATACGGTACTGTACTGTGTGTGTATTCGTATATACTTGGTAAATATATTATGCTGCCTAAGATGGTGCGAGGGCTTGATAGACGGGTATGTACTGGTTAGTGGTCTGTAGTTGTAGCTATAGTAATGATATGAGGGCACAAAATACTATATTTTGTTTATAGTTGCAGGTATGATTTTGATCCCAGGGCACAAAATGCTACATTTTGTTTATAGTTGTAGGTATGATTTCGACCCTAGGGCACAAAATGCTAACCCTAGGGCACAAAATGCTAACCCTAGGGCACAAAATGCTACATTCTGTTTATAGTTGTAGGTATGATTTTGATCCCAGGGCACAAAATGCTACATTGCGTTTATATTTGTAGGTATGATTTCGACCCTAGGGCACAAAATGCTAACCCTAGGGCACAAAATGCTACATTCTGTTTATAGTTGTAGGTATGATTTTGATCCCAGGGCACAAAATGCTACATTGCGTTTATAGTTGTAGGTATGATTTTGATCACAGGGCACAAAATGCTACATTGCGTTTATAGTTGTAGGTATGATTTTGATCACAGGGCACAAAATTCTACATTTTGTTTATAGTTGTAGGTATGATTTCGACCCTAGGGCACAAAATGCTAACCCTAGGGCACAAAATGCTACATTCTGTTTATAGTTGTAGGTATGATTTTGATCCCAGGGCACAAAATGCTACATTGCGTTTATAGTTGTAGGTATGATTTTGATCACAGGGCACAAAATTCTACATTTTGTTTATAGTTGTAGGTATGATTTCGACCCTAGGGCACTAAATGCTAACCCTAGGGCACAAAATGCTACATTCTGTTTATAGTTGTAGGTATGATTTTGATCCCAGGGCACAAAATGCTACATTGCGTTTATAGTTGTAGGTATCATTTTGATCACAGGGCACAAAATTCTACATTTTGTTTATAGTTGTAGGTATGATTTCGACCCTAGGGCACAAAATGCTAACCCTAGGGCACAAAATGCTACATTCTGTTTATAGTTGTAGGTATGATTTTGATCCCAGGGCACAAAATGCTACATTGCGTTTATAGTTGTAGGTATGATTTTGATCACAGGGCACAAAATTCTACATTTTGTTTATAGTTGTAGGTATGATTTCGACCCAAGGGCACAAAATGCTAACCCTAGGGCACAAAATGCTACATTCTGTTTATAGTTGTAGGTATGATTTTGATCCCAGGGCACAAAATGCTACATTGCGTTTATAGTTGTAGGTATGATTTTGATCACAGGGCACAAAATGCTACATTGCGTTTATAGTTGTAGGTATTATTTTGATCACAGGGCACAAAATGCTACATTGCGTTTATAGTTGTAGGTATGATTTTGATCACAGGGCACAAAATGCTACATTGCGTTTATAGTTGTAGGTATGATTTTGATCACAGGGCACAAAATTCTACATTTTGTTTATAGTTGTAGGTATGGTCTTGACACTAGAGCACGAAATACTACATTTTGTTTTTTATTGTAGGTATTGTTTTGACGCTAGGGTACAAAATACTACGTTTTGTTTATAGTTGCAGGTATAGTTCTGACGAGAAACTTGAAAACTACATTTTATTTTGCTGAATTATGGTCCATTAAAGTGAAGTCGTACATATGAATGATGGTTAGCGAATTCGTTTCTAGTATTTGAGTATTATGAAATTAAATATACTTATTATCATTTTTAGAGAACTTGATAACCTTGTTCACAATGGCAATGATTGTGACTATTGCACATAACGTCCTAAGTGTGATAATTAGGTCTGCCCGAAGTGTTGGATTATTCTGTAGACCTAATTAGGCTCTTTTTTGGTAAGTGTTCATAACATAGCATCTAATAGACAGATAGGGTCTGGCCAGCGACCGAAAACTAGTTGTTCTTGAAAGCTCCCTAATAAAATAAAAAATGTAAGGAACCAAAAATATTTTACTGTATTTAAGCAAAAGGGCTACTTTAAAATGTTATGTCGATGATAAACAAGTATTTAAAATAATCAGGTCAATTTATTTTTCAAAATTTAGCTGCCACATTTTCGGTTAGGAATATATTTTCGGCATACCAATTTTGTTACAAAGTGCCCGATGGGCGGGTTTGGGCTCGTACCCTATCACGGGGGACTTATTTTTTTTCCGTGTGCAAAATCCTCACGTATACCACCCCCACCAAAAGTCGGTGGAGGTGATTATGTCGGACTTGAACCGACCAAACGCACGCCGTCCATGAGTCTTTGATTGCCGGTGGTGAGATTATGCAAGACATATCTCTTGCACCCCGGTAGACACGGTGACATCTTATTTGAGATGACCCCCTTCCTCTAATGTGGGAACCATGGTGTTCCCATCTAGCCCTCGGATATGGGCAGGCGCAGCCTATCACTTGGGACTAGTTGGGACTGAAAATCATAGTTGGCGAAATGTGGATGTTTAATACACCTCTATCTACCCGTTCGGGTATTACGGGCGGGAGCATATACTTGTTTTGTTTAATTAATTGCTTGCTATACTAGTAAAAGCAAGTATCCTACGCTCACATGTATAAAAACATTTGATTAATTAACTGGTTTATAAAAATACCACAAAAAATGCGGACTAGGCGGTGCGTCACGAACCGTTGAACATTTGCATAAGTAAGTCTAATTTTTACTTTTTTATTCGTTGTAGGTATACTTATAACATATTATGTGCTATATAAAGCTAGCGTCTATTGACTTGGACATCGGGAGCTTCTTACCATTTAATTCTCTCATGTCAACAGATTAGGTCCTGTACTAAGTAGCACGTGTTTCTTTCACTGTACGAATACGTCACTGGTGCCGGTGTTCTATTATTTTGTAAGAAAGACGCGAATGAGATCGTGCGGCGGTGACCGTTATACTGCGCCATTTTATTGTATGAAGTGTCTAATATAGCGTTTTCTATCAAGGATACATTTAGCATTAATTTCAGTCGCTTCTATAGCAGTATGTTTTATCTTCTAGGGCTGATCTGCTCGTGACAATAATTATGCAGTAAACTATAAGGTAGCTAGTTGACCGGTACATGTATTTACGCCACTATGGTAGCAGATAACGGCTCTACCGGTAAGTAGTTATCGTGACCAAATGAATGACGCATACAAATCTGAGATTTGGAAGATGAAAGATGGAATCTTCCATCTGTGTGTGTGTGTGTGTAATGTGTTTGGTGAAAATCGGTACAAGATTGTAAATCTGGCAGTAAATGTACAAACAATAATTTCGCTGTTAAATAAGTGGTACTCTGTGAAATAAGTCTGACACTCTTCATTTCAAAAATCTAAATCACTCAATAAATATATATATCAATAAATAAATATAAACTCAATAAATGGGATCACTATTGAGTCAGCACATTTAAACTAAGATGAGCATTATACATAAATGTCATACACATAATGAGGATTAATAATAAAATATATTTATTTCTTTCTTTCTAACATATAACTATATTAATATACCTAAATAATCTTAATCTAAATCTAGTATTAACATGAATACCAACTTAACATTTCGTTAAGAAACTATTTTTTAAGACAGAAATGAAGGTGACAGAATGGCAACGTTATTTTGGAACGAAGAGCATCAAAATGAACGAAAGGGCTCGTTTTGACTTTATCCTGTCCTTGTAATGTACTGACAGACCACTTAATCAAAAGAATAAATCAATATTCAATGAGTAATTTCTTGGGAATTTTGCCCATTGTTCAGATTGGTGGATTGGTTGGCTTTACATTATTTTACTTATAGAAAATAGTTAGTATAGTAAATTGACGTTCTAATATCTCATTCTGAATCCATACGTTATGTCTTGCAGTTCTATCAAGCGTCCGTAAAGTGGACAAAAGAATATGTAATAGCTATAGAAAAAATAACCAATTTGAATATTATTTTCATTTTCTTTCAATATGATATCGGCAATCTGCTGACCTCACCGGAATGCCAAAAGTGAACTATTCAAACACTGTTAGATAAAGAGTTCTAGAAAGAAATAATTTATTTTATATTCAGATGAGCTTTACTAAAGGTGAAATTATTGTACAAAAGTTAACGATCAGACGTTCACTTTTTGTACCATTTGTAGACACAATTCATCGGGGACGAACTAGCATAACATATAGGTAACTGATATGTAAATTATGCGTCAGCATTAAGCAATAATAATTTGATATACTCGTATTAACAATATATTAAAGTTGTATTTTAAACAAATAAAATTATCGGAGCTAACAAACTGTGACGGAATTTAAGTCATAATTATTTCATTTACATTCCACGGCTGTCATTACATGACGGCTGAATGTTTATATTATTTTATTGCTGTACAGTCGTACAGATCATAATATTCAAGCGTTTTAGTGCAAAAAGAACGAGACAATATCATTATTTATGTTTATATAGCAGTCATTACAGTTTCAGACATTTAGTACCTACACAGGCTGCTGGTAGCCGCTCGCTCCAGGCTTCAAATCACCATAATCAGTTTCTACGCTCCTACTTTGTTTGTCTACATTCAATCTTACTTGTGACCATCAAAACAATTGCAAATTGTATAGGACGATGCGCGATGATTGATCCGTATCAGGAATGTCACATATCAATCCATTAAAAGGAAAAAGATGCCTTCCTTTCTCTTTCTGAAGAGGCGAAGAGGAGCATACAGAAAGGAGTTTAAAATCTACTTCGAACCACAGTCGTCTCAATCTGCAGTACAAATCCCGACCCGTCAGGCCACACTGCAGTTGGAAAACAACCTCTAATTTATTTTTCTTTAAATTACCTTGTTATGAGTCGGTAGTGTATCATGATAAAATAAATTACTACAATTTTGTGGATAGTTGGCCATGGTTTAAGTGTGAATATTATCTTATACATTAAATTAAACCACATTATAGTTATAGTAAACTATTATAATTCTTACAAAAGTGATTAACTGTTTAAACTAAGTAAATAATGAATGTAATTAAGCTTATTTCGTTTTATTTCGACACACAAAGACAGTAATTATTTAATTAAGTACTTATTTATAAATGAAAATAACAAAGCGGTTCGGTGAGTCCTTCCTCTGCCGCACCATTAAGCCTTGGAATTCCTTACTAGCGCATCTGTTTCCTTCTTCCTATAGTCCCAGGCGCCTTAAGCGCAGCCGCCTGCGCCGTGGGGATAGACGGGGACACCGTGGTGGTCCCTACACCCGATGACGGGCGACATTTCAAAAGTGACGGCCCCGGGTCTCGGCCCGGGATATGTTGGCTACTATTTCACCTCCGGCAACTAAAGACCCAAAGACGGTTTGAGTCCGACATAACCTGCGGCGGGGAAGGGGGAAAGTCAAAGTGATGTGCCATAAATAAAAGACGCTTAGTGACAATCTCTCAGTTCTTTTTTTATTTGTTTCACAGTGAAGTGCATTTTAAATTCAACATAACATAATAATGCATTCAAAACGCATAAAGATCAGCCCAGGGAATAAGTAGGTATACCTATAGATTTTAAACAAACCCAAGAATTCTGTGAGTCACTCACTACGCCTTGCTTAAGGTTATTGAACGGATTCGGCAGGTGGGTCTCGAGGCCCTCTATAAATCAGAAGCCATTAACATTCTACAGGCTTCGGAAGATACTGCTACCTACGAACCACGGGGTACATATTATATACCGAGGAGGACAGTGACAGGGCTTGCAGAAAACTCAACGTTAAGATCAAGGGAGAACTTGACGGCCTGAAATATCAAGGTGTTACAAAAAAGTGGATACCACCCCCACCAAAAGTCGGTGGAGGTGAAGTAGATTTACTCATGTCAACAGTTAACGTAAGTAAGTGTGGCAACTTTACAGTGAGGACCCGGACAAACTTCTTTGAGAAAAATTGCTTTTAATTGCACTATAACACGAATTAAGTATGAAAGTGAAGTTCTTCTTCAACTGGGAATAAGACAAGGATTCTTTATCCCAATAAGAATAATTTGTACTCTTATAAGTCTATACCTAAGTAATGTGCACTTATTCATCGTGGTCTAAAGAAATAAAATAAAATAAATGTCATCTTCACATTTCAAAAATTGTTTGGCGAACCTATTGGACTTACATATTTATATACACTGTAAAACAAAATAACTTTGGCAAATTCAAACATTATGGTCACACCATGCAATCAATCTAAGCTGGAATGACCTTGTACTAATCTTGGATAGTTAATTCTTTATCCGGAACTGAAATAAGTGAATAATTACACACAATAATACAACCCACAAAGTAATTTTAGTTACTTATTTTATTATATTTTATAGACAATTTCATACCTATTGTTCCGGGTAGGTAGTCGGTTCACAGTTTTTTTAAGAGCACTAGTAAAGACAATTTAGTTTTTGGGCGTAAGCTCAAAGGCTACTATTTAGGAAATAAAATCTTTTACCTACATATTTTATCCTGGTGCCCTGCAACGACGACATATTATTATAACCTGTGATTAAATGGTTCATGCTGTAGGCGGCAGAAGGCGTAGTTATATAAAGGAATTTTCATTGTATGGATTGAAAAATGTGTGTAAATTTGGTAGGTACTACACAAAGTGATATTATCCAGTTTGTACTTGTACTTTGTGAATACGTGCCAGTATTACTATGTATACTGTACATACAGAGAGTATAAAACTAGGAACTATTTGTTCACCCAAAATATGCTCAACCCGCATATAGACGAGGTGAGGTAAAATTGACGTGTCCTAAAACACGTAAAAAAATAAAGGATTTTTCACGTCGTCATGTAGATTAGAATTGGCACAATCGGTGTATAGTCACAATTTCTCAAAAACTAAGAACTTGAAAACCCTACAATAATTATTACATGCTTATCTACTTAGAACAGATATGTGGCAAAAAAATTCAACCTTATTCATGCATGACTGATGTCGTATTTTTTGTAGAAACGTGAGACTACGTTTCTCTGATTAATATCATCTAGAGTAGGTAACAACTGTGACGAACATTCATTAAAATTGAAAACATTGAAGCTTAGTTAAGTTCAATTAATTTGTTTGCTAACTTACGTTAGTATAAAACTATTTTTAGCGAATAGGTACGACTACCTTCCATCTGCAGTACCGACCGTGACCGTGACTCGTGTTAAGTAATTACATCATTGTACTTAACTTTGCATTCTCTGTTGTTACTTCTGTACTAAGAAATAATAATTTATGATCAATAATAATTTAATATTAAGTTTGCTTTACTGTTGACTAATTATCTTAGCATTAGGTATATGTATAATATGTCTTTCACTCCACAGTATATACTTATCTACCTCTCAATATCATTAAGCACCTGTGTCCCGGAAAACTTAATCAGTTTGACTATTAACCTAAAATACGGAACCATTATAACAAAGAATAATAGTATGTACTTGGATTAATATTATCGACAAGTGAGGTGAATACCCTCAAAAACTATGCATCCGCGTCGATACGTCATCAGAGATTAAGAATGAACGTATCGTATAACTTTAGTGTTGCCGTTTTGTGAATAGTGAGAAGTTTGGTAAACTTAATAGTTGGAACATAACTTTTTTTTTTATACTACGTAGGTGGCAGACAAGCACACGGCCCACCTGATGGAAAGCGGCCACCGTGGCCTATGAACGTGTGCAACTCTAAGGGTGTCACACACGCGCTGCCCACCCTGAAGGGAAAGGGGGAGAGCTGGGAAGGGGTGGGGAGGCTAGGAAGGGGAGGGGAAGGAGGGGTATAGTGAGCTCTGGCTACCCTACTTACCGGCGGGAACACAACACGATGGTTATTATGACCGCGGTCTTCTGTAGGGCGGAGATACTTCCCCAGTTGGACAGCTCATTTCGGAAGGGAGATACCGTCGTGTCCTACCTCCGTAACTACACGAGGACGGCAAAGAAACGGCCAGTGAAAAGTTACGTGACAAGTTATTCAGAAAAGCATAGCTCACTTCGTCGCAAATTGAAGCAAAATCGAACGATTTAATAATATAGGTACTTGTTCAATGTGAAACTTTTAGTAATAATGCTAAACACTTTTTATCTAAGTTTTCAATCATTGACATAATATTAACATAATCCATATCTGTAAAAATTCATTAATTAATTTTTATCAGTTTATTCATCGGTTGTGCCTAAATTGGTCATCTGGTTTATTGCAATTCAAATTTGTGTTGTGTGGCCAATAAAGGGGGCAAGGTTTGCTGTCCAAGGTCGGGCATGTACAATATTATGTATATTATGTTAAACATTATTCATTATATAAAATACCGCAAAGTGAATGCCGCATAGCTCTGTGTAGTATGTAGTACCTACTCATGCGGGTGCTTTCTTTAGACGTTAGATTTCATACAAATCTTTACACTAACTACTACTTTCAGTGGGGACGTCGTTGACCGAACGGGTGACCAGCCCTTCTAGGTGGCCCATTTCACCCCTGATATGATTCTTGATTCTTCAATTCGTATTCAAGCCTACAAATATCTGCATTGAACGGGAATCAAAACCGTGCCTACTGCGTAGCCGTCGCATTCCCTACCACCACACAACAGAGGAATCTTTACCACTAAACTGGCATCAAATCAAGTTTCGTTGGATGAATTTTTAATGATGAACCTAACGGACTTACCCGTTCTAACCAGCGCTGATGCTACCCATACTAATGTTATTCACTGAATTATTCATTTACTTTTTAATGTCATTATGATGATTGATTGCCACAAGAACGATCACCAAATTACAAACCGGTCAGCGTTAACACAAGGCTGTTAAAATTGACTCAGAACTTTATAGAGTGTAATTGAATCCCTTGGTTATTTTATTTACTCTTTATATTTAAATATTGACTCGGTTGTATGCATAATTTTGAAAATAAATTTATTTTAGTCGTAAATTAGATATAACTATACTATAATTATATCTAATTTACGACTATACTAACTAAACTATAATTAGCGATTTTATTGCATCCCAAATCGCACTCTTTCACACAATATAACGTATTTTCTGTTAAAAAACCCGCTCATTTGTAGCTTATTTTCGGGTATAAAATCAAATCTACAATCTGCAAATTTACCTTTATACCTCCTCTTAAGCGGACACGGACCCCCGATGTGATACAAGGATTTAAGGATGTTAATTTGAACGTTAATATTTGTTTACTTGTATTTAATTCCTTCACTTTCCTTTACGTTCAGGTATGTACCATTGGTAATACGCCGATGTGCTGTTGGAAAAAGTTTTGTGAAAAATTAGCTTGACCCGGTCATCATCATCTGTCATCGCCGGTCTTGATCGGTCGGAATCAAATCCATCACGCGAAAGTTTTATTAGGTGATTGAGTGCCATTTGAATGAGTTTTTATCAAGCAAAACCGTGTCATAGACACTTAGGTATAATGTACAATGTACATGTTGAATGTCGGCATGTACTTACCTCATAGGTACGCGCAAATCTAAATGTATGTCCTTTTATGTTAATTTGCACACATTCATGTTTAATGTGTTTTAGCTGAGTACGCGGTGATGAATTAATTATTATACCTAATAATTGTATGATCATACAATAATGTAAAAAGATTTGTTTGTTCGTTATCAGTGAACTCAAAAGCTACTAAGTAGGCTCATTTCAACAATTCTTTCATCAATAGATTGTTACATAAATCCTGAGCAGTATAAGTAATTTTTGTTTCATATATTGTAAATGTGATTCAGTATGATAACATTAAATTATATTAAGAAGTAGCAATAATTTACACTTATGTTCTAAAGACAAACCAAAAAGGCATAAAAGTGATTTAAAATGCCCATTTTCAGGCAGCAATCTTTCAACAATCTATAAATGTGGTTACACCGATGTTGGTGACGAATTAAACATTCGTGGCCAATAATTTTTGGGGTTAACTTCTAAATTGAGTTCATTTCTTTCAGATATCTATCTATTTTTGTTAAATAATTTTATGTTGTTATCTGTAACAGTAGCTGAGAGAAAGAAATAGAAACAAACAGACGAATAACCAATAAAACAGTTTTCCTTTTGAGTTATGGAACTTTAAAAAAATATAAAAACTAAGAAGATTGACAATAATATTAGGATATTAAGTATTATAGAAAAATACTGCGAAAACTGCTTACTATCCGACAAACAGTGCGTTCGTTATTGGACTTAGCAGGCAAGAATGAGTTTTAAAAAATGACCTTATTCTATAATCTAGGTTAACCATTATAAACCGAAAGGTTACCACAAAATAATGATGGAAGTATCCCTAGTAATATTCGTTTATGTTCAAAACAGTCAGCATGACAAGTTTTTTATGTTTCTACTCATAGTTTAAGCGTAATTGTTGTTTAGATGTAAGAAATCCACTTACTACGCAGGTACATAATTACTTCGTTTGGAATATCTTTGGAACCAGTTTAGTTATAGCTATGAGTGATGTGAGGAGAAGGAAAAGTGAGCTCTGGGTGCTCGTATTGGAAATGGGTTTCATACAAGATTATTGTAAAATAATTATAGACATACATACATACATACATACATATGCTCACGCCCATAATCCCTGAAGGGGTAGGATAGTAACACGCGTGAGACAAGCGCACCTCGTTCCGACCGCGGCGAAATTCGGTTGCAGCGTATGCAATTTACATGAATGTCGAAGCTAACCGTACCACATCGATATTTACAGTACATGAGATACGAACAGCTTATTAGTATGAGGGGAAAGTTTTCCTAAAATATATTTTGTTTTATTTTCAATTTTAAATAAACAATACAGAAACAGGCATCTGAATGTTACAAACTGTTAAATGCGGAATCCAATTATATAGCAATATATATTATTTACTTGATTTCAGTACCATTTTACTCATCAGACTTTACAGTCAATAATGAAGTATTATTTAGCAACAAATAAAAAGAAATTGTGCGTATTTATAATTATTTAGGCTATGAAGCTCTTTTATCATCTTACTATCTCTGTAATCGAGTTTGGAACCTAAATTGCTATAATGTGGTACATTCGATTGATATTAATGGGCGTGATAACCAGTATCCCTAACTGGTTCTAAATATACAATTTTTATAATTAAATACCAATTTATTGCACGCAGACAGCAATAAAGTTTTTTAATCTTTTTTTTTTGAGGTTTTGATCAAGTAAGGATAATAAGTGATATATTATATCAACTATATCGAACCTTAACACAGACTTACAATAACTGTCGCAGTTACTTACAACAACACACAATACAACTTACAACTTGAATCATTTCTGAACTATTGCGATCAACTGATACAATTTTAGTGTTGCTACCCGGAACTTATACATTTAATGAGACTTTGTAATCGTACTAGACCCACATTAAGAGCATTGCCTATAGTTCGTGAAGTGGAGCCTTACACTGTGTTTCCTTTACCGTCACAATCCATATGCAAATTTTGTGCTTGCAGAAATTAAAATTAGAATCGAAATAGTTGGAGGTCGGTTACCGTGACTTTTGGTTATATACTCGGTTCTTTTCAAACAATCGTAGACAAATATATGGCAGGTGTCAGGTCTTACCAAGATCTCATGAAGAACCACTACAAAATTTGTTCAGTAGTTTTTACATCCATCGCAAACTAGCAGACAAACATACAAGAATTCCAAAAAAATGTGATGAGTATCGCCTTAACTCAAGTTTTTTACCTTTATTATTTTTGTAATAATGGAAGAAAATGGTAACTACCGTCTACTAACAATTAGCAATATAACGTTGTCTGTCAATTATAGTAGCAAGGCCATCCTCAGTACGTAGTAGTCACATTGTTTATCGGTGTGACACACTGACTCCCGTGGAAGGGCAGAGGTACTCTTAGATGTTATCGTTATTTACATAACACTAACTCCGACCAGTATCGGTAGGCATAATGAGAGGCAAACTTGGGGAAAATGTACTTGTTATAAGTTACTTGGTCGCAAGGGTGGGGCGCGACTCTGGTAGATCCAATATAATTTAACCACAACTACGATAATATGTAACGGATTGTTATCAAACAAATCGAAGTCTAACCAAGTCTTTTCAAACAAAAAGCCACATCAAAATCCGTCTAGTAGTTTTTGCATTCATCGCGGACAAACTGATAATCAGATAAGAATTTTATATTTATTTATCACTAATGTACGGACACAACCACTTCACCATTAAACATATAATTTGATAGATAGATGAAAATTATGAAAGGAACTTCATCCCGCGTACGCTGAAGTTATGGAATGAGCTCCCTGCTGTGGTTTTCCCAAGCGAATACTATACAGGGGTGTGCAAGAAGGACTTTAGCAGCTTCCTACTAATACATGGTTCCTTCCAACCATGTGCCTCTAATATTATTCGCCTCCTTAGATATTAAATCAAGAGTTTTGTGTGTAGAATACACATCCTTCCGG
Organism: Pelosia muscerda; assembly: GCA_963691645.1. Lineage (NCBI taxonomy): Eukaryota > Metazoa > Arthropoda > Insecta > Lepidoptera > Erebidae > Pelosia > Pelosia muscerda. Next base: position 519,622 of record OY829098.1, on the reverse strand, counting down.
CGTGCTCAGCGCAACCGCAAGACGAAACAATAAGTATGTCGGACTGATTACACGTGCTCTGCTAAACAGTGAGAAGATGATAATGTAAGTAATGAGAATGAGGCGGTCCAAAAAGCAAGACGGATATTGCACCAAGAACCTTTCATGCTGCAATATAGGAGAATATAACAGGTTTCATGACTAAAGCCTAATTTTAGAATATCAAACGTTTAAAGGTTCTTCAGTAAGTATTTAGTAAGTAAATTGCGATAGTTGAGGAGATATACCCCAAAGTCGTGATGATCAATATTCAAGCTGGTAGACGCGGTCTTCAGCTAAAGAATAATATATAATTACTAGCCTACGCCCGCGGCTTCGCCCGCGTGACTGTCGGTTATCGCGACCTAAGCGTCATCTGTGCAATAACTGTGCTAAATTCTATATTACTAATCATAACTCTGGTTCTACTTAACCGATTGCAATCAAACAAAACGTAAGATTTTAAGTTGGACCAAACTCCTTCAAGCAAAAAAAAAACACATCGAAATCCGGTCAGTAGTTTTTGCGTCCATCGCGAAAAACAATATTTTTTCAATAATATAATAGTATAGATAAATGTAAAACATATGTGATGACTGACTTATCGCTATGCACTAATCACTTGTACCACTGCAAAGTGCGAACGAGCCGTGGATGGTAACTACTGCAAATGACGAGCTTGTTCACGGTCGAGGGCGACTGGTGAGGCCAGCGCGCGTCATGTCACGTGTTCGTGCAGTAGCTGCTTCTTCATAGTGATACTTCTTGTTTACTTCAAAGATGATAATGAGGTTACATTGCATTGTTGCTCATTCTTAATTGTCTATGACCAATCCCTGTACCAAATTTCAGCCAGATCGATACAGCCGTGAGCGTGGTTGAATAAACGTTCATAATATTAGGAGAGCATAACAGATTAATAATTCACTAATAACTGTAATAGTGACTTGGTAATGCTATTATATTCATAAACAAAGTTATTTATGCAGATGATAAAGAGTTTTTGTAAGCCTGTAGGTGGCATAACTAACTATAGCGTAATCTGAAGTGATGATCACGGAAGATTAGCTACTAGCCAATAAAACCCAGATAAGGTGAATATTGTTATAAATATTTTTATAATTATAAAATAAATAACATTTTTTATTGTAAAGATAAATTTGCTAGCGAAAATTAATTTATTACGTTACGCAGAGTTACTCCGAATTCAATACAGATAATATTTAATTTACAATTAAAATGACGACATATTGTGAGGCACAGTGGTTGAGTATCGAGCTATGACACAGTTTCGATGCTCGCTCTATATAATTTGCAATAGTCTGACTCCTGAGTATTTCAAAGTACGTGCAGAAATTTGCTAGTTTTGTAAAACTGAAAAAAGGAACTCGTTTTTCATTTTCAGTCTCCCTCTCTGCAGTATAAAGCGGAGTAAGCTAACCGCTAAGGTACTATCAATACCTACTTGCTTCCAATATAAATAGTGGATGTTAGTGCTACCCACATGGACAATTGTTGAGTTCCACACCACATTTCTCTTCTCTTCTCTTTTCACTCACTCACTGTATGAACATAGTCCACAACTATTTTTATTAGGTGTGTTTACATTAGGTCTATACTTTGTAAAATATAGCTTGGGTCCTATGACAGATGTCAAAATGACGTTCATAAGGATGTCCGAAATTCGATGAAAATATCGATACTACCAGCTATTATTGATGCATGTTACATATAATTAGGTTTAATTTAACTGTATGTATGTATTTAATTGTAATGAGAACGGAATATACGTAGTATACAAGGTGTCGGCACTCGTACTGATGAGAATGAGTGGTGGATCAGTGGAAGTTCATATCAAACAAGATGTTGGCGCGTGTATCTTATGCCTAGGTATATCATGGCCAAACGCGGCGTGTCTTCTTACAAAATCCAAAAACAGGTTCAGGGCGTTGATGGATTGAATGTAGGATTTTATTTACTCAATATTATTTAGGATCAAGTATATAGAAATATAAATATTATTATGATATTAAAATACCTAAGCAATAACATTAAATTGTAATTATTTTTTTCTTATATTAATTTCAATTTTAAATTAAGCTTTATTCAAAATATGGATAGTTCATAGTATGTGGTTCACGATGATTCATCGCCCATCACTAATTAGCTCGGTATGCCCATAAAGTATGACATTGACAGCTACTACATTCAATAATAGAAAATTCAAGACTTCATGTGCGGGATTTCACTGACAGCTGTCATAGGACCCAAGCTACATTTTACAAAGTATAGTATGATAAACCTATTACAGATTAGCGTCTGTAATAAGTTTAAAAAAATAAGCATTTTTAGTTAAACCTTGTCCTTACAAAAAAAACGAAAATAAAATAATTGCTGAGTGGCTCATCAATTTCGCGTTTCAATAAAGAAAAATCATACGTTTTGGATATTCATTTTATTTTAAATTAGCAGAAATCATAACAAGCAACGACATTTTGCTGATGTTATGATACGTACGGCGATCCCCAAAAGGCCTCAAAAACTTAAATTAAAGTCAATGAACGAAACTTACAAAGAACCTCTTAGCGTGTAAAAAATACGAATCAACAATCCCGTGAATCCACACTTAATAATAACGCGAAAAAATACTGTCCATCTTTTTGCGATATAACGCTTGTACGATATTCAACGGATTTTGATGAAATTTAGTGCAGATATGAATTAGAATTTATAGTTATATCGTGAATAAAATGTTTAAAGAGGTCTTAATTAGACCTTTTTTAACATTTAACAGATATGAAAAGGAGACGGAAATCGGTGGGCCCAAAATGGAATAAGTTGAGATATGATCTAAAAAATCAGTCATATTTTTGTGTCTTAGAATATGAAAAATCACCTCAATTCTCAGTCTGGAAGCGGAGAAATATGAGAAAATAGTTTTCGGTAGATTATCGATTAAGTAATCGATTACACATTTGCAGTAAATAATTAACTCAAAGTAATTAAATGCACTATAATATACATGCAATATAGTGCATATAATTACAGTCATATTATTAAACCAAATATCAATTAATTACTGAAAAACCAATATTAAAGATTATCGATTTAATATCGATTCAAATCTCTCTTATATTTTTAGGCTGTCACTGGCATGACAGTAAAAAAATAAAAATATAATAATAGCATTGACACTGACAGTTGCCGTTTTGTTTGCTCATTCGTTTCGTGTAGAGATGGGTTAGTACCGATATTCGTTGGTATTAGCTAATCTTAATATATTAGTTTCATGATATTATAATATCTTAACTAATATTTGAATATTAGTAATATTTTACCGACAACCAATCGTCAAATACCGCGGTGATCTATGATCGTATTAATATTGACATATTATTGCACTAATAAATATAGGTCAATCTTCTTGCGCTGAATAGACTGATTAGGTAGGTACCTATTATTATCGCTGAAGATATGAAAGATTGATATATTTTTAATAATGATTTTGATTTATGTATGATAGTAGGTACAGCATACTTTAACACATCGTGATTGAGGACTGGAATAATAATAATAACAAACATAGTTACAGTACCTACTTGAAGTCGGTGGCACATTTTTCTTATATTTTAAATACAGATATAGGTAGGTTAGGACCAGTTGTGTTTCTTTTTGTAAGTAAGTAAATTAGTTTCTAGTAGCTGTTGCCCTCGGCTTCCAATATAAGACTTGCTTGATACTTAGAATACAAGTTATGTCTGTGTATAAGAATAGCCTAACCAACATGGTTTGCGATGGCAAGTTTCAAATTATTGTTTATAAAAATGGTACCAAGTAATGAATATTTATTCTCAGTCAGCAACCAATCAGCAACGAAGTTAATACGATCCGAGCGAATACATCACACACTAATCCATTCCATAGACTAATATTCACCAATCGAAAACAGAATGATATTACACGACCATGTCAGATAGTAAACAAGATCTGAAATATTACTGATATCAGCAATATTACCATATCATAGTCGGTCGGATTACTAATACCTGAATCTTGAAAGTAATCTTTTAACTAATATTAATATATTCACTTCATCTCTAGTTTCGTATTTTCCAATGCGTTTTGATTGCTTGCCCGATTATTTGTAATTTTTTACGACCACTGCTTTGTATTTTACGGATTCTGACCCTGCCTACCTTATACTACGTTGGACACCGAAGATCGCTCACACGTTTGGCTTGATTTAATTTTGATTGTTATTTGGGATTTTACCGCCGGCTTGTGAATTGGATATTATTGGAACTATGGATTTCTGTGTGAATTGTGGGATATCCACTGCTCATTGCAATACACTGGGTAGACCACCCTTACACGATGAAACAATTCTGTCAGTGATCCGGCAATGGCTTGCACCTCAGTCTGTGAGTAAATATAACCTCATCTAACCAGCTACCATCCTGGCAGGTGTAAAATACATACATATATATTTAGAAGGCCTATGGAGATTGTTTACAGTTATGGCAAAGAATTATTTATTTATCAAACAATGTTTTATTACCCTAATACGGAACAGTTAATTATGTATTGTTTAATGTAGCTGAAGATTAATAAAACTTATTTTATTAATATTTTAGTCGACGGCTCTCGTAGAAGAAGGGAGGCTATAGTAATGCGTTACTGGTACTGAATTGTATTGTAGGGAAACGACCTATAGGCTGCTGGGCTCATATTCTAGACGATATTTTAATTATAATATAAGGAGAATAAAACACTATATTAAATGATTTTTTATTTTATTTTAGACATCCTTTCCCTATCTTTTCACCTGTTACCTACCTATAGCTTGAAGTTCATATAATTTTTCAAACATTTTCTAGTAAATATAATAATTATGAGTGCAAAAGAACACATTTTGCACTTCAGGAATCAGCTGTTGGTTAAAGATTGTAACATAATGTCACTTTTACATAATCTCTTATATCTCTGTTCTCAGACTGACAAAATCCGCAGAATATTCAGTAAAAGGTTGATAATATATATAAGCTATTAATTGACACCACTTTCATCTTCTTACACCCTGGGCCCAAGATTGTATGAAATCATTTCTGTCTCCTTTGAGATTCTGAGGTTGTTGAGGTTAAATTCGACAAGTTTAATGTGAAAAAGTTCTAAAACGTATACATATTATTGCAGGTGAGTGTACATATTCAATATTTTTGTGATGGGTAATGAAGTCATGTAATATCAATATGTCAGAGAAGGACTGACAGTAGGCATAAAGGCAAGTACGCAGGCAGGTTTCGTATCAATTATTCTAATGGCGCAGATAGTCACAAAAACAAGCGCTCATTAGAAGATAACGACCGTCGCTATTATTGCGGTTTTGTGGAGGTGATGACTTTTGACTGTATTATCTACACGACTACTAGATACATAGACGCTCGTACATCATTCTACTATTTTCTATACACGTACGTATTATACTCGACCCACGGACGGGCAGACCACGGCATGGATACATGAGGTAGATCCCAAAATGCTGCAAACGGTGACGATAATGAGAAGCGCATGTCATTCCGATATTGTGCATGTGTTTTATTATGCGAACAACTGTCACGTACCGAACACTCGAAGAAAATACTAAAATACGGAACGAGCTGTGCTTGGAGTCTCTTTGAAGGATACAATTCGTAAGGAAGTCATCAGACTAAGAGCTAAAGTTATAGACATAACTCGCAAAATAACCAAGCTGAAGTGGCTGTGGACTGGCCACATCTGCCGAAGTACCGATGGTCACTGAAGTAAACAAGTTCTTGAGTGGCTACCGCTAGAAGGCAAACGGAAGGTAGGATGCCTCTTAGCCAGATGGACTGACGACCTGAAAAAGGCGGCTGGGACTGACTGGATGCAGTGGCGCACACACATACTGTTAATTGATACCTGAACGAAAACAACTAGTAATAGGTTACATAGGTTACCTTACCTTGGAAAATTAAGAAAAAATGTTAAATGTAGTTATACTCTTGATAACCATATTTTTCTTTATCATAACGATATAACTACCATCATCATCATTTCGTTAATCCTGGTCGCATCCGAAGTCCGCCTTTTCCTAGTGTAACTGAGACACGGCTGAAATTCAATATCATCCGTGAAGCGACTGCCATTTGGCCTCCACAACCTACTGGGCAACATCGAGGTATTGCAGTTAGACCAGTTGTTGAACTTTTATGGTTCCAACTACCTGTAATAATTGCCATAAATATACGTAAAACAACTAGGGGACCGACGACGGTTTAACGTGCTCAAATATTTTCACTGAATGGTATTCGAACCCGCCAATATGTAGTGTACCTGGAGTACTACCAGGTGCTTTTAATTTTGAGGTCGTTTTTCTAACACCCTTAATGTAAACTCCACCCCATCAATTTAATGCTATTATTATGCTGAATATTTCTATCGATTTAGTATGAATAAAGTGAATGTGGTAGTTGGAGTTTTAATGAAACCATCGATCGACTCTAGGCCATATTGGCACATCTCCAGTTTGTGCTGACACGACAGGATTTGAGGTGACACTCAACGTCATATTCTGTACCGATGCCACGCAGGCCGATCTGTTGTTCGTTCCACATATCTGGACACACCTTTATGACAACAAGTTACCGTCGCATTTACAACAAGTAACGGAAATCGGATTCCAACGAGGATTGAAATAACACATTAATGCGATTTTTTTAAGTATTGATTACCTACTTTGCGGCTGAACATGTTGCAAATAAATTCTTTCCTTTTTTATTTAAGTATGTATTGGTGGTGTAACGGTGAATACTTAACCTTTCTTAATTTAAGGCAGTTCATTAAAACCTGTCTCGTTATTAATATATAAATTGTTATTTCATTCGACTACTATTCTGATATTAGCATACCTAATAAGATGTGGGCCAGTTCCAGCCTTATACCTTCTTCTATCGGTTCTATAGCACCCTTTCCTCACTACATAACTGTTATCTTTTTACCCGATTGCCAAAAAAGGAGGTTACGTGTTTTTGGCCTTGTCTGTCGGTAATATAAGGTAATCAACTATGGTAATAAGGGTTGATATAGTTACTGAGAAGTAAATTGATACGGGTTGTGGTTGCGATATTGCAATAATTACACACTATGTACTTCGGCCCCTATATGTTTATCAATACAACATGTTATATGTCAATACGTCGATGTTACTTCACTTCAAGGCATAAATGGTAGTTAACCATGATTAAACATCTGTTTCATGGTTGGGATGAATGTCAGCTTCAAATATATTACTTTACTGTGAATTCTATATTATAATGCTCGAGAACAATACTACATTTATGTCACTTGGTGAATCGAAAACCAGAAGGAAGGAGAGAAAACTACAAATTACTATATCTAGATAGGACAGCCTCCGTGGCGTGGCGGTAGACCACGCGACTGCTACGCACGGAGCGCGGGTTCAAAGTTGTATGCATGAATATGCCTAAGACTTATATATATATAAGCCGTCGGTCCCGGTTGCCATACAAACATCTACGGCAGCCGTTACGGGTAGTTGGAACCCTCAAAAGTCCAAGCAGTCTAACTTGGAACTTCGATATCGCCATTGGTCATTGGACCATTGGTTGTGGAGGTCTCCTTCTCACAGTAGGGATGGGCTGGGTCAACAAGCAAATTAATTATTTTTTTTTAAATTACGAACACAATAGATATCGACTTGATACAAATAGCAATATAATTAGTGACAATCTCAAGGTAATTTCATAATAGCTTTCCATGACATCGAGCCGGCCAAGCCCGTGCGGCACGCCACCCATGCCGTGATCTGTATCAGCGGTTGAATTCCCACCAACCGCCCAGAGGCTGCTATTATTGCTGCAAAAAATATTTAGTTCATTGTGCGACTATTTATCTGCATGCTCTCTATACTAAGGTAGCAAATCATTGGTTGTCAGCTGATACAATGTCTGGCCACTTGCAATGCCAAAAATATCAAGTATTAGTACACACCTTACCAGTTGGGAAAGAACAGTAAATACTGAAGATAGCTAATTTCGGATAAAGGAAACATTCCCTTATTCTAAAAAGAAACTAAATATTTTCCAATCTTTTATTTCATTTACCACGGTTGTTGGAGAGATTACCTTTATGATTTACCTTATCGATGATGCCTTCTCGAATGTAATTTATTTTTATGTATTTTAATCAGTTCGATTACCTGCTGTGTGCTTTAAAAATAAAGAATATTAGAAGGCAGGTTTGTTTCTTTTAAAATATAAAGGAGTATTTCTTTTATGTAGAAGTCGCTATCTCCCGTATTTTAGATTACTTTCCCTATCTGAAGATAGGTAATCTTCCCGCCTTGTGTATTAGTTACTAAGCTTTAGTAACGAGATTTCTTGTCCCAACCAGTAACAGTATACGACCACTAACAACGTGAATTTAAAACAAATTCGGCATTCAATGAATTTCACTGAGTAAAACGTGAGAGTCCAGTTTAGTTTGAGTTAATAGCGACATTAGGTACATAGTTGAGTGCCCTAGCAATTGGAATTTTATTATAAAACCAGTAGCATTGAGCCTTATGATTATCATAAGGCGGTGTACGCAGCATTTTATGCTGAGATGGGGTCCTATTTGGGGCTCGCACAATGTAAAATATATAATAAATAAAAATAAAAAAATACTTTGTATAATGTATCCATCATGCATTGTGTGGGGTCACAAATAAAATATTTTCTTTCTTTCTTTCTTTCATACAATTTTAGAAGTTATCTACGAAACAAATAAAACGAGAGAAATTGTGTCGTTACTAAGGTTACAGCTGATACTCGTCACCCCGCCTTCGTTATCATCTCGGCCTTGCTATCATTCTATTGTATGGTAATCATTTTTTCACTAAGGTTAGTTAACAATATTTACTTTTCTAATTAGGTACACCAATCTGTCACGGATGCAGGCCTCTTAATTTATTCTTGTTCATTAATTTACAAAATTATGAATGTAGGTTACGAATAAATTAATTAATATGTAATCGGTAATTCTTATCTTTTTTTCCTCATGATGTAGAATGCCAGGACTACCCATTTTACTGTTATTATAATGGGTGCCGTGAATGAAATGGTCAAGATAGTTGCCATTCGTCAAACACATTTGAATGATAAACGAAAGCAGATTTACCAATTTACCATATTCACTGGTTTTTTCTATTATTTTCGTTAGAGCGACTAAAACCATTAATCTAAATTCTAACACTTGTAAATGCTATCACAGTAAAAGACTAAGAAGTAAGACAGGTTCTTCTTGTTATTGGTTTTAGTTCGGTACGTAATCTACATAATTTTTGCTAATTCAAAAACATCCAATTAAGTTTTTGCAAGCTTACGCAAATACTTACAATATCGTCAGACTTTTTATAAGCTTAATATTAAAAAAAATGGAAAATACCTAATTTAATTGCGTCATTTCATTAGGTATAAGACACAGTGATATGTCTCAACCTATATCTTGCTAAATCTAAGGGTGCGTCCAGATTTGTGACCTGAAAAGCGGTCCGGACAGCGTGACATCAAGACATAACGTTGAGTATGGTCGTACCAACTTGTGGCACATGGGCACACAAACTAGAGTAGTGTTGACACGGCCATCAGTCGTTCGAAGATTTCATTTCTTTTTTCACGTCAATTTGACTTCACCTCGCCTGATGATAAGCTGAAGGCAAAGTCTCATGAAAGAGGGTCACCATTGCAAACACGTTCAGTGCAACAATGGTAGCGCTCAGCTTGACGGCCTCATCAGATGCTTTTTCACGCCCCGCTTAAAGGACCCTGGACAGTCTTTGTAGGAAGAAGGAATCACGCGGATACGGAGGCAGGACACGACGGTATCTCCCGTCCGAAATGTACTGTCCAACTGGGGAAGTACCTCCGCCCTACAGAAGACCGCGGTCATAATAACCATCGTGTTGTGTTCCCGCCGGTAAGTAGGGTAGCCAGAGGTCACTATACCCCTCCTTCCCCTCCCCTTCCTAGCCTCCCCACCCCTTCCCAACTCTCCCCCTTTCCCTTTAGGGTGGGCAGCGCGTATGTGACACCCTTAGTGTCGCACACGTTCATAGGCCACGGTGGCCGCTTTCCATCAGGTGGGCCGTGTGCTTGTCTGTCAACTACGTAGAATAAAAAAAAAAAAACTCGTGCGCCAGTGAGGAATTCCCGGACTTAATGGTGCGGTAGAGAAAAGATTCACCGATTTAAGGACAGGAGGGTACAGTAAAATGTTAGGCACTTAAATGTAGACGCGGCTTCACGTTTTGACTACGGTATGTACGCGGTAGGCTCACAACACACTTGCGGCTGTCCGCAATGCGGTTAATCGGATGCGACTGGTCGCGAATAATTTTTATTTGGTAATGGTCAGTGTGTTGCTTTCATCTGGGTTTTAAATACAAACGTTTAGTTTATGCAGCATGCAGTGCCAGTAGCTTAATAGTTAAGGAATCGACCATATTATGTTCGAGAGGTACCGGGTTTGAATCCCGGCCACTACTTACTTCTAACGGGTCAGCGGGCAGACTAGTGTAAATTCTGTAGTAGTCGTAGTGACTTAGAAGTTGTATTTTATTTCTATTGAGGCACAGATAGTTAAAAGTTTATAAAAGACTTGATTGCTGTCATTAGACACCGGACATTCAATGACTGCGTGTATACACTTTTCTTATTTTTAATTGTACGCAAATCACAGATACCACCTCCGCCAAAACCGGTGGCGGTGATGATGTCGGGCTCGAACCGACTAACACTCACGCCGTCTAAGGGTCTTTGACTGTCGGAGGTAAAATGTATTTTTTTTTTAACTTACTTAAAGTTGTAAGATTTTAGGTGTCTCAGCGACTTATCGTAGATTGTAAGGCTCGAAGAGGGTCATCTAAAGAGAGGACCTAATCTCGAAAGGAAGGACCTCGGGTCTAACGAGATGCGAGGGATATGTTCGCTACTATCTTAACTCCGGCAATTAAAGACCCAAACACGGTGTGCGATTTAGTCGGTACGAGTCCGACATGAACTCTCTCACTGACTCCGGTGACATTGGTAACCGTGGGGACTTACCGCATGGCAAAAAAAAAGAATTATATGGCTCGCGTCATTGACTTTTTTATTGGTTTCATGGTAGAGGTGTATAGTTTACAATGTGTTCACATGTAAACTACAACTTGTCCTCCGTGAACCGATCTAAATTTGATTTACACGATAGTACTCGTAGTGGACGATCGAACAGAAACATGTGGTATACGTAAGTGGTTATAAGACTTATATATTTTGCTTTTGTTCTGTCTACAATAGTTAGTTTCCGTTGATGTAAGAAAAGGACATGTTTACTTGTAAGTACTTATTGTCATTCAACATTGTTAATATGTTTATTATAAGTACAAGGTAAAATATCGATTCGCGAGCGTGTCGTTCATACACTTATGTTATGCAAAGTAATGGTAATTGTAGCCATCTGTACAAGCAATGAATTTGATTGTTATGTTAAACAAACAGCTCTTTTAAAAATACACATAATAGTGTACACGCCATACGGATAATAAATTAACAAATTAAAAAAAATTGTTTGTCTATTGGGTTTAAGTAATATCTGAAGGGGCTGTGTTGATTTTGATACAAGTGGCCTAACTTAGCAGAAATTTAAATACTGTAAAGAAATTAAATACAGCTTAGGTTTCTCTCAAACGCAGTTGCCGTCATTACAAAAAAAATTCGCAACCCGCCCTCCATACACAGTGATCTTCTAAACTGCCCATCAAATATTTAGGGGATTTTCACCGTATGAATTCACCAATAGATAGATTTAAGAGAAAGATTTTAAGTAGAAATTATGAAATTAATCGTTTTCATGACGGAAGATTTTATTATAACAAAATAATTCACCGCTTATAAATTTACAGGCACACTCATATAATTCTCTGAACCTTTTCCCATCTCAGTTGGGGGCGGGCGTTCCAGTCTAACTGTGATGCATGTAATTTACAGACACACTCATGATGTTATTATTATCAACTAAGTAATAAAATTGACAACTTATTAACATATAACTTATTTTAACATATTCGAGATATTTTATTACCAATCGCGTGGTCAGTTTTCACAAAAAATAAAAGTTTTATCACTTTATTTTTATGCTAACCTGCTCAACGCATTTCGTCGCAAACGGTTTTAAACGCGATAACGTGCAGAAAAACTACGTATATTTGATACAAACGCGCCGCGTTGTGGCACCTGTTACTCAACTAGGACATAGGGCAAACAATGGGTTCATAACAGAGGCGGATATTGAGAGATGTATGCCGTACGTGCTGTGTACTTTTATGAAGTAAATGTTGTTAAAATAGGTTGTTAAGTCGGGTTTCAAAGAGCCAACCAGGTACTCAATAAACATAACGTCAAAGTTGAATAAAAAAAATCACGAAATCGTGCATTATATAAATAATAAATAAAATCTATATCGACTCAGTGGCACTCTGGCAGTGTTAACCTGAAGTGAAAACAGTATGTTTAAAAAAGTAAAAATTATTCACTTCTCAAAGAAGTTATCAATTTTAAGAGATGTCACAAGTGAATTATTACGATTTTATTTGAACTTTCAGATCATATAGAATTTATTAACTATTTTTTATTGCCGGCCTCCGATAGACATTAGGATATTCTTAAGTCGCTTGTAAATAAGATGCATTCGTTCCGTCGTATCCGAGTGTGACTCTTAGTAATATGAGTTTCAAATTCTGTCCCGCCCAAAATCTCCTACAAACTAAATTTTCTACGAAAAATGCACACGCGCTTAAAGAAGTTTTTACTTCAGAAATATAATTATCGCATTGTTATTTTGTCACTATTTGTTTTCAGTACAAAAGAAGAAAAGAATAAATGTACAATCAAGAAGAAAGGTGTACAGGATTCACTGCTGTTATATTCGTATATTATGAACCAACCGAAGACTATCATTAAATGTATACGCCCTAGTTACATATTATTTTTCTTGTGTAATAAGAGTTAAGTTAATTAGAAATAATTTTCCATGAAACCAAGTGGAAAAAGGCAATGACAGTTTACAGTACTATCACACAGTACTGAGAGCTAGCTTATAGACATATTGCGGATGATCATGTCATTACTAATATGTACTAAGCATTGTTCAACAATTGTGGTTCCTCAGTTGATTTGACACTTTCCACATTATGTATAAATGAGAACATCTTATGAAAACGTTCGATTTCTAAGTAATACATTGTAGGCGCCTAACGGAATGTACGAGTAGTTGGACCACGGTTTCTCTTATGATTCCTGTTCATTACCGATTGAGACATTACAAAATAAAATGCACTTACCTAAAGCTACAACAAACACAAGTGGTAACATCGCCACATATTTCAACAAAGCCATGGTCGTGGCTGCACGCGTCGCGCGTCGGTACGAGTCTAATGATGCCAGCGATTGAACGAGTAACATAAAAAATCCGGTTATATATTCGGTGAAAAAGACGAGTGATGATAAGAGAAAAGGGCCGCCAGTTTAGTTGGTGTGCTAGATAAGACTTCCGTGTTAGTTCCGTCTATTATTCTAATTTAATTACTTTTCCTGGTGTAAGTAAATAGATATTCATTTTATGTCTTTGCGATTCATTTAGGTACATAGGTATGTATTATAAACATTGATTACGCCAAATCTCAAGCCTTTACGATAGAAATTGTTAAGTAGGGGTATACCGGACTAAATAAACTACTGACGAGTAGTTTATTTAGACCGTTCTTAACATGTATACACGATACACCCTTTCAATTCATCACCATGTTTTGAAATCATCTCGGCCGAATCTGATCATCATCTACCACGAACTGAAGGGCTTGGCCCTTCAGTTCGTGGTAGACCTTTTACACGGTACAAGAAATTGTTTGCTAGGAAGACGAGCGAGAGAAATGTTCATTATTTTACTTTTAAAGAGTTAAAATACTGAGCTACTCCTTGAGAAGCCTATCGATTATAGCTATTGAGCCGATTAAGTCAATACCCATCGATTGAGAATTAAATAATAATAAGAAATACCTACATGTGTTATTGGTCTGCGGGGCCAGAACCACAGACTAATAATAAATGGTTTTGATAAATGTGATTCGTTTATGTGGCTATTAAATATTGTTCAAAATAAAACAACATTTCAAAACTTGTTAGGCAACCTATTACTTTTCTTATTATTTTATTCACTTCATACATAATATACATAGGTAAAAACATATGCTCACGCTCATAATCCCCGAAGAGGTAGACAGAGGTGTATTAAAGGCCCACATTTTGCCAACTATGATCTTCGGTCCCATGTAATACGGGGCACTTTTTGGGCAATGCGTATGCCGACCGAAAATGTAGCAGCTAAATAAATTTGGGAAAAGAATTGACCCGATTCCTTGCTATGTGGTGTAAATCGCAAGGAAATTAATTATATGCTTAGCCGCACAAGCACTACCAAATAACGGTTTGGAGAGTAGGTTTTCACTTCAAAATGGGGTTAATATTATTGTTAAGGTTTATCTATATTGTATAGACATATGCCCTGTACCTAAGTTAAATTCCGAGCTGTTAAATCCCTAATAGAGCCTACCCTTACGTAAAAAATTGTAATTGCTGACCCACGCAACTTCGTCTGCATCACCCCGTTTTTGCAACATTTTATACTTCTGCTCCGCACCAGTTGGTTGTAGCATGATGTTATATACATATAAACCTTCCTTTTCATTCACTCTATCTATTAAAAAAGCACATCAAAATCGGTTGCGTAGTTTTAAAGATTTAAGCACACATATTGATATAGGGATACCTATAGGGAAAAGGAAAGCAACTTCGTTTTATACTATGTAGTGAAGATTTTTGTAATCTTGAGAGCCCAATTTCCAGTAAATACCCTAGCCCCAACCCACGTGGTCCATAGCTAACCTCCATCACTTAGGTAATTAATAAATAATTCGATTGCAACTACCGGGTCGGGCTTGCTAGCTTTGACGCCCTCCGTGGCGTAGCGGTAGTGTACGCGACTGCTACGCAGGAGGCGCGGGTTCGATTCCCGCTCAGTGCAAATATTTGTGTGCTTGAATATGAATATCTGCATTAGTCTGGGTGTTTCTATGTATAATTATGTATGTATTCACAAAAAAATATATCTATGTATGTTGATCCGCATTCTAGAACCTGTAACATAAGCTAGTTAAACTATGTTTACCATGGGTCTAGGTGACGTTGTGTAGATTGTCCTAGAATTTATTTTATTTATTTAACTATAACTGACACTGATGGTAATTCAAGGTCTAGGACAAGGTTATTTGCGTCATTGTAGTACAATGTATATCTCATGATGAGAAAAAACCATTTATCATAAATTATAATGATAAACTTGTTTGTTCTTTGCGATGTTTGTAGTTTTATTAGTTTGAACATTAACATGGCGCTTAGCCTTTATTTCTTATTTCATTTCCACTGCGGTTTTGGTTTAACCCACGGATTTTTTCGCATACGCAACACTAATGATCAAAAAGGTGGTAACTAACCAATAATTAGTACTCCGATAGAAGCGCCAACTTATCTATCTATCTATCTATCTATCTATACTATTATTATAAGTGTTAAAAGTTTATTTTTGTCTGCGATGGACGAAACTACAGAACGGATTTCGATGCGATTTTTTGGTTTTAAGAGGTTTGTTCCAACTTAAAACTTTACGTTTGATTGATTGCAATTGGTCAAGTAGAACCAGAGTTATGATTAGAAATATAGAATTAAAGTTGCGCAGATGGCGCTTAAGTCGCGATAACCGATAACCACGCGGGCGGAGACGCGGGTATAGATTAGTATACATATTATATAACTTGTAGAAGTACAGGTTCCTGTAAGTAATATCAAAACATGACCTACTCATATTAATGCACATGAGCCTGTCCATTCCTATATCCATCGTCAATATCTCGTAAGATACAGTAATTATATTGCGTATTAAAACACTACTCCGACAAACTAATTTTGTTAAAGTGATGTTTTCTGGTGTATTAAAAGAACATCTATATAGTGGATATCTCAGTAACCATTGCATAAATGGTGCTATCTGGACCAGTCGCAAGTGCCTACCCTGCGATTGGGGGTCCTATCCCAGTCCACGTCGCATTTACTATGTTGCCCACTAGGTACCTCAGGAGGACCAGTGTAGGACACTAGTAAATAATGCAACTGCGTATGAACGCACAGTCGAGTTATAAACAGCTCACAACAAACAACTATTTAGCACGTGGTGTAAATATATTACAATAATTGATATTCAATCGCAGTAATAACTTTTAATATATTTTATATGTGTACATACTATATAATGTTGGATTGTGTGTCTCGCGTAATTCTTGATCTCGTAAAAATATTGGGACGTAAAGCAGCTTTCACTCAAGATAAGAAAGCATTTTATTAGTGAGACCATTTTTAAATTCGGTCCACTGAATATTGAGTTTATCGATCACAAACGAATAAATATTTCTTCTCCGGGTGACAGTTAATATAATGATCATCTGTATAATATACATATAAACGTAAAATATAATATTAGGTATAATAATAATAATCAAATTGGATTTTCTACTGGTTACTTTTGCGGGACGATTCGAAATAACAGTTAATTAACTGATGATACCATCCGAAATCGCATTTTTATTCTACTACGCGCTAACTCACTATGATAATTTGACAGAAAAAAATAGGAATTTTTAGTGACGCATAATCGTGGTTCAAGCATAAATTGTGGCAAAAAGCTGACCGAGACTAGCTAATGCACGTGGTTCCACCCGCATGGATGTCGGTACTTGCGTACGGTTCTCCAAAAATAGTATATATCCTTTGTAGTCTATCCTTAAATTAGGTACACCATTTTCCAACTTGTAGTAGCAAATGATTAATGAAATCTTACACAAACTTTTATCTTTTATGAACTCCTATAAACCGTATGAGTTACTGAGGTACCCAGTGGGCAACATAGTAAATACTAAATAATAGGTACTTGCTGGTCTGTATAGACTATTTAGCCCCATGTGTGCATTACTGATATACACTCTATAAAACAGTACTCCAACGTCTTCTGCGATAATAGGTTCAATAGGTATGTGATAGCGCAACAGACAGACTGACAGACAGTTACTTTTGTATCTATGATATTAGTATGGTTGTGATCAAGATTAGTAAATTATACGACATTTATCTTCCAACATACAGGTTTAGGCCTAGATTAGGGGACAGGACCCTATGATATATGTATACTATTAAGTATTAAGTGTTACTTTACAATATTCGTATTTTTATATCTCATTTAATTCATGCAGACCGCTTCCAACCGGTCGGATTGAAGGTCTATGGGCGAGGCCTATGTTCAGCAGTGGACCTCCTATGGCTGAAATGATGATGATGATGATGATGATTTAATCCTTACTATTATTTTAAGGAGCAAATATTTGATTGTTTGGGCGTTTGTTTGTTGGAATTAAATAGACTCCGAAACATGACAACAACATTGTGAATAACATTAATAACATTGTGTGTGTGTCAGTTTGAATTTTGGTTTCCACCGCCATGACAAACCGGCACCGATTATTTTTTCTGTACATCGATATGATAAATTTATCCACCAAAATGATATACATATCCAGCGATAGGGGTAATGTTAATATTCTGCGAAATGATATTCTATCCACCTTGGAACATCAAAAAGGAAAAAGTTAATAGGTACCTTTTTATAAGAGTGACTTAAAACTCCGCGGTAAGACGAAAATCAGCGCGGTAGCCTAGTAGTATGAGTTATGGACTACTGAGATGAGGTCTACAGTTCCATCCCAGCCTAGGTTAAAAATGGCACACACCAATGACTTTTCGATGCTTTTCAAAGTTATGTGTGTATTTATCGTAGGTTTATAAGTGCCCGGTTAATGGCCGTTAACATTGGGATCTAAACATAAACTGGCGAAATGTGGGTGCTAGCACCACTGCCTACCTCTTCGGGAAGATCATAAGATCTGAAGATCATATCTAACGAAAACTGAGTTCTTGGAAATCCAATTAAAATATGTTTTTTGAAATTATATAGGTACCTATTTTATTATATTTAGTTCTATTTTTCTTTTTCATTAGAGACAATTAAATTAACAAAGAACGTTTATTCATATTACCTTTTTTATTGAAATTAAGTACTCATAAAAAATACTTTCAAATCTCGTTTGCACCTACATAGCCATCAGTATATTACTTACTAGTGTCGTTGAAGTTCACGACTGCCGGCTAGGTAGTCGTGAACTTCACTAGATTGTGCCTATGACGCATTAACCTACCGGTTGTCGTGAATTAACCTGCCATTAGACGTAAACTTCACTAGACAATGTTTTATTTATCGTGTTCTATATTTACGGGTCACTAGGTGATACCCTAACAGTTGTGACTATTTCTTCTTAAACTTGGTGTTCGCATTTGAACGTCTACCGTTGCGTTGGCACCAAACGCATGTCAGGATATTTTTACGATCCCATGTCGAGCTGAGACTGGTCCGTGGTATATTTAATGAGAAAATTACCTTGGCACACAATGTAGAATATTTTTTGTCTCCAAATATATTTATAGTTCTGTGAAAATAATTCTTAAAAAAAAGTTTGCATTCAATGTTGTTTAATTTGATTTTATGTTACTTATTAGTAAACCTATTTAAAAAACAGATTGACATTTTGACGTGGATTTGAGAGAAATCGAGCTCACAGTACAGCACTTACTTTAAAACTTTCGCGTTGCATGATTATAATATAAAGTTAGTGAAACCCAGGTATTAACGCGATCATATGGTAAATACAATAATTTAACTTTTGATTTGCTTAACGTTTCGGTCAGGTTGCACTAGCCGTGGTCCCAAGCTGACTGGCGAATGCGCTGTCACGACTCCTTGTTTAATCACCTGATTCCATGTCGCAGATAGTTTGAAGCCCTCTTCCCGATTGAAGTTGCGATGTTTTCTAATTTCTATTGCTTCTCACACAATGCGCGGATGGAAGTGTCGCTCGGTGGAGAACTTGTGGACGATGAAATTCAAAGAATCAAAGAAGGGAATCAAAGAATCAATTTCGTTTATTCAGTTTAGGCGCATAAAGAGCACTTATGAATGTTACAGTTTTACAATTAGGTAGATACAGTTGTCAAAAATATTTAAAATATTTTCAGTTTATTTAAAATATTATAATTTATAATAAATTAAATAGTAAACTAATCATTCGAAAATGATTCTTTCAATTCAATCCAGTGGTTCGTGCCTGCCTCCAGTAGCCTTAGCACAAAATACTATCGAATTTATAATGCTAAGGTATCGACAGAGCGGAGCATTGCGATTGGCGGGCTACACACGCACGATAGGAGTTCATGCTAGTGCTACAGTAACTGCTCCGCGATGGCCGACTTGGTAGTCTGAAGGTTTTTTTACAGCCGTGTTATGTTCAACCGTTCAGCTGTAGTACGCTTAGTCTGGCCGATGTATGAACTACGATGTATTTACTAAATGATCGCGTAAATACCCGGGTTTCACTAGCTTACAGTACAGGTATAGACGAGAATTTGAATAACAATGCGATTGAAGGTGAGCGCCAATGTCAACGCTTTAGGTCTGTCATACATTGGTATCGTGTCTTATTACCTCGAAATGCTATGAAAAAACTTATTAACTGCAGGACTAGAGCTACACAGTGCACCACAGTTTTGGGAAATGGATGACGTGACGTAACGGACTATTATAAATTAATATAATATTAAGATGTTCTCTTTATAAATTACTTGCGGCCCAGGCGAAGACTAGACGCTAGCACAAACTCGTATAAAAATTCTATAACCCTATTGCCATCTTCCGGCGCAAAAATAGTTTGAAATAAATAATACCTTTGATGAGGTTGCAAGTCTTACTGAACCTTTCGAAATATCAAATTAGGTATACACACACTATGTTAACATTTTTGTATTTATAGATTTGAAATATCCATCCAGCCATCTCGGAAGATATTGATAAATATAATAAGCCTATTTTTATGGTAGCTAAAACTACATCGTTGAATTTTTGATAAATCAATATTCCTAAGCAGCAGCTTCGATAGTGTAGCTAACAAGGACCGCATTCTGGAAAATAATGATATAATGGGAAACATAAGGACAGAGCTCACATATTTTTATCTTAACAATATATTTTTTATTTTTACGATCATAGGTAGGTACATCAGCTAATTAGCTAGTTCGATAATTAGAATTAATAATTAATTTGTAATTAATTAATTAACTAATTATTTTAAAATCAAAACATTTAGAACAGAATATTTGGGAATGATTATTACACCGTGGATGTGTATTACAAATATATTGAGCATCATTTCGTACAAGGTACATACCAGGTAAGTAATGTAGAACTAGATGTGATGGATAAAGAATAACTTTAAATTAAAGCAGTTTTTTTCGTTAAAATTATTGGATTTAATTTCAGGTGAGGAATAGAGATTTAAAAAAAATCAATGAGGCCTTTTCCAGGTCTCATTATATTCTGGCTGGAGACTACTTTACTCCGAGAGTACTTTCGGAGATGGCCATGAAGGATCACTTAAAAAACCTATGTAAAAATAATGATAATTGTCTGGAAAATTAATGCAACAATATATCCATCCTCAGTCGGTATACTCCCATCTTTCTTAAAAACAAATACTAATTTAGATACGGAACGCGGAGATAGTTTGATCACATGTTATCTTTTCCTTGGACTAAATACCGTAGTACGGGGACATGGAAACGTATTTAATTTAACGAGGGTCAACAGATGCAAGAACTCTTGTAGAATTAGGTACCTAAGTAGTTACCGGTTCAAACAATATTTTCTGTTTACACATAAATGTTACAATAACTGTTATTATAACATTTAAATAATAATAAGATTATTTTTCTGAAGTTAATAATTAATAGACGTATCTACTTACAAATTATTTTCTATATTTCAGAAGGATTACCTGAATAAATAAAATATTATTTCATAATAGATTACAAAAATTGTAAGATCTCGAAAAAAAGATCACCGTAGAAGACCATGCTCTTAACTATTTCAATGTGAATTTTAAACAATAAATACATTAAACAGTTACAATTAACCATTATTACGACAAACACCAAAATATATTTAAAACATTTCTTACAAAGTTAAAAGAATAATTATGCAAAATTGCGTAGCGAGGACATATTTTCCATAACATATCTTTTCAGTCAAATTATCCATTGAAACGTCTTAATTATATTAGAATATTTGTTCCAAAACTCAATATTCATTATAACACTGCTCTGATAACAAAAACATCGTATATTTACTGTTTAAAGATGTAGGTACATCTAATAATAATGACTTCTTACCTTGAGCCATGATAGTGGACGTGCCTACAGCGTACCCTCGACAATGGTGCACTGGCTTCTTGTCCTAGAAGTCGTACAATACCACTAATTACATTATTCGGATTATCTAAAACTGTATCGCACACGCTGCAGACAGTGGTATTGTCAACTTTATAGCTGCCACAGAATTGCTAAATAAATACTACTACTTACGTTACGTAAATACCTACTCTAATAGATTTTCATTTTGCAAAGCGTTTGTCCAAATGTTTTTCTATAATCTGATATATGAGGTTCAATTCTCTTAAACTTTGGATTTTTATAATGCTTTCAATAACCGGCGTTAGACGTATCGGTTACCACCCACATTTAATACGTTCGGAGTTTCAAAGAACTCTTACACACGCACATTTTTATTCTAATATTTTCATGAATATCCGCCAAATCAGGCGTATCACATTCGTTCTATTTACTTTTATATTATTGTTATTTAACAAAAACGTAAAATAAATTTCTGCCGCCCGCCTTGTTTCAATGATGTCAGATTGGCTGTGTGACTCTCATAAACGTAATCATAAACTAATTAACACCAATTAATGAGATGAACGCGAATATCAGCACTGCAAACTACAAGAGTTGTCGATGTTGACTGCAATGCAGCTATTCGTTGATTTCATATCTATAAAACGTTATCGATGTAAGTGATAAATATTATTGTCAATGTGAACCGACGTGCTGTTTGAACTAATGATTCACGCTACTGATACTAGTAATGGTTCTCTAGCTAGAAGGAACATAAATATTCCTATCCACTTCTATAGATCAACGTAGCTGAGTACCCACATACCAATAGTTATTCCTTTTTCCCTATACGAAGATCCTCACGGATCCCCCCGCTGAAGCCAGCGAGGGTGGTTTTGTCGGCCGGCGGGAGGTTTTTTTTTTTTTTTTTTTTTTTTTATCTATGGCACGTCAATTTGACTTCACCTCGCCTGATGTTAAGCTGAAGGCAAAGTCCCATGAAAGAGGGTCACCATTGCAAACACGTTCAGTGCTACAATGGTGGCGCTCAGCTTGACGGCCTCATCAGATGCTTTTTCACGCCCCGCTTAAAGGACCCGGGACTGTAGGAAGAAGGAAACACGTGCGCCGGCAAGGAATTCCAGGACTTAATGGTACGGCAGAGAAAAGACTCACCGAACCGCTTGGTTCTTGATGGAATATTCTGTACCGTATGCGAGTGACACCTAAGCCCTGCACGCGTTGTCCTGTGTAGGAAAGGGGAGGATGGGATTAGTTGGAAGAGCTCATCAGAACATTCACCATGGTAGAGACGGTAAAATACTGCCAAGGACGCAACATCTCTACGCATCTGCAAAGGCTCGAGGGACTCTGTGACCTCAGGACTCCCAATAATGCGGACCGCACGTCGCTGCAACCTGTCGAGAGCATCTAATAAGTACTTTGCGGAGCCATCCCAGAGATGCGAGCAGTATTCCACGCAGGAGCGAATTTGTGTCTTATAAAGAAGACACCGCTGCTCCGGCGTGAAAAAACGTCTCACTCTGTTCAGGACTCCGAGTTTACGCGAAGCTGTTTTGATGATGCTCTCGATATAGTTCTTGTTGTTCAGTTTGCAGCGCACGTCCATACCGAGTATATTGAGGTTATCCTGTAATGGCAGTGGTGTGCTCTGAAGAGTGGGAGGAGGAAGGAAAGGAGATGTCTTTGCTGAAAACGCGCATGCCTGCGTCTTCTTGGCATTGAACTCGACCAGGTTCTCAGATCCCCATTGGGAAACGTGATTGAGGATCCGGTCAAGCCCAGTGACAAGAAGTCGCCTCTTTTCCGCTATATCGGACTGCTTGGCCGCAGAATGTCCGTGGTAGCTCCCGTGTACAGTGCTATCGTCTGCATAGCAGTGGATGCTGCCGGTGGACAGCATGTCATTGATATGCAGAAGAAAGAGAGTGGGTGATAAGACGGACCCCTGCGGCACACCAGCATTTACCTGCAGGAACTCCGATGCTCGTCCATCACAGAGAACGCGAATACGGCGCCCCTGCAGGAAGCTAGCAACCCAATTGCACAGTCTAAGAGGCAGACCGAAGGCTGGTAGTTTGGAAAGAAGCGATTTGTGCCAGACTCTATCGAACGCTTTGGCGATGTCTAGGCTAATAGCCAGTGACTCACCATGCTTGTCCATAGCCTCACCCCAAAGATGGGTAACATACGCCAGAAGATCACCCGTTGACCGTTTCGGCCTAAAACCATATTGTCGGTCATTAATCAGGGAGTGATCCTCTAGGTGGCGCATGAGCTGTGTGTTGATAAGGTGCTCGAAGACCTTGCACAGCACTGAGGTGACGGCTATGGGCCGATAGTTGGCTGGGTCTGAGGTGAAGTAGAATCTAGCCAAAGGCCGTCGAAAACCCCCTCGGGTGTGGAACTTCTGTTAAGGTGACCTCTACCGTCCAAGTCGTCTCCACTCGTACACCCCGAGTACCTACCTCCTTCTCGAACGCTACTTGCTCGCTGAAAGAGGCAGCGGCAGCCCACACTTATGCACTTCTCATCAACGCCGCACCGTGAGCTAGGCGCTGTGTGAGGGAACTAGAGCCGCCACGAGGACACGCCTCGGTATTTCCCACGACGGGCACTTCTTCAACGTGTGCAGCCCTAAGTCCTTACTTGTAGTGATACCACTCGAGCGTGGGTTCCATCCGGATCCGACATAGGTAGTCCCCGAAGCACCCATGTCTGAGTGTACGAGGGGCTCTCATGAGGCCTCTCTAGCCAGTCATCCATGATGAGCCTCCTATTCAAGGTACCTAACTGACCGAAACACAAAAAAAGAAAGCAGTTGGATTTGATTTCTAAACAACAATTTTTGATGTTACTCGGACGAGCGTTAATCTCTTATTTGCCACTATAGCTGCAGACAGTCAGAGAAGAAGAGAATATCGTACACACTTATTGTCAATAAGGTCTGAATTTTCAAATATGAAAGTAGACGAGGTGTTAAATTTATTAGATTAAATACTTTTACACTTGCTAAGACGCCTTTCCTTTCTCTTTAATTAGTTTCATGATTAAAAAGTACTATATGTATTGAAAAGTACTACTTAAATACTAATACTTTCATGGCTATTCATAGATAAACAGCCGTGACACCTACAAGATAATTCATGGCAACAAGGACAGATAAATGTTTCAAAGACATTCGTACCTACATATTTACCAGCCGGCTTTCCAGAGTAGGTACCTTAGCAACTAACGTGTAGTCGGCTTATATACAGAAAAAAATATTGTTCACAAAGATTATACATGAAACAGGACAAGCAAACTAATATTCATAGTGCCTATGGCAGTGACGCCCCGCGGATTCAAGTCACAAGTGCAAGCACTTCGCTACCAACTATCAAGTACCCGGTACTTAATAGTTCGCGCTGAAACAGTTAGATGGCGATGCAGCAAAACTGATTTTTTATACAACTACTCAGGTAACAGAGAAGCGCAAGGCTCACCTAATGGAAAGTGGTGACCGAGGTCTATGAACGTGTGCAACGGAGCGGGCGTCACATTCGTGCTACCGATGACCCTGTAATGAGGTGAGCTACAGGGAAGCGCGGAAGTGAGGGGTGAAAGGCAAGAGAGTTTCTTTACTGACATCACTCACTGGAAACCAGCATAATTGTTTACTACCGATAGTTAGAAATTCAATCAGATTACCAGATGATGTGCATTATTATTAGATGCTTCTTTAGTGGAGAACACTAAACGGGTATGTTGTGGGGCTCTCTAGCCCTCTTTAAATATTATCTATTTGTAAGTATTACCAGAGAGTACCTTCCTCGATGTACATTCGACATAGACATTTATACCCACGGCATATAGCAGTAGTGGTAAATAAATAAGTGTTCTAAGTAATAAAGTTATATAATTAATATAACTTACTTCTAATATAAATAATAGTGCGTATTAATAATAAACATTTAAGTAATAATTGTTATTGCTGAAATGTCCAATGTCAGGCCTGTCGAACTTCAGTATTAACTAAATGCCGTAGATTTACTTGATTTATAGCCTCATGAAACGACTTGTAAGCGCTCAAAGTGATTTATTTACGAACATACCTATAATGTAATAATTAATTATGTCGGTTTTGTTGTCTATGCTGCTTAATAACAACATTCTAGGAATAGCTATCTAATTTCACAGGGAAAAGGTGAATGTGAGAATGTGCCCCATCTCTATAGTAACGAGAGGGTAATCGGAACCCTTGGTGGGACCCCCCCCCAGCCAGATGGACTGACGACCTAAAAAGGGGGGTCAGGAGCAATATTAGGAGCGGCCTATGTCCAGCAGAGGACTGCGATAGGCTGATTGGTTGATTGATTTATTGTTTGTTTATACTATTTATACTGTTGATTGATGGCACTTGGTGGAATTTGTTGTTACACATATTGAGCTCATCGTAAACCTCTGAGGATGCCGTAAGGCGAAACCGGTCAGGTCTATTAAACAATAAAAATACTGTGGAAAAGTACAAGTGAGTTCTCATGTCATCGTAAACCTCTGAGGATGCCGTAAGGCGAAACCGGTCAGGTCTATTAAACAATAAAAATACTGTGGAAAAGTACAAGTGAGTTCTCAATATGTGTTTGTTTATAGTTGTAACTCGTTGCGACTGATAACATAACTGATTGTTCTGTTATATCTGGACAATAAGTGCGGTCGAACGACGTGCCCAGTATTACGTAGTACGTATTCGCTTCGGTTCAGATAAACGGCACTATTGAAGCCTCAATGAATTAAAACTACTACTTACTATAGCATTCATATCTAGGTATATCATGGTACGCTGAGTCAGCTGGTGCTGTCTGCGAGTGGCTATAGTCATACCCGTACCTTATTCGTACAACATTATTTTCTGTAAATCGCGCACTAAGGCTGTGATTGGACCGGGATCTAGTTATAATAGAAAGACAAAAGGTTTTCCTGCATCAGTCAGTACTCCTCTATTTTTAATGTCACTGGCAAGAAAATTATGTGTGATGTCAATAGCATTTGACAGTCAACAATAAAGGTATTATTTTGTGGTATTTGACATTTCTATTCCAATTATTTACTTTTATATAATACGGGATTATTTTTGAAAGATCACTTTGAACAGCAACAATGAAGGTATGTTTTATAAATATTCAATGAAAGAAATACTTGCCATTAGCGCTCTTTAAAATAAATAGTTTTTTACTTGACATTGGCGATATGTAGTAACTACGGAGCCGAGGCTTTGTACGTTAGGGAGCCGATCATGTACTGACTCTGACTACAGGACCTGAAACATCGTGTGAAGAAAGACGCATCTCCCAAGGTCATATTGCCGTTCCATTTTAAATCGCATAGGCCATGCAAAGATAACAATCTGTAAATAATTATATAAAATGCACTAACAAAATGTTTTCACCGTTCTCTTAACTCCTGGGCGCCTAGATAATCAACGGGGCATATATTTAAACTTATTACATCCTCGACGCGAAGTAGCTTTTTAAATAAATCAATAATACGTATGTTTATAACTAGGCTACTAAGTTTCACCTGAAGCTGCGAGATCCTCGATCGAACCAGTCTCCAACAAGAATAACAGTAGATAAAACCACCAGCAGCCCTGAATTTCGAGATAAAAGACAGGCTCCGGAGTACACACCGATGATTGACGGACCATCCGCCTCAGAGTCACAATTGGTTAGTCAACATTTATAAGGATCTATCACACCTATTAAGTTACCAAATGTTATTCGTTTAACTTAATGACAAAAGGTTAAAAAATATGGTCATTGTGCTATAGGGTTATGAGATAAGCCTAAGTAAATCATTTTCTTAATTTTTGACTACAGGTGGTGAACTAGTAAGTAATGCCAGTCAAATAATAAATACACCCACACAATAATGTTAATAGAACGTGGGTAGTTAGCTTGTAAAATACTTGATTAGTAAACAAGTCACGAATCACTATCCTAATTAAACAATTTTTTTAGTGAAAACATCGTTATAATTATTAAAAAATATAGAAAATAAATTAAACATTGTAAAAATAGGGTGCATAAATACCTGAACAGTCCATAGCGTTGTTCTGGGTGCACTAGATGATCGGAGAATAGAAGTTCAACACCACAACCGTTAAGATTTGTTTAATAATGTTTTATGACTGAGCTGGAGCTAGATCTCACTACCAGAGATATTAAAGTAAATACTCAAGATAAGATAGCAATAGACAATGACAAACAATGTAACATTGCGAATCTAAGTTATAATATTCAAATAAACTCGGAGCGCGAATCTCCTACTGTAGCAAAGTTACAACGAGGTTCACCGCCCGCGCACCGCTGACCGGCCGCGCGTCTACTTGTGTGAATTTGATACGGGTAGTTTCAATAGATACAGTTTCTTGATGTCCATATCTGGCTACTTTTGTTTTGACAAGTTGTTATTGTCACATTCACAAATACATATACTTTCTAAGCCAGTGTTTACGCTCCACTTAGCTCGTCACTGAAGTTCAAGATGAAGCAATCTCCCCTCGCCTGATGAACCTGACAGCGGCGACAGGTGATCAGTGTGTCAGTATACCCACAACTGATCCTATGGCTGTTCAGGAAGCGAGGAGATGCTTTAAACAAAAAGCAGATTATGGCGAAGGAAACAAAGGATGCAAAGAGAAGGTCAAGTGTTGTCACAAGCAAGGCTTGTCCAAGGTACAGAACTTGTCTATAATCTCCGAGATCGTCATGTTATATAAATCTTTTCCTCTGTATTTAAACCAGATATTGTTTCTTTCAGAAAAGTTGCACATGTGAGTACTATCGGCTATAAAATATATTATTCTTGCCTAATATTTAGAAGGACGTTTCATTTGACTTTCGAATCTCTAGGTATTCCACTGTACCACGAAGCGGACGACACCATGATGCGCCAAATTCGTGATATAAACAGTGACGCAAGGAAGAGCACTAGGATCATCAGAGACTCCCGAGCAAGGGTACTCGAAATACAAAAGGTATACTCGTATCCAAACGGATTTATTGAAATTCAAATTCATTTCTATATGGGGTTGTTAAATAGTTTCAATTATTTTACTAAACGCGACCATGTTTTATACATGTATGTATGGAGGTATATGTTTTTAGAAACTGTTGCTGAAGTCATACGTTTTTTTTGTCACTATTAAGCAAATCTATGAGATTGTTGCTAAAGAAACAAGATAAGTACATATATCACTAAAATATACATTATTTACAGAAAGTGAACTTAACAGAATCTGATATCAAAGAGATTGCGGAGCGTAACGAACTGCTCCTCAGAGAGATGGAGCGGTTCGACAGGATGACAAAGAACATTCAGAAGATCGTCGGCGGCAGCTGCGAGGGGCATAAGAAGAAAGATGAACTTAAATTGATGGATTACATCCCCGGCAGCATTTACGGTACGATTAATATTTCTAATGACTTGGAAATAATACAGCTATCGATCTAAAAATTGTATAGTTTGTACCAATTGCCTATTATTAGCTAGCTAGCTTCCACAATTCATTCCACATTCATAATTATTTCGATTCATAATGTTAACCAGTTACGTGATAGGCAGTTCGATCTCATTATTCGAAGATTTTGACACATGTTAACAAAAATATTTTGATACATTCTAGAATCGACGATCCACCACGAGATGAAGATGGGTCATCCCACGGTGTTACTGGCAGGGACCAGGCCGCCGCGCAGCCCTAACTTCATCACCTGCGAACCATCCACTCGGAGCAAATCTGTATGTCCCAATAAATGAATCTGAACCAAACATTGTAATAAAAATGGCAAAATATAAGAATTATAACTAAAGTGGTATTTTCTTTTCAAGGAGATTGACCTCACGCGCAAGCTAAGTGAGAGCTACGATATGCAAGAGAAGCTCGCCGCTGATAATGCCGACTTAGAAGTCAAGAGGTTATTTGTTTTTCTTTAAGCTATTCATACATTTCAAATATTAAATCTTCTTCAGCATATTTTTGAGAAGTTTGTCGCCTATCATTGCAGATGCGTGATGTCCAAACGAATTTCTTTTATTATTAATAAGTTAAGAAATCGTAACTACGTCTCATATCGTATCGTAACAAAACTGGTCTACTAGAAACTCATGGCATTAAGAAAAGAAAAGTTTATTATATTGGAACATATAATTTGCTATATAATTAAAATAATATACCCACTATGTTTTATGATACGTTACACACAAAGACGGATGCAACCGTCTCTCAAGGGATTGCACCCTAAAACGATAAAAGTCTTTTGTTTGTTTGTAAGAAAAATACTTTCATGCATCACCCATCTTCATCTTTATCACTTTCACTTACGGCTTATTTTTATGTATTCCAATAAGATCGTACGGCTGAAAGAATATCCACGAGAACCCTGAGCACTATCACCGTGTTCTGTCGTACTAAGCGGAACATCGAATTGTATTAAAGTGTCTAAAATATGGCTCGATCCCCCCTTGGTGCAAATATATCTATTTGAATTATTTTGGTCGTGTCTTGAAGTATACCTACGTTAAGCCTTAACCGAACGACATTAAATTGAAAATTACGAGAGGGAGTGTTTAGTCGCTTTATTTTTGAACAGATGTCGCCGAGTTTTGGCTGAAAGATCAAGGACATGATTTCTTACAGTTTGCTAGAACACGAATCGGTTTTTAGAAATCTAATTAAGTTATAATAATACAAATTATCACAACTTTATAACTTTTTAGATTCCTTTCTACATTTTAAATTATTTTTATTATGTAACTAGCAAACCCGGCGAACTCCGTTTCGCCACCAGATGGCTTCGCTTTTTTTTTCCCTGATTTTTCTTTGCTATAAACCTCACGGAGCCCGAGACCTTTCCAACGAATGTAAAACCGTGGAAATCGGTTCGTGCGTTCTGGAGTTATAGCGTCAGGAAGGAAAACCCGACTTATTTTTATATAGTAGATATGCACGTGTATACGCAACGTAGACCCGTGATAAATAGAAAACTCTATTGACTCATGAGCTGCCACAGAATATATGAGGATTTAGGGATGATGGGTATGCAGACACATCATGTAAAAAGAAATATCAAATTTGCAAGTTTAAAATTTATTTTTTCGGCAGTGAAAAAGTAGTAGATATCCCAAATAACTCATCATATATCATCTACACTGCTAAGTATGAAAAACAAATAATAAAAAATATCAATATAATATACAGGTAGTTTAGTCTAATTATTCAACATTACACTTTACAAATTTTCCAATTTGCCATGAGGTTCTGGTATCACTAGGTAAATGACCCCCGTAGTCTTTTCCTCCTTCCTATAGAGCTAAGTACTTATGCTAAACTGCAATTCAAAATGTGTTATTACTGACCCGCGCAACTTCGTCTGCGTCTCCTCGTTTTTGTAACATTTTTTATTCCTGTTCCGCACCTGTTAGTCGTAGTATGATGTTATATACATATAAACCTTCCTTTATTCTATCTATTAAAAAAACCGCATCCGAATCCGTTGCGCAGTTTTAGAGATTTAAGCATATAAAGGAACATAAGGACATGAAAAATAGGGACAGAGAACGCGACCATGTTTTATACTATGTAGTGATACAAACCTTTTTTTACTGCTGAGGTAACTTTATGATTTTGACTTTTCAATTATTGACAAAACTCGTCAGTCCAATTTCAAAATTAGAAATAAAAATCACGGAGCTATCAACTCCGAACAAGTCACTACCAACCCGTTTCGCAAGCTGACACACATATTTATCAAGATGTTCTGTACAAAATAAGTAAACCAGTTCCATAATGAATCAAGCAATAAAATTCAGGTTCGTATTCGTATTTCAGATATATTTTGTACAAAGAATTAATGACGAAGGATCAAAATTTGGAAACATGCCGAGCTCAGATCAAAAGACTTCAGGGAGAACTGAAGTTAATGAACAAGGAGAACAGTCTCCTCAACGAGA
The DNA here is from genome assembly GCA_963691645.1 of Pelosia muscerda. Taxonomy (NCBI): domain Eukaryota; kingdom Metazoa; phylum Arthropoda; class Insecta; order Lepidoptera; family Erebidae; genus Pelosia; species Pelosia muscerda. The sequence goes on along the minus strand of OY829098.1, from coordinate 488,096 downwards.
GACTGAGTAAAAATAACCCAGAGGTGATGAAGCCAGATTCGTATTTGGGACAGATTCCGATAGATTAGTGTTTTTTACACTTGACAGGTCATCTGGTAAGACCGTGCCTTGTAACCCTTGCAACGTCTGAGAATCATTTCACTTGCTCCAGGATTCGTCAGTGAAGGGGCACCTATCGGTTATGCATCGCATTGCATGATTAAATAAACCTCACCAGATTAGGAAATGTCTTACTTACTTAGTTACTATAAGATTTCATTTATATTTTTATCTGAAGAGTAACTAAAGCACAATTAAACTTACTGATACATGAGTGTCCTGTCAGAGTTATGAGTGAGATAAGAAACACTGCGTTTTACTGCCGTTTAACTATGAAGTTTCTTGCAGGCGTCACACTCATTGGGTGTTATCAATACCATTAATTTATGGTCGATAGTTATTCAAGTTTATATTTTCCACAGGGTGATGCAGCTACCGTGAGAACACAATGTGCTGAACCAGAAGTTTCTGATCAGGTAGGTAAACTTATAACTCACTCTACTCACAGTAATTGGACGTATGAATGCACGCATTGCACGCTAATTATTAGGTAAGTTTGAGTAGTTATGAAGTTTGTTCGATCTATAGCTCCCTTTTCGTAAATGATTCGAATAAGTAATGAATTCCTTAATTCGGAAAATAATATATAATAAATTCGTATATGTACAATTCAAAAGTGAACTTTAAAATCGTTGCATCACACGCTTGAAATCTCGTTCGCCACCTATAAAATCCCATTCACGGGATAAAAAATAGCATAATGGCCTTCACAATCCCTTTAGGCTATCTCTGTGCTAAACTTCATCCAGATACATTGAACCGTTTTTGCGTGAAAGTTTAAGAACCAATCACACAGACAGACATCCCGACAAACTTTCATGATTATAATATTACTGTGATTTTGTAGAACAACGAGGACACAAAACAAGCAGAGGAGCTATTAGACAGACTAGAAAACTACAAGAGTTCTTCGGTAGACTTGGTATGTGCACCTATCTTAGTAAATGTTAGTACCTACTTATAGCTTACCTAAATTGAAATGACGCATTCACATCACCTGTGTAGAACAGCACAAAATAAAATAATAAAGATTGTTTAATGTATTCAGTCGCCAAAATCGTCGTGGTCGGGCGCGTCATTTAGCTTTAGACCAACTACTTTTACATGCTAATATTAGGTAACCTGCATCTTTACAAAAAAACTGGATAGGTTATATAATAGGTAGGTACTAAAATAAATTTTATTGCTTGAGTCATCGTTTATCTAAACTAATAATACCGAGAATTATATTTACATATTATGTAATTCCACAGGAGCTCAGCCATAGTAACAAATATTACTGATCGAATAAAGATAATAGGAATCTAATAATAAACCGATGTAGCCTAGTGGTATGGGTAATGGACTGCTGAGACGAGGTTACCATGGCACACACCAATGACTTTTCGATGCTTTTCGAAGTTGTGTGTATTCATCGCAGGTTTATAAGTGCCCTGTGAATGGCAATAGGCTATCCACCTATTACATTGGGGACCTAAACATAAACTGGCAAAATGTGGATGCTAGCTCCTCTGCCTTTCCCTTCGGGGATGCGTGAGTTTATGTTATGTTAATAATACCTAATTATATTAGAAACAATAACGATTACTTCATGGTATTTCAAAAACAATGATAGGTAACTGTTCCCAGCCAAGCGGCGGTAGCTTAGTGGTTAAGGAGTCGGTCTTACGATCGAGAGGTCCCGGGTTCGAATCCTGGCCGTTTCACTAACGACGTGAACCCACTCCTAACACAAGCCATTGAGCTTAGCTGGACGGGTTAGAGGGACCGAAGTTGCTAATATTCTTTATTAAAAAAGTTCATAACTAAATATATTACCACCGTGAATTTCTTGATCACAAAACCTGATTAATAACATAACCCGAACTGGGACTTGGAACTGGTATGATGTAGACATTCATTATCTCTAACACGCAGTCCTAAACCAGTCATATACCAATCCCGTACCAGTTATTTTAATGAGTGTAATCAATTAACTTTATACAACAGGCTAAACAGTTGGGCAGTTTAGAACAAGAAGTTCACTTCATCAGGGCCGAGATGGACAAGGCGAAGGAAGGAGGCAGCGCCTGTCGCGGCGGGAGCGCCAACGGGCCAAACACCTGCTTCACGCAACCGGTACGTTCGGTCATTACATATTCTCAGACGCAGTTTACCTATGCGCAAGAATTTTACCAAATCTGTTTTAGCAATTCTGCGCTAGTAAACTGACTTCTTGGATTTCATAATAGCAAAATGAACTACTGGTACTCATTTACTTAATACTAAGAAGACGGTAATGGTCGTAGGTATTTTTTATTATTTAGAAACGCTTTACACAAATCAATTGACGCACTGCCCCGAAGGTTCAAGTATAATGATCGGTGATCACTATACTTGGACGCTCCCAATTCGCAGTCGAATTATAAGATGAAACCTATAATATAAATTCACTTTTCTTAGGCTGGTGGACCTCCAGTGCCCCCGATGACTAAGGCTGTGAGTACTTGCCGCTGTGCATTTTTTATCCTTGCATTATGTAGTAGCAGTACTTCATACTTGAGATCTTGAGAGATAGCATCGACTAAGCTATATCTAGAGCGTACAATGAGCTGGTGAACCCATACACCAACATGATTTGGACTATATTTAACCGACTTCAAAAAGGATTAGGTTACACATTTTATTCGACAAGACACTGGGATTCAGCGCAACGTTGATTGTCTTATTTCTTCATTTGTGTCTCTAGCGTAGCGATAGCTGCTATCTCGCATCTAGTACACGTATTGTATAGCATTGTCGCAATATCACGTTACTTAGAGTTGGTTTTACCTACGGAAAGCAGTCTCTGTACTAAAATAAGTACATATTTTAATGTGTTATGGGATAAATAGCCGTATTAAATTACCTATTTTATTGTTTCGTAAAACATTATTAATACAAACATATCGTATATTTCAGTGTGGTATCTGCCCCCCTTGCCCCGCGCCCTGCAACCCTAACGCTCCTCCGGTAAGCGAAGACATATTATACGTTCATTTATTCTGCTTCTACTTCCATTTAAACGATACGGTAACGTATAATTTGTTTTATGCTACAGACTCCCGCTGAAAGAGAGGTTGCAAAACTGACAGTTCAATTACGCACTACCGAAGAGAATTTCAGGACTAAAGTCACAGAAGTATTACATTTTTATTATTACAATCTGTAATATACCCAAATGTATACATGAATAATAAACCGAAATTTAATTTTATTTAAGTGTGCCATGCTCCGAACTGAACTACTGAAGAAGAAGGAAGAATTGGAAAAAGAAAGATGTCAGAGTCGTGAGGTTCAAAACAAGCTCCGTGAGTTGGAAATGAAATTTGAAGGCCTAAACACTCACACCAAAATGATGCTAGGGTCTAAAGAACAGGCTATGGAACAGGAGGTCAACGTCAGAGCCTTGAAACAGTGTTACAGAGAGGCCAGAGAAGAGATCGACGAGCTCAGGATCTTGATGAAAGAACAGAACGATCAGCTTCAAGACTACAGGGTTAAGGTTGGTTTATAGCTTTTTCAAGTTTTAATATGTTAGCATTTTGCAGTTCACTGCTGGATACACTCTGCCGTTGTAAGCCATTGCTCATGATCCTTCGCCTTTTGCATCCAGACCTCCAGTCACCTATATTTGGCAGCAGTTCACTGCCAGGATTATTATAGTTTGTGTTTCAATTAGTGAGGTTTTAGGCTTAGTGTTAATTTTTTTTTTTCTATTTGCGTTTTTATATACATTCAATTATAGAAGCTATCATCTCGAAATCCGGTATCCACTTATTGCAGTCTAACTACATCGCGGCTGAACTTCGACATTTTCTTTGAAGAGACTGACTGACCTCCAAAATCAGACGATATCGAAGTACTGCAGTAAGATTAGTTGTTGATCTTTTTAGGGCTCCAACTACCCGTAACGACTGTCATAGAAGTTCGTATGACAACTAGGACTAACGGCTTATTGTGCTCCTCACGGTATAATCACACCAGTGCAAATTATCCATATTCGCACATATAAAAATATTTGCACTGAGCGGGAGTCAAACAACCGCCTCCTGGTAGTCACGTTCCATCTTTATGAGCTATTAATTCGAAAGTATTTTCATTACCCACTAAATATATTTTCAATTGAATGTAGTACTTGCAAGCACAGCAGCTGGTGGAAGAGCAGCGGCGACAGATGGATATGATGGACATGGACAACACTAGGATCAGCGAACAGATAAACCTGGAAATACAAAAAGTCAAGGTGCGTCCAGTTCAATTACATCATCATTTGTTTCCTACATATTTTGTACACTGTATGTTTATAAAAACAATTTTATTTATCCATCCAGTTGAAATTCCAAGAGAAACTTCAAGAACTTTCTCCTATTCCTGACTTGCTGAAAGCGACGCAGATGCGTTTGAAGGACGCACAGCAATCGCAAGCCCTCGCCGAGCACAACGCCGAACAGCTCGCCAGGGAACTGAACTGTGCCAGGGAAAAGGTTAGTGGTGCATTCTATTTTACCAATAGAATAATTTTTGATACTCCAAGACGTTAATTGATAGCGCTTGTGCAGCTAAGCACGTAATTAATTTCCTTGCGTTTTACACCGCATAGCAAGGAATCGGGTTCTCTTTTCAAATTTATTTAGCTGCAACATTTTCGGTTAGGAATTTTTTTCGGCATACCCATTTTTTGACAAAGTGCTCGATTGGTGGCAGTAGAGCGTACCATAGGAGGTTCCATTACGTGGCATCAAAAATGATAGTTGGCGAAATGTGGGTGTTTAAATACACCTGAACTAAATACCTTGTACTAAGAATCAATTTATGTTTCAGGTGCATATGCTTTTGCATAATGTCATCAAACCACCGGAGAAGACTTCTGATAAAGAAAGCTCCGACAAACAAATGCAGTTGTTGCAACAGAGAATCTCGCAGCTCACAGAGTCTAACTCAGCGCTCAAGAGCGAGATCGATCGACTCAAGTGAGTACTATTCGGGATTCATATTCTTACATTGAACCGGTATTACAATGCAATTCAAGCACGTCCAAGTCCAAGATTTCGATTATATCATCGCTATTGGGACTTTTGATCGTCACGCAGACAGAAGTTTGAAATCTAACCTAGACTTTTCTAATAAGCAAAACACTATCAAAGTCCGTTCAGTTCAGTAGTAATCACATCCATTGCAAATAAACAGTTATACAGTCAAACCGACAAGAATTCTAAAAAAATATATTTTTGCGTTTACATTCGTTAACATAACCCAATTATTTTTTTTTTTAAATATCTCCCATGTACAGATAGATACTACTACAATTTTATAATATTAGGTAGGTACTTATGCATTTATAAACTTGTGATTCAGGTCGAACGTGATTCGCATGGAAGAAGCTGTGCTTGCGAATGAGAAGCGCCTTCAAGAGAAGATGCATGAGTGCGCTCAACTGGGCGGAGAACTGGATCGTATCCGGGACGAGGCCGCTCGGGCGTTAACGCGCGCCAATGAGCGTACGGAGACTATACGCAAGTGAGTATACTAAGTGAAGCGAATTCTGAACCATTGTTCTGCTTGCCATTGCGTTTAAAACGTATTTCGGAACGTGAGATGGTTCCTGTAATATAGAACTGGTGTAAACATAAACCAACTCACATGTGACTTTATTTCACCGGTGCTCAAGCTTAATTAGAGCCCCGTTTGTGTATAATTACTATAATTTAGATCCTATTACCTACTTAATCCTCTGTAATTCACTTATTTAAATGGGGCGGTCATACAATTTGGTGATTAACGTGAATAATAAAACATTTTTTAATACAATACACAGACTTTTTGGTCTTATTGAGATACAATGGTTATCTGCTGTCTTTAAATGTTTCTCTTTGATACAATTCAGGTGCATGCAAACTACAATAGCGGAGATGGAGAGACAGCTGGCCGCCTGCAGGGCTCAAGTTAAGACTTCAGAAAAGGATCGCGATGAAGTAAGCATTTTAATTATCTTTAGTGCCTCTGCTTTTTTATTCGTATACATGATAATATGGGTAACTTATACCTTCACCAACCGACAGGGGACAAGACAGTAATGTACTCCGTCTGATATTCTCCAAGACGTTAATTTTTTGAGCTTGTGCGGCTAAGCATGTAACTCAGCAAATTATCGGGTCAAACTTTTTTCAAGTTTATTTAGCTACAACATTTTCGGTTAGGAATTTATTTTCGGCATACCCATTTTCTCAGTACCTGATTAGCGGCAATAGGCTCGCCCCTTTTACGTGGGACCAAAAATCATAGTTGGCAAAATGTGGGTGTTTAATACACCTGCGACTACCCCGTCAGGGATTACTGGTGTGGGCATAATGTATATATGTATATACTCACCCTTTTTATAGCCGAGGCGCGGTTGGAACGAGCTGCGCTCGTCTCACGTATGTTACTATTAGCTGTATTACTTATAATGCTTATTCTTATTAAATATCCTTATTCTTCAACAGATCCAATGCCGAATGCAGTGCCAGATCAAACGTCTGAATGATAACTTTGCTCAGGCGCAGCTTCGTATCCTAGGCTTGCAAACGCAAGTTTCTACCCTGAGAAGAACGGCCTCTAGCACTGGGGAGGGCGACGGAGACAACCAGGAATGCACTTGTGCTTCCTTCTTCGATGAGAAATGAAGATAATCCTGCTAAATTGATCCAGCAGCTGGATATAACTCTTGTGGACCAAATAAGGCCACCTTCCAGCCTTGAAGATATTACATAGGTATGCTAAAAGCTACACCAATCGACTAGTTCTAACCATAAGGCTCATATACTCAAAGATCCATTTAATTTTTTCATTTCATGACGTTTTGTTGTCACTAGCACTATGAATAACAGTTCCATGACAGAACTATTGATGTTTTCATCGACACTAGTATAATTTTAAAAGAATTGCTGAAACGATGTATTGATTAATTTTAATATTATTTGAACCACTTTATTAATTAGGTATTTGTGAAAATTTTCAAGGGTACAAAAACTCTAGAGATATTCATTAATTACATTATTATCGACCTTATTGGATCAATAAAAAAAACAAATGCAATTAATCAAAATAGAACCAATCACGAATAAAAAGAACGATAACAAAAGCGTTCTTCACACACATTACAAAAAGGCGAACAGTTTATATTGCAAATCAAATTCACAAATGATTACCCGTTTACATTTATTTTTACAACATTTTTTTATTCATTTAATGTATTATTTTATATACATTTTATATACATCAAAACAATAGTTTTAACTATTGTCTTACTAGTAAGAATTACAAATAACTTTATTTTGTCCATCTACAATAAGTTAACTCTACTATTTAGTAACCTTGAAAAAAATCATAAGTACTTGTATTAATAAAGTGGTTCTCAAGAAAACCTCATTAGTTCCATCATTGAATTATCACTGGTACTAGTGACAACAAGCCTTCATGAAAGCCTTTATCAATGACTTTAAAAACTGATAAATTGTAGATTTCCTTCCTAGATCGTTTGAGGTAGGTTTTAGTATATCTATTACATTGTTTTAGGTTTCTTTCAACACTACCTACCTACTATTCTGCGACGCTTGTTTTGACATGTTTCGCTCTAGAGATACCTATTATGGAAATGTCAGTGCCAGATTTAAATTTTGTCTATAGTGATAGTGCTAATAACAAAGCCTTGAAAGTAACTAGTAGTTCTCCTAGATGTGACCTATAATTACGATAATTTTCGTAGAGAGCAGAGTTACCGAGAGGGGTGAAAGCATAATAACATTAACAGTTAAATATGTACGAGTAGCATAATATGTATTATGTACAGACATAAATATAAATTTAATTTTATATTCCATATCGTGTAAAGATTTATTACAATGCACGATCTTTCAAAAATAAGGGGTTGTCCTAGTCTAATGAAAAATTATGCGGATTATTTTAACGACTAAAGTATTTTAACAAAATGTTGAAAAAAATACTTTGAAATTCAAAAAGTAATGCGATGCAAAATTATTCTTTAGGACACGTTTTGGTAACACTATATTTTTAAGTATTCTATGCACTAGTAACACTATATACCTTTTCTATATCCATCTATTTAATACAGGCTATCTTACCAGTAATGTTTAGTAGGTACGAGTATAATAATGCTTCACAGCATCATCAGTACTGAGTACCGCGCCGTAACTAGCTCGGGTGTTACTTGTGGTACAAAATGTACGCCAGGGCTCATCTTTAGTCAGATGGAAGCATTATTCAATTATAACAAAAGATACGATGTTGGTTAATTCGTGTCGGTTGGCAACAAATCGATTGAAGCTTACTGAATTAAATTATGAAATAAAAATGACGGGACAGATATTTGATATAAACCGTACCTATTTCTCGGTTACCATTCTTGCTTCTCGCTAACCATCCAAACTTAATTGTAAATGTTCGATAAAGTTAATATTCATGTTTAAGCTTATAGGTTACATTACTGAGGATAAAGTAAATTCTTGCAAATTTTGAAATGCTGTATTAGATTGCTATAAAGGTTTAACAGACTCGGCTTCTACATTCTAATATAACACACAGTTTGCATGTTTGAAGAATTTAGTTTTCTGCATTGAACAATACTTTGCCGGCATACACTTGTTAGTTTTAGAATCGTGCCTAATCTCAATTGTCGTAAATAGTTCTGTATCCTTCAATTACTGTATAATAATATCCATATTAAACTACTTTTAAATTAATTAAGTACAGACTCTTAGTTACACTAGGGTGTCACACTAGTGTGAATGATAGAATTTCCTTCTTGTTGATCACACTTAATATTGCTACACCATTTTTGACAAAATTGCTCCTTTTTAAAGTAAATTCAGTTAAACAGATATTATATTGAGTCATCGATTGATTGAAGTTTTTTTTTCATGTTTATCAAGTTCTTCTTTTAAATCTTTGATTTATTATATTTTTCATCGCTACAATAATTTTATTCTTTCTTCACTACAGTAGATAACATCATGACGAAATAATGGTGTTGCACTATTACGCGTGACAAGCAAAAATAGAAATTCTTTAATTCACACACTAGTGACACCTAGTGCGACTACGAGTTCGTTCTTATAATTCGATAATGTAAAGAAATGTATAGCTTGTCTACGCTCAAATGAAGCGTTCCACTAGCTATCACGCACACAAGCAAATCTTCAGACGATCAAGTTCACGGAACAATTAGATGTTCCTACTTATAATATTTTTATGTTTATACTTATTTCTTACACATTATGATAGGAATGTGTGGGGCGTCATTCTAGTTTTGACATGCTGTACTTACCGGTTGCTCAATCCGAATAAATTACGATACGGTGCCAATCTGGCAACCATTAGACCCTTTTTAGATATTGATACCTATTGCTCTTTCTCGCACACTTTGTCACATACCTTATTCTCAGTGGTACTTTTGTTTATGTATATCTTCATTTGCTTATTTCATTTCGGTCGTATCTTCTTGCTGACACATTTCTTTTTCTTAATATTTCCAATTATCCTTGTTCTATCCAAAATATTCCCATATACTTACCCTGATTTGAATATTCCCCGAATATCTAAATCCCCTCTTCCCATCCTTAACTATTCCAAATCCCCTCTTCCCATCCTTAACTATTCCAAATCCCCTCTTCCCATCCTTAACTATTCCAAATCCCCTCTTCCCATCCTTAACTGTTCCAAATCCCCTCTTCCCATCCTTAACTATTCCAAACCCCCTCTTCCCATCCTTAACCGTTCCAAATCCCCTCTTCCCATCCTTAACTATTCCAAATCCCCTCTTCCCATCCTTAACTATTCCAAATCCCCTCTTCCCATCCTTAACTATTCCAAATCCCCTCTTCCCATCCTTAACTGTTCCAAATCCCCCTCTTCCCATCCTTAACGATTCCAAATCCCCCTCTTCCCATCCTTAACTATTCCAAATCCCCCTCTTCCCATCCTTAACTATTCCAAATCCCCTCTTGCCATCCTCCTTAACTATTCCAAATGCCCTCTTCCCTTCCTTAACTATTCCAAATCCCCTCTTCCCTTCCTTTACTATTCCAAATCCCCTCTTCCCTTCCTTTACTATTCCAAATCCCCTCTTCCCATCCTTTACTGTTCCAAATTCCCTCTTCCCATCCTTAGCTATTCCAAATCCCCTCTTCCCATCCTTAACTATTCCAAATTCCCTCTTTCCATCCTTAGCTATTCCAAATCCCCTCTTCCCATCCTTAGCTATTCATAATACTATTACCAATAAATTTATTTCATATCTTCGATACATCGGTGCGTGTGAACTTTTTTCGAGTAGTTTCGATATCAGAATCTTGTCACTACTTACTACAAACTACGAACACAATTTTATTCACTATGGATGCAGCATAACCATGAAGAACTAGCCTCTGCTGCTGATAAAAAAGAAAACCTTCCTATTTCAATGGAGTCGTAACAACTGGAAAAAGGTTCACAGCTTGGTGTGTAGTCCACGGTATAAGGACTTCCTTGTCCTATTATACTCATTTCGCTATCTGACTTTAAAACCCAATGCGAATTATGTTTGGGATCATGGTATAGGTACATTTACAAAAGCCGTGATCACAGGGAAACTGATTCGATATGATACTAATCTGTTAATTATACCTTAGTCATTTTCTAGTCAACTCTAAAATCTTCTGCTCTGCCCCTGCCTGTAATGTCCATTTATTTCTGTCATATGTTTGAATCTGAGATATCACCCCATCTCAATAGCTATTGAGACGTGCATTACTGTGTTACCACCGTAACCACCGTGTTTTGTTTATATTGATTGCAGACACTACGTCGACTTGCGTTTTCCAAAACTTGTCTACAATAAAATTGTGTTCATTGATGAACATTGACTAATTACGTACTTACTTTCAAATGTATCAATATTATATTACAACTCGATTAAATATGGTTTATTATACTTATACCCATGTTACGTATGTAGGTAAGTACTATACAGTTTTTGCTTATATATAATAATGAGCCTCACCGTTGATATAACACAAAAACTATTTAGTGGAAGCGTCATCAAGCTAAATAGCTCGGGGTTTCTTGTGATGCTTCTTACGAAAGGGACATGTTACTACTACTTAATGTACTGAAACTATTGTTTTATCGTACACAGTGGTAGTTCATTTTCGTTAATACTAGTGAGTATTCGTATTAGGTACTGGAAGTAACAGTTTGTATTTCCATGAGAACTCATTAGCCAGAAGTTACAGTTTGATATAACGTTTAGGTAGTGTTCCAGACACGTATATACAAACATATTGTACCCTATAATGTTATGTACGTAATCTGTCCATATAAGTATGCACGTCGACATTGCTTGTGAACCATTCTACATTTTATTTCTTGTTTATGAAGCGAATATATCAATTAAGTAAATTAAAGTAAACATTTTATTGAAAACGCTGTTGTTTTATTTTTGTCGGTTCTCACCACTTCAGGCTATCTCGAGGACAGATGGGCATAAACCAAAATATTGGGTTATTTTGCTTTATTGCCATAAGTTTTTATATATTCCCAAATGTACTGGTAATAACTATTTTTTAACTAATAATTATAATTATTACCAGTAGGCTTGGGCATATCTCTCGGAGCTCTTTTAGAACTAAAACAATGATAAGATATTCCTTCCTTCTTCCTACAGTCCCGGGTCCTTTAAGCGGGGCGTGAAAGAGCATCTGATGAGGCCGTCAAGCTGAGCGCCACCATTGTAGCACTGAACGTGTTTGCAATGGTGACCCTCTTTCATGAGGGGTGTTACGACAATGGTCAAGCCTGACATAAGACAAATTGGTAATTCGTCAAGTCCTCTTTTCGGCAAATTATGAAATTTGCCAAACATGCCATTCGTCATATGCATATACAGTCGATAACTTACCCTTTCTGAACTTCCTCAAGCTTATGCCAGCCTAGTAGGTACTTTTGTAAGATTTTAAATGTAAAATTACCTATCAAGTCAGGGCAAATAATATAATATAATTAGGTAGTCAGTTTGCAAATAAATATTATCTTATCTTATCTTATCTTATCTTATCAGTGTAAATTTGTTTAGATACATACCTCCTTTGTGTCTGACTGGTTTATCTAGGCGGAAAATGCTGGCTAAATAGAATACTTTGTTCTGGTTGTTTTTCGTCAGTTATATATAATGTCATTTTATTATTCTGTAAGTGAAAATATTTTCTTAGGAATAACTATTAACTATTATTACCTATAGGTATCTATTGAGTGTAGTGTAGTGTAGTGGCTTGTGTAAAACAGAAACCAAATAACATTATGGCTTCTACTAGTAAAGGCTGTAATTCTTTATTTACGTTTATAGACACCGAAAAAGGAAAACGAAAAATATTACGCGCAGGATACCAGTTTCATTATAATTTTACTAACAAAAATGGTGCCACAATCTGGCGTTGCGTACAAAGGAGTGAGTGTAATGGATCCTTAACTTTAAGCAGCGATGAACTGTTAGTTTTGAGAGAAAGCAAGCATACTTGTAAGGCGGATTTTGATAAGAATTTAATTGACGTGAAGATGAACAAATGTAGAGAAAGAGTAAAAAATGAATGGAAATCTGTAAGTACAATTTTTGAAGAAACCATGGGTGAACTTGAAAAGGAGGATGATTTCATTGATACACCAAGTTTAAAATCAAAGCGTGATGGTTTATACAAATTAAGAAAAAAAGCAATTGGCGTACAAACGTGCAAGTTCTCAACAACTGAATCGGTCAAATTCCCAGATATACTTTCAAAAGATTTTTTAGTTTATGAAAGTAAGGATGATCTACCGAAGTTGTTCATCTTTGCTAAGGATGAGGGTATAGAAATGGCATTAGGTACAGATTTGATATTTGTTGATGGCACTTTCAAGACCGTTCCACCGCCTTTTTATCAACTATTTTCAATACACATTGACTTGGGCAGCACAAGAGCAAGTACCAATATTATTCCTATATTTTTTTGCCTCTTGCCAAACAAAACGGAAGAGACATACAAGAGAGTGTTCTCGATTTTGCGTTCCCAATTCAAACTTCATGTAAAATTTTTAAAGTGCGACTACGAACTGGCCATAATGAATGCTGCAAAAAGCGTTTTCCCGGATATTCTTGTCAAAGGCTGCTTTTTTCATTTTAATCAGGCCATTTATAGAAAAGCACAAGCCCTCGGAATGATGAACGACGACAATTTAAAAAAAAAAGTTAGGCTTACCACAAACCTAGCGTTACTGCCTTGTCAGTACATTCCTGAAGGATGGTTAGCAATACAAGACCTGATGCCAAACAATGATGCTAGAGTGGAAAATTTTCAAAAATATTTTCTGGAGCAATGGCAAAAGAGGATTTCTCAAGACATGTGGTGTTGTGCAACTGAGCGCCATAGAACCACCAACGCAGTAGAAGGTTGGCACCGGAGATTAGGGACAAAGGTACAAGAAAATCATAATCTGTTCATGTATATTAGTATTTTGAAAAAAGAAGCCCTTTATTATTTAAAAAAATGTAAAAGAAATGAAGAAAAAAAAGGAAAACATCCGACGTCGCAAAAGATGCTAAAATAGAAAAAAATATAGAAAAATTGATAAGTGACAAAATAGACATATTAAGTTGTTTGAAACAGTTGTGTTGGGTATGAAATATACGTTTTTATATTCAAGTTTGATTTATTTATTTAATTTTTTTAGTTGAATGGCATGTTTGCCAAATTTCTTAATTTGTCGTAAAGAGGACTTGACGAATTACCAATTTGACCTAAATTAGTGTACTTCTATTGTTATTGACTGTACTTAAAATAGTTGACGAATGGCATGTTTGGCAAATTTCATAATTTGTCGAAAAGAGGACTTGACGAATTACCAATTTCTCTTATGTCAGGCTTGACCATTGTCGTAACACCCTTCATGAGACTTTGCCTTCAGCTTAACATCAGGCGAGGTGAAGTCAAATTGACGTGCCATAAATAAAAAAAATCAATAGTCGTAATTTTTGTAATAAGTACCAACTAAACAAAATCGAATATTTTTCAACGAGCCAGACGCCTTAGCACAACTCCTGCGCGTTTAGGCGCAGAATGTCCAATTCGCAAAATGTCCAGCGAACGCAAAAGGTCCAGTTCGCAGAATGTCCAGTTCGCAGAATGTCCAGTTCGCAGAATGTCCAGTTCGCAGAATGTCCAGTTCTCAGAATGTCCAGTTCGCAGAATGTCCAATTCTCTGAATGACCAATTCGCATAATGTCCAGTTCGCAATTGGTCCAGTTCGAAATTAGGGAGATTCTCCTTGATTATGAGAATTAAAAATACCTACCTATGGTTTGATCAGAATTATTACCTATCAACCAAATTATGATACATATTTGCTAAATAAAAGTGTTGATCATAAAATATAAATATATTTTTACTTCTCGTAGTCAAGGCTTTCTCGTAGGCAAGGACCAATTGCGTATTGGACCAAATGCGAACTGGAACAATTGCGAATTGATTGGTCGTTGTGAAATTGAACAATTTGAGCTCGATTGACATTTTGTGAATTGGACATAATGCGCCTAAAGGAAAATATTGGACATTTTAGACATTTTTGGAACTGGGCAATCAGGGAATTGTAAATTTTAGATATTGGACAATATGGGAACTGCACATTTTGAGAATTGGACATTCTGAACCTTCAGAACGTCTTTGGGCGCTCAGTTCGGATAAACTTGGTATTTGTTAATATAAATTCACAATTCACAAAATTTACCGATTCAAAAAAAATACCAATCTACCATGCGAAACATTATGGCTTAGCGGACTATGTGGTAAGTAGATATTATGAGAAGCAGATATTATGGGAAACGGACCCTTCCCTAAATATGAAACGGCCATTTTTTAATGTTTATTTATTTATTTATTTGGACTGCTGAGACGACATCTTAAGTTCGATCCCACCAATGTTCCGATGCTTTTCGAAGTTGTGTGTATTTATCGCAGATTTAAAAGTAAGTTTTAGCAATAGGCTCGCCACTTATTACATAGCATCATAACACCTCTGTTTACCTCTTCGGGGATATAGGCGTGAGTTTGATATGTTATGTATGTTATTTATTTATGTTATCTATTTATATACCTACATGCAATCCGCGTCTTATTCCACCTATAGCTACATTGTAGCGTGCATTGTAGTTACATTTATACGAGTATAACTAGTTTTTTGTTTCAAGTAGTTACCGAATAACGGAATAACGAGGTGAATAGGGATCCAAGGGTGAATAGGGATACAATGGTCAATGGAATATTTTACATAATGGTCAGCTAAATTCTGTACCTAGATATTTTCTTACAACCGTAATTTTGGACTAGTTCATTGCAACTAAGTGGAATAGACGGGAATCCGTCGTAAGTGGCCAGAATGACTACCTAGTCATTTTGGGCAGTCGTCATTGTGACCCTAAAGGATCTCAACCACGTTCATAAATGCATTGGATTCTTCGCTTAATGATATTACCTATCATGATGAGTACTTATGTAGGTGTCTAGACAAATTAGATTACGATTAAATCAATAACCCTTATATTTATTTGATCAACATAATAGCTTCACTCCTTTTTAGTATTTCTATCTATATCTCCTCTCACTTTGTGGGTATTGCCGCAGGCCGCAAAGCAGGACCTTAGCGCTTCTTGAGCCAAATGTGTGTCGCGATGCGGAGGCCGCGCTATCTCGTGGAACAAGTCTATTGCTTGGCTGATCACCGTGATGGCTTCTAGAGATCGTTCCTCATCCATGAGCTTCGCTCCTTCCTGTAAAGAATTGATGTATATAAAAATAACTATGTACATAACATCGAAGCGATTCTTTAATTTAAGGTCAATAAGATCAATCGAAGTTGTTAAATAATTTTCTGTTAAGATTCGTAAGATTTCCTGCCGATTTATTAATCGGTACAAAACCAGAGTGAAAGAAAGAAAGAAAGAAAAAAAGAAAGAAAGGAAGAAATCTTTTTTATTCTGATATTAGCAAAATATGCCGCACATGGGTACCGTACCTACTTAAACATTCATTAATTGGTAATGCCGCACTCATCCATGCAGATACCCACACTATTACTTTATGTATACTCTAAGGTCATTACGACTTCTTTATTAGGACTTGCCTCAGTTCATGGTAAGTTGAAGGTAATGCTTTTATTTTTTTCTGTTTTTTGGTGAACCCAGAAATTCAACCAGAAATTAAAGTTTCCTGTTACCTGATATTGCTTGACACATCGGTTGACAGTCTCCATGTTGATTTTAACGAGCTCGCGGTCTATACTAGTGGAGCATTTGGCGCATTTGTCCGGCAGGCACTGCAGATTTGCCCGGAATTTACCCGAACAGGATATATTTGGACATCTGGAACGTTCAGAGTACACACGTTAGTGCCGGTTATCCAAAGCTAAATTTAGGAGGTCAAGATCCACTTCCACGGTCTTACTCTTGATTTGACGTATTTTAGGAGCAACTTACTACCTAACTCCGAAAAAGTCTTGACTTGACTTGACTTTTTGGTTTATTGGCGAACCTAGACATTCACCCAGACTTCCGCCAATGTCCGTAGTTAGGGAAATAAACGAAGGAGTTTGGTCGATAATGAAGCATATGATCGGTAATTCTTAAAATTATCCCAGCAGAGGTAACCGAAAGAGTCTCTTGCCTCCGTTAAACAGGAGGTGATTACTAGCGGATAACTTTATGGTGAAATGAGAATAAGACAATGTGACTTGTTCTGAACACACTGCATTTAATCGTTTTTTTACTGAATACATTATGCAACGTATCCAAGCGTCTCCGCAAAGAAGCCGGCTATTCATATATATCATCTATGAGCCAACGTGTCGAATAGTCTTGTTATTGTTCAGCCTCACGAATGCCCAACAAAAACAATAAAGTTGAAGTCCGTTAGATCAAACCGAATACGAATGTTGACCGAGACTGTACTTACTGCTTCACTCTAAAATAATTTCTGGAGTTAGTCCTTATGTATTTGTGTAAGGGTACAACAACAGAATTTAATATAGAATTCAAAATAAATTATGCTTTCACCTGTCTGCCTATTCAATAGGTCTGTCTGTCAGTTACGGTTTCACCGAACTAACTCTCTTGAAATTTGGTACAGAGATGGTCAGATAGCCAGCTTGTCAAAAGACATAGGCTCTGTTTAGTCACGATAGTAATCCACTTTTAAGCACGTGGGCGTAGCGTGGCGATGCCGTGGACAACAGTTACAAGTAGTTTTACGTGATAACAAATAAAACCAAAATGAACTAATTTGCTCTTGATTACTAAACGATTGCTTGATTAAAATGGCTTGACTACTGCTGCAGTAATAGGTACCTATTATAAAGACTAAACTGTACGTAAAAATACTAACATGAAATAGAAATTTGAATAGGTATATGTCATTTGTTGTATAGATTAACTGAACTCACCTGATAAATGGAGGTGTGTCTCCAGACATCATCTTCAACGTAGGCCAATCTTCTTTACAGGCCACGCAATCGCATCGGAACCAGTATCGGCAGGCCAGTGCGCGCTGCCGCTCCTTGAGCCCTCGCATCATGAAGTGCGGCCCGTAGTTCTCGGAGACCATGTCGCCTGGAGATAGAGGACGCGTCGCTCGCAACACGATGTTGCGCCCGTCGAAATATCTTAAATACATAACAGTCAGTATTTAGAGACATTATAAATATAGTGCCCTTCTTCGTTCAGCGACTTTTTCCTTTGTCGTGTTTCCTTCTTCTTATAGGTCTGTGTCCTTTTAGCGGAGCGTCAAACAGTATCTGAAGAGACCCTCAAAATGAGGGCCACTAAAGTAACATCGTTGGTTTTCTCTTTCCTTTATATTAGCGAGGCTCTACCTCACTTGATGCCAAGCTGTCAATCATAATATTGATTTATTATTCCCAAGCTTTTCTTTTTAGTCTAGCCGTGGCTAAAGTATCCAACATGTAATTGCGAGGCCTTAAAATCGGCAAATTTAGCTTCCTGGAATATTATTTGATTATATTGAAATGAAAGATATACATTACCTTGCCACGGCAGGAGAGCATTCATGGTTGAACAGTGCCCCAACAGCGTAGATCCCCACCGCCACGTAGACGGGCTTGGAGCCGGTGAACAGGTGATTCCCCCTTATTGTTTCGTAGATCTCATGCGCGTTAAACTGGAGCAGTTGCATGTTGCGCACTATCAGCTCAATCACAGATATTTGTGCTGGAAAATTAAAAATATACGTGATGCAAACTCATTTATAGGGATAGGGATTTATAGGGTAGTGGTAGATTGGTGGGTAGGGTAGTGGGTATTCCAAATCTACGAGGCACTAAGGGTAAACATTATTGTCACTTAAAAACCTACGACATTCTACGATAACGACGCAGTTCTCGCAGTTACGAAATGGAATTCGTCAATTAAGTATGCAAACTTCTTTATCATTTCATGTCCTTCGTAGTCTGTGGCCGTCCCATAATAAGGGTAAATGTGAATAAAGACTATATAACAAATTATTACAAATATATTTTATGTTATCTTAGATGTATTGAATGAATTTTAACTACTTTTATGTTATGATAGGAAGTTATATTAAGCCCACACAAAAACTCGGTTATGATTGCAGATCTGAATTACTAAAGTTTATTCCACTCACCGTTGCCTACATTTTCTTGTGCACACTTTTTGAAAAAACCTGCTTTTTTAAGACATTCCATTAGGAAAATGGCCATTACGATTCTTTTGAAGTAATCATCACCCTTCCGAAGAGTAGAGTGAGTGCATAGAGAGTATATCTGAGCTGCTTTGAGTTCTAACTTCTCTTCTAAAGTCATTTTGTCCTCTACCTTCGAATCATTTTCCTCATCTTTAAAGTTCTTTTCAGTGAAGCTCTTTATGCCCTTTTTGGACCTATTCAATCTCTCTTTTCTACTTTTTATTTTAGATTTCTTTGCTATTCCTTCGATGTCGTTCAGAGCAGCTCCCTCGACGGTCTTTATTTCATTACTAATGTATTTTGAATGTATTGATAAACTTGTATCTAGGCCTGCTTGAGTGACCATTCGTAGAGCTATGTGGCTTAATACTGACATACCAGACCCTGAAACAAATTACTTGCACTAATACAAACAGTAGATAAGATAAAAATAGAAAAATATAATATCGGTAGTGGGTTATGATATTCTACGTTTGCATTTTTGAATAGGTGTAGGTACTATGTAAGATACCTGTGAATAAATCAAGGAACGGGCATTCATATGCGTGATAAGTAGAAACCGCCGTATCTCTGCATTGCATCGAACAAAATGCTACTCCCGAGCACTTGGGACACCACACAGGAGCCTCGTTGTGATTATCTTCCAACCTAAAAAACAATGTATTTTAAAACAAACTTTTGTTTGTATGTGTTATCATCTCGCTTAACATGATATCTATATACTAACTAGCTTGTGCCCGCGGCTCCGCCCGCGTGGACTTCTGATCCCGTTCCCGCTGCTCTTTGTTCACCTTTTAAACCCTGTCTGGACTTCCACGAATAATTCAAGACCAAAATTAGCCAAATCGGTCAAGCCGTTTTCATGTTATGTCGCGACAACGGAAAACGGGTTTCATTTTTATATATATATATGTATAGATTATCTTTTCAGAATGGCTTTACAGGACTATAATTATCTTTAATGATGCAATAATCGGTGTTAATTAATTTAATAGAATCTAAAGTAATGCACATACAGTTACTATAATAAGTTATTAGATAAACTGCGTTACCTTTTGAAACAATGTAGACAATGACTACCATAAAAATCTCCGACAAGGCAGGCTGCATACGGAGTATCCACAAGCAATACATCTCCGGTTCTTATCGGTGCATTCGCTGCGGTGTACCGACCCTGGCGAAAGTAAAAGTTCATGAGACAAGGCTGCCGGATAGAGGGTCGTGACAATTATTATAATTTAATTTATTCACTACCTTATTCTCATCTTCTGTTATTTTCAGTAGCTTAGACAGTGATGGCATATTTTGTTTCGCACCTCCCGTTAATGATATACCTGTAATAGTTAATTCAAATATTAGTCATCGATGGCCCTACTGTGACGTGATGTATAGGGTGTTTCTTTCCTTTTCCCATCGCGTCGTTCCGCTCTCCTCCATGGGACATAAAAACCGATAACGGTGCTAAAGAAGTTTAACGTATCTGACGTATATCTTATGTGCTATTTGTGAAAACTGTAACTACATGAAACAGTCGATCAGTATCAATATTTAATACTGGGTACGGTCATACCTCGTATTTCATGGCTTAACGGTACAGGAAAAACGTTTTTTTATCTAAACGGATAATAAAATATTAAAGTCACTTAGTGAACTCGTCGATATCAATATTTAAGGGTAATATTTCATAGTGATGAACTCCAAAGTGTTAACTTTAGATGTGACTGTAACAGTTAGGAATATGATGTTCTCACCAGTTTTGTCTGGAGTAGCTTTCGGTTGAGCGCTGTAGTCCAAACTCTGTATATCTTGGGCCAGTTGGGATTTGGCTTCCTCATTCGTCCCTAGGAGCCTTCCAGCCAGTTCGTATGACACCTTGGCGCGAGTAGGCTCTCCACTACCTGAAATTTAACGACGACTACGATTATCTACTGGCGCATTATGTAGGCTACTTGACAATAAGTTTCACTAAAGGTGCACATCCACACGTTAGGGGCTTAGCTAACCTCACCTCAATGCCAGTTCACCTGCTTATTGAGGGACGAGTCTCTGGCAAGTTGTGAGAGTAGACGGCAATCGCTTTCAACTTGATATCGTTAAGATGACGACTTCACTCTTTATATACGGTTTAATCAACTTAGCTTAACTTAGTCATCTGTGTAGCAGATAATCATCGCAGTTAGGACATACAGCTCCACCTTTCCCGTCCTTCGGTTCACAGTATCGGGGATAATTAAAATAGTTTGCAACCGCTACAAAGGTGTTCCAAACGTGTGGAGTCCCGAGTAAACTCATATAAAACTAGTTTCAACTGTCCACTTTCGTTAAAATGGTAATGATTAGCACTATAATATACTGTCGCCAATATTTTCAGATTGTTTGAGACATTTTATGAAGTGTGACATTATACTACACAGACAAGCTAATAAGTGGAACGACTCTGAATTTCTTCAAACTCAATGTTATGTTTCTCGATTTATACAATAGCTTGTTCTTATAACCTATGTGTTTGTTTACTACCCTAAACAAGTAAGTCGATAATTCAATTAAATAATAATATTTAGTAGTTAATAGCATTCTACAGTCCCGGGTCCTTTAAGCGGGTCGTGAAAAAGCATCTGATGAGGCCGTCAAGCTGAGCTCCACCATTGTAATACTGTACGTGTTTGTAATGGCGACCCTCTTTCCTGAGACTTTACCTTCAGCTTACCATTAGACGAGGCGAAAGTCAAAAAGACGTGCACTAAATAAAAATAACGATATTTAAAGCACATTTCTACAATGAATTTAGAACATAGTTACTACTCATAAAAGCATTCCCAATCTTTTCAATAAAAACAACCGAGTACAGTAAACATGTGCACTTGTGAACCAATCTTCGTATATTGTGCACCAAAGTGAGCATTTGAATGCATTTTAGTAATCGCTGAGTTTAAAAATATAATGTGTCGACTAGGATCCAAAATAGAGCGATTAACTTAGTTTTGGCCCGAATCAAAACGACTGATGGCATAGAAACACACTGCCATATATACCCGCATTCACTTTTTGGGGAATAGATTCTATGTATGTGTGTTTTTACGTATGATTCCATAGATTGACCATAAAAAAAATATTGGTTCCATAGAATATCTAGCACTCGTTTCTGATGCTCAGGCGAGCGCCTTTTCAATTCAACGTAAACGTTTCTGACATGAAGCATAGAAATGAAACCGGTGCTCCGAGTGATTTGATAGACATCAGTAATAAGAAGCCTGAAAGGAAAATATGGAACTTCCCGGAACTTATATTTCCTTGTACGGACGTACGCACCACCCCACCCCCACTTAATTAAAAGCCGACCTCCAAAAATAAACTAATATTTGATTTAATTACAAAAGATTTTTCGAAGAATGTTTCTGAAACAAAGAACGCTTTGACAAAAAACTTATTGATTTATTATTTTAAGAATCCCTTGATGATGGCTTCCTGCGTCAGTGAGCTCAAATTAATAAAGATGTATATTTACCTGCTTTCGATTTAAGAGCGCTTCTTTTGTATGAAAATATACCTAAGTAATATAGCTAAAACTTATGGAGAAAGAACATTAATGCATGTATAATGCATAACAAGTAAATAGGTATGCTAATACTGAGCCAAATGAAAAAGGTATCAATTCAACTTTGTATGAATCTGTCTGAAGATATTGTATGAAAATATCATCAGAGAGATCGATTACATTCATCGTCGATCGGTAGCTATTGTATCGTATGTTTTAATCTATAACTCCCTACTCCGTTTGCTTAACTCCATTTAGAATCGTTCTAAAGGACGTCTTAACCTACGTTGACATCAAATACTCAGCTTCAAAGGCACAGCCGCTTTATATGTACAGATGGAATGAATACTGATGGTTGATGCTTCTGTAATCAAAGCATTTACCAAACAATTTGTTCACAAAGAAAACCTGTGATAATCAAAATGTCGTGAAGGTACTTTTCTTAGCAGTTTTTACAAACGAATATCAGCTTCTACAATGACGTAGTATCTAAACCTATTACACGCATGTACGGTCATTAATATTCCACAGTATCCTTCAGGGCCTTCTGCCTACTTGGTGGACACCTTACTAGTGTAAAAAAATAGGTATAATACATTATTCAGTGAGATGTTATTAATGATAAAACACGTAATGTATTAGAGCCCGGATTTTATTTATTAAAGCTTTAAGACCCCTCATTTTGTGGTGACGGAGAGGAATGGTGTATGTATGGGTACGGGTAGTCAGAGCTCTGAACAGTTCGACAAAGTGCTATATTGTCAGTTGATTGGAGAGATCAAATGCTCTGAGACCCACGCCCCTATTTTTCATGAGTTCCCACTTCAGACAACCACATTAATTTCAGTTTTTATGGCAGCGATTGATCTTAAGCCCCTAAAATAACGCTACATGCAGTATATTTGTACCTTTATAGCAGTGTCCCATTCGCCAGTAGTACTGTGCCCTCATTTTTGCGGGCAGACGTTCTTTTAATGCCAATTTCAAATCTTCAAGAGCAGCTCGGGGTCTGTCGCATCGCAAGAGAACTTCAGACCTCTGCCACAACGCCAGAGCGAGGGAGATGCCTCCCTCGCAGATAGCGTCGTCCCCACCTGCCAATTGATTAGGTACGTTAGAGAACTTGGTTTCATCTCAACAGTATACGATTTCAGGGGCTCAATAGCTTATAAATGAATAAGGATAAGGGTATCCTAGGTCTAACAGTACTCGTGAAGTATATTAATACGATTATATTGAATATTGGATCAAATTTTGAATTTACCTGTCGCAGGGGCTCTCAGCACAGCCTGGCTAGCCAAGGCTAGAGCTTTGTCAAGGTCACCCTCTTCGAGAGCTTGCTGTGAAGCCAGTCGTCGTTCTCGCGAGACCAGTGCGTCTTTGCCTCTATAGAGTGGCTGCACCCTGGATAGGACTTCCGAAAGAGCTTCCATTACCTGGAGATATGAGATAATTATAGTTCTGTAGCTGTCAAACTGCTGTTTTCTGTGGCTGTGTAACTGTTAACTGTCAAGCACAGCTATAAAGTTTTTACAAAATAAATCGTGTAGTAAATCATCAAATGGTAGATATTATACTTATCATCCACTAAGCTATTCACTTAGTGATTGAAGCGATCGAGGACACCTTGTTAGCTGCGGAGTTGGGAAGGTCGAGAATTCTGTAATATCGATGTCTTGAGCTTCAAATGACAGTTAAGCACATAATTTTACGGATTATGCTCCCTCCAATCTGAATATATGTTAATGAAAGGATCATTGAAGAGTAAATGGGCCATAGTCTCTTTACTTTTGAACCTAACTTCTATGAGTCATTCAAACCAAAGTCGCCTTTCTCTAAAATGAATAAAGTTCAATTTAATTCTACAGACGAAAATCAGTTCATTACGTGGTACATTAAATGCAAGCCTTGGCCCACATTGCATGAAACTATAGTCGGGTCAAGTGCATGCTTTTAAGTTATATAGGTATAGATTTGTACCTACTTTATTCTAAAACATGTGGGCACGTATAACTGAAAGGTTTAGGTAGAAACAGCGATACGCTTTCTAAATATAATCTTTGCTCGATATTGAGAGATTACGCACGGTATGTAGATTGAAGGCATAAATGAATAATTATTTAAGTAATCCAAAATATTGATGAGCTGGCACGTGCGTAGCTGTCGACGCGCCGCCCTCGCGCGGAGTGTGCCTCCCCGTTGTTCTAATCACTACTGGCAGTACTGGAGCATTATTCTACTTGACGATAAACACTTGCGACTGGCTCTGACAACGACTTCACCTACTTCTTTGAGTCAATGGTCGAGTAAATCTAGCATACATAGCAAATTTTTAAGTTGCATGACTTAAACTGAGATTTATATGGCCGAGTCTGTTTAGTATGCATGAAACCCTCTAATAATAATATCCGCACATTGAGTAGGTACAGGTAGTGGTGGCCCGTGGCCTTCATTCCATCACCAACTTAAACGAACCCAACCCCGAGTAATCAATTGACTATAAGCCGATTCACCTAAGTACCTATGTACAATATGGTAAGGGAAGCAGTCGTGCTGCTGTCCAAAATCCTAAAACCGTTAACACCGGATACTGATTGTAGAAGTCATAATCTCTCATGGCAGAAATATCGTAATAATTAAGAAAGAGGAGTCAATATAGTAAATGTTATCGTGAAATAGCGAAAATAGGAACTTTGGTGGTCACTGTCTACCTAATGCTTACAAATCAAAAATATTTGAAGATAATTTTGCACAAATTGACACTATTCTTAGTTCTAGTAGCCGCCTTCCTCACTCTAAGAAAACCTTTATTTATTTTACTCAGTATTTGTTTTACAATTTATTGTACATTAATTAAAAAGGCATAATTAAATTCTATAAAACTACGGAAACAGTACTATGGGCGGCTTTATCGCTTTAAGCGATCTCTGATCTCGTATCTGGTAGCATTCGTATATATTAGTTCTTTAGTTGTATTCTGAGGATCAACTGAACAGAATTGAATGTTGTTCTATAGAAACACTCGATAGAAAACTTGTAACAGTTGTTCCATAGGTACCTATTGTAAGTAACAAATGCGAGTACAATAAAGTCGACCTGCGCAGTTAAAAAGATTTATATTTCATTTAGAAATCCATTAGTCCTTACGTGAGGTGCACCCACTGTAGATGGAGGCACGTTAGCTCTATGCATTGGACACTTTGTATAGCTACGAGTATTTCGTTCACCTATTAACGCGAGGCTTACGTGGAGACATGACATGACTCCAATACGCTGAAGCTTTTAGTGAACTTCGTCTTTCAGAGTGTAGTGTTCCGGTTTGCAGGTGAAATTGCCAGGAGCACCAAACACGTTCGAGGGTACATTATTGCCATTCGAACTACATAATGTAGGTAGCTAATATACATATATATAGTACCTAGTCAAGCTTCTGGTTTTAGGCGAAGCTAAATCAAACATTTTGAACTGCACACAAGTTAAAATAAAAATAATTGTCATGTATTAAATACTAACCACTTTGTTTTCCAACACCGCAGCAACTTTTTTTCCATCGTTTACTTTCTCAAAGGTGTCCAGCCATCCTCCCTCATTCGCCACGGTCACCAGCTCCTCACCTAAGCTTTTGAAGAAGCCCTTCGAATTGGAACAGAGAGTCACGTCGCTGCAAGTGGCTGCGTACCCTGGATCGAAGGTGTCAAATATTCGTTGCATGTTGTATTCTGGAATTGTACAATAAAGACCGTTACTAATCCAGTTTATTATGTATTATTTTTATTAATGTAATTCAATCTTAAACTGGTGCGTTATTTGAATAATCATAAGCTAATAAATAGGTCATAAATGTAACAGGGACTGGGCTAGTAATATCCTGACTATTCAATTAAACTGAGATTGTTTTGAACTCTATTGGGAATATGATCCCATTATGAACTATTCTAGTACATACAATGGCTTTGTCATTTGCTGCCGCTGTGTTATCTATATCATTGCTGAGCAAACTTATTAGAGCAGTAAGTTTATACTGGAGTCAGTTTTCGGTGGAAGAATGTAAGTTCGCTGGTACGAATTGATCATTAAGAGTGTCAATGGTAATCAGAGTGAGTAACTATCCAGGAAGAGATTGGTAAATATATATATAGATAGGTATCTACATAAAAACAATCAGTAAGACTGCGCTCTAATTTTAGTTGGTGCACTGAACTAAAATGTCAGACACCGCAATAAACAGATTATACATAAGTATTTTATTGTTGTTACAATTAAATAGATATTATAATCCACTTATCCAATATTATCGACATATATTTGAATGGTATAGTATATTTTCTCCAGTTACTTTTAATTTTATTTCGACTTTGGCTTTTGTAGCTGCTATTGACGTTATTCAGCCTTGAGAGGGAAACTCGCATTAGAGACCTGCTCGTAAATCTGCAGGCTTACCAGCTAGGTAACAAGTAGAATTAATTTGGGCCACAAATACACGACTTCTTTTTTTGTGGAATCGACGGCTTTCTGAATTTGTTGCAAGGCAGCACCGCTGCTAACCGAGAGGGACCGAGCATAAGTGTCGCTGTACGGGCATGCTTACTACGTCCACTCCACAATACACTACTGTGCAAGTAGACCGAGTACATTGCTTTAAACTGCACAGGATCCTCAACCCGTCTGCATGAAGTAAGTGTGGGAGGTAACCAAGGCAAACACATACAGTTTTAATGGGTGCTATTATTATATTACACTGATGTCCTATGTCAATTAAAGATTTTTGGTTAAGGACACTTCTTGCCTGATCTATGCTGGGATATAGATGCCGGACTACCTTGCCTGATGTTAAGCTCTAAAAAAGTTCCAAGAAAGAGGGTCACCATTACAAACCCGGGCAGTGTTACAATGGTGGCGCTCAGCTCATGAAATGCTTCTTCAGGCTTCGCTCGCCCGGTCTTATTAATTTTATTTTTATAATTATTCCCCATTCAACAGGCCCTTCTCCTTGATGTTGGTTCTGGGGCGAATGACTTCAAATTGGACTATTTTGTTAGGCACGTACACTTACTAGATCTATTTGCTCTTGAAAAAGATTACTTTTTGCTCTATAACAAAATAAATATTTTATTTTTTGTGTTAATTGTTTTAATACCTAATTAGCCGAGAACACAAAAAGAGATCTACATGCACTACTAAAGTTACTAAATTAAACTGTAAACTGAAATTCTTTTCATGCAGAAAATTCCAAATTACTGAAATGAACAACTGATAACAAGGTTATAGGAAATATATGAATTCAAACAACACCACTGGCTTATTGCCGCACTACCTACTAGGTCTCTGAAAATCACTTAAAATAACAAAATGAACTTCCAAAATATAAGAATTTCTAAAGACTTGTGGTAAAAAATCAAATTTAAGAATAATTACCTTACTAGCTTGTTTATTAGAAAGAGCGGCGCGCGTGCGGCGGTGGTGCGGTGCACGCGAACGTTGCTAAATTTATACACAGTGGAAACATTATCGAGGAAGATTCTATTTTAGATGTGGCTCTTCAACGCCACCTATTGTAACATCTTGTATGATACCAACCAAATATACGACATAGGCATATATCATTATCGGCAACCATCTTCTTCACTTTATATGAGTCGTGTTGTGAAGAATCACCAATCTGTAAATTTTATTAAAATTCTAAAAATCCAACACATGTACTAGATCTGTACTGAAAATACATTCTTGAACATGCAAAGCCCGGATTTTCAATAACACCTTAATTTTTTTCATCTTTCCACGTAAATCCAAAGCGTTAACTGTTGGAGTCATCAAAACTGCTTCACCACTATCTCACCCAGTGGTAAGTGATGATGTAGTCGACGGTGGAGCGCGCTTGCCTAAAATGTATATTTGAGAAAAGAGAGAAATATGTTTTACAGAAACAAAATGTATGTAAAATATAATAAGTTTCAAGTATTACCAACCTACTCTGTTGTTATCAACACCACAATGCGAACGTATGATGATGTATAGTATTATTAACTTTATATCAACCGAAATTAATGACGACCGAATTATAATTACCTCTGGTTTTTCTTCAAAACTTCTTAGATAGGTATAATCTACTTCATAAGAAAGGTATACAGGCCTTACCTAAAGAGGACTGAACATCAAAGTTTAATCCGCCAACAGAGGATTAGGAGGGAAATCCTCCCTTTACACTTGCCAGCAGCGATCCGATAACTTAATACCTTACAAAATGTTTACATGAGTCGTGGCTTTGCTTTTGTTGCCGCTGTAATTATGTCAGGCGCTAGTGCTTACCAAACACCATTTATTTCCACTTTAGAACAATTTTACTTTCTGTTCCTTGTAAATGTACACAATTATTATAAAATTGTAAATTAGCCATGTCTACACATTGATGATATCAAACAAAACTCGTGTTCGTTTGAAGCTGTTATGATTTTTTTATTATTCATGTCAGTTCGTATCTGTATATATTCTAGTTACGCTTATGGATATGGTTTTATTTCGTCTGCTAGTAAATAAAACTACTATTATTATTTAAATTATTTATTAATTTCATGATATTATAATTATTAAATGGATTCTAGTTTAACATTTCTTCCGACATTTAAAATAAGGGCTGCTGTCTGAAACACAGATGTTAATTTATCTAATTTAGATGCAGTTGTTTTATTAAATGTTGTATTTATTTGACCGTAAGTATATTATCTAATATATTAAACGTAGCCTAGAAAATAAGTTATTATATTAACCGCCACCGGTTTTGCCATGACAGTTATTTGGTGTTATGCAGTTTAGTGATGACGCGATGCACCGGGAGGTATCTCATGTTCATTATTGACTCGAATTACTTTCATTGTATCGATTGATTTGCATCGTCGATCAAGTCGGAACATTGTCATGCATGAAATCACAAGAAAACATATTAAATTCAAAATCCCCAACACAAAAAATACCACGTAGGTACTAGTCAAAACATTAATAATTCAAGCGTTGTCGAAAGCCTTAGATACGGCTGAAACTAACGCGAAGATTATATTGTAACTCTATGATGCTAACTTCGGTGGAAATTATAAATAAATATTTCATATATTTTATGAGGTTTAATGTCAAAATAATACAAAATCTTGATTATGTAACATTATGATGCTGGCCGCGTTGCTTCGTTGCATCGTAATGATCATCCTTTGCCCCAGGAACGAAACGGAGTGAAAGTCCCCACCTTGGTCCAATTTCCGTGATCAACCTCTTTGTCTCCGACCCCTAACTGCCCATAGCCTCCAATGCTATGGGCACCAGACAATATGTGTGCGGACGTATTGCGACCTGTTCTAGCTCGCCGGGTGATGATGATGATGGTGTGACTCAGATTCGTAGCCGCGACAGTACTGAAACATGTCATGTAGTGTCCCACATCAGGCTCTGCACAGAGCCCTGCCTATTACATCAGTGACGCTGGAACTAGCCTGAGCAGCGACGACAACTCAGTGCATGATGCCCTCCTCCACCATGGAGCCGGAGATGCGCCTGTGTACTTCACATACATGCAGCCCAGGTGAAGCGCCACTGCCACCCGCAGGGAGTCATCGTCTAATAGTGAATAAACTACCTCACTTGCCCTCGTACACTGATGTCGAGGAGTCTTATAGTAACTTAATCAACCTAATCAATACTGAGTTTGGGAGAATTTTTACCTCAAAAACATTATCGATTGGTAGCCGTACGGTTTTCAGCGACTGGGCGACATCAGGGTTATATAAAAGCAGGAGGAGATTGTATGAGCTGTATTCTGAAAAATCATACAATTTCAGCCCTGCTTTTCAGAATTATGTAAAAAATTACTCCAAAACATTTAAGCGAGCCTGTTCCTTGGCAAAATCAATTTTCATTAAAAACAAAATATCGAATTCTGCGAATAAAATTAAAACAACTTGGAACATAATAAATTCTGAATGTGGGAGATCTTCATCATTTGTAAGAGATTTCCATTTAAAAATAGATGATCGCCATGTCACGGAGGATTTGGCAGTTGCGACAGAGTTTGAAAGTTTCTTCACAAACATACCTTTATTAACAACAAAAACTCTTCAGTCGTCTGCTGCATCCGCCGAGTCATTGCTTACGGATTCATTTCCCAAGTGTAAGGATACTTTCGTATTCTCAGTTGTTAGTAGCTACGACATCACAAAAGCCTTTAAATCTATTGATATTAAAAAGACCGCGGATCTATGGGGATTATCTGTCAAAACTGTATCAATTATTATTGATGTCATTGCTCCCCACCTAGCAACTGTGTTTAATGATTGTATTAGTAGCGGCATATTTCCTGATTTAATGAAACATAGCAAAGTCATACCTTTGTTCAAGGCTGGCAGCGCCACAGACCCCTCTAATTTTCGACCCGTTTCAGTGTTGCCGACCTTGAGTAAAGTATTTGAGAAATTAATTCTGGGGCAGATGCTGGCGCATTTTGGTGAAAACAAATTGTTTCATGATAAGCAGTTTGGGTTTACTAAGGGGCGTTCGACAACTGATGCTGGAATAGAATTATTAAATTGTATTTATAAGGCCTGGGAGGATAAGCATGATGCATTGGGTATCTTTTGTGATCTATCCAAGGCTTTCGATTGCGTCCACCATGATACGTTAATCAGGAAATTAGAACATTATGGGATAAGGAACAAGGCTCTCGAGCTTCTGACTTCATATTTGAACAATAGAATTCAGAGGGTCGACGTTAACGGTACACGCTCAGCAGGGTCTGTGGTTTCTATGGGCGTTCCGCAGGGGTCGATACTTGGACCATTTTTATTTTTAATTTATATTAATGACCTCCCCTACTACGTAGGGGATAAAAATAATATTGTTTTATTTGCTGACGATACTTCGTTAATATTTAAAATTAAAAGACAGTTACACAATTATGACGAAGTGAATAGCGCAATCTCAAGAGTGGTTCATTGGTTTAGTACAAATAATCTTTGCCTTAATGGTAACAAAACAAAATGTATAAAATTTACACTACCTAATGTTACACAGGTGGAAACCAATGTACAGCTCAATGGACAAGTGTTGAACCTTGTGGAATCGACAGTGTTCCTAGGCTTAAGCATCGATGCTAAGCTGCAGTGGGGAACACATATTGAAAAAATAGCCAGTAGGTTAAGTTCGGCTTCGTATGCTGTAAAGAGAGTAAGGACTTTAACAGACGTGGATACGGCTAGAATAGTTTATTTCAGCTATTTTCACAGCATTATGAGCTACGGAATTCTCCTTTGGGGTAATTCCGCGGATCTAAATGCAATATTCGTTCTTCAAAAACGGGCTGTGCGAGCCATTTATAATTTGGGCCCAAGAGTCTCCCTCCGAGATAAATTTAAGGAAATAAGCATTCTTACCGTAATCTCACAATATATATTCGAAAACTTGATGTATGTTAGAAAAAATATTACAAACTTTCCAAGAGTTTGTGATAGGCATAACCTAAATACCAGACACAAAAATAATCTCGTTGTCTGTGATAGTAGACTCCACAAAATTTCAAATTCTTTTCAGGGTAATTGTATACGCTTTTTTAATAAGCTCCCCTATGAAATTAGAGATTTGCCTATCAATAAGTTTAAAAATTTAGTAAAAAATAAGCTATGTCAAAAAGCTTACTATAAAATCCAGGATTATTTGGATGATAAACAAGCCTGGAAATGAACTGTTCACTCCACTTGCTACTCAGCTAAATTTTGTATCTAGACTAAGTAAACTATTGTAAATAGACCAAAAAAAAAAGAAAAGCCCGCTGAGTTTCTTGCCGGAGTCTTCTCAGGTCGGGGCCGCGTTTCGAACCGGTGGTCCATTTGCATTTGATAAAATATTGTTTGTATTGACGTTTTGTAAGTGCCGTTTACTGGTCTATGCAGAATAAATGATTTTTGATTTTGATTTTGATTTTGATAAGATATCCAGGTGCAGTGACGGCAGTGCCTGTAACCCCGACGGAGGTAGGACGTGACATTATCTCCCGTCCTAATTGAGCAGTCCGACTGGGGTGGTATCTCCGCCTTACAGAATACCGCAGCTAATAATAACCTTGTAATGTTTCCAGCGGTGATTAAGGTATGCGAAGCAGCTACCAGAGCTAAGTGGAGAACCCTTATTTGTCTTCTGCATTGACAGCACAGTGACTTCCTTAGCGTATCCCCTCCGCCTATCCCCTTTCCCCTTCATCTCTATATGATCGGCAGCGCAAATGTGCCACCCCTGGTGTTGCAAACATCCATAGACCACGGTAACCACTTTCCATCAGGTGGGCTGTGTGCTTGTCTGCCACCTAAGTGGTATAAAAAAACCC
This sequence comes from Pelosia muscerda, assembly GCA_963691645.1. NCBI lineage: Eukaryota > Metazoa > Arthropoda > Insecta > Lepidoptera > Erebidae > Pelosia > Pelosia muscerda. The sequence goes on along the minus strand of OY829098.1, from coordinate 455,314 downwards.
CGATTCAGACTGCGACACAGCCCTGAGTCTCAATAAATCGCCCGCAGCACTTGCTGTCTAATTTTATACATAGCCTAGTAATTTTCCGTTCGAAAACATCTATCTGTAAGTTCGCGTTGTCTTCCCTTTACGTATATCTTAGTAAGAAGCACGCCATCGGTCTTTTCTTCAGATTGTTGGTAGCTACTTGCTCAAATATTTAAGCTCAAGCTCAGGAGAGATTAAAATCTCCCCTGAGATTTTTAAAATAATTTGTTTTGGACACTAACCGGGTACCTATCTACCGTTACCAACACGTAAGAATGAATGTGAATGAAAGTAACGTCATTACATCTACAAAAACCCTAAGGTTTGTAGTCAATACCACACGAAAATGGAAATGGATAAGATAATGTAGGACATAGTTATATTTCCTTCCACCAATTAGCCTATTACACTCAACTGTCGGACATAGGCCTCTCCCAAAGTTCACCACTGCCCCCGATCAATTGCCGGGTAAAGATTTTATCTATTTTCTCTAACTGTAACTTCCGGCCTACTGTGGTCCATATTTATAGAGGTTTTTAAAATAAAGTGTAATATATTTCAACTATATAATAACCACATAAACAATTTTCCTGTGTCCTTCATATTGTTTTCCGGCGACGACGAGTTCAGCATTTTAATATGGATTGTTTTTCACAGAAGTTCTAAATATGACTTGCAAAATCAAGTTTCACCTTCAATATATATATTATTATGATTTCAGATGACACTGAAGAATTGCCCCGTCAAGTTGTATGCGCAAGAGACTGATCTATATGCCCCCGATACTTTATCCTTGAAATCATGTACTGGAATAAATCTTATATGGAAATTAATGTTCGTTTGTTCTCTTTTTATTTTGCGGTGCTATAACGTTTAACAGGTAGAAAAAAAGATCGTAATAAAACTTGCACTTATAGAATTATTGTTATAAACATGATTTGGACTCCGATTGCCATTTAGATACTGTACATAATTCAATGCCATTATACCGAGTTATATTATGATTTTGAGATTAATCACAGTATAATATAATAAACTATAATAAAATATAATAAGAGAACAAAAAACTTAAACCCTATGAAAAATAAGTTGCATGAACCTACCATGGTTTTTTTTTATTTATGGTACGTTAATTTGACTTCACCTCGCCTGATGTCAAGCTGAAGGCAAAGTCTCATGAAAGAGGGTCACCATTGCAAACACTTACAGTGCTACAATGGTGGCGCTCAGCTTGACGGCCTCATCAGAGGCTTTGCTTTTTCACGCCACGTTTATAGGACCCGGGACTGTAGGAGGAAGGAAACACGTGCGCCGGTAAGGAATTCCAAGACTTAATGGTGCGGCAGAGGAAAGACTCGCCTAACCGCTTGGTTCTTGATGGGATATTCTGCACCGTATGCTGGTGATATCTAAACCCTGCGTGTTGTTCTGTGTAGGAAAGGAGAGGGTGGGATTAATTGGAAGTGCTCATCAGAACATGGTCAGCGTTCTATGGACATTCTAGTAGTATCGTATGTCGTGAAAGTAATGAAGTGCAATTATGCGGGCCCGCAGACCATGGTAGTGACACTAGTGACATGCGAGCAGAAAAGGGTAGACCGACGCAGACTGCCCACTACTTAACTTGTTAGTTCTCTAGTAGTGCCGTGAATATGGCGCTTGTGACAGCATCGAAATATCTGATATTCCAAATAACAAAATAATGGTAAATAGCACAGCGAATGTTACAATACTTATGAAAGCTACAAATGGCGCAGGGTGGCGTTGATTCAATTACATCATAGCTTCATTAACGTGATTGAAAATGCGAAAGCATCGCAATGGCTATACTACCTTGGAGGGAACTAGCGAGTCAGACCAACCTGCTCTAAGGTAATCCTCGTACAACAGCACACGTCACGCGACACCCGCATTATTCGTTTTCTCACACATAACACCCGCTAATTGGGAGGTCAAATTGCCTGCGCGGAGGACGATTCGGATGACTTGAGAGATTGGAGTGGAATCCATTTCAATTTCATTGTGTTCCCCAGTTCTGTGAGCTTTCTTTGTATTTGAATTGCATTTAGTCTAGTTTCGTTTTTATTAGCTGGGCTATTACATGTGGATTTTGTAGTTGAGGTTGTTTTTACAACATGAAAGTATTATTTTATGTGTATAGTTGTGACGAATATAGATAATTATAAAGAAATATGAATATAAGCATTCTATTTATATCCACGCATTTTGTCCTTTCTGTAGGTTTTCATTGGCAATTTTGGAGATCGCTCGCGTAGATCTTACGTTGAATAGTACCTTTAGTTCCCACATGGTACTTACTACCACTATGTCCATATCTAGTGGACTTTATTGTACTTCCGTAGGACTAGCAGAGAGTCCTTGATAGTACCTAGTAAAACTATAAATATTATGTTACCTCGCGGAATCTAAATTGCTAAGCATATTTGTAACTACTTGGGATGTACTTGGCTGTATGTAATGGTTTATTTAAAAAAAGTTCTATCTTGAAGGGGACTAACGATACTGAATACGAAATGAAATCTACAAAATGAATAATGTATATTTTTCAGAACATTTATTATACAATCGGCGCGCCAGTACCTACTTGATATTATAATAATATATCATAAAGTAACACCTATGAAGGTCAGACAGAACCCACATTCATATTAAATTTAATACCAGGTAGATACATGGAAGTACAGGAAGAGCCAGCGAAAAAAAGAAATTTATTATGAAATACCTAAATAAAATTTTATATTCTCATAATAACATAAAGTTTGATATTTGAATGTATACCACTTGAATGATAAATGACGCTCAAATAATCGGAATAGATTCACTCACGGGTAACGTTGGATGTAGGCATAGACACACAATTGTGTTCAAAATGCTCTCTATGCGTAGTACGCGCTAAGTCATTAGGTCTTTTTAGGATAGCAAGGGATGTGAAGGTGGTGGACGAGCTCAAATCGACTAATTATAGTTTATACCAAAAGAGTCTCGTAAGCCCAATATCCGTGCCGTGTTTTTGTTTCGAGTTTTTCTTCTCTCGCAGTGATATCGTCAACTTTCGAATGAAATGGGGCAGTGATATTCTTTCGCCGTCGCCGCTGAGATGAATGGACGCCTAAAAAGCCAATTGAGCTTTGCACCCCGGCCAAGCCTGTGTCATTTAGCGCTTTTCTAGCTGGCATTTAGGTTTAAAGTTATTTATTGCATACATTATCGTTCGCAATTAATGTTAATAAATTACCTCAGGTGTGGGTTAGCGAAGTGGACTTTGCCTTACATGAAACCCTCAAAAAAAGCAAATACCAGCGGCTTCAACCGCGTAACAATTCGAACCGATCAAATTTTAGTCAGATCCGTTCAACCGTTAGAGCGTGGTTGAGTAACAAACACACAAACATCTCATCGTAAACTTTTACATTTATCATGTCAGAAAGAATAAGCACCTAAAATATGTAGACATAATCAATAGAGCGTTGAATGGAGGGGAGAGCTTTGGACGTGACCGTTAGGAACGTGTTGTGATGATAACGGAGGTCGATAAGCAGCTGTAGTAGGATGTGAGAGTAGTTTTTGGCCCAGGGGACTGGTATTATGACCTCCGTCCTTGATGAGGGTGGGCCTAGCCGACTGAAGTGGCACCGGCGGCGCGATGCACGTATATCCCTATCCCAGGAAATATGGGGACTGCGTAGTCCTAAACGCGAGAGAGCCTACAATGGCTCTAAGTTGGCAGGGGCGCGAGGGATATACCAGAAGCTACCTAAATAATAGTAAAAAAAGTAATCGGGTCAAGTCGAACCTCCTTCGCTGGCCACGGCGGAGGTGATCGGGGGATTTTATCTTTTTAAGTGCTTAATTATTTCTAGTGTGCATAATTAGTGTCTCAAATCTCAGAAATACAATCGACTGAAAAACCACAACACCACAAAATATTCACGTGTTTATCGTAAAACTATGAAGTAAAAACCTAATAAAATTACACAATACTTACCGTACCGATTACATACAAGGTAAATAAATGATCTGATGGTATTGAAACATAAAATGTAAATCTCACTCACACAGCGACTAGGCCAGGTGATAATACACCTGTTCAATCGCAGTGGGCGCAGACAATCTCGGCCGCGCCGGCGCAGCGTCATTTTACCGGCGCAGTGACGTCGCTTATCAGCGTTATCACCCCGCGAGCCTCGCAGTCGCGCGACCACGCTCGCTCCGAGCGCACGCCACTCGTTCTTCCACCGACACCTCCCGTAACACACACATAACCGTAAGTCTTACAAACATAAGAATGACCATATTTTAACACCCACTCCACATTTGTATAATCACAACCGGAACCTTTTATCACAACATTCACTGTAGCTTCAGTTACACTTTTTTGGGTGAAAATCATTTTCTTTATGCTAACGACTTGTGAACGCCAAGGCCGCATCATCCCAAAGCAAATTTGACGATCTTAGTGTATCAGCATGGATATTCTTATCGCTTCGATGTTCGGAGCAGTGCCTTAAGATCCACTGCTCGTGTCAAAAGTTATGACACTACTGCCAAGTACAATGCAACATTAATATCTTCTGTTTATTTTGATGACGTAATTGCACTATTACACATGAAAAATTGCTTAAGAAGTGTTCATAGCCGATTTTCACGGCACGTTCTGACCGAGCACGCGCGTAGTATTATGTTTACTCGCCCGAGTATTGAAGCTGCGTTTGTGTCGTGGGATTCACACGGTTTTTTCTCGGGGAAATCACATTGTTTGTTTTCTGTAAAATCATTATTATAATTTGAAGCAGCATCCACGGCAAATGTGCCATTGAAACTCGCACTGTTGATCTGAATGCACCGAGGCCAGGTAACGGAGGCGACCCAATACCGCGGCAGCCGTAAACATTGTGTGGCTTTATTATTATAGCACTTAACAACAGTAACGCTCCATTGGCGTCGCACAGCACCATCACTAACTACATCACTAAATAGCCATTACAACGGTAATTGTGAAAGTAAAAGTCACAGCGAAGAGTCGCGGCCGTACGCTCTCATGGTTGGAGAACATTTCGAACTATTGAACCGAATACTGCACAATCTTTGGTTTTCCAAACTTACCTACTATAAATATATTCCAAAAATGCAATTTGTAGCTTGAGGTATATTAAAAAATAATCGGAATTATCCTAATTATTATAATATAGCATAGGCCATTATTGAGTGTACTATTTAATTTTGTACTTTTATTTAACTAATACTTAATCAAAATTTATATGATTTAGACATTTATATAATAACATGATTGACTATGTGGTGCGACGATAGTCAACGCGACTAATACGCAAGAGGCGCGGGTTCGAAACCCGCTCGGTGCAAATATTTGTATGGTAGACTATTTGCAATCGCCTGGTCGTGCCTCGGAGAGCACGTTAAGCCGTCGGTTCCGGTTGCTATACAAACATTATGGCAGTAGTTATGGGTAGTTGAAGCCCTCAAAAGTCCAACTAGCCTAATTACAAAACTCGATATCGCCAATTAGGTTCCACAGCAGTCGCTTGACGGAAAATATCGAAGTTAGACTAGAAAGTTGTTGGGAATAGGCTCATAGAATAATGAAGGAAATGAATGACGACCTAGACACTGTGTCAGGCTCTGTTCTCAAAGTTAAAAAATCAGACGGCAGTCGCTTCCGTAAAAGCCGCGTGAAACAAACGAAAAAGGGGAGGATAGAGCCAATATAGCCTTACTATAACATGTACCAATGACCTCCTAGGAAGCTGTATTAATTACGTATTGTGGAAAAAATCAAAGAACCTTTTAATGAGAACGATTTTTGATATAATGAGTAAATATTGTATTGTTTGAGACGCAAATTAATAAATTAGGTGAGAGGTGGACGAGGAGGACGTGAGGAGAGAGGTCGTTTCTTTAGTTCCTCGCACAAACAAACTCCGTGTTTATAATTAATAGAACCTTTGTGAAAAAATCGTTTGAATAATATCCAACAATAGTAAAACAACAGCATTTTTGTGGATTCCAATATCAAAGAGTATTTTTATTTCACCGTTAAACGTTCAAAGGAACTAAGGTGTACATATACAATTGAGCTAGCCTCTTGTTTTAGATGAAGGTTGACATCGGTATTACATTGAATAAACCATTTAACTTTGTACCTTGTAGATTGTATTCTAATTGTAATTTTTCTAACCCAATATGTTATATAGATTACACATAATCATCACTACACATAGTATAAAACAAAGTCATGTTCTCTGTCCCTATGTCCCTTTGTACGCCTAAATCTTTTAAACTACTCAACGGATTTTGAAGCGGTTTTTTAAATAGATAGAATGATTAAAGAGGAAGGTTTATATGTATATAACATCATGCTACGACCAACAAGTGCGGAGCAGGAATGAAAAATGTTGCAAAAACGGGGTGACGCAGACGAAATTGCGCGGGTCAGCTAGTAATATAATATATTATAATCGTAGCAAGCACAGGCTATGCGTGTATTCCGGTTGGTAGAGGCTGAAAGCTTTCGACTCAGCGCAGCACAATAACGAGTACCTGCTGGGAATAAAGGACTATTCCAATTTTCAAACGCTGCTTTGTTCAGTACTGTCCTCACGGACGGTACGTTAGCCAGCTGAAGGACTAGGATTAGGTTAGGTTATGAGTGGTCCAATTACACTGTACATGGTAGCCGAACTAGTGGTTAGTCGGTAAAGGAACAGTGGAATAAACGTTATTTGGTTGTGAATTACCTATCTCACGGTATCTAGTTCACTTTGACAAGGGACACCTAAAATGGAATCATTGTGGGTACGGGCTGGTATGACCTTTCACTATAATTTGAGCTTCACTTGTAGTTCTTTAGAGATAAATTAGTTATTTTTTTGTAGTAGACATTATCCATACTATCACTTAATATCGATTTTATAAAAGACTACTTTGGTGTTCGTTTGTCGGTCTATCGAGTACTTTTTCTTACGTGGGTGGTGAGATATCGTGTAGAAATTAATATTAAATACCTGTAACCACTCGAAGCGAACGTTAAAAAATCAAACTCCTAGGTCCAAGCGAATAAAAGATATAGCTGTTTATGTAGCATAATATTATTATCTATGTGCAGATACTCGCAAGGGAGTACCTATAGAGTACTTCCTATTGGGCTAGAATAATAACATTTAGTAACAAAGCCAGCTGTTAAAAGAAATATAGTAATTTATAAATTTAAATTTACGTATATCTTTTATAAAAAAAGTTAAAACTAAAAATTGTGCTTAAAAATTCCAATCAATCGATTACAATTTTTTGCTGAAACATAATACATAATTACATAACTCATAGGTCTGCGATATATCTCTAAATCCTACGGCTTCCGCATCCAGTCTGTCTCAATTTTCTACCTTTTCAGGTTTCCGATTTGGAATTAATTGAAATGATGACAAGGATATCTGATTCTACCCCGTACTGCTTATTATCCTAGTAAATGCTGAAAAAATATGCATTGTCAAATAAATTCTAACCAAGACTATAATGTGAAATTATGACTTTTTATTATTTTATTATTTCTTGTTACAAAAATTACTTTTATTATGAACCATACACGTATAAACGCAACACAGACCAAAAAAATGCGATTTTCTCTTGATATCCTTGTGTATGTACTATAGGGCACGCTGAAGTATTATAGTAGCAGTTAGACCCATCCTGTGGCTAGATAGCTCACTTGGCAGGCTCTCGTACCTGATGACACATGTGTCATCCGGCACGGGAGCAAGCCGAGGCGGCGCGGCGGCACGCGATAAACGCCTTTCTATACCCGGTGGCCAGATGAAGACACCATCGTCCTTGCAGCCGAGGTGGGCCCTCTTTATAGATATGGACTGAGTCGACCGGAATGTTAGGGATATGTTTCTTACTGTCGCCCCCACAACCGAAAACCCGAAGACAGCGTCCGTTTTGGTGGGTAGATTTTCACTTTTTTTCACAAGATTTTACGCACGGAAATGTAATGCAGTTGCACTATGCGCTAAGAAGGCATAACGTCACGTTTTTCTAACGAAGTTGTGTAGAGCGTCTATCTGCAGCTCAAGAATTTGAAATTTTAAAATCAAATACCTACCTTTAAAACAATTTGTTGTAAGAAAATTTCACTGGACTGATATAGATAAACCCATACGGGCTTAATTGGTGTAGTATAGTTATTGTAACACTGATAACATTTAGTTACAAACTGATTGCTTTCGAGAATAAACATGTTGTCATTATACCTGTTCATTGTCCTAAGGGGTATCCTACCATTCATTCAACAGTTAACGATATATACGCTTCCCATCAGGTGGGCCGTGTGCTTGTCTTGTGCACCCTTTAAGATGATTCGCGTGGTTGCCACTTGAATTGTATAATTTCTACATCGACAATCCGATGAACGACCACAATCGATCTAATTTCATAGACTTACTTGTGCTACTTGTAATCAAGGTACTCCTAAGTACGTTGATGACTCATTCTGCTGACCTAATTACCAGTCCTGATATCATGATTTGAGCTGCATTTGAAATTTTAAACGTATACGAGCACGCCTCTTAATGTGCCACTGTAAACGCTTACCAAACGATATATTTATATTGCAAATAATATATTTAAATTAAAATAAATCTATAACTTGACAGTTTGTCGGGCAGTCGGTGTTTACAAACGAAAGTTTTTTTTTCTTATACTAATTTAGGCACGTCGAAATAAATTATTCAAAATGTTTTAAAAGTTGATTAATCATTCTTTGTACAAATTTTTGTGCTCTAGTAATTCGGAGAGACAAAACTAAATTTTATTTAGTTAAGCTAGGCGCAGAATAACTTAGCATACCGAACTAACTATGTTCTGCTACGAAAAATCGTTTCAGGACTTGGTTATTACATTTTGAATCATAACTCAGCAGTTTATTAAAGTACATTAGTATGTATACTGTGTATGATTAATGCATACCACATAATTGTTTTGTTTTAAATATAATGATTTTATTCTTTGCGGTATCTATTTCTATTCATCATCAAAACTAACTTTGAAATGAAAAACTGACAAATTATTTAACCATATGCATAAGTTATTAAATTTCCTCTTTCATATTTATGGGAAATTCCACATGAAAAATGGGACAAGAGTAACGAACGAAGATACCATTACTTAATATTGTCATCACTATCACCATCAGCTTAAGTAGACCCTGAACGCTGAGATGAAGATCTCAGATGCAATCGAGATACGACGTCTTTGTAACGACAATGACTCTATATTAAGTTTTAACTTTCATTTACAAGTCATTAAACATTGCAAACGTAATGAAGCATTGTACTTATTTCAGACGGCCCGGTTGGTATCTCTAGATAATACTGTTTATTAATTGTTACCGCAACACAGATATCCTGATTATTGCCACACAACACAAATGTACACTTCATTACAAACGAAGCCAACGAAACACCACGGCGTCGCTTTATTCTTTTGAAACCATTGCAAGAAAAAAACCCGTGTCAGAAATAGCACAATGGCCACTTAAGGAAAATTTCTAACACGTTTTCTTTTGAACTTTTAAGGTATTGCGCTACAGCTAAGGTTCACTTTGAAACAAATGCCTTGATTGAATGTACAATAAATGGAACCCAGTAGGACAACTGACGTACCTACGTAATTATACATCAAAAGGACTGGTGAGTCCTAATAAGATCAATCATTTATTTTATGCTAAATTAATTGATGAATTTAAGTTTTTTTACCACTCAAGGAATCCAAGAATCTATTTCGTTTATTCAGTTTAGGCACATAATTATTTTTAAAGTTTTACAAATTATATTTGTCAAAAATATTTAAAATACAAAGTAAATGGATCATATTTGAAAATGATTCTTTCGCTGGTTTGGTAGTTAGATTTACTGAGAAGAGACCAGTAAAAAAACTTAGGAAGATTATGTTAATCGTTTTTTTTTAATTATATCTAAAAATAGGATATTCTTTAGGATCTATGAATACATTTTTTCTTCATATATTTATGACGACGATCATGTATTTTTATCATTAAGATATTCGTCTACTTTATAATAACTTCTTTCCATCAAGTACTAGGTCAATCAAAGGTTTGTTTTCATGAGATCTAGGTATTCTCAGGAGCCGGTGCTTTAGTATCAATTCTCATTGAAACCTTGCGTACAAATGACTATGAACTGTTCTCTCGCAGATAAGATTCAAATTAATTGATAATATTTTGTCTCAAATAACCACTGTCGGCTTTTGAAATGAAATATTTCACTGGAGATTGACCCTAATCTAAAATTACCAATTCAATGGCCCCTTCGGTACCCGACGCCGCCTCTGTTTGCTAATTAAATGCTCACATAAATAGGAGACACGAACACGAGTGTGATATTGATTGTATTTATCATACAATGGCACCTTCACCGATACTACCCAATGTTGTCAAAATCGACGTGTAGTACAAATAAATTTGTATGTTATCATGGATTACGGACGTGATAATGGTCGGTAGTATTCACCTGATAATGTCTCATTACCAGTTCGCTTCTGTCTTTGAAGATAAATTTGTTACATGCACTTGTGATATTTGAGGAGAATCAATGTGTCTAAACGATGTCATTATATTGTTTCTTATTACAACTAAATCAATTCGTTCTACAACTTCAATAGTCCCAATTTAAATATTGCTTCAAAATAATTAATATGCCACGATTGCAAGTTATGTGCGTGCTATCACAAAAGTAAACATTATGTACATACTGACTATCAGATAACTATCTATATCTACGCTATTGTGAACTCGCAAATGTCGGTAACATAGCTTATGTTTGTTTATTATTATTAAAGCATCATAACATGCGACTACTGGGTTGGTTTTGATAAATCGTTTATTCATAAGTATTATGATTGATAACGAAAAGCTCCACTACCAATGTAAACTGAAGATCCTTTCCGGACGATCTATTGTTTGGTTTAGTTTGGTTTTAACCGGAAGAGCAACTCCCATTCGAGAGAGTCAACATCGAATATTATATGAAATTACCGAAAATGAAGCTCAGTGAGTCTCAAAGAAAGTTAAATTGTGTTTTAACGGGCAACAATTTAAATCAGAAGTTAATTGAAGGGGTTGAACATTTAATCCAACAATGGAAGCAATTTGGCTTAACGATATCATTTGTACAGTAAGTGCCTGCGTGCTGTATTGTACACTTCAGAGATATAATCGGGATGAGTCGAGTCCTATTCACGCACCATTATGTCAAATATATTGACACATTTTGTGTACACGTGATCGTCAAGGGATTTCTTAGGCGCAGGCAAGAAAAATTATATAGGTGAAAATGATCATGAAAAGTTAATTTTATTAATCTGAAAGGAGTAAAAGTGAAACTATGTCTACAAACTGCTCTGCCTTGTAAGATTGCCTGTAAAAAGTAAATTACTAACACAGGATTTTAATCTCGCCACTTTCAGTCAATATAAACTTCGTATATATCCTCCTCCATATGATTTGGCTGGACGTGATATTATCAATCTAAGTCATAGATCGCACACAACCAGTGGGTTTAGTTCCATATAATCCTGAAATGAAATGTTCCTCAAAAGTCAACTGCAAATATCATCATAAATAAATATTTTTTTACAAACTTACTCAGGCTGTGATACGCCCACATGTTAATGTCTGATCAAATGCCCTAGATCGAATGGAGAGTGGTGTATTTACCGTTTTAAAATTATTAAAGCTTGTCGTAGATTATCGTAACATAAAAGCAATAAATACTTGAAACATATTAAATTCACTGATAATGCAAACTTTTTTGAAGGAAAATATATGCATTACAAACATAATAAATAATAGTACTTACTATAGTACCATACGTGAAAAACACAATAGTACTATTACTTATACTGTGACGACAGTTAACAGTAACTGTAGGTACACTTTAATACGTTCCTAATTTTAGATACTTACCTATAGTTAAAGGCAAATTTCGTAAACAAAGGTCGACAAGATTCGCGCATGTGCACTAGCTGTACAACCAAAAAAGGCAACTAAAATAAGCATTATGAGACCGAGATTATTTTGATATAACCTAAGAGTAGTCACCAAGTTTACCGATCGCTGTGGCCGGCACTGAACACGTGCCTGTAACGTCGTGCCGCGTACATCTCGTGGTTGTGCAATACCTGTCGTTACGTAACCTGCGGCCTGCGGCGTCGACCTGACGGAATATTGAAATCAATCCTACCGTCCATCAATCAATCATAATATTGGTTACAATAATAAATATTGCGAATGTCTCAGGGTTCAGGGTTCACCATAATATTCCATGTTTAGCAGTGCAAATGTCAAATAATTAATATGAAGTAGTCAAAGAGACTATCAAAGTTCGGCTTCTTTTATCGTGTGCAAAATCCCCACGGATACTACGTCCGCGAAAGTCGGTGGAGGTGATTATATCGGACTCGAACCTACTAAAACGCATGCGATGAGTAAGACGGTGAGTGAAACAATCCCCACTCCTGGGGCCGGCCGCCACAAGAACCCACTTCGGCGTCTCCCACGCCGGACACTCGGTCAACGTGTGCGTCCCTGAGTCCTCGTTTGCATCACAGTGATGGCAGTAAGAAGTTGGCGCTTCTGGATCTGACGCAGATAATCCCCGAAGCACCGGTGCCCGGTGATTACCTGCGTCAGCCGGTACGAGAGGCTACCGTGTGGCCTCTCTAGCCAGTCCCCCGTGGTGAGTCTAACCGCCTCTTCTACGGCGTAACTGCTCTGCCTACCTTAAACAAAATTCATTAAGAAATAATTTTAAATGTCGTTGAGAAACTATTACTGTATATACCTTAGCACAATTTACACAACGCCACCTAGAGACCCATGATAAGCATAGCTTGACTAGCTTGTGTTATTGGTTGTAGAATGCAGTTAAATATATATCATACATGTATGTAAGTATATATTATGTTAAATATAGATGCACCCAGACCAACGCAAATATTCATATCCATGCACATAAATATTGGACGGAGCGGGAATCGAACCCGTGTCCCCGAATAGCAGTTGCGTTCACTACCGCTACGCCACAGAGGTCGTATAAGTATAGACGTTGCTTATTTTTTATGATATTTCTCGCTATTGTGTCACTTACAACGTGTCTCTGATTGTAACAGTTTGAAGGACGTCCCAACAAGTTATTGCCCACGGATCCGCTCGCGGGAATGTCGCTCGCGATTCTATGGTTTAGACCTAATAGTGCAACAGACAAACAGAGTTGCTTTCAAATTAATAATATTAGTATAGATTACTTCTAGACAGACTGTATGGAAGAAAATAAAATGACCGTGAACTAAATGAAACCGCCACGATGCCTACAACAATGACAAAACGTTATATATCTTTATATATCTTTGATTTGTATGCGTTTGACAAAGACAAGATTGAATGTTGTTTTTATTGCACTCTTTCTTACATTAAGCAACTCGAGTTCTCTTGTCAACTGGACTTATCGTGAATCAACAACCAACCGGCAACTCTTACAAAGCATCACTATTATTGGTAGAAGTATTACAGTTTTGACGAAATTACAATTTTACTAATGGACGAATGACGAAGAACCAAGAACGCCCTTACTTTCAATATATGCCATAGAGATGATAATTACTACAAAGTTGTGCGCTACGCGCATACAAATAGATGTCAAATCAGATTACCTTCACTTTAATGGTATCTGGTTGCTACTCTAAATTTGAAAATATCTCAATACCTATTAAGATGTACAGAGTAGGCTCCTAGAGTACCTAGACAATTATATGAAGTGATATCAATACACAACTACTAGTCAAAGAAGCTTGCTTTACTTTAATGTAATTAAGTGTAAGCTACTACTTGCATGAGTTTACTTATTTCCATAAAGAAACAAGACATCGATCTAGTTTATTTTATTAACGCTATCTATGTTACTTTCGGTTAAATTAGACTTAGACTGTCAAATTATTATAGATGTTAATGTGTTCAGGTACTTTAGCAGCGTACTTTAGCAACGAAGTAGCTTGAAAAAAAATTTTTTTGAGATGTCCACCAGCTGGTTTAGTCAGGCGTAACTTAGGATCTAGTATCCTCTTAATTTAAAAAAGAAAATCCCACGCAAATAAAATAGTACAAAGACCTAAGTCATCAACCAGTTAATTTGTTAATTCATCGATGATTTTTGAGTTCTACTTTGTGAATGGTATTCTGAGTTTGAACTTCGCTATTCCTGTCGTGAGCTTCTTACTATCTAGACACACCATCGCAACCAACATTAACAGTCTGAACCGAGTGCTTAAGCGAAAATATTAGATATCACTAAATTGTTTATGTCTGACTAGACCCCAAGACATCATTAGTAGGGTCAGTCTATTGTCACCGTATACCTATCACTCCTATCAGTGCCGTGAAATAAGCTAAGAACAGATATTTTTATATAAAATATTTAGTTTAATAATATTTTAGTACGTACTGTTGAACAACTGAAACCATTTTAAACGGTTTCTATTGCGCTTTATTGACTATTTTTTACTGTTATGATCGCGGGTTCATATTTCAAGGTATTTTAGAATTCTTTTAGCGTTTATGTGATACTTTATTCTATGTAGGTATGCATTTATTCTGTATTGCAGGTGTGTAAATGAGAACACACCTGCATTACAGACGTTTTACGACTTATAATGGGTCGAATCATTCTTTTCCCCAATTTCTTACAGATTACATGAAGGAGCTAAAGGTATCCAAACGTCTTTCTTTTTGCCAGTAACTATGCATGTAACCGGGACTAACCCGGTGTTGATATTACGTGCAACCTGTTGACCATGATGTTTGTCTCTGTCTTAGCAACTTTGCATGCAACTAAGGCACCGTATTGTGCTGATGTTTGTCTGTGTCTTAGCAACTTTGCATGCAACTAAGGCACCGTATTGTGCTGATGTTTGTCTGTGTCTTAGTGACGTTGCATGTAACCAGAACTAACCTGTCTTGATATTTGTCTCTGTCTTAGCAACTTTGCATGCAACTAGTACACCGTATTATGTTAATGTTTGTCTGTGTCTTAGTGACTTTGCATTTAACCAGGAACAGCCTGTCTTGATGTTTGTGTCTGTTTTAGCAACTTTGCATGCAATTATGGTGATATTTGTCTGTGTCTTAGTGACTTTGCATGTAACCGCGATTAACCTGTCTTGATGTCTGTCTCTGTCTTAGCAACTTTGCATGCAACTAGTACACAAAACAAAAATGATAGCCTAACCATCTAATACAATCTATTTATGATTTGAGTCAAGTGGAAGAAGCACCCGTATGTTTTACATATGTGTGAGAACAGTCAATATCAATAACAATAACTCATTTCTTTGAAGTCACATATGTGTGCGTTTTTGTGTTTATGTGTGCCAGTGAATTGTGAACGATTGAATATGTGTTAGTGAGTGATTTGCCTGCCATCGAATGAGAAGGTAAATTTCACCAATACAGCACAGGCTCACGTAGTTGAGTGGTATTATAGGCGTAATGGCAATGCGAAGGTTGCAAGTTCGAACCGCAGCTAAATTGATATAGGCGGTTTGATTAATTAATAGTTTTATTTTAGTTCTTTATTTTGTTTGTGATATTAAAGAACCGTATGGTTCTTTAATATCACAAACACGACTTTTATACTAAGTGTTCCGTAATCTCAAAAATAATAATAATATGGAAAATAAAACAACATCATTGTTTCAATGATATAATTGTTCAGTAAATAAATAATTTAGTTGTGTTGTGTCGTAGAAGAAAGTATCTAAAAAATCTCGAGTCACAATGTTTGTACTAAACTAATTCTAAACAGTTAAACAGATTTATTTAGTAGACCTAAGAATAGTCATATACTATTGTGCGGGATAATTGAAATCCAAGCGGGCGTAGCCGAGTGCAATACGTTTAGGTTTATACATTAAACATTCTTTATATAATTAATAGGTTATTCAATATTATCCTTCTGGATGTTTAAATCAGACAAGTATGGACGCAGGTAAACTAATTAACTTTCAGTAACTAAAGTGTAGTGAATCACCATGTTAACGTTTAGAAATTATACTATATGCAAAAATGTAATAACTTCTCATTTCGTTAACAATAACATCACTCACTTATTTACAGTTTAATTTCTTTATTTCTCAAAATGATGCCACATAATTACCTACATCTTTTAGTTCCTAGGCACTAGTGCGAAGAAATGGCGCAACATATTCCAACTTTTATTATAAATAGTAATAATAGTCATTTATTTGCTTAAATTTGCCTATATATTAGATAGTAAGTATATAGGTATAAGTATATAGTATATAATAGGTATATAGGTATAAGTATATAGGTATAAGTATATAGTATATAATAGGTATATAGGTATAAGTATATAGGTTTTAATTATTCCAAGTTATCTATACCGGAGTATATATACCTAAGTATAATTGAAACCACTAAAATACAGACTTACAATGTAATAAAACATAGATAATAATAATAAGAGCACCTACTTCAACCAACCCACCAGGACCCATCGAGGACATCCAACCCCAGTACCCTAAAGTAATATGACCACTAGACCTGCACGGTAGAATATTTTTTGGCAATATCGCTCACCTGCTTTTCCCCATAAAATTTTGCGTCCATCCTTGTCTGATTTAAAACATTTTTCGTCACTAAATATTACTATATTGTTGCACCAGTCAAAATTTAAATAGTCCCTGACAAAACTTAACCTACTTCGACGATGAAGATCCGACATCAAAATTTTTCTTGCCGGTCTGCGACATTTGATCCCAGCCGCCCGAAGATGGTTCCTTACTGTTTGCAATGTAACATGGTGTTTGGTGGTCATAACACGGGTGGACATAAAGGGGTTTTCTACCTATATGTTTTTCCACCACCTCTTTATGCAAAGAACACGCATCGGTGTAGGCAAAGGTTTTGGGGCCAGGCTGAAGACGGTCTATGGTGCCTGAATCGCCATATCGGCGCACCCACCGCTGCACAGCTTCCATCTGTAATGAAAATAAAGTAATAAAATTCCTTGTTAAAATTCTGTAAAATTTATCTACTTATATATTTTTGTTCATTATTAGTATTGGAA
Source organism: Pelosia muscerda (assembly GCA_963691645.1). NCBI lineage: Eukaryota > Metazoa > Arthropoda > Insecta > Lepidoptera > Erebidae > Pelosia > Pelosia muscerda. The sequence continues at coordinate 438,095 of OY829098.1, read as the reverse complement.
GAAATAATAGATTATCCAGGATTATAAAATCAAATAACTTTCATAATAATAAATTGCAGAAAATACTACTTACCGATATGTTCAATTTTCGAGATATTTCATGTATTGAAATATTTTACTCATGCAAAGTAATAATATGCGCTCTCATAATAGTTGTAAGTTGTTGATTCATTTTTATGAATAAAAAAGTTGTTATTAACCGTGTGGAAAGCACAACGAATCCAATTGTTGACAGATAAAATTAAAATTACTTATCATGTTATTTTAATCATGAGAATGAGGGTAGCATAAATTCCAATACATACGAGAAACATTCATGCAATCATGTGTGTGCAACAATACTCGCTCAGTAATAATAAAAATACTACTGATTTAAGTTGCTATAAAATTATAACTAAAATATAAAGATACTTTTGTGATGTTACCTAAACATTCCCTTAATAGGTAAGTAATTAACATAAAGATATACAAATATTAAAAGTTCAAAAAGTAAAATTCGACTGGGAATCGAACTCAAAACCTTACGATATTGAAACTTTTCAAAAGCGTATCTGTAAACCCCGGGGTCACAAAGGCTTACTAACATAATGTCAAAAACCACGTTCATATAGTAGTAATAAGAATTTTATGAGTTATTCTTATTATTGAAGAAAGTGTAAACTGATGATTGAAGATAAATAAATACGAATGGTTTTGAATCAATTGTAATTTGCAAGTGTGTAGGTGTGTGTGAGTGAGGAAACGAGTTATTGTTACACACACATACATGTCGAACACTGGTGACCTTTTCTGCTTGCCAAAATCAATATAAAGATCTGTATAATACTTATATCACTAGACAGGCTATCGTTGTTGTCTTGTGTACCTACACCGTATTATGTTAATGTTTGTCTGTGTCTTAGTGACTTTGCAAGTAACCAGGAACAGCCTGTCTTGATGTTTGTGTCTGTTTTAGCAACTTTGCATGCAATTATGGTGATATTTGTCTGTGTCTTAGTGACTTTGCATGTAACCGCGATTAACCTGTCTTGATGTCTGTCTCTGTCTTAGCAACTTTGCATGCAACTAGTACACCGTATTATGTTGATGTTTGTGTGTGTCTTAGTGACTTTGCATGTTATCGGGACTCTCCTGTCTTGTTGTTTGTCCCTGTGTTAGCAGCTTTCCATGCAGCTAGTATACCGTATTATGTTGATGTTTGTTTCGTCTTAGCAGCTTTGCATGCAGCTAGTACACCGTATTATGTCGATGTTTGTCTCTGTCTTAGCAGCTTTGCATGCAGCTAGTACACCGTATTATGTCGATGTTTGTCTCTGTCTTAGCAGCTTTGCATGCAGCTAGTACACCGTATTATGTTGATATTAGTGTGTGTCGTAGTGACTTTGCATGTAATCGGGACTCACCAGTCTTGATGTTTGTCTCTGTTTTAGCAGCTTTGCATGCAGCTAGTATACCGTATTATGTTGATGTTTGTCTCGTCTTAGCAGCTTTGCATGCAGCTAGTACACCGTATTATGTTGATGTTTGTGTATGTTGTAGTGACTTTGCATGTAATCGGGACTCACCAGTCTTGATGTTCGTCTCTGTGTTAGCAACTTCGCATGCAGCTAGTACACCGTATTATGTTGATGTTTGTGTGTGTCTTAGTAACTGCATGTAATCGGGACTCACCTGTCTTGTTGTTTGTCTCTGTGTTAGCAATTTTGCATGCAGCTAGTACACCGTATTATGTTGATGTTTGTCTTAGTGACTTTGCATGTAATTAGAACAAACCTGTAATAAAGTTTGTCCCTGTGTTAGCAGCTTCGCATGCAGCTAGTACACCGTATTATATTGACGTTTGTCTCTGACTTAGCAGCTTCGCATGCAGCTAGTACACCGTATTATGTTGACGTTTGTCTCTGACTTAGCAGCTTCGCATGCAGCTAGTACACCGTATTATGTTGACGTTTGTCTCTGACTTAGCAGCTTCGCATGCAGCTAGTACACCGTATTATGTTGACGTTTGTCTCTGACTTAGCAGCTTCGCATGCAGCTAGTACACCGTATTATGTTGATGTTTGTCTCTGAATTAGCAGCTTCGCATGCAGCTAGTACACCGTATTATGTTGACGTTAGTCTCTGAATTAGCAGCTTCGCATGCAGCTAGTACACCGTATTATGTTGACGTTTGTCTCTGACTTAGCAGCTTCGCATGCAGCTAGTACACCGTATTATGTTGACGTTTGTCTCTGAATTAGCAGCTTCGCATGCAGCTAGTACACCGTATTATGTTGATGTTTGTGTGTGTCTTAGTGACTTTGCATGTAATCGGGACTCACCAGTCTTGATGTTTGTCCCTGTGTTAGCAACTTTGCATGCAGCTAGTATACCGTATTATTTTGATGTTTGTCTTAATGTTTTGCATGTAATTCGGACTCACCTGTCTTGATATTTCTACCTGTCTTAGCAACTCTGCATGCAGCTAGGACACCGTATTATGTTGATGTTTGTGTGTGTCTTAGTGACTTTGCATGTAATCGGGACTCACCTGTCTTGTTGTTTGTCCCTGTGTTAGCAACTTTGCATGCAACTAGTACACCGTATTATGTCAATGTTTGTATGTATTTTAGAGAATTTGCATGCAACCAGGACTAACTTGTCTTGATGTTTGTCTCTGTCTTGGCAACTTTGCATGCAACTTATGCACCGTATTATATTGTTGTTTATCTGTATCTTAGTGACTTTGCATGTAACCGCGACAAATCTGTCATTATGTTTGTCTCTGTCTTGGCAACTTTGCATGCAACTAGTACACCGTATTATGTTGATGCTTGTGTGTGTCATAGAGCCTTTGCATGTAAGCAGGACTAACCTGTCTTGATGTTTGTCGCTGTCTTAGCAGCTTTGCATGCAGCTTACTAGCTGTACTCACCGTATTATGTTGATGTTGGTCTGTGACATAGCGACTTTGCATGTAACCTGGAGTAACCTGTATTGATGTTTGTCTGTGTCTTAGCAACTTTGCATGCAATTGTTACACCATATTATGTCGATGTTTGTGTGTGTCTTAGTGACTTTGCCCGAAACCGGGTATAACCTCGGCCTTGATTCTACTAATTGTCGACCATTGTCAAGGAAATGAAGCCAAAAATGCCATGGCAGTTTTTGTGATCTCAGTCATGTGACTATGGTTAAGAATTAGTAGAATTGAGATTCTGTCTTGCTGTATATCTATGTCTTAGCAACTTTGTATGATATTTGTGTGAGATATTTGTCTCTATTTTAATGAGTTTGCATTTAACCAAGCCTAAATCTGCTGATGTGATGTTCCAAATGTTTTATAATGATTTTCTCTTTTTTCCTCTCCTCGTGCTAACCCTCGTCGTCTTGGTCCTTTCAAGTTTTTGCCAGTATAATACCGTAAGCTTCAACACCATCTCGGTTATATAAAACACTTAATGAGTTTGTTTGCAAATTCATAAATGATTTTTATATTACTCGTGTGGTAAACAAGCAGACGGTTGGCTGACATTAATATCAGTGGTACCTGAATACAATACTCACTATTTTAGAAACTTAAGATGTAGGTATGTCATCGTCTTACACCGCTCCTTATATAGGTACTCTGGAAACCTTATTGAACAACCAAAGCGGTTAAAGCATCGCTGTCTCGGGTCTCAATTACCGAGATTTAAGGTGACGCAATAAAGCAATGCCTCGGATCCTGGGTAACCCTCTGACTTCCATGGTTTTGTAATGACCCCTTTGAGTGTCGGATCACCAGTATTCCCAACTTGCTCCGGAAGGAAGAGTGTGAGGTCATACTGCTGCGCTAACCTCCTTCGGCTGGCAGGTGACCTCACTTGGCACTCTTCTGGGATTCATAAGAAACGAGTTGCATATTACTATCAGGGCGACGTAAAATGCGCGTGCGCTTGGGCTGCCGCGGCCTCATTCGTCTAGCAGTAATGGTCGATATGCCGAATAGCATAACCCGAATAGCCAACTCGAAAGAGATTGAGATGATCTCTAAAGAGTTGGCTTTGGGTCGATCGGGGTGCGAGGTGTATGGTGCTTGCAATCTCACCTTCGCCAACCAAAGTAACGCAGATTGCGCGCCTTATAGTCGGTTTGAGTCTTAAGTAACCTCACACTGGCTACTCCTATAGGATTCGTATCCGCGTGGACACACACTAACACACATACACACTAACACACACACAAACTCACACAAACACACACACACACACACGCACACACATACATACACATACACACACGCATCTCATATGCAAATGCATAGTTGGTCTTCTATGTGGAACGTTATTGCACTATGTCTTTTGTTCAGTAACACTCAAGGCCACATCAAAAACAACACGGATAGATTAGGCACGAGTTCATTGTACGTCGGATTGGCTCGTTGATATATTATGATAACTTTAAGCTGGTGAGCGAGCTGATACATTTGATTTGATTTGATAGCTTTCCCACAGAGTAGACGTTCCGAGACACGGCGAGTCCGTTAGACTGTGTCTTGACTTTCAATGATTCAGCACTTCTAATGATAAATATCTTATATCGTAAAATATAACTTATTTAAACACTAGGTAGGTACTTAGATAAACGTCTGCGGCTTAACCTGCGTGAATTTTGCGATCAAACGCATGGCATATTTTAATTGTGACCTGGACATATCTAAAAAAACAATCTTCTGAAAATTTTGCTTACATCTCGGAAACACAAAATAAGACAAGAAATTTTTTTTTACAAATTGTTAATCTATTTTTTTATCTACAATGTACAATACAGATAATGCTATATTACAATTTCATAGCTTTGAATATATGATAACAAAACATAATGCACATGCATATTTCCATTCGAGGTAGGCAGAGATGAATTAACACCCACATTTCACTAATACTACGTAATAGGGCTCGCGCATATTATTATTGCCGTTTTTCAAGTATGATTTTTGACTCGCTATTACCCTACCGAGTAATAACTGTTTATTATTCTTTGACAGCACAAAAATAGTTGACAACACATTAGTATGTGATCATCTGCACATCATCTGCGGATCTCTAGACAGACTTCTATTCTCGGGGTAGGTAAATTGTTATTCAACAATCAATCCAATCTGAGCACAGATTCGAACAATATTCTTGATTAATAAGCTCACCTAATCGGCAACATAGTTAACTTGAATTAGAATTATTCCCGATACAGAACTTTTTAACCATAAATAAATAGACACCAAAATTTAACGCCCCTTTCCCTTTACAAATTGTGGATAATAGTAATGAATGCAATATCGCCAGTAATCAGGATTACATTCAGTAGCTCAACTGAAACGATAAAGTTGATAGCTTTGTTTAATCAGTAACGTGCAGAACGATGGGAAGCGCATCACTTGTTTAATATATTCAAACACACACACACGTTTAAGTGCTATTTATCTGGACTGTTATTTTAGCGTCTATGGGATTACCGTCCATGGCTAGAGCTAGACTCTAGTAGATTGTTTTAAGGCGTCTTGTCTATCCATGGTCTCACTTTCAGGGTAACTTGCAGGTCCATCCAGTAAGGAGGCACTCACTCCACTCCACTCTTGAACTTATTTGCTCAAACGCCAAACAGGCCTTCTGCAAAATGTAGTCAATTATATAATTAACAACAAAAGTCTCAATCTGTCAATACGATGATCATAGCGTACTCCATCTGGACATCTATGTATTTCCACAGCTCCCTAGCTCTCACATCCAGCGCGATATCGGTGTCTGTAGGGGTGCGAAGGATATGTTGGTTACTATCTCACCACCGGCAACTAAGGACCCAAAGACGGCGTGACGGCGTCCCTGACCTGTACTGGCGGGGGGTATCCGTGGGGATTTTTCACACTATAAAAAAAAGTTCGATATCTGTGGAAGTGTGATCGTGTGATCGTGTGGACCACGTAGGGACGCGGTCCTTACACGTTTTATATTATTTTTAAACAGTGAGGAATAAAATTGAATATATTTCCAGTCTGATAATATCTCCACAATTTCGATGTGCCAAGTGCCAAGTTCAAGGTATCACTCGGTAAGGAAGTTCCTTACCGAGTGATACCTTGAACTTTGGCACGCGTACCATCGAAATATGAAACAAAAACAAGTAACTTTACAAACTTGCTTCTATCATTGAACTGCTTGTATCATAGTTCGTATAGAACAAACGTGACTGATCAACGATACGAGCCGTGATGAGATCAATATAATCTGTGATTGGTTAAAAGACGCTTGCCTCGAAATGACCTAAAAATTTAGATAAGTGCAGGCGATGTCACGAAGTTTGTCGATTACTATGCTTCAGTTAAATAATGTTCTATTCTGATTTTAGAGTCTTTCTATTTTATCGAGCGAAAAGTCCTCACGGATACCACCTCTACCAAAATCGGTGGAGGTGATTATGTCGGACTCGTACCGACCAAAACGCACGCCTTCCATGGGTCCTTGATTGCCGGGAAGGTCTCACTTTAATAATAATATTCTAAAATACCGCGCTATTGCATATACTCATTGAAGTACACTATGATAGTGAGTATTTACAGAACCGGTATAACTTTAAGACCTATGAACCGCTGTGTTTAACTAACACAGAACAAGAATTCTGTTCAAATCATAATTATTAAAAAAAGTTGACTTGCTAATCAAGTATATGAATAAACGAATGCTTACGTCATCAGCAATGGTTAGGGCATTATACACTTAACAAACTTTTGTATATTATCTATGCAGCTTACTAAACAATATTTGTATCATGGCTCGCTTTTAGTTACGAATAGCAAGGCCAACGCCAGTCACCACCATGAAAGTCAAAATAAACCAAACATACAACAGACCACAGGCTCCTAAGTATAAGCTATTCCATTGTTACCAGCCAATTATTTTTCAGACTTACTCTTTCTATAAACTTTTTTCCGTGTGGAAATCACCTCGGATACTTTATCGGAACTCCCAGCCGTACGGCCATCTTGGGCCATCAGTTACCGAGGGAGACGTAGCTTCTGGCATATCTCTCACGCCCCAGATGACCCAGAGCTATCGAAAGCTAATTTGGGTGTGGGACCACGGCATCCACATCTTTCTTCGGATAGGAAGAAGCGCACATAACGCTGCCGCCGCGGTCTGTTCACAACCTCCGACGCCCGAGTTGCCTCCGCTCGTCACGAAATAGTTACCGATTGAATTAATACTAGGGTCATATAAATAAAAGTAAAAAGAAAACAACAATCGTGTAGATACGCTTCTCTTTCTTTCCTCATCATAATAATATGAACATATTCTTCTTAAAAATATTTGTAGCTTGCAGTTCAATTTACTCGAACAGTTAATTTTCTAAATCTCATTTAATAACATAACTAAATTATACTCGTATATTATACGAACTCGTGAATAATTTAATACAGCTCAATCCTCGTCGGGATTGCTGCAAGACACCTAGTTACTACATGATTACATATCAGAACGTAATTCAGTCTACCGCTGATAATTACATGGTAGGCTGCCGATACCTTCCTCCAACTAGAAATTATAGTTATTGTTTCAATCTATGACGGAATTATAACTATTCTAATTAATACCTTCTATAAAATATTAAACTTGATAAAGATATTTGTTATTCAATCACGCTCTAAACAGACAAAATTTGGTACAGCCATAGATTAAAATCTGAAATAATAACACGCTCTCTTTTATCGCGGGAATAGGTTTAACAGCTAACAGGGCTGCAAGGGTTTATAAGCTGTAATAGCTGGGTTAATAAGGGTAATAAGCTGTAGCTGAAATAATCTCTAATATTTAGGATTACGGCTGCATATTATTACACATCTTCGTTCCTTGAAGGGTTGAGGTAATTGGATGACAGTAGTGATCGTGACTGACCGACTTCTCTGTTGCTGCCTGATGTTTACAAACTTTAGTAACACGAGTCCCATCAAAGATAGAACGCGATATTCTCTTGAACCACGCGCTACGAAAGCATGACGTCATGCTTTTCTTGCGATTTTATATAGAGCGTTTTGTGCGGCTCAAGAAATTGAATTTTCAAAAACAAATATTGTTAAAACTATTTGTTGTAAGAACTTGAATCATTCGTTCGATTACTATGAACTAGTCATTTTTCGAGAATAGAAAAGTAGACATCACCCTTAATGTACCTATACCATTAGGGGTAATGTCAACTTTTATATTTAGATTTTAGATATAATCATCAAAATGCAGTATACAGCTGCTTGCCTAGTGTGCCCCGACAATAGTACGTAAATAAACGCATAGATAAGCGATGCAAGTATTTGTATACAATAATAAGTGGAGATAGCGATCAGTAGTGTTGCATGGCTGTAGGAGAGCGATAAGTCCATCAACATCACAATACAAGCCATGCATTCGAACCTGATCTCTTAGATTACAAGTTCATTGTCACTTTTCTGAATGAATGATTGAATTTACATAATATATTATGAAAATAGTAAGTTGTGGTATTGTAATACAGAGATTTGTTTGTAATGATAATTATGTTATCTTTGACACATTAACTAAAGATGTTTTACTGGGATGCCTGCATGCCAGCTTGACCCCGTCGACCCGGTACAAATACGGGCGCGGAGGTTTGTCGATAATCGCATACTCTCTGGCGGTGTGGAAATGGAACCTCTCAACCTCAGGAGATGCTTTGAATCACTGTGTGTGTGTCTGCACAGAACACAGAACTGAGCTCCCTGCCGTGGTTGCTTCACGCGACTACAATTTGAGCTTCTTCAAGAAAGGCATCAGAATGTTTCTACAGCGTAGGCATTACGAGTGTAACGCCACTGGTATTGCAAACGTCCATAGGCCACGATTACCACTTTCCATCAGATGGGCCGTGCGCTTGTCTATCACCTAAGTGGAATAAAATAATGTCACTAACGCGTCCACATCAACAGATAGAAAGCGAGCAGGAAAGTGGATTGAGAAATATAAAAGGAAATGTAATAAATATTTCTTTGTCTATTTTTGCTCCTGTCATATTTTCTATTGTGTCCCAAACGGTACTGTTGCTTCTTCAGGGATTATTTAGATAACTTCTAAGAATCTGTATATTTCAGTGGTGATTGAAAGTATCTATAATTACCTATACTTAGTACTTGGATACGATATAGTAATTCCAAATTCCAAATTTTACCATAAAGGTTCATTTAATTACCGGGCTTCGCGATTTAATGTCCGAAACAATAAAGTTCAATTTACTGTCAAGCTTATAAGCATCGTGAATAGACTAATTACAGTTCAAATGCGAGAAAGCCTTTGCCGCTTTGAAATATTGCTTTAATGGCTTGTTAAACGTCTTATGATAAATTAATCACTGTAGTACTTAAACCTAAAAGTTAAGTTACCATAACATTAGGAAGTTATAAGATATTTTGCATACATTGTACGGTAACAGTTGGACCATTCGGGGACATTCGAGTTTGTTGTTGTGTTGTTCCCCAGTCCCCTACATCAACCGTATAGTGAGTTATAGAACTTATAAAACAATCAATTTGCTCCCAGTATTGATTACCCCATAGTCACCATCTTTGAGGGATAAGTTTTTAATATCCTTTGAGATACTAAAATAGTCTTAATAGTCGTAGTCGTAATCAATAATGAGTACTCTTAAATATGTTTTGATAACCTCCCGAGCTGTGTAAGCAGTGTACAGCCAGTACATACGCGCATAGGTAGTTCACATCAAAAAATCAATTAACTATGAATAATAATCATTCAGTCTCTGCCAGTGTGTGGTTAATCTGTTATTGACTGGGATCGTAAATTAGAAATGAGGGAGCCAACACCTGACACGCAACTACGCCTGAACTTCGACACACAAATTTCTAGATAATTGCGTCAGGATAGTTGAAATGAAAGCCTTAGCAATATTGAAGAACTGATTATGTTTCATGAATTTCACGCTGCTTTTATTGTTATTAATATTTTTATTACTTATGTGGCAGACAGTACACGGCGTACCTGATGAAAAGTGGTTATCGCAACCTCTGCATGTTTGTAACCCAACAACAGGGGCGTCACACTCGTGCTGTCGGCCCTGTAGAACTTTCTAATGCCCTCTTTAAGAACCCCATATTGTAGTCGCTTGGAAAATGTACAGCAGGGAGCAGGAGCGTGCGTGGGATGACATTATTTTTATACCGTACATTGCACACTGTATTCAGTCGTCATGTGTGACGATGAAGGTCCTGCCTATGGTGAGAGGTGTTATGGTATACATGCAGATTTCCTACTACTTATATTTTAATCTAAACCACTCATCTATCTACCGCATTTTACACGTACAATTTTAGACGTATGTATTCTTTTTCCTCCAAAGGATTTTTAATGTTAAAACAATCGCTTGTAAAAATACTAGACTATTTACGGTCCCTGCAACGACAACAGAAGGTCTAATGTTATACTGTGACAACACCGCAGAAGGCCGCGCGCCGGTTTGTTTTCTTCGTCACCAAATGCGGGATGTGATAAATTATTCACGTGATGGGTTCCACTAAGTTAGTCTTTCATTTTGTGTAAAACAAGTGTACACAAAGCAAAAATGATAGCCTAACCATCTAATACAATCTATTTATGATTTGAGTCAAGTGGAAGAAGCACCCGTATGTTTTACATATGTGTGAGAACAGTCAATATCAATAACAATAACTCATTTCTTTGAAGTCACATATGTGTGCGTCATCGTTACAGGCGTATTAGTGTATTACGTTTATGTGTGCCAGTGAATTGTGAACGATTGAATATGTGTTAGTGAGTGATTTGCCTGCCATCGAATGAGAAGGTAAATTTCACCAATACAGCATAGGCTCACGTAGTTGAGTGGTATTATAGGCGTTATGGCAATGCGAAGGTTGCGAGTTCGAACCGCAGCTATATTGATATAGGTGGTTTGATTAATTAATAGTTTTATTTTAGTTCTTTATTTTGCTTGTGATATTAAAGAACCATACAGTCGACTTTTATACTAAGTGTTCCGTAATCTCAAAAATAATATGGAAAATAAAACAACATCATTGTTTCAATGATATAATTATAAAATAAGATTGTTCAGTAAATAAATAATTTAGTTGTGTTGCGTCGTAGAACTATATATTATATATATATATATTTATAAGTATCTAAAAAATCTCAAGTCACAATGTTTGTAACTAAACTAATTCTAAACAGTTAAACAGATTTTGATAAACATTTTTGCTAAATAGTATTTAGTAGACCTAAGAATAGTCATATACTATTGTGCGGGATGATTGAAATCCAAGCGGGCGTAGCCGAGTGCAATACGTTTAGGTTTATACATTAAACATTCTTTTATAATGAATAGGTTATTCAATATTATCCTTCTGGATGTTTAAATCAGACAAGTATGGACGCAGGTAAACTAATTAACTTTCAGTAACTAAAGTGTAGTGAATCACCATGTTAACGTTTAGAAATTATACTATATGCAAATATAATAACTTCTCATTTCGTTAACAATAACATCACTCACTTATTTACAGTTCAATTTCTTTATTTCTCAAAATGATGCCACATAATTACCTACATCTTTTAGTTCCTAGGCACTAGTGCAAAGAAATGGCGCAACATATTCCAACTTTTATTATAAATAGTAATAATAGTCATTTATTTGCTTAAATTTGCCTGTATATTAGATAGTAAGTATATAGGTATAAGTATATAGTATATAGTAGGTATATAGGTATAAGTATATAGTATATAATAGGTATATAGGTATAAGTATATAGGTATAAGTATATAGGTATAAGTATATAGGTTTTAATTATTCCAAGTTATCTATACCGGAGTATATATACCTAAGTATAATTGAAACCACTAAAATACAGACTTACTGTAATTAAACAGAGATAATAATAATAAGAGCACCTACTTCAACCAACCCACCAGGACCCATTGAGGATATCCAACCCCAGTACCCTAAAGTAATATGACCACTAGACCTGCACGGTAGAATATTTTTTGGCAATATCGCTCACCTGCTTTTCTCCATAAAATTTTGCGTCCATCCTTGTCTGATTTAAAACATTATTCGTCACTAAATATTACTATATTGTTGCACCAGTCAAAATTTAAATAGTCCCTGGCAAAACTTAACCTACTTCGACGATGAAGATCCGACATCAAAATTTTTCTTGCCGGTCTGCGACATTTGATCCCAGCCGCCCGAAGATGGTTCCTTACTGTTTGCGATGTAACATGGTATTTGGTGGTCATAACACGGGTGGACATAAAGGGGTTTTCTACCTATATGTTTTTCCACCACCTCTTTATGCAAAGAACACGCATCGGTGTAGGCAAAGACTTTGGGGCCAGGCTGAAGACGGTCTATGATGCCTGAATCGCCATATCGGCGCACCCACCGCTGCACAGCTTCCCTCTATAATGAAAAAAAAGTAATAAAATTCCTTGTTAAAATTCTGTAAAATTTATCTACTCATATATTTTTGTTCATTATTAGTTTTGGAAGAAATAATAGATTATCCAGGATTATAAAATCAAATAACTTTCATAATAATAAATTGCAGAAAATACTACTTACCGATATGTTCAATTTTCGAGATATTTCATGTATTGAAATATTTTACTCATGCAAAGTAATAATATGCGCTCCCATAATAGTTGTAAGTTGTTGATTCATTTTTATAAATAAAAAAGGTGTTATTAACCGTGTGGAAAGCACAACGAATCCAATTGTTGACAGATAAAATTAAAATTATCATGTTATTTTAATCATGAGAATGAGGGTAGCATAAATTCCAATACATACGAGAAACATTCATGCAATCATGTGTGTGCAACAATACTCGCTCAGTAATAATAAAAATACTACTGATTTAAGTTGCTATAAAATTATAACTAAAATATCAAGATACTTTTGTGATGTTACCTAAACATTCCCTTAATAGGTAAGTAATTAACATAAAGATATACAAATATTAAAAGTTCAAAAAGTAAAATTCGACCGGGAATCGAACTCAAAACCTTACGATATATAAACTTTTCAAAAGCGTATCTGTAAACCCCGAGGTCACAAAGGCTTTACTAATATAATGTCAAAAACCACGTTCATATACTAGTAATAAGAATTTTATGAGTTATTCTTATTATTGAAGAAATTGTAAACTGATGATTGAAGATAAATAAATACGAATGGTTTTGAATCAATTGTAATTTGCAAGTGTGTAGGTGTGTGTGAGTGAGGAAACGAGTTATTGTTACACACACATATATGTAGAACATACTGGTGACCTTTTCTGCTTGCCAAAATCAATATAAAGATCTGTATAATACTTATATCACCAGACAGGCTATCGTTGTTGTCTTGTGTACTTAAGTCATATTTCTGGTACTAATAACTTCTATAAACGGTGCAAATGATCAATTACGTTCTTCTTAAAGGTAGTGTTGTAAAACTCGATGACAGAGTTTACCTATTTGATTGATTTTAACTCGTGAAATTTGGCGGTAATATTTTTGCCAGAATATGGTCTGTAAAAATTTATCAGCTAGTTAAAATGCAAGTAAGAATAGGCGCGTTACAAACAATGTAATCAGATTGTTGATACAACTCTGCCTACTCCAACGAGAATATACAAAGGAATGTACAAAATAACAATAAAACGGAAATAAAAAAAGATAAAGTATAAAGGTAGGCGTGGGGACTGGGGAGATGTCAGAGCTTTCACGTTTTAATTTAGTCCACAAATATTGTTTCATGTTTGATTTATTAGCCAAAAATGATTTTCAAATGTAATTTTATAATATTGTCGACAGCATCACGATGCTCTTGCAATTGCAGCAATTGATTAAGAACTTATATGAATTTAAGATTCATGTTTATTTGAATAGTGATTATAATTAATTTCATAAAAAAAATAGTTTTAATGATATAGGTCGATAATTAGCAAATGATTTCAGAGAATTACGACGTGAAATACCCGGCATTCTCTCTGTTCCATATTCTATATTATACTTATTGCCTTTTCTATATTCGGAGTTTTCTAAAATATCAGTTTATAGATATTATAATTGCAACCTTCCTTTACAAGCTAGGGTAGCTGTGTCGCTTGTCGAGTGATATTATCTATTTCAAAAGTTGATTACACACCAGTTAACTTATCTTCAGAAGTATGATTCATGATGCTATCAGATAGTGCTATCAGAGCAGCATCGTAACATAATTATGTATAGTCATTACATATCTTTAATTAGAAGAGATTTTAATTTCCTACAGGTCTCTGGTTACTGTACATAATTAGGTACTTATTGTAAAAGATATAAAGTACTATATTATTATGTATACATAGGAACTGGAATATGATTATGAACTTTAACTTTGCCATGGACATTGACTGTGACATTCTATAAAGTTCAATATCTTATAAACCTTTCAAATCTATCTAATCTAGCTTCAGGCATTCTATTACCTGCGCCTTCGGATACCAGACGGGTGGCCGTGTATTTTTAAAGCATAGATTTAAAGTTCTAAAATAGTCCCACATCGTACAATGATGAATATAAGCATGTATATTTATTTAATAAATTGAAGTACCCAACTAATACGTAAATGAAACGAGAAACTCAAAGAACTGTCTTTATAATGGTATTTTGCTTTCACTGAATTACTCACTCGTCGTATTACATTGCATCTGCTAAATATCATTAAAGGCGCTCTTTGAGTTTTCGTTTCATAAATGTTTCTAATTTCGGTGGCAAATGAATAAAAAATTTAAACATAGAAGAATATAATTGAATTATAAACGATACACATCATGGATGTAATGAAATATAAAATAATTAGTATGCCTGTTTCAAATCAAATTTGAATCGGAAAAAGTGAGTGTTTCGACGGAACTCCAACCCACGATCTTTCCTTCACAGGGCGACTGCGCTAACCACCGAGTCACAAAGCCACGTCTGAAACATTCGGAATTCTCCCATGCATGGACCTCCCACCATCTTTGGGGCGATGGTGAAAGCCATCTACCGATAATCATACGACCTATCGCTCGTCTCGAATTGCAATCATTTTTTAAACATTAAATGTAATTTTTTTAAGCAATATGTATAGGTACTAGGTAACTGTTTAAAATCAAATTACGATCGAATCGGAATCTCCCCAAAAGATGGTTGTATTGGAGACTTTGGAATGCTTCAGATGTGGCTTCGGGTTCGAGTTCCGTCGAAGCATTCACTCTTTTGATCTAAATTTGATAAATCACGTAGATATGCGGTAGCCTAGTGGTATGGGTAATGGACGGCTGAGACGAGGTCTCGAGTTCGATCCCAGGTTTACCATGGCACACACCAATGACTTTTAGATGCTTTTCGAAGTTATGTGTGTATTTATCGCAGGTTTATAAGTGCCCGGTTAATGGCAATAGGCTCGCCACCTATTACATTGGGACCTAAATATAAACTGGCGAAATGTGGGTGCTAACACCTCTGCCTACCCCTTCGGGGATAAAGGCGTGAGTGTATGTTATGTTATGTTACGTAGATATTTGAAACCACAAAGCACAGCCACGTGTCAAAAGGAAAAAGAAGCACCAATGAATAGATTAACGTGTTGAATAAAACATAGTAATTAAAACGTATTGCACTTGTTACTTTGTATTTTGAAACGTCCTGAAAATACTACAATTGAGACCTTTGTGTAAAATTTTGTTCGCCGGTTCGTTATTGGAGCTAGTGTGTTAAAACACGGGTGAATTGAAATTTCACGCGACAATTAACACCGAATATCAAGAGAACAAAGGAACGAAAATTACGTTGACGGTATTCCAATTACAATATTTTGGGCATCTATCTAGAGGTTCTGCCTGCGACAGTTAGACGTTTTCATATAACTACCAACGTTGACAAGTGGTGACCGTTGCTGTTATTTGCTTACTCTTACTAGATAACTACTTATTAGTAACAGAGAGACATCTCAAAGCCATAGACAGTAAGATGTCAGGTATCTTCGGTGGATATGAGGTGGTTCAACGTGGCTATACCCTCGCACCTCGACTGAGCATTATTATAGATATAACCTGCCCCACTGGCCAGCAGGGTTATTAGTAAGATCATTATTATTAACAAAAATCGAGATTAACAAAAGTCGAACCTAATCACATTGTACTACTCAAGGTCTGTGTGTAAGGTAAGCTTTTCGCAATAACGTCTCACTGCTATAATACTGTTACGAATGTCATCACTCATGACGTAAGCCGCCTTTGATTTAAGCATTTGATATTGAACTCCACGAATGTAATAAACTAGATCAATTGTAAAAAAAGAGAATCAAAATGACGATCGAAAAGACTAGCGAAATTTAGAATTCCAGAAGATTCTGCAGGGTATATAAACAGCACCGGAAGCGCCAAAAGGGCAGTTAAGTTTCAGTGGCTGAATTGGAAACAAGAAGAAAAAGAAGTAAAATGAAAAGTGCAAGTGAAAAGTAAAAGTGAAAAGTGCAAGTAATAGTGCAAGTAAAGAGTGGAAGTTGAAGTGCAAGTGTTGCATAATGCCGTGAACTATAGACGCTGAGTGAACGTCGGCATCCTAGAGACAGTGTGTAAAGACAGTACGGTGCAGTACTGCCGTCCTGTAAAGTGTATACGAGTGCCTCGGACAATAGACTGTGTGTACACTTAAGACTTTTGGTGGCTCAAATAAAATGTTAAATCACTCAAGGTTGTTTACTTCTAATCCTGAAACCCGATTTCCGTTACAATACCTTAACAAGTACAATACTTCCACATCAGAAGAGATGTTAATTTGTTTTTTATCGGCTGTGCCTCTAGGCTCTAGTAAAACAGGAGCTGTTAAACTGCTACTATACTTAGGTTTTTCACAGCAAAGCTCAATTAAATGCCGATGTAGAACAGACACGGGTTCTTAATTAAGTTACGTCCCTCGCCAGTTGGGCTGCAGTTAGACGTGTATCCGGTTACGCTCACTAACGAGATTTATTTTTCACATAACAGAAGTATCTCTATAATGAGGATCTGACTACAGGTAATGCGCTGCACTGCGCAAGTTACTCTACTCCATATTTTTATTTTTGAAGAATATCAAAATTCGCCTAGCAAATGGCAAAAGTTAGAATGAACACACAGCCATACCACAGGCCATACCATAGTTTTATCAATGTGCGTCTACAGAACAAAAATTTGTCTTCAAATTAAAAATGCACTAGAAATCCTCGTAAAAGCAAACGATACGCCAACGTGTAACCCTGTAGTAAGTAAAGACGAAGATAAAATACATTTAGCGCTCAAGTTCCACGAGTTCCTTGAGTCTCAGGTTCTGCGACTGTTCGAGTATGTATTTATTATATCAGGAATGAAAGTACACTTTCAGAATAATTTTTTCCGCGAATTTGGTTCTTGGTATGAAACTTTTGTACGGTTCTCGGTATGAAACTTTATAAAACCGTAATATATTGTTAACTTTACTTCAATTCCATTTGTTTCTGAACAAACATAACTTCTCGCGAAATTTCATAAAAATAAATACATGCAAATATGAAAATGTCAATAATAAATGATACGAGTAAAATATGTACAAAGCCCAATACACAGTCAAAAGAAAATACAAAAGTTAATTATTAATACATCATCAATGGGATAATAACATGACTATTGTTTTTATGACTTGATAATTAACAATTGTTTTCTATCTTCTATAAAATTAAAAAGCTCAACCAGTTCTGTACATCGCTAGCAAGTTTTTCTGAAGATAGAGGCGGTGCATCACATGAATCTGCTTAGCGCATGTTATACTGCACCGAATATTTTCTAATCCGTTAATAAACCCTAAATAACAAGATTTAAACGCAAATTAGCTTAAAAATAAAACAAAACATAATTTCTTGTTCAAAAATATAATATTGTAAATGATCAATCAGTTAATATAGACTAACCGATGTGTTTCGCTGACAGATCTACATTATGACAAATCGTGATCGTCGAATCGTGAAAATAAATTGACAATATTTTATTGTAAGCTTTGCCAATCATGTCTGTAATCAGTATTTTATTTGTTAATCATTGTGTAATTAATGACTGAATCGACTTATTATTAACTAATTGATTATTATTCATTAACTGTTATGCCCTGAAATGGATATACTAATTAGATCTGTAGGTAATATATGTGAATTGGTTTGAAACTTAAATAGAATTTAAAGTTACAAAACTATATAAAGAGTAAGGCAGTAATAAATTAATGTTTTATAAACATAGATTATCTCATGTAACCTACTTGTTAGTTAAACATTACGCACAAAGGCAGTAAGTACGCCGCTAGAACCTCGTCTTAAGTTATTGTTGAGCAAAACAAATTGGGCATTATGAAAACTATTCTTGAATATTTGAAGGCTCTGCTTGTTGACGAGGGCGACCTCAGAGGCTGAGAACAAGGCTACTGGTCCGTAGTGTAAATAGTTTAGTCGGCGCACTGAAACATATGTTTGGTGTTATGTAAATTTGTGCGTGCTCGTAATTTCAGTTGGTTTCAGTGAATGGGCGCACTTTCGTAAGAATATTTGTTAGTGTTGGTCCTGGGGCAACAACGTATAACTAATATTTGATATCGGCCGTCAACTAAGGGGTTGATGGAGGCTTATTATTACCATACATTCAGTTAATTGTGTTTTCAGTCTATGTGTTAGGGAAGGTACCTATTATTACCAAGTACGTTTCATTTAGATACATACCTATATATTTTTTGTAATTATCATACATATTATACAAAGAAATACATAGACCAATGTACTAAATATTCACATACACTGAGCGGCAATCGAACTCGCGCCTCCTGCGTAGCAGTCGCGTTCACAACCGCCACGCTATAGTGGTCGTCTATATACGTATATACATCATCTGTATACTAGCTGCAGCCCGCGTCTCTGCCCGAGTAGATGTCGTCTCTCTACTCAATTCTACTTTACTCTGCCTGTCACGGGGAAACTAAAGAAGGTAGTAGCCTCATAATACGGGCTCATAATAAAAATATATAGCGATAGAATTATTTAATATAGCTTCATTTCAATATGTGTTCATTTCAAGTGTGAACATTCGAGAGTAACGTAATACAATAGGTATATGATAGAATATCATAGTAGATACACTTCTTGTATTTGCAAGTAAAAGAACTGTAGACAATGACAGCTTCAAGTAGGATGAATGGGTGTCTTAACATGCAGGGGCAATTACAATGTTACCTATTGGCAACATTTTACAGTTGCAATTATGACAGACCATTTATAGACGCTATTTATAGGTCGGAGCCATTGTTGAAGCGCTGTTGATGTCACACCAACACGTGCGCTATTTTACACTCGTAGTTACTCATGCATCACTTACTGTGTCCCCCTCCCCCACAGAGTAACTACATGTGAAAGCAGAGTGAAAAGTGATGGTCATTTATTAGTACTCGGTATATGCCTGTGCGGACTTATATGTGTCAAAATGTAGGTTCCTAATGTAAATATTCACGGGAATCGTAGATAAATATGATAAATAAATATTCACGGACATTTTACACAATGCCATCTAGCCCCGTGGTAAGCATAGCATCAACTAGTTGGTATTATGGGTTCTAAAAAACAGATGAATATATTTTTGTACAAAAGCAGACTTAATGCCACAGGTATTACCTGATAGTCAACCTTAGGGTGATGCAGAGATACATCGAGGTAGGTGTAGGTAGAATAATGAACTATACATTAAGCACAGCGCGGCAGCGGTCATACTTTAATTTGGACGCAATAATATATAACCTACTTATAACTCACTTACTCACTCACATTAGTTACAAAATCCTGATAGACACATTTACGTAATATTAATAAAATTTACTTCCATATTTATATATATACGGTATACCTATATACCTATATATGTACCTTTCTTACAACATACTACATAATATACTTGGTTAAAATTCTTTTTTTCAAATATAACGAAATTGAAGGGAAGGACAAAGGAATAAAAATTCAATCACAGCCTTTTAAATAACAGAATATTGTAACTCAATTACTAGTAAAAGTAATTGCTTCCCGTACCATGTTTTTGGAGGAATATTTTGTTAATCCGCGAAATATTAAAATATCTCGTGTAAAGCTTACAGGCAAGTCTTAATTAGAGATCCACTGAATAAATTACGTTCGCGATATTCTTTTTGAATAAAAATGTGCTCGGATGTTCTTTACCTTTAGTCGCATCTGGTTTTTAGTAAATAAATAATACTTATTGAGGAACTCCTTGTTATATTTACAACGGCTTTCAGAAGCACATAATTATAGTAGTACAGTGCTGCTGCTGTACCTATATTTTGATAAGTCACCAGTTTCCTCGTTGTGATATGCTGGAATACATTACATAACGTTGCGTTCATTAGTTGCCAAAACTTCCCTTTCAAGATTATGGTATTCTATATCAAGCCTCAGGCTGTACATCTCATGTTGTACGTATGGTATATTAATTTATTTGAAGTTTGCGTGTAAATAAATACTACTATCATTTTATAGAAGCGTTTGAAAATACTTTGAAAATTAATTTATTTTCTATTCACCGTAGACGGTTACCTAAGGTAAACCTAAGTAATAATTTATGACAATGGTAACACCGCATACCGGCTTCCATTAACTAAAAAAATAAAATGATGAAAAAAGAGAATTAAGAAAAATCCATTGAAATTTGTTAAGATATCTTTATTATGATTTCACGATAATTTAATAATCATTTACTATTTTAAGAAAAGCTAAGAACAAAAATTTCAAGTGAGCACTTTATGTGTTGGCACAAAATTCGTTATTAAGCGGCATACTAATACCTAATAACAATGTCGGCACTCAGCTTTCATGATTACAGAATATGGTAAATCTTTTGGCACGCTGAAAACAAAACATAACTCGTGGCAGTCCTGTAACACTGCGCGTGGCAGCCGGGCTCAAAATTGTTTCAGTGCAGTAGCGAAACAGAACAATATAAAGCAATTTGAAGTGAAATAACTTGTGAATCGTACTTGATAACTACGTAGCACGTAGAGTTATGAGGTTCAGGATTTGAATGTAATACATGAATAAATTATTTACCATGTTATTTAAACGTTATAAATTCAATTTTATTGTTATAATTATGATAAACCATTAAGTTCTGGCTTGGTTCTGATAGTATACGTGTTATTAATGGTAGCAAAGACGGAATTAAAAAAAAGAGAAAGAAGAAAGTTAGAAGAGGAAAAGTTGCGTGGTAGGTATCGGGTATTAGGCTCGCGGTGCCAACTTTGGATGCAATCGTGTGCCTCTGTTGTCGTAAACGTTCATAGTCCACGGTAACCAGTTTCCATCAAGTGGGCCGTGCGCTTGTCTGCCACCTAAGCGGTATGATGTATGTATAACAGAAATCGGGACACTATCTCTTTACGAGTTTAAAGGGAAATTCATTCGTAGTATTTGTGTGTGGTAGAATTTGATTCAATCCACCAGCGCCTGATTTTGATCTTGTTCAGTGAATATTTTTCTAATTATAAATGTGATTAACAAACAGTTTACAGTTATAGGCAGTTAGTAATTAGTAGTAGGCTTTTTGAATTATGCCGTGTTCGAAAAGCCTTTTATGCCAGAGAGCATTAAATAGACATGGTATATGAGTCGTTTATTTTCAACTAGATAAAATTATCTCTGGTATTCACATAGTCGCTAGTCCCACATACTCATCTCTTCGCGGTGTTTTCACCTGAAATTTAAAATTCAGAAGCTTAAGTCGCTTTTCATTTTTTCCCCCATGCGCAAATCGCCACGGATACCCCCCGCGGAAGTCAGCAGAAGTGGTTAGGTCGGAATCGAACCGACCAAAACCGCACGGACGTCTTGGGCCATTAGTTGCCGAGGGAGAGTAAGCCTCTGGCATAATTCTCACGCCCCGCTGACCCAGTGCTAATGAAGGCTCTCTGGGGTGTGGGGCAACGGTTTCCCACATCTTCCACTGTATAGGGTGGAGCGTGCATTACACTGCCACCTCGGCCTGCTCCTGCTAGTGTGACAGGCGTATACACCTGTCACCCAAGCTCCAGTCACTACATCTGGAATAACCTACTTTGAATTCATTTTCAATACCCTTCTTCATGGTCCTTAATGACTTCAGAGATTGTGTTTAAAATATAGACATAATCTCTGGAGTTTTATACAATGTAATATATAAGCTTACTAACATGCAGATGTTTCAGAAAATTCCTTTTTGATATACAAGCATATGTATTCATTGTACCATGCGTCTCTCTCCTCTAAGGCCCATTCAAATGTGTGAATGTCATAAAAGGTGTTTAGAACGAAACAGACTTTCTGCCGATATATAGTATAGGTAGTAAGCACTGAGATTTGTGAAGTAACAGTTCAAAAGAATGAAAAGCGTATGAATATCGCTGCAGCTACACGCTCGAGTTAGCCACACCGTTGGCGCTATCCCAAAGGAAATACAGAATGCATTACGTTCAACTACTTGAACTGAACGAACAGTATTGTATTACCTGCGGTTCAATATACGTCTGCAGTTTTCTAAAGGATTTATTGAATACCTATTGAGTTACTATTTGTATTGAAATTTTATTTCTGTACGTTGAAAATAGATTAACCAAACCAGCAAGTTATGAAAACTGACTTATTTCAGAAACTGTCGTATCGTGCCTAGTCTTTGATTTATTGTCATTTTAAACCATAATTGTTATTAAAAAATATGTCTTTTCGTGGAGTGCTGAAAACAAAAGTCATTCTATATAGTATTCTATTCTATTCCATTCTACAATACGACAACCAACTAATTACCACTTGTCTAGGGGGACTGGAGCGCTTACTGGATCTAACTACATATAGCGGTAGTGAACGCAACTGCTACGCAGGAGGCGTGGGTTCGATTCCCGCTCAGTGCAAATATTTGTGCGCATGAATATGAATATTTGCATTGGTCTGGGTGTTTCTATGTATAATAAAAAGTATCTATGTATGTTTATCTGCATTCTAGAACCTATAACACAAGCTAGTTATACTATGCTCACCATGGGTCTAGGTGGCGTTGTGTAGATTGTCCTAGAATATTTATTTATTTATTAAATTATCTGTCACTTTTCTGGAAGAATAACACATTCAGGCTTAGGCAGACAGGGACAAAACTTGTGGTTTTAATTAGTTTGTAATCATTTCCAATGTCGAACCTAACTGTAGGTAACACCTAGTCTAATCCATGCTCCATCACAAAGTATGATGAACATGTATTCAATATCAAAAGTCCAATATAGTGAAGAGTTTGTTCCTCCTTGATATTCAAGGCTTGCGCGGCGCTCGTGGCGAACTTTGTTGGTATACTGTTAATATTAACTTATTTTCTTGTATTTCCCTTGGAGTGGTCAGGGGCTTTGCAAACGGCTGTAATATAGCAATAATTGTGTAAGCAACAATCTTGATGCTATTACTTTCGAATAAAATATTTGATTTGATTTGATTCATGGAAAATTGTTTTTGATTTCACTGTTAGAGTTTTGAACAGAACATAAAACAGGAGTCGCGCGGCAAAATAATAAGTCTCCATCTCCTCACAGGTGGTGTTTTACAAAATGACTAAAGGATAGTATAATTTAACATCAGACAGATAAATATATAGCCTCCATCCACCATGATCCACATGTGGACTGAAGAGGAATTAAAAGTATCCAAAGATCCACATGTGGGTCTAGACTGTAGATCCTAGTGGACAGAGGCAATATATACAGCCCGATCTCTGCCTCACATCCATGACTCGGGTCAACCCCCACCACCAACCATTGTATTAAGTCCTACCCCTATTACGTGTGGAAGTATTAGTAAATTGATAAATATGATACTGTGAATCACCTAATCACCACCTCTACCTACCCCAGAGGATAGTTGACTTTAGCATATAATATATGTATGACAGTGCGGCTCAGTACTGTCAGTGCTGAACCGCACTGTCCACTTCGACCGTATCTGTAATTTTGCAAAGCACCAATAAAAGTTGTGGTGACACTAATTAGAAGAAGTTTCTCAATAAAGTAAGGCAATTACTTACAGCAAGTGTCAAAGTTTATTAGATGAGCGCGTCGCGGTAGCTGATCAGGGCCGCGGTTAATATAATTACCAACTAGTACTTCATTAACTGATGTGTTGTCGATTGCGAGGCAAGTACTAAATTATTTTACAAGCGGCAATCACGATATTTGTCGACACAAGAAAGTTTTCTCAAGCAATTTCGTAGGTACACAGCGATATCGACAGCTATTTTCCTGTGGGAAATCCAATATATGGTTACATTGCAAAGTGTACTCAGTTTTCTATAGGTATTGTTTCCTCAATAATATCGCTTATAATCTGTGATATTGTTTGATCTGGATAGACGTGTACGTTGCCTATTTGTGATTTCCTCGAATGTACGAATATCTCACATAGAAATACTTAACCTGAACTCTGAATTTTAGTACGTTGAAAGGAGTCTTTTAGAAATATAATTCAAAATATTGTTATGAATGTCATCTCTCATGACGTAAACCGTCTATGATTGAAGCATTTGATAATTTCGACTACAATCTTAACAAACGCGCTGGCCCAATGTGTGGCCCAACGCGATGGAATGCCGTTCAATAGGTTGACGGTTCGAACCTCTATGGACATTAAAAGGGTTTTTGTGATTTTTAATATTTCTAGAAATTTATTTGGTAAGTAAGGTGGGCAATTCTAAATTTAAATTCTGAAATGTATAAGGTACTAGCCAGTGGTAGAATATTCTCGAAGAGAAGCAAAAGTTCTGAAATTAAACTCCTCGAATAGAATGAACTAGAATAATAAAATTGTAAATAAAGAGAATCGAAATTACGATCGTAATGACGATCGAAAAGACTAGCGAAATTAGGAATTCCAGAAGATTCTGCATGGTATATAAACAGCACCGGGAGCGCCAAAGGGGCAGTTAAGTCTCAGTGGCCGAAGTGGAAACAAGAGGAAGAGAAGGAAGAAGTAGTAAAGTGAGAAGTGCAAGCAGTAGTACTAATAGAAAGCGCAAATGAAAGTGTTAGTGGTGCATGTGCAATAACTGCGGCATCTAGAGACAGTGTGTACAGACAGTGCGGTGCAGTACAGTCCTCCAAGTGTGTACGAGTGCCTCGGACAATAGATTGGGTGTACGCTTAAGACTGTTGGTGGCTTGAATAAAGTGTAAAATCACTCGAGGTTGTTTACTTCCAATCCCGAAACCCGCTTCCCGTTACAATATAATAATTAACGTACTTACTCTAATTATTACAATAACAGGACATAAGGAATAAAGTATACCTAATTTTACACACTTGTTTTACGCTTCCAGAACGACAATTTCTATGATTAGACTTTGACTAAAATGCAAAAGGTAAATTTTACCTCCTCCTACAAGTTAGTAACTCCTCGTAGCTCCATTCAAAAGAAAAATATTAAATTAAGTTATGATTCGATAACATCGCTATTATTGCTACTTCTACAGAAGATCCAATATGTAAGATATGCATGAAGGTAAATGTACGTCCCACAATATTCGAGTTCCTTCGGTCTAGATTATTCAAGTATTCTAGTTTTATGAAACTAATGTTGATGTGAAATGGATATCTCTTGAGTCTTCAATTTAAGTTATACTCGTAGATTTGCAGGTCGCTTCTTAAGGCCAGGTTGCAGTAGTTTTTAAAAATTTTAAACGTCTGGATATCAAGTAATATAGCAAATTGCGCTAAATAAAAAGCATATTCATAAAATAGACTATACCCTCTAGGGTCCTGTGAAAACAGAAACACGATTCATGATAATTGCCTCGATAGAAATTAGCGTCAAACATGGGTCTAAAACGCTCCAATTCGATATTTCAAACACGTTTTACACTAAGATGCCATCATCAAATAATGCCGAGATTGATATCATTATAAAGAGCATAAAAATATCTAGCGACTGGTAAAATTATATTTTATCAAACAATTATAATTTTTTTCAAAAACTTATAAAACCTCAAAATCTTTGCATTTGAGCACTCGCAGCGGTCAGTCAGTTGAGTCAGTACCCGCCGAGGCGTGTTCGAGGTAGGACGTGTGCTGTTTGTTTCTGCGAGCTTCACCCCCGCACGTTATTACATAATATAATCGGTTTCGATGAAAAAATGGGTATAACTCGGTTCATTAAAGGAAGAATTCTAAAATGGCGGAGCTTATCACTTTCTCTCGCTCGCACAATTGTGCTGTCAATTTAATTTAATTTATTTTTTGATTTATGTCTATTTATTTTTTTTCTTTTGTGCCACTGTAGTAGGTATATAAAAATTTGAATTTGGTGTACAATAACTAGTCTATATCTATGGCTCTAAAAATTTTGGTAGGATTTTATTGATGACTGCTCTAGTCTTCTTAGCCCCTAACTCTTAGCTAAATTACAAGTGGGTTCACGTCAGTAGTTGGTCGGAGTTATTATTTTTTATTGAATAGATTGCCTTAGTCACTAGGCTACCACAGCTGAGTATAATTATACATATTCTATGTTATAGTGCTGCAATGAGAAGACGAAAAGCCGCTGGTGTTGAACAGCCCGTAGACGTTTCTAATTCTAGTTTGCAAAGTGCCACGTAACTATCAGTACTTTTACTAAAATCTGTGACATATTTGAATATTATAAAACTTGTAAAAAAAAATATCTCATAAACCTGATGAAACTTACAGCAGACAGGAATCGTATTGAACGATCAACGATTTTACAAAGAGATTCAAGTAAATGGCTCGAACTAAGAAAAAATATGACAACAGCTTCAAATTTCGGTCCCATTTGTAAACGTTAAGTTACAATAGACAGTGCACCATTAGTAAAAAATAATCCTATATAAAAAAATCTAAACCAAGTGGTTTCAGTAGCTCACGGCATCGAAAACGAGAAACATTCCATACAGCAAATGGAACAACAGATAAACATAAAAATAGATCAGTGTGGACTTTTTATTGACCGCAAATACCCTTTTATTGGAGCCACTCCAGATGGTCTTGTTGGAAATGACAAAATTGTAGAAGTCAAGTGCTCTTTGATTGCGTCAAAAAATGGTTTAGAATAATCTCTAGGGAATAATAAAATCCAACTTAACAATTTACCATAAATAAAAATAGTAATTGGTTTTACCAAATTCAAGGTCAGTTACATGTGACGGGGCGCAAAATGTGTATTTTTGGTTTATGGGTGTCACAAACAGAACCAGTGTATATAGAATATATAGAAAGAGATGACCAGTTTTGGACCAATAAAATGGAACAACGAATAATTCAGCTTTATATGAAGAGTCTGCTGCCGGAGTTAGTTGATCCAAGGCATATCCGTGGTATGCCTATTAGAAGCATCGTCTTGAACGAAGAGAAAGAAAATAAAGAAAACCATGTTCCTTCGATCACTTCACATCAACATCAATCCAATCTAGTTGAGGCTGGCTCTAGTGTTACAAACAGAGAGTTAAATATCATATTTGAAAATTTTTGAATTGTGCGTTTTCATCATCACCATCTTCATAGAGACTTATTTTCCTGACTGCATCCAAGGCCAAGGTGAACTCGGAGCTCAGGGTCCGCCTTCCGGCTCTTCCTCTTCCACTTCCACTTCACACGATCTTGGGCGTCTCCCTAAACCTAAACCCTAAAATGCCAGTCAAGTTGAAAGAAATTGGACTTGATTTTAGGATTGCATGTGACGGCGTGCATTTTCTACTAACTATCTATCTACTAACAGATCAGTAGGCAGCACAAAATATCTTTTTTACCCGACTGCGCGACGCAAAGAAGTGGTAATGTGTTTATTTATGTTTCACTTTTCAATAGGTTTTGTTTTTTGAAGACGCTTTTATTTTTTCTATATGTTCATATGTTCCAATGAAATGAAAATACAAAAATATGTATGTTAAATTTAAGTGATTTTTTTTCTCTACCTATACAATGAAAAACTATAACATTATGTGCCCGAATCTAACCTACTACTTTTACGATATACGTACCGTGGCGTAGTGACACCCTAGCTTGGTGACGTCACAGACACGGGTGCTCTAAAATAGCACTACAATCTCCCGCACGCGACTTCATGTATGTTTTTTTATATAATTTAAAACAGTGTTGCTACACAGTATATACACGTATAAGTGAAAAAGGTACACATAGCCTATAGTGAGTATTCCGATGAACTCTTACAATCAATCCCACCCTCCCTTTATCCAAAACAACATGTTTTTTTATATCACTTATGTGGCAGACAAGCATACGGCCCACCTGATGCGAAGAGGGTCACGGTGGCCTAGACCTATATGTTCAGGTCTTAGGTTTCACCCTTTGTCAGCTTTCGGACTCCATCCCAGTTTCTTAGTTTTTGTAACAAACGCGAGTCTCAACTTTTCGCGTACCGGGTTATACTATACGACGGCGCGCGCCTGCGCGCCGCCCGCGCTGCCCGCTCGTTGCGTCGATTACACTCGATTCGGCTGCGGGGACTGAGGTACTGAGGCGACGTAAAATACCTACTTGTCTCACTGCAACCTCGCCTTAAATAATTGAACTGATTATTATTCTCTATTTCGGTGATTAACTAGTACTATTGAGTTTACTTAGTACAGGCACAAGTAAACAAGTCTTATCACTATGTGAAATCAGATGTGTGTGGGGTTGGCAATGTTTACTACTTCATTTTATCCTATTTACGAAAATTCTGTACATTATTTACGGCATTTGGTACTTTGCTATAATGGTTAAGTCCTCGACGCCTATATCTGTACCTATTTGTGTTTATAATGTAAGATTTGTTTTATCTGTAACGGCATCTGCCTAAGTTTCGAGGTTGCAAGATAAACTGTCTCATGTTTTTTGTAGTGTATGGGCCCGTGCGTATTCGTACAGTACAAAATATAGTTTCTTTTTATCACCATTCACCATTAATATCATAATACATATCAGAATGAAAGTTTGCAAGAATTGGTTAAGCGCAGTGTGTCGTAGTGGCGCTAGAGAAACCTCGTGAAGTATGTAAGGACAAAAACCGACAGTGACTGTTGACTATACCTACCCGGGAAAGAAGATAACATTATTGTCTACAGGGAAATGAGTGGGTGAGAGATTGGCGGATGCTTATAGTGCATGCATGGTCACTAGTGTTGGTGGCCAAAGCCGGTCGGGGTTTCAGGGATATCCTTTTTAGGCCACTCTTGGTTTCCCACCATTACTACACCTACTCTCTTTCTTCTGTATATCAATGAGATGCTGTCCACCGGCAGCATCCATTGCTATGTAGACGACAGCACCTCATGGTAGTTATCAAGAACATACTGCGACCAAGCAGTCTATAACGCGGAAAAAGTCGCTTCCCAATGGTGCTCCAAGATCTTGATCGAGTTCAGTACACCGCCACTGCAGGATAATTTCAATATCCTTGGTATGCTTGTTTGCTGCAAACTAAAAACAAGAAATACATCGAGAGTATCATCAAGACAACATCGCGTAACTCGGAGTTCTGATTAAATTGAGACATTTTATCATGCCACCCGGAGCAACAGGTGTCTTCTCTAGAAGACACAAATTTGTTCGTACATGGAATACTTACTTACTAAATGCTCACGACAAATTGCAGTGACCTGCGGTCCGTATTATTGAGAGAGTCCTAATGTCACGAGCAGCCTCGAACCATTGCACATGCGTAGCGTGTTCACATGAGCACTTCCCATTGGTGCCACATTCACCCTTCCTACACAGGACAACACGTGCAGGGCTTTGATGTCTCGGAATATTCTATCAAGAACCAAGCCGTTCGGTGAGTCTTGCCTCTGCCGCACCATTAAGTCTTGGAATTCCTTAACAGCTCACGTGTCTTCTTATTCCTAGAGTCCTGGGTTCTTTATGCGAGGCGTGAAGAAGCATTTGATGAGGCCGTCAATCTGAGCGCCACCATTGTAACACTGTACGTGTTTTTGTAATGGTGACCCTCTTTCCTGACATTTTATCTTAAGCTTACCATAAAGCGAGATAAAGTCAAATTGATGTGCCCTACTTAAAAAAATTATTAAAAACCAAAAACTCAATTGTAGCGTCACTACAAATTACTGGGTTCATATGAGAGTCCTAAACTGAACGTTATGGCTGACATCCAATCACACCTGAAAGAATTTGCTCAAAATTAATATAAGATTTTGTACAAAGAAAAAGGATGAAAGAATGAAGAAATGAATAATTTAAAGAAAAACAAAAAACCCGACTGCGTAAACTAAAAAGAATGAAACAAGCCCAGTAGTTTAAAATTCATACAATACTCACAGTCGGGGCCCATTCAAATTTTACCAATTAAATCTTCCCAAGGGGCCCCGACTGTGAGTATTGTATGAATTTTAAACTACTGGGCTTGTTTCATTCTTTTTAGTTTACGCAGTCGGGTTTTTTGTTTTTCTTTAAATTATTTTTTTATTTTATACTTTTTAGTTACGATTCATTGAAAAGTTATTTTTTTTTACCAAAAATATTTTTGTTTGTATATCGTTTATACTTAAAATATAAACTTAAATCAATAAGTAAGAAAATTAGCAAGAATGAATGTTTTGTTAAGAAACTTTAAATCGTTATATATCCTAAACTATTATTTAAAATGAAAAATGGTAAAAGAAACCTAAATATGATTTAAAATTACCTATTCAACGACACCCCACTTGACATAGTTCATCGACTTTTTTTTTTTTCATTTTGACAATATGGCGTCTGGTTGTCGCTGTGGTGAATTTTGATTACTGTCATGTCTTTAGTGACACTCGCAAGGTTAAGACGAATCGATTGACGTAAGAATGATCAAAATCGGCCTACGCGTTTGGTCTCTAGAACGCCACATAGAAACAAACATACATACATACATACATACATAGACTGATAAACACAATACCCTCCTTTGCGTCGCGCAGTCGGGTAAAAAGAAAGACCAAACGAATGAATAAGAAAGATTGAACGAATGATGTAAGAAAGAAAGAAAGAACATCCTGGAAGAAAACTTGGTCATGGATGGAATTGATTGCATCGTATGATAGTCAATGTTCTATTTATATAAGAATGGAGAGGATGGAGTATCCCGAAGAGGAAGGAAGAAAGGAAGACTCCAGTTGAGTACCCACATGTCTGTGTCTTCTTGGCGTTGAACTAGACCGAATTCTTGGATCCCCATTTAGGTGTGTGATCCAGGGCCCAGTCAAGTTCAGTGACAAGAAGTTGTCTTTCGTGGTAACCTACTGCAAGCATCATCTGCATAGTGACTGCCAGCTGATAGCGGATACAGATGATATGCAGAAAAAAGAAAGTAGAAGAACTTCAAGAATCACACTAGACTAGAAGACTGTGCAATTGTAGGAAGCTAATTGGAGAGGCACAAAGAGTTCCGCTAACTTAGAAAGAAGAAAGATAATGGTTGTTCTATTTATGGATAGAAGCCTAAGTATATTCATTGAATGTGACATGTTTCGTTAAAAACGTCCTTTATAACAAAATATCTCAGCACTGGGCTGCTGATAGGTATAGGTATGTGTTTTTATGGATTAAATTGTAAAATTAAAATACTTACTCGCGGTGGATTACCCATAATTAATAAATATACTATACCAATAAATAAATTCAATGTTTTTATTATTCACTTCACTTGTACCGTTGGTATAATATAAATTATGTGCAATTATTCCGGAAAAATGTCTTATAGTAAAAAGCTATAATAATTTAGGAAACTACAATCCTTATCCAACGACCCAATAGATGTATAATTAATACCTATGTTGTTCAACAATAAAATTATTTGATTTTGATTTTGATTTTGACGCAATCATCGCCCAAAGGAAATGTATACGAGCCATTTGTAAATTGCATGAAGATGTGTAAAAATGTTCTTGAATTTAAAACTAAACTTGCCAAATTGTTATGTACCAAAGCGTTCTCTGAATGAGTACCTAAAGGATAAATTTTAACTCTTCACGAAACTCTAATCAATTATAAAATGATTCAAAATATAACTCTAAATCTACTCACTATTTTGTGTAACCTTTGCTTCAAGAAATAAATTAATTTGATTGGATTTGATAAAACTACCATATAACACCTTACAAAGTAGGGATACAATAATCATCTCGTATTCTTAATTTAATTACACTGTATCCTATCTTTTAAAAAAAAACAACATTTGTGTACGTATAACACCGCACCTACCATCTATAATGGTTCATAATACTCAGTAATAAAGTCTACAATGGTATATTCTATTGAAGGAGCACTCAGACAGCGGAAATTGGTGCTAAATAATTGATTGATGCAATTATTTATGGGGTCCAGGTACCTGTTTGCGTTGCTAGGAATTCCATGTTGTCGTTTATTGAATTTCGTATCGTAACAACTTGCGTGTGCTTGTTACTTAAGGCGAGGTTGCAGTGAGTCAAGTAGGTATTTTACGTCGCCTCAGTACCTCAGTCCCCGCAGCCGAATCGAGTGTAATCGACGCAACGAGCGGGCAGCGCGGGCGGCGCGCAGGCGCGCGCCGTCGTATAGTATAACCCGGTACGCGAAAACTCGAGACTCGCGTTTGTTACAAAAACTAAGAAACTGGGATGGAGTCCAAAAGCTGACAAAGGGTGACACCTAAGACCTGAACATATAGGTCATAGGCCACCGTGACCCTCTTTGCATCAGGTGGGCCGTATGCTTGTCTGCCACATAAGTGATATAAAAAAACATGTTGTTCTGGATGAAGGGAGGGTGGGATTGATTGTAAGAGTTCATCGGAATACTCACTATAGGCTATGTGTACCTTTTTCACTTATATGTGTATATACTGTGTAGCAAAACTGTTTTTAATTATATAAAAAAACACATGAAGTTGCGTGCGGGAGATTGTAGTGCTATTTTAGAGTACTCGTGTCTGTGACGTCACCAAACTAGGGTGTCACTACGCCACGGGCACGGTACGTATATCGTAAAAGCAGTAGGTTAGATTCGGGCACATAATGTTATAGTTTTTCATTGTATAGTTAGAGAAAAAAATCACTTAAATTTAACATACATATTTTTGTATTTTCATTTCATTGGAACATATGAACATACAGAAAAAATAAAAGCGTCTTCAAAAAACAAAACCTATTGAAAAGTGAAACATAAATAAACACATTACCACTTCTTTGCGTCGCGCAGTCGTCGGGTAAAAAAGACATGTTGTGCTGCCTACTGATCTGTTAGTAGATAGATAGTTAGTAGAAAATGCACGTCGTCACATGCAATCTTAAAATCAAGTCAAGTTTCTTTCAACTTAACTGGCATTTTAGGGTTTAGGTTTAGGGAGACGCACAAGATCGTGTGAAGTGGAAGAGGAAGAGCCGGAAGGCGGACCCTGAGCTCCGAGTTCACCTTGGCCTTGGATGCAGTCAGGAAAATAAGTCTCTATGAGGATGGTGATGATGAAAACGCACAATTAAAAAATTTTCAAATATGATATTATACTCTCTGTTTGTAGCACTAAAGCCAGTCTCAACTAGATTGGATTGATGCTGATGTGAAGTGATCGAAGGAACATGGTTTTCGTTATTTTCTTTCTCTTCGTTCAAGACGATGCGATGCTTCTAATAGGCATACCACGGATATGCCTTGAATCAACTAACTCCGGAAGCAGACTATTCATATAAAACTGAATTATAAACCAAAAAACAAAAAATAACCATAAACCAAAAATACACATTTTGCACCCCGTCACATGCAACTGACCTTGAATTTGGTAAAACCAATTACTATTTTTATTTATGGTAAATTGTTAAGTTGGATTTTATTATTTTTTAGAGATTTTTCTAAACCATTTTTTGACGACAATTTTGTCATTTCCAACAAGACCATCTGGAGTGGCTCCAATAAAAGGGTATTTGCGGTCAATAAAAAGTCCACACTGATCTATTTTTATGTTTTTCTGTTGTTCCATTTGCTGTATGGAATGTTTTTCGTTTTCGATGCCGTGAGCTACTGAAACCACTTGGTTTAGATTTTATTATATAGGATTATTTTTTACTAATGGTGCACTATCTATTGTAACTTTTCGTTTACAAATGGGACCGAAGTTTGAAGCTGTTGTTATTTTTTTTTTAGTTCGAGCCATTTACTTGAATCTCTTTGTAAAATTTTTGATCGTTCAATACGGTCCTGTCTGCTGTAAGTTTCATCAGGTTTATGAGATAATTTTTTTCACCAGTTTTATAATATTCAAATATGTCACAGATTTTAGTAAAAGTACTGATAGTTACGTGGCAATTTGCAAACTAGAATTAGAAACGTCTTCGGGCTGTTCAACACCAGCGGCTTTTCGCTTCTCATTGCAGCACTGTAACATAAAATATGTATAATTATACTCAGCTGCGGTAGCCTAGTGACTAAGGCAATCTATTCAATAAAAAATACTAACTTCGACCAACTACTAACGTGAACCCACTTGTAATTTAGCTAAGAGTTATGGGCTAAGAAGACTAGAGCAGTCATCAAGCATACCAAAATTTTTAGAGCCATAGATATAGACTAGTTATTGTACACCAAATTCAAATTTTTATATACCTACTGTACATTTTTTGTACAGTGGCACAAAAGAAAAAATTAAATAGACATAAATTAAATTAAATTGACAGTACAATTGTGCGAGCGAGAGAAAGTGATAAGCTGCGCCATTTTAGAATTCTTCCTTTAATGAACCGAGTTATACCCATATTTTCAGCGAAACCGATTATACGTAATAAAGTGCGGGGGAGAAGCTCGCAGAAACAAACAGCACACGTCCTACCTTGAACACGCCTCGGCGGGTACTGACTCAACTGACTGACCGCTGCGAGTGCTCAAATGCAAAGATTTTCAGGTTTTATAAGTTTTTGAAAAAAATAATAATTGCTTGATAAAAAATAATTTTACCAGTCGCTAGATATTTTTATGCTCTTTATAATGATATCAATCTCGGCATTATTTGATGATGGCGTCTTAGTGTAAAACGTGTTTGAAATATCGATTTGGAGCGTTTTAGACCCATGTTTGACGCTAATTTCTATCGAGGCAATTAACATGAATCGTGTTTCTGTTTTCACAGGACCCTAGAAGGTATAGTCTATTTTATGAATGTGCTTTTTATTTAGCGCAATTTGCTATATTACTTGATATCCAGACGTTTAAAAATTTTAAAAATTACTGCAACCTGGCCTTAATATTCAGGATTAAGTTGCGAGTACGGATGATGCAAGATTAAATACTAAAGCTACACGGCGTGGATTCCCATTGGAATGAGATATCATTGGCGTGTTTACAAGTCGCAAGTTCGTTCCCATTCGGGGTCTTATGATATGACTCAAAGATTTAGACATCCCTCTCCGAAGTAGTATTGAAATTATTAACATCAGGAGTGATTTCATCTTCTAACCTATAGTAGGTTAGAAGATGAAATCACCGTCGTATTCATTAATAAAATATTGATAACGGATATTGCGAATTCTGTAGAATAGTTTCTAATAAAGTCGGCAGCATTTTGGATAGTTTGTCACCGAGGCAGAGATATTTTCGCCACATTTTTAATGAAAATGCTACTGTAATGTATTATTTATGTGAACTTATACTATTTTAGATAAGGGCATACTGACTGACTGTATTTCACGTCCTTGTATTGTATACCATCTATGCAAAAAGAATTTACGTAACATAATCAGGATGAGCAATCAAATGATTCCTCGACAGTTGCTGAAACAGACTGGTTTATTTCCAATTACCGACACCTAATACAATAGTACACAATACCCTACACATGGGTGTTGGGTATTGTGGCAATTGCTTTGAACTATTCTCAGCAATCTAATTAAGACTGTGCGCTTCTCTGAAATGGCCACTGTCTTGCATGCACACTAATATTGGCGCCATGCTCGCTTTGAAGACCATTTGGTCACTAAATAAATACTCTTGCTCTTGATATTACTTTCGTGTGTTTTTTTTAGTTTAACGTTAGGAAGCATCTACCATCTTAACAACATATTAAAAAGTAATAATCACAATTAGAAATATCTTTAAGGTATTTTTATATTTTTTTAAAGTCTAATATATTTAACTTAACACGTGATAGATTATGTGCTAAATAAGGTATATATATTATATACTTTAGTATTATCCTTTAGACCTCATTTTAGGGAAGTTCGCAAAAATGTTTATAGCAGTCATTGTAGACCTGCTTTTTATCAGGGCTTATGCAGCTTTCTCATGTTTCAAAAATATTGTTTGTCACATGAGAGAAAACATACAACGATAAATTGCGACAGTGTACGTTTAGACGATTTTTCAAAATACTCCAATTATTTTCGCGAGCCAACTTGGTGGTGATGTAGACCCCTATTTTGACTCTTTGACTATAACACGACTTTGAGTATAAGCTCCAAAATTAGTGGCACTTCGAAGCTTTAAACTGTAGGTATTTAACCGCCAAATACTTCCAAACGATTGTACGAGTTCCCTGCCAATAAAATGAAGGAAAAGTTTCTTCAAATATTAAGACACAAAAATAGTACTTACACAGGTTTCAAATAAAAGTAAAATCTATCACTAATTTGTAGACCTAAAAACGCCATTGTATAGTTACAGTTATAGGAACTAAGTCCGAAATGACTCTAAACAAGTTACCTCTACATAGACCGGAATGAAACAAAACAAGTGGGAAGACGGGGGTAATTTTACACAACTTTTCTGTGATAAATATTTATCAGGCCAGGTTCAGCTGACGCGACACGAACCCTCCTTTGTCACACTACAAATTGCATTTTCATATGTATAGCCCACAACCTCCATACAAAGTGTTGTTCGTTTTAACTTTAAAGTGTATGTAGTTGAACTTACTCTCTTGATATAACTAGCTTGTCATGATACAAATTAACTAATGACTTGGGAATTCAGCTAGCAATCTTATCGCTGCCAGATTTTTTTCTCCTTACTACTAATAAATGAAGCACATTTTGAATAAAATGGATTTTTTGGTTCTATAGTTAAATCTGGCAATGCGAAATTTTTATATGAGTGGAATTCTGTTCCGTTACATATCCTTGCACAGAAATTGTCAATTATTTCTTTATCTTTTCCTGCAGACAAGAACGAATCCTTCTATGCTTCTGTACCATTTGTCTGTATTACCTCATAATCATGTCGTCGGTATTCAGCACCTGGTCCAATCACGTTTCTATGTTTTTAGCTATTTGTCGACTTTGTGTCTGAAAATTTGGTTTTGAATTACGTTAATTTAAAAATATTCCATGTTGGTTTTTATCCGTAAATCGTTCAGGATCTCCATTTCTCTATACTTTACAGATAAC
Organism: Pelosia muscerda; assembly: GCA_963691645.1. Taxonomy (NCBI): domain Eukaryota; kingdom Metazoa; phylum Arthropoda; class Insecta; order Lepidoptera; family Erebidae; genus Pelosia; species Pelosia muscerda. The sequence continues at coordinate 400,636 of OY829098.1, read as the reverse complement.
GCAAGAATATGTGACAATTACACATAGTATGAGTGGTTGGATATGGTTATGAACTATTTCACGTTCACTTGTGTGTGTGTGTGTGTGTTTTTTTAATTGAAAGTCAATTTATTTTTAATGCGTTTTTCTTTAACTTTTTTCAATAGTGTCCTCGATCTTAAACAAGTGATTATCATATCATCAGATTCCATACAATGCAGAAATATGCTTAGAAACACGAACTATCCAACAATTACTGTTAAACAGTTCGTGTTTCGTCTATCGTAGGATTGTGAATAGTATTTGGAACAAGTTGGAATTGATCTTTACGCAGCCAAAACTGTTTCAATATGAAGTAGAATCACCTCACTTGGCAGTATTCGACGTTATAACGATTCAAATGAGCCTCTGTGTACAATTTGTACGATTTTTAATAAAAAATATAGCGTATACCGTTTCTCAACAATAAGCCGCCCCTTGTGTTTCATCTAATCTGATGTAACAAGGCAATTTCCTCCCAATCCGTGTCACTGTGTGCTTACAGCTTAGCGAGCTTTAATTTAGCAACAGGGTAAACTTTGTTAGCGTTCTTGTAAAAGACATTTACATAGCCATAGTCGTAATATTTAGTTATCATATTATAAAACTACTCTAGCTTTAGCACTGTGCTTTTGCAAACATCTGAATGATGTCAGATGTTTGCAAAAGCACAGAGAGGTGATTTCATTGTCTCTTTACGTTGTGGTTCCAGTGCGAGTGCTGCTCCAAAGGTATCAAAGTTTTGATTGCGTTGGCATCTTTTGAAAAGCTATTAGTTTATAGTTAATGTTTTATGTATTTATTATTATTGCTAGATTGCGTAATATATACGTGTGATATAATTATTTCTGTGGTATTTTAATGCAATGCTTCATTAGAGTTGAACTGAGTTGATGTTCCTTGATAAAGTGTGAATGAACGCCACGTGAATTGTTCATAGAACAGACTCCTTTAGAGCAAAAGTCGTGGTGGTTATCCCCCAGTGATGGTTACCTATCTTAATCCCGAATTTTAATATTCCGAATATCATAATCCAGAAAACGTTTGGCCATTTATTCATTATCCCGGTTTTCCAAATTCCGAAGTTTTATTTGCCATATAATCGCATCTCCGAATTTCATTTTCCTATTTATTCATTTGTACGACGTTTTATAATCCAGACGAACGAATTCCAGACACACGAAATCTAAATGCACAAAATCCAGATGACCGTAATCCATATGCACGAAAGCCGAATTTTTGAAACACAAATTTTTGAAATGCAGTTTATTGATATCCAGACAAACAAAATCCAGATTTTTAAAAATGAATCCTATGGAAAAATTACAAGGTAGGGTCGCAGTTCTAACCTAACCTAACCTGCTGAGTCGAATTTGACACTTAAACATATCTGTAATAGGCAACTAATATTTCTAAATTACTTGCTGTAGGTACCTACCTAATAAATGAATCGTATAAATTTACTGACTTTTATTATGCCTGTATATAATTTAGATGGAAAACGATTGTATGGGAACCAAATAAAAAGATTACGAAAATTTGGTAATAGTTTATTTGGAAAATGGTACGATGGGAAACAAAAAAAAATATTCTGAGAATCTGGTATAACTATATTTGGATTATGACACTATGGAAAACAAAAAAATACTATTTGAAAATTTGGTTTTAGTGCACCTGGAAATTGATTCATCTGGGAAATGAAAAACGGAATTATAGAAAGTTGTCATTCATTACATCTGTCTTTTAAAAGTTCTACCAACCGTTTTCGGGGTTTTAAGATTCGGGTAACAGAAATTCGATATTTCAATAGGTTACCCCCAGTGATGGCATCTAGCATAAATGAACGGACAGAAGCAGTAATGCTAGAACTTTAAGCCCAAGCTCCAGTGTGTCAATATATCGGATATTGTCAAACTGGAGCTTTGACTTCAATTCCCTGTGGAACAGATACGAATCGATGAAGAGCGTTATATTCTAAGCTGTACTAGTTTACACGTACCATTGAATAGATGTGAGCTATTTGACTGATATTTTGTTCTCTCTTCGCGTCTACATTCGCATTCGAAATAGCCAAGTCCAGTGGAGAGATGCCCAAGTCTGGTGTCGAGTCTCACAGTGAAGCGCGGTGGCGGGGCGCTTCATCATCCCCTCTAGGGGGTGCTGAGTTGTTGGTGAAAATGTCAAGTGAATAAATAATCGATAAATGAAACGAAAAATAAAAAGATTTTTAGCACATGAAATCTTAGATTGGTTGCTGCGAAACCTCTAAACGCTTCGCATTAATGAAACCTGTGATGTCACGTTCAATTGGGAAATATACGTCTTGTTCGCATTGTAACATTTCAAACGTTCGCAGAAAAAAGCTCCTTAACGGACCAATTGTTGGTAGAAAGTAACCGCAGGCGTGGCATTTATTATGTTATGTTATTCACTGTTTAATATATCAACCCCAAAACAAACATTTCTCGTCATCTTTCTATTTAACCGCTACACAGAACTATCGGACAAGTGACCCCATGTTTGTCCGACTTTAGTAGTTAACAAAGTTGATTGGCCCAACCCAAGGCACAACAGTTGAGTATAATCTGAAAAGGCTCCACCTCTTGTTCCCAACTGCTCTTTCAATTCAAGTTTTCGAGTAACTTTGTGATTTCACTTTTATTTTACTTACTATTAAATCAACATGGCTTTAAAAGGGTGCAAAACTTTTGACTTCATTCTATTTCCATTAAGAGGTTATCTATAGGTTATAAATAGGCTATCTATTATAATTCTGATCTAGAAATATCTTGTGGACATTAAACGTTTTATGACTTGTTGGTACTCTTGTACTATGAAACAGAAGTTTACGTGTCACATAAGAAAACTTCATTCCAAAGTTCTATGTCACCCTATAACGTAGCTGTGGCGTGTTCCCGGCCAGTTCATAAATGTTCGTACAAAAATCTTTCGGTTTATAGCAAAGCTTTAACTTTTATTAACACCCCAACCCATTAACCCAGAATATAAAATGTTGTATTATGATTTTAGCAAACAGATTTAAACTCAAAATACCGTTAACTGTTAATCTCCATCCGGGCTCGACCAGGAGCATGGAGCCATTACGTCACAGTTTATAATGGACTACCAAAGGCAATCGCACCCAAGTCATGACCAAATTACGGGTCTATTAAACTGAATTGAGGCAATAACCCTATTGGTCCATCCGCTACTTAATATTGTATGAATTTCATGCTGTCAACTTGAAATCCTTTGGGGTTTTGAGTTTCAAACTTGCTGGTACGTTTTATGTTATTGCAGGATAGTATGGACCGTTTATAATCCTAATAATATAAATGCGAAAGTAACTATGTTTAAATGTTACGCCTAAACCACAGCACTGATACAATTTGGTACAAGTATAATAGAGCTTAGGAACAGGCATAGGGTACCTGTTATTGTGAAAACAGGGGTTAGGGAAAAGCTTTTATTAACGTTCGTTATGTTTGAAGATATGCTAACCAAATTTGATAGAAAAATGGATTAAAGCCTGGGAACGAACATGAGATCGTGAAATATGGTCTTAAAGCGGGGCAACGGGCATCCCTAAGAGAGAGGAGAGTTGAGATTGATGAGAAGAGGAGAGTTCGTCATTTATGTGAGAAAGTAGAAGCGGTTGATGGTGAGAGCAAGGAAAAGGAAAGAGGTAGACAAGGATATGGGGAAAAGGGGAAAGGAGGAAACAATGGAAATGTATAGGGACAAAGGGGATGTGCGTAAAATAACAAAGTAGGGAATCGGGAATGCTGAGAAAAGGATCTCCTCTTCTTGTGAACGAACTGTAGGGGGAGACAGGCGAGTAGTAAAGTGGAATAGAGAGGCGGATAGAGTGGAAGTTTTAAAATAAACCACACAATGCGATAGCCGGATTCCACGTGGGCGAAGCCGCGGTTACCCAAGGAACCCACTATATTCCGTATATTGAGTTAAGCAAAATGATATTAAACGGGACACTTTAGAAAATATTATTGAAAATAGAAAAATATGCCAATAAACAACTCCCACATTCCTCGGAGGAATAGGTAAAGGGTATGAACGCCTACGCCAACTATGTTATGCATACTATTTACATAATAATATATTATATGTACTCAGGTACGCCTTATGCGCGCCCGTGTAGCCAGAGACACTCGCTCTGTACTTCAACACTCTCGAGCTTATTGATTGAGTGTCATCAAACCTTCTAATGATGACAAGATGAAAATTTTGGACCCTATTTTACAAATGGCTAGGCACGTCCATGGGCTGGACTAAATCCAATGTGTCACCACCGCGACTGCATTGAATAAGCGATGTTCAAAGTAGACAAACTCAAGCATGAAAGTTCAAGATAACGACTTCGACGCATTAAACTTAGCTTCAAAAAATTGCAAATGGTTTGTGACTGGTACACATCTTAAGTAAATGGATCGGGGAAAGGGTTAACAACTCAAGGAAAAGGTAAGGCTGTCCAATTATGGCGTAGCAGTATGCTCATATTTTTTTCTTTTTTTTTAATGACTTCGCAACATCCCCACAAATGATAATTACGAAGCCAAAACCCCACAACGGTCGACCACAAACAGCTCAAACACATAAACACCAATGAGACTGGAATATTTGCCCCATTTGAGGGACTACGCAACAGTGTTGACTCACATACCGTCCCATACCGTAGTCTTACTCATTTTCCACGTCATTAGAGAGATACGGGCCCCTTTCCATACACATAATTAAATTAATGTTAGCAGTTTAGCTAGGAATTTGCAATTATAGAATCAAATGTAAATTTAAAGCAATGCCACAGAACATATTAGTACTAATGCGTGTAGTTCCTATTACACGCGTACTGCTTGACTGATAGCAAACTTGATTCACAGATCATTGGCATAAATTATAGCGTAAGACTCTGTAGTCGCGCACTGTTGAATTCGCCTCTACTCTAATCTCTACTGGACTCTTTATTCGACTCGCCTCTCCACTCCACGCCATTCCACTCCACTTTACTAGCCTGTATTCTCCTCTTTCTTAAGTTTTGCACTTTCATATTTTCCTCTTTTCATTAAATCTCCATTTTCCCATTACTCTTTTCCCCAATTTCACCACATATCCATTTTTTACAATTTCCCTTCACCCATTTCTCCACCTCCCCTCCCTTTTTCCCTTCTCTCTTCTACCTTCTCCATAAACCCGTGTAAAATAAGTCATGAATTAGAGCCTCAGATGTAATCGAAAATAATTAAAATATAATTGAGTGGATATTACGATATCATACAATAAAATTTTCACAGTAATTTCCTTCCTTCCAACCTTCTTTTTCCTTCTAAAATGTTTTCATGTCTTCAAAACGCTGGACTGATTGATTACAGAGGTACTTATTATACATATTAAAAGAATTATATCAAAAGAAGTCGAAGGTGAATAAAAAGTATATTCTTTCTATTCAATTCTCATATTATCTTCTTCGAGTTTAACACTCTAACACACTAAGTTTAAATCATATTATGGAAAAATATTATAAGCAAACACGCGTGAAAAGTAAAAAGTGATGCTGGAAAACCCAATATTTATATTTATTAAAACTTATTAATAATTTTAATGCAGTTTTGAAAACTGAAACTGACTTAATGGTGACTTGAATAGACTTTAAAATTATAAATTGCAAGAAGCGAAAAATATATTATTAGACTAGTTCCTTCATAACCTGTAGGAAATTCCTTGACTTTCTGCTTTTACAGGCACATCTTAAAGTTTGAATATAAAAACTGTGCAATATTGTATGAACCCGCACAGAACAATGGAAGAGAAACCGACAGAGTCTCTTTAGATACTCTTTTTGCGCTTTTTTAATACTAAATAGGCTCCCTGTGTGTGTAATTGTAATTCTCAAACCTGCAGAACAACGAGATAATAATTAGACGGTGTACATGGAAGAAATAAATATACCTTTTATTAACCGTTAATGAAATAACCAGAGTTTATCTTAAAAGCCCAGGAGACCCAAGAGAACAATGGTTTTGCTGATTTATCGTTAAAGTCATCAAATGATGGTCCTGGAGACAGTTGGAGTCGCCTGTCGCTCTAATAGCCTACGCCTTCCTCCTTTTCAAACACTTTCCCCACAATCGAAGGTGCAATCTCCCTGAGTCAGCCGGGGCGCGTGGGATTGTCAGAGGTTACTTCACCTCAGTAACTGACGACCAGTGCGGTACTGCTTACCTCTAAATGAATAAAATTGAGGGTTTGTTTGCCGCCTTAGTAGTAGTTATGAAAACTAATACTAATACACAATAAGTTAAACAAATGATATATTTGAAGTTTAACTTAGGTATAAATTATATTTTATCATATTTATATGTACAAAATGTAATAAAATATTATAACATAACGAAATTTTATTTTTATATGGCTGGTGTAAATGAAAATATGACAAATAATGTTCCGTCGGCAAATATTTGAATCAGTTGCCGACGGGCGACGGGCGGGCGAAAATTGCTCCGTCGGCAAATGAAACATTCAGGTGCCGACGGAACATTTTCTTCGTAGACGTGTTAGTAGTTGATATCTTCATGATTTTATAGATGTTTTCAATTTAATGTAAATACACAACTGTTGCATTATAATACGCCTATGTTTTACTAATTTCCATCACTTTTCCCATGGTTTAGCTGTGAATATTCTAACAATTAATGCAGTCGGGAACAGCACCCCTCGTTTCGCATTTAAAGCACCTAAACTGCTCATTTGAGCAGAGTAATGTAACTGCCGACATAGGATAACATATTACCGTAAATCCGACATTTAACAAATGGGCGGGGTCCACATTAAGACAATAAAAGTTGTGCCGTCGGCAGGTGTGCGGTGATCCCGCGAGAGGCGGCCGCTGGGCGCATGCGCGGCGCAACAGATTGGAGGGGGGTGCCCACTGCTCAGTACTGTACCGAGACGAAAGTGTCCTGTTATCGCGCGCTCACAGTCGAGCCGTGCGGACGCTGCTGCCTCCGCTGCTCGCGACTAACTTCTCTCCACCTTTCGCGCGATATTTCGATATTCTTAACTCCAGTTTACTTCATCTTCGTGTTTAGGTACGTATATAAATTGTTGAGGATTTTATTTTCAGATTTTTTTCGGTACATCTGCCGACGGAAATGTTCGTGATTTGATTTTTTTAGGTATAAATAACTTTATAAGGTGTTTTAGATGTTGCGGTTTACTTTGGATGAACTTCATGGCTTGTTTTCTTATTTTCCGACAAACCAGACGTGTATTGGTTGCTATGACTTGACATATTTTGACGAGAATTTTATATTACATTATTACACAGGATTTTTGGCAACTTAAGAATTTTTCAGGAAGCGGTACTGTTTTTTTAACAATTTTAAAATTATAAAAGTATTAATAATTGCCTCCAAAGTATACGACTGATGATGGCATACCTAAACCTTTGATTAAATGTATGTTGTATTAAATGTTTAATGTCTTGACAACAAAGCAGACATTTTTGTTTTCTGAAGGGTCAGAACTCCACATTTATTATCTACGTTATGAACGACCTAAAATAATAAGTACAAAAATAGATATCAAGTATTAAATTTGATGTGTGTACGACTGTCGCCCGATCAGACGGTAGTCGCAGTCGGAAAAACCGACACAAGATTTCAAAATAAAAACCGGCCGCGGGCTTCAAAGCGCAGGCTTTGTACGCGAGGAGGAAGTCCCTATAAAAATGATAATGATTTAATCAGATCTGATTTATATGTTGCTTTTTTACAAAATTACAAGAAATATTTGTGCCTTTTCTTAAATGAGTGGAACAATGGAACGAGGGACGACAAATTCTCAATGGCATTAAATTCAGAAACTCGAAAGAGTTATTATTCAAATAGTAACTTGCTAAATTAATTGGTCACTTAATCATTAAACTATCTTGTTTAAGTACACAATTTAACAGAATTTCAACCGTCAACAGACGGTAATTTCAACCTGAACAATTTGAACTTGTAATGACTGTTAATTTTTTTTTAATTTGATAAATCTGACAGAAAATAAACGCATATTAATATAACATAAAATTTTAACTTTTCAATATTGTTTTAACATTAATAACAAAATAACCTCGAACCAAAGTGCGCGTAGAGACTTAGCTTTCCCGTTAAGCCATACACGTTTTAATAAAACATGAGAAATCGCTATGAAGATCTTTTATAAAACAATCAAAAATTAAAGATATTCCATTTTACGTCTTCGAAAAAGATATGATAAGACAGGGATTTACCTGTACTCGTAACAAAAAAAAATATGTAGTGACACGGCGCGACATACCGCGGCGGGGCGGGCGCTGCCGTCGGTCGGCCGGTTAAAAAAACCTTCATCAGTTTTAAACTCATTCCTTTAGTAAATAATAATGTAATATTTATGTGTATAATGATTTCATTATGAAAATAAAATACTAAGTACTTCTTGACTCGGAGTTGCTTTGAGATAATATAATCTATATTCTGTCCAATCGCTTATTTCCTTTTGGACAGCTTACGCATATGAATTACTGTTTTAATTTTTGGAATATAGTACAACATGAACGTCGTACATTATTGACAGTTAACGCCCACTTATTGTGCATAACTAACAGATACAACAGGTGTTGAAATAAGATAAATCTATTATTTGTAAATTAAAATTTAATATAATTAAATTACTTATTATAGAAAGCCTGATTAAGGAATAATTAATATTTATATAAAAATATGTTCACAAAATATGTCGATGCATTAAATCGATTGAAAGTTGTTCTTAAATAAAACTGATAGTTATTTCAAATGAAATCAGTGAGGTGCAAGAGCGTCACTATTTTCAAACTGTCAAAAATCAATAAACGAAAGGACAGAGTTATAGTTAATTTCAGTACGTTTTTAACCGTTTTTTTTATTTTAACCTTTAAAGAGTTTTAATCTAAAAAAAATCTAAAATCTGCCCTGTTTAATTGTTCTATCAATATTTTACAAATAATATGTAATGGCAATGCAATTATTTTGTTTCATTCGAAATCTTACGTAAGCAGGACTGATAAATTACCTCGGTGCCGGTATAATAATGTCAACTGTAAGGTGACGAATCTTTTCTTACCTCGACTGAACATTTTATTTACTGTCACGTAGTGTGGTATTTGAATACGTGTACATTTTCATTATAATGCCATGGTTAAAGAGCAGGCGAAGAAAATAAAAAAATCTTAACTTGTAAAATCCATGCACCACATTCTGACTTCTAATATGTGCTACAGTGGTCCTAGGCTACTACGGCTCTGTAGGTAGACATTGTCACCATACCTCATAAGGCTATTAGGTCAAATAATATCGCTTCAATCAAAACAAGTGCTTAAAGGTGTCTTATAACAAACGTTACAATACACTTGTGCAAGCTTCAATTTGCGCAAGCATATCGTAAATTATGTGGCTACAATTAACTTCAAACTTAAAATTTGTTGCCTAGAATTGCCTTTATTAATTAAGTTCAAGCTATATCTGAACTATAATAATATTTATTACAAAATTATAAAATTCAGAATGGTCTGCAATTCTGCATTATGATTTAGGTGTAGTCAATTATATTGAATGAGTTAAAGAAATCAATAACGGACGTAAGGAAATAAAATGTGAATTGCTTATTAGTTTCCTACATTACATCCGCATTACTTTAAGATGTTTTGCTGGTTTTCACTTAGAATCATTAAACTTTAAATATAGATCTAAACTCACTATTATTAAATATATAATTATATTAGATTCAAGAACATCTTTCATTCTATTATCTGGTAATAAATATGTTGACACTTGTGAATATCTTATATAAAGAGTCGTTTGAAGACTAATGACTGGTTACGAGGTCCTTATTATAAGATTTAGCGGTCCCGGGTTCCAATATCACACGGGAATAAATTCATAAACAAATACACAAAAAAACGGCTCAAACTTATAACTCCGGCCGTTTCCGAACTTCCAAGTTTTGTAGCGATGATTTTAATCGAAGTACTTAGTGCTAATTTGTGTAAGTTTGGTGCAAATACTAATATCTTAGAGAGCGGCAGACCCCAGCGTTACATTTTGATTCACGCCTCACACATTACAGTCCCTAATGTACATTAATCGGATTAAAATCTATTTCAAGCTAGTTTGGATTTAGTAAGTGGATGTAATGATGAAAGCACAATTATATAACAGTGATTCGGGATTTAAAATTTGGAATCATTTTCTAAATATGGATTTTATTTGACAGATAAATGAAACGTAGCATAAATACACAATATATCGACGTAGGAAAGCAATTTGCTGTAAGTAGACATATTGCAATTGTTCACCAGAGCCAAAAAAATTTTATAATTTCGGAAAAAAAATAATAGTGTCTGACCTATCCATGATATAGCTACCATTTTTGGAACATAGGTTTATTTAACTACCAGTCACCATTTGCAATGTAAATTTTTTATTCAAAGTTACTATAGGTACGTGTTTGGCTAGTTACAGCAAACAGTTTTTTTTCAAATTATATACCTTTAAAACGCTGTACCTAAGGAAAAAAAAGGTACGGAAAGATGGTAATTTCAATGAACGGGCGGTAAATATGCTGTATGCAGTTATAATTAATTATTTGGGTACCGCAATTCAAGATGTAAGATTAAATTTATAATGATGATTATATCTGGAATTGCAGTGGGTCAGTTGGTACTTAATGTAATGTTTTTTGAAATAAAATGTCGTAAATGGTAAAAAATATGATCTTTTAAATAGTTGAAATAAAATTTGAAACTGCGTTTCAACAATACAATGAATTAAAAAAAGTATTTTGGTCTTATATATAAGAGATAAAATATAATAAAATAAAATAAAATATACAAAATAAAAGCTAAGGCCCTAAAATTAGTTAAGAACGCACGATGTAAATAAAAACATTGTATCCAATCAAAAAATATTAATTTCAAAGTCAAAAACAGGCGATAACACCGACACAACTTCAAAGAACTATAATTTTTTAATGGCGTAGCGGGAGAATGAAATTATAAATGATATATCAAAATGCATTATCTCAGAGTTATAAAACATCACAAGTTTTTAAAATGCATTAGGTATGTGGTGTGAGCTTTTAAAGCAAATACGTTTGGATTTGCTGTAAATAAAAATAACGAAAACTGTAGGTTACTTGTAACATTTTTCTGATTCTAATGGAAGTAAAAAGTCACTTTAGGTATTTTGTCTACTTACAACAAATAATATGCTTTCCCACGTCGATATGCTCACCCCTTCTGCAAACGGCAGAGAAAACTGCTTGTAATCTCCTCCTACCCTTGCACACGATTTTCTTCCGCTGCTAGTATGTACCTTTCTTACAAGCTTATTGCTAAGCTGCTTGTTTTCTTTCGAAAGTTCCAATCATCAATACAGTAACGATACAGAGTGATAGACAAAACGTTATCTACTATATAAAAATAAGTCGAGTTTTTCTTCCTGACGCTATAACTCCAGAACGCACGAACCGATTTCCACGGTTTTGCATTCGTTGGAAAGGTCTCGGGCTCCGTGCGGTTTATAGCAAAGACAATTAAGGGAAAAAAAAATTCTTCATCCTTTCATCACCAAACGAAATGGACGGAGTTCGCCGGGTTTGCTAGTTTTATATATTTGTAAACAAAAATTATTCACAAACATGTGAAAAGTCACTATTTCAATGGTACTTCACTAATAATAAATGTTTTTTTACAATGTAAAGTTTTGTATGTGTAATGTTAGCTTCATATAAATGATTTTGAATTTCCGAAAATCTCCTCAGAAATAATCTGTGACATAGTCAGAATCTGAATTTAATTTTCTGTATCTTTTTACAACATTACGATTACGATCCATAAAATATAGTTCAAATGAATTAATAAGAGTATTCATAAACCGGCCACGGATCACTCCGCCTCACAATAACGATCGATAAAACTCCGTCATTTTCTTTACCGGGAACAAATAAAATTTCACGTAGCTTATTAACAATTTTCTGGATGATTCATTTTATATCCATTGTTATAAAATGTTTCATTTACTTACAATTACTATACTTTTTGGGTTCATTAGATCTTGGAATTACTAGAATCTAAGCAAGCAATAATTAGATCCGGTAGGTGGTTCCTCAATCAACTAATAGGATGTCCTTTTTCTAAGCTAATTTAGTTTGGGCCGCTTGATAACAACGGCATGACTTATTGTGTTAGTAAAACAAAATAAAATCAACTCCCGTTCAGTTGAATTGTTCCGGAACAAATTATTTCATACGTATATAGTGGAGCGCTCCTGTTCCGAAATAACAACGTCGGGAACATCAGAATAGAGCTCTTAACCCCAACCACAGTCAGATTGACATTATATTCGCCGACTAATGTACTTTGCGATACAGCGGTTAAGTCGGATATCGTTATTGTTTTGCTTCCAATATTGTTGGCCGTGACAGGCGGACAGATTAGTTGGCGATGCTAAAGGAAATGTTTATACCTAATTGGTTAACTGGGGACTGATTGTCTATATGTGTAACTAATGGGGTCGGTTGGTGAACCTTCTACTGCTGTGTAAAGGTATGAGGATATTCGGTGGTCGGGTTGTCTGGTGTGTCTCGTGTAGTCATTGTGGGAGTAATATTATTTTATCCACCATGAACACCACAAATGTTTATAGACCCCGTGTTGTCAATTTTATAAGAGATAAAGACGCGGAATCGAATACACAGCACCATACTGATGCCATTGCATCTATCAATTATATTAATATTAGTCTTTGATCAGTCATATATAATATAATAACATTACAATTCTACATCTTTCATAGCTCCTTCTGTTTATTGTAGAATGTTAATTTGGGTCTGTACTCATGTCTGATACTCTCCAAGACGTTAATTGGTAGTGCTTGTGCAGCTAAGCACGTAATTTACACCGCATAGCCAGGAATCGGGTCACTTTTTTTTCGAAATATATTTAGGTATCGTGTGATCATGTATCGGTTTTGAATAATTTATTTTCGACACCCATTTTTTTAAAATAGCGCCCGATTAGCGACAATAGTCTCGCCCTCTATTACGTGGGACCGAAAATCATACTTCGGTGTTTAATACCTCTCTGCCTACCCCTTCGGATATTATATGTATGTATTATGCTGCTCATTATTTTTAGAGTGAAATTACGTCTACTACCTTAGATAATTTTGTATGGACTGTATGAAAAAATATGATTAGGTTAGGAACATACAAGCATCTTAAAAAATACTAAATCTATTTGGACACTTACTGACATACTTATAAAAACCAATAAATACCAAAGCATGTTAATAATAGATTCGGAATAATGTATCTTTATTTAAAACACGAAAGAAAAATGACTCCAAACCTATTAAGTTTTCTATTCCATTTAGATTTTTCTAAAATAGTTTCTCAATGGACAGTTCCATTATGAAAGGTTCCCAGGAGCTCGCTAATATCATTTTCTATAAATAACTTTATAATGGTTCATGAATTAGAAAAGAGCCGTCGGCCATGCGATGGACGCGATCTATGAAATATAAGCTGATTTAAGTAATTGCTTTCAAATTGAGTTTCATAAATGCAGTTAACCGCCTTTTACCCCCATCCCATGTGGTGCTTATAAGTGGCTCTCGAGTCTACTATAATATGAGTTGGTGGTTTTCGTTTGCAGTCGAACACAGAACACACTAGGACTGTGGCATAACAACCGTGGTATATTATTGGTTTGTGACCACAGCTAGTGCAAAGTGGTCGAAACGTCAAGAAAATCAAAAGGTAAATTATTGTATTTACCATATGATCGCGTTAATACCCGAGTTTCGCTAACCATATATTATCATTCAACGCAAAAGCTTAAAAAGAAAACCGTGTTATATATATACAATGAATATTAAATTAATGATTCTTTTGATGTCACTTACAGCTATTCAGGCGAGGTAATCACATTGAGGTACCATAAATAAAATAGAATTATAAATAAAACGTTTATTCAAATTGAAACAATAAGTAACCTCTACAAGTTCAAACTTAGAAGAAATACTTTTGGTTGTTAGTGTGTTATCATATCAAAGACAATAGATTCCCCGTGGACAGTTTAAGTACCGGCAATCGGCGGAGAGGACCTCAGATAAAACGTTAAAAGCCCCCGGTATCGGGGAATAAGGTCAATCGTTAGTGTTGTCTGTGCTAACAGTGTTTGAGGGTTAAGTGCTTCAATGTTAGTCGATTAATGGAAATCTAAATTAATCATGTTAGCATTGTAATATGAAAGAAAAATTAATTTTCTTTCATAATTTCTAAACAGTAAGTACAGCTCAGTACGAACACCTGAGTAGTACGATACAAGTACTTAAATAAGCACTTCATAGCGCTTAAATGATACAATTCACCATGGTTTTAAATGACCCTGAGATAGTGGGAGTTTTCACGCGCGCCGAAATGCTCATTGCGATGGCACAACGCCAATGTAATGCTCGAGAAGGAGACGGAGGAGACTATTTGGCTCGCACAGTTTGTGATAGGCGGAGGCAACTCGGGGACTGTAGGTGGCAGAATGACCTTCATTTTGGGGGTGACGAGTGGAGCCGCCTGTCACCCTGGCAGGAGCAAACTGCGGCTTCCTCCCGATTCCTCTTGGACTTGATGGATGTACGGACAAACAGACTATTCTGCAATATTTTTAAATGCAACTAAAGAAACAAACTCTTCAGCTTTATAAGAATTATTAGTAGATAGGATGCACATAAACGCAGTAAGTTGAAATCAGTTGAAGTGTTCAATGTCAAAGTGCCAAGTGTACGAGTAACGAGTACTAATTTCCAATTAATTCAAAACCACACAAGCCCAACGGTATTTAATTTAATCGAAAAAAGGTCCTATCGAAGGTAGTAATTTTCTCATTAACAACCCGTCACCCAATAATAAATTTCAGAGTTAAAATGTACAGCTGAAAAATATTGGTAAAGACTTTTTGAGGGGCTCTCGAGAAACGGAAACGGATGCGAATAATTTGATTAATTCAATTACACGAGGCCACGAGTCCTCCGCTAGAGTGCCGTCTGGAGCTTTCGTTTTTTATTTTAAATACTTCTGTTGGAGATAATAGGTATAAGTTAGCTCCACTACCGCGCAGAGTGGCTCAATTGACGCCCGACGATCATGACTGTATGGATTTGTCTCTAATTCCCTGCACATTGCATTACCGGCATTTTTTTCGGATATAGGTTCTTTTGACTACTAGGGACTACTGGTTTGTGGCTACTGGTTTAATATATTATACTAACGTGAATAGAGCAGTCTCCTCATTACAGCGTTATTGAATTTAAAAATGTCACATTAATTTAAATATGCTCTTTTTATGACAGCCGCTATATCTGACAAGTTAATAGGGTTATTAAAAACCGTGTCACGGTTAATATATTCAGTCACTATTTCACACCTAGGTTTTGTGAAAATAATTAACGAGTCTGCAGCTCACTTTGTACATACCTACATACATACAGACATACAGATGCTCAAGCCCGTGATCCCCGAAAGGGTAGGCAGAGGTATTAATGACCCACATTTCGCCAACTATGATTTTCGGTCCCACGTAATAGAGGGCGAATCTATTGCCGCTAATTGGGTACTTTGTAACAAATACTTTGTCTCTCCAAATATATAATAATATTACTAATTACTTATTACTGATGATATTTAAAAGGAACAGATTACGTAAAAAAGAATAATTATTAGAAAAGGGTACAAACTGACGAAACCACTCACAAGAGACTCGTGTTATTTAAATCAAATATGCGAAAAACATAAATTCCTTCTCAATAAAACATAACCCTCTCAAAAGATATTTATTTTTTGTCAACGCTAAGATCTCTTGCCGTAAAAAGGTCCTTTAAAATATATTCTCAGAGACCTTCTGTCCCTCTCAATATTTTGGCCTGTAAATAATTCAAATATCCCGAAGCATGTCGATGATATTTGCAAGTGAAGAAGGGTTGCGTTGGCAGAACGCGACTATTTTATATTTGCTCCTCACCCTTGGCTGTTTGTATATTGAATGGTTAGAGGGTAATATGAAAAGACTCTTGTGATGATGTTTATAAGTATTTTCAAAATGGCGTGGAAGAGGCTCTCATTGGACATTGTTGATAATTTTTTCAAGGAACTTATGGACTGAGCAAGGCCTCCTAAACTATAGCCATTGTAGATTGCAAAAAAACCAGCACCTATGTTAATCTAAATTATGTTACATTTATCTGATTCGTTTCGCGTACAATAGTAATCTCGGACGTTAGGCAGGCTTATTAAATCACATTCACATACGAGTACCTACTCCTTTTAAAAAGCGGTCACTAGACATCAGACAATTTTTCATGAGCAAAAATAATGAATATACCCCAGGCTTAACAATATGATAGGTACACAGTTTGGCTTAATTCCAAAGGGGGAAGACGGGCATGTAGGTATCTACTCAGGGTTGTTAGAATAATTCCCTGATATTTTTGTACTACACTGCCCTTCCAAGGACACTTTCAGAGCTTACAAATATTTTTTTTTTTTTTTTATATGGCACGTCAATTTGACTTCACCTCGCCTGATGTTGAGCTGAAGGCAAAGTCCCATGAAAGAGGGTCACCATTGCAAACACGTTCAGTGCTACAATGGTGGCGCTCAGCTTGACGGCCTCATCAGATGCTTTTTCACGCCCCGCTTAAAGGACCCGGGACTGTAGGGATTATACCATTATAGAATTTTACCGATATTTTAGTTCTTGATTTCCTTTATAGTAACACTTGAAAAAGTCGTCCATTCAACTAAAATCTTGTCTTAAAATATAAATATGTAGGTAAGTACTTGAAATAGATGTAGGGTTCCAATGTCCCGAAATAGCCAATTGGAATATTAAATACAGCGTGGACTTCATGAATATATTATACAGAGTTATTATCAAAACCAGGTAGCGCGGGTATCTCATCATTGTTCAGTGACATTTTAATAGCTATATCTATTTAAATAGCTAACACGGAGGTAGGACACGACGGTATCTCCCGTCCGAAATGAGCTGTCCAACTGGGGAAGTACCTCCGCCCTACAGAAGACCGCGGTCATAATAACCATCGTGTTGTGTTCCCGCCGGTAAGTGGCGTAGCCAGAGCTCACTATACCCCTCCTTTGGGCAGCGCGTGTGTGACACCCTTAGTGTTGCACACATTCATAGGCCACGGTGGCCGCTTTCCATCAGGTGGGCCGTGTGCTTGTCTGCCACCTACGTAGTATATAAAAAAAAGCTATATATCTTCAAATTAAATACTAAATTTCAGGTGGTCATTTTTAGTTAAGCTCTATCAGAATTATACTCGTAATTACAATGTTTTAATGTAAGATAACTAAATGTAAGATGTATCCGAAAAACTAATTTCACCTTGTTTTCTTATTGGTTGTATCACTATGTTTTGTGTGGTGCATATGAACCCATCTTCCCTCAGATATCTGGCAACAAGCAGCATCCCCCCAATAAATCCCCCTCATACCGTAACCCCGGCGAACCTTGATACGCGCTGGCTACTCACCAGCTTTTGGGCTTTATTTCAGATATCGATATTTAGTTTTTTTTTCCAAATATACGTGAACTTTTAACGACGTATTTAGACATTTAATTTAATGCATTATATACAACGAAAAGTAAATATTGAATAATAGATACCTAATACAGAAAATAAAAAAAAGAAATGTACACCCATTGCGTAGATGGGGTATAATATAGATTAATTATAATATTATGCTTAATTTTCGTCAATCATTAAAAGAGGGCGTTACTTATTCTAAGTTGAAATCTTGATTTATTATTGAACTAATGAAAAGTAGCGTCATTTCGATTCAAAGATATATAACTGTACTACATGCCTAATCAATCGAGAAAAAGGTTCAGGCGAACGCCGCGTCGCGCTGCAGTCGGTTTCACTATAGTGTGAAAAATATTTACAACCCCTGAGTAACCGGTCTAAACCAGTAGCAAGGTAAAGTTCAGACAACAAACCTTGTTCTTGATTGATCGGGTACGTAATATAAACGAAAGCTATTTTTATTATTCGACCACTAATAATAATAAGTATTAAATAAGAAAAAACGAAAGTAATTCTGCGGGGTCGGCACGCATGAGGGAATATCAAAGTCTGACCTGTATTATATAGCCTTCAATATTAACTACGAATAAAACTGGTGGATTACCAAAGCAGGAACAGATTCTCGGCGAACAAAAGTTAGGTTATTAAATTTTTAAACAGGTAATCCTAAAACATTTCTGCGGAACTTTAATGCTGTAAATATTTCTGAGTGCGTACATATTTTTCTTTTTCGCCACCAACATTGCACATATCACTGAGTTTGTATACAATTAAAGCTACGTGTATACAACATAAGCCTGCGTGCACTTTGTTCAGATTACGAGAGCCTTTCTGAAAGTCAGTGATTATACAGAGGGTTGGATTTTCGAGTATACCTACATGTGCACTACCAAAAATTCTCACAAAAGGAGTGATTAAAATGTAGTTTTTAATTTATTATATGTGGTGTTGTTGCTGTGTTGACAAAGGACCGAGGCAGAAATATAGCAGCAAGCTTTCGTATTGTGGTTTAATCTGGGGCGCTTCTGGTTATATATTTATGTTAGTTTCGGTTAAATTAGACTTCTTTAGGCTGTCTAGCATTAATGATCATAAGGTATACAGGAACTCTTGGAGTCCAGAGTACATGCCAGTGGCTGTCCACGTGGATGTTGGTCAAAGCATTAAGATTACAAAAAGTCCCATTGATTTTAGACTAAGAAGAATAAGTCGCGATAACCGTCATTCGCGTGGGCTGGTGATCAGAAGGGTAGCTTACTTATAATAATGATATAGGATACATGACAACCGCTTCTAAATTTTTCATTTACTATCGCAACTTTTAATCCTATTTACCTCTAACACAAGTTTGACAAGAAAATTCTTTCTTTCTAATCAAAGCATTGCCTATAAGCTAGTATAAATCTCATTTGCATCAAATTTGTATCATTGCACGCACTGGTGGCAAATCTCGATGTATTTCCTTATAACTTAAAAATAATTTCAACGCTTCATAGATGGAATCTTATTACTCGACTTTTGCTCATAACTTCGGTGGTTTGATCTTCTTCCGTTCTACTTAATCGTATGCATATAAAGGCAGCGGGGGTTTGAAGTACAAGGTATCCGTATGATACGCGAGGTGTATTTGCTGTCGTGGATCGGTCGTATATAAATGAAGATGAGCCACTATCGCGCAGAACTTGTCCAGTAATTAGCGAGCCTAGTTCATTTATAACCATAATATTAGAAGCACTTCCATACATAGGTAATCTAAATATCTCGGCATAAATATTAATAACACTATAGTACTTTATACACGGTAGGGACTTTAATAATATAATGTGTTATGAACACATAAGAATGAGCCCATCGTCATATTGCCAACATCATATTACATTGTAGCGCGTCGCACTAGTACCTAAAAGGGTTAAACAGAAATATATAAAGCTTTTATCCTGTTCAAATATTTAATCGTCCCGAGGGTTAAAAGACGCAAGCAAATTATGTATGTTCGTGATTTTCTGTGAATTGTATCACTCATGAGGGTATGCGAGGCATAATTGAGAATGTGTGGAGAAACAAAGATTTTTATTGTCACTCTAATCATTCATGGAATAGGCCCATTGTCAAGAATATTGAAGTACGCTACCAGTACGATAGTCAGCTGTTGTGACCAACACGCATGAAATAAGACGACAAACAGAAGAATGGGAATATGAAAATGAAAGGGAGTGAGGCACACAGTATTGAATATTCTCACATAATTTTCCTACGAGTTAAGGTACCAAAACTTCAGGAACATTGAATGTATTGTGACTATATCATAATATATAATTTACACTATAAAATACTTAGTACAATAATCCAATAGTTAACAGCGCACTTAGGCTCCATTCTAATAGAGCCTAAGTGCGCTCACGATCTATCGTGAACAATGACGAATGAGTTTTCAGCCGCAAAACACTTCCAACTACAAACTCATAAACCATTTAATAAAAGTCATTATTACAAATTTGAGCTTCTCTCAACTCACTCAATATAAGATACAATTAAAATCGATGTTGCTGCGCTTACCCGGCCGAACCATTAAAAGTGCTCTTTCGATGAACGCGCTCCACAAAATAAAAGCAGTACGGAAAATGGAGTTCAGCAAAAACTGTGATTGGATTTTCGCTATTAATAGTGTGACAAAGGCCCCTCGCGGTTATTTCCGTTAAAACATAATTTATTTAACATCACTTTGGATCGTATTAATTAGACTCTGTGCTCTGTACAAAAAGGTAAACTTTATAATACTGCTAAAATTAAATCAAACACTTCCACAACAGCCAAGTTTAGGCACTGCTATTAAAATAAAGCTAATGGTGGGTTCACGCGGAGACATACCGGCTCGGCCTACAGCACGCATCCCGCACACAATCAATTTCCATCGCGGTCTGCAATCAAAATCAATCATCGCGATTGACAAATTAGATTAACGGATGGATGCATCTGATCTCAAAATATTTAGACATTCATATTTGAGATCCTAATTGTGATCAAATCTGAACGTTTAAGAGTAGGATGGCGTAAGTGTACGACGTGCGCTCTTTTCAAATAGGAATACTACCGCTTTAATTTGATATAAATCCATGACAATATGATAAACAGACTGTAGAAATCAAGATTTATTGTGTAATATTGTGAGAGAGACCCTGTGATCCGAGATCTCGTTCAAAGCTTAACAATCGCAATAGAGACTGAGTGTGTACAGGTGTATACTCCATTCTGTTTACTATCGAATACCAAAACTCATACATAAAATGAATTATATTGTAACGTATCCACTGGAAATCAGATTCAGCATGTCGACATGCGAATGTAGCGTAATGTTCGTCGAAATTCATCTGAGCTCATTATAATTGTTACAAAACCATTGGCCTGAGGTTGGGATGGACATTAATCTGTTAGCCAGTTCAGTGGCGTAAACTGATAACATGCCAATTAAAGCGTCTCATATTGTAAAGAACATTACTGGGAAGTATCTAACATATTTTACAGAATTTAATACCTAAATGTACCTTTTCTAAATCCGGAATGGGTACGGGTACGTAACAGTTCATTCAATAAATAAGTATAGTGTTTCCGAGACCACAGATTAATTTGTGTCGTTGTATGGACACAAGAGCCGGGACAAAAAAGATTTTATATATATGATAGGTAATTATTTAGGTACGTGTATAACAATATTACGACACCTGGATGGATATATGTAGTTAATCATTTCATGTAACTTTTAACTGAGTTAGAAATCGCAATGAAGTTCATGTTGGAACATAATTATATAATCCACTTTGTCCTCAGATAACATAACGAAAATCCCACTTAAACACATAGGTACTATATTATTGTGATTAAATTCGAGAACTGACAATGGTAATAGTAGTTCTGGGAGTGACACTTGGCGTCTCAGGCTGAATACACCACGGTACAGAGACGCTGTGACACTCAGTCAGGCAAACATGCCTTGGTTCACAACCTGCTGGTCCTTAATTCCACGTCATTGATATGTATACCGCTAATGCCTACGTGCCTACAATTGGACCTGTCACCAATATTAATCATTCATCAATTAAAAATTCTTATTTAAGACGTCTTTTTTAACAAAGAGTTCTAAACGATTTGTTATCCGTGTACTTAGGATAGGGAAGACACTAGGTAAATACAGGTGAAAGTTAAATAGACGAGAGAACCAGCAGCTGCTGAGGTAGAGGAAAAAAAACGATTTCAAGGTTATTTATTAATGAGACCTCGTTCCCAATTAACAGATCGTTTGTGTTTGAGTACAGCTAGTAAATTATGCACCCTTCTTTTATACATTTCATTGCAATGTCTTTTATTAATTAGGACTCTTGAAAGAATTACGAATTGCTTCAATAGCTATGAGTGGCATGTACTCTGTGCAAAGAGTTTTGTGTTTCACTCACATTCATACCTGATTCCATTCATATTAGATGTCCTCTACTTTAATAACTAAGGGATTACTAAGCATTAGTGGTAGTGAGCTGTAGCTACAGTGAAGTGAATCGGACCGTAATAGATATCTAACATCACAATAGACTTCGAACTGAGATACCCTCGGCTACTCGGTGATATTGAATTTTATTTTTGACGTTCCTCGGTGACTAAGACCGAGTTGTGATATGAGTTTTAGAAAGAATACTTAAAAAATTGCTATATTTGGTAGGAATAACTATTTATTCATTGATGATTATGTATTATTCGAGGAATCTTTTCGCATATATTTATATGTTAATTGTAATTGGCAGTCAGTGGCTTTAAACCCTCGCAGCTCTAAATGTCACGAAAATCGTAATATATCTTACCCACGTTCACAGGGCGGTCCAGCTACCCCACTCACTAACACTAGCAGGAAGAAAGTGGATGTAATTCCCCGGTCAGACCTATCTTTTACAAACTGTTTATTAATAAATGTATATTTTATGCAAAACTCGAAACTCAGTCCAACCTAATTAAAACGGAATCGCTCAGGTTGGCTCTTGTATAATGGACTTTTGAGGAATCCTCTGAACTGAAATAACTGAAGTCAAGGGAGTTGATATTTATAGCACAGATGTCACTCGTCTCGTGTAGGGTTAGTGTGTGATAAGCTTTAGCTCCCCCGTGTAGCGGCTCTACGCGCATGTGGTAACTAGCAACTACATAGCTACGCGGTGTCGCCCTGTCACCACTGCTGAGACATTTTTTGGAGGTTTTGGAGGTTTTAGGTAGAGAGGAATAACCTTTACACCAAACTGTAAATTAGAAATAAAATTCATTAATCATCTCATTAGAGAAAAACTATAACATATAAGCGAAAAGCCTCAAATACATATAGGCGTTATTATCGGTCGATAATATCGCACGCGTTGATGCGCATACGAATCCCTATTACTTCAGGTAATTGCATGCGCCGTTAGTAAGAGAAGATGGTATACCGCATAACACGTGCGTTATGGTCGTCTGACAATAATGTGCTTGTGTGTTTGAGGCTTTATAGGCCAAATGGTTGTACGCGATTTCATTGATTCATCACCATCATCAATGTCTTACTTATAAATATAATGCATTTCTATTTATAACATAATATATGTACAGGGACGAAGTCAATGCTTTTGGAGCACGTCTTGAACATTTTCTAACTGACAAGTACTAGCCTAGCCTAACATTGTGCAATAGTTGCCTCTGCGCGGGTGCGTTGTGCTGAGAGATATGATGGTGGTGATGCATTATATCTCTCCCCACCGACCCACCCCTCATTGGATACATCGGTACATTACCGCGACTCCTACGAATGCATCTGCGGAACAGCCGACAAGAGCATGGTCCTAATACGTGCTTGTAGTGTCTGTGAAACATTGACCAAGAAACCACCGATGAAATTGTGGAATTTCAGAAACAAGACGTGATTTCTTACTTTGTACATTTCTTTATTTTTTCATTTTTGTGTTTTGTTTATTGTGAGTGAATAGACAACTGAAGACAAGAATTTGTATTGTTGGCAATAAAATTCTTAAATATTATATTATTTAACAATTGAATTGCTACCAATGCAGCATCTTCGATAGCGGCCACCAGCCAACTCGTGATCAATCAAGAAAAATCTCATTATTTGATGGATCTGTATGTGTCCTGACGGGACGAAATGTATTGTGCTAGCTCTCGAGGTAAGTACTGAGCACTACCTACGACAAGTATAGACTAGTATAGTATTGTATAGATGTCGCAGTAAGATAGTTAAAGCCGTAATATAGTTATATCCCTAGGGTTATAATTATATACCGGAACATACGAAAACTATTCATTACTATCTCACTAGGAATATAGTTATGAAACGATCCCAGTTTAGTGATATACTTATATTACTAGATTAAGCTTAGTGAAACAGAAATTTACCATATATAATTAAATAAATCAATATTATGTTGATTTTATCTTTGACATAATTTTTAATTTCATCGAAAATTTATTTCCGATCACATCATTTGCGCATCATTTCATGTAATGTTCAGTTGGTATAATATGCATTTCATCGAATATTCAATTGGTAAAATGTTTCAGTGGTAGAATTTTTTACAAAAGTAAAGGCGGTTTTCGTTATTTTTTTCATGTTATTTGTGTTATATATCTGGCAATCGGCGGCCGCTGCCGCGGCACACTCGCTTCATTCGCTCGCCTCATGCTTTTTGTGGTCACAGTTCTAACCTAACCGAACCTTAATCAAGTTATATACCTACTTATAACACTGAACGTAATCTAGTAGTATAAGTATATCACTAAACTTGGACCGTTTTTCAACTATATTCCTAGTGAGATAGTAATGAACAGCTTTCGTATAACTATGTTCTGGTGTATAATTATATCCCTAGGGATATACAGTAGAATATTATTTGTATTGTTTATATTTAGTAGTACTTTTTTTTTATTGGCAACAATCAACATCTTCATAACAGCAGTTTCCAGTCATTCATGATCCATCAAAGAACGCCTGGGCGCTATACTGCCCGAGGGCAGTTCTCGTAGCCTTACCCGACGGCGACGCAGGTAAGGCACGACGAACTACCCACGGTTTGTACACAAACACCCACTGCCGACAAATTGACCTGCTCTTATTTACTTTTTATGAAGAAATTATGTGTTTTATTAATTATTGTTCGATTTCATTTATAAATATGATTTTGTAGTAGATGTAACTTAGATAGTACTATTTATTTTTGCATTGTACTTCTTTCATTCCGTTTTAGTTCATTATGTTATGCAAAATTTAAAAGAAATATAGTGTACATACAGCAAAACATTAATTATGGTCTACACTTGTGTAATTTATAACTATTTTATGCATACTTACTTTGACTTTTGAGGATTCCATATTACATTTCAAATCAATTAGGTACCTATGTACTTATTATGTTTTTAATTACTGATCAAGCGAACTTCGCAAGTGAAGTTCGATCATAATTATATGAGACGCTTCATTCGAAGATATAATTAACCAGGTAGTCCCTTATATCTACTAGGCAACATCGCACATTTTTAAGAGATATGAATATGACTTAGATTTGAATCGAGTAGGTGCCTACCTACCGTGCTACACTCTTGACAGATACTCATTTTTTAGAGAGGAGAGGAAAAAACCTCGTAAAACTTTCTTGCTTTGGGTACAGTAGTTATCAAACATATTAACAATACTGTTTGTGTACAATGGGTGGGAGGGAGATTATATCTTCGAATGAAGCGTCTCATATAATTATGATCGAACTTCACTTGCGAAGTTCGCTTGATCAGTAATTATATTTCGACGCTTCATTCTTTGATATAATTAACCAGGTAGACTTTCAGAGTTATGTAGCATAGAAAGTTTTTATTTTTATTTCAGTGAAACTCTTAATATGAGCATAATGAATATTAAGAACAAAAACGCGTATTTACTTAGGTAATTAATTAAATATTTAATTACATACTAATACAAATTTTAATCTAATAACATAGGTACTATGTGGGTAGCACTATGCTAAGCATTCTGAATTAGCGGAAATGTTCGTGACCAATTATCATTACCTACTGTTCAGTTATAAAGTTTTGCGAATGTATTGGATGTGTTCTGCAGTTTTACTAAAGTATCCACTAAAAGACCGCGCGAGTGCGCGGCTGACGAGGCGCCCTGGGCGTGCTGTGTGCGCTAGACACGCAGCACGTGTCAACGCCGCTTTCTGTCAGCACCTATTTAAGACTGATTGTGTGGTAACTGATATATGTGGTAATTTGTGTGTTAACCATAACTGACCCGTACTGGTTGTTCACTTATTTTTTGTAACAAAAATATAATCTTTGAAAAGTGTTGGTCACGACCGGAAGCAGTAGTTTTTATCATGTCTGTTATCGAGATACGAATACCGTTGTTTGAAAAACCAAATAAAAGAATATTCCCGATTTTAATAATACAAGTTTGTACGCGATAAGCAGTACAAAGAGCAAGAAGAATTTACTAACTTGATAATGATATTCTCCGGATTTAAATTAGTATCAATTGGGATACCATCATTGTGAGGTGTGATTCAAAAGGGAATTGTCGAGTCCCATGCTGTAGAGTATTTGAATGCATTATTTGATAATTCCCATTCTATGTCCGGATTTATTATTCTTTTATCACAGTCCGCGTAATTATCTTACTATTAAGTCTTTTTTTTTTTTTTTTTTGTGAAGAGCTATAAAAAAATAAATAAAAATATATTAACGTAATTTCGAAGTTATGTGTGTATTTATCGCAAGTTTATCTATTTATTTATTTAGTACCCGGAGAAGGGCAATAGGCTCTCTACCTATTACATTTGGATCTGAACATAAACTGGCAAAATGTGGGTGCTAGCACCTCTGCCTACCCCTGCGGGGATAAAAGCGTGAGCTTATGTTCATGTATATTAACGTAAGATGCTACAATCCAAATATCACGCTTCTCGCAACAATGCCAAATGAGCCCGGACATTTAAATGAGGGAATTGCAGCTTATGGCAGTCGTAATATCGACGCAAAGCAATAATAGGTACACCGTTGTTCTCCAATCGCATGAAAGTTTTTCAAACCAATGAAGACGGCTAAAGGCTCTAAGTAATTTGTTGAACGTATTTCGCTTGCTCCACTGCTATTACACACTGTGCCCCCCCCTGTCCGGGAGGCATCCGTGTAAATCTCCAATTTAAAGGGAGTGAGAGCCATATGATAAATGTAGAGGTTCTCGCTCCACCAATTATGGTCTTTCAATAACCCTGGAGGGAGTTTGATTTTGGTTTCATACTCTTCGTATATCGATTACAAAAGACATTAATATCGTTCTAGAATTTTCGTGTATAGCCAGTCGCGTTTGGCGGCAGGGTACGAAAAAGTTAACTCCTATTAGTTGAGCTAAGTCACGTATAATGCACTGTGGTAAAGTTGAATACTTTTGAACTAATTGTGCTATGTTATTTAGCTTTTCGATAGGTAGATAATGGTAATGTTAGGTTTCTCGTATCATGTACAAAGGCTAAATATTCACATGACTATTGTGAGTGTAATAAACTTCTATCGAATTTTTAACGAAGCCTAACCTTTTTAGTAATGACAGAGTTTCGTTTATATTTTCTAGACACCGAGCATAGTTGTCTCCTATACCCAATATTTCGTCTAAGTATGCCATGGATCTAAAATCGTGATCTCATAAGTTTTGTGAGGGTCTTGGTTGGCACCAAGAGACTGATAACCCGTAGGGTAAAGATGGATTCTATGGACTCATAGATGGTTTTTACACCGGAGATGATTCGAATTGAAATCGTAAAGAAAAATTACATTTGAGGTGATTATCGGTTTTAGTAGGTACGCCTCTTTTAAATCAATAGTAGCTAGATAGAAGTTTTTGGTGGCTGTACATGGAGAAATTGTTTTTTAAGCCTAATAACTTATCTATGGCTATATACATTAACGTGTTTATCGATGGGTAAGAAATTATTATTAGGAACAGTGACTTGCTGAACGTCTTTGAGAAATGGAATTGAATGCCCTCCTTGATCTGTTTCAGAACAATTGTAATTTTACCAACTTTAGGTCAGCCATTATAACAATAAGTGAATATGTGAACTACTACTGTGTCGTTGCACGGGGCTTGTTCGGAGAGACAGCCTTCGCATTGGGAACACGCTGGTTGTTGCGCAAACTCTCAGTCGTCACACCTGGCGACGGTTCCCTTCTCCCCCCGCCCCCCCCCCCCCCCTTTCCTTGTTCGGTGGGAAGCGAGGAGCTTGCCAGTTTCCCTGATGGTGGTAGTGACAAGGACCTGGCTGTTAAGAGGCGCTTGCTATTGGTTTCTAAAGAGGTTTTTTTTTTTTTTTTTTTTTTTTTACCTACTTTCTGCATCATGGATTACGCTTAGGCCGGTTTTATCTAGACTGAGTGTAATAATTAGCTTAGTACGGCACTGTGTGAATTGGTACTGTAATACTGTAAATCTGTTAACAAACGGCACCCCTGGCATCCATTGCTGAGGTGCTTTAGTGCCTGAATTTTATCTTCGCCTAATAAGAGAAGGTCCATTGCCCTATTTATAGTGGTAATTCCTGAACCGAGTTATTGTTGTTGAGTAGAAAGAGTGTTTTATCTCTATTTCTAACCATATTAGGTACATCTAATGCAATTGCAAGCTTTAAGATTAGGTCTTATCGTCAAGTCGTGGATTTATTGTGTTCCAGTCGGATCGACATATTGATAGGTGTTGGAGCCGAACTCTCAATCATCTGGTCCTTTTGACCTGATAATATACGAATTTTCGTTATTCTCATGTACGAAATAGTAAAAAAGAGGGTATATAATAATTTTTATAGCATTACGGCATAGAAATATTTATAGCAAATATCGCTGGGCACTCGCAATGGATTGACCCTTGGACCCTTGGACCCTTTGGGCCCTTGGACCCTGAAAGTTCCTTATTTTACGATTTTCGTAAAATAATTATTATCATCGTTGGAGACTCGCAGTCAACCCCGATGTAATTTGAAAGGTATTTATTGACTCGCAGTCAATCCATACCTGTAGGAACTTTGGGCTGAGAACATAATGTTTTATTATCATCGGGTGAGACTCGCAGTCTACCTCTGATGTAATTTGCTAGGCAGATATTGACCCGCAGTCAATCCTTACCTGTAGAAACATTGTCTCGCCTTGGAATTATGTAATTATTATAGAGTAATGCACCATATGATAGTTTGAGTGTTAAGATTAGGTGTTATAGTCAAATTGGTGACTTTTTGTGAACCGGTCGGAACCGCATTATCGGCAGGTATTAGAGCCTAGCTCGGAATTATCTGGTCCTTTTGACCTAATATTTTATAAATTTTCATTACTCTTATGTACGACATAGTAAAAAAGAGGGTATATAATATTTTTATAGCATTGCGGCAAAGTAATATTTATTTATACTACTGTTTGGTTATGTAAATATCGTAGGGTACTCGCGATGGATTGACCCTTGGATCCTTGGACCCTTTGGGCCCTTGGATCCTAAAAGTTCCTTTATTTTACGATTTTCGTAAAATAATTATTATCATCGTTGGAGACTCGCAGTCAACCCCGATGTAATTTGAAAGGTATTTATTGACTCGCAGTCAATCCATACCTGTAGGAACTTTGGGCGGAGAATAGAATGTTCTATTATCATCGGGTGAGACTCGCAGTCTACCTCTGATGTAATTTGCTAGGCAGATATTGACTCGCAGTCAATCCTTACCTGCAGAACATTGTCTCGCCTTGGAATTAATTAATTATTAAAGAGTAATGCACCGTATGATAGTTTGAGCGTTAAGATTAGGTGTTTTAGTCAAAGTTGTTAACTTTTTTGTGATCCGGTCGGAACCGCATTATCGGCAGGTATTAGAGGCTAGCTCTGAAATTTCTGGTCCTTTTGACCTAATATATTATAAACTTTCATTACTCTAATGTACGAAATAGTAAAAAAAAAAGGAGGGTATATAATATTTTTTATAGCATTGCGGCATAGTAATATTTATACTACTGTTTGGTTATGTAAGTATCGTTGGGCATTCACAATAGACCCCGATAGTAATTATTTGTTGTTTTACGTAAAATTATCATCGTTGGAGACCCGCATAGGAAAATTGCACAGAGATCAGAATGTTTAAGTCACTCCATGGAATTGCGTAACTATTACGGAGTAATGCACAATATAATGGTTGATAAAATGTATTATGTAGGTACTCACATATTTCGTTTTCTTCCGCATCTGAAGAAATATACGACGATAACTTTTACGTTTTACCGATTTAGATTATAATAAATAATAATAACGATTTATTTTGTCTTCGGCACTGCGCTTTGGCATTGCTGAAGACGTGCTCACGTTGCCACGCACAAATAAGGAATGAGTATCTGTCAAGAGTGTAGCACGGTAGGTAGGCACCTACTCGATTCAAATCTAAGTCATATTCATATCTCTTAAAAATGTGCGATGTTGCCTAGTAGATATAAGGGACTACCTGGTTAATTATATCAAAGAATGAAGCGTCGAAATATAATTGTATGTATTTCAATATACAAAAGATGCTTTTGTGACCATATTTCGTTGTGAGCCAAATATACAATATAATTTATGTTAAAATGCATAGTAATGTAGGGATATAGACCAAAATCGATAATTTTTGAAACAAAAAAAATCATAGTAGGATGAAACCCGATACAATAGGACGAGAATATAACAAAAATTAGAGGAAAAATAAATTACGGGCAATCTGAGGTCGGGAAGTGGATGGGAGAGAGTGATGCAATGAATTTTTTTTCCATAGGACTTGTAGTTTTGCCGGAAATCGAGATACACCGTTTTTACCCTTAAAAACGCACCCCCATCCACTTCCCGACCTCAGATCACCCGTAATTTATTTTTCCTCTAATTTTTGTTATATTCTCGTCCTTTTGTATCGGGTTTCATTCTACTATGATTTTTTTTCACTTTTTACCATTTTCTAAGGTATCGACCCTAGTCTAATAACTCACATGTTACTTTTTAACTTTATCATGATAATGTAATAAGTATGTTTAGATTCTTGGTTATTGGCTACTTGATTTCTATTTTATTTGGTACCTATTGTATTAGACTGTCCTACTGATATTGCCGTTCACGACACAGTTTATTTTTTTCAGAAAGGTATGCTAAATGGGCTTAGTAGAAGGCGGAATTTGCGTACTACGTATAATATGTGCCTACACTGGCTCCCTTCATAATATAATCAATAAAGGGCTAAGGGTTCGGGTACGCTCGTATTATAATGGGCCGCATTGTCCACTATGTTATTATTAGTTTTTTACCTACTCAGCGTTATAGAAGCATGTTTTAGCTATCGATATCATACTTTTGACCTAGAATTTATTTTATAATAATTTATTTATTTATCGTAAAGATTTGTACATCGTATTATTACTAGTATTACAATTAAGGTCAAATATAACTACTTCACTGCTAATAATTTCTACATTAAGAGTTCATCTGCAATAAAAACTCTGTACCTACGGTAAACAAATGGAATTTAAAATATATTACTTGCATTTACAATTTGTGACCACCTGATCAAGTTTTCTGAAAAACCCGTGTTTCAGGTTATGTCCGTTCAGTTACAAATTACGCATTGCAATTACTTAAACAATATAAACAAAAGAATCTATATGTAAAGCTTATCGCTACCTACTTTAATATTTCTAGCAGTTTCTCCGTGTCCGCATAACTTAGCTTCTCAAGGTATTCTGCAACTAAGACCTTACAGTTCCAATAGTTTAAGATATGTAGATATAGTTAGTAATTTGTTTAGTTTACTATACAGAAAGGGACCCAAAATATACATACGTGTATAACCTATTTACAAATTCATGTTCTGTTTGTGATTTTTCACAAACTATGTCTTTCCGTTTCCTATCTAGATTTATTATGGGTGTAAGTTTGGTGACGTTGGTATAGAGTGATATTTAGAATAAATAATTGACGCACTGTTAGTACTCTACATAATATATGTCTTGTAGGGTTGATCTGTTGGATTGCGGATTGCAGATGATATGACGTTTGGGAGCGTAACCATCTAAATAATTTAGATTTTCATGTAAGTACGATGTAAATTGACTTCATTAACTTTTAAATTTGAAGGTATATTTACACATTTTATTGGTTTTGTGGAGTAACCCATGACGGGGTTCTGATCATCACCCAGCTAGTTCTTATGGGGCCAATCGTATCGTTCTACCCTCTTTCTCACTCGTTTACGACGCGCGGCGACACTACCACTGTGAGCGATAGTGGTAGCGGCTGCGAGCGTATATCTCGTCAAATTTCATAGTGAATATGCAAATGATATGTCAATCTAAAATTATACTACTTATATTGAGCTATTGAGCTGTTTGACTTTGAGTGTGCTTGAGGTGTTGAGGTGTCTGGATCATTTTCTTGTTGTGGAAACCCTTATCAAGTTTCTAATGATCCCACGATACAGGATAATATTATTATATGACAAAACTCTTTGTTATTAAATTTGAATGATCTCACTCGGAGATCTTAGTTATTTAAAAGTTATCTACCAGTTACGTGTTAGTCACAGTTGCATTTTATATACCAGCTAAGATGAATATATGCATCCAAATAATATTCTTTAATATTTAGCATAACATGAACCATTACCTCAAAAGCTAGCTTAACAGGAAATGTGTTTATTTAACTTAATGATATTACTCTCAGAAAGGATCATGTCTGTACGCTTAATCCTCAATAATAGATATCTTGAATAGTACCCTTTTTGACGAATAATAAGCAAGAGCCAAAGGCTTATGTGTAGCAAGTGTGACTGCCTAAGGAAGTAACGAGATAGTTTACCGACACTAAAGGTCATTGTGACTCTTTATAAGTTCACCCAACCTTTAATAAGAGATTATTATATCATAAATATCAGTATCTCCGGCGTTATATTATACAATATGTACATAAATAACTTTATGTACCTATGACTGACAGAAAGAAAGGATTAACTTAAAGAGTGACTATGTTTCTTCTCAACTCTGATCTATGTCTTGAAAGTTCTTGATAAAAATATTCATTACGTAATAACTTGCGCTTCAGGGGATTGTCAATCCCAAACGTAGCAATCAGCTCACTGTTATCGCCCGGGTTAGTTACTGGCTGTATATTGTTAACTGAACATCTTCTTATAGAAAATATAATAATAAAATAACATAAATACATAAATATGCTCACGCCCATAACCCCAGAAAGGGTAAGCAGAGGTGTATTAAACATCCACATTTCGCCAACTAAGATTTTATAGATTTGGAAAAAGATTAGACTTGATTCCTTGCTATCTGGTGTAAATTGCAAGGGAACTAAATACGAGCTTAGCCGCACAAGCACTATCAAGTAACAATTGCCATGAAAATACATAAATTGCGGTAAGTACTTATATATGCAACATGCTAAAAATCTAACGTACTAATTAGGAAATCAAAATATGATTATATTTAATACCTTTGCTTCCTTCGCAAACTGTGTTGCAGTTGTAAAATTATCACGCATATCAATTTACAATAAATCAAATCGATGATATCAATTACCACGGTTATCATCGGATATCTGTGAAAATTACTGAAGAATCAATCATCATTCTCTGAACCTATTCCCAACTCAGTTGGGGTCGGCTTTCCACTCTAACTGTGTTGCGGCTGAACTTCGATATTTTCTGTGAAGCGACTGCTCATAAGTAGGTATATACGAGTAGTATTATAATGAATCAAGAATCAATATAGTATTATTTTCAAAGTGTACTCTTCGTTTAAAAACACGATATGATGAGTAAAGAAAGATGATTTATACTAGATTATATTTCTCTTTTGATACATGACACCTAAAAGCTCTCGAAAGGGCCTAGCCAGATGTTCATGTACCACGCCTCGCCCTGCCCCCCGCCAACTGGCGGCCACATCAAAGGCTTAACCCTCGCTATGCTCTAATTACATCTGAAATATTTACACAACATTGGAATTTATTATTTTACCATACTTCAATGTACTTTTAACGCTGTTTTTGTTACGTACCTACCTGTGATAATACCTACTCCAATTTGAACAATGTCTTGAGTGGTTCAGTAGCAGTAAAGATTGTACAAACGCCTGTCATAACTGGTACAGTGGATACAAGAAAGTACACGTTGATACAGAACTGACCTAAAACAACAACCACTTCCATTTCGGTAATCGCTTGCTGTAAAACAAAGACGTTCTTTATCAGAAAATTGCCTTCCACTCGGTGCATAACGGCAGCTCGTAAGCTTTACGAACATCATGCTTCTAGATTCGGAACCAAATCCACTATGTCAGAACTGTATGCGTGCCTTTAACTTAGGGAGTGACTACCTACATTTTAGGTCTACTCAGTCTTTGTTCTTTAATCCACACGTCAGAATTGTGTATCCTCGCCTCCTTTTCTTCCCTACAAATCTTTTACAAGCGACTTGTCTTCCACAGGTGATTCCATAAATGTCAGCTGGTCTTCGTAACAATACCTCTGTTATAATCTAAAGAGTTCTGTTCTATAGAACATATAAATGAGATTTTCATGTAACAACAATTTAAGTTGAACTGAAATAAAAATCAGTTCAGAACAAAGTCTTCATTCTGATTCACTTTGAGCTTCGACTACAATATTGTTTGAAACATTCTCCATCGTAGCGAAGCGAAGCATTCCGTTGCACGTTTCGTTGCATTTTGCAAATGATAGCCGAGATGACAACAAGCAATGTAATTCTCAGCAAGCATTCCTACGACTTTTATATTAGTTTTGTTAGTAGTTCGTTCTGTTCCTTTGAGTGATTGTATAAAGGATATCGCGTTGTGACATTGTTTGCTGTATTTCAATTCATTTGATCGGTTGTTTGTTAACAACTGCGATTGCTGAGGATCAATTGTAGTCCCGTACTTAGTAGTATTGCAATTAGAAGTGTATAGTGAGGATAAAATGAGAATAATTATCTTATTGATGCCCAATGATTTTGTCTCTCAGAATAATGTAATGGTCCATTATACGCTATAGGACATGGAACAAAGAAAATGTACAGTGGGCCTCAAAAGTTCCGGGGCAATTTGAAACAAAATTGTATGAAATGATGCCACTACACAACTACTAGTCTTAGAAGCTATTGGATGAGAGATCTAATCATTAATGTAATTAACTTTAGGATACTACTTGCATATGTAGATATAATTATTTCGTTATAAAAAAACAAGACATCGATCTACTTTATTTTATTAACGCTATCTATGTTACTTCTGGTTAAATTCACTTAGTTGTCAAAGGATTATAGATCTTAAGGTGTCCAGGCACTTTTAAAGCCTTTTGTAGAATACTTGAACGCTGTTGTTGCTGAGACAGTGGTGATGTGACCATGTTTCGTTGAACAAAACTCACACTAGCTAATCATACGTACATTCTAGCTGGTGGCACGTCAGTGATCCTTTCTTTACACTAAGTATATGAAGAATGTTGTGCACACATAGCACGACCTCAGACGCTAGATAAAAGTGAAGCCTTGCGGCAATTTGCTAATCTGTGCGAGCCTTCGTTTGTCGGAGCCTTGTGACGAGGGGCGACAGGCCTCGAGGTGCTTGGATTATTTCAAAAGTGAGGTGTGCCCGACGGACCGGAAGCGAACACATCGGGTTACTATTATGAATTTATAAGAAAAAAAACCTTATTTCTTAGGTCTACTTTAGGCCTTAGTAGCCTTAGTCATTGTTCAATTTATTTGTATTGATTGATCACTTGTCAAATATTATTTCATCCTAGCGATTGAAACTCTTCATCATCGGAAGTCATAATATTAGTCGTTAATATCTTTTGTTGTCATACCGTTTCTTATAATTAACAATCAATACTCCTAATTTTTGGAATGACATACCTAATACTTTATTACTCAAAAATATTATTAGTACTTCCTGATTTCTATTGTCATAATTAAATTTTATATTAAAGTTCAAATTATACATATTATTATTATTACTTATGAATATCAATATTTTGATTTGTGATTATAAAGTTTTATGCTTCTCTTTACGATATAATAATATTTATATAATAGTTTCGTTTATATTATACGCGCCCCTGAAAAGCCCAAAGAAATACACATAACTTACTGATAGTTGATAAATTATGAACTGAGAATATTCTTAGTATTTATTGTCATTATTACTAAAAAAAACTTATAGAAAATGTCCGATTGCTGTAAAAAATAAAACTTTGATATGATAAAACATTATGATCTAGGAATATTATTAGGACATTAAGACAACGAAAATAATGACAACTCTGTCTGTTACGACTTTTGATTTTAGGCCTAAAAAATGCATTATAATATTTTTTACTGAGAAGTAAACCATACTTACATTTTAATGGTGACGAAATAATTATCTATTTCTATAGAGCAGACGGCAGAGTACCGACCAAAGTTAAAAGAAAAAGGATGTCTCCTGAGGAATAGGCACATTATCATGATACCTATGTATTACACCGGTTCGATCGGAAAGGTCAGACCGACAACCACCCAGGAAATTGATAACGAATTTAAGTAGTCGTTTGGCTTAAATTGCTCGAGTTATGAGGGCTTTCGCTACCCTTCTTGTGCCCTTGGCCACTTGTGTACCAGTCAGTGAGTCACTAATATTTATTGGTGGACCACCTGGACACGGTGGACTATCTGGCCTGTTTGCTACCTTAGTGATACAAATCACAGTAATCGTATACAGCATATATGTTCACTAAACTTATTAAATAAGGATATATTCATCAGCACCATAAACCGTTTATAAAAGTGTCAATTTCATTGAGGCTATTTCTTTTAAAAGTAAGAAAGCGTGGTATATTTTATCAGCACCTAAAATAATGTGATGTCAGTGAAACAATATTTGCGCAGCGGCTTTAGGACCCTTCTATCATTCACGGCTTCGTCTGGCTCTTGTGAGGACTTGAAATGTTTCAATAGCTATTTAAATTCTTTTTAGTTTACGTATCTCAAAGCCCTCCTCACGTTGCCTTCACCTCGTAGCCCAATTTACCAGCTTTTCCTATATTGGGTTATTGGTGTTTGTATCTCGTTGTTATTCTATATAAACCATTCATGCAACTTGATAAACAAAACAGCAAATAAACTTCGTTAATTTAAACACAACAATCTCTTTCAAACATAAACGAAATTGTAAAATATTCTGCTGTTTTTAGCAACAATAGAGTTGAACTCAAAAATTTCATGCTAAAGTACCCAATAACCAAAATAGATAACTGTATGTATAGATTATTGTATATTTTAAAGTGAAAGCTAACAACATCACTGAAAAATACCAAGTCAAACGTTAGAGAATTAGAGATAATGGTTACTATACGAGCATGGCACGGCATCCGTCTTGAGAACGCATCTCTCATAACGTTGTTTGCAAATTTACATAAGAATCTTAACGCTGAGATTGAAACTTGCAACTATAGAATAAACACACACTGATACATCAAAATTTGAAAGATTGTCAAATGCCCTTGGGACTCTAACCCGTATCCTCGCAATATGTGAGGGACAAAATATGTCCCTCTTCATATTGATTATAATATAAATGTGGAGTACGTTTGTTGACGCGGCTACGATTATTATTTAGGTGTACGTGTTTGTTCATAAAAAGATACATAAAATGATTTGGTTCACTGGCAGTACATTATTGTTACAGAAAAGAGAAAAGGTACACGACATCATATATTTTTACTTGCTTTTGTTTTGGCGTTCCTTTCTACGACAATTTAGTGATACTTTGCTATTTCTATTGGTATAGTCTGTTAAACCATCACCCACGGTCTCTTCGTCAAAATATTTTCTAGTCAAAAGGTTGTTAACAAAGTAGAGAAAGACAATTCATTCAAGTGATAAACAATATAATTGTAGTAAGAATAGGAGAATGGAATACGCTTTAAGTCGGCTGCTATGAATGGAGAATAAAAATGCACTCGTTGATTAGGGTTCTCTAGGTTTCAAAATCATTTAGAATAACGTAAGTTCGTCTAACTAGCTCTCATTTACTACAATACGTCGCTCGTTCGCGGTTAAATTAACAGCATTTTTCAACAAGTTGCGCCACTTTTACAACTAGACGCTATTTAGCAAGTACCACTGCAGTTTTCCGAGAGACCGTGCAATTTTTACGTTGTTAATTATCACATAACGCGGCACTACGCGAGTGCA
The DNA here is from genome assembly GCA_963691645.1 of Pelosia muscerda. Lineage (NCBI taxonomy): Eukaryota > Metazoa > Arthropoda > Insecta > Lepidoptera > Erebidae > Pelosia > Pelosia muscerda. Next base: position 362,637 of record OY829098.1, on the reverse strand, counting down.
ATAAGCGGCGAGTCAAAAGTGTCGAGTATACATTTAACAAAATGCAAGCGAAGCCATGTTATATCACTAATGTCGCATTCAGGGCTGACTGGGCGTCTGAGAGTAGGCACGGGCAGTCCTTCTGGATGGCTAACCCTGGGCCACTTTAGTCGCATGATTGAACACAAAAAGTTCTACGTGGATAGTTTTATTGGTAGCTACCTTCCAAGGGACAGATTTTTTGTTATTTGTTCGAATATGGAGATATTCGGTAGTGCCGTAATTTCAAGGAGACTGTTCAACTTACCTCTTCAATATTGTAAAATTCAGCAGAAAATCCCTTTATTTTAACCGCAATACCTCATACCTCGATACTTGAGACTTCGATGGAAGATTATCATAATTAAATAGCGAGTCTATAAGGAAATCCTTTGGTAAAACCTTGAAAATTTCTCATTCATTATTTTTCATTCACACTGTTAGATTTTTGACAAATTGATAATATTTACACGTTAGTTTTAAAACTAAAGCTAGGCTTATGGATAGTCTCACCTGCGTTATTAGTCATATTAGTGGAATAGCCGCACCTGGTTAATGTCGAACTCATAAACAATTTGCTTGCCAATATTATCGTAGCAGCAATATGAGAATTAAAACGTATCTCAAATGTGAAAAATGTATCATAAACAAAGAGTCTCAAAGCAAAACATTCATATTTCCTATCTCGTCAATACACTGGTTGCCTCACTGAATAAATATATTTGTTTTGCAAAAAAACACAGTTGATCTATATAAGTAAATGGACTGGTAAAACACCACAAAAAATCCGTGAAAATGTTTTAATCAATACTAAAACTTAAAATGTGAAATTTTGCGTTTGTGACCATTTAAAGAAAATACAATGAAAATTCGTGATCTTACCTTATTTTCAAGCAGTAGAAAGTTCTTAACAGAGCATAATTAAGTAGGTTATATAAATCAATTGTGAGATGTACAAAATACAAGTACTTGGGAATTATTTTCCAAGAATTTCGGTAGCAATTTAAAAGGTCAGCTTTTCTTATAGTTATTAACTTAGCTTGGAGTTTTAGGATATTCAGATACTTTTTTTTGCGGTTTATTAAAATTCTCTCTCAAATATTTCAATCTAACAGTTCGTTCCACTTCATCACAATAAATAAAATAAAATTCAATTTCACTTTATGTCAATCGAATGAAACAGAAGATCTTTATAGCTGTCAATTAAGTTCACTAATATCTTTGTACAAATGGTCGAACTTATTGATTTAAATTATTCTTTGAGTGACTTTTTCGTTACGTTTTGTATTGTGATGTGTACTGAGAAGCGTTTGTGTTACCCCTATTTCAAGTGTACTTACATGAAATAAAACAGAGCTAGGTACCTACTGATAACATTGTTCTACGGTCGATATTAGCGATTCAAGGTAAACCCATAAGTCAAGGCGAATGAGACATTTTGAGAAATCTGATTGACATACACGCGTCTAGATCGGGGTGGCCTATTCACTTCACCCATGCGCCATAAATCGGTTAATTTCCTATCATGGTGGGTGAACGGATTCTCGATATGTCCGATCCGAACTACCTGATCACTTCACGTTGTATATTTGAATCCATTGCAATTAAATTAGAAAGTACAACCTAAGTTTTTATTCACCCTGAGCTCGAATTTAAGTCGGAAAAAGTGAATGGTCCAACAGGACTCCAACCCGTGATCTGTCCTTCGTAGGGGAAATTCTTTAACCGCTGAACCATGGAGCCACGTCTTGAGCATTCAAACTTCTTTTGTATATTCAACTTGACGCGGTGGTGGAGGCGATCTAAATTCGATTTGAAATTGTTAGCATTTACATTACAATTGTTAAAGAAAATCACTCTAAACTGTCGAAAAAGAGTGCGACAGAACATCGTAATTACAAGATAGAACCATACAAGCGATAGTGGTTGTATATATATGCTTATTTGTTTACATTCGGTTCAGTTTCTGAAACATTTCGTGTCTATTTATACTAATCTATAGAATACAATAATTAATAAAAGAAATGTCTTGAAAAATAAACTCAACTTTTATCTGTTGATAAAACAACAATAGTAATATAATGTTCATTGATGTAAAGTACGCCAGATTACACATCACGGCGGCGGCGGCGGCGCCACGCGGATCTTAGATAGCACATAATATATGTAATATAGCGTATATTTACAATCTATTATCAGTAGATAGGCGATCGTTATTCGATAGTTATAAAATTACTCCTTATCAATACTTATCGGAGACGGGCTTTTATCAAAATATATACCTTGTCGCGTTGCACGTAACGTCTGAAGTCAGTTGCGGCAATCGCATTTGAATCTACAGATACTACTTTAACAACAAACAAAAAGCTACCAATTAGCGAATGTACTTACTACAGTTTTGTTCACTCGACGCCGTATGTTATTGTTTTAGATTACGGGTGCACGTAATTATGGCGTTCGAAATAAATATTTTTGTAGTAATACATAGGTGCGGTGTTATGACATGTGCTCAGCTCATTCCCGTAGAGGTAAGTAAGCAGGCAAGATTGTGGGATACAACATAGATAACATAATAAAATATACCCTTGGTTCAGCAACGCCTGCCGCGCGGCTGATTCTAGCCCAACACATATTTTTGAATCTGTCGCTTCACACAATTGTGATGTAGTTTCCAGCACACCCCATCGTATCGTTATTTATTAAACAAACAGTTGTTCTACAATTTCGAGAACACATATTATTTCGAATTGTTTGAACAATAAATTGTTTTGAGAACTAACAAAACAAATAATAATAATACGTACATATTGATACAAAAACTAATTGAATTTTGCGTAACGGGCGTGGAAAAATACCAGTTGCTTTCATAATTCCCGTATTGTGTAACCGAAGCCTGTCAGTACTCTCAGAGTTCCATAACTGAATATATTATAGATTGTATTTTCTACATTACTGTGTTGCCTGATAATTACGTGGATTGACTTTTGTACATGATAGTTGAAACATCAAAAGCGCTGCCACTACTAATTATATTGACTAAAAATAACCACGATACTATCTTAACATGGGTAATTTCACCGACCGCATTTTTAGAGTTTCTTCGCATGAAATCACTATGTAAAATGTTTATCTATGACCACTCTATTTTTTTTCATGTAAAACGAACACTAGCTTATATGAAGTCACTACTGAAAATACATTTCTCTTTAACACAAAATTAAAAAAAAATTAAAATATGCTAGATTCCAATAACGGTGGCGTGTCCGCGATGCACCTTTAAGCGCATTTACCTCTTTAGGTCCACTATGATTGCAAATTTAGTACTTAAATTAAGATAACTATGTTAATTAATATATGAAGCAACCATATTTACTGCTTTCATTACTTCTATTATAACGCAGACATCGTGACAATGTCGATAAGGAACGTCCGCGCCTAAAGTGCAATTTCGGTGTGTTTTGTTTAAACCCTTATACAACGTATACACGTCAATTTAAACGATCTATCTTCTTAAGCACGCGGAGTTCCAGTCATGCTCTTGCGTTTACGCAGTAATGGCATGTCCGATTCTGCCCAGTTTTCCCGCTAATACGTAAGTACCTTCTTATTTCTAAGAGGGAGTACGAAATTTTACAATCACGGTGGGTTACTGTATGAATGAATATTTGGTTTTAACATTACGACTTGCGAGTATGTTGTGTGTTGTTAGGTACCCTCAGCAATCATACATTTCACGTGACGAATGCATCACTGAGTTTTGTTTAATTTCATTTTTTCTTGATGTTTCTAACTTCGGTGGTGCAATATCGGTGGTTTCGGTGGTAGATTTATTGCCACCTATATTGCATCAATACTAAAATGGCTATGAGTTTCCATACCTTTGGTAAGATATTTACTCACAAGGTAATAAATAATAAAATTACTCATTTTTTTGTTATAATTAACGTATTTACTATTACTACTGAGAGTGGGGCAATATGGGTATGGGAAGCGTAACCGAAGGGGTTGGAGGCTGGCCGACTTTCTTGAGAAAGAGCGACTCTTTATGATGAACTCTTTCTTCAAAAACCGCCCCACAGGAAATGGACCTGGATGGGCCCCGGTGGTCGTACCAAAAATGAGATTGACTTCATCATGACGATGCATAGACGGATATTCAATGATGTCTCAGTGATCCATGGGGTGAAAACCGGAAGTGATCACCTAATGGTTAGAGGCACATTAAATATTAATGTTAAACTGGAGAGATCCCGTCTGATGAGGTCTACGCTCCGACCTAGAGCTTCCCATATACAATACCCCGAGAGCTTTCAACTCGAACTTTCGAATCGCTTCTCTTGCCTAGAAGAATGCAGTACAGTGGACGAGATAAATAACAGATTGGTTGAAGCTGTCCATTCAGTGGGCTCCAATTCTTCAGGCCCCGTCGAAGAGATAGACCACAGAAGCTCACCGATCACACCCTCAAACTCATGGCCGAAATACGCTCTATGAGGCTGCAGTCTACCAATGACGCTGAAGCACATCGGCAGCTCAATAGACGTATCCAGCAGTCTTTGCAACACGACATCCGTGCCTTTAATACTCAATGTATTAAAGAAACGATTGAGCGAAATAAAGGCTCCAAAGTGTTCGCAAGAGACTTGTCTATTGGGCAGAGCTAGTTGACAAAACTGAAGAGGAAGGACGGCAGTGTCGTGTCGACTAAGGGAGATGTTTTGAGGGGGATCGAGGGGTTTTATGGACAGCTTTATACCTCGGTCACTAAGCCTGCTACTGATACGGTTAAAGATCCAAGAGCCAAGCTAACCCGACACTACACCGAGGATATCCCGGACATCAGCCTGTACGAGATTAGGGTGGCCCTCAAGCAGCTTAAAAATAACAAGGCACCAGGAGAAGACGGAATCACTTCGGAACTTCTGAAAGCGGGTGGAACACCGATACTTAAAGTCCTTCAGAAGCTCTTCAACTCCGTCTTATTCGAAGGTACTACGCCGGAAGCATGGAACAGAAGTGTAGAAGTCTTGTTCTTCAAGGAAGGTGACAAAGCCTCTCTTAAGAACTACAGACCCATCTTGCTTCTGAGCCATGTTTATAAGCTGTTTTCGAGGGTTATCACGAATCGTCTCGAACGCAGGTTTGATGACTTCCAGCCGCCCGAACAAGCCGGTTATAGTACCGTAGACCACATTCATACGCTGCGGCAAGTCATACAGAAGACTCAGGAGTATAACTTGCCACTATGTCTAGCGTTTGTGGACTACGAGAAAGCCTTTGATTCGATCGAGACATGGGCAGTGCTACAATCTCTCCAGCGGTGTCATATAGACTACCGGTACATCGAAGTGCTGAAGTGTTTGTATAAAAACGCCACCATGTCAGTCCGAGTACAAGATCAGAGCACAGCGGCGATACTGTTGCAGAGGGGAGTGAGATAAGGAGATGTAATATCCCCGAAGCTCTTCACCAATGCAATGGAGGATGCCTTTAAGCTACTGGAATGGAAAGGTCTTGGCATTAATGTTAATGGCGAATACATCACTCACCTTCGTTTTGCCGACGATATCGTGCTCATGGCAGGACCGCTGGAGGATCTTAACACAATGCTCGACGACCTCAACCGAGTCTCTCAACAGGTGGGCCTCAAGATGAATATGGACAAGACCCAGGTTATGGCGAATGCTCATATTCTAAGGCCCTCCCCAGTGTCAGTTGAAGGCTCGACCCTCGAAGTTGTAGACAAGTACGTCTACCTTGGACAGATGGTCCGATTAGACGGATCAAACTTCGAGGCGGAGGTCAATCGTCGAATCCAACTCGGCTGGGCAGCGTTCGGGAAGTTACACAGCGTCTTCTCGTCCAAAATACCTCAGTGCTTAAAGACAAAAGTCTTTAATCAGTGCGTGTTGCCCGTGATGACCTATGGCGCCGAGACGTGGACCCTCACTATGGGCCTCATAAGAAAGCTCAAGGTCGCACAGCGAGCTATGGAAAGGGCTATGATCGGAATCTCTCTGCTGGATCGAATCAGAAATGAGGAGATCCGCAGACGAACGAAAGTGGTCGACATAGCCTACAGGGTTAGCAAGCTGAAGTGGCAGTGGGCGGGGCACGTAGCAAGAAGAACAGATGGCCATTGGAGCCGAAAGGTTCTTGAATGGAGACCGCGTACCGGTAGACGAAGCGTGGGACGGCCTCCTGCGAGATGGACGGACGACAAAAGCAAAATTGCCTTTGGCAGCATGATGTAGCATCTGCATCATGCATCCAAGCCGTTAGTACATATTGTTTAGATAAATATATCACAATTTATAATTTCGGTGTGATCTTGCAATTTCGGTGGGTTGACAATTTCGGTGGTTGTTCTATTTTTATAACAAATGCAGTTATTTGTTTCCTTCTAAATATCTAGAATACTAATGTGTTCTAAAAGAACACCATTACATTTTTTCATCGGTAAACCTATGATTGAAAAATACCACCGAAATTAGCAAAAAATGAGGCATGCGTGAAATTACCCACATGAGACTGACTAAAGACTGATGACTTTAACGTGTACCTAAGTAGGTATATGTTTTTTCAAAATTATTTTCAAGTTACAAACTTAACCTATAAATTCAGAATTCATTTATTTAATAGTCCTTTTGGATAATACATAATATAACATTATATAAGATTGTTAAGAAAATGTTATATTTTCATTTAAAAATCATTGATTAATATCAAAAAACATAAGTAGCAAATATTATAAAGTTATACTTACCCGAAATTTGTTGGCGAATAGTAAGAAATGTAAATCTATCTAAAATAAATAACTTCTGGCAGGTCCATTAGATTTAAAATGTGAAAGATAATGGAAAGCGCCATAAATCAAAATTAAAAACCGCAACTCCTGAGATCCAGAACCTTCCACAGAATGTCTTCCTTTTAACCTTAATAAGTACTTAACGTTCAAGTAGTTCACATTGTTATTTGTGATATTTGTACATACATACATAAACTCATAAACTCACGCCTATATCCCCGAAGGGGTAGGCAGAGATGCTAGCACCGATATTTCGCCAGTTTATGTTTAGGTCCCAATGTCATAGGTGGCGAGCCTATTGCCATTGACCAGGCACTTATAAATCTGCGATAAATACACACATAACTTCGAAAAGTCATTGGTGTGTGCCATGGTAAAACCTGGGATCGAACCCGAGACTTTGTCTCAACAGTTCATTACCCGTACCACTAGGACCGCGGTACTTTTCATGTTATGTTATGTTATATAGGTAATGAACACAACATTATTCAGGCTAAAGCACGTTGTCGTGCAAAAACTAACAGTACGATATATTCTCAAAAGCTAACAAGAACAACCCGGTCCGAGCTTATCCGGATAATACAACGTCAAAAGGAAAACTAATAAAGCCAACCTGCATCATTAGAGGAATATTCTTTGAGCATGCACGCGCCGGGTATGTACCAGTATGTTTGCTGAGTTTTGTAGGTTTGTGAGCCGAGCTGATCTGGCGGTCGAATTTTAATCTTGGACTGTACCAGTTACATCGTACAAAGGTTTTGACTTGTTATTTTTGTTTTGTTAACAAGGCATTGAAGCGATTAGTTTAGTGATTGGTATCCATTTTATCCACAGCGTAAGACATATCGTAGAACAAGTTGCGTCATTTTCTTTTTCTCTAAGAAAACTATCAAAACTTATGTAATTACACTCTAGTTGGGCTATATTTTTTTTTCTTATTTATGTTTGATATCGAATGAAACATTGCTAGAATTGTTCATAACCATTATTTAAAATCCAATTATAAAATTTCAACTTGTATATACTATAATTCAAGCATGTTTATCAGTTAGTTCACTAGCCTGTATTTGAAAGTTAAGCAAAGTTTTAATAATTTCATCAGAGTTCTGTTCTCAGCAGTTCAAATTGACGTTACCTTTATTTACTGAGTAAATATTCACCAGTTTCAGGCAAACCACTGAATTTTTAAGGTGCTATAGAAGACGATGCCTGCAGCTTTGTGCCGAAGTAACGTCAACTAGTTAAGACTTGTTTGTAATAGTGAGTAACGTGACTATAGTGCGGCGCGAGGGCGTGTGGTGCTTAATAGAGCTTAAATCTGAACAGTAAGATAATGTGGGAAATGAAAAACTCTTTACACATTTACATGATGCCATTACACCCGAGGCTCAAGGCGAAAGGCGCGAGGCGCGAAGCCGGCGATAAAGTGACTTATGTTGAACATCGTCATGAATATAATACATTTTAAAAAGGGATTGTTTGGTCTCTTTGTCAGAAAACTGTGACAATCGTTTACAGAGCATCGTCTGAAGAATGAAAGTGAAAGTACAAAATTATCATAGTCTATAAACAGTGTTACTGCACTTGTTTATGGAACAGCTAACAATAAGCATTGCTCCGATCATTGTGTTATAGTTTTCCCCTAACGATTGAACGCGTTTACTTAGCCTTATACTCAATGTAATAATGATTCTGACTTTCTTAAGTATCGATATAAGATAAGATTAATTAGAAATTAAATTTCCGTACAATGTCTTCATTAACTCTTGTTTTGGTTTCAAGCTGGCAATACATCGACCAACCAGTCACCCATTACGATGTGCACAAGTCACGAAAAGAGAATATGAGATGATCGTTTTATTGTTTATACTGCTGCTGCCATTTGCGTGCTTCTATCAACGTAGGTTACAGTGTTTCATACGGAAGTCACCAGTCCTTGACAGTTTTCTTCGGTTATAGCAGTTATTAATTAAGGATCGGTAGTCGTTACGAGTTTACGATCACTTACTTGTTTAACAGCCGCGTAATGGCGCCGCTAGCCGCTGAGGCGTGCTCTAGGCCTTGTCATCCAAACGGGTTTCTATGCACAGGAACCCATCACGTTATTAATATTTTTCACTTGCATTTCATTTCAAGCTATTACTTACTTCCAATAATTGATTGCATGGTTTGCATTTGATTGCAATTATAAACATCAAGAATAAAACCATGATTTAAGTCCACTAAACTATGATTAAATGTAAACTGTAATAACATCGGATAGATGTATTAAATTTCTAGTGATATACAGGCACCAATATATAAAAAAAACTTATTGTTATTCATGTGTATGTTTGATACACAACAAGGCCAACAAATTATATCCAAAGATTCCAGTGTACATATTCATTTTCTCTTTCTTCGGGTGAAACAAGGGTATTCCATTACATCGCTACCGCAGAGTTATCGGTTTAAATCTCGATTGTAATAAAGATGAATTCGAGTCGTAAACAACTCATGTGTCTACCCAATGGTAAATCCGTGTGATTATACTATATATAATAGTATTACGGTCTGAAACATTTTGTAAGGTAGGCGAACTGTATTTAATCGTATTATATTATTTTAAGCGAGAAAGTATTCTTAGTTATTGGAATATTTTGAGATTCTACGAGATGCCTGCATATTCTAGACGTTTGAAAATATGTTTAATATTCAAAATATTAATGATTGAATTTTAGCAAATTTGCTATTGAAATATGTCTTTCTAATTATTAAGGTTGTAGCAAACAGCGTCCTCGTTTGATAGTTCAGTGCCTTCGACTGTGAACCATGGGTTGTCATCCAAGTTCTGTAGTTAGCCGTAACGACCACCATAGATGTTCGTATGGTAACCGAGACCAACGGCATAACGTGCTCTCCGAGGCACGACCAGAATAGTGAAAATAGCATTATTCATGCTAACAATAATTGCACTGAGCGGGGAACATACCCGCGCCTCCTGCGGGCCGAACACGGGGAGCGGCACAAATATCTCTCTCCGCCGCTTATGGCAAATTCACAGGGGACGAAGGTGTTTCTCCCCAATAGCTAGCATGGTGTCAAATGAGATAACTTATTATGTTCCTCGCTGTGACGTAGACAAGGGACTATTTCTCCACTTGCTTAGCACGGCGATCATTAAGTGGAGAAAATGTCTCTTTTTCACAGATGGTAGAAAGATATCAATGGGGACAAGAATCCTAACCGAATAATAAAAACATTGAGTTTCATAATTTGTAAAAACATTTATTTCTTGTTGGAATATCTTAATTATTTTAAATGTTTTAAAATTTATATCTTGTCGGTGAGTACTTAGGGTAGCCAGAGCTCATTGAAAAGGTTTTGTGCTATCAGAGGCCCTCAGTGGTGCTTTGAAACCCTGCTGTTTTGTGTTGACAGTTCAGAAACTATTCTAACCCTCAACCTACCAAGAGAGACTCCTATGCGTCAGCATGAGTATGACACCCTTGACGTTACAAACACTGGTAGGCCATAGTAACCACTTTCCATCAGGTGGGCAGTGTGCTTGTCTGCCACCGAAGTTGTATAAGAAATTCAAACATATGGACCCATATTATTGCGATGCATTAAGTATCACTGTACAGCCCATTACAAAGTAATAATGCTTACCTAGTTATATCTACATAAGTTTAATGTTCTAAACATCATATCTTTTTTTCATCAATTTTTCACTCTTCGAAAAGACAATTTTTTCTGCACTCCCCGGGGACTTTTGTCTTCGCATGCCGCTAGCCCTGTTGCGTTCACTACCACCACGCCACTGAGGCTAAGCTTAATGGGGTAAGTTATTTAACTATAGAAGGTTCTGACTTTTGAATAAAGATATTGGGCTGACAAGAACTGAGCAAATATGTTCGATTTATATAATACAAAAGTACAAAACCCTGCGGTTAATGCAGTGAATGGTTTCAGTGAAAAAACAAAGTAGAAGGTGAAATTGAGGAAAGGCGATGGAAATATGGAAACGAAATGAAAACAGAAACAGTCCTCTACAAATACATTCAGTGAATGTTTCAAGCTCAACCTGTTTTTAAAAGGAAGAATTTTGAACGTAAATCGTATTTGAATTCAGAATAAAATAGAATAAACATATAAAAATATATCGTTATCTGTGAACGAGTTTATGGAAAATAAAACCAAACCTTCAGCATACTCCGTCGCGAGGTCATAAACAATGCCATGTTAGTTCATCCCGGTTTACAACCAGATTCAAACCATTAACCCCGTCGTTTGGCTCTGTTGTGAGCGAGCTCGTTGACTGCTTCGACAGAAGTGGGACACCGTTGAGTCGCTATTTTTCAGTTACTGAAACTTTCATCAAATGTGCAATTTGCACCTATTCCGTGTAACAATATATTTCAAAGACCTATACATTGGAGTTGCTATGTTTAACGTTTCTTTTCTAAAGTAACTTTTAACAAAATATTCCGAAAATGACACTAAAATCAGGAGATTATCGACTAAGAAAGGCGCTCCTCGGTTTAGTGGGTGTGTTCCACTATATTATCGGGCCAGTTGATACCTTTTTAGGGTTGTTAAAATCACAGGTGTTTATAAAAATCAATAAAATTATAATTTCCGTTTGAACCATTATAAAAGCTGTCGTCACATGCACTGCCATTATTATCATGCACTGCCATATAGGTACAGATACTACTTATGACTGTAAATAGACACGTCAAGGGAGCATTTTCCTTGTAAACTCTTCTAGCGTTAAAGATATCATACATTGTAATTTAAAAACCTTCCCCGTAAAAACATCATTAATGTACCCACTAAAACCTTTCTATTTACACATTAAAGGAGAATGCCGCTCCTCTTCTCTCATACTTTAAAAAGGACACTGAGGGCTACCCCTGTTTAGCATTCAGATGACAACCGTACGAAGGTGCTCCGTGAGCGACGAGACGGCGTATGGGACCTTGTGATGTTAATGTTGTCGTGTAACAGGTTCATTAATGAATGAGCCTAGTTAGAGCAGAGCACTGCGTATGAAGTGAGAAGAGCCCAATGTAAAGAGTCGTTATGGACGTGTTTATAGACGTGAGCCAAGAATAATAAAGTAACTGACCTTACGGGTAACAAGTGAGCAATTCTCTAGAAATTTGATAACTTTTGAGGGTTATTATTCTCAGTTAAAAGAGCCGCCACATCTCAGTGTGCGGATGACGGCAAAAGTTTCGCCATTTTTTAGTGGAATGGGAATGTTAATTTGCCTCAGAACATTTTTTCGGGGATATACTTATTGTGTACCATAGATGCAAATGAAACTGTATTTTTTTCGGTTGTTATTTTTTGATTTTGATACAATATGTACAAAGTCAATTAACACAAACTAACCATCATTTATTTTTCTTTTTTTGAGAAAATTAAAAAGGATTCCAATATCACACTGTCTAACTGGAGATCGAAGCGGCAATAATATTTGCCGTTGCACAAGTAAACTGTGACGGAATTGTTTGATCATTGTGATCAATAATCGACACCAACGAACATTTTCATGTTCATTAGTATATATTTTACTAGCTGGCCCGCGCGACTTCGTCTACGTCATCCCGTTTTTGCAACATTTTTCATTCCTGCTCCGCACCTGTTAGTCGTAGCATGATGGTATATACATATAAACCTTCCTCTTTAACCATTCTATCTATTGAATCAAACCGCATCAAAATCCGTTGCGTAGTTCTAAAGATTGAAGCATACAAAGGGACAAGAAAAATAGGGACAGAGAACGCGACTTTATTTTATACTATGTAGAGATTATTACACCCGTCGGGCGATGCCATCTAGCAAAATAGGTTTTTGCTGAAATGTTCTAACCGTGCGCCTGCCTTAGTCGGTAAGCGTATATACTAATTACATAGTACATACTAGTTATTTTTTATGAAAAGAATATTAGCAACTGAAATTACTGATATTCCCTTTAACACATCCAGCAAAACTCAATGGTTTGTGTTAGGAATGGGTTCATGTCGGTAGTGTAATGGCCAGGATTCGAACCCGAGAACTTTCGATCGTAAAGCTGATCCCTTAACAACTAAGGTACCGACGCTTAAAGTTAGGCGTACTTAAAAGAATTGACTGAAATTGTTCTGAACTTATTCATCTCATCTACACTGTATGCCTTAGAAATCACGCGACTGTAACAGAGTTGCCCACACTTTATGCGAATGAAATATACTGAGGGTGAACCCGGGCGGACCGTCTAGTTATAAATAAAACAAATGGATTGTACAAACACTACATTGAAACAATGTACTCGTAGCAATAATATAGATATAACATTTTATGAAATAAAATAGCCAAGGGCAACATTGAGTAGGCGTGGGGCGCACAATGGCCAGCCTCTATTTGGCCGAGAGCCCCACACAATACGCTTTAGATTAGTTGCGGGAATTTACCGGCGCTCTCGTGATAAGCGACCCACGTCATGGTTAAAATATGAACTTAAGTAATAAGAGAACCTTACAAAAATCATTTATTTAATACACTTCGTCTTAACATTATTTCAACGCAGAAACCGTATCCCTACAACTCTTCCATTAGAGTTATTATCATCATCATTGTGTTACTCTCAGTCGATAGCTATCTGACCTCCACAACCTATAAGAGAAGTATAACAGTTAGACAAGTTGTTAAACTTTTTAGGGCTACCAACTATACGTATCGACTGCCAGAGATCTTCGTATGACAACTGGGACCGACGGATTAACGTGTTCACAGAGGTACGACCATCAGTGCAGATAGCGATTTTCATACATACAATAATTTTATACTGTCGCGTTCACTAGCACCACGCCACAGCGGCTGTCAATACTTTCTTTAGAGTAGTGAAGACACTGTCTATTTATTTTGGTGCTGTACTACTACACTGAATAGGTAACTATGTCCTGAAACATTCGCATTAACAAGTTTCTTTTACAAATTAATCGTAGTCGAAGCTTCAACTCCAATGTAATATAATGAATATAAATGATAGGCACAGAACAAATCACTGTAGGAGGTTTATTTGCATATTATTTGGAATCCTTTGTTTAGATGTAAAACTTTTGATCAAGTTACACACTGACGAGGATAGAAGTAGATTGAATGAGATGGAAGGTATTTTCCAGTTTTCAGTTTTCTTTATGAAATCTGGAATTTCATATTCACATTTATTTCCTTAAATGTGGTGTGCCTCCAGTACACTCTTGCCCAGAAATGCAAAAATACGAGTGATCAATATCTGAATTGCAAACGCAAATACCTTTTTACAACCTTTTTATTAGGGTTCCGTAGCCAAATGGCAAAAAACGGAAACCTTATAGATTCGGCATGTCTGTCTATCCGTTCATATGTCACAGCCACTTTTCTCGGAAACTATAAGGCCTTTTCTATTGAAACTTGGTAAGTATATAGTACATACTTAGAACTGAATATATATTATTTTTCATCAAACCCATTCGTGTGGGCTGGGCTATATATAGGTCTTAGAAACCTCTATAGCATTTTTGATAGCAACAACATTTTATGGTAACATCATTTTTTTTCTAAACAGAATAGTTTGAGCAATAGTTTGCGTTCAAACCTGGAAAAATGTGCCACTTCCCCCCTCCCCCTCATCTAACTTCTAAGATAAGATAATGATAAATCTATAAAAAAAATATGAAAGTAGTAGTATGTAGTACATTGCCATATAAACTTCCACCGAAAATTGGTTTCAACGAGATCTATTATAATCAGTTTTATTAATACGTCATTAACCGCTATTTTCACCATTCTTTCAATTAACTCAAAAATTATAAGGCGAAGCGGCTGATCGAAGCTGCTGATGTTACCTTGGCCTGTTTTTTATACATAATACTAAGCGCAAACTTGATTATAACGCAAACTAGCTTTTCAACAGTTTGCGTTTTTAGTGGTTTTGCTTTCAATAAAATGTATAATTTTAATAACATTTTATTTTGAATTATTTTGCAAGCAGCGTGCATAAACTTAGTTAGCTGACAACTAACTGTGAACTAATTATATTTCTGTGCGAACGCAGCTTCCGAGCAAAAGTTACTGCTTGTTTTTATTTTCACCTCTTGCAAGCGCCGGGCGCACTTGTATTTGATTAAAATAAAAAATAATTTATCTGAGTACTACCTCACAACTACTTACTTTTAAACATTAATAGCATAAAGAAATCCCTCAACATTTATCGGTAGAAAGGCAAACTGTATTCGTCAAGAATATTATTTACCTACAAGACGTGACACGCATTTTTGAACTGAAGAAACTGGGATTTTCATTTGCCGGCAAAAGGTTCTGTAAATATTTATTTCTTGTGGATGAAAAGCACTTATTGCGCGTTACCATTTTGTAAGTGATAAAGTTGCCATATATTTCGGCTGACCCAAACGAAGATAAAGTCAATATTTCTTTGAAGATGTGATTCTCATAGTAAAATCATATCATTTACTTGTGGTTCCTTTGTGTGGAATAGATGCAGTTGCATATTCTATTTATATTCATTGACAGATGTTGTTGCCAGTTAGCGTTTAAAAATCGTAACTATTATAAATTTTGAGAAGGGTTACTCCACTAAGGGTCGTATTTCAGAACAACGCTTAGTTGTGCATTGATTCTCACAATAATATCATAACTGTTACCTACAATACAATCTGTCCTTAGATCTAGTAATAAATGAGTACCGTTCTATAATACGAGTGGAAAGTTCGCCCTAAGAGTGATAAGTACCTAATAATCCTTTCTAATTCTAATTTAGGCCTCACCTATGTATGAAAAATATTTTGGAACTACATAAAGAGTTGTTCAATTGTATATGTCATATTCGAGACAATGGGCAGTATATTCCGGCCCAGAAACATCAAATCAAGAATTAATTAACCGGCCCTATTACCCTGTCTCCCAGGAATACAGACATAGTGTCAAATCTATAATTGTGGGCGCTTATCGTGCGCTCGCAGTGGGGCCAAATCGATAACAGTTTTAAATAAAACACCTTTGATGATGGAACTCACACGACGTACGACGTGCGGCGTGCGCACTCAGCAGCACTATCATGAACTCCTATCGAATTCATAGTGTAAAGATATCGACAGAACGGAGCATTGTGATTGGCAGTCAGCCTCTTGTGAACCTGTGTGCGTGTGTAGCCCGCCAATCGCAATGCTCCGTTCTGTCGATACCTTTACATTACGAATTCGATAGCATGTCGTGCTAAGGATACAGAACTCGCCTACGGTTGCGGTACCTACTGACATATCGCTTCATCCGTTAGGAACGACAAGCGGTGTATTCTACGCCAAAGATTTTTATTGAATAGGTCCCCTTACATGACATGTTTTCCATATTATTTTCGCGGTGATAGACCTCTGTCAAGCCGTTATTGAATTTTATATTCGGTTTGATAAAGTGAGCTTAATGGCTTGTTTGTGGTAAACTCGACGCACCGACGTCGCGTACTTTTATTGAGTTCATCTTTTTTATTTTTTTTATTGACGTCTTTTCAATTTATGAATATTTTCGCGCTTAATATCATTTATTCCTTCGTTTACTTTTATAATCAAGTTTTTGACACATACCGCTCTATGATATAATTCAGTCACTTATAATAAACATACTAATAATAATTTACTTCTCGCAGCCGATCGATTGCATCAATATTAACATCAACCACTATATTTATCTTCCAATATATAGGTACAAGTATTTTCTCACTATTCTCGTGGAGAGTATAATACCTACTCTTAGCTTCTGGCTATCATAAAGAGTAAGATATCATAAGTAGTTTAGCACAAACAATTTACTAGTCTACTTTACATATACCGAAATACTGGTAGTCTAGTTCTACCAGTGTTTAGTATTGAACATCAAGTTAATATTTGAAGTATTGTCTGTGTCTAGTGCTAAGTATATAGACCATCTGATAATATTCGTAGCGTATTTTGTCAAAAGCTATAAGTAGATACTGTGACTGTGAATCTAACTATGACAAGAATAGGTATATAATGATCTGTGAACTAACTACTGATCTGAAACAAATCATTTAATATTAAATAGTATAACAAAAAATGGAAAGTAAGTAGTCAATGAAAATTTAATAATTGTTTCAAACGAGAGAATACTACAAAGATATTTTTAAATAATTAATCTCATTTACATGGTACACGAACACCACTCACAATTATTATATGCTTAATTTAAATAATGTTAGCACTCCAATTATATTATTAGTCCTTACATATTTGGGAAAAAAATCAAATAGTTCTGATATAATACTCGTACCTATCACATAATACAACCTTTCCTGCTACACAGCCGTAATTCAGGAATCCATTGCCAATTTATCCGAACCCGTTGGACCGTGACTTGGGGCGCCCAACTTTCGTATTTATATTTCCAAATTTGCATGTCTAGAATATTGTTCAGTTGGAAACAAAAGTCTAAATCAAACAAATCCAAATTCAGAAAAGGTTCAGTGTCAAGAACTTTTAGGTGTGGCTGCCACAGTATTCAAAAGATATTACGCAGATAGTCTTCAGAGGAGTTTGAGATAATTCTATGACAATTATATTATGTGTCGAAATGGTTAAGTACTTAATATTATTTACACAAGTTGCGAACTTGTCCACCTATATATAATTTGGATGGATCGGATTGTGTCAAAAAATTTTAAATTAAAGCATTTGTTTCACATTCACTACTTGGTTTGTTCTCAGATCATTGGTCTAAACGCAATACATACATATATTATTATGTTTGTATGAAGATGATGTTGTCATAGTTCGACCACAGTATCAACTTATATTAATAAGTACCTACCCAATATTCCTAGCACTGGACACAGATAGTTCAAATCTTAACTTGAGGTTTCAATACCAAATACTGGATATTACCTATAAGCACAAGAATTAAAGTTATTTATAGCATAGCATCGATTTAAACGTATCATTAAAAAATAAAGAGTCTTCGCTGGAACTGGGCAATCAGGCGGAGAGATTCTGTAAATAGCAATCCTGTACGTCATCCAGGAAACATCTTACTATCCATTTCCGCTCCGTTGGCTGGTATCCATTGATACGCACTCCTTGCCTCATCGTATCTCTAGTTAGCCTTTTTGTTAAGTTTTATGAGAATGCCATGTTTTTATAAAATAAAGTCAGCAGTATTGCTACTGTGTGACCACTGATAAAGTATTCCATTATTTACGTATACTATCAATACTCCACCAATCCAATCGTCTAACTTTACAATACTAAACGCGTGACGCTTTTATTATACATGGGGCAAAAAATACAAAAACAATTTATGAAGAGACTAAATCATCTCTGACGTCTTTGAATCCAAGCTGCGGTCACTTGAGAATAAATTATTTTATAAACTTGCTGTTTTCTGTTGAATTTACCATTTCTTATTTGATAAGCAAATTATTTGACGTCGCACCCATGTTTCTAGAATAAATCTATATCGACTCAATATAAATGATATTTAAATGTAAATTTAGCGTTGTATAGATTACAAACGAAACTAACAATGTATCGTGAGTATGGTTAGATTTAAAAAAAACCATGTTACGGATGTGTATAGCTTCGCCTTGGGGTTGCGGTCCCAAAGGCTCAGATCGCAGATAAACGTGGCCAGATCAGATAACCTGCAATAAGATATATTTTTGTCTGTTCCTCTTTTCTCGAGGAACATGAGATAATTCTGCTATAATACCTTGGATACGCAATTTACGATTAATTTTGGAACAGACAACTGAACTCCCGGAGAATATGATCCTTTAATTTTGTATAACGACTGGCGGATTACCAATCAATCCTGCCGAATATTTTATTATTATATTCCTGTTGGGATTGCCAATCAAATATAATATAGAGAATTATGTGGGAGGGCTGAAAAGAAACGTCGAATATTAGGTTGATTTCATATCATTACATGGATTACACTTGACAAAATACAGACACCGTTCGATGGTGTTTTATTTGTAACTAGTTTTGGACTACTTCGTATTATAGGTTTTTAAATTTGCAGGTCAAAAGTGTTTTGTCAACTAATGTCGGTTCCTGTTAAAAGTTTTTTAGGACTACCCGCCCTATATTGTACCTATTTTATGTGATTAATAATGAAATATTGAATACTCCAAACTGTATAACTAATCGTTCCTTATTTGTTTCAGATCCCCGTCGTGTGTGCGTAGTACCCCTAGTGTTAGAACTTATAATATATTCAGTGTTAGTAGTTCGGTGTTAGCCGCTGTCATGCGGCATAGTTATAATGATAGTTACGTGTTAGTCATTGTCTATTTATCGTAGTTTTACGCGTTAGAACTAGTAGTAACGAAACGGACGTATATAGAACTAAGAACTAGTAGTGTTAATTGAACTGTGACGAACATATACTATGTGATAGAGACGCATTATATTGAGTGGTGGGTACTTGCAACACTGTCAAGATGTCTCAACCAATGAAGAGATCGTTCAGCTCGGAGGGCAACGCGAACGCGAAGCGCGATTGGAAGATGCGCCTGAGTCTGCGGAGTCGCAGCGGACGCAGCGTTGTGAGTACACATGCATTTATTACATACATTAACCACTATCAGTTAGCAAGTTTTTTTTTATCTATGGCACGTCAATTTGACTTCGCCTCGCCTGATGTTAAGAAGGCAAAGTCTCATGAAAGAGGGTCACCATTGCAAACACGTTCAGTGCTACAATGTTGGCGCTCAGTTTGACGGCCTCATCAGATGCTTTTTCACGCCCCGCTTAAAGGACCCGGTACTGTAGGAAGAAGGAAACACGTGCGTCGGCAAGGAATTCCAGGACTTAATGGTGCGGTAGAGAAAAGACTCACCGAACCGCTTGGTTCTTGATGGAATATTCTGTACCTGTACTGTAGCAAATAATCAATACTTAAGTAATCCTCTACTCTACGCTGTACTCTATGCTAAAGTTTACTCTCCAGTAAGTAAATGCTACGGCTTGAAGGTACTCCTAAAACAAATAATAATAATTTGACAACCTGTAACGAACGTAGATGGCTCTATTAACACAAATCGCAATCGCGCACGTTCACTTATTCGTCGCGCGTACTCGAAGGTTTTTCACTTTAGTTAATTTACGAAAGTATCTCATTTTAGACAAAGAAAGGTTTTTCAGTCTTTTCACTGACAACACAATATTTCTCCAGTTCAGCTCGACTACCCTACTCACCTCCAGAAACACAACACAAGGTAATTAATAGTCAGAAGGTATTTCCCCAGTAGAACTGCATAATTAAGACGTATTTTATTTCTTTATCGTATTTTTTTTTAAACAAGTATGATCGGATTGTGGGACTGACATTCTTCTATTCATTTAAACAATATGTGTGGTAAGATAACGTATCATGCATTACTGATTAAAATTGCATACGGATAAACAGCACCATCATTGAGCAGCCGTAATGATTGAAACCAATAAACAATATGATAATATTCTCACCTATATCACGGTAGGTACACTATATTTGCTACTGCGGCCGGCGGTCGGCTACGGAATTGTAACGTTAGTCAAATGTATTGTTAGTAGACGCCTGCCTACCCCTTCAAGCATGAGTAAATGTATGTACACACAATTGATGAATTCTCTTCCCTGCTGTTAATATTAAAGAATGAGGAGAAGCGACTCCCGCTCTCACTTATTCTCATTTCCTTAACTTCAAAGAACGTTTTCTTTATGAAAGATAAAATGTCTTCATTTTACGAAAACTTCAAATGAATAATTAATAAGTGAAAAATTCATTTAGTTATTATAATGTCAGCGAAATTCTGACGTAAATATTATATAATGCTTTAATATAGCCGAGCCCGATGCTTTCGCCATATTCTTTCAAGGAAACAAATGAGTCAAGATATCTATATAATATAATGAAAACTGTTTGTTTATTGCCTACGTTGCATTTGCTCGCTAAACAGCTAAACAAGGAATAACTGGAAGTTGTCATACTGACTAACTTATTACCTTTCTCACAGTGAGCAAATCGAACAATCCCACCCCTATTCCCATCGGCTCTGAAAGGAGAACTCACCCTTGCCAGAGAACCATCCACGTTAGCAAGGTGGCGAGTGAGAGACTCCTAGGACCTCCACTAGGACCCAGCTTGGCTTCGTCGAAATTTGGATCCTTTTCCCACAGCTCATGGGAATCTTTTCACAGGATTAAAAGCCCGTGTGTAATTTCATACTTCAATCTATCCCTGTACCAAATTTGGCCGTATATTCAAACATACAAATATCTAATTCATCTTCACTAACTTTCACACACTTACGGCTAATACACACACACTCCTATACACTGGTTTAGATGGAAATTCTTTAGGAGGAAATACGATGGGGTGGCATCCCCTGTCTAGCAGTAAGGCAATATTAACGTAAATAAATAATTACAGCTCTTTATTGCGTCATTAGGAGGGTCATGTAAAGTAACATACTTGTGCAAATTATTTAAATTTGCCTCTTAGAGGATTATTTAAACATGAGCTACGTTTGTAATGCGATCTCATCAAATATAGCAATGTTTTATGAGTTGAGAAAATTTTAGATTAAGTATGTCTTTATTTTTTGGATAGTAAGTTTATATGTAGCTAATCTATCAATCAAAAGACTAGGAAGAGAACAATACGCACAATGTTGAATAAAACTAATCTCTCTAACTCTAAAAACTAATCTAGAATAGATAGAATGATTCGCTAAGGTAATAAAAGTTTAAACATTTTATTTCCTTATTTCTATAAAATTTTAGTAATAACGTTAAACCAAACAAGATATTATTACCTTAAGTGCTTACTATCAAGAAAACCCCAGATACGTATTAAACAATATTAAATAATGTTACGTTCTAGTTGCAACAGTGTTCATAGGTCCAACACCATGCTAGTCGTGCTACACTTGTATCAGCATACAAACAGAGCTAATAAACCTAACATCAACAAAAGGGTCTGCGTTGTATGGGCATGTGCAGATTAAAAGAAAGTATTAGCACGAGCGTTGTGTTTGGTACTTGGATTAGGGGCAGATTAGTGTAAGTGCCGGCCAGCAAACAGCCGCCGCTGTTATTAAATGGTTCTAGTTACGAACCTTTGTTGACACTCGCGACAGCCACCCGCCGTAATTGAGGAGCTATTCTTGGAAACAATACACGTCAATATGGCAATGATAAGTTAGTGACAGCATGAAATGATTGCACTACTGATGTCGACAAGGACTAATTTCAGTTATACAGTATGTTTCTCTGCTTGTATTGGAGAAAACTGACAAAATCTTTTCCAGACTATTTCAAAGACTAATGTTGCGTAGAACTTACGTGAAGACAGTGCGTCTATATTAGGTTTACCAGCATTATTCGAACATAAATATGAGTGATGTACCATAACTTGATAGGTACGTGAAAAACCATTAATTCACTTCGCAAAACATAAGCCGTCTTCCACGTTATACACTCAATGACATAACAGTCAATTTTGGACTTTCAAACTGTCATAAAAATGCTATTTCACTACTTCATTAATTATGACAACTATTCTTTGATATCATAAGACACATAGTGCAAACTCTCTTTTATATTAACCAAGATAATTTGACTGTGGAGGGTTAAAATCACGTTATAATGCAAAATATGCATTAATTCAATAAGTACATTTGTTCACGGGATACTATCGAGGTACGGGACCTGCCTCTGGCTATACAATATACCTGTAAAGTAGCCATCTGTCAGGGCTGTGCGAGTGTCGCGCACTCATCGAGGCGTGAGCAGCGGCGGGGCCCGTCGCGCGTCGGCCGACACGCTCCGATTCAGCCGCTGATGTTGATTGTCCGCCTTCGTCACTCAAGGCGTCACGGGTACGGAGATAATAAGAGTTCTTTCTTTATTTGGATGGATCCAAAGAATACGAGGCAATTGTTTTAGTGAAATTCGATTTATGAAGGACGTGGGTATAATATTATATTCAAATTGTCACCGGCGATAAAGAGGAATATCACTACATAGTATAAAACAAAGTTGCGTTCTCTCTCCCTATTTTTCATGTCCTTATGTCCCTTTATATTATGCTTAAATATTTTAAACTACGCTACAGATTTTGATGCGGTTTTTAATAGTTTACGCGTTTCCCAAATTGCCTGTAATCTACTACCTACACTTTCTGACATTGACATGTTTCAAAATAATAAGTGACATTATTATCTACTAAATTAAATGAATTGCACTGTCCAGTTGTTAATGTACTTATTGGGACAAGTGAAATCTTTATTCGGAAATATATAACTACCTGACACGCGCAACTTCGTCTGCGTCACCCTGTTTTTGCAACATTTTTCATGTTGGTCCTGTTGGTCGTAACATGATGTTATATACATATAAACCTTCCTCTGTAACAATTCTAACTATAAAAAACCGCATCAAAATTCGTAGCGTAGTTTAAAATATTTAAGCATGCAAAGGGATATAAGGATTTGAAAAATCACTATTTCTATAAAATGTTTCTAGAATAGTCTGACTTGTACCATGGATAATGATATTGCTATTTAAACAATAGCTATATTAATTGCCCATGGTACAAGTAAAGCTAATAAAACGATAATTGCATAACAAATCATTACAAAATAAATAAAAAAATATTATACCTATAACATTTCAAGTTTTTTTTTTTTTTTTTTTATCTACGGCACGTCAATTTGACTTTACCTCGCCTGATGTTAAGCTGAAGGCAAAGTCCCATGAAAGAGGGTCACCATTGCAAACACGTTCAGTGCTACAATGGTGGCGCACAGCTTGACGGCCTCATCAGATGCTTTTTCACGCCCCGCTTAAAGGACCCGGGACTGTAGGAAGAAGGAAACACGTGCGCCGGCAAGGAATTCCAGGACTTAATGGTACGGCAGAGAAAAGAGTTCCAACCAAATTGTAATTTTTTATACCAATATGTAGGGTACCTGGGGCATTCGGCTCTGGGAGCGTTTCCCTAACACCCTGTATATTATAGCACTATAATAATGCTGTACCAAATAGAGATAAATGAAACTCCACCTAGTCTAAACTCTTAAAGTGAATGAAGCTTTGAATACCCTACCAAGACAATTAATTATATCAAACTTTTGAGAATTATCATTTAAAAATAAAACTCGTTGGATGATGATGTAACAATATCAACCCTAGCGAGCACTCGCGTGTCGCATGCCTTGCGTTGTTACGACAGAAAGGTATTGGCGACAAACTTAACCAAAACTACAATTCAATTTCCTTCGCTCATCGCTCGTTTTATCATGAAAGAAATACGAATCGTAAGTCCATTTCATCTTCTGCAGAGTCAACTGATCTTTTTATTTCTTACTTGAGGTTACGCTCACTTGCCAAATCATGTTCATTTACGCACGATATTTATATGTTCCCAATCTGTACAAATATAAGGGTATTATGTGTATTTGAAAGTGTGTTTTACATCTACACCTTTTTCCCCATCGTTTGCAAGGCGCACGCGGTGTCATACAAGGCAATTAATTGATGAGGCGGTTTAACATCAAACAGATATATACAGCCCAGATCGAATCCACTATAGTTCCTAGAATACGGCAATAGGTGCCCCCTATTACGTGGGACCGAATACAATAGTTGGTGAACCTCTGCCTACCCCGGAGGGAAATATAGGCGTCAACATATATATTATGTATGTAGATATAATTTTGTAGTTACAAAGTTATAGAGCTAAGTGACTGCTTGTACTGATTCGTTTACAGTAGCGACACAAGAATGAGCTTAACTCAATATTTTAGATCTAGCTACATTGAATCATCTTTTAAAGCCCACGTTTTCGAGTGGAAAAACACCCACAGTTATGTGATGGGATTACTGCGTTCAACGGCGTGTTTTTAAAGTAGTAAGTGTGTCAACGTAACGAAAAATATAGACATCTAAATACTATCAACTTTTTGAATATTCTTTTCCACAAAACAAGTGACCCAAAATATTTGATTGCCACACGAAAATATTCTATAAAATTAATAATGCAATACTTTGTTTAATGTTCCATGCGTACCAGGGCCGCAGCACAATGTGCATTTATATATTTAAAATGTTTGAAGGCTTTGCTGATGTACTTGTTCGGCATGTATAAATATTTGCTCAGAGTTTGAGGTAGCTAACTGTTATTTTATCGGACAATTTCCAATTTAAATACTGGAGTTTTCAGCGATGGAACTTGAAGGATCACTGAAAAAATATATTCTTGTTTTTTTGTTCTTATTCGATATTGAATTATTCATTTTCAACAATTATGTTAATGTGCGACTGTTTTTTCCTGTGATTGACAGTTGGTTACAGTGACAAATCGCTGCTTTTTGTTATTGAAACTCTAAAAGTGCGCATTATGACAACTTTTTGCATAAGACGGAATATCAATCGTGATACATATGTAACGGGTGCCGTGCCCCAATAATTGTGTATGCACCCCTGCAATATTGAATTGCCATGAGCGCTTTCGGTGCCTACATTTTGTGATCGGTCAAGGATATTACGTCAATGAGGCCTCATTTACCATTCAGATTGCGATATTTTGGAATTGATATATTTTCTAACTCAATCTGTTGGTGCGCATGAGGCGTGCTCGATCCATAAGTAAGAGAAGTGCAGCGACACAAATGAATTACTATTTATAGAGCAATATCACTTCACCACAGAGGGCCCGTCGAGATTACTCAAATACTATATTGAACTAGTAAATGAAAAGCTTTTCGGTTTTATCCATTCATCTTTCTATTCATACTACAGCACTAAGGAACAGTAAACACACCCATGGTGTCTGATGGTAATATTTGATTAACTCTATGGTCTATATATCGATGTCTTGATTGTTCTTCTCACCAACAAGGTCATGCTGGTATCCAACTGCTGAGATAGACATAAACAGTAGTAATGAACTGAAAGTGAAGCTCTTGCATATGGAAAATACGGCGTAGTGTAATATCTCTCCTGTACTCATTAGTAATATACAGTGCGGTGAACGAGGCAGCCTCTGTAGTGGGGCCTGTAGTCAACGTGACCACTACACGTTGACTGCAGGGGACGCGGGTTCGATCCCCGCTCAGTGCAAATATTTGAATGTATGAATACAGCTGGTTGGTCTTGCCAAACCTCTAGTTAGGTGCCTCGTAACTGGGGCTCGCGCAGGAGTGGAGGAACGCTAGCACCTGACACAGTCTATGCCCTGTGTCAGGTGGTGACATGTATTTAGAGTTGTCAGAAATATGGTCTGCTTGATTTAACCTTACATTATACCTCTAATGTGGCTGGTTAAAATTAGCGTCAAATTATGACGTGATTTTCACAATTGTCAAATGGTGCAACCTGTTTTATATCTGACCGGTACTTTATCTGCACTGTTAATGTTTAAGTACGATCGTGCAACCTAGGCTATGACGTGTACATTTATTTATCCAAAAATCCTGAATATGAAACAGAAAACCGAAAAAGCAATTTCAGTGCCTTTTTCCATTTTCGAAAAACAAAATAACTACGACAGGTAATATCAACATTTTGATGTTTCAATGACGTGCCAGCAGTACGCCGCGTGCAACGTAACATACATGAGAGCTGGATGATAGAATAACGGCTTCATTTTAGAACGAAACATAAAGTTGGGCTCTCAGCTCGCTTGTTGTTTCTACTACATTTCCTCGTCTGTCGTCGTGGGGCCGGGAGAATAAAACTCCTCGGACACACCTACATTTCCTTTTATATTCAAATTATAATTTATAAATTGAAAAAGTTTTAATTACAGAGCAGTCTTAATTTAACATCATTAACCTGAATTCATAATGATGTTAAGGCTTAACGGTATTTTTGCCAAACCAGTTTAAAATCTATCGTAACTTATAGGACACCACAGTAATGCTCGTATTGCCAACGAATGACTTTTAGAATTCACCCTCCTTATGAAAGGATAATATCTCACTCAATTGGTTTTTTTTTAACTAGATGTTATTAATTTCGTGTGTTTACGTCATACACAGTACAAAGTAATGGTGTATTACTTTAAACCAACAGACGTTTGAAATACACTTGAAATACATTTCACCTCTTAATTCCTCATTTGTACGCTATGAATTAAAAAGACGATGATGTCAGCGTCCCTGTGCGAGTGGAGCCTAAACAAAATAAAGCGGTGTATTTCAGTCGTGCACAATTGTACACGAGGCTATAAAACTGGCCGTTATGTAAAACAACATATACTTGCTTTTCATATTTTTGTAATGAATATTCTTTGACCATTTCTGAGATACCTAAAGAAGGACCAATAAGGATGACCCCGGAATAGAAAAAGGTGAAGCGGAAAAGTTTTCAAATTACTGCCAACCCGTAACTCTTGCCTCGCTCTTTAAAACTAAAGGGACGATAATATTACTATATAATTCTTTACGGAGCATTTTTTGTGAAAGAGCAGTATTTTGTATTCAGCATAAATTTATCTCTAAGCATGAAATTAAAACACTATCAGTCAAACATTGCATGAAAAACGAAAATAATCAAATAGTGCGTAGAGGCGAGGCGCTCATCATAATCGTTTGTGGCAGGAGAGTTGGCTCCACGGGTACACTAGACGGGATAGAGAGTAGTATTGCCTCCCTTGATTAAACCCATCCGTCATGCATTTGACGGATCCATTTGAATTGCGGGGAATTTGCGGGAAGCCATTTGGTTGTTTGCGATAGGAGGTTTTCAAATGGCAAAATATCACGCACAAGTTGTAAAATAATACTAATAATATACCTATGTATTTTTAGTAGGTAATACTTATCGCTTGAAATACAGCGGGTTAAACGATGCTATATTTCACACCACCCCACTGATACTAATATAATATATTCTACCGACCTACCACGCGCTCGAGCTTTGCATGGATGAAACCTTACTAACACTATTTATTACATACTATTACCGATGAGCAAAATATGATACAAAATTTAGAAATAGATAGATAATCCATAGATTTCATCGCAACGAAGATTCACTGGATCATTCGCTGGAAATCATGATTTTACATTTAAAGATACATGTAGGTACCTACTATAAAAACTCTTTTTCATAAAACATCAGTCACGTACACAGTTTTGAATTAATTTATATGATTATTCCAATGAATTATTTACACGTTACATTATTATACTGTTTCGATTGGTGTTCTCCTGAAAAAATCAGGGTACATAAAGAGGTGCGCGGCCGCTTCAGCGTTATTCAATCTTCAGTCGCTTCCGGCGACGCGCGACGGTCTTCACTCGCCGTGTACCTTGTAGGTGAGCGATTGCTTTATATTTGTGCCATCATAACCAGTGATATAAAAGCTTTGATAAGTTGATTGCTTTCAATAATGCCGGTAATTTGAGCATTTTCGTGTAGGTACACATTTAGCTATCGACTTTGTTTCATATTACTTTGTATATTAATTTTATAAGTTTTCTTCTGTCACATTTAACATTTTAAATTATCGATGAAACTGCTGGCCACTTATTACATTGGGACCTAAACATAAACTGGCGAAATGTGGGTGCTAGCACTATTTTATAAGTGCCTGGTTAATGGCAATAGGCTGGCCACTTATTACATTGGGACCTAAACATAAACTTGCGAAATGTGGGTGCTAGCACCTCTGCCTACACCTAGGAGTTTATGTTATTTTTTTAATTAGTATCTTATAATAAAAACTACAACATCTTTTCAACGAAAAATATTTTTACAAACAATATAATATGTAACAGAAATATAATTTTTGAGGTACTTATTTAGGATTTTCCAAAATGCTCGTTTGCCTATTTATGCATATGCATTCTATCATATAATTATGTTTTTTTAAGGGATATTCTGCGTCCTAAAACGATTTTCACCTGCATTTACTTATATTTTGTGCTTTTGCGAAGTTATTTTTGTTTTTTATTTGAACTTTTTTTTCTTTTAATAATGTTATTACATCCTCCGAAATGCTCTCTGTAAGCTAAAAGGTTATGAAAATATTATACTAGCTTTTCAAAGAGATTTAATTTTAAAATTAGTTATTACATCCGGCACCATATTTGGTAATTAATGAATCTGGTATTCCTCATGGTTGATATTTGGGCCACAGTCGGATGAACGCTAGAGCTTTTTTGTCATTATTTAGGATCTGATTAGGTTGTACCAAGTGCGATTATGATACTATCACTACACCAATTACTGAACTTCTGTAACTAAACAATATTTAAGACTATGTCTAAGCGGTGGCTAACGGAAAAATATGCAGATGATATTACTGCGAGGGAAGGAAATCACAAAATTGGACTGCGATACATTGATTGATTGATTCATCGTCATCATCATCATCATCATCATCATCAGCACTCATACCTATAATAAAATATTATCGGCAAATAATGATGGATATTTTAAATATGGTTAAACATAATAATAACTCTATTCATCACACCTAAGCTACAAACTATTTGAAAAGAGCGAAGTACTCATATTGACATCAAATCATTTAACCAATATTTTGAATAAGAATAGAACATTTCATTGGCTATACTTATAGCTACTATATATTTAATTTTAAATAATTTTTCTAAAATGACGATATCCGACTTACAGCACGTGTGGATTGAGCTGCTCGCGGTGCCGTAAATCGGTTTTATTTCACTATCGACTGATTTACGACGTAATCGTCCATTTTATAGTTACCGCTTCGGTAATTACTGTTTACCGGATTGAAAACATGCAAGATCGCATCGGCTTCTCCCACTTGTACCAACATCTACTAAACGAATGTTTTGGTGAACTGTTAAATGTTCTTAGTGCACCTAATTCAATTGATAAAATTGTGAAATAGATAAAATTAAAGTGTCTTTCTATAATTTTTAATCAAAAGTTTTTTATAAATTAATATAAATATTTAAGATATAAATAACAAAATTATAATTTTATTACATTTTTAGTCTGTGTTTTGCCTATTTGTTCTCCGAAGAGGATTAGCGAATTTCCACGTAATTTTTACCGACAGATGGCTAGTGCTATGAGGCATAATTAATCTATATTTGCTATATAAATATTTAGTATTAGTGCGCAAAAAAATGTACCTACTTTATTTTTACCTGATAGAAGGCGGTTACCATGACCTGTGGGCCTTTACAACACCAGGGGCCCCCGACTCGTACCTACTGCCGACCCTGTGAAAACTGTATTAGAGAGAACTCTTGATATTACTAGATTGACGCCAAATTATAATATACATTAATTACCTAATCCATCAAATAGTTAGCATATTACTACCTCGAAATTACATTTAATTTTCAAATCAAAAAGCAATGCCTAAACATGATAGAAAAATCGTTCATTGCTTTCGATAGTTCGTGAGATTGTCGGTAGATGGCTCCAAAGTCGCCCCCTGAAACGTAAAGAAAAATTTCGAATGATCTAGACATGATCTCATAGCTCCAGTGATTGAAGTTTTCTCCCTGTAAGAGATCGGTCGGGGGTTCAAATCGCGGCTACATAGGTATAATGTACTTTTCCAATTTTAAATCGATTTGAAAACTTAGGATATTAATACCTCAAAATTGGATTAAATATAATATATAGTTGACATAATATTATAATGAATGAATATGAGTACCACTATCCTGTCCCGCTTGGTGATGCATCTGACCCTTACTCGGTCTAGAAAATTGAATTGTAAAAGGGTAAACGTCGATAACAAAGTCAAAATGGTGCTATAGTCCCACTCTTGTCGGTCTGCTTTAAATATTTATTAGTTTCGTACTCTGAAAAATTACCGTCGCTGCTCCCCAGAGTTAATCCTTATAATTCGCAACAAATTATAAATAATCATATCTCAGTAAATATAGAGACTAATTCCTAAAGTAAAATCTCAAGCGTAGCTATTCAATAGATACTTCAAATATTTATCTACCAGTTAATCTGACTAAACGTCCTTTCAAATTATGATTTACAAAAAGGGTCTTAGCAGGCTTCATATTTCTCGTGCGCGCCTTCTAAATCCACAAGAGTTCCAAAATAAATAAGTAACGAAATGCAAAGACATCTCATGCCGCTCTTTAGGTTTCAATTTGAGCTCATTAGAAGGCTTTTACCTCGCTACTAATACGTGACAAGTATAACAAAGCTCTGTACTTTTTAGCAGAGTTGAAGAGCATTCTTTTTTTAAAGACTCCTCCCGATCTAGGGCACAATCCCTGTATCACGGGGGGCTCTTAGTACCTTTAGTTTTGGTGCAAGATTAAAATGGTTTATTTGTGAATATTATTATTATATTTTTTATCCAGCTATGGAAAGTGGGTGTCAGAGATTTATATTATCACATAGCAGTATCAACTAAGCCTTTCTAATGACAACACAAAACCTCCGTACATTGTAATCGTGTGAAATTCATCCAGCCTGACCCGATAACTCAAATTCTACAAATAAATTTTCACAAAATACGAAAAATACCTACTTATGTTGATATTCAGTGTTTACCGAGTTTTCTCTTTTTTCTCTCTGAGCAGAAATAAAACGTTAAACCCAGTAGTTGGTAGGCACTGTATAAAGAGTAGTTAATCATAATTAATAACTAATTTCCGACCCCAATAAAAGTGTCACAAGCAATCGCGCAGAGAGCCCAACGAATGGGGTAAATTCTAAGAAATAGAAATGATAATAAAAATTCGTTTGGACCCAAGAAATTCCTCGCCACTGATATATTAAGTTATGATTATATTTTTTACTAAAGAAAAGTCTGCATTGGGTCACGGTTTTAGATTAGAACTTAAAAAATGTTACCTTCAATCATCTACTTACCAATTAACTCCGTGTGTAGGTGAGTTTCAAAACGCTTTCCTAAGCAAAAATTGTTATCATTTCATAGAATAAAATAGAATAGAGTGTGTAATGCACAGGAGTGAAATTTATTCGCGCCTCTCATCAACTTCAAAATAAGTATGAATCCCATACATAGAACATTATATTCTAATTCATTCTGCAAAACGGCATCCAACTAATTGCCACTAGTCCTAACGGGTAATTTGTCGTAAAACGGGTAGCAGTTTAGGAATTTGCTCAGTATTAAATAAATAGTTTTGAATAATAATTATTACAAAAAAAAACGTCGGCGTAGTTGTTTATCTCTTAGACTCTGAGCTTTCCACCCTGACACGTCTCGATTATATTCACGTATCGCTCGGGGCTTCACCCTTCCAAGGCTTCTTTACTTTGCTTACGAGCGAAACCTTCTATTAACAATGTAACATTTAAATATACATTACTTCATCACATTTGACTGGCACCTTGTATTATAATATTATATCATGTTCATGTCAAATATATAATTTGAGATCATGATGAGTAAAGTTCATACAACATATAATAGGTATACCATACTATATAGGTATGTACATACATACCATATACAATAAACCATATTATAATAACAATGTCACTCTTAAAGCTATGGACATGAAATTACTGAATGTACTAGGTTCAACCTAGAACAGAAACACAAGGCAATAAGTAGTGACTGCGGTGCTTCTCCGCGAACTGAAAATTCTAGGCGTCGCCGTCGTGATTAACGTCTCCTTTTGCGGAGAGTGAACTAGCTCTTTCGTAAAAAAACAAAAACGACTTTATTTAAAAAGTTTACGTCGAAATGAATCACAAAATTTCTATTTTATAAGATTGCAGCAGGAAAAATGTCAATAATATATATGTGAAATATATTTCCATTTACTATACCTATAGCACTATCATTACTGTCACCCGACCACCCTCGCCTTTGACGAAACTTACTGCTCGTGCAGCGAGAAAATATTTCATTATTGCAATGGTCCTTTGAACAGAACTTGTTTCAATGCTTTGACGTCCAATAACAGCCAAGATTGGTAACCTGAGAACACTACGACGACTAGGTTGGATAATTATATATTATCTAGGAAAGCTGAGTTTTATTCACTAAAACTACTGCTAGTAGTTTCTTGTTTTTATTAATTTTATTTTTTATTCACTTTTATCATTGTATCATTTCACAGATATAGATAATTTTCTTTTGTTCTCGTTCAGAATTATGTCAAATGCCTTGGTAGTAGCCACATGCTAATAGGTACATAGACGAACAAGCAGTATTTAGAGCACGCGGAAGATCACAATTGTCTCTCTAAAACAATAATCGCTCGAAAATGAACTATAGGGTATATAGCTTCAACTCAAACAGGGAATTATAAGTTTTTAACAATTAGCACTCTGTTTAGAGCTAAAATTAGGTCTGTCGCGTCTACCAGTATGTCAATAATTTGTTATTAGTCCATATATTTATCATTTAAATATACACAGTCGTCTTTAAACAATAAGAACTAATTCTAAAAATGCTAAAAGCTTGTGACACACATTACATTGTAACGGCGAATTGTTTTATAATAAGGGTTTTAAAGACTGTAAATGAAAGTTAGTTATGAGTGACTATACACTGTAAAATATGTAGAATTAAATTAGGTTTGTTTGCTGGCTATCTGAACATGAGAGGAATAAAAGTGGATTGATGATATAGTACATTTTTTGCACATGCTTTGACTGACACTGTGAGAATGGCGAGATCATGGTATTTGTAATGGTAGCCATACAGGTTCAAGTATAATTGCACAAATACAAGTTGTTAAAATTTGTACAAGTACAACACATGTTTATGTGTAACTGCCCTATATCGTGTGTGACTGCCTTAAGGTAAATAGTTGTACTTATCATACCACATAAAACAAATAATCTAAACCATTATATTTACTATGCGGTACTTTAATATAAAAAGATCCGGTAGGTAAAGGGCTTTAGAGATAAACAATTTAAAAGCAAACTAACGAGATCAGTACTGAACTAAGCTTGTTGTACAAAGTAATCCCAATCCCTCAATGTAACTATAACGAACCGCTCAGCAGAGATCAGCAGGATAGCTACTGTCGGTAAAAATAAACTGCTATTATATTAGCGACCAGTGGTGAAATTGAACGTCATCAAAAGGGAAACCGGTGGAAAAACTTACCTCGATCTAGTTTCTCATGTATGTACCATCCATTAAAAAGCCGGCAGGAATCGGGTTACGAGGAGTCCTCGCCACTGTTAGATACATAGAAACAAGCATGTACTAATTTATAAATGTCATTGTCATTTACAGCAAGATTTAAAAGCACAAAACAAAGATTTCTTAGAATAACTTAAATATAATTTGTAAGCTAATAAAATCAACTGTATAGTCACTTGAGACCCTCACTGAATGGTTTGTGGTTTTCGCCAACCTGGTGCATCCGCTGTTGGAAGCATGAAGCTCTAGCGCAAGTTTTCCTCGTTGTTGGGCGTCGATGACAGTCGATTTCGCAGAAGCCAAACATTAAACCAAATTTCAAAGAGAGAGGACATAAGCTCATCATCACAATCATAAGTTAAGGAACTCACATTGCACCTGCTATTAGGTGCCTTTGTGTTGCACCGCGAAGACACTTAGTGATACTTTGTTTCTATGTGTATGCCTTTACCACAAGTCTTCACCGAGTTTTCATTGCCAAACCCAACGAATTGATACACATAATGAATTAACCAAAAACCAGAAATATAAATATAAAATAATAAACTGTTAAGAATCTCCATCGGTTTCCTGTGTCGTGTAGTATCAAGTAGCAACAGTAGCAAGCGCGCGGCTGAGAAACGTTTTATGGTCATAATATAATTCATTACGCGACTCAATGTGATTCGTTTTCACCTTGGACTGTTTGATTGCCCGTTTGTTCGCGCTATTTCTCTTAATTAACATAAACAGAAGTTGACTTATTCGAAATTCAGGCGTATTTAGGTCAGAAGATGGACACAGGATCCATGGAAATATAACCTTTTTTTTCGTGCGTGAAATCCGCACCTATACAGCTAATCACGCTTTTTTTTCTTCATCTTGCTCAAATTACCCCGGAAACCACCTCCACCAAAACCGAGATTATACAAGACATATCTCTCGCACCCCGGCAGACCCGGGGACATCTCTGTACCTATACTAAACCCACTGGCGCCGGTAAGGGAGGTTATGTCGGACTCGAACCGATTAAAACGCATGCCGTTGTTGGGTCTTTAGTTGCTAGACGATGGAAATAATATCTAAGAAAATTTCGATAACATTTGAAACAAAAAGATCAAATCAAATAGACACGGCCATTTAGATTGAGTTCCAAATAAGAATATTGCCCTTCTTTCAGATATTAATAAAATTGAAGAATAAATATAATTAAATTCTAAGGGAAAAGAATATCTGAAGCATTAACTAACCTGAACGTGATATTAATGTATTTTGTTTCGACCAACTTCGAACACTGTGACGAACCATAGGACGAAACTAATATTTGACTATCATAGTTTATTATCGCTCTTCTTAACATTTCTGACAACTTAGATTTGTGCGTACTAAACAACATGTACCTACTAAAG
This sequence comes from Pelosia muscerda, assembly GCA_963691645.1. NCBI lineage: Eukaryota > Metazoa > Arthropoda > Insecta > Lepidoptera > Erebidae > Pelosia > Pelosia muscerda. The sequence continues at coordinate 327,279 of OY829098.1, read as the reverse complement.
TATTTCAAACATATCAACAATGTTAGGTAAATTGTAAATATTAATTAATTCCAGATTGACTAATTGAATGGCCAAAGAACATAAACATGCCTACAAATAGTCTACGTTATAATAAGATTGAGTGGCGTGGATAAGTTCTGTCTATAGTGACATCTCAGGCATATTGCTTGAAAACCCGTACCTCACCATATTGTGATTGTTGAAGACGGGCAGTCCATTGATCTTTTTTGAACTTTGAAAGTTACAAGGTTTTGAAAGTTTAGCTTTAGTGATGCAGTTTTTCCTCATGATAGAACAGCGATAGTGAATGCTCAATTACTGCACACTTTTATAATCGTAATTTATAAATTGAAGAAAATGTTATACACTAATTACGGTTAAATCGCAACAAAGTTATATAATACATTATTGAAAGTTGAAAAGCAAATACTTTGAACGATTTCGAAGCTTTCCAAAATCTCGAAACAATTTCAATAAGTACGTTGGAAGTCACAACGCGGCGGCGGCGGCGTATTGTAAAGTTGACAAAAGCGCGAGCCGTTGTCACGTACAGTGAAAAGCACAAGTTCGTCTGTTGAAAAAAATTATAGAAACCTGAAGCTTGTGGGGGAGACTTGTAGGGAAAGTTGCGCGATGGGGTGTAATCACTTTGAACATTGGAGTGTTCCATTGTCTGCTGATCAATGACTACGAATTAGCTTAGTTATCTATCGCGTTAACGACGAAATTCTGCTCACAAACTTTAACATCTTACATTCGCACTACTGTTCATAGTAACTTCAGAGGATAAGCACTTTCGTAAAGGCCTAGCTTTACAACGAAGTATTTAGAAATATAATTGTGCCGTTTTTTGTATAAGCAATAAATATCAGGTGTGTGCTTCTGTAAAATATAACAGAATATGAATTACAATATGTGATGTTCAGCTATGTTAATATAACCTAGGCCTTCCTGGAATCGTGTATTTACCTTTCAGTTGATGACCGATTTTCCAGATATTTTCTAACCTATATTACATACATCTATTACATAATATATGTGCTGCTGCGTACACGTACTACAGCAAATTGTGATAAAAAAATTCCAGTAACGCATCTATAATCTATCTTTCATATATTAAAACGCAAAACAGTTAACATAGATTGCCTTCGGTGGGAACTAACAAGAGGTAGTTCCTTATCAGTCCAACATTTACTACCGCCTTGACCTGGGCCTATTTATATCTCCAAGGTTCACCCCGAATCTGACCTGTAAATGTTTTATTAAAGATCCCCTTACCTTGTTCAGCTATTGTTTTGGTGGCGTTCAGCTCCTCCCTAATAATGTATTTATTTATGCGACACATATTTCTACTTTAGCATTTGATTCCTTTTTGAATACTTTACTATTTATCATGAGGGTAATACTTCGTACAGGTAATTCGTAGAAATTTCTTAACTGTTGGAGTATTCTTAAAGCAAATATAAATAGTGTACCTACTGAAATTTATGAAAGTATTGACATGTAAATTTTAAGATAAAGTGCGTCATGTTCTATCCTTAGTCATCAAGTAATCAATTAAATTTCATAGATATGCTCAGAATTGTCGATTACATTAAACACTTTAGAAACTTCTATTAGATTAGAGATCAATTATAAAAAGTGAAAGCCTTCCTTACTTTAACTATTTCTACCTCCAGTAAGTTAAATTGAGCAAGGCCTATATATTCTGCTTTCGACATATCAACGACGTGTAGATGAGGCCGATAATTGGCAAATTTCCAACCAGAATTCAAAACATACCATCAACAACTTAACACAACACCCAACCCAAAAGTTCAGTGGCACTTCCATCTGATTGTCTATACAAGTCGTGCCTCACGTCGCGTCGCCACATCACAATCAAACTACCGACGCGTTACGTCAGACCGCTGTTATCAATAAACTCCAGAGGCTAGCCCACTGATTTATATCGGTCGCCTTTGAGCCATGATTTAGGAGACAACCAGCCCAAAATAAACCAATGTCGGACTTCTGTGTGCGTCAATTGCGAACAATCTGATTTCGACCAATCTTTGATAAGGTATGACGGGTACTTCGTCGATTCACACCACAAGACAGGCATAACACAAATACCAGAAACAAAAAGAGTATCACATGATAGTGGACTCCAAAAATTAGTAATTATCTGCAATTAGTATAATGCTTTTTAACAAGCTCCCTAGTTAATTTATTTTACTTATTGACAAAGAAACTAACACTCCATCTTTAAATCAATTAAGGAAAAGTACCGCTCACTTCCGATGCTCTCGTCTGAGAGTCTGGGGTGCAGCTTCGGAGTTACTCGATATTTTCCATGAAGCGATTGCCATCGGCTTCAACCACCTATAGGTATAGGCGATATCGAAGAATTGCACCTAGAACCAGTTATTGACCTATTTATGGGCTCCAACTACCAATAACGACTGCCATGCCATTCCAAACTAGTGTAAATAGTCATATTCATGCTTATAAATATTTGCATTACTGTCGCATTAACTACCGCCACAGACTCAGAGGCTGTCAAGTCATGTAAATAATATGACCCATATTGAAACTGTTGCCGACCACATTGTGTGCTCGACGGTAGAGCCTAATTTAAAACCTCGTTTATTTAATAAGGTCCTCTTCGAAACTATCTATAAAAGTAATAGAAGGAAGCTCGCATGATCCCCAAGTCTGCTCAGTACCGCGTGAATATTTAATATCACCGGACACTAAATAAGATTACAATATTACTCGAGAATTTATTAAAATGTTTCGTCGTCCGTCGATATCGTACGCTGAGGCCATTAGCCGGAGCCAGTGGTGGCGCACACTTGTAACGAAGTTATCACACGCGTAAAGTCGGCTGCTAATTTTGTTATAAACAGACACGAGAGACAATCTTTGCGCATGCAACTTGTAATTCTATTTAAACTGTTTTTAATCATGTTAGGAGCGAACTTTGAAATGTAAGCAACTGTAGTTAGCGCCTAAACCAACTTTCTAACTCATTAAATTTATATTTAGAATTGAAATAGACTTGATAGCTAGTATTGATATACTTAGGTAATAATGTCACCGTTTTGATGATAAGTGAAAAGAACGAGATCATAATGAAAGTGGGACTTTTCCCTTTAGCAAAATACTAATTACTGAGAGAGTCCTTGAATAAACCACACAGTCAGCAGTAAATGTTACATCACTGTTCCTTAATTCAATCTCCGATATCCCGCATCCACGTCCGTCCAGTGTCCAACAGTGGCGAGACTGCGAAAGGTTTAATGATGTTACCGCGGCGTGATGTGGACGGGGGTAATTGTCTGGACGAGTACTGCGTCTGTCTGCCGTATTATAATGCAGAGTGCCTAAGCGCATCTGTAATTCATTTAAGGCACGGGATTAGTGGATATGTTTTATGGGTCCTGCCCAATATTCTGTTTACCTTTTATTTTATAATCTACATAAACAGATAACATAAAATTTAGCGATATCTGTAAAATAAACAAGAGTCAAGGGTTAAAATACGTTACATAATATTATCACTATTTTGTGATGTTATTTCCTGCATGTTAGATATACACACGGTTACATTATTATATTCCCGAAGGGATAGGTAGGCGTCTCACAGCCTCTCTCGACGTCAACTATTTTCGGTCCCGTGTAATAGACAAGTGAACCTTTCAACATTTGATCAGACACTATTTTCCAATAAAAGTTTATGTGATACAGTTTGTTTTAGTCAAGAATTGAACAGGAATCACACTCATTACCTACTTTTACATCACTGAAAGTAAACTTTAACAAAAAAAGAAGGAATTTTTTTCTTATAAGCAAGCTAGACTATTCTAACTGAGAGTTTCCACTATAAGAATCATCAAGTGTAAGTGGCGTGGTGTGGCTGGCACGCTCGGTAATTAGCAACTAATAAAACATCAGTCAGGACAGAACTCCTCCATACGATCTGCGGTGTTTCCCGGAGCCCGTCACCATAGCAACGCACACTGCGACGCGCCCTTCGCTTCTCGATTTATGTAAATTTCCACCGAATGTGATAATTGGTTGGTTATTAAGGTCGTGGTTGAAAGCCTTCATACCTGCCGGTACTGCTCAATATCCGCTGGGACCTTTGACAGTAATGATTTCGAAATGGTATTAGTGCCATCAGTATCAAGTAGATTAACTTCTCTATTAGCGATGTAAAGATATACAAAACTGATCAAACTATTATGTTTTTAAAAGAAATGCCCACACGCGGCTGTCTCAAGTAAAATTAAACACATCAATCTTCTAGCGATTTTCGAAAGATTGTTACTTGCAACTATGTTACGGATGTGCATATTTTTATAGATTTTGTAAATTTTATTTTTTAATTATTTTTTGTCTGTAACTGTACATAGAAACCTAAAACGTAGTCAAATTTCATCAAATTTTCAAAAAGAATTGTCTTTTTTGGACTTGTCCAGTCGTGTACCTACACACTCCTGTAGGTAGGTACAGTAGAACTCAAAAGTGCAGTAGCAATCCTACGCAACTATAGCGTCAACATTCTAACGCTACTTGTGACCTTTTTCTTTTAAGACAAGCCAGCGTCGCCTCGTATTGCATAGTAACATTACACACACATATAAGCGCGCCGGCCGCACGCTAAACCATTTTGAGCCTTGATGTGCTAATGCACTTATGAGCTCTGACTGTACCTACATGATGGATTTTATATCTTTCCACGAACCTGAATATAAGATTGTTTTGCATTTGTTCGACCAAAGGTTTAAAGAGTATTTATTAACATTCTAACAATTTAGTATACCTATTGGCGCATTGACTTTATTATAGACTTAATCAGAAGGCTGTCAGTGTAACGATATCTTTCTTACGATCTGTACCTAGTGGTTATGAAGATATAACTTAACTGCTTCAAGATATGAGACAGCCACCGCCTGTCTCCTCGTGTATTTGTAACTTTTAATGCAGGGTAATGGTGTCATTTAATCGATTTGAACAGTCAGTTCAAAGTTGACGACAAAGCGTCTACAAAGCCTTTTCGGTATAGAATCATTATTTGTCACTCTGGTGCGGCTACCAATTAAATATGTACCTACCGCTCATGTTCGAGCCGTTATTAATTGCATATTTTATAAAAAACTGACACTGCCATCGCCTCTACAGAAAATAGGAGCTGCTAACTCAGCTTAGCATATAACGTAGAGCTTAATTGGCTCGACGCGCGACACTGATTAACCACGTCATCTATTACTCAAATCTGAATACATTCGAGGTAGGTCTGCGAGCGTAGAACTGACATTTTTTGGTTATATTTAATTTAACGTGGTTGAAATTAATATACTGAATAAAGTAAAAACAAAAAATTAAAGCCTCAATATATAGTTACTGGCATTGGAGACAATAGGTCCCTACCTAAGTCTATACATAAGCATTCTCTGAAGTAGAGCGAGGCGTGACATTGTCTTGACGATCAGCCCTCATCAAACCTTACTTCAGCGCACTAAACACCTTGTCATATTATATATATTCAGACAATGTGGGCACATGTACGCACGTCGACAATGGACACATTTCTAAAGAAAATTCCCGTCTTACTCCGAATATAAGAGTAGCTAACTGACATTATAAAGAGCAAAATTACTCAAGAAATCTGTCGGAACATATTCGTAGTGACAGTATTGATTTAGTGAGATGAAACAGTAGGTATATCGGAATGAGAGCTTAGGATATGTGCGACTGAGCGGCGGCGGAACAACCGGATATTGCGCGATGGCTCCACCGCAGACTTCTATTTGCGCTGATACAAGCTGGCAGTGACGGGCACACTTAGTCACATCATTGGGAAGCCCAAAATGTAAGTATGTCACTCACTGCTATGAATATTTCAGCGCGAATATTTATGAATATTATGGCAAACATTAATTATGTGTAGTCCTACGCGCGCCGATGACGCAAATGTGCTGACAGGTTGTACGAAACAATTAATTGCTAAACATGAAATTTATAAAATGAACAGATTATTTTTATCGTCCATTTCAAAAGGGTTCTATTTAGATTTGATCTCAATCATTAACAAACATTTCATACAACATTGCTACCAGCTACTTATTTTTCTGGAATACGAGAGATTAGAGAAGAGAAAGATTTTTTTTTAAACTTATGTCGTCAAATTGACTGCACCACGACTGTACTGTATGGGCATCTAAACTCATCGGAACAGTGAACATGCTGATAGAAAACCGCCAGTCGGGCTACAACTCTACGTAGTTGTCGAGGCTTGAAACTTTTGGTGACCTCGGTACAATCTATGATTCTGATCAGATATGTTTAAAGTATTTCTAAATATAGTAGCTACCGTCCTGAGTATGACTGCACTACAATTAGTAGCGACTTGTATGTGTTACTACTTAAATATACGGAGTAATTTTATCATTTATTAGAAACTGAATATACTTCTTTGATAAACGTACAAGTTAATTAAAGTTAGAAATGAAACAGAACTTATCTGCACTTTGGTTGCTATCGTGGGAGTGCCTGGATAAAGTTGAATATTGAATTTGAAACTGTTGCACGAATAATGTTTTTTTTTATTAAATGAGTACCCTTATGCTTAACCACAATCCGGGATAAAACTCAAATGAGCGGCACTAAAATATTCACGCCGTCTACAAGTCCTAGGTTATTTTTCGATATAAGTCAAATTATAGTTATTAGTGTACATTAGAGAGAAACGTAGATATTTTACTATCAATTGTAATAGAACCGATGTACCGACGAACTAAAGCCATTTTGATAGGCTATGGGTGATCATAGCCTATCAAGATGGCTTTAGTTCGTCGGTACGTCATTTCATACAATGATGCTACCCGCACATTATTGAAATGACTACAAGTACCTAGTAGTAAAATGCAACTGCGCACAGAGTAACTGTTAATTAGTTCATTTATGTAATTTGAAAATCTATCGAAACAGAGTAGAACTCAATGCATCTCCAATTCAATTATAACTTTAAAACTAAATAAATTTTCAAGCATTTCGATTTCATAGTTACAACTTTGAGTGTGGTTCTGGGTTAAGTTGAACATTGGCTTTAAAACTGTAGATTTTTCATATCAAACGCTGTGAAAAATAAAACATATCAGCGTTCTTAAACAACTTTGTTTTTTGTAATGAGAAATGACATACCTACTTTCTATCATCGCACCGCTCGCCATAGAGAGGGATTTCATCCTCACACACTACGACCGGTAACGGTGCGCACTGTGCGAAATGAAAGGAGTTACATTCCGCGCACGCTCAAGCTGTGGAATGAGCTCCCTGCCGTGGTTTTCCCAAGCGACTACAATATGGGGTTCTTCAAGAAGGGTATTAGAAGGTTTCTACAGGGTAGGCAGCACGTGTGTGACGCCACTGGTGTTGCAAACGTCCATAGGCCACGGTGACCGCTTCTTATCAGGTGGGCCGTGCGCTTGTCTGCCACCTAAGTGGTATAAAAAAACATACATTTCAAGTTCATGTTCGTTTACCAGGACGCCTTGCGTGGTCGCCGCTGCGCGTCCCTCCGCTCCGCCACCCCGATGCGCGCTGATGACTCGGGGCGTAGTACGCCCTCCACAGCGCACCGTGCATCGCCGTCGCCTGCTGACACGCCTGCACCCAAGAAATCGAACTGGGAAGTCATTGAACACTTCTCCTCCACCAAGAGCAACAAGAGCCCTACAGCCGTAAGTGAATTTATTTATTGATCTTAATTATTAGACATTAATAACGTGACGTATATTAGACTGCGTATTTTATATCGTCGTAGAAGTATAAAATATAACTACTACGTCACATCTCATACCCACATAATAACTTTATACCGAGAACCAATTAAAACATTAAATTAAAACGTAACTAAAACCCCTCGGTAATACAATTTGGTCAAACTATTTCTGTTCAGACAAATACTGATTAAGCTGTCAGCGTCATCATCAAGTTTGTATAAAGCGTACGCAATTATAAGCCGCAATGACGTAGTCCACTGCGCAGTCAGCGCTGACCACCACCGATCATGAGCCAACTACATCCAACCCTTATCAACTCAAATTACGTTTGGTGTAGGTATTTTCGTTCCCTGCTAGAAAACCAGGCACATTTTCACATGTAGAAGCTTTAACGAATACGACAGGTAGACAACAGTCCTAGTTCTTCCGTATTGTGTAGGAGCCCTAAGGAGCTAACAATGTATTTGAGGTATCCTTGCCGCGCTCACCGGTGTGCTCCGTAATCACCTGAAAGCTACAATGCAGGTCTAAAATTTTATATTTTGTAAATGGTGGATTATTCAAGTCATTTACAAGTCCTAAATCCTTGTCAGGAATTGGGCGAATTACAATTATAAGTATACATTACTAATTTAAGATGTAAAAAACGTGAATTTCTTGCGATCACTTGTAATCACATTAATCTATCAACAAAGTCGAAAACTAAAGCTTGTTGAATTACAAATACAGTAATCAATATCCTTTCACACATATAACCTCACTTCTTTATGCGAGCCCTAAACAAATATACGGAATATGTTCCGTTTAGTAACGCGCTAGCTTTCTTTTCTTGAAAAAACAAGTGACATCGGGTGACGCGGAGGTATACATGATATACGACACGACACGACACCGACACGGTTTAGTGAAACGTTTGAACTGACACTACAAATCAGATAAATATTACCTGGGAAACACGGAGTAGGTATAGTTACAAATGCATAATGCCCATGATAAAAGATGATGGTGTTCGTTGAGTTAGCCAATAGAGAATAAATAAAAATAAACTTTTATTTTCAGAATTACTTCCATAGATTGGTTAGTAAATAACTTACTAACTAACTGGCTACTAAAACTAGAACTGCTTAGATTTATATCGCAAGTTATAAGCACTGTCGTGGTCAGAGGCCATAGTGCGGTCACAAATAAATATTAGATGTTGTTTTACTAGCAAGTCTGTGGACTGTGAATGTTCTTTCAAAGAACGAACGCTCTGTAGACGGGAAACGAGCTTTCAAATTATGTTGACTAAGATTATCGGGATAAATATTAAATTCTTTCTTTCAAACATAGACTAAGTGTTTTACATTTAAACAAGAAAAAAGAAAACAATTTCATCAATGTATCCCTGATATGGTATAGATTTCTATTCATCATTCTTTGAGCCTGTTCCCAACTCAGTTGGGTCCGCTTCCTTGTGTGACTATAATATTTTTCGTAAAGCGGATGCCATCGCAATTGGCGATATCGAAGTTCTGTAGTTAGGCTAGTCGAACTTTTGAGGGCTACAACTAAAAAATAGCCATATTCATGCATACAAATATTTGCAAGGAGCGGGGATGAAACCCGCGCCTCCTGTGTAGTAAAATACGGAAATAAATATGCAGTACATCTGTGATTATGTCGTAACGAATAACCCACCCTGAATCGTTCTTGGCGCAAAGGTGCCCATGATGCTGTCTGTGTTGCCTCGTTAAATTGCAATGGCCATTATTTGCCACAGGACCGAACCAGATTTATTTAGTATCAATATAAAACTACTAGTTCAGTGAACAGTAGACCATGCGAGCACCACTCGTCTTTCACTCATGTTTCAATGATTAAAAAATATTTTTTAATGTAATGATTTTTGGCTGAAATTCCGTCAACAACTTCCTTATAAATTCCACGCTTTTTCCCTGTAATTTATCCTCTATCAAAAAAGCCCTCGACATAAATTGTGTTCTAAATCAAAGGTTTGTACCGAGTTAAGTGAAAATCGGTAAAGAAATGCGTCCTCGAGACCGGAACTGACTTACCCACACACAGACCTACAGACAAATATCGTCCACGTTGTTGAAACGGTCAATTAAAACTAAAAGACACTTCATAACTATTTATTATCATCGCATCAACTTCGCATCAATATTAAATAAATCTACTACATATGTCGATTTTTTTAAGTTTATATTACAAGAGCCTCGTAATTGTAATATCAAATTTTTGTCGACTTTTCATTTATATCATCCAAGCAGCCAAGCACTTATGTCATGAAATTAAAAACGAACATCAAATATAGCATTGAGCCCCAGGACAATCCACTGATTACACCAAGTGATACAGAACGACCTTCGAAGTTTGAGGCAGTAGGCACGACGACGGAGGTATTAGGGACGGATAGTATACTAACACAATTATTATCAAACAACGCTTTGAGGTAATTGACCAATTAATACCAATCTGAATACACGACGATAAATGGTTCATAGCATTTTTAAAAACTAGTTCATATGGCACATTTCTGTTCATATGAGTACGTGATTATAAATATGTGAGTACATAACATAGGGAACTGATAGGCCGCGCGCCAGGAGATTGGTGGCTACAGAAAGGAAAAATATCACTATTTCTAGCGGTAGGTTCTATTTATTACCCTCAATCAATCCCAGGCTTCTCATATTTTCATTATTTCCTCATGCCCCCATTCCTCGGAGCTCGCGCACGTACTGATAGTAGAGTAGAATCGCGTGCTCGTAGCACCTACGTAAGCAAAACTTCATATAGGTAAGTTCATATCATTATCCTGATAGCACGCTTGGGCTAACGGCTCATTTAGCGGCGAGTAGTTGCATTACTTCAGTACCGTCTCCGCTCCTTAACGTTGCGATACCCACAGTTCTCGCTTACCAGTTATCAGTGTCGATGACTATCTCACCGATAAACACTTAACTCGTCAGTAATCAAGTGATTCGTTTGTGACTACAACAGCTCATTATATCATCCCGCGCCCATGTAGAGAGTTTGAACGCCGGCTGTCGCCGTGTGGCTGACATATCATTAACCACAGCGGTAATTAGTATTCTGTGTGATTAACCGCTGATTGCCAATTTTCGACGAAACGCCATAAACACATACACAAAGTTGATTAGGGTACCTATTCGAATATTTATTGACAATCTATATAGAACTGAGAACAGCCGCCCTTCACCCAAAAGGTGAGGTAAGGTGAGGTTGTTTCATGCATATACATATCTCATAGCTGTGTAGACCAGTGCCTGTAGCACGAAAAACTATCGAATTCTTAATGTAAAGATATACTTACCGCTAATCGCAATGCTCCGTTCGAATTCGATAATATTTCGTGCTAAGGGCACAGGTGACCCGTCGACGTACGCTTCTTTCGTGTCGTAGAACGCTGCTACGCTAGTGTAGTATTCCGCTCAATTAGTTGCCTGACGATTAGTTATTAACTTATACGATTCGTTTCACGTTAGCGTTTATTCGACGTTCCACACGAGTTCTCGAGTATTCATAATACATTTACAACAGTTATACTTAAATTGAGTACATCACTCACAAATATGTATCGTACGTCATCCATTTTAATAAAATATCAATATTACAATAATGTACTATATGAATACAGCGAAGCCCACATATATGAAAAAATGCCACTCATAACTCAATAATATTTTAATCCAACAACGCGAACATAAGCAAAATGAAATTATTCAGTGAGCATTGAACAATATAATTATTTCAATATTGAAAAATGTTATTGGACTGAATACCTATTAATTATGGAATGTGCTGAATGCGAATAATCTTGGCTACAATGCGGCGACGTGTGCTATTGAATCCACTTCGTTACATAATATGTACTCGTAGTCAACCAATTGTCGTTAATAATTATTTTTCAATTTGAAGTCAACATGAGCCTCCTCGTAGTTCCACTTACAATTAAAGTTAGGACTTTTGAACTGTGAGCGCATTCTTGTATACTTTCTGATTATACTTTGTAAAATGTAGCTTGGGTCCTATGACAGCTGTCAGTGAAATCCCGCACATGAAGTCTTGAATTTTCTAGTAATTAATGTAGTAGCTGTCAATGTCATACTTTATGGGCATACCGAGCTAATTAGTGATGGGCGATGAATCATCGTGACTACATACTATAAACTATCCATATTTTGAATAAAGCTTATTTAAAATTGAAATTAATATAAGAAAAAAAAAATTAGAATTTAATCTTATTGCTTAGGTATTTTAATATCATAATAAAATTTATATTTCAATATACTAGATCCTAAATAATATTGAGTAAATAAAATCCTACATTCAATCCATCAACGCCCTGAACCTGTTTTTGGATTTTGTAAGAAGACACGCCGCGTTTGGCTCTTGGGCCATGATATAGGCATAAGATACACGCGCTAACATCTTGTTTGATATGAACTTCCACTAATCCATTCTCATCAGTACGAGTGCCGACGCCTTGTATGCTACGTATATTCCGTTCTCATTACAATTAAATACCTACATACAATTAAATTAAACCTAATTATATGAAACATGCATCAATAATAGCTGGTAGTATCGATATTTTCATCGAATTTCGGACATCCCTATGAACCTCATTTTGACATCTGTCATAGGACCCATGCTATATTTTACAAAGTATAGTTTGTATGTCAATTGGTAAGGATATCATCTATCTTAGATAAGGTTGGGTGTGATCATCGATGTTACCAATTGCGTAAAAATTATGTTCTATGTGTATAGACCAAATATATGTGTTCATCAACTTCGCCAAAATGTCTCTAAAAGTAAAAAAAAAATACACATTAACATATTATCACGATTTCATAACAGGGTATTTATTTTCGTATTGAGGTAAGGCTTCCGTCAGTAGGACAATTCAGTTGGTAATAGGAAGTTGGCAGCTCACTATCACTTGCATTCACTACATCACAATTTGTCAAGTGAGCACGTTAAGCGGTACACAATACACACTGTCTGTCTGCACTGTCGACTTTACTGAGATGCACTCACAGATTCACAGATTCAGATACTGCGAGTAATTATAGGGTGAACTTTGCCCATAATCCCGGCAACTTTGGATTGCGTTTCAATAAGTTTTTAATCAAAGCCATAAAAGAAGGCGCTGAATGAAGGAACGTTTTCAATTTGTTTCTATTTATTTGATAATCTAAACATGAGCAGATATCAGATAATTGTAACGTCGCAATTTGCACACGTTATACAAATAAAGTCTCCGTCCTGAAGGTAAATTCATAATTCTCTTTCGAATATGATTAATTTTATTAAACTAATTTTATTTATTTATTATGTTCTAAACGTCAAGTTACGTATATTTTACAATAATTATATTTAAGTGCAAAGTTGCTTTGGAGGATCCTAATATTGAGGAACGAGCGTAGCGAATAATTCAGAAATTACAATCCTGAACGTTAACGAGGGAATTACGAGATGAAAAATCTTTACACTCGAGTGGCCTGTGCCACACGTAACTTTCATTCAATCTCAGCGAGGAAATACTAAATGCAAAAAAATAATAGAGCCACGTTCTATCTTCAGACTCTGCGTTTTTAACAGATTAAAAAAGTTGTATGATGAATTCGGTATAAGTTATAATGATGTTCTGAATTTAAAACTAATGCACACGCTATTCTAAATTCAATTTACTTTTTTCTACAGCATATAAAAACATCAGTAATATAAATTCTATGAATTAAAACCGCTTTTGCACTCAAGAGGGATAAATAATATATATTTTTTAAATCCTAAAAATAGGAAAATCAGATCATAATCTTCTATTTCTTTCGCGGCTTCTATACTTCTATGATCTAATTTGAAATCTAACTTAACTGAACGTAACAATTTTATGGCAATAAGGAAGTAAAAACTAAAGTATAATAAATAACAACGGTGTTTTTTACTACTTTTGGTTGCCTATAAATACAAAACAGTTCAAGTAGGGTGTAATTTAAAAACCTCGTTCGAAAGGGATATGCTTCACGTGAGATATACGAGATGTATTCCACAAGATATCCCCAATATGCGGAACTTTATTTGCGTCGGATCCTGGCCGGGACGGAGACGGAGGAGATGTGGCCGCTCCATAAAGATGCCAAAAGATGTACCGCCCATAACTTAGTTTAAAATAACGTCTTCTGTTAGTTTTACCAGTTTTAGATTTTCTAACCAAAGTAAATGATATTTGCTACTCTTTAATATTAACTTTGATGATTATTTAATACAATAGTCTGGGATAGAATATCTCGTCGTGCTGCAACATAAGCTACTGCTTTTCTTCTCATTAACCTATAAGGTTGTATGATCTTTCTGATGAGCCCATTGCACAGAGAAGGAGTTGTGGGATTCTGATTAGGTAGGTTACCCACTCGTTATACCAAATTATATAAATTATAGTTTCACCAAGATCTTTGGGATACAAACCAACACGTAGCTAGATGATAACTAAGCTGGTCCAAAATGGCGGACGATGGACTGGTCCGGTATTTTCTTTTACAATAAAGTATGGTACTTTGACGTATAAATCGATTAATATAAGTCGAAATGCCAATTTTTATAAGTATAGGTAGGTAATACAATTTTTCTTCTTATTGACACTTTTTTTTTCTAATAAATATATTTATTGAATCGAAATACTTGAAAGTTTCTGTATGACGTGAAATAACATGAATACCTATGTATTACACTGTACGTTGACGTGTCCCGCGAGAGTAGGAAATACAATTTAAAAATAAAACAAGACTTCCTCGCAAACGGCTGGCAAATAGAGAATACAAACGGGTACCTACTAATGCAACGGGGACTAATCGAACTACAGGTGCATTGATGTGACTCGAGTAACTGTTTAGGGAATGACCAGAATATAAAAAGTAGTATTTTGCAAAGAATATCACAAAATTTACGCAAATGTTGCTTGATATCTATACAATCCCAGAGATTGTTAGCGTTTTGCGAGTTCCTTCATCCGCCATGGTTAGGGAATGACTAAGTTGTGTCATGGGATCTCAAAGCACCTAAAAACAGTTTTTTGGGTAATATCTCAATTCTGTCAACAGAAAATGGTTACTACATGAATGACCATTTTGTGTTAGACGAAATTTAATGTTACCTATTAATTTACCCATATGATATTATTGTAGAAATATTATTTGCCTTCATAACTTTTATGAGGGCAAATAATATTTTTCAATATTTCGAACTACAAATTAAGATTTTTTTATTTATGGCCCGTCAATTAGACTTCACCTCACCTGATGATAAGTTGAGGGAAAAGTCCCAGGAAAGAGAGTCACAATTATAAATACGTCCCTACCAATACTCCTCGCTTAAAGAACCCGGGACTGTAGGAAGAAGGAAACACGTGCGTCGGTAAGGAATTCCAAGATTTAATAGTGCGGCAGAGAAAAGAGTCACCATATATTATCGCTTGGTTTTTGATGGAATATTCTGCACCGTATGCCAGTGACATCTTAGTCCTACACGTGATGTTCTGTGTAGGAAATTCGCGGGTATGAATCATTGGAAGAGCTCATCAGAACATGCACCATGGTAGAGGGATAAAATACTGACAGGGACGCTTAAAAGAAGAAAGAAGGGAAGCTTAATTGAAGGTTTCATGATCACCAGCATACCTTTGACGTTTTTGATAAACCTAATCGTTTTGGGCGGTATCCGTTTGCATTGTGAACGTTCTGCCTACAGCAAAATGCTGTCCCATTGTTTGAGTGTAAATACGACATACAGGATGTTTCTGTGAGGAAGGTTTCAATAAAGGTTGGTGATGTAAATGTAAATAAAAGAGTCGGAATGTAGCTTGAACTGTCCGTATTGGATGTTGACTTTTTTATTAGATCGAAAAAGGACACTGTGGGTCTGGTTGCTTTGTACCTTATCGTGTTTGAGGTACTCACTTTTTCTGTCTATCAGAATTATTCCTGAAAATTCCAAAGTATTTCGAAGGGAGGCTCTGAGTTGTGAAGTGGTGAGTCAAGCTCTAAGCTAGAAACTTAAGCCGGACACTAGGACACAATAGATGTCTGCGGTTCCACGGGCAACCGCTAGTTGCTTGAATATTTTTTCATTCTAGAAAACGTGAAATTTACGTCGTCTGGTAGTCTATGTTTGAAATGCTTATAATATTTGACGCAGAGAGGCTATAGCTTTAGGTTGTACATGCAGATACATAACATACCCTTCCGCGAATTCCTGTTAACATATTTGAACATGTTAAAGTGTTAAACTTTATAAGTTTAGCTACTATAATATAATATAGTGTGTCTCTTGTAGTCGTGCTCTAAGACTCTTGACTCGAACACCTTGTACATTCCGGTTGTAATATTATAAGTACCAACATAGAGGTATGGAGGTACGGCAGCATATTCTGCTCTTTGTCAAGAGGAATGTGTCTGTATAGGAATGTATTATAATTATATAAAGTATGTAGTCGGATGAGGTACCGGAATCACGGTGTTGTAGCGATGTAGTCTTGATCTCAATGTGGCACATAATGACAGATATTGCCAGAAAAAGCACAAGGGACTTAATATATTACCGCTGCCCCGTTTTAATTTATTTACATAAAATGGGTGAAGGTGGAGGAGGAGCGCTTCTCCAGACACTGCCGAGCGGCGCGGAACAAGGTTCATATTATAGGACTCGCCTACAGTTTAGTTATGGTTATAATGACTCTTTAAAGAAGTCTCGCTAAATACTGACTCTTGTAACTTCGCAATAAAGTTGAAAATGAGTCGCCTAGCAATATATATTAATTAATAATAAGCCTTGCCGGTTGTTAGGAAACGCAATCAATTATTTGGCATCACTGCGCGCGATATTCATTTAATAATATTATAATACTAGCTGTTGCCCGCGGCTTCGCCCGCGTGGATGTTGGTTATCGTGACCAAACATACCATATTTATGTCCTTTCCCAAGGTCTAGTCTACCCTTTCATCATCAGTCATTATTCTCTGAACCTTTTTCCAACTCTGTTGTAGTCGGTTTTCCAGTCTAACTGTGATGCGGCTGAACTTCAATATTTTCCGTGAAGCGTTGCCATATGACCTCCACAATCAATGGTCCAATGCCCATGTCGATGGCGATATCGAAGTTCCAAGTTAAAGTGTTAAAGTGGTTGGACTTTTTAGGACTTCAACTACCAGTAACGATAGATGTTTATTATTTTTTTTATTTATGGCACGTCTATTTGACTTCACCTCGACTGATGTTAAGCTGAAGCAAAGTCTCATGAAAGAGGGTCACCATTGCAAACACGTACATACAGTGCTACAATGGTGGCGCTCAGCTTGACGGCCTCATCAGATGCTTTTTTACGCCCCGCTTAAAAGACCCGGGACTGTAGGATGAAGGAAACACGTGCGCCGGTAAGGAATTCCAAGACTTAATGGTGCGGCAGAGGAGAGACTCATTGAACTGCTTGGTTCTTGATGGAGTATTCTGCACCATATGCGGATGACATCTAAGCCCTGCACGTGTTGTCCTGTGTAGGAAAGAGGAGGGCGGGAATAATTGGAAGAGTTCATCAGAACATTAACCATGGTAGAGACGGTAAAATACTGCCAGGGACCAACACATCTTTACGCATCTACAAAGGTTCGGACAGGACTCCCAATAATGCGGATCGCGCGTCTCTGCAACCTGTCGAGAGCCATCCCAGAGATGCGAGCAGTATTCCACGCAGGAGCAAATTTGTGTCTTTTAAAGAAGACACCGCTGCTCCGGCGTGAAAAAACGTTTGTATGGCAACCGGGACCGACGGCTTAACGTGCTCTCCGAGGTACGACCAAACCAATGCAAACAGTCATATTCATGCATACAACTTTTTGCACTGAGCGGGGATCGAACCGTGCGTAGCAGTCGCGTCCACTACCACCACACCACGGAGGTCCTTTCATCAACAGTATACACTATTATAGTATAGGTGTTGCCCGCGGCTCCACCAGCGTGGATGTACGAGTAGGTGACCGTGACCAAAAATAAACATGTTGTCTGTGTTATGACAGCGTGCGATTTGCCGTAGACTTTATAGAAGAAGTGTGCAGGTTGCAAGTAGACTTGGGTAAGTACTGTGAGTACCTAATATGTAACGCGTAATATAACACGACTGCGTACTCGGTTGCTCTGTTGCATACAGTACCTACTCGAGATGTACTTTTTGGCGAGTGTTGTCCCTTTTGATATGGCAGTTTTAGCATTGTAATGAACGCAAAGGCGTTTTGTCGTCGCTTGAGATGACGATCTTCTGGTGTAGATTTTGCGGTGTCCTCGTCTAACCTCCGGGTATGGAATGGCGCACTTTACGCCACCACCGCAGGTTGCTTCTGCTAGAGTGACAGGTGGCTCTACCCGTCCCTCCGGGCTCATAGGGGACGGAGGTCATTCGCAGACTGTGGGTGTCCGGAGTCTTCTCCGAAGCCGAGCCGCTGTCTCCTTCTCAAGCATTATTTGCTCGTAGGAGGAGACGGCGCATAGTACCATAGCCGTGAGTAATGCAGCGAGCAAAAGAACTATGTGGAACCCTAAGTCCTCGCTCGCATCACCCTCGTATTACACCACCACAATCTTCTTCTGTCGAATCGACGGCATTTTTGAGTTGCCATTATAAGAAATACAATACAACACTGACAGCACAGAAACTCTCTTAACCTTCACCCTCCTTTCCTTTTCACATGGTCGGCAGCACGTGTGTGATACCTCTGGTGTTTCAAACGTTTTACCGTCTCTACCACGGTGAATGTTCTGATGAGATCGCCCAGTTGATCCTACCTTCATCTTTCCTACCCAGAACAATACGTGCAGGGCTTAGATGTCACGCGCATACGGTGCGGTGAACCAAGAACCAAGTGGTTCGGTGAGTCTTCCCTCTACCGCACCATTAAGTCTTGGAATTTTTTACCAGCGCACGTGTTTCCTTCTTTCTACAGTCCCGGGTCCTTAAAAAGCATCTGATGAGGCCGTCAAGGTGAGCGCCACTATTGTAATACTCTACGTGTTTGTAATGGTGACCCTATTTCCGGAGACTTTGCCTTCAACTTACCATCAGGCGAGTTGAAGTCAAATTGACGTGCCAAGTAAAAACATCCATAGAATAGGCCGCGGTGACCACTTTCTATCAGGTGGGCTTATGTGCTTTATTCCATCTAAGTGGTATAAAAAGTTATACGAAATCATGAAGTAGGTCATGTTTAGAGTACTCAAAGTACTGGTATGATATTATTAAGTGCGCCTTTTTTTATGCCTGAACGTTTTCCTTGAAAATTCCGTACACAATGTAGGCAGTTCAGTTAAACAATGATGTCAAAGACAGAACCGACATCTATTTCACATTTCACAAATTAAAAGTTGTTTAAAAAAAAAATTGACAGGTCTTATATAGTCCTGTATGTAACGAAACCATACCTTGAATTTAAATCGATCTACGCCATCTATAGATGCGCCATGTACTAAATAATTGAATAACAAATTTTAATTTCATAATTAATTACGTATTTTTTTTTACAAATGTGTACGTAAAAATGAAGTTTTTTTATTCACATACTTGACTGGACATAATAAGACATAAATATCATCTATAAGAATAAAACAGCGCTCCCTATATCTTTACTCATATTTCGTTTAACATCATTAATGCTCACAACTTCGGTTCCATTGAACCGATTGCGATGAAACAAACGTAAGATTTTAAGTCTGACCAAGCCCCTTCTAACAAAAAAAACCGCATCAAAATCCGTTCAGTAGTTTTTGCGTCCATAGCGGACAAACAGACAAACAGACAAACAGACAAACAGACAGGAAATGAAAAAAAAATATTTTCGTTTTTAGTATCGTCCACTTAACATATCCCAAGTATTTTTTTTTAAATATCTCCAATGTACAGACACGACCGCTTTACAATTATATAATAGTATAGATTTACTTAATATCAGACAGCTGATATTTTGTTAAATTAAATTACTTCAAATATGAAAATTGATACACACGTCAAAACTACGAGTACTTACAAACAAAGTTTCGAAATTGCATTTTGCAAATTGTGAAAATTAAAGCGCCAGTGCCGACTTGAAGTAAAAACAGTCTGTATAAAAATAAAAGTACCCGGTGAGACGGGGTGAACAGAGATCAAAGAATGAATAGAAATAAAATGGTCAGCTAAGTTCTGTACTTGAATGAATTATCACAATTTTATTTCAAAATATTATGTCAAATATATCTTTTTATCGGCACTCTGCATCCGATAGATCTTAGAATGAACGAAGTGTATTGGGGCGTGATGTGACGTTGGTATCAATACGAGTTCAAAATTTATCCCTCACCCCAAATTTTCTACGCACAGACATTTCTATAGTAAGTACGCATGTATTATGATGTTTTTCTTCGTCGGAAATTTTGTAAAACAAGACTTACAATATGTGTACAGAACTATAATCTATAACTTATTTGTCTGTTATCTATCTAGTTATGTCAGTTATCTGAAAGTAAAACTTAGTTCATAAATAAATGAACTATCCTCCTGAAGTGGAGAAACATCCCCACAAGTTACAAAACTTATATGTGGTACCCATCGCTAAAGTTGTTCATTACACAAAGTAATATTAATTCAGTATTCCTTTCGAAGGAAAGTGTGTTCTATTCTCGGAATCTGTAATACAACGTCCCCATAAATCACTCCACAGGACATTTGCAGATAACGCCGCAGAATAAAATATAGTAAGGAGATGCTCAGCACGTACCGCTGTTATATTAGCAGGCCTGGGAGAGGGCCCAGCAGCGAAGGAGGCAGTACAACAATAGTGTGATACTCCAAGAATCCTTATCACGGTCGTTATGTCTTGCTCGGTATTTATTTATGCGGACCTCTTTGATTTCACGATTGGGCTTGGAATTTTTGCGAGCATTTTCAAGAGACAAGGGAACAGAATGATTTTATAGACGTAAATTAATTTTCTTATATTTGAATAAGAATTTCTTTACTACCCAGAATGGGTGCATGGTAGTACTTTGTGAACATCTCATCTTTTTCATTGAAACTGTTGCTTTCTGAGCGGATAGGTTTGGTCTTTTCGGACTTTTAAATATTCCTCACAACATTCCTGTAACATCAACTACATAATTAAAACAATAATAATTCTGTTTAAAATACAATTTAGGAACAGGAAAATTTTAACTGTTTAACCGTTCGCATAAAACTCGTCCTATAAATCTGGTTTACAATAAACTGAATATGAAATACAAAATAAAAAAATATTACGTTAAACTGAAAACTTGCTTAGCAAATTAAAGTTACTAAATTAGTAGGTATGCGTAGAAATGAACTAATTGTCATGAATGGGTACGTATTGTGGTCGTCACAACAGAGAAAAACATTATTTGTAATGCTGCACAATAGACCGCAGCGCTCGACAGCGCTGACAACTCAAGCTATTGTGTTCAGCACATACATTCGACTGAGTGGACTAATTATATTCGAAGTCACACTAGCCATGTAGCTATAGGTGACTTGTATAATGCAATAGATCACGGTGTTGCCAGTGTTCGGTGTTCTACCAGACGATAAGCGGTTTCCGGCAACGTTCACCAGTTGCAGCACTTCAACTTCGTCCAAGATAAAACTATCCAATGAACTTAATTGAAACTAATATTGACTCACACAGTTTGTCTTTGCTATCTTCATTTGAATTGACTGCGTTTATATACTGCTACTGGGAAGTAATTTACTATTATGTACGTTAGAAATTTGTATTTACATAACATAAACTCACGCCTATATTCCCGAAGGGGTATGCAAAGGTGCTAGCACCCACATTCCGCCAGTTTATGTTTAGGTCCCAATGTAATAGATGGCGAGCCTATTGCCATTAACCGGGCACTTATATACCTGCGATAAATACACACATAACTTCGAAAAGCATCGAAAAGTCATTGGGATCGAGCCCATACCACTAAGCTACCACGGTTCACGTAGGCACATAGTACTTAAATTGAGAAATCATTTCCAGTTATAATAAATTTATTCTAAAACAGTTTTATTTTCCCTGTGCTGTGGCACTGAGCAACATGGCAAAGATAATCCACGGTTCACCAATTTAAATGGTGGGATACAAATAAATCTGTGCTCATAAAAGCTTGTTTGTTATAAGCCGGGTAGACATTTTTTTAACAGCTATAGTATTTGTGAGACTGCCGCAATGCTCGTGGGAAATTCTAGAGAATTATCTGAACGTTCCTTGTGCTCCGTTGAGCTTATTTGCGCAGTAACTAATTGAGAGTATTACAGTATTTGCCACATAAACACATAAGAAAGTAGCATTAATGAGCAAACGTATATAACAAATCGTCTGAATTAGAATAGCTTCCGTGCAATTTCAATTTTAGTTTCGTGGCACAAGCTCAGGGATCTCAGCCCGCTTTCTTTGATACACATATCAAAGGTAGGCTGTTGTAGTCTAGTATTACTTTTTATTACAAATTAATTAATATAATACTACATGTTGGGCGAGGTGTATATACAAGGACCTCTCTGTTATAGCCCGAGCAGAGCATCTTCGGCTATTTTAATATTAATAATTTCTTATTGCTTCTACTTCGTTTCAAGTTTGACCACAAATACATTCGCGAAAATTTCTCCAAAATATTCATACAATAGATTAATTTTACAAAATGATTCATATCGGTTTCCCCTTTTGATGTTTTTCACTTTTATTACGATGAATATTTTTCTTTCTTTGAAAAATATAAAAACATTGTTACAAAACCATCCAATTGGAATTCACAAATGAATAAACTGTACCTTATCCCTGTCGGCTACCCTTCTTAACGCGATCCCCACCGTCGTCACGACCGGGCCAGCTCGCTGTCACGGATAAAGGTAATGGTGTTATTTCACCATTAGAACGTATGACTTGCAATTACAGAAAATAGGTCTTTGTGTAAATCTAGATTAAAGAAAGAACCACTCTAGTATTCAGTTAGAAAAAAACATCCTATTAAAGATGCGATTTCGTAGTCGGCCGCAGACTGCAGCAGCAGGCGCAGTGCGTACCGTGAAGTAGACTTAGCACGCTAACAGCGGTTGAACCGTCCTTATTCCGCTAACTTTAATCTTAAGTTGATGTTAATTGAATATCTCTTTGACCAATCAAATCACTCAAATAAGCGGGCACATGTCTAAGACCTCGGTCACCTCTCTCGTAAATTCACTGGTCGCAGTTGAATGTTATGACAATTTAGGTATCGTATTGGGACTCCTTTGTCCGCACCTAGCCTCCCTTTATGGGCCATCGTGCGTGCACAGTTACTGAAACGCAGAAGCTTACTGGGAACTACAATTTAGGTATCTGAATGAAATTTGGTAAAGGATAGATTATGCAATCTGGGATAACCCGTAGACCACTTTTGTCTCGCCGACCTATTTCTATTGTTCTGTAATTGAGGGAACGGGATCAGAATTCTACGAAGGCGAAGTAGCGGGCAGTGATTAGATACTGAAAAATATATCTAATAACTTGTGTTTGGCAATATCCTAACTTAATTTTTTTAGTGAAAAGCATTAGCCAAACTTAGTACGGTAAATATTCCCAGAAGTCTTAGCTCTGCTAAGTGCCTGCCCACTCCAAATCCATCGAATCCAAAGAGCTACGCATATTTTTTTATTTAAGACGTTTCAAGTATGATCATGGATTAAACATTTTAATCTCTTAAGAAAAACAGAATTATTAACTTAAATTCCTTTATATAAAATACATACTACTACATAATACTATATTCTGTAGAATTCCATTGTAAAATACCTGTGTTGTTATTACCACATCGTTGTTTCCGATACAATCTGTTAAAACAATGTATGATTTAAACTAAATAAATGTACAGGTTCTACACCACTACGATATTTTATATAAACTAGTCCTCATAGGCTCATGCTTCGTGGTGCCTATTATATATAGCTCGTTTTTAAATGTAATTATGCACACTATAAACTTAGTCGTAAGCGAATTGATTGCATTAGGCAAAAGGATCAACCACCTAATATATATAAAATGTGTTCCCTCTCTATAAAACAAAAATAACACAAACTCACGCCTATATCCCCGAAGGTTTAGGCAGAAGTGCTGGCACCTACATTGTGCTATAATGTGGGTGCCTTTCTATAATAACTTATCAAAAATAAATGCAAATCAAAACGCAATCACAACGTCATAAGTTTCTTGTCTGTCATACACGCATAAAGTTATACTCAGAGGTGCGAAGTATACGAGTGATATACGTATCTTTACACAAACGTATGCGTGAGAATGTTTTAGTCGGTTCGAGTCCGGCATAATTATTTCGCGCGGAGGTGGTATCCGTGGGGACATTGTGCACAATAAAAAAGGCGTGAAAAAGTGTCAGGATATACGAACGGTGAAATATTATTTATAAACCATTATAAACTTTGTGTGAGGACGTATCCTCCAAAATCGCCTTTATAATGAATTGTTGAAAGTGAAACAACCATTACAAGCGAGTTCAAAAATTTATTTTCTAACTTTACATTATAAATAGCTTGCTGCCGATCTTAACACCGCCATTCAGAAGGATGACAATATATAACAAGCGCCATCTAGTGGCACATACGTGAACTAAATCTAAGACGTTATATATCCTTTGCGGCAGATCTTGTTAGCGCGATTCACAACAAGGTACGATGAGCGCCATCTAGTGACACAGCTATTAATTAACGTTCAAACATCCCGCCCACCATGGACAGAATGTCCATAACAACCTTCGAGCAATGATACAATAACAACAAAACTAAACATAATGACAAGATTGAATAGCGACAGCCCACCATGATAACAAAATACAAATTCAATATGGTAGGTGTCAGAGCTAATGGACTGTATAGTTTTACATTACATAAATACTATGCTTACATCTATTTCTAACATAAGGACACTATTGGTGAGCAAAGAAAAGCGTAAAGACAAATTAGCTCGTGATTGGAAGCACTATGAGTTTGGAGACTGGCCTTTTAATCAAAGATCCCTTGCAGCGCAAGGATACAACTCTCGTAACGTTGTCCGAGCCAGTATGTTTTTGTTCAATTAGGCCGTACAGCCATCTTGCAGGTGGCAAATCATCCTCCATCACCAACACCACATCACCCAACTGCGGTTCCGTAGTATGATGCGACCACTTGTACCTATGGTGAAACTGAACAAGGTATTCCCTGGACCATCGACGCCAAAACTGTTGAACCATACGTTGAGTTAAATGCCAACGTCTCAAGGGACTGATACTGACATGTTCGAAGTTTGCCTCAGGTGAAAGCAACAGTGGTTCTCCTACCAAAAAATGACCTGGAGTTAATGGACATGAGTCTTCAGGACTACTGCTAATTGTGGACAACGGCCTAGAATTGAGACAAGCCTCGATTTGCGTGAGCACCGTGCTCAACTCTTCAAATGTAAGAGTACTGGTGCCTACAACTCTCTTGAGGTGATGCTTAGTGGACTTCACTCCAGCTTCCCAAAGCCCTCCAAAATTTGGAGAGTGAGGTGGAATGAAGTGCCAATTTGTACCATTTGTCGCTAACCAGTCAGCGACATCGGAAGCTACGCTCGACCTTTCTTGAGCGAGCAGGGCCTTCAACTCTTTGTTAGCCCCCACAAAAGTCGTGCCATTATCGCTCCAGAGCTCACCGCAGTGACCTCTTCTAGCTGTAAATCTTTTAAAGGCCGCTAGAAATGCCTGTGATGTCATATCGCTTACAACTTCTAAATGAATGGCACGAGTTGCCATACAGACAAACAAGCAAATGTAGCCCTTGGTGGAGCGATAACCACGACCCCTTGTGGGCCTAACACTAATAGGGCCTGCATAGTCTACGCCACTTTTAAAGAAAGGTCGACTAACATTGACTCTGGCGGCTGGCAATTGTCCCATTAACGGCGGAATGGCTCGGGCCGAATGACGGATACAACCAACACATTTACGGACATACTGTCGAACTAACCCCTTCGCATTGACGATCCAGTACTTGGATCTCAGATAATTGAGCATTAACTGGGGCCCACCGTGCAAAGTGCGTTCGTGAGCATCAGCTATCACGAGGGTTGTCAAATGTGACTTATGAGGAAGAATAATAGGATGCTTAAATGCATCGTGGGTGCTAGCTCTTTGCAACCTTCCCCCAACTCTCAAAACTTTATCCTCATCGAGATAAGGATTGAGCGTGGTGAGCTTCCCTTTTTTGTCAACTTTGCCTATTTTAATTATGCTTTCGATTTCCTCTTTGAAATGTTCACCTTGACACATTTTTATACATGTTCTTAATGCTTCATTTATTTCCGAAAACGTTAGAAAACTATTTAATTTAGACTTACCCTCTGTACTCTTATACTTCAGAAATCGTTTACAATAAGCAATGACCCTAGTTAGCCTTCTTAAGGAAGAAAATCTTGCCATGATATCATTTTCTTCCGTCTCATTTATCATGACATTACACAATACAGCTGATTGTTTTTCCTCTACTCTTGTTGTTATCATGTCTCCCTTACTGTAATCGATTGTTTTATTTCTTAGCCAACTAGGTCCTTGCTTCCACAAGTCAAACTCAACCCACTCAGTAGGCTTTACCCCTCGCGATGCGCAATCAGCAGGATTGTCCCTAGATCTAACGTGAGACCATTGATCTCGATCTGTTACCGTGAGGATTTCAGAGACACGATTTCCAACAAATGTTTTCCAACGGCTGGGGTGGCTGCTCAACCAAGCGAGCACCACTGACGAGTCGGTCCAGGCATGAATATTTTCTTTTGAAATGCCCAAGGTCGCAGAAACTTCACGCAGAAGTTTTGAAAGTAGCACCGCGCCACATAATTCCAAACGAGGTATGGTAACCTGTTTGACGGGAGCCACCTTGGTCTTGGATGCCACCAGACTGACATGAACATGGTCGTTGGAATCTATGGATCGAGTATACACCACGGCTGCATAAGCAGTGTTAGAGGCGTCACAAAAACCTTGTAATTCAAGGTGAATATCACGCCGACTAGTGTGTATCCATCTCGGTAGCCGGAAATTTGACAAAATGTGAAGGTCACTTCTGTATTCCACCCAGTCCTTCAACAGAGGATCAGGAAGCTCATCGTCCCATTCGATTCCCGAAAGCCACAAGCGTTGTATAAACACCTTGGCTGTTATTACCACTGGAGCTAACCAGCCAAGAGGATCGAACAGCCGGGCGATGTCAGATACAACCTTTCGCTTAGTCACAGGAGGTTGCAACGGCAGAAGGTGAACAGTATAGCGGAATTCGTCCGTATTTCTGTCCCAAGTTAGGCCCAAAATTTTCATAACTTTATCTACCTTAAACTCTAAACCTTCATTTGTAATTTCTTTTCCCTTCTGCATCCTAATTAACAACTCGTCATTATTGCTAGACCATTTCTGTAGTTGAAAACCACCGCGCTCGAGTAACTCGTTCATCTGGCAATAAATCTGTTCACCTTCAGCTACTGTTTCGCAACCTGACAAAAAATCGTCTACATAAAAATCGCTGAAGATGCGATCTGCGACTAAAGGGAAATCTTTTCCTTCATCGCGAGCAAGCTGTTGTAAGGATCGAACTGCCAAATAAGGAGCTGAAGATACACCAAAAGTTACACGTAACAATCTCAGATGCTGCAGATCAGCACTAGGATCGTCACGCCACAAAATACGTTGATAATCAACGTCTTCTTCAGCCACCTTGACTTGACGATACATCTTAACGATGTCTGCTACTAAAGTTATGGGATGGCATCGCCATCTCATAATAGTATGACGCAACTCAGGTTGTAAAGTTGGACCTACTAATAAATCATTATTCAATGACACTCCACTGTATCCTGAACAAGAAGCGTCAAAAACAACCCTGACTTTAGTAGTACACTTGTCATCGCGTACTACAGCGTGATGCGGCAAATAAAAGGCATCGTTGTTTAGACATGCTTGAGGAACCACTTCTGCATGTCCCATTTGCACATACTCCCCAATTACTGCGCTATATTGCAGTTTGAGTTCAGGATTAGTTGCCAGTCTCTTCTCCAGCAGATGGAACCGTTTCCGAGCCATTAACTCAGAGTTACCATAAACACGACTCTGCCGTTCAGTTTTGAAAGGTAACTTGACTACGTATCGTCCGTCTGCATCTCTCTTGGTCGTTCTGGAGTAGTAATCCTCACATTCCTGCTCTTCCTTAGTCAAAATGACTTCATTAGATACAGGTTCCGCCTCTAGCTCCCAAAATTTCTTCAAGAGTCCGTTACTATCAGTGCACTCGATTGCACTATAGCACACGGGCCTTGAGTTCAACGGAGTACGAACCGTACCGGATAAAATCCATCCAAGTTTCGTTTTTTGAGCTATGGGTGTTCCAGGAGAACCCTTGACCAAACCTTCTAACAAAACCTCACTGACCACTCGTGTGCCCAACAACAAATCGATTTTACCAGGAGTATCGAAAGTGGGGTCAGCCAGTTCTAATGAAGAGAAAGATGGCAGTACCTGAACAAGCTTCCTCTCAGGAAGTCGGGCAGTGAGCCTGTTCAAAACATAAGCATCAACTGACAAAATAAAACTAGGATCTAAGCGTGACTGTAAATCAAACTTTACTGTCCACCTTGATGGCATCGAACCACCTTCATCATCGCCCAGTCTATATATGTCAGTGTGAGCAGGAGTTTTCTTCAATCCGAGCAACTGTACTGAGGACTCCGTAATAAAAGAGACCTGAGAACCCTGATCCATTAAGGCTCTTAAAACCATTGCAGTACCAGTCCTCGAATTGACCTTGACCAAAGCTGTCGCTAACAAACTTTGGTTGTTAACATCTGCGAAACAACAAACAGAATTGGAACTTTTGCTTGTTTGGGAAGAAGCAGCTGTCGCAACAGCCACCACGTTCCTATCTGCTGAACTATCAGATGGTTCAGCAGCAATATTGGTTGTTTTGGGATGAAGTAGTGTATGGTGCCTCTTTTTACAATGTTTACATTTAGTGTTCAAACGGCAAGTAAATACGGCATGGTTCTTACCTAGACAATTGAAACATAACTTATTGGCTCGAGCAAACTCGCGACGAGCGTCGCATTCTTGTTGTTCAAACTGTTTGCAATTACCTAACTTGTGATCTCCTGAACATAACACACAAGTTTGAGAAGCGACGTGAAAGGATTTGACATTTGGTTTGCGATTATTAGTAGTAGATTGAGTATTAACGGCAGTGTCTAAAAATTCTAGGGAACGAAATCTTGATTCTAAAAACTCCTGATATTCAACGAATGTAGCTAATTTGTCATTTGTGCTAATCCTTGCTTCCCATAATTTACGGGATTCGGTATCTAATTTTTCACTTGCATAATATATAACAATCGAGTCCCAAGTACTTATGTCAATACCTATGGCCTCCAGACCATGCAAGCATTCGGTCGTAGTATCCAAAAGGTTTTTTATAGCAACTGATGATTCCTTTGTAATGACTGGTTGCTTTGCAAATCGTTTTATTATACTTTGCGACAAAAATTGTTTGTTGTTATACCTTTTGGTTAATATCGACCAACACTTTGGGTAATTGTTAGCGGCTACTGGAGTGCTTCGCAACAATAGTTCCGCCTCACCCGACATATGACTCTTCAAGTAATGGAGTCTTTGGACATCATCTAACTGCTTGTTGTTATGAATGAGTGACAAAAATAAATCCCTAAATGAAATCCACTCAGTGTACAATCCTGAGAATTTTGGAATACTTATTTTTGGTAAATAAACATTTGTAGACTCTGCCGACTCTTGAACAATACTGGTAGGCACAGTCGGTGCAAGAAGCGCTTTTAACTCTGACTTATATGTTATGTATATATCCTCGGTTTCATTGTATACGTCAGTTGTATAATAAACACTTTTCTCCAAGTCAGAATCAGAAGCCTCCGCAATAATACTTCTATGCGTATCAGTAAATTCATTCCATTGTTTATCTAAAGCTTCAAGTCTAGTTGTTATGTATGTTTGAGTTAAGCGATCCTTAGGCGACTTTTTAAAATTACTTCTTGTTTTTTCAATATTTTTTTTACTATTTAATTGTATTTTAACTAATTTTTCCATTGTAAATAAATCACAGTTCAAAGCAAACTACGTAATCTGTTTCTATTACTACACTACAAAAGCAAGCACCGAAAACAGAACGGTTAGATCACAGAAATAATACAAGTTGAAACACTAAACCGAAAAATTTTACAAGTGTTTAGGAATCAATGCGCCTCGGACCAAAATCCGGCATAGGTTCCCCGTATGAACAAAATTAGCTTAACTATTCTAAGTCTAAAACTAGAACTAAATTTTTACAAGTGTCTAAATATTTCTACTGCACTACGTTAAATATTCTAAGTTCAAGATGAAAGCAAATTAATTACAAGTCTCAAATATTTTACTTCACTACTGTAAGTTTTTCTAAGTCCAAATGTCACTACTGTTTATTAATTAAAGTTCACTTTACTCACAGTTTTGCCTCTGTCAAACCCTTTTGTCACTTGTCACTGTCATCGATGTCACTTCTCCGTTGCTCGTTCCATCCAAATCAAGGTCCAGTTTTCAATGTAACATCGAATTGCTCTGGCAACACCGTCCAATTGCAAGTTACTGGTGGTGCCCTCTGCTGTCGAAATTGATCACCATACCACTAGTCTTCAAACAAATTCATTATCCAGATTTCTTGACCACACATGGGTACTTAAATCAATAATATGGCTGTTCCAAATGAGCAAGTTGCCAATCAACTCAACTCTTCCGGTTCGAATGACCAAAATTATGTGAGGACGTATCCTCCAAAATCGCCTTTATAATGAATTGTTGAAAGTGAAACAACCATTACAAGCGAGTTCAAAAATTTATTTTCTAACTTTACATTATAAATAGCTTGCTGCCGATCTTAACACCGCCATTCAGAAGGATGACAATATATAACAAGCGCCATCTAGTGGCACATACGTGAACTAAATCTAAGACGTTATATATCCTTTGCGGCAGATCTTGTTAGCGCGATTCACAACAAGGTACGATGAGCGCCATCTAGTGACACAGCTATTAATTAACGTTCAAACACTTTGATAGAAAGATATATTGCAGTAACGTGAACCTTTCTACATGAAAAGTCACAATCACTGACTCTAACACATTTTAAATTCAGGAACACGGTAATGAAGTAGTCTGTAGGTCTATTTATGCCAGTAATATTAATGTCTATGCGTTAACTACCCTTTTCATTTCAAAGTCCAAAAACACAGCCGTACATTATTCCTAATTATATAAAAGGTGTGTACTTCAGGCACCACCCACCTCACAATACTTAAGTCTCAGTAGATATTTAAATAGAAAATTGCCGAGGGTGTCCAATGTTTTATTTAAAGCGAGTACTAAGACTATACCTGGTCATTTTATCCTGTTATGTAATTATCTAAACGTAGAACAGAATTTCCTTTCGACATTAAAGTTTATATCTGAGTGGGCACAGTAAAAAGGGATTTCGTTTCGTGTCTGTTGTTTAATATAATATTACAAGTTGAAACAAAGCGCTCACACTGATTGAGCTTCTTTATAAATTATTTAATTGAATATACACTAAACATATTTTGTTTTGCCCGGACATACAAACTTTATAGCAGTACCGTCTTACACCAATTCGGGTTTTGTTTCAATAGGTATTACCTACCGAGCAGCACAGCTAGCTTCAAACGCTCTCTTAAACACTAATATTATTTATCTGATTTTACATAAAATTATCTTACAAATATTTTCTTTTTGATGAATTTGCTAACTGTTCAAACCAGTTTAGATTTTATAAAGAGAATGTTTTAAGTTAACGTAGCCCGTAGTTAACTTAGGTTAACGCAAGTCATTGAAGCCAATCGAATTAAATACATTGTTTTTAATCATTACTCCAAAATCACGGATTCCAGTTCCGTTTGATCATTAACTTTTTCCAATCTACATCGAGACACATTGTCTTTCAATACATTGTTTAATGGTCGCAATGAACAATTAGCGTACTCAACTTCTCTCGGGCTGCCGATGCCGTGAAGGAGCTGCTCTCTTCCCTCGCACCTCTTAATACAAGTATCAAAGAGATTTTTAACAAGTTACTCTAAGCTCGTCACACGAATTACATTGGAATGGAAAAAGTTGCCAACAATAATAAAGTACCCTTGCTTTATTTACGTCAAGGGACAGGATCGCAGTGCCCTTCTCAAAATTATAGTCTTTAGACGTATTGTGGTCGCTGCCACTGTTGTTTAGTTTCGTACTAATAAGAGAGTTTAAATTTTGCTTCAAATATTCATTATGTAAATATGTATACTGTATAGTATATATATTATACATACGTACATACACACATTCACTCGCTCGTCGCTCGTCAGCAGCAAACATTACAAACTAATTCCGATCATATCATAACACTAATAACTAAATACCAATCCTGCATATTATTTCGAACGGTCATATCGTGCATTTTACATTCCATCGCGACGGTTTCGAGTAATGTTATCGAAACAGAATGAAATAATTGGCATAAATGAACACAAATACTCGTATTTGCCCGAATTCGAATCACTTCAGCTAACAAATCAATTAGTAAACTCTTGTCATTGTAATATTCATATTACACACGCACGGACATATTCTTTAGATCCACAAATAGGCAGGTGCACAAAGTAATTATATAAATCTGTGCACCTGCCATTTGTATAATTTATATTCTGTCCTCCGTGGGCTTTGAGTAAGCAGTGAATGTCAAACGCGAAACGCACCTGAAGTTACGCTAATTGTACAAGTACAGCGTCTCCACTAAAGTTACATACACATGTGTCATTCAATACTTTCAAATTACCGCCTCAATTCACTTTGTTATTGTACTGCAATAAGTCATTATCATCGGCTTCCACATTTCGGCTCATTAGCTGTCATCTGGATACGAGTACGTGTGTGTATATTCGCGTTTTTCTCTATAAGTGTGGTCTGTGCTTTGGTACAAATACAATACAAATTGATATAGGATAGCTAATATTATCAAAATTGTAATGTTCGTGATTACGTAATAACAGTGCCGCAGAGCTATAAATACAAAGTTCAATTAAGACAAAACGCACAGGGTGTTTAGCCAGGGCCCGCGTAATTTAGTGGTAATATTAATTCGTTTAACGGCATCGCGGTAATGAAGCAATCATGAGAATCATTTTGTGTTCCCAACTTATATAAAGAACTTTTTAATTTGATATCTCTACTTTAGAAGCTATTCACAACATGACATTAATAATATCAATTTGTAATTAAATTAATGTATCTACTGATATCAGTTTTACTAACTATAGAAATAAGACAATCAAAATTGTAAGTAACAATATTGAATCTACAAGTTGCCATCAATAAACACATGAATTTGAATTAGATGTACTATACACCTTGTTTCTTACTTAAAAGACGACTTTTTTCATTGTTTCCTGAGTAATAAGGGAGTGTCAGAGATTTTTTCAATAAAAGTTAAAATCTGTTAAGTGTTTTGTGCCACAATCGTTTTGCGAATGTCGCCACAGACTGAAAACTCTTTATCCATTGCTATGTACTGTACATTCTATTTTCTAGGATAATATCGCATTTACTGTGAATTTAAGCTAAAAGCTCACACTACCTTCAGTTTGATTGACTTCGAACATTCAAATAAAAGAGACGTCAATCGCAATGAAATATACTACTTGTACGTAACCACACAAAATGAAATCCTTTGCCGTCACCAGCGTATGGAAATGGTTCCATGAAATTAAAAATAAAACAACATTCAGGGCAGAACGCAACTGGCAGAATTCGTTGGAACTTCACGCTAGGATTGCTATGTATTTGTTGACATTGCTCTGACAGCCTTTATATCTCTGACGACCAAGCACTTTCCATACCGTCATGTATACGTCACAAACGACTACAGAGAACATTTACACAAAGCTATGAAAACCCGCTTAAGATGGATGGGCAACCAGAATGAATGAGAAACCTTGGCCCTTTTATTATTAAAAACCTTCAACACGTACCTAAGTCAAGCATAACATCCGTAATAAACATACCTATGCAGATTATATCCCGCGGCCCCTGATACGACATCATAATTTGAGGGTAGCACCATAAAGGTTCGACTGGGGGTAGAATGCTGACGTCACCTACTGGCCCAAGTGCTTTGACCATCCTTTTCTGTTTTATATTATTACATTCGTAGCTACTTGAGTGTCTAGTGGTCTTGGTATGTGAGGACCGGCAAGAGTATCCTATACTATGAACAATTCCGTTAGTGGTGACAGAATGTCAATAGTCAAACTCTTTCACTTATTTCGGTTTCAGCTTAGATTATTTGTATTATTTAACAAATCCTTGATATTTAGTAAGGAAATATTATTTCTTTAAGTACTTTTTTTAAACTAACAGTATGCTTACTAACTTTCAAACGACTTAGGTACGTCATAGTACAGATACTCGTAGATGTTATTCGCATATTAGAAAAATATATACTGTCGGGGTAAGACTGCTACTTAATAATAGCCCCTTGCCCTTATCTACTTTTGACACAGATTTAGGTCATTAACATACATTCAGGACGAAGTTAAATACAAACAAGTATTTCATCACATGTCCTACTAAGGAAAGTTTATCAAGTTCACCTATGACTGGAATTGAACCCGGCCGGCAGCTCTGTGAGTGTAGATGGAAGAAATAGGAAACACGCTAGTACTACAACAAGTAGGGACTTGTAAGTTGTAGAAGCATTTTCATGTCATCTGCTATATTTCAGGGGGGAGGTGCGGAGGGCGGACTCGCGCGTTTTGTTACCGTGATCGAATTCCTAACATTGAGTATCATTTGAATCAAAGAATCGATTATATTTACCCTTTCGGCATTGTCTTACGTCACGTTTACTGATATCGAGTTACGGCATCCATAGTCAATGCTATAGATAGGTAGTGGAACTTTTGTGATAGGTACTATAAAAGGGCAACTACTTAACATCTGTTTTTGTCTTTCATTTATTTCCTTGAGGTTGTTTAGAATAATAAATTCTCTGGAATGTTCTACACAACACCTAGTCCGTATAATAAGATGCTTATGATATTATTGGACATTTGAGTAAGTGGGCGATCTATTGTCAAAATTAGCGTTGGTATTTAGATCTTCACAACAGGTAACCCTCAGTTTTCAAGGGCGGCACGCGAGTGTGTCAGCGAGTGCGTCAGCCCTCTCATGCCGTCGTCGTCGCTCCACTCTCCAGTTGTCAGACGCACCCGCGCACAGACCGTAGCGTCACATTGGGTTTATAAATACAATATGTGCGTATAAAAGACTGACTTTCAACGAACAGGCGAGAGTCGCTAAGGTCTTGCGCGCACAATGATAGTTTGTCATCGTGATTGTGCGAATTGGGTGTAAACCGTTTGCATTCATTTCGCACTGTAGTCTTGTTGAGAAAAAGTCACTAGTACGCGCAAGCCCTAAGATTCACCACCTACAAAGCGGGCATTAAAGTCTCCTGCAATTGCTTCACAGAATTACTGTACCTGCACGTCGACGTGAGAGAGTTACTAATCCGATTGAATTCCTGCTCGTCTGTGTGTGGAAGAGAGTTGTACTACTTACCAATTGATTGAGTTTTGTTAAAGTGATGGCATACGACTGAGAGTTGTTTTCTGATGTAGAAGGAGCCATTTATACATAATTCACGTTGCACACGTCAGTTAGTGTGTGCACACTCAGAAGATATTCATTTAAATAACTACCTTCAATTTTTTTTTATAATATCACCCCTATATCCCCGAAGGGGTAGGCAGAGGTGCTAGCACCCACATTTCGTCAGTTTATATTTAGGTCCCAATGTAATAGGTGGCGAGCCAATTGCCATTAACCGGGCACTTATAAACCTGCGATAAATACACACATGACTTCAAAAAGCATCTCCGTCATTGGTGTGTGCCATGGTAAACCTGGGAGCGAAGCCAAGACCTCGTCTCAGCAGTCCATTACCCATACCACTAGGCTACCGCGTTCTTCAATATCTGCATATATTTACGTACTTTTCTAACTTCCTTCATATGCACCAGCCCTATCATGCATAGCCTTTTTTCACTGTGGATGACTCGAAATAGAACTGACGTTGAATACTAAAAGTTATGTGGAACGTTCTACGGGACAACCCACGAAAGCTCCAAGCACGTTCATCACTACATCTTTGTTCACGTCACATTCTTCACGTCTCCCTTACTTCTGTTCTACATCCATAAATCTGTCACAATTGATATCATTCTGATTTTTCTAAAATAAAGCGTTATATTTATGTCCTTTTAGTACTCGTCACGATATATTCCTACATATCATATACTCCTATGTCGGGGTTACTTCTCCGGTGAAGCCGTTTTGCAGGTTAAATAGAGTAAGACTGCTAGGTAGCAGTGCAAATTGGCCCCTTGCCCTAATCTACTCTTGATACAGATATACAAAAACATTCAAACTCATCGTCAACACGTATTCTGTAGAGTAAATGCAATCCAAATGCTTTACAAAATCATTAAATCATTTTGGTAATTTAAGACTAAACTCACATGGTGATGAAACTTAACTAGCCAGTCAGATACAGTTACTTATAAGTAACAATAGTAAAATCTCCATCGTTTATAATTTTTGATTTAGTTCTAATTTTACATCAGCTCGTAAATATGAATTTAGGGTTCAATTGTATCTAAATCGTGGTCTGCCCGGACGGCGGAGGCGGCGGCGCCAGGGCGCCCGCCCTCGCCGCGCCAACAGTTTCACGCCCTAATGAACATCGAACGATGATGTTCGCGACATTATTCGCTTTTTGGTGTAAACAAAATTATTATTTGGTTGCTCACTCGCCTTTAATTATGTACAACAGTTTTATGTTAACACGCTGTTCACGGCCCGTCGCGTTCATTTAACAAGCGCACGAAATAAATAATAATACAACATAAATTCTTGAAATTTATGTTGTATTATTATTTTACTTTAAATGATGAGAGTAAAAGCTTATAATACTTAGCAATTTTTTTGTGTCCCACCAGTAGTTGCCTGTAAAAACGAATTTGATGAATCAATCAATCTATAAATAGTAGGTAGGTAGGTACATCCGCACCCGATCAAATTGCATATCCAAATCAAGCCACGTCAGCACAAACCAAAATATCTTGACCTCTTTCAACTTCTGCTAATAAAGTCAGTTCGGGCTTAAACTCCAATGGTCATTTAATAATACCTCAATGGTTTAGACCTTCGCTCTATTTACTTTTAAAATAAAAAAGTTTGTCTTATATGTTTTGAACTTTCACTTCTTCAATTTAAATTCTACAATGCCACAGCTCAAGTTACCTTAGACGTTTATCGCACGGCTCCTGACTCCTGAGTCGGCAATTTCTAATACAATTACCTCACTATTGAACACCTTACGTAGCAATTACATCCGTTGAACAACCTTCGTAAAAAACGTTTGTTGAAACTTGCGTTTTAAGGATGAACACTTTTCAAGCTTGACTAGATAGAATAGCCTAGTTACTAATGGACTTTAATTGTTACCTACAGTCGACACAATATAGGTTTGCAAGTTTGAGGGAGGTGGTAGCCTTTTTTTTTTTTTTTTTTTTTTTTTTTTTTATCGTGCGCAAAATCCCCACGGATACCACCCCCACCAAAACCGATGGAGGTG
Organism: Pelosia muscerda; assembly: GCA_963691645.1. Taxonomy (NCBI): domain Eukaryota; kingdom Metazoa; phylum Arthropoda; class Insecta; order Lepidoptera; family Erebidae; genus Pelosia; species Pelosia muscerda. The sequence continues at coordinate 289,656 of OY829098.1, read as the reverse complement.
ATTATGTCGGACTCGAACCGACCAAAACGCACGCCGTCCATGGGTCCTCGATTGCCGGAGGTGAGATTATACAAGACATATCTCTCGCACCCCGGCAGACCCGGGGACATCTCTGTTGAGATGACCCTCTTCCCTAAAAGTGGGGACCATGGCGTCCCCATCTAGCCCCTGAGTATGGTGTGGCATTATGTGCCATCGCCGTGGCCTGCTTCTGCTAGGGTGACAGGCGGCTTCACCCGTCACCCCCAGGCCCGCGCTCATGGGGGACGGAGGTCATTCTGCGACCTCCGACGTCCGAGTCGCCTCCGCTCATCGCGGGCAGTGCGGGCCCGGAGTCTTCTCCGGACCCGCTCCGCCTCCTCCTTTTCGAGCATAACTTGCTCGCAGAAGGAGGCGGCGGCTGCCCAAGCACTCGCGCATCGTACCATCGCCGTGAGCAAGGTGGCGAGCGAGACAACTCCCACCCCTAGGGCTGTCACTAGGGCCCGCCTTGGCGTCTCCCACGCCGGGCACTCGGTCAACGTGTGCAGCCCCGAGTCCTCGCTCGCATCACAGTGATGGCACTCGGACGTTGGCTCCTTCTGAATCCGACGCAGGTAATCCCCGAAGCACCCGTGCCCGGTGATTACCTGAGTCAGCCGGTACGAGAGGCTACCGTGTGGCCTCTCTAGCCAGTCCCCCATGATGGGTCTTACCGCCGCTAATACAGCGTGCCCTGCGTGTGATTGCCCAAGTCGTCGTTCCCACTCGGATACCATGTCCCCGTGGAGCTGGGACTTCACGGCCCGGAGCTCACTAGGCTCGGGTTCATGTCCCCGCTCCCGCGCCTCCTTTCGATACCGATATAGCACCGAAAGGGCTCTCGCATCCAGGATCCATGGTATCGATCCGGCGAGGAGACTCGCTGCGTCAAAGGATATCGTACGGTACCCCCTGATGACCCTGATGGCCATCGTGCGCTGCGGGGCGTGCAGTTTCTGCACGTGTCTGGCCTTCAGGGTCTCCGCCCATACTGGGCACCCATATAGGGCCATGGACCGTACGATTCCCGCGTAGAGTCTCCTACAGGAGTCATCCGGCCCCCTCATGTTGGGCAGCAGCCGTGCCAGAGCATTAGCTGTGCTCTTCAATTTGGGGGCCAGACTTCGGAGGTGTTCTCCGAAGTCCCACCGGCCGTCCAACACGAGCCCCAGATACTTCATCTGGGGCTTGATGCCGATGGGGATGTCTCCTACTGTAAGGCTGGATCCCTCTGGTGGCGCGCGCCGAGGCCCATGAAAGAACATGGCCTCGGTTTTATGTAGGGCCACCTCGAGACCCAGCCGCCGGATCCGTTCCACGACTTGGGCAACCGCGGTCGTGGCCTTCAAGGCCGCTTCGCGATGTGTAGCACCGCTCGCCGTCACTAATGTGTCATCCGCATAACACGTGACGGCAGCACCGTCCTCGAGCTCACCGCGAAGCGCCCAGTCGTATCCGATGTTCCACAGGAGCGGCCCCAAGACCGATCCCTGTGGAACACCGCACGACATCTCTCGCCGACCGAGACCGGTCGCAGTTGGGTAGATGACAGCTCTCTCTGTCAAGTACGCCCCGACTATGCGGCGAAGGTAGAGAGGCACTTCGTGATACATGAGCGCCTCCCTAATGCAACTCCAGGGCAAGGTGTTAAACGCATTAGCGATGTCCAAGGACACCGCCAACATCACCTCGCCCCGAGCAACCGCATCCTCCGCCAGAGTCCTCACGCGCATGATGGCATCCACCGTGGAGCGCCTTTGGCGAAAGCCGTATTGGCCATCCGCCAGGTCCGGCCCCACTCTGGAGAGGTGCTCGAATAACTTTGTTAGTGTGACGAATAATTCAAGACGGCGTATAATTCCAAATTTTATTTCATTACAGTTTCATGTCAAAAACAAATTTCTTTAAAGACTTCCCACTCTTCTGACACACACATACTCCCAGTACCATAACACCACAAATGGCGTATACTCACAGAACTGTCAACTGACAACTTTTTAGCGTGTTGAATATTTCATGACCTGTTTGTGTCTACGGTATGCTAATTGAGGCTTTTGAAGTGACGGTAACAGACTCGCCTCCTACTCCCAAATAATTGATAGGGTTCTGTCTAGTACACATTGTCCACATACTACACTAGTAATATTTATTGGCAGAAGAGGTGCTGCAAATATAACCAATTTCATTAGATTCTATGATCAACTGACAAAACTACAAGTCAAACAGGTAATATTGTGTGCACTACCTTATAGTAAGGGTCTTACAGATGCAGAAAACAATGTCAGATATAATATAAACAGGAAACTGCATACACTGACTACCTATGGTAGGAACATAGATTTATTTGACTGTAACTTTGTATTACAGAATAATTTTATTTTGACAAGAGATAGTTTTTCACTATCAAAATTTTTACAGCGACAGGTTGCAAATTTATTGGGCAACTTTTTATTTAACATAGCCAATTTGGCTAATATAACAGCTCCTATTGAGCTTAACAATTATTGTGACGTTGACGTTACTGACAGTATGGATAGGGATATCCAAAAAAAAAACTAAATCACTTGACAACAGATAAAAAAACATCTTGCAACTTTTCTCACACGTCCGAATGTAGCGGACATGCTAAAGCGGCTTTTGAGGCAATTGAGTTGTGTAATAATGAAATTGTCTTAAAGCCTAAATGTAATTTTAAGACTAGAAATACATTATTGTACCTGGTGCACCAGAACGTCGAAGGACTAATAAATGGTAAAGAATTGGAATTGGAGTTGCACATGACCTTGAATAATATAGATATTTTTTGTGTAACAGAACATTGGTTAAAAGACCATCAGATCATGTTCAACTTCAAAAATCACCAGGTAGCAAGCTCGTTCAGTAGAAAGAATTTCAATCGTGGAGGCTCCCTAATTATCATTAATAAGAATATAAAATGTAAGGAGCGTAAAGACATAGTAAGCCTCTCTATTGAGCGAGTGATTGAGATGGCTAGTATCGAGTTTGAGCAGTTCATTGTAATAAGCGTATACAGTCCCCCGGACGCGCCCTATGCAAGATTTGAAGAGAGGATGGAAGAAGCGCTTTTTAAATGCCGTTACTCGAAAAAATCAATAATTGTTTGTGGAGACTTTAATGTCAATATTTTAGAAAATACCTTAGTGCCAATAGAGAAAAACAAAATGTTGAATCTGTTTAAGTCCTTTAATCTTATTAATATGTTTTTGGAACCTACTAGAATAACAGCAGCTAGTGCCACATGTATTGACAACATTTTCACAGATATTAGACCAATCGACAAACTTATTGTGGATGCCGTGCATTCGGATCATCGTGGTCAATTAATAACCTGTGAAAGAAATATTTGTAAGGCTAGTAAAAAAGACATTAAATTTGTACCGATTAACCAATATCGTTTGGAGAGTTTCAAAGAAAGTATAGTGAATAAACTACCTCACTTGCCCTCGTACACTGATGTCGAGGAGTCTTATAGTAACTTAATCAACCTAATCAATACTGAGTTTGGGAGAATTTTTACCTCAAAAACATTATCGATTGGTAGCCGTACGGTTTTCAGCGACTGGGCGACATCAGGGTTGTATAAAAGCAGGAGGAGATTGTATGAGCTGTATTCTGAAAAATCATACAATTTCAGCCCTGCTTTTCAGAATTATGTAAAAAATTACTCCAAAACATTTAAGCGAGCCTGTTCCTTGGCAAAATCAATTTTCATTAAAAACAAAATATCGAATTCTGCGAATAAAATTAAAACAACTTGGAACATAATAAATTCTGAATGTGGGAGATCTTCATCATTTGTAAGAGATTTCCATTTAAAAATAGATGATCGCCATGTCACGGAGGATTTGGCAGTTGCGACAGAGTTTGAAAGTTTCTTCACAAACATACCTTTATTAACAACAAAAACTCTTCAGTCGTCTGCTGCATCCGCCGAGTCATTGCTTACGGATTCATTTCCCAAGTGTAAGGATACTTTCGTATTCTCAGTTGTTAGTAGCTACGACATCACAAAAGCCTTTAAATCTATTGATATTAAAAAGACCGCGGATCTATGGGATTATCTGTCAAAACTGTATCAAGTATTATTGATGTCATTGCTCCCCACCTAGCAACTGTGTTTAATGATTGTATTAGTAGCGGCATATTTCCTGATTTAATGAAACATAGCAAAGTCATACCTTTGTTCAAGGCTGGCAGCGCCACAGACCCCTCTAATTTTCGACCCGTTTCAGTGTTGCCGACCTTGAGTAAAGTATTTGAGAAATTAATTCTGGGGCAGATGCTGGCGCATTTTGGTGAAAACAAATTGTTTCATGATAAGCAGTTTGGGTTTACTAAGGGACGTTCGACAACTGATGCTGGAATAGAATTATTAAATTGTATTTATAAGGCCTGGGAGGATAAGCATGATGCATTGGGTATCTTTTGTGATCTATCCAAGGCTTTCGATTGCGTCCACCATGATACGTTAATCAGGAAATTAGAACATTATGGGATAAGGAACAAGGCTCTCGAGCTTCTGACTTCATATTTGAACAATAGAATTCAGAGGGTCGACGTTAACGGTACACGCTCAGCAGGGTCTGTGGTTTCTATGGGCGTTCCGCAGGGGTCGATACTTGGACCATTTTTATTTTTAATTTATATTAATGACCTCCCCTACTACGTAGGGGATAAAAATAATATTGTTTTATTTGCTGACGATACTTCGTTAATATTTAAAATTAAAAGACAGTTACACAATTATGACGAAGTGAATAGCGCAATCTCAAGAGTGGTTCATTGGTTTAGTACAAATAATCTTTGCCTTAATGGTAACAAAACAAAATGTATAAAATTTACACTACCTAATGTTACACAGGTGGAAACCAATGTACAGCTCAATGGACAAGTGTTGAACCTTGTGGAATCGACAGTGTTCCTAGGCTTAAGCATCGATGCTAAGCTGCAGTGGGGAACACATATTGAAAAAATAGCCAGTAGGTTAAGTTCGGCTTCGTATGCTGTAAAGAGAGTAAGGACTTTAACAGACGTGGATACGGCTAGAATAGTTTATTTCAGCTATTTTCACAGCATTATGAGCTACGGAATTCTCCTTTGGGGTAATTCCGCGGATCTAAATGCAATATTCGTTCTTCAAAAACGGGCTGTGCGAGCCATTTATAATTTGGGCCCAAGAGTCTCCCTCCGAGATAAGTTTAAGGAAATAAGCATTCTTACCGTAATCTCACAATATATATTCGAAAACTTGATGTATGTTAGAAAAAATATTACAAACTTTCCAAGAGTTTGTGATAGGCATAACCTAAATACCAGACACAAAAATAATCTCGTTGTCTGTGATAGTAGACTCCACAAAATTTCAAATTCTTTTCAGGGTAATTGTATACGCTTTTTTAATAAGCTCCCCTATGAAATGAGAGATTTGCCTATCAATAAGTTTAAAAATTTAGTAAAAAATAAGCTATGTCAAAAAGCTTACTATAAAATCCAGGATTATTTGGATGATAAACAAGCCTGGAAATGAACTGTTCACTCCACTTGCTACTCAGCTAAATTTTGTATCTAGACTAAGTAAACTATTGTAAATAGACCAAAAAAAAAAAGAAAAGCCCGCTGAGTTTCTTGCCGGAGTCTTCTCAGGTCGGGGCCGCGTTTCGAACCGGTGGTCCATTTGCATTTGATAAAATATTGTTTGTATTGACGTTTTGTAAGTGCCGTTTACTGGTCTATGCAGAATAAATGATTTTTGATTTTGATTTTGATTTTGATTTTGATTTTGATTTTGCTCCTGTGGCGGGGCCTTGGCGCACGTAAGAGTACGACAAGGTAACCTTCGGGATGTAGGTGTGATTTATGTGTGTTCGTGACGTCATTCCGTAAGTAATGGCCTGACACCATTATCACTAAGGTGACGCCGTCGCTAACACCGTTGACCACACAATAGATACAAACAATAGGTAAAGATCTAAAGGATGTTTGTTGTGTAGGGCCAGCTTTTGTCTAGTTTTCTAAGGCTTCTGTAGTCACTTATATCGAAATGCTCTTTCTATAACTTCTACAGAAACTCTAGTGATTAGATGTCGGTGCCTACTTCAGTTTCAGCTTCTGTTGAAGGTTAACTAAAAGTACGATTAATGTACAAGTTCTTGTGGTTTCGGCAACTCTATATTGAAATGTTTCTCGATAGTTATTGTCTTAGAAATAATGCAGGAACACTCTAAATAGGAATTGTTCGAAACATTCGAAAACTTATTTCATATTTTAATAAAATGACAAAAGACAAAACGCTTGGCTTATGACCCAGGGTTAAATATAATTTTATACGGTTTTCTGTTTGTAGACAAAAACGAGGTGTTACAATAATTAAATACCTACTTTCTATAATGGATCCTTTATTGCCCCGAAGGCATAAAGCTGACTCATATCATGTAATATACTTGAATCGTACAATAACATCTCTGCGACTCTTGCTACTCTTTTTAATCCTCGTAATTTTTGCAATTCACGTGTGTCTTTTGATAAGGGTTACTTTTGTTATAAATGAGGGATTCCGCAGAAACACGATCCTGTGCTCTCCTATATGTACCTACTCTGATGTTTTGCTTGGTGGGACACACAATTTATATAAATGGCGTAATCTTTTTCTCCAAAATGTTTATTTTTTCTTCATACATAATCGACTTTCTTAATATAGACCAGGGGAAATCATTTAATCTAACTTCTGACTTACCACCAAACCCAGTTCACATACAACTCACTCGAGCTTACACAATATGACAAGTAGCGTTTGCCTTTGTATAACACTAGACAAGCTGTTTAAACTTAGTCAGGGTTGCTCTATAGGACTGTTTACTAAGATTTTATTTATTATAAATTATAATATTGCTGACAATTATTGTCAAACTTTGAGATTCATAAGTGCTCTTTATGTGCCTAAACTGAATAATTGAAATTGATTATTTGATTCTTTGCTACAACTTTTCTCGTATCATCTCTTCGTCATCATGATAAACCAATCTTTACTTACCATACCCACCTGTTCTGTGATGACGTCTAGACCTCAAGTTGCTCGTATTTCTGTACAAATAATAATATTTTATTTTTAAGTTTATTTAAATGAGAAAGTTATAAACTAGTTAATGGTCCAGCGCACTGTAGGTTTTCCTGTCTAGACTCTGCGCAAGAAAGAACAAGAACAAGTTTCTGCCCGACGGCGACGTAACATTTTTGACAAACAAAAAGGATTTTTTCAGCTTTTAATTATACGAGAATTGCTAGCGGTTCGTCGTCACGATGTCATCAACAAGGCTTCATTGAAAAGCTCAGCTCAGCATATTTCTTGATTTTGCGGACAATTGGCTAACATGGAAGACAGAACTGGTGGAACTAAAATTAAACTAATTTATATGTCGACTAGTGCTGGTCATATCAAATTATATGACATATGTGATAGTGGACTAAATAATTAAGCGATCGTGATGTCTCTTTGATGCTCTATGACACAAACACATTAATATCTAATTATGTCCTCATTATTACGACAACTACCATTAGCTATATAATGAACTGAACATTGGTTGGGCTAGGTTGGGGACGACGGCCGTATTAATATTATAAAACCTAAAGAGGTACTCGTACTCATTGTGTAGCAGACTCATGATAAACTTGAAGGGAAGGTAGTTTTTTTAAATCATTTAATAAAAAGAACTATATTTAATTGAAGGTCAGCTATTTTAAAATGCAATGAATATTACACTAATGGCAACTTAATCTCCAATGTAAGTAATGTAAGATTCATAACGTTGTTCCTATAATTTCTAACCACCTACTCGTGCCTCTGGGAAAAGCTACGGATTACACTAAAAGCAGCTTATGGTGCATTTGCAAACGAAATATTGTTTGATTTGCGATGAACTCATAATACGTAATAATTTGTGAGAAGTTAAAGAACTAAATCATAATAACACCTTCACATGTGTAGCGTACCCGACAAATCAGGCCAGTCTTTATAATTCATTGTAATTTTTATAATTGTAAACCTTTATTATTCTCTAAATCAAAACTAAGTGAGTGCACTCTTCTGTAAATCAAACAATGAATTAACTTATCGTAGGCCACTGGTCCACATAGGCTCCGCTCAGTATTGGAAGTCTTAGACCTACTGTTCCACGCTAGCCAACGGATTGCTACTTTATAATATTATGTTAAGCCTAATTGTGATCATGAACCATGAAAGCAAGAAATTTTATTATGCAAATAATATTTCGTTTTCGTGTTGGAAATACTGAGACTCGGAATAAAATAATATTACTATCAGCGAGTGCCCGTAGTACGGTAGTGAGGTAAAAGACAAGAATATTAAAATGGCTTATTTTAGGCTTCCAACTTTAACATTGTATGAGAATAAAGATTACAGGATGTCTCTTTATATGATGTTAACTTTATATGACAAAGTAGATTTATTCATTTTTTTTGGCCTATACCAATTAAATCATTGTGAGTGAATTATTTGACGTAATACATAATTATCTACACATGATCATGAAGAGTTCCGGTCTCGCTAATCTGTGAAACATGTTCTATAGTCAGTGACTAATGACGTTATAGACTTCCTCTGTTCTTAATAGCAGTAATGAGAAAACTCTCCCAGGGACAGGCTCGCCCTTTGTGCCTGGACCCGAGCCATGTAATTAAGCCACTTTCAAGTGAAAAGCTTAAAGTTTTAATAAATCTGGTAAGAATTGGAGGCACTGTGTAGGCAGCGGACACACCGATGAAATATTTATTTTCTTTATTTGATTCTAGTGTTGTAAGTAACAAAATTATGAATACATTTGTTTTAAGGGAAAAACAGATACGCAATAAATGTATTCTAGCACATTCTACGCAAAAATTATCGGGACCCAACGTGAGCATAGCATAACTAGTTTATATTTTGGGTTCTAGAATGCAGATAAACATATTTAGATACATTTTTTACATCGAACCCGCGATTAAAAGTTGATACTCTACCGTTGCGATACAAATGGCGTCAATACCGATATCTCTTTGCAGTTTTATTTGAAGACACGTGCAGGTGTCCGTCGCCCCGCGGACCACGTTAGCATGTTGTTGATGCACACTCACATGTGTACTTGAGTAGTGTGTAAAATGACACCTTTCCAGAAACTCTCAACGGCTCATTGCATTATTTACACTATGTTCTAGCACTTGATTTACTTCTTGTGTTTATTAAATGGTCATCAGCTATGAGAATAATAAGTTATTAACAAAAAAAGGGTTATAATTTGTGAACATTTCACAAATATGTTTTCCGCTGACGGTTACTCTTTTAAAAGAATATATCCTAATTAAAAAGTAATAGTTTGCTTTACCCGGGAACCGCGTAGCACAGCAGTAGTGAAAATTTTACTCGATATTATAATTCTTCATTATAATTTATATGACTCGAGACAGATTAAAAAAAATGCTTAAATACATTCGCATAGACAGATCGACTTATTAAATATAAGGAATCAATCACAACGTGAGATGTAATTCAATACAGTGTGAAACAAATAGATTCATGGGACCAGCTACTAACTTATTTGTGAAGTGCTGTTAACTGTAAATATTACTTTATGCACTCAGTGATGATGCACCGAACTCCTTCGTGCCGAACTTTTATCTCAGAGGTATGTACTCCAAAGACAAGTCATTCCACAATGTGGACACGTCAAAATAGTACAAAATGTCATCAATAACACAAACAATATAACCTATAATACGTAGAACCCGGTGCAAAATAGAAGTTCAGTGGCTTCATATTCGTGTAATAGATTTTATAGTTGTGACGAAACTGTAATGTTAAATTTCAAAGTGGCCGTGTTATACATGTGGCTAGTGGGCGGCTTCCTGCTCACCATCAACCTGGTGTATAATGTGATGTCGGCGACCACATGCTTCTGGATAATGAAAATGTTAACAAGGTCCAATGGATCCCTTTGATCGCCAAGGTAAGCGAGCGCAGTAGCCCCTTTGAGCAGAGGGTATACCAAAGTTATTTGAATTCGTTTAGAATACATTGTGGAGTGTGGCCCATGAGTAGGTAAAGCCACATTTCAGAGAGGTCGTCTATTACGAATGCACAATTTATTTTAACGTCTGGTTTTTTTTTTCAAGAAAATTGTCTGCTAGTAACTACAATTGCTAATATTCCTGTTAACCTCCAAGCTAAACTAAACTGCCTATGCCAGGAGTCGGTACCTTCTGATCGTAGGGCCTACGCAGGTACCGGTGCTTTAGTAGTGTTGGTTAAGTGAGTTTTGTATCACATGGACGTGAGGAACCCACTCAGGGAATTAAATATTATAATTTAAATTTTACCTAAATAATATTTATATAATTTAGATGGTACCACGGACCTTTATAACTGGAGAATCTCATTCTTCTATTCACAGAACAGGGTTTAGATAAATTTGCCTTCAACCGTAGTACCAGACTCTTAGTCACTATTATACTTACACTACAATGTAGGCTGTAGGTATTGCTGGAACATTGTAGCATAATATTAATAATAATATACAGATACCTAATAACAGAAACGAATTTAAAATAGGTAAAAAGCGGTACCAAACTGTCTACGTTTGGGTAATGAAATTAAACTTTAGCTGTGAATACTATAACATGCGTACGAGTATCGCACGTGGTTACCTATCTTAATCCCGAATTTTAATATTCCGAATATCATAATCCAGAAAACGTTTGGCCATTTATTCATAATCCCGGTTTTCCAAATTCCGAAGTTTTATTTGCCACATAATCGCAACTCCGAATTTCATTTTCCTATTTATTCATTTGTACGACGTTTTATAATCCAGACGAACGAATTCCAGACACACGAAATCTAAATGCACAAAATCCAGATGACCGTAATCCATATGCACGAAAGCCGAATTTTTAAAACACAAATTTTTGAAATGCAGTTTATTGATATCCAGACAAACAATATCCAGATTTTTAAAAATGAATCCTATGGAAAAATTAGAAGGTAGTTAGCACTCGCCGGCCGCTGCCGCGGCACGCTCGCTTCGCTCGCTCGGCTCGTGCGGGGGTCGCAGTTCTAACCTAACCTAACCTGCTGAGTCGAATTTGACACTTAAACCTATCTGTAATAGGCAACTAATATTTCTACATTACTTGCTGTAGGTACCTACCTAATAAATGAATCGTATAAATTTACTGACTTTTACTATACCTGTATATAGTTTAGATGGAAAACGATTGTATGGGAACCAAATAAAAAGATTTTGAAAATTTGGTAATAGTTTATTTGGAAAATGGTACGATGGGAAACAAAAAAAAATATTCTGAGAATCTGGTATAACTATATTTGGATTATGACACTATGGAAAACAAAAAAATACTATTTGAAAATTTGGTTTTAGTGCACCTGGAAATTGATTCATCTGGGAAATGAAAAACGGAATTATAGAAAGTTGTCATTCATTACATCTGTCTTTTAAAAGTTCTACCAACCGTTTTCGGGGTTTTAAGATTCGGGTAACAGAAATTCGATATTTCAATAGGTTACCATCGCACGTAACACGTATCACACGTAATCACAACACAATCACAGTTCCATCATACCTGCCGTGTACGTCACTATAGTTTATGTTATGAAAATACTTCATCGAAGAGTTTAATAGTGTACACGTCTCGTTGGTTTAGGTATTAACTTTTTTTTATTATTGTTTATCAGGTGGAGTCGGAAGGCGGAGCTTCCTCATCGTCCCCAGCCTTGCCGCTCTGCCCCGCCGGCCGGCCCGACACCGAGGCCCAACCGCTGCTCACTGATGGTAAGTTCATATTGCATTACTCTTTATCTCCCACTGTTCGGCATGGATGGCATACTGAAAATTTATTTAGGTGTGATTGTTTTTCGGGATCTCCAATTAGATTGATGCAGGTTGCAGGGTCTAAGGCTACGCCTATAACAAACATCATATAAGATAACCCAGATCATCGCCAATTATTGGTATTCATAGGCACTTCGTTCAAAGAACAATATTTAAACTGATATACGCCGCTTTATTAGGATATTCTAGTGTTATACCCACTGAGAGATCCAGATCATTAAAATTCAAGATGTCGTATTTAATGTAACCACTAACGTGGATTGAGATAAACCAAGACTGATGATTACTTTCGTAAATGGCTATTAATGTCTCAAAATTATTTAAAGGAAACCTGGTGAAGTTAATGTTAATTACTTACCAGTAAAGTCCAACAATCCTTTTAAAAAGTTATCAGCTGCATAGAAAGTTAGGCAAGAAGAGCTTGTGGAAAATAACAGAAACAAGCAGCCAACAAATCGGAACATCTGTTTTAATTGCCTATACAGAGCTAATGATTTTTAACGTTCACAAGCGATATTGAAAATGTCAGTAATTAATTAATATGCCACGATGACGCAGGTCACTCTGGAAGTACTTACACTTACACCCTGTTTAAACCATTTCAACATACATCCCGTTACGTGCCTACTCAATATCTCCCGAAACTTCGGTGTTAACCACAGATATATGACATTTTATAATTTTATTTCCGCAAAAGTCTACCGGAGACGTGGGTCACACAACTAGTATCCTCGTTATCCGGCTAAGCTAAATTGCTTGTGTTAGAAGTGGGTTCACGTCGGCAGTGTACGGGGTGGAAATGGAAACTGCAAACTGGCAAATTCAAGATGCATTTCAGAGAACTCGTCTCAATTTATAATGAAAATGATAACGTTTGCGTCAAATTATTATCTTTCGTTTAATTCAACATTATTGCAGATAGACCTAGCGGTCATTTGTCTTTGTGATTGACGACTTTAGTTGGAGTAAGGCAGGAAAATATAACTGTTTTGTATTTATCCCATTATCATGAAGACCGAAGCAAGTAATGACGTTGATACCGATGGCACTTTTAGTGAATTTGATATAAGCGTTACAATAGTTTCAAGAGAAGTTCGAGTGCGAAACGTTTCCATAATTTGTTGAATATAAACTGCTTATTCCAGTAAACCTTCTACTATTCTGACTACCTATTACTGGATATTTAGTGCAGTATACTGCTGAAAGTGATTTGATATATAACTTTTACATTTTAAAATGGAATGTTGGATAAACCTCACCTTTGTGATAGAAATTTAGTCGTGGAGAAACGTGATCATTCAGAGAATGACCTAACCAATTAGAATTGTTCGATATTTACAATGTTATGATGAGCAAGCCAACTCTTTCATCACATTCATCACGACCTTTTTAAATGAGCGCCGTTCATACATTTTAAACAGGCACCCAGCATAAATTAATGTGGAAAATAATGAGCGCGAACGTATGTGCACGCTTCTGTGTGGCTGTGTGTTCGTTGAGGGCGTGCCGGGGAATTTAATAGCGAAAACGGAGTTTGATAGTAATATAATTGAGTAACATACGATATGAGTGATACTCAAAAAATATATGGGCATAAATAGAGTAAACTCTAATAAACTAAGTAATTTTTTTAAACATTCGTTTCGAATTGGTCGCCGTAAATGTACTACCTACATTAAACCTTCTTATTATTCCGCAAGGGTGCACGCGCCTCATATAAATCAGCACTAGGATCTAGTGACAAATGGCTTGTCTGTAGACTAACGCGGCCAGGGCCAGGTGTGGCATTTCTGTCGCTGGAGATAGAACAGAATACCTATTTGAGTGAAATTTACAGTTTATGTTGCGCACTTGTTTAGTTCTTTTACATTCGTTTCGCTAGTGAGGGTGCCGGTGCGTGTAGACGACTACAGGCCTTGCCGGACGGTCCTGGGCTTCTAGCTAGTTATTTTTAGTGATTTCGTGCTTTATTTGCTGCGCTGAAACACATTGGATGCCTAACTCGATGTTTCATTATAATACAGTTGTAGATTAGCTCTATACTGAATTTTACGTAGATTATTCGACTTTCTTGATCAAATCTCAGTTTCGTGCAATCTTAATCATTTAACTTAAATGGTTGATTTTAGATTGTCATAGTACCTACAGTTTCGGAAAATGTCGGTTGTATCCCACGCCAAACAAATAGGTACATCATGATAAGTCCTCCATTATGGCTACAAGTGATAACACAAATATATTATATTCTATTTTGGGTTGAATATAATTTGGATCATTCTGGACTACAATACAAAAGACCCAAGGCTTGTTGTGCGGTATTTGAACGCTAACCGATGAAATACCAAGGACGCATCCGGCGAGTATCCGGTTGGCTGTCTCGTTTCAAACTCCGTAACGGAAGCACTCGCGATTTTGCCATGTGTACGGGAAATTAAAGCGTAGTGGTTCGAAACATTTTATATCTGTTAATGAAAGTCGGCTTTGTGACCGGATAACTGTGTGAAGGACTATAATAGTGTTGGGCATGCACATGCGGCGCGCGCGCGCACGTCTGTCTGTGTTTATATACTTCCCAGCACCACGCGCCGCTTGCCGAGTGGTGGTTGTTAAAACTCGCAGTGTTGTAGACAGGTTTTTATAATATACAGAGTAGATCGGAACTTATTTTTCAAAACAAATTTATTCATATCTAGACACCTCACCGAAAATTGGCATTTGTAAATATTCTTTGAAGGAGATTAATTGTTTTATTGTTAGCGCGTTTTTGTGAGAAGTTCACGAACACGTATAAATCACGAACCGCACTCGACTACACTTCGTCGCGCGGATTGTCACAAATTCAAAGTTAGATTTACTGCGGATTTTTTTTCAAACCTTCACTAAGTTTTAATTGAAATGTTTTGTAAGTAGGAATCGAAAAATTGCTCCGGAGGGAAGCTCGCGCTCGTAAATATCCAAAAACTTGGAATGGAAACCGATATAGATGCTTTTTTTATTTCAAAATGTGTCTACATACAATCTTGATTAAGAAATTTTATGATATATATATTTAATTTATAATCTTACAAAAATGCATATAATCCACGTGAAAAATTTACTTTGCAATGTGTCAAAACATTGAATCCCAGTAGACGTATTAAAGTATCAGCTTTTGTAGGTAGCACTGTAATATGCATAATAATTCAGTGTAACAGGAATAACAGACAAATTCCAACTATTTTATGTGAGGAGTGCCGCTTCAAAACTGCGAAATTTCATGAGTTTAAATTAGTCGGGTGACGCTGAATATTTCACAAAATTCATAACGCGCTGATTAAATATTTCAGAATTTTTAGCATCTAAATGTTATTTGAGAATTTACGACTGTAAAGCAAAATATCTTAAACATGACGAGGGACAAATAAAAGAATTAAGAGGTTCTTTTAAAGGATGCTATCCCTCAGTGAGCCTGGCGCTGTAGCCTACACAACATTCGAAAATATGACAACCGGCTAATTCTTTAACCCTAGATCACTAAGCTTCGTCGAATCGACGACGCGAATTCGAAAAAAGTGCCGTAAATTTTGAGTGCGCGTTCGCATCTATTGCAGCTCCCGTGTAATCTCAGTTGACCTGTTGCCCCCGCGACAGACGGAAGTGTTTCTTGTGCAAGAGGCCTGTAAGCGCCGGACCAGCGACAATGGCTCGTCTGATGTGTGTCACAAATGTCTTACTTCATAGTTTTTTTTACCAAAATGTTGTTTTTTGTTGATTCTGTATGTTAATTTTGATTATTTTAGTTTTTTACAAAGTACTGTGTTCTTTTTTTTAATAGGTAAGCACTTAAAAAAAGAAAACCATTATTTGGAGCGAAAAATATGGTCTCATTAAAAAGGCTGATTAAGTAACAAATATGTGATTTAAATGAATAAAAATGTTATATTTTTCGCAATAAATGATTATAATAAAAAAGTAATGTAAAAGAAATAAATATTTTATTCAATAAAACCTTATAAACCTACTTTTTTGACAGCGTAGTCGAAACGACGAAGTTTAGTAATAAGCGTTGAAAAATAAGGTTAGTGATCTAGGGTTAAAAATCTTTTTACTTTAAAACGAAAACGGTCGCGTAAGCAGCTCAAAACGCTCAAGCTGTCTGTTTTGCTTATGCTGCCTGCTATTGATAAGCTCGACGCTTCGCGAGGATTTTACTTCGCTAAAAGGTACCTAAGTAGTATTACGTACGGCTTGTGGAAATAAGCTTGTAACCATGAATTGTAGAATGGTGGAAAACCGAGGAAGTGCTGGAGCTAATAAAAAAGTAGAATATGGTGGTGGTGGACACTATTAATAAATTTAACTGATTCCATCATGGGGGGCTGGCTAGGGCGGCCACACGGCAGCGGACGCAGGTGATCTCCGGGCACGGGAGCTTCGGACTTTACCTCCACCGGCTTTGGAGGAGGTGGTGTCCGTGGGGTTCGTGCTCGATAAAAAAGTATCTTCATGTTCGTTATAAGAAAAAGACTGTGAAGTAAAGCGTAACAATAAATATCTCTGAATGATCAATGAATCTTCCAAAATATAGCATTGAAAAGTGACGCTCTTTTTGTCAACTAACTACCAAGTCGGTGAATAATATCACCAAATTTATAACTATTTATATTAAAATGAGACCAATATCAGTCCTGCACAAGTGCTTGATGAGGGAATGAATGATTCCGGGCTGAAAGCTAATTTTACAAGAGTATACCGACCATGATGAAGAGTACTCTCACCTTAATAGAAAATTTAATTTCAGTTAATTGCGACCCGAGTGCTGTTGGCACTTGATTTGATGTCGTGACGAATTTTGTAGGTGTTTTTACGACTAGACAGCGTTTTAATCTCGGAGGATTCCGATAAGCTACGTATTGATAATTTAATTCAATTCAAGAATTGAAACTTATTCTAATTCTGCTGCCGTGATTCCTTAATCCATAATAATATAGAGTTCTAAAGAAGAATAAATAATTTCAAACCAAGAAAATAAAGGGGAATTTAATTGAAAAAGTGACCAAGAGCCTCGTACATTTAGCAAAGCGCTGAAACATTTTTGCAGATCTGTCGTCGACGTGACATATTAATAAATAGATCGATTGGACTAACATTTACTACTGAATTACCACTGATACAACACATACAGTACCTGTATGTGTTTACTGGCTATTAATCATTCTGCTCTCTATTTTCTTATTATTTCTTCTATTTGTTTGACGTTATTGATATTTTTTTCAACTCAAATCAAAACGATTCTTTGGTTTCCTTTCAATTATTTACCTTATTCGGCACTCCGGTCATTCGAGACACGTGTTTCTGCACGAGGCTCTGAAGCTGTACTTTGTAGCTGAAGATGCAAAAACACGTGTCTCTTCACTTGTTTAATATATTTTACAATGTCGTGGGTCAGTCGAGGGTAACTCCACCTCCAATATCTACTGGACTATTGCCATTACTACTTATGGTCACTACTTTTATAAAAATGGTAAAGTTTAAGCAAATGAAAGTCTTTAATGTCGGTATGTAACATTCAGCTAATAAGGTTTCATTACGGGCTCACTAACCATAATTAAAGTATCGTGGACCAATTAGCTGAATTGGCCGGTGTCAGGTTTACGAATTAACAACTGCCTAAGTTAAACAATCTCATCAGCTGTCGGATATTTGAGTCAACTGCGCGTTGTGATGGTGACGATTGATTTTCTTATATAAAGCTGTAATCAGATTTATTCGCGTGAATATATTTTACTTTTTGTTTTAAAGAATACGTGAGACCAAGCGCGTATATTATCGGATTACCATTTTACTGAATTGTAGGCTATTCCCTGAAGAAATACGTTTGATTTATCCGCCTTCGCTAATGAAGTCAACCTACCTAGGTACATGTTCTCACATATAATTGTAAGTATTGCTCATTTTAACGTCACTTAAATACATTTTTGCCAAAACGATGATAATATTTGATTACATATTCCTGAAAACATTACATTTATCTAAAACTTATAATACACATAAATTCTTAGCTATGTTTTATGTAGCCGTCCATAATCCTTTGAACGGACAAGTTTTACTTATTCGCTTTATAATAATTCTGTCATCTAGTGGTACTTATTATTATATTGGTGAACATGAATATTATGAAAAATGAACATTTTTCGTAACGCTGCGTTAGACGGCAAAGAGATTAAATTACAGTTACAAACATTCATCGTTATTATTTTATTCCGACGTTTATGCGTCTTGGCTATAATATTCTCACAGGCGACCGGTACTTGGGGTGACGGGAGGCCGTCTGTCACCCTAGCAGAAGTAGGCCGCGGTGGTAGCCCTACATCCCAGGGCTAGACTGGGACACTGTGGTCCCATCTTGCCCACCACCTACACCTGAACGGGGTATATCTCGTAAGAGATGGTCCCGAGTCTGCCGGGGGGCGAGAGATATGTTGGTTACTATCTCACCTCCGGCAACTAAGGACCCAAAGACAGCGTGCCTTTTAGTCGGTTCGAGTCCGACATAACCTAAGTAAGTGAGATAGTAGTCCACATATCTGGCGGACCTGGGGCCGTCTCTTTCGAGATGACCCCCGTCGGGTGTGGGACCACGGTGTCCCCGTCTAGCCCCCCGGCCCGCGCTTATGGAGGACGGGGGTCATTCTGCGACCTGGTGGTACGTCGCCCTTAAATCTTACTGCTTTATTTCATTATTTTGTTTGCCAAAGGGCCAGCATAAATTAAGTTATGTCAGTCAGGTGAGGTAAAGTCCTCAATGACCTGCGGGCTTCATAAGAGGCCTTCTGATTTATCATCATCCCATTTAATTAAAGACTTTCGTCCATATTATAATAGAATTTTGTTACTAAGTTATCAGTTATTTCGCTCATAGACTCACTAAATATAATTTAAGTTAAACGACGTCAAGTAAGTTGGGAGGTATCACACGAACGACAATCTTGGCTGTTTGTAAGTCGCTCTCTAATCAACATGCGCCTCAAGTACAACCATTGTTCATAGACCTTGTTGGGTTAGCCTGGATTAAGAACAATATTCCCGTGTGAACATTAATTCAGAAGCTTATCTTGTATATGAATATTACATTTACATAATTAAAATGTAACTGTAGTCACCCTAAAATGCTTAGTTAGTAAATTGAGGAAGCTATCCGACTTGTTGAAATTCTGTTTACAATAGATAGCGCTCGGTCTAACAAGAATAACTTGGGATATTTAACGACCAAAATGCTTGACTTAACAATGTCAACGTATTAACTAAAGTCACCCACAGGACTATTGCCTTCCATTGAGTAAAATCAAGGTAAAACTCATTTTAAGTCGTATTTAAATATCATTTAACAATATTATACTCAATATTTTTACGAACTTTGCAAATATGTAGTTGCACCACAAGAAAAAAATAAGTTGGTACGTTTAGGTAGACTGAACAGTACTGAGAAAACACTGCGCGCTATTCAAAGAAAAATATGAGGAAGGAAAACTGTGTAGGAGTAACTAAAAGAAACTGAAACTATTGAAATTAAACTCACCGGGAAACATTGTGAAGTTCAGAGGGTGCGCACAGCGGTGCTTTACGGTTGACCTGCCGGCCGGGGAGAAATCATCGGAAGAACCAATTTAAGTTCAGCTCAGATAGGCTAAAGTTACACTAAGGAACTCACAGTCTATTACTTTGGTATTGAATACAATTTAGCACACAACACCTAAATATATTCATCGCCCGCACGGCCAGGCTTGTTGTTATCAACCAGCCACCGGGGTAAATAAGTTGGCACAATGGCTAAAAAAAAAAATTGGCCGCCCTCAATTGTAATCAGATAATACTTGGACAATTCATACATTTATTATTCCACATCAAAGTCAATTAGTAAAATAAATAATATATTAATACCAAACGTACCTGAAGTCTGAAAAAATTAAATTTAAAATTGTCTAATTCGTAGTTTTAATCGAGTAATTAAAAAATCTTACAGCAACTATTTCTTTTTTAAAAGCGGATTAAAATATCTATTTATGGTTCGTATCGTTATATCTTACCTAATGTGATCTACTATTTAATTATAACTCCCAAGAAGTAGTTTGATCCCAAAACTTCGCAAGTTCAAGTCAAGAGCAAACGAAAAGATAATTGAATTTGCGGACTCGTATCTACATCGAGTCACAAGCGGGAGTGCCACAAGGAACCATTCCGGGGACATTCGTTTCAGCAAAAGATATGAGCTCGACCGCATACTAAATGTGTGCTCATATTAATTAATATCAAAGATGGTTAGCGAAACCTGGGAATTAATGCGATCGAATGGTAAATAGAATAATTTACCTTTTGATGAGGTGAAAATTCGTACAAGAATGGATTATATACTGAATTAACACATGGATCATTTTATTTTTCTACTGCACCATTAAAGAAGTACGTGAATTTTATAAATATCAGTTCAAATGAGACGGATTCAGCTTCATATTATTTTAAACTAGCTGCTGAAGCTGCTCCTGGAATCCTAGGGAAACTATTCCAGGATAAAAGTAACCTGTGTAGACTTATGTAACCATATCTGCATCAAATATCAGTCAGATCTGTTCTGCCTTTTGAGCTTAATCACAAACAACTAAACATTCACATTTCAGCGGCAACAATAACAGCTCTTTCCGTTTAGTCTTGCATTTTGTTGTAATTTACCTTCGAATCTTTAATCATCTATAATTTTTAAAAGGTGACACAATTAGCAGACGTAAATCTGAAAGAACATACAAATGAATATTTAAAAATGTTGAATGTCACCCCCGCCCCGCCGACGCGCCCCCCTCTCTCCGCCCCTTGTCGTTTAGCACACAGCGAATTTTAACCGGAACATAATTCATAGCCTGCCGACGGAACAAACAAATTGTTCGCTCGCAATAAACACGCTTAATTGAATCCTTGTCACACGATATTTTAGACTTTTCAGATTTTATTACATTTCACGTTTTTTGTACGTAAGGTGCGATTGTTATTTCCCTTCGCATTCGTAGGGGAACAAACATTTTCGTAGGTACCTGTATGAAATGTTAATAGCAAACATAAGTTCAGCTATTTGGAGCCATCTGACAAACATAAGTTCAATATTGAACTTACTGTTGCCTGTGACTTCGCCCGACTGTATCCAATTTCCTATTCCTGATACCAAATCTATCCCTGTAGGTACCAAATTGTAGTCAGATCCGTATAGCTGTTAGACGATGATTGGGTAACAAACGTTCAAACAACTTGACAAATTTTCACATTAATAATACTAATAGGATCCTGTTGTCATATAAGCCTACCATTCACCCAACAATATCCTGTCCAGTAAGAGTCACGTAAAGTACAAGAATCTTCATTTCAAGGACTCTGACAGGGATTATATCCGAGACTGTACAAGCTGTACCCACACAATGCTCGGCCGAGGAGCATTGTGTACACAACAACATAACATACACGGCAACTTAACTTTAGTCGACAACTACTGCCAAGGTTCGTTCGACGGCCGAATATATATATTTTACTCTCAGATAAGACCTTAAAGTAGACGTTGCATGCCGGAAATGCATTACAAGTAAATATATTATGGGCCTTCTCCCACCGTGGTTTAAAATGTCACCATAGTTTAAAAATGAGGAGATGATTTCGTATGTGTAATACTGCGAAAAATAAATCTCGACTCGTGTTTCGCCTCTACACGAGGCATCTTGAGAATCGCTACAATATAATCGGGATTGTGGAAGCGTGGGGTAGTGGTCAGTATCACCCTCCGCCCGCGCCCCCCGAAAATATTTATTTCTTATCCTCGGTGAAAACGTTTACTTAAAAACTGTAGCTGCTCTAGAAGAAAACTTACATTTTTATCATTCTGGCTATAAGTTCAAATCCAATCTCCATACAAGAAATTAGCCAATTAATTAAAGCAATAAAAAAGTTTCCAAAGCCCAATTGTCACGACTGACAGCAAATGTTTAGAATTGTATCGTTTGTGCTATTAAATGTCCTGGAACTATATTCCTCCTTTCCGTCTGAGTATAATATAATAAAAATGTTCACACGCGAAAAACAAATTTTCTTATTTTCTTTTTCTTAAATAAGACAAACTTAAATATCGAGTGGAGTGCGTGCATTACCGGTGTTTGAACAGTGGACAGTTATGCTCGATCACGAACTCCACCGCCGACCACATACCACACACTCACTTGCAAATCCTACCACTGTTAAGTGCTTACTTAGGTACTTGGTGATATAGTAATAGGTCTTTACATAATGAAATTCCTGAAATATTCTTACAGATTCATGAGCTAATTATTTATATTTTGTTTGAAAGTAGATTTCATTATTTCAGGATTTTACAACTCTGTATTAAATATTGTTTTTATTGACCGTTTGATAAATTAAATTCGATCTTCAAAAACAGTACAGCCTAAATGCTATTCATTTTTAACCGACTTCCAAAAACAAGGAGGTTCTCAATTCGATTGGTATTTTTATGATAAATTCCGTATTACTTTTTTAGGTTTAGGCGCATTAGGGCTAATTCTCATTATGGCAACCGACTCGCTAATGGACTATTTCTCATTATGGCCACTTCTCATATTGGCTACTTCTGATTTGGGCTACTTCTCTCTTGGGCTAATTCTCACTTGGGCTACTTCTCACTGGGGCTACTTCTCATTAGAGCTAATTCTCATTTGGGCTACTTCTCATTAGGGCTACTTCTCAATATTTGGGAACGTTTATTGAAATAAGTACTGTCTTTATGTATATAAATATGTTTATTCATTCATATGAGATCAATCACATTATTTTAAGAATAAATCAACATTAATTGAACCAATGTAATAGGTAAGTATACAACATTATAAGTATTAGGTACTTTTTGTAATTACTTTAGTATAGTTTGAGACTAACATTTATTTATTTATAACATACCAAAATCAATAGTTAAAGGATAGGTGAACATTACTAGGTGTCAGTCACTTAATTGCTCCTTACTCTCGTAATGGTTATCGTTTACTACACGACAGTTTTTTGCCAGAGTACTATATAAGCATAAATCAAGACAATAATAAACTATCAGTATTAATTAGATTGCTTTATATAAGAAACTGGTAAAAAGTCTTTTTCTTTAAAAATGTACTAACTGTTATTTCACCAATTTTTAGCATAATATAATAAATCAAGACAATTTTTAAAACAACAAAGTATTTTAAAAACACCGTGTTTAAAATACTTTGCAAAACAGTGGGATCCAAGAATAAACCCTGGGACCCGACGGCGACGCTCTTGACGGATGGCACCATCGGATAAATGTAAAAATTCTCAGGCGGTCAAGTTTATTTCTATTCTTACAGAAGCTCCGAAAAGAAGCTAAGCATTTCGACTCCAAACCCAAGAACAGTTATATTCAAACAAAAATCGACATAACAAGTACGTTCATTTCGATAATAACTATAAAAGAGTACTTACGAAACTAAAAATTGGTGAAATAACAGTTAGTACATTTTTAAAGAAAAAGACTTTTTACCAGTTTCTTATATAAAGGAATCTAATTAATACTGATAGTTTATTATTGTCTTGATTTATGCTTATATAGTACTCTAGCAAAAACTGTCGTGTAGTAAACGATAACCATTACGAGAGTAAGGAGCAATTAAGTGACTGACACCTAGTAATGTTCACCTATCCTTTAACTATTGATTTTGGTATGTTATAAATAAATAAATGTTAGTTTCAAACTATACTAAAGTAATAACAAAAAGTACCTAATACTTATAATGTTGTATACTTACCTATTACATTGGTTCAATTAATGTTGATTTATTCTTAAAATAATGTGATTGATCTCATATGAATAATTAAACATATTTATATACATAAAGACAGTACTTATTTCAATAAACGTTCCCAAATATTGAGAAGTAGCCCTAATGAGAAGTAGCCCAAATGAGAATTAGCTCTAATGAGAAGTAGCCCCAATGAGAAGTAGCCCAAGTGAGAATTAGCCCAAGAGAGAAGTAGCCCTAATCAGAAGTAGCCAATATGAGAAGTGGCCATAATGAGAAGTAGTCCATTAGCGAGTCGGTTGCCATAATGAGAATTAGCCCTAATGCGCCTAAACCCTTTTTTACAGCTGTCACTTTTCAATAATGTAATAAAAGTTGCTGTTTCCTTAACGTTATCTAATTCATACACAAAAATGTCATACAATTTGGATTAATGATTCCTAAAAAAATGCAAAAATGTTTGTAAAATTGGGTTTCCCTCAATTTCTTTAAACAAAACGGCAATTTCATTATGTAACAACGACCTAATATTTAGCCTGAGCCCTTATTAGGCTTGACCAGGCAAAATGTAAAAACTATTAACAAATCGGTTAAGAGTTTTATGAGGCGTTGGACTACAAACACTGTTACACGAGAATTTTCTATTTATGGGAAATGTTGACAGAACACATTCCAATTTGACTTTAACTCAAATTGGATACAAGGCTGCTAAAATATTTTAAAATGAAAATGTATCAAATATTATCGTAATCATTGAACATTGAAAACATTATTATGTGCGTCGTCGTTAGCCGAGGCTATTCAGCCGACACACGAGAAATAATTACATCGCCGGCAGATATTTGTACCGCGCCTGTATTTGTGTTTGTTACAACAATCGCGGAGAAATTCTAATGAAGGTTATTATACTGTAATTTTACTCCACGTTTCGCGTCGTACCTTCAGGCATTGTTCAATGAGTACTACGTTCATGCAAACTTCAGCTTTCCTTAATTTTTTTCACAACGCAATATATAAAGAAATCCTTTGATGTTACTTGACGTTACCCTTGCCACTTTTATAGTGTAAATATTTTAGTTAGAATTATTTTATGTCATGTTTTTTTAAATGTTATACTGTACAAATAAATGAATACCATGTCTGCATTCCCTGTGATTTTCTTCTATGAAGTTTTATGTAACATATTAATGCATTTCGTTTACATTTCGCTCCTTGGTGAGACCATTACAAATAGAAAGCTCTTCGCTGAGTCCGTTGCGTCAGATACATTCGTTTACAAAGGTTGCACGGGACATCTTGGCGTGTTGTTATTAAAGCCAAGCTTTAGATACTGAAGCGCTGACTGTCGCACCTTCTGCAGTCGTAATTACAGCTTCTCTGGCTACATACTGACAATTAGAGAACATTATTGTACACTACTAACTTATTTAGTTCTAGTTCAAAGAATAGAAGTACTTGTAAAGTTCGAGAGTGAACGGAAGAATATAACTGCACTGATTTTTTATATAGGACACACCAATGTGTCTTCACCTCGCCCGATGGTAATCTGAAGGCGTTTTGATGAAACACGTGCAGTGTTACAATCAAATGGTCAGCTGAACATACGTGAGCTTAATTACAAGGCTGCGTCACAAAATATAGTTTATATAAAGTTTACTTCATATTAATTAGTTAGCATCTCCCTTGCGGATGTTCCTTGTTTGTGCTAGTACAGAATGATGTATCGAAACTATAGATCTTCCAAGGATGTTGTAAATAGGTCAAACTCGTTTGACCACAACACATTATTAGATTATACCTACAATTACCTACGAGGTATTATGTCAAATAACAGTGACAAATTAGCTTATTTTATATCATAATATAACAATTAAACTTATATTTCATTTAAGGTTTTTAAAGAAAGGATTAAGTGTCAAGAAAAATCATTTTCACCCAGGAACCTAATCAGGTTTATAGTGCGTTTTTTCTACCGAATCTATGATACGACACTCAGTTAATAAGTGTAGTACACTTGGAGCACCCAGCGCCATTGCAAAGCTCTGAAAATATTAACTAAGAAAACAGTTCTAAGTAAGTATCATTATAAATTACGTACTGAAATGATTGAAGCCGTCTCTCAAAATTGTAACCATCTCTATAGAAAATCCCAAAGGTTTAAGTTGGCAATCACTTGAATACCCAGATTAACCTTACACCAATTAGGACGTCGAAAGGCACTTCACAGATCTTAGCCCGGTAGGTGTCAATGATAGCAGCAGCTTCCTACCGGTCCCTCAGGACCCGGGGCCCGAGTGCCGCGGCCCGGGACTGACTGCCCGAGACGTAATTAAATCTGTGAACTACACTTTATTCGGCAATTTGAGGAGCCATATAGATTAGTAGGAGCTTACAAGTGTGTGTGTGAGGTGTGTTTTACTACACGGTTAGTTTTCAACGGATAATATCTACTAAACTAAAATTTACAGGTTGTAATTAAAAGCTCCAAGTATTAACATACATGAAGGTAGTATATCAAAACTAAAATAATTAGCCAGGCAAGTTCGTAATCCTCCAAACCGGCAAGGTGCTCAAGCTTGGCAGTCTGCGCATTGATAACTCGGAAAATTGTTAACTGAAAAAAATATTATTTTATAAAAATGGTCCCTGACACATTTATTTCTATAATTGAAACAACATGAAGATCAGTTTTCTAAATCCGATGATCCTGTTCACTAAAATCTTTCAAAAAAGAATGTGTGAGTAAAGTGTTTGTTTTCACTTACCAGTTTTTCTGAGACTATTTGCGTTCAATCCTGTGATATCGTGTTCATGTATTAATGACATAGATCCAAGTCGTGACGCTGCATAACTTTCCACACAGGTTCTCTGGCAATCGGAACCGTTCGAGGTCCCTCTGTAATTTAAGTCTGATTTCCCATTTTTAGATTCGTGGTAACTGGATCAATACTGACGATGCTCAGTCTATTAATATTCATAGTGAAATGGACGGATTTGTGTATATAACCAAATCGGTTTTATTACGATTTCACCATCCATTTTTGCTGTTAAATTGAGTAATATTGGGTTAGCAATGTTCAACAGAACTCGAAAGGTATCGTTATATAGTATAACACTTGGGTATTCTTGGTTGGAATAATAATTGAACACAAGATAAATCTTGCTTTTACTTCAAAATATCACGAAAGACACACCATCAAATCGCAAGAATCGCCAGACTGCGGTCCTAGTATCAATTTTAGGTATAGGATATCACCGAACTTTGTGTGAAAATAATGAAATTAAACAAACAAGATCACAATATTAACAATAGAAACATCAGTTATCCAGAGTGCTACACCAGCCTCTCTGAGATAATATCTCTCAGAAATCTGAACAACCTCCAATCCTTTCACTAGATCTATTAGCCCCATTGATTGACGCCTGTACTTTTTTACACTTGAGGTTTTCGCATTATATATTCTTTATAACAATTATGTATATAACCTTTGTATGTCTAGTAGACATCTTATCCCGTCTCGTTCCGTCGTCGTCTTGTCGTCGGCCTACGTGCCGCGTGTGCCCGCGACAATGGGCTGCCGACATTAGATGTCGATCACGCGCCAGCACGAGATGACACAACTGAAAGGGTATAATATCTTTACAAGGTGACATCTTTGTTATAACTGTACGAAGGTATAGATTTCAAGAAGCTTATTATCTAAGAGACAGAATGATCTTAAAAAGTTACAAATAGGTTCATGGGTTTTATATTTTGCTGATATTCTAACCGTGTAAAATAAAACATTAGAGAAATTTAAAATTGCTTAATTAGTGTGATGACCAAAAAATACAAGTATCGCCACCCCATCTCATACAAAGGGCATCGCAAGAGGTTAATAACTGTCAAAGGCAACATTAGGAAAAGCTAAACCAAAAGTTTCCAACATTGAGAGAGACCTATGCCCAGCAGGAAACTGCGTTAGGCTAATTTAATTAATTTAATTTTATTAATTTTATTATTTTATTTTATTTTATTTTTAATTTAATTTTTATTGTAATTTATAATATAATTAAAATATCAACCTGGTTATTTGCGCTTTTCTACTGGTCTCCAATTTTAGCCCAGGAACTTTTTATACCGTGGTGTAAGGACCCGGGATAGTAGAAATGTAGGTATACACGTCTGCTGGCAAAGAGAGTCAAGTCAGGGCTTGTTTACCGGTTAATGTATCAAACCGGTTTCAGTGCAAGTACATAGGAGCGTTTCATTTAGGTTTGACTCTACCTTAACCGCTAAAAAACCTGTATTCTTAAAGAGCGAAATTATATAGGTTTGGCTCAATTTACCGGTTAATAAAGGTTTTGATTTCACTCTTACCGACAACATCGTCGTCACCATTCGTATTCAATTCGCGCGGACTACATGTGTAACCTACTAGTACAAAATTTCAATTTGCAAGCGCAGGGCTAATGTGCTTCGAGATACTTTTAAAGGAGTACTGAAGGGAGTCAAGAAGTGTTGTGCGTGCTTCGGTCGCGTGGACTTAATGCCTAGCCCATTTTCAATTGAATACAATTTTTTTTAATAATTTTTCTTAATTTTAATTATAAAAATATAATAAGAACAGTTTTATCGATCAAATAAATATAATGATCATAACTAAATCACAACTTCTGTAATTATTAAATAAAAACTCCCAATAATGCAGATCGCGCGTCGCTGCAACCATTATTTTTATCGTGCGAAAAATCCCCACGGATACCCCCCCACCGGAGCCGGTTGAGTAGGTTATGTCGGACTCGAACCGACTAAAACGCACGTCGTCTTTGGGTCTACAGTTGCCGAAGTTGAGGTAGTAGCCAACGTATCCCTCGCACTCCGGCAGACCCGGGGCCTTCTTTTCGAGATGACCCCCGCCGGGTGTATGGACCACGGTGTCCCCAACTAGCCCCCGGGTATGGGGGGGTGCACTTTGCGCGCTTCTGCTAGAGTGACAGGCGGCACCACTCGTCACCCCCAGGCCCGCGCTCATAGAGGACGGAGGTCATTCTGCGACCTCCGACGTCCAAGTCGCCTCCGCTCATCGCGGGCTTTGCGGGTCCGGAGTCTTCTCCAAACTCGTTCCGCCGTCTCCTTCTCGAGCATTACCTGCTCGCAGAAGGAGGCGCCGGCAGCCTAAGTGTTTGCGCATCGTATCATCGCCGTGAGCAATGCGCGCGTAGCTGCAACCTGTCGAGAGCATCTAATAAATACTTTGCGGAGCCATTCCAGAGATGCGAGCAGTAGGTATTCCACGCAGGAGCGAATTTGTGTCTTGTAAAGAAGACACCGTTGCTCCGGCGTGAAAAAACGTCTCACTCTGTTCAGGACTCCGAGTTTACGCGAAGCTATTTTGATGATGCTCTTGAAATAGTTCTTGTTATTCAGTTTGCAGCGAACATCCATTCCGAGTATATTGAGGTTATCCTGTAATGGCAGTGGCGTGCTCTGAAGAGTGGGATGAGGAAGGAAAGGAGATGTCTTTGCTGTATACGCACATGCCTGCGTCTTCTTGACATTGAACTCGACCAGGTTCTCAGATCCCCATTGAGAAATGTGATTGAGGATCCGGTCAAGCCCAGTGACAAGAAGCTGTCTTTTTTCGGCTATATCAGACTGCTTGGTCGCAGTATGTCCGTGGTAACTCTCGTGTACAGCACTATCGTCTGCATAGCAATGGATGCTGCCGGTGGACAGCATGTCATTCATATGCAGAAGAAAGAGAGTGGGTGATAAGACGGACCCCTGCGGCACGCCAGCATTTACCTGCAGTAACTCCGAAGCTCGTCCATCACAAAGAACGCGTATACGGCGCCCATGCAGGAAGCTAGCAACTCAATTGCACAATCTTGGAGGCAGACCGAAGGCTGGTAGTTTGCAAAGAAGCGATTTGTGCCAGAGTCTATCGAAAGCTTTGGCGATGTCCAGGCTAATAGCCAGTGACTCACCATGCTTATTCATAGCCTCACCCCAAAGATGGGTTATATACGCCAGAAGATCACCCGTTGACCGTTTCGGCCTGAAACCTTATTGCCGGTCATTAATTAGGGAGTGATCCCCTAGACTGACGGCTATGAGTCGATAGTTGGCTGGGTCTGAGCGATCTCCCTTCTTGGGAATCGGCTGTACATTCGCCTCTTTCCACGTAGTCGGCACTGTACTTGAAATGTAGGAGAGTCGGTACAGCACATTTATGAAGAACCACCGCTGGTATACCATCCGGAACACTGGCTTTCCGGACATCGAGTGATTCCAGTACTGCACGGACGTTGCTTTGCCTGATACGAATATATAATAGCGAAGGCTGGCAGAAGTTAGCTTGCACGGCTTTGGCTAGTAGCCAGTAGCTACGGCTGCCCGTGTGATGGGCCTCTAGTTCTTGACCAACCTGTGCTATGAGCTGAGCATCCGTTCTGGGTCTTTACCTTCTAAGGCGGCTCGCACCGAAACATTGTACTGGTCTGGGTGGCTCGTCAGCTGAATGTCTAACAAAGAGGGTGCTAGGCCCGACCCTATTGGTATTCTAGTGACCTTGTGTACCAGTTGAGTCAGGCTGTGAGCCAGAGCAAACTCGTGGGCAGCTCTTCCCGCATGGTCTGTTTTGGCGGAGCCAACCAGATCTCGTGGTGCGCGTTAAAGTCCCTCAAAAATTCCAATTCAGCGTTCGGAAACCGCTTCTTCAATTTTATTTGTGGTTGTGAGGCATGGCGAGACCCGACGCGCCCAACCGAAGCCCCCCCCCCCCCCCCTCCCCCGAATATGGTCGCCGGGTTCCCACGTCCGGTCACCAACTGGCACGACGAACCATATCAGGATTAAGCGCAGCCTGGCAGCCTCCCAGGGTGGTTAGCCCAGTTGGGCCCCTGTAATATGCCGCGAGCGGCCCGCGGCACCACAGTTTCTACGGGTCTCCCTGCTCGGCGGGTCACCCCACCCCACCAGACTACGCCAAGACCTACTGGTCCCACTTATGCTGCGACTACCACCACCTCTGCCTGGCTTTGCCCTTGCTGAACGCAATCCAACCGAGGTTGAATTACTATGAAGCGTTTTGCGCACATGTGCACGGTGGTACCCACCCGGTCGAAATTTATGACAATTTTTTTCCTTCGAATTTCTACCACCAGTATAACGTATGTTACGCCGCATCCTTCGATTAGACATTTCTTTCTTTCTCGTAATCAAAATTACTATAAATTTTCTCTTACGACCCATGCTTCACTTGAAAAACGTAAAATAAGTAGGAGCAAAGCTGCGAAATTACCAATAACTTTGCCCACAGTTCGCAATCGTGTAAATAAATGCATCAAACTCTGAACAATACCTACTAACAAGTTGTGACGTTCATACAAAACAAACTTCGAGCGATGCCGACACGGGCGCGTGTCGCTCTGGATTAAACCGGTTTATTAAGGTTTTAGTATGGTTCCCATTCTGGTTTCGCTCCGAATGAAACCTTTACTGAAAACCGGGTTTAACCTTTATTAACCGGTATTTTCTAAACCGGTTTCAAGCCCTGAGTCAAGTATAATATAGTGTCCAGCCCTCAAATTATTTATTAAAGGGCTGAAAACATGAATTGTTATATTTCTTTATTATGCAGACAAGACCGGTAATTAAATGCCACAATTATATTCTGCGACCATGTTTAAATAGAATTTTATATATTTTATGAACGAAGTATTAGGGCGTATTTTTTCGCCATACATACTGCATTTCTCGGGCACAGTGAGCGAGACCAGTTCTACATTCACATTGCGATCCACTTCATCATTGTGATCCTAATTTATAAGAAAAACCAAACTAGGTAGTTGTCACTTTTTAGAGAAGTCCTTTTGAAGTTGAAGTGTTTTTAATCCTTCTCGAGATATGAACGACAGTCGATCTTGAATTCAAAACCTCGTGCCGCCAGAAACCTCAAAAGGCTTTAAATAATGGCCCAACCCCAACTTAATTTCAAATAGTACTTCAACTACTTAACTTCAGCTAATCTTACTTCAGAAACTGTTAAAATAGGTAATTTAAAGTACCTTCACTAAGCACCAGCATTTATTATTCTTCCTTTCTATTAACGCCTCCACACACATATTGTATGTGTTGGTGTATTTACCGAGTTGAGTATTCATAAGCGGCAAGTAATTAAGTAGCACATTGAAAACTTAAAATGAACGAGCTTTAATAAACTTGTTTTAGCGTCAGGACACAAGATTAGCCTTCATATACTTACAGTAGGTATTAGCGCGTATTTAAATATTTACTTAGGTGTCAGTATTAGTAATACGCAAGACAAAGGAAAATTGATTGTTGATAGGCGTAGTAATCTTTACCATTATATAAATTGTAAAGTACATAGTTGTAACAACGTTGTTATTTTTTGCGGGTATAGTCTAGTTACTTACTACGTGGGACTCAAAGAATGTACAAGAATCACTATACTTTGAGAATTTGACAGGTGTGTTATTTAATAATGAAAATACTGAGTGCAAAGTGCATTGTATCACCTTATAATTAACTAGCTGACCCTGCAACTTCGTCTGCGTCACCCCGTTTTTGTAACATTTTTCATACCTGCTCCGCACCTGTTGGTCGTAGCGTGATACATATAAACGTTCCTCCTTAACCATTCTATCTATTAAAGAAAACCGCATCAAAATCCGTTGCGTAGTTTAAAAGATTTAGGCGTACAAAGGGACATAGGGACAGGGAACGCGACTGTGTTTTATACTATGTAGTGATAGTGAAGATTTTTTGCTGAGCCTATCTTAGGTTATTTTTAATTTAAAACTTCAGATGAAGCAATCAGGTATCAGGGCTACCCCTCGTGTATCTTCATGCGATAATATTACATACTGGCACCTGAAGCATTAAGCTCTGATAAAAACGGTTTTCTGCGTTATCGCTAATTTATGGCATGTCGGCCTCCGTGCGGTTAATGATAGGCAGTAAGAGTAACGTGTGTGCTAAGCTTTATCCCAGTTAGGACTGCCTTCAAACTGGCGTTTATCCAGAGTAGGCGTTCGATGAACGTATACGACTTGTTATTGCCGGCACATTTGAATACGCTGCAGTAACGTCGATGGAACGCTTGAACGTCGATAAAACGCTCAACGCTACTGCAGCGTACTCATATGTTCCAGCAGAGACACCGTTCATCGGACGCCTACGCTGGATAAATGTCAGTGTGAAGGCAGCTTTAGTACTATAGTAACTAAGAGGGAAATTTCGCAACACAATTCCGCGACTTGCGATGCGTGCTTTACATTATGCACATTATGCGTCTGTCCCGGGCGGGGTCTCATCTTCGTTGCGCGTTGTCGTTCATCGAACGCCTATGGTAGCCAAACTCTTAGTGTGAAGGGGCTCTAATGTGGTGGAGCAAGACGGGTTGTGGTGTATGTCTTTTAAATTGTTAATGCAGTGCGCGTTTACAAGATGTAGACGTGACAGTGATTTGATTGAATTGAGATGCTCCTTTCAGATTATACATATTACAATATCAAATTATCAAGTTCAAACCTTTGCATATTATAAAAAGTCACGTTTCTCAGTAGGGGTAGCTTTACTCTTTGATTATTTTCGTACAGATTGCAAAGAATATTAACTTATTTCCCTGTCTGCCGTAATAGGACGAGGTGTCTTATTACAGTCTAGTGGGTAGTTTTATTGACAATGCTGCTGAGAATTTAAACAAAAACTCACTAACATACTTTTCCATTCGGAGTGCTCCAAAAAAGAGAAGTAGAATTTTCTCTCCCCCAAGTACTTTCATCGACCTGATCAATATACCTATCAAACCATATTTACATGATACTGCCAGTTTATTGTCATATTTCTGCCTTATAGTGCTCTATAAGCAGTGCAACAGATTGAAATCTGCCGCATACTTCTCTTTTACTTCTATGTATCTGAACTGTCTTAGTTTTTAAATGTCTGACAGCTGATAATCCATATTGTAATTAACAGCACATCTTCAAATTACCTCGCCAAGATACAACACTAATTTTTAGGTTACGTTACACTCACAGAAGTCGTTTCGCTCACTTTATTTTATTTGAGGAGAGGGGGCGTCGTAAACCATGATCGATGGTTCGCCAAGTGCCCGCGAGCTGGCTCCTGGGGAGGCGAGGCGGTCGATGATCGTTCTCTTAATATACGGAAGATATATAGGTGCTTACGTTTTATGGAGAGTGCTAAAAGTATCTAAAGTCAAGAGGTCACCTCGTTGGCGCACCCACCTGCGAGGCCTGTTGACAAAATTAATATCTTTATCGCTAATTTGGTCTCAATCTACATCAACTCATCATATTGAAAAATATACACATTGTTATTTATAAATGAATAAAAGGACAAAGTTTCTGTTTGCATCTTATTTCTACAAGTTAATTTGAAATAGGTTTGAGTTAGAGAACACATTGCAAAGTGTATATAATAGAAAGCTCTGGCAACGAACATAATCAGTTGTAACTCAATTCGTGCGGATGTTAATTAGGTATGTTACAAGGTAATTACAATACAAGTGAGATAAGCGGGTTACTACACGTAACACATACTTACCTCCAATAACAAAGGTATGTGTGCAAATTTTTGCAAAATATTATAGTTAACACTAAGCAACCATCACATTGTAAAAATATGAGCTGCGTTCTACTATGACGTAACATGTAGCCACGACCAAGCAGTCTCCCAACGACACAGTATTTGGGATGGGGTAGTTACGAGAAGGTATCAATGTCCCAATACTCGAGTGGCGCACCCTCGTTTTCATTTTATTACGTGAGATCAAAGCGGCGGCGCTGGGCACATTTTACAAGCGTTTTGTTGCCCATTACGACGATACGACTCCGTTTTTATTCGTATACGGTTCCCTTCCGGGTGTTAAGGCTCCTACATACATGTGGTACTGGCTTAACTTGATGAATTCATACCTTGCAATTTTGGGTGTTCGGGCTAAGAACATCTTAACACAACATTTGAAAACGGATGGTGCTCTCGATGTAGCTTTTCCTTTCAGATTATATCGATTCGTATAGAATATTAAATGTTTACAAACCAATGAAAAATAACCCGGAGCTCCTCAGCATTTACTTTAAGTTATAGAGATGATGACAAAGTCACAGTTGATTTTACCCGATACTGCAAAAATGTATTCAGTCTTTGCTGTAAAAGTATGAATTGAAAATATAAATAATTGTCTAACTGAACTGAAACTATGACTTTTCAATAGGTAGTTCCCGAAGTAGGGCAAAATATAAAACAATGAATTCCTTACTAAATTTCAAATGACTTTAATTCGTAGATCAGCACAGAGCTTAATTATTTTCCGCTCCATGCATTAGCACTGCGTGCTAAGAGGGCATGACGTCACGCTTTTCTGAAGATTTTGTACAGAGCTTCTTCGGACGACTCTATAAAATAAATTTTCAAAATCAAATTTCTTTAAAACTATTTGTTAAAATTTCACTTTTGCAAGTCTACTATATTTAGGTAATAATATTGTTATAAATTGATAATTTTTCGAGAATAGATAAAGTAGTCACCATCCCGTTCACGTAGTCACCTTAACTATCAACACCGCTCAGTGTTTTGATGCTCCAGCTGTAAAACCAAATTGGGCTGTGAGAGCTCCACACGCGATATCGTACCGTAATGGTGACGTCAGTCGTGCCGTGTTTGTCTGTCACAACGTTTAGTCATGTGTGTGGCACAAGCGTACACAATTCGAGTTGACGGGCCCACAATGGCGGCGGGCGCAGTGTCAGTGACAGTTCTACAATGTACAAGAGATTCGCGCTGGAATGTTGTCTTCATTTTTCTTTAAGTTATATTCAACAAGTGCCTTAGCATCGAGCGAGAGTACTAATTCAGCTTTTATAACAGTTTTGCGTAGAATTTGATGTGGTACAGTTATGGGTGTCTTTTTTATATTACCGAAATTTGAGGCATTAGTATATAGTAACTATATAATATGCTAAATGTGCAATAATATACTAATAACTCATTGATGAGAGCGTTCCCCTGTAAACGACTAGTTGCGGGTTCAAGTTCTGTCTAGACATTTACTTATTCCAATTTTAAATCAACCTTTTCATATTTTCCTATTTACATTACCCGCTTCATTATGTTTGGCAACGCAAGTTTTTCTAGGGCTATCGCTGTTAAAGGTGCCTGCGGTAAACGCTGACCATTTACTTAATAATTTGATTTTCGCTACAATTATTGTACTCTTGATTGGAACAAGTTTAAGTACTCGTAGCTGACTTTAGACAGGAAAAGTAAAATATTTGTGACGTAACTAATATGGTCGGATCTAACCGGATTAAAATGGCTGCCGATAGCAGTCCGCAAGCCTGTTCTGGCTGCATTTTCATCATTAAATGTTACATAAACTCCGCATTGAGTTTTAATGTTTGCAGTTTATTGGATCTCTGTCAGCATCTTTCAACACAAAATAAACATGTTGTTGTTACCTTCTTCAGCTTGCATTCGTAAACAGTTGCAGTGTTGATTGCCTTCTTATGAACTTGGTCCATAGAATCTTTTTTACATAACTAATATAACTACAATAATGAGCTTAATACATGTAATATTTTTAAACTGAACTAGGACTCGTAGCACAAAATACTAAAATTCAATTCAAATTGGTATGGTGTGGGTAGTAACTTCTAACTGAAACAGTAACTTCGATTCAATGTGCGCTCAACGGGCAACCATTCGAAGCTATCGTTTCACCTGGAAAGCTTTTGTGGCGACAGTTGGATTTCGTTCGACATTCACTGAATCAAATGCTGTTTCCGAAGTTCGTTCATTCCGCGGACAATGCCTGGAGATTTGAATGTTTTTGTTGAACAAACCGTACCAATTCTGACTGAAGATTTGCGTTCTTCTTAGTTCACGTATAACACTGGTTGATATTCCATTGTTCATCTCGCAATTTGTCATATAAATGATAACTAGAAAAGTATCGTCATTTCATAAACGGTCGCAGCAGTCGTATCTTGTTCCTCCATAAGCCTAACGTTACGATTTACTTGCGCAAATTGTGGCTCGCACAAATTTGTTGTCACGTGTATTGTAAGACGCTTTAAATTACATTACGTGTATTTTGCTAAAGCCTAGACTTGCGCATTTACACATGAAAGTGTAAAGTCATCAGATAGGTGTTAGGCATGAATGAATTGATACACCTTAACTAAATAATAGGTGTATCTATTCAAACATTAACAACCGTATAATATTCAAACATATTTTACGTTAATGCCATAGTCGTGCCAACTTCGTTGAAATGAATTTCTCGTTAATTGTTACCAACTTACCATTTGACATATTATCAATTGATTCGTCTTTACTTATTCACTTTTTTTAATAATTTATATACTACCGTACAGAATCAAATTATGCACTAATATGCTATAACTCAACGTAGTTACTATCTCTATACATGTTATCTAAAACGTAGCGTGTGTTTTGTTAACAGCAGAGCAAGCGGAGGGCGCTACGGGCGCGGGCGACGTAGAAGACGAAGAGGATGTTGAGGAAGATTGCGTGCAGGACTGCGCCAGGTCGTGCCCGCCTCCGATCAACAGCCTGTGCGCGTCCAACAGGTTCGACAACTTGCACGTGAGTACATCACTTTACAACTGATTATAATTCACCGATTGCAACAATTACCATGTGTATTATGTACTGACGCAAAAGTCCTACTTTGATACCCTCTACCCCTGGCTAGTGAGCCGTTATGTTGAACTTGAACCGACTAAAACTGCACTTCAGTCCGGGAAGTAGGGTTGTAATGCCGTCGGTTTAAAAAAAAATGTTTTAAGAATAAATAAAATGACTCTAGTCACTGGTCGTTACAGAGAACTGGTTTTGCTCTCCTGTACAGAACAACACCAGTTTTCTTAACACGTGTCCTAGTGGATATTGTAGATCATACTTAGCATCATCGACTTAAAATCTCTCTTAAGCTACACAATTTTGTGGACTTTCACATTTGGGGATATTTCTATAATCCGCACCTAAATGACATACGTAAGCTTGCAGTCGAAACTTCCACGCAGCGTGTCTAACTTTTGACAGAGTAATATGATATGGCTTCGGCATGACATCGGGACATGTTCCTTTGTTCACTGGCTCTCCATGCGATTTTACCATTGTCGGGGTGAAGTTAACAGTAGGTACATCACGTATAATATAGTATTATGAGAATAGAGTTTTCAGGATATCAAATATTTAATAATATTTAAAAGAAAACAAATATTTAAAAGACTGACGCTTAGGGCAATAAAGAATATTATTCACCAGAAGGAGATTCGCCTTTGAAAATACCGCGGCTAGTTATAACCAAGTGAGTTGTGTTCTCTCTCTAACTACGCAACGATGAGTAGGGTAACCAGAGATCACTGGAAAGTTTTTGTTCTATCAGTGGAAAGACCAATTTTGTCTAGGTCACTGGCGGCACAGAGGCTCCCTTAACCTTTTCCTTCTGCAAGACGGGCATTAGAAGGTTTTTATAGGGTCGGCAGCTCTACGAGTGTGACGCCTCTGAGTGTAATGACCACGGTAACCACTTTCAATCAGGAGTCCCGTGCGCTTGTCTGTCCTGTAACTTGCTCCTTAGTAATTTTCAGATAACTAATAATAATATTTAAATTACAATATTTTCACATTGATGCTCCTTTAGCATTTGATAACATACTCTGAACTGACCTTTTCTAACACTCACAACAATTTTCTGTTACTGAAAAGAAGAAACCGGGGATGCAATAAATGTAAAACGGTTTATTTTCCTTACTAGGTACGTAAAAATACGTAAGAGAAAAACAATTTGGGAGTTACAAACGATCAACGGCGACGGACAAAACTAACGAACAAAAAGTTTTTGTGGTACGTCCTCGTTCTTAATGGTTACTGTAGCCGTAAGGGCTGTGAATCAGAGGTATCTCCTGAGTTCACTAAACTTCTTGATGTTGTTATAGACTCTACGCTAGGTCTTATTAGTTGTGCATAGAGCACGCGATTTTTTTTTTTCATATTTACTTCACGCATCGTGCATAGGTGTACATAAGGTAAATAATTATGTCGAGTTAAATGGTGGAGCAAAATTATGCATTGAATTTTGGTTATCGATCTCAATGATAAAGTTTTTATTCTTGCAATATAGATTTCGATCTTGTTTTCCCGGACTTGTAATGAATGTACCATCACAAACAGCGCAATCAATCGTAAAGAGTTCGTCCTGGTCATGTGACCTTTGAAATAAACATTACGTGGAGAGTATTTCTAATAGCATCCTTGTTGACAATGCGCTCCTAACTGGCGCTACAATGGCAACCATTGTTATTACATGTTTGATGGATTTCACGGTGAGGTGAGCGCCACCTAGCCGCGAGTACAGCCACTACTGGGCGGTGGACGCAATGTCTACATAGAATTATTTGCTCTAGTTCTTACACCCAATAGATTCTGATGCAGAAAGCAATGGATCCCATTTTATGCCAAGACCATTTGCTCATTTGATATTAACGTTAGGCAGCAGTGCGTTTCATTATGATTTGTGGCAATATGAAAACTCTTAACTATATTGAATGCACGCAAACAAGTTTCCTTACGATCTTTACCATGACTACTTAAATTGAAGAAACATAGTCATAATGGTTTTTAAATTCAACGAACTTTTATGACGAGTATTAATGTTATTCAGAAACTGCTTTCAATTATAACAAAATCCCTTGCGTCCGCTGTGGGTGATTAGGTATCGGCTAAGGCTTATAAAGTGTAATTAGAAAAATATGGTGATTTTGTTGTCCATAGCTTCGTTCCGATCAGAGAAGTTCAGTAAAAACTCACGTACTACTTTATCTCCACAGAACCATTAAACAGTACTTATGGCAATTTAATAAAACCGCCCCCGGCGACATCGCCAATGTTATATTTCAATTAGGCTCGATAGGGGCCTATGTTCCGCGACCCTATCTGATTCAAATGATCTCGGAACTTCGAAGCACACGAGTTATTATGACGTTAACTTTGAAGGTTTCATGGGAATATTATTGTATAATTATATCAAACTCGGAATCGAGGGCCAATACACATAATACACTTTATACTGTTGGTTTATTTCTTGCCACATATCTTCTATGTTATCCAATTGGTTTCCACCATCTACTTACGTTACAACTACGTTTTACCTCATTGTCAATCTCAATTGAATAATGTCCCTGAAGAGTAATAACAGAGTCGTGAACTCACTGTCCGGCCACTGCGCCTTCCCGTGCGTGACTTGTAGGCTTCCAGCCCAAGGTACAGTGTACCTACCCGTACGTCCGTTGACGCCTCAGTCGCAAATGTAGCCTAATTAATTTGTTGTTATCAAATATTATGTTAGTTATATTAGATCACATAATATGTACTACTGTTAGATATTTTGTTGTATAGCTCTGCTCTTCTTTCACCGCACAAGTACTGTGCATGCCCTTCTTATTTATCACCTCTAAATCCATCTTAGTCAGAGTAACGCCCGTGTTACTGGCACAACTAATCTAACCATCCAAAAACTTGATGGTTAGTTTAATTATAGTCTCTGAAGGTTGAATTAGGAGAACAAAGTTTTGGGTTCACTGAACTATAACGGACATTTTGACTGTAGTAATTTTGTTAATTTGTTTCATTTTCAATGGATATATGTGATAAATGCAAAGGTTATCACATTGGAACCTGAACGTTATCTACCTTGGTTTTCTACAATTGGATAAATGAGCTAGGTCAATATGTACTTAACACTACCCAAACCACAGAATAATAATAGTATTAAGCTACTGCCCAAAGTGTGAAATCCCAGTGGCGGCCGTGTATGGTACCTAACTGATATCTAGCCATAAAGTGAACTAAAAATAACCCGTATTTACGAGCATTCACGCTCAGGTGTATTCGTTCGGAGATAGCTCACCACATCAATGTGCCGCGCCACTGAGCTCGTGACGTCACGCGCGTGGAGCACGCGTGGCGTGACGTGTTCGGAATATACCGAGTCATGGACCGCCACGCAGCCGGAGAGCGTCATTCACGTCACTTGTGCGTAGTGAAATCTCTGTATATCTTTATAGTAGCATAGTAATGTATATAGAGCTAGCTAAACCTACATTTAGAAGTGACTAATTATAATTATAATTACTACTTTTTTACACTACGGTCTCACACGCAACTCATCTCATGCTGTACAGCCGCGCTGTTACACCCAGCCCAAGATCAATGTCATTGTTTCATAAACCTTCAACACGCAGCTGGCCAGATCCTTCTCTGACCAAGACAATACTCCTAGATACCTAGATGGAATTCCTTGCCAGCGCACGTGTTTCCTTCTTCCTACAGTCCCGGGTCCTTTAAGCGGGGCGTGAAAAAGCATCTGATGAGGCCGTCAAGCTGAGCGCCACCATTGTAGCACTGAACGTGTTTGCAATGGTGACCCTCTTTCATGGGACTTTGCCTTCAGCTTAACATCAGGCAAGGTGAAGTCAAATTGACGTGCCATAGATTAAAAAAAAAAATACGTTTCTACTAAGTAAACCCAGGTATATTACCACTGCAGTCGAGTTGCTCGTGGAAAATGGCAGCAGTTCTATTCCCTGTCGAGCTGTGATGTCTATACTTCAAACTATGTACTATTATTGTTAATTATTATTCTATTAAATACAAGAGAACTTACGAACGAAGAGAAGAAGTCGATCGATCTCAATCAGTCGTTCAAAGTTAGCCTCTCAGAGTTCACTGCGGGACACAATTCTCTCCCAATCATTTGAATCATTACTCTCATTGTCTTTTCCCATCTCGGTTTGGATCAGGTTTCTAGTCTCACTAAGATTCTATTGAACCTCGATATTTTTTAAAAAACGACTGGAATCTGACCTTCACAACCAATTGGCTTTTCCCGTTGATACTTATAATGTCTAATTGAAATATCATACTCGTCCATATCCATCCATACAAATATAATAAATGTGCTAGTAACTGACTGTCTGTCGAATACCAATCTTGATGATATTTAATACAGACAGAGATGGCCTAGATCTCGGGCAAGGACATAGGATAACTTTCATTGAGGAAAAAGAAATTGAAATTGTTCAAATCTTAGTTTAGAACTTAGGAAAAGTGTTTAGGGTATGTTTGGTCGCGGTAGCCGATATCCATGCGGGAGGATACAACTTCATAAAAACACGCCGTTAAATTACAGTTCGTTCTCATTACTGACATGATTAATCGATAAAATATAATTAATGAGTCTTCATTGTGAAATAAATGCAAATAACTACAGTAATAATAACTCATTATGATTGAATATTGACCATAGGAAGGTACGCAATAAACGCTCAGGAGGCAGCCTGATTATTGTATGAGATTTAATGATATAAGAAGTTAAATACTGTACTTTAATTGTGTTTTTCATCTAAACACATATCCCAGACAAATTTCTCTATTACATAGTGACAGTGACTCACCAATAGTAATGGTTCTGTAAATCACTTTGATTAACAAATCAATAGCCTTTGCCCTTTAAAAGTGCAACCACGCGTGATACAAGTGTAGGAGTACAGCCGGTGGCGGCGACGACATAATCTATCAGGTGTCGAGAGTTAATGAAACTACCCATCGACGGCGGAGTGCCACGCGTTTGTCACGCGAGACAGATCTCTGTCACACACGTGACTACGGCCGGGCACGCAGTGGTTTGTGGGCGAGTACAAGACTCCGATGTTTTGATAATCTTGGTATCTATTCACTAAAGTAAAATTGTATACTTTTTATGCAAGTAGGAAGACA
Source organism: Pelosia muscerda (assembly GCA_963691645.1). Classification (NCBI taxonomy): domain Eukaryota; kingdom Metazoa; phylum Arthropoda; class Insecta; order Lepidoptera; family Erebidae; genus Pelosia; species Pelosia muscerda. The sequence goes on along the minus strand of OY829098.1, from coordinate 247,063 downwards.
AAAGTCAGATGCTGACACCTTCGTGAGAAAACCATTTGAACTTTGTGAATTGGAATTATTAATCTGATAATCCACCCACATTTACTTGTAGAAATATAAATCCACGTTTAAAATCTATAATTTTAAAATGATTACATGTATTTCAATTCAAATGCCGATGGATATTATACGTAGATTCCGGGTAAATGTCAAATCCACATTTATATAGTTTAGTTCAGTTTTGAAATACTCTGGTTTAGAAAGGTTGGTAAAGGGAAAAATTGTTAAAAATATTATCCGGCCAAACCGCAGTTCTAGCCAGTAACTAACATGAACTTTGCTGCTCCCCTAGCGGGGCGTAGAAAATAATATTATAAAAGACCACTGTGGTGGTTAATGGCTTCTCAATCCATCATACTTAAGTGATCAAAGAAGATAGCACGCTTATGCCGCGTGTACATTAACGTTGCATTTTGACGTGACCGTCTCAGAAGTGCGTGTCCATCGCGTATTCAACTGCGTGATAGCTGAGTTTAAATGAAACTATCGATCGATTGATGAGCGTGTCAGCGCAACTCTAGTTAGTGTGCTCATGTGCTACAAGTTGTCACCAAGTTGCCACAAGTGCTCACGTGCACACTCGACGTTTTGTCTTGATGTCACGCTGTCCAATCCGCTGTTCATGCCACAAATCTGGACGCACCTTTATCGCCTGCTTTAGAGGATTACAACTTGCTAACTCCCAAGAGACATGGTTAATAGCCATGGTCACTAAGGCCGGCTGGAGACGGGGCTACGTTATTAGGTTATAAGATTTAGTTCGCGAAATGACGTTTGAGTGTACTCAAAACTTATTAATCGTTCCTGTGCGTGAGAATCTTGATTTTATTTTGATTTTGATGTTTTATTTTTATTTTATTTTATTTTTGTTTTGTATTTAAATACTGCTTGATACAATCAGATTTGTTTTCAAATTACGATGTGATTGGTATGTACTTTTTCTGTGTAAAGGATTATTTACGTTATTGTATCACACCAAAGGTAGTCTGAGAGCAATTTCTGGTATTCTATTATAATTTTCTGTACAACTATATCTTCAGTACTTTGTGGCATTGAAATTAATAAAGTATTATTTTTTAAAAATCTAGAAGGAAAGAAGAAAGAAAGAGCACGAGCAAGAGTACCATAAATTACCTATAAAGTAAATAGATATCTATCCGGATCCTTCGTCAACATTGTTACTAGACACAATGATGTCGCTGGGATGTGGACTGATATTTTTACTACGTTGCGCAAAGAGAAAAGAGACCTGCAGACGTCAGTAGAAGTCACAATATGTATCTACGTGATACGAGAAAACAAGGAAAAATGAAAGTGTAAACACCGTAAAAGCTTTCATGAACAAGTGTCGTGCTTCAGAATGCACCTATCTGTGTGTGAACAGTGTTTGAACCGGCTCCACGCCACTTGCAATAAGATTTCTATGAAGCTTCCAATACAAAGAGGTGTTCGATTCAATAACCACTGTACTGTTGACATATGTAAACCAACACGCGGTTAATATGGTATATTTTCACTATTTAACATATACCTACACTACTATAACTACTATGTGAGACCTAGAAAACGACCCGAATTAAGTGAAAGAGAACAGAAATCTTTGTAACCTACTTGTTAGAATATTGCGAAATTACTACTTTAGCAATATTCGACCTCGCACCCCGATCGAATAAATATTTCGATACGAGTGTATCTAATCTCTCAACTTTCGTCTTTAAGTATGTATATATCATACAATTTGGAGTAGTTATTAGCTATTCGTCTCAGTGATAAAAAAACGTGTAGAAGCGCCAAGCTAGATGGTAGACATTCTGGAGAAGGGCTGAAGATAGCTGCATTGGGAGGTTGAACGAGGTTTAGAAAAGCAAGTTGTAATTAAATAAAAGAAACGCACTTCGAGAAAGAAGCTTTTATTATCATCAGCAAGAGTTGAATCAGTCTCAATTACGGATAAATCTTCGTAAGAAAAGAGACCAAAAACTTCCAAATCAATAACGTGAAAGAGGTTATTATCCAAATTGTATCAATGCCATTCAGAACCTCCCTGAACTTACTGCTAAACATCGCTTATCACCAATCCGATCAGGGACTTATTATCGTTCAACAGCGGCACTGTTCCCACGCATCAAATTAGACACTGACCCTGTGCCCCACCCCCTGCTACTGCCAAATTCTGTCATTCTTGAGCACACAAATGTGTTTACTGACGATATAAGCCTTGAGAACACTTACCAGAATAACCTTCAATAGACTAAGGAGCCATTTAAGTTTCTAAACGTTATATTTTTGTTATTATATAAGTACTTATTGATTGTTTTAAAAGTTGTTACTCATGTTACATAATTTATTGATTGTACTACGGTGTCGTTTGATATTATTGCCAGTTTTCAAAGTTGCTTATCCAGTTGGGAAACATCAACTTTGTATGAATAATCTTGTTAATGTCTTTAGCTAACTAAAGCTAACTTGTTATATATTTAACTTATAATATTCTTGTGAAAGTGAAGTAGTTTTAAAAGAATCTCATGAAAATCAAAATCTATTTCATATTCGAAACGCAATATACAAAGTGTAAGGTTAATTCCGCGGCTGCCCTTTGCATGTTTCCAACAAAATGAATACAACTTCGATTAGAAAATGAGCTCGTAGCTATACTTATGGTTGAATCCAATCATGATCAAATAAAATATAAGCATTCAATATTCCCCGCTTTATGAGTATGACAGACGGGTTCACTCGTATTACTACTTGTATTTAAACATAATTTCAATGTTTCTGTACTAGTAGCTATACATTACAAACCCAAGTGCTCCATAGGCAATCTTTACCCTAGAAGGAAGCTGTCGCAAATGTAAATTCCGATTTGATGTTTGTTATACTATATGGTAGACGAGCATACGGCTCACCTACTGGATACCGTTTAATACGGACGTGCGCAACACCAGGGCAGGCACACTTACTTGCGATAAGCGAAGGCTACTCGGACGTTGGAGGTCAAATGACCTCCGTCCTCCATGAGCGCGGGCCTGGGGGTGACGAATGGAGCCGCCTGTCACACTAGCAGAAACAGGCCGCAACGGCGGCGCATCCGACTTTGGTGAGGCGGTTTACGTGGGGATTTTGCGCACGAAAAAAAGGTGGAGGCACACTCGTGTTTCACACACACTTATTCTTTTATTCGAAAACTGACTATATTGGAAGGTATTGTAGGTATTCTATTAGTCCACTGCCGGACATAGGCCTCTTCCGATATACGCCAATGCTCCCGATCCTCAACTTTCCGCATTCCGTTTACCCCAGCCACCTTTTCAGGTAGTCAGTTGCACACCTACATTCTATAAATATTCGCCCTTTATCATCGACAGTGCATAAAGATTATCCCTATAATGCTAATCCTCAGCTAACTCGACATTATGAGCTACTTATATAAAACTTAAAATTTAACTTATATTATTACGAAACGGTACACCTCTGTTTAGGGCTGCTTCTATAGCGGTCTTGTTTACGCTAATAACTTACTACTCAGAAGTGTGTGCGGGCCGGCTACACCCCGACCTTCTTTGTGAACATCATAAAAAGCTTAATTCCCCTTCTTAGAAATTAAGTTATTTAAAGACATCAAAATTCTTCCATAATCTTCATTTTTTTTCACTAATCTTAAGCCGATTAAAGGATTTCACGTTTAATATTGTTTACGGAATAAATAAATACCTATTGTGTTAGACAAAAAAAAACAATTTGTTATTGGAAACTGTTTACACTTTGGTACTTTAATGTAGATTTTAAATTTTAACCTGACTAAGCCTATAGCGCTTAACATTTATTCATAAATATAAAAATATTGCTCATGATCTGACATCCATACACTCACAGATGTTCCTAATATCACAGTAACGGACTCATGGAGATTGTCTGGCACACGGAAGTGACGACATAAAGTCATATAGTGAAGTCGCCCCGTGAGGAGAGTGGCGGATGCCGGTGAATCTTATTACAGGAGCCCGCCGTCGCGCCCTCACGCCGTCTTGAATATAGATTAACGTAATGACCTTTAGTGGTCATCAGTAGAGAATCTGTCTTGGAATGGACAAATGATATCTATTCAAAAACGTATTATGTACATAATAGAATTTGAATTTACTAATCTATTGTTCTGTTATGAAGATTTGTCCTGATAATGAAGGTGGTTGGAATAAAGTAGGTACGATCTACTTGAGTTCCTAAGATTATTTAATATATAAAATATTAAGAAATGTGGTTTAAACTACACTCCTAAATATCAGCGGTCAGAAAAATCCTTTGTCTAGTACCTATTGTACAACTGTTGACAAAGTATTCATTCGGTATGAGGCTGTCGCGAGCTTCAATTCTGTTTTTAGTGTTGACATTTTCTAATTCAAATTTCATGATTATGCAACTTTGTGCCTGCACGCGGTAATTACTTTCAAAACTATTAAAACCTAGCGCAATTCAAGTCACATGCATATTGCATCGAATGCTTTGAATGCTTTGTAACTTTTAGCTTTTCACCGATTCTTCTAAACGTGAATTTACTCTAATCCATCGAAGAACCCGGTTGGTTTTCAGTTTTTTACTCAATAAAATATATTGATTATAACGTCGCAACTCAGTTTAGTTCGATTTGAGCTCGGTGCCTGAAATTTCTGCTCTAAATGTGCCATCAACCAATTAATTAGCATATACCAGTCTACTACCGACTATAGGCCTATTCCAATGTTAGGAGCCTTTAACCTAAATTTTCCACACGGGCTACGCAGGGTTATATTTGAAGTTTTCTCTCGTGGTGCTGTCGCCTGCGTATTTTCCGTACCCGTTCCGTTTGTCTTTTTCAATACCCTTCGGATGGAGTGGAATGATGAGATTCGGTCTCCACACGCTGACATACTAATCAATAATTCTAAATAGTAATAACAATACTTATAGTAGGTACGAGTATTCCAATATTGAATATCTCTCTGCACCGACGTCCAATAACTCGAGCCCCGCGGGGTCATATTACCGTATATTACTACATACTTGTATAACATACTGTAATTACAAATCTATTTGTCGGAATTCGATTAATATGCGAGTATATGTCATATCAGTATTCACATTATTTTACACATCCTACCTCCATTGCAAAGTCCTCATCCAAAACCGGAATTTAACATCTATTATAGAATGTAGGTACCTATTGTTACCTGAATACATCAATATCGTTGTATATTTTGATTCTACTACCAACAGTCACAGAATGTATCTAATTTATTATTAAATGGTCATAAGCGTTATTTCTCTATTGGATTATAACAGCGTATAACTTAATTTACATAGTCGGCCATTTTATTGTAGATGCAGAGTTTTTATGCTTGGATCGTCAAAACTAAACTTCATGGTAATGTGAAGAACACAATCATGGTGTTATCAGAGTAAAATAGATATAGATAGTCATGGAGTAGTAAATACTTTTATTGCCGACTGTATGGAGTTAAGGAGTTCTTATAGAAGTATGATAACATTAAATTAATTATTTGTCATGTAAAAAGGAGAAGACTTTTTTTGTTTGCTTAGAAGCAGAAAGGGCATTTATCTCTTGTTAAACACTAAAATTACATACCTAGGTATAGGTGAAATATGATGAAACTGTACGTACTGCCTATAAGAACTATATGTAACCCATATATTAAATTACTAATAAAGGAATAAACCGTTATTTCTAACAAATCTTTGGGTATATTTTCAATATTCATACATAATAAATATTCATGTTGTACTTTGACAAGGAGTCAAGTTAAAGATCGTAAGTCGCGGGGATTCAGTCCTGGCACGCGTCGCCCGTCGACTTGATCTCCAACACTTACGGCAAGTGATTAAATGTTAATGGGGACTTTATGATACCGTTTCACTTTAATTTTCATTCGCTATCGTTATGCTTCCGGTACGTTTCAGTACACACCCGAGAGACTCTAATGCTTTCCACACACTCATGATTGTATGTTACGATTTTATGAACACGATACTCGGTTAATCATTTTTTTATAGACATACATACATATACTAACACCTATTTCCCTCTAGGGTAGGCAGAGGTCTGAATTAACACCCACATTTAACCAACCATTGTATTAGAACTTACGTAACTGGGCACTATTATTGACTCGAGCCATGCGTCTGAGGTTGTATGATGTTAAACAGCCCCAACCCTTAGACGACATGGGATTAGAAGGGGTGGCCTAAGTTCTACTCTAACGGGAGCCACGGCGCGCTGTCTGTTTGAAACTAGAATCTCGAATCTTTGCAGTAATTCAGTAAAGAATGATAAATACTGACTTACGGAGGAGTGACGTTTGCATGGTCGAAGGTGCGTCGTGGGGTCGTATCGTAATGTCATTGCAATTCTAATGATATCATCTACATACAATTATCCAGTTTTAAAGTCGACTAAAGGGTAATAGAATTGATCTTCCCTAAGTAGATGGTGAAAGACGCCATTGCTACAAGGAGAGTCTGAACAAACGAAATTACAATTTCGTTATATTATGAAACATTTTCCTTATTAATTTTCCGACGACAAGAACCATGTTCTCGCGATGTCGTTTTAATGAACTAGTAAATGGGCGCTCTGAAGATAATGTACATTTGGACAGCGGACGCGACAGGAGCTGGCCCTCGCTAGACCACTCGTCCGGATAATTTCTTATACATTTTATTTGACTAAATATTGCAGTAGGTACCTACCTATTATCGTTCATATTTTGATCTAACAGTTTCTTTTAGCCTGTCCTGTTTGTAGATCCAATGATTTGTTTGGATCATTGTAGTACCTAGGTATCGTCCTCCTTTAGTAGAATCTCGTGTTGACAAATTGATCTGAGCTTCTTGCTGGAGGGCGCCGCACCGTGGCCCGGTCTGTTTGTCCAATTCGTCTTATTGTTTTCTTAGACATTTGCTTAGTTACTTTACTATCCATTTCTCTGGGCTTTTGTTTTTGGATCGTGCTGATAAATAAAGGATGTCGGTTAAAGAACGGATCACAGTAGTGTCGTGTCGTCGCGACGAGTCGAGTATTAAGAGCATGTGTGAGATACTCCTCGTGGCACACATTACCTAATAGTTGCTTGTGGGCCCGTTTGTGAGCTCCGGTGGTGTTTTACCCCTTAGGTCGCAGACAAGCACATTGCCCTCCTTATGGTAAGTGTTCACCGTGGACTATAGGCGTTAGTAACACCAGAGGCGTCACACACGTGCTGCCAACCCTGTATAAACCTTCTATTGCTCTTCTTGAAGAACCTCATATTGTAGTCGCTTGGAAAAATTATAGCAGGGAGTTTATTCCACAGCTTGAGCGTGCGCGGGATGAAGTTCCTTTCATAACGCACAGTGCGAATTCGCAAAACTATTAACTTCAGACAAATCAGCTTTCGTGTTATTTGAATATTAAAAAAAATCTCTAACATTAATTTGTTTTTGCTGTCGCATTTTAAAATGCGTTACCTACCTATACATTTAGCTACCAGCGGCGGTACGTATACCCAAGTTTGGCATAAAAGGGCTTTTATCCATAAATACCATTGGCAGTCTGGCAAACGATCCGTCCTGTGGTATATTTTATTTTTGACAGGTAAAATCGCGATAAATCATCGCGGTGAAATGTTGCCGACTCAGATTCTTTCATCAATAATAAATATTCCATCATTACTAATAATAAAACGCGGATGAAATTTTAATCCTAAATTATGCAATAATAAATAATAAATAAAATTCATTGACGAGAAATAAAATTGATGACACTTAATTACAAATAAGCTTCTATCCAGTGGCCCCACACTACGCTAGCCTGTCCTGTGGGTACCTAATCCGATTAACTTATCAACTTTTACAACACTGTTACACAAAAAAGAGAAAAAAAAAAACAAAAACAAAATAAAATAAAATATGAGAAAGAGACAATATAAACATGTACTTGTAGATAATCGTATTCAAAAGAAATAATAACTGGCTACTATCTCAAATATATAAAATATTTTCACGAAACATTTAGACGAACGCTGATAAATATATTATGATGAAATTAACAGTAACATAATTAATGACGTGACTGTCGACTCCGCATCGTGCCGTGCAATATTCACTACTTCCTGAACTCCTATTAGGCTTGACCAACAGTATCGTAACTACACACGGTCATAATAACCAACACATTTCAGTTGATTAAGTTTTACGCAGTTTTATAATATAATATGATAACCGATTGTAATATGCCGTCTACTCGCGTTTCGATTCCGTTTGAAGCTCATCGTCAAATAGAATAATGCGCCTGGGCATTGGGCGGCTCGGGCTCCCGCCCGAAGGCCCAGCGAAGGAGCCCTGTAAACTCCGCTATTAATGATCACTCCGTTTGAACTTCTTGTTATAAAGTAATTAAGCACCGGCTTAGTAAAAGTCACCCCTTTTAATGAGTTCATAATATTGTTAAACAAAAGGGTTAAATCAACAGAACACATATAATATTATTATCATTTATTTGGAACAGTTTAGAGGAGAACTGGACCGACTGAATATTAAAATACTTATCTAGTTTATAATGTATGATTTATAATTATTCCAACATTTTGAACTAAATAAAGAAGGCTAACACAATTATACCCAGAATCCATTTTAGGTTTTATAAATGTTACAGATAGTCTTTGCTCACCAAAAACATCCCACGTTCACAGTAAATACACTATTATAATTTTACTAAAAGCTTCTCTAGCTTTTAGTAAAATTATAATAGTGTATTTTTTTTATAGATATCAGGCTTTCTGCAATATTATGGCCTTGATTCACTAACAGATCTTCTTGATCAACATCGCCAGTGTGCAAATGCGCAGCTCGCTTAAACTAAAACAAACAATCGTCAAATGGGCGACTTGTTCAGGTAGCTGACAAACGAGTCAAGACATTTTGTTAATTACCTCACTGATTACCTAATAAATTTTAATAACTTTGTGCAAAAGTAGCCCTCGGGGCTTTCCAAAGATTTGAGGACAAAAAGGGCCGACTTCGAGTTAATGGCCGTCATTTTATTCCCTCGCTCAGTTGTTTACCGAAGGTTTGATACAAAGGCAGCGCTAAACAAAAATGTACCGCTAATTAATTTAACAAGTGCGACTGCAGATGTAGTAGGTAGTAGGACTAGCACACGGTAACGGTCCTGAGTTTACGATCGGTTGTTTTGATACTTAGCGCGGCGTACGCTGTAATGTACTTAATGGTCGTAAACGTTAGTTTTTGCAATTGCACTATCCGGACTCTTCATTTCTCCTTTATTTACATCAATCTGTTCGTTTTGCTGCAGTTTCGAGAGAGTTGCCCTTGTATACACCGTACCTAATTAGAGCTGTGCTGTGTACATGACGTGGTATTGATGAACAGGGTGAAGTTCCAGCATTTGCCGGTATAAAAATATAATGTATATTTAATACATTTAAATGTTATGTTGTAATTAATAGCGATGCTGTAATTTTTCGGAGTTCCTGACAGCTGAATATTCAGAGGAGCGGCGCGGATTGCGCCCTCATTATGCGTGACTTTACGGCCAACTTTTAATGACGCCGTGAACCCTTGTTCTGCCTCTGAAATACCAATAAAATGGTGCACCGTCCACCTCCTTAATTCAAAAGATTTATTGTATTATTGATAAGCACATTCTGTTTTATTGTAGGTATTATTATATCTAAATACACTTATAATTGATTGCGGGTTAACGAATTCATTTTATGCATTTAGAAAACTTATGACTTAAGTGACTACAGTTCTTCTGAAGACTCTTTAAGTCACTGCGACCAAACTCACATAAAGGTTAGTACAAAAACAAAATGTTTAGGTATAAAATGAATCGAATCACCGGATCCCTGTAACAATGGCTGGACTCGGCCCCGGGCGCAGGTCTGCGGTCCCTGGTCCGCTCCTGTCCTCTCCTCGCGCATTCAAGAGCTCCCTCGACCGTCATTAAACCTTTGATACAACAAAACAATTGGACCACCGCACTGTATGTGCGCGGGCCTCGAAAGTGACGCAACATTTGTGTTTAATTACGAAAGCGGTAACTTGATATTTAATTTTATATTATTTTTCTGCTCGGGTAGGAATTGTAATTAATTTCATACTTAGTTCTCTAAAAGATAGAAACATCCATTTGTTAGAATTTCCATCCAACAGCTTGTATCTGTTCAAAACGTCCGTCGCGTAGGCAGTCAAGTATAATTTTACTCGGCGGTAGGTATTGTTGGCGTGCTGCGTACCTACTGAGTAGGTACCTACTTTGATCACCTCCCGCGGCTTGTCGTAGGTGTCAATTTTTCTTGCGACGCTGTACTGGAATTTTATCAGTCCTTAATTTTATAAATTATTAGAAGTGCATTTTGTCACTAATAATGAGATGCAATGCAAAGAAATGGCGAATTATATTGAAGATAAGATATCGATCACATCTATAAAAAGTATCTTGGCCTTTTAAGTTTTGTTTTAGTTGAAACCTTTACTTCAAGGCGCCTAATGTTCAGAGATACGTAAAATGTCACATCGTCGTTTTGTAGAATTACGCAAATGAGAGACTTCATAATAAAACTGAACAAAATAAATTATCCTATCACGAAGTGCCAAAGTAGGTATATACATACCTGGTGCCCGTACCTTCGGTTCTAAACTGTCTGGCAATTTTATAACTATCTGAACTATAGAACGACATCCGTTAAGATACAAGGCATAATTCTAATTGGCATGAGTAATAGAGAGAATAAATCTTTACAGAATACCTACAAATATATTTTCTTGGAACTAAACGCTATCTCACAACTGACTAGAAAGTTCGTCTAGTTCGTTCTTATGGCGACATACTAATAAGAGAGTATTTAGTTTTATTCCATTGTTAGTCCTTACGTGACTTTCCTTCAACTTGCCTTTATTTATACGTCAAGTCACATCGCTTCTTTCAAGGAGCTGTCATTGTCCATAACATGAACTAGGTGCTTTGTCTTGCCAAGTTATCCACCTGTCCATTATCTAGCGAACATTATTGATGAATGAGTTCAAGGATGCGAATCTATTTGATATGTTATAGATGCTTTTGTAACTTTTCCAATTTGTTATGATGACCTCTGCTATCTCATCTGTAGCACAGATTAATAAAAAGTTACTACATGTCTACAGCGACACCTGGATGTCTGTCACTTGGCACTTAGCAGAATGGGATGGTCCTTTTTGAGACTCAACTTTGCGTATAGGTATTAGGTATTTGCCGTCAAATTGCAGATGCAATAGACTCCGGGAAAATAAATAACAGTCACTGTGCAGGTCTATATGTTAACGCTATGAACGATTAAAAACTCTCGTCCTTTGCAATAAAGCAAAAAAATCAAAATAATAATATTGCTTCCATTTGAGTCCTATTTGCGCACTGAAAAGTAATTTCCCCACTCCCCTGTCACATAATGAAGGCGGAAATAATTTCAGAAGTCATTTTGTGTTAAAGCCGGCGGTAATTATAAATAAACAGGCGGCGACAATGTTGTTAGCGCGGTCGGCTGGCGCTCTTCGGCAGATTGCGTCACGCTCACCGGCCGTGGGCTCTCGGGCTCTCGTCAACGAACTTTAAAGTGCAGACCGCTATGGGTCAACTGGCAATGGTGCACCCGCTCACCTGATCCATGTCTGATATTGCCATTATACGAATGTACAATTAATCAAATGTTTCTGTATAATAAATAGGATGTGAAAGTCCAATTGTTGCCAATTAAATCCATGTCGTTATGTTTATATTTTTATTATTGCATCCGTACTTAGTTGTAAATAGTGATGATTTGTTGGCAGGTGGAGATGCTGTACCAGCGCTACTTCCTACGCATGAACCAGACGAACATGACGCACCTGCTGGGGCTGCTACTGGGGGTGGCCGTGGGGCTGATGATAGTCCAGCTGCGCACCCTACTACTCGCTCAGAATTTTCTGACAAATTTTTTTCCATATAATAACAACACCATAACGGATTTTAACCCAAGAGTCAGGTGTGTATCGTTTATGTGGTGATGAAAAGCATTAAGTTCATGTGATATAATGTTTTTTTATTTCCTTTGAACAGAAACAGTACCACCCAACCATTCATGGACTACCTGAACAAGCCACCGAACTTGCAAGACGATATCCCGGACGTGAACGTGGCGATGCTGATGCGCAAGGAGTACTACGAGAAGGAGCGCGTGGCGCAGATCATCAACGCCATCATCCTCGGCATCGCTGCTCTCATTTACGGCGGTATGTACACCTCGGGGCACATTCAACAGCACAGGATTAATGGCTGTCTTTTAAAGATAGCACGGGGTGCTAATGTGGTGAACGAGCTGAGATCTACCATTCACAGATTTTATTTAAACTATCTGCGCGCACCAACAGGGCTTCGTTTCTTTCGCAACTTAGGTCCAAGATTTATGTAGCCCGAGCGATGCCTTAGTTTGTTAGCTTAGCCTTAGATTAATTTCGAATTCGAATCCTGACCTGATACCGACTTGGAGCCACACCAAACCCGAGTAATATAACTGTTAGCTGTGCTAATACTGTTATAGGAAGCAGATTGAATGTTATAATGACAAAACTAATGGCTCTCTTGTTGGTCGCAGGCCTGCTCGTGTGCCTGAGCCGCCCCGCCATGAACGAGATCTACCTGCTGACCGTGTCTTACGTGGTGCTCGTGACGTTTCTCCTGATAGAGCTAGCGCTGGCCGGCACGTCGGTGTTGCGGTGAGTACCACCAGCTGCTACTTTCTCTGCAACATTACACGTTACTGCGTTGGTATTTTCCCAAGATTGTACAGTTGACACGATTATGGACAGGTTAGAATCAGTTCTAGTCGCACAACGACGTGTATATTTATATATTTTGATGGTTCAGTAATTATTAATAACTAGAACTCTTAATTTTGGAAATAATGAAAGTCACGTAGTTACGTACCGTTTCCCTTGTCGTAAACTTGAATTGAATTACAATGGAAAGTTTATAGTGAACCGCGGCAGCGCAACTCCAACAAAACCGCAAAAGGAGGGTCCATTTGTTTACAGCACATTTTCAAAACTGATTTAAATGTTAAAATGAGCAGAAACTTCACAAATTCATTCCAACCGAAGTAGGTAGGTGTTTGCACCGGGTTCAGATCAAACTGAGTTACCATTTTATTTTTATCGCCGGCTTTACGTCGGGACGTTTTATAGGGAGTGTTATTGGATAGCGCATTACGTGGCCAATATTCGGACAAATTTGGTAGTCGTTAAAGGTGTTATTGTTTCATTTTAATATCAGAAGGAAGACGCGCCGAGTCATAGGGCAGGCAGGAGGAGGGTGAATGTTCACAAACGCCGGAAAGCGCCCAATGTAACGCCGCTTGAGAGCCGGAAGGTGTCAGTGTAGTTGATACTGCCACTCGTGGGCGTACTAATGTTTTTATTAACACCTTTATTATCTCTAGTTACTGAATACACCGTATACAACAATTGTCGTGAATCGAGCTGGAATGTATTTACTTAAAGACACCAGCGTCTGATTGAATTGATTTCCTCTAACATCGTCGTTGCTCATACAGTTCGCTGAACGTGAGCACCGGCGTGTGCGCCCTGTTCACATACGTGACGTACGCGACGCTGCCCCTGCGCCTGCACGAGGCCACCATCGGCGGGCTGGTGCTGGCCGCCGTCAACATTGGCGCCCAACTCGGCCTGGACAACATCTCCGACACGCAAGTGAGACATCGCTCGAATTGATACTATAGTTGACGAGGCTAATTATATTATCAGTACTATTGTGTTGAGGCTATGAGTAAAACTAACTGACGTTTACGCGGTCACCGAGCAGGTCATGTGCTGCGTGGTGACCCTGGTGGCAGTGAACGTGTCCGGCATCATGACGCACCACCCGCGCGAGCTGGCGCAGCGCCGCGCGTTCCTGGAGACACGCGACTGCGTGGAGGCGCGCCTGGTCACCCAGCGCGAGAACCAGCAGCAGGTCAGTCGCTTCACTGGTAACAATTTCAGAACCTGTATAACATGTGTCTTCCTACAATTTATAGCATGTGTACACGACTAAAATCCAAATCGTTATTTCTGGAACATTGTCAATGCAACACATGATTATTGTAGTTTGGACTTTAATTGCTGTAATAGTATGTCGCTACTGAAGCAAGTGTGTGATCTGTCATTTAAATTAATGTTGACTAAAACTGTTGAAATTTGACCGGTTTTTGAATATAGAAAACATAACTGCAACTTCACGTACCTATTGATGTAGGTTGTTACGTAATTGAATCTTATTTCAACCGAATAATTTAATTCTATTTAGGAAAAACTATTTTTACTCACAGAACCTTTCTGTTTTATTGATATTACGCTTTTATGATCTATCATAACGAAAGTTAACCTTTGTACTGCTAGTTTCTCAGTTACCTCATGTACCTACTTAGAGCACCTTCGTGAGAGTCGTTGGCAGCAGGCACTGACCCATTAGTCAGTAGTCTACCCATTTTTAATGTAGATATACAACACACTTCAATATAGTACGCCTTTGCATCTTAAATAGATGATTCAAACATCATCCGTGTGGCATACTTTAGAAGGACTGTAAAATCCGATACGGGAACGACAGTGGCAGCCGCAAGATTGGCACTCAAAATGTGGGCACTCATGTGACTTTTCCCACGTTTTACGGTAAAACTTTTTCGTTGTTGGTTTCGCATCCTATAGCCAGAGTCTTTCTCCACTTGCCGCAATATTCATCCAGGTTTTCCAGGGTTTCCCACATTCGTTATTTATGAAAATTTGCCGGGTTCTCCGGTTTTCACGTCGTTCACTTAAGCGAACCTCTCCTTAGATTTCCCTTCCAGCCGCATGAAGCTGCTCTAAGTGATATTAAAATGTTTTTGTATTTTTATTTTCCTCAGAAAAACTAACTGAGATGTTGTATATAATTAGCCAACCTTTTGTGTAGCGGATAATGTACAATGAACATGGTTCTGATTAATTTTGTTTTTCTTTGTTATCTATTTATTCCGTAGCTACTCCAGGCTCTCCTCTGTTTCTTATATATTATAGAACCGACGCGTAATTAGGAAAATGACTGGCCCGTTGTTGTTATTGCAAATAACTACAATAGAAAAGTTATTTCAAGTAAGGAATATAAACAAAGTTACAGCCCACATATACAAATCTAAACATGTATTTATGTCAGAACCAGTTTAACAGACGTGAAATAGCTGTAGCCTTCCCTCGCTTACGTTCACGACGATATAAATAACATATCTTCCCATGCGATGTTGTACAAAGCGACTAAGGGATCGGACTTTTTGACATCAGACAGATATATACAGCTCAGGCTCAGCCACAGAATAGTGCCTAGAATACGGTAATAGGCTCACCCTCTATTACGTGGACCCAAAAACAATGGTTGGTGAAATGTCGGTGTTAATTCACCTCTGACTACCTCGGAGGGGGTAAGGCGTGAGCATTTATATGTATAAATAACAGATTCAGTGCTTTTATGTATAGGGATTGCTAGTAATTAATAACGGAAATCCATTAAATAAGAATATATTATTGGGGAGGGGGATTAGCTTAGAGCTTAGAGATTAGATAAGCCGCGGTAGCCTAGTGGTATGGGTAATGGACTGCTGAGACGAGGTCTCGAGTTCGATCCCAGGCACACACCAATGACTTTTCGATGCTTTTCGAAGTTATGTGTGTATTTATCGCAGGTTTATAAGTGCCTCGGAGAGCACGTTAAGCCGTCGGTCCCGGTTGCCATACAAACATCTATGGCAGTCGTTACGGGTAGTTGGAGCCCTCAAAAGTCCAACCAGCCTAACTTGGAACTTCGATATCGCCATTGGTCATTAGACCATTGGTTGTGGAGGTCAGATGGCAGTCGCTTCACGGAAAATATCGAAGTTCAGCCGCATCACAGTTAGACTGGAAAGCCGACCCCAACTGAGTTGGGAAAAAGGTTCAGGGAATGATGATTGGGGAGGGGGATAAACAGCCTCTGCTGCGTGACGGTAATGAACGCGACTGCTACACAGGAGGCGCGGGTTTGATCCCCGCTCAGAGCAAATATTTGTATGTATGAATATATAGTCATATATAGTCATATATGGACTTGTCTGGTCGTGCCTCAGAGAGCACATTGAGCCGTCGGTCCCGATTAACGGTTAACTACAGAACTTAGAAACCGCCAATTTGATTGTGCAGGTCTAAAGTCATGCGCTTTACAGAAAATATCAAAGTTCAGCCGCATCTCAGTTAGATTACAGAGCTGAACACAACTGAGTTGGGAATAGGCTCATAGATTGATGAGAATGATGGAGGGGGGGGCAAAGTTAAACAGATCCAAGTAGGTACTGCTATATTTATAGTGAAATACTAATCCTGGCATCTTCAATGAGCCTATTCCATAACATGTATAGAACACAACATTGTATGTACTGATACCATCCAAGATTGTTGCTTAATGTTGAAGGAGGATGTTAGTATCTGTGCCCAGTACTGACGGGTCACTCTCCCCCAGGAGCGCCTGCTGCTGTCGGTGCTGCCGCGCCACGTGGCCATGGAGATGAAGGCCGATATCGCGTCGCAGCCGCGCCAGGAACAGTTCCATAAGATCTACATCCAGCGCTATGAGAACGTCAGGTAAGTAACTTGTCTAAATATTGTAAGTGGTATGTGTGAGGTTTTAGTAAGGAGAGAAGATGATTTTTATTAACAGATACGAACAGAACATAAACTAAATTGGATGGTCGTGATAAACGCAGAAGAATATACATAGCAACCGGAATTATAATATCCCTTCCAACCCACAGATCATCTCCAAGGATATCCACGGATATGATCTGTGTTCTAACCCTATCTAAGCTCATTCAAAGATTCGAACCCGAGACCTCTTGATCATAAGGTCGAGTCCTTAATCACTAAGCTACCGACACCTCGCACAGCTCAATTCCAGTTAGGAATTAGTAGACGTACCTAATAGGAATGTCCCGCTATTGTGCAAAGTGCCGTTGTCGAGACCAACCAACTTAATTAAACTGTGCACAGCTTATGGATTGATGTGTGGCATTTAGCTCGTAATTCCCAATCGGATGATATGTACCGGCGTGTACAACACACAAATGGCTTCAATATGAGTGAAATTTTGGTGTTATGAATATTTTTTCACGAGCACTTTCCCCTCTCCTACGTCCAGTCACAAATTAATAAATACTACGTGTCATCCAAGTGAGAGTAAACAATAATGTTCTAGCCTGGATGTGTTAAAAAAAATTAAGTGTCTTATGGCTAGTTAAATACAACATGATAAAGATACTACACGTGTGCGACTACGTGACAACGCCGCGCGATCACAACTTCATTGTACGGAGAACAAAGTTGTTGTAATGATATTACTCTCAATCCTACGGAACGAATATTCACTCTGCCGGTGATAAACCGCAAAGATTTTGGAACTTTCTTCATTTTAGTAGCATTTTCTTCATTTTCTACAATAAAGAAAGTTTACCCGGGCCGTGCATCTAACCGTACATTATGAATTTATGATACAAGACTTACTTTACTGTTAAAGTGTCGCACATACGTGTTTGAAAATATAAATACTATGGGAAGTGGCCTGATTTATTTAGACTCGAGGCTTCATTAGATTCGAATTAAGGCACTTATGCCTTAATTAATAGTACTTATACTATTCTATACAAAATAGACTAGTCATGACAAGTCAGGTATTCAATATGAATTTGCAAGAAGTTCTTTAAAGCACCTAACGAGCAGCATACGGTACTGTAGCAGAAATACTTTCAAAAACTTAAAATATTAAACATATTCAAAGTTTCTGAAAGTATTTCTGCAACAGCACCGTATGCTGCTCTTATACTTATAAGGGGGGTCACACATCAGAGCCCACACGTCTCATTGAGACTAGCGGCATAAGTAAAGGAATATTTACTGCGTACTTGCTGCATGCTGCTTTGGTGTGAAGAAGAGATTGCACTATTATCTCTTGCACTAACACATACCTTATAAATATATCTAATAAGCTCTTCAGTCCATAAAATCACACACGTGTACTTTCACGTACTTTCAACAAACGTTAAGGCGAGGTTGCAGTGAGACAAGTAGGTATTTTACGTCGCCTCAGTACCTCAGTCCCCGCAGCCGAATCGAGTGTATAGACGCTACGAGCGGGCAGCGCGGGCGGCGCGCAGGCGCGCGCGATCCCATAGTAAGTATAACCCGGTACGCGAAAACTTGAGACTCGCGTTTGTTACAAAAACTAAGTATAGCCGTATCGTAATCGTTTAGTATCGTAATCGTATAGACAAGAGTATATGGTATATATATGTGTATATAGACAATACCTAAGACCTGAACATATAGGTCATAGGCCACTGTGACCCGATTCGCATCAGTAGGGCCGCGTATATCGTAAAAGCAGTAGGTTAGATTCGGGCACATAATGTTATAGTTTTTCATTGTATAGGTAGAGAAAAAAAAATCACTTAAATTTAACATACATATTTTTGTATTTTCATTTCATTGGACTATATGAACATACAGAAAAAATATAAGCGTCTTCAAAAAACAAAACCTAAGTGAAACATAAATATACACATTACCACTTCTTTGCGTCGCGCAGTCGGGTAAAAAAGACATTTATTATTTTGGACAGTTGGATTCTATTATTTTCTAATGATTTTTCTAAATCATTTTCTGACGCAATCAAAGAGCACTTGACTTCGACAACTTTGTCATTTCCAACAAGACCATCTGGAGTGGCTCCAATAAAAAGGTATTTGCGGTACTTAATGGTACGGCAGAGAAAAGACTCACCGAACCGCTTGGTTCTTGATGGAATATTCTGTACCGTATGCGAGTGACACCTAAGCCCTGCACGCGTTGTCCTGTGTAGGAAAGGGGAGGGTGGGATTAGTTGGAAGAGCTCATCAGAACATTCACCATGGTAGAGACGGTAAAATACTGCCAAGGACGCAACATCTCTACGCATCTGCAAAGGCTCGAGGGACTCTGTGACCTCAGGACTCCCAATAATGCGGACCGCACGTCGCTGCAACCTGTCGAGAGCATCTAATAAGTACTTTGCGGAGCCATCCCAGAGATGCGAGCAGTATTCCACGCAGGAGCGAATTTGTGTCTTATAAAGAAGACACCGCTGCTCCGGCGTGAAAAAACGTCTCACTCTGTTCAGGACTCCGAGTTTACGCGAAGCTGTTTTGATGATGCTCTCGATATAGTTCTTGTTGTTCAGTTTGCAGCGCACGTCCATACCGAGTATATTGAGGTTATCCTGTAATGGCAGTGGTGTGCTCTGAAGAGTGGGAGGAGGAAGGAAAGGAGATGTCTTTGCTGAAAACGCGCATGCCTGCGTCTTCTTGGCATTGAACTCGACCAGGTTCTCAGATCCCCATTGGGAAACGTGATTGAGGATCCGGTCAAGCCCAGTGACAAGAAGTCGCCTCTTTTCCGCTATATCGGACTGCTTGGCCGCAGAATGTCCGTGGTAGCTCCCGTGTACAGTGCTATCGTCTGCATAGCAGTGGATGCTGCCGGTGGACAGCATGTCATTGATATGCAGAAGAAAGAGAGTGGGTGATAAGACGGACCCCTGCGGCACACCAGCATTTACCTGCAGGAACTCCGATGCTCGTCCATCACAGAGAACGCGAATACGGCGCCCCTGCAGGAAGCTAGCAACCCAATTGCACAGTCTAAGAGGCAGACCGAAGGCTGGTAGTTTGGAAAGAAGCGATTTGTGCCAGACTCTATCGAACGCTTTGGCGATGTCTATGCTAATAGCCAGTGACTCACCATGCTTGTCCATAGCCTCACCCCAAAGATGGGTAACATACGCCAGAAGATCACCCGTTGACCGTTTCGCCCTAAAACCATATTGTCGGTCATTAATTAGGGAGTGATCGTCTAGGTGGCGCATGAGCTGTGTGTTGATAAGGTGCTCGAAGACCTTGCACAGCACTGAGGTGACGGCTATGGGCCGATAGTTGGCTGGGTCTGAGCGATCTCCCTTCTTGGGAATCGGCTGTACATTCGCCTCTTTCCACGCCGTCGGCACTGTACCCGAAATGTAGGAAAGTCGGTACAGCCGCGTGAGTATTGGAGACAACTCCGCTGCACATTTTTGAAGAACCACCGCTGGTATACCATCCGGACCACTGGCTTTCCGGACATCGAGTGACTGCAGTACTGCTCGGACATCGCGTTGCCTGATACGAATATCAGGCATTGCGTGGTCACTATTGGGTAGAGTCGGTGGCTGCATACCACAGTCGTCGATTCGGGAGTTGGCCGCAAAGAGATTAACCAGCAAATTTGCTTTCTCTTGCGGCTCATGTGCCAGGGATCCATCAGGGTTACGCAGGGGGGGCAGCGAAGGCTGGCAGAAGTTAGCTTACACGGCTTTGGCCAGTCGCCAGTAGCCACGGCTGCCCGTGGGATGCGCTACTAGTTCTTGACCAACCCGTGCTATGCGCTGAGCATCTGCTCTGACAAAAGCCCTCTTGCAGACCCTAGTGGCTTTGTTGTACGCCGCCTTAAAGTACCCGATGTTGGAATCGTGCGTAGCGCGCGCCCTTACCCAAGCGCGATACGCAGACTGTTTATGCTGAACAGCCTCTGCGCATTCGCGCCCAAACCAAGGGCGCACTCCGCGGGCACCGGTGACATCAGTGTATGGGATATAATACTCCATACCCAGACTGATCTCACCGACGACAGCAGTTGCACTATCCGATGGGTCCTTACCTTCAAAGCAGCGCTCAACCCACGGGATGGACGCAAAATAGTCACGCAGTCCATCCCAGTCAGCCGACGAGTAGTGCCAGAGACGCCGTTTTCCCTGCACTGGTCGTGAGGGCGCTATGATAGGCACCTTGGAACAGACCAGACAATGGTCGGAGTTGCCCAAAGCGGCTCGCACCGAGACATTGTACTGGTCTGGGTGGCTCGTCAGCTGAAGGTCTAGCAAGGAGGGTGCTAGGCCCGGCCCCCTTGGTATCCTAGTGACCTCGTGTACCAGTTGGGTCAGGCCGTGAGCCAGAGCAAACGCGTGGGCGGCTCTTCCCGCATGGTCTGTTTTGGAGGAGCCCAACCAGATTTCATGGTGGGCGTTAAAGTCCCCCAAAAATACCATTTCAGCGTTTGGAAACCGCTCCTGCGCATCATCTGCCGCCTGACTCAGATATTCAAAGAGTCGAGTTGTCTCGGCATCTCCAGTATGGGAACGGTAAAGG
Source organism: Pelosia muscerda (assembly GCA_963691645.1). Taxonomy (NCBI): domain Eukaryota; kingdom Metazoa; phylum Arthropoda; class Insecta; order Lepidoptera; family Erebidae; genus Pelosia; species Pelosia muscerda. The sequence goes on along the minus strand of OY829098.1, from coordinate 225,692 downwards.
CACACATAGATTTGACTAGTACAGCCATGGTCTACGTGTACCCACAGGACAGAAAAGGATGGGTCCTCAAGGCAGCGCAAACGGCGACAACAAACATCCGCCCTAACAAACACGCATACCCCGGCTTTGGCACGGAAATTTTCCTCTAAAACATAGCCGGGGTAGAGCAGGTAGGTCGTGTCGTCAGGGCGGCATATTTGTGTCTCCGTCAGAAAGAGCATGGCTGGTTTCGCCGTCTCAAGATGTTGGTGGACGGCGTTGAGGTTTGCATGGAGCCCACAGATGTTAGTGGACTCCACCTCAAAAAGCGAGCTAGTGGGAACATGAAGAGCCGCTGTGTTGCCATAATCTCTAATATGCACTGCCATGGTAGAGGGTAAGAGAAGGCGTGAAAAAAGAGGTGATTGTCGTCGCAGCACCGCGTGACAAAGCGCGGGAGATTGGTTTTATCTGTGATTGTGAGGCATGGTGAGAGCCGATGCGCCGAACGGAAGGGCCCCCGTACCCCCCCGAATATGGTCGCCGGGGTCCCGTCCGGTCACCAACCGGCACGACGAACCATATCGGGATTATGCGCGGCCTGGTGAGGCAGCCTCCCAGGGTGGTTAGCCCCAGTTGGGCCCCTGTACTATGCCCCGGGCGGCCAGCGGCACCACCGTTTCTACGGGTCTCCCTGCTCGGCGGGTCGCCCCGCGCCATACCCACCAGACTACGCCAAGACCCACTGGTCCCACTAATGCTGCGACTACCACCACCTCTGCCCGGCTGTGCACTTGCTGACCCCTGAACGCAATCCAACCGAGGTTGGATTACTATGGAGGGTTTTCCGCACATGTGCACGGTGGTACACACCCGGTCGAAATTTATGACAAATTTGTGCCATCAAATTTCTACCACCAGTAACGTCGAGAAAGGAGGCAATAAGGCAATCTATTCAATAAAAAATAATAACTCAGACCAACTATGGGCTAAGAAGACTAGAGCAGTGATCAATAAAAGCCTACCAAAAATTTTAGAGCCATAGATATAGACTAGTTATTGTACACCAAATTCAAATTTTTATATACCTACTGTACATTTTTTGTACAGTGGCACAAAAGAAAATAAATAAATAAATTGACATAAATATAAAATAAATTAAATTAAATTGACAGCACAATGGTGCGAGCGAGAGAAAATGATAAGGTCCGCCATTTTAGAATTCTTCCTTTAATGAACCGAGTTATACCCATTTTTTCCGCGAAACCGATTGTACGTAATGACGTGCGGGGGTGAAGCTCGCAAAAACAAACAGCACACGTCCTACCTTGAACACGCCTCGGCGGGTACTGACTCAACTGACTGACCGCTGCGAGCGCTCAAGGCTGATTTACACAGGGTCAGTAGACAAGCCAGTCGCAGCGCCAATGTCGGCGCCGCTACTGACTTTGACTGTTTACATAAAGTAAGTAGTAGTGGTGCGTTTCTCACGGTGAGCACACGTGTGTGAAGTCAGTGGGAAAAATGAATTCGCGAAAACAACTGAAACGACGATTTAATTATTTGTTGAAAAATTTATCAATTTTGCTGTTGAATGAGTTAATAGAAATGGTAGAAAATGAGATCACTAAAAATAAACGACAATGGGTAAGAAAATGGATTGACGATAGAAACGAATCTGGTGGCTCTACTTTGTTGCTGAAGCAATTGCGATTTGAAGATCCTGCTGAGTACAAACTTGCTATGAGGATGTCACCACAGAATTTTGACGAATTGCTGTCAATGATATCGAGTTCTATTCAACGACATGATACATTCATGAGAGATGCTTTACCAGCCAAAATTAAACTGGAAATAACGCTGACATTTTTGGCTTCAGGAATGTACTATCGGTTCCTTAGTCACTTTTATCGTGTCTCAAAACCAGCAATTTCTCAACTAATACCAGAAGTGTGCTGGGCAATATATACGGCGCTAAAAACACATATTAAGGTAAGAAATTTTTTATTATTAAATTATTGGAACATTAAGAAATACAACATCAAAATAGTTTAAGAATTTTCATAGGCACGCATAATCGTGTTAACAGCAGTGTTATTATCACTTTCAGCTTCTTCGTTGATCGTGGTGCTGTAATTCAAACCTGAGGGTGTAATAATAACCTGCCTGGGGTTTACAAATGTGGGGTTCGTTGATCGATCGGAAGGATGAAATCCCAAAGAGCTGTTGCTAGTGGCAGGCTCGACAACCTCTGGCGGGTAAAATGTTATGGTGTTGTCGCTTGATGCAGTCATTGGGTTGGGCTCCAGGGAGTAATATCCTTTGGAGGAACGGGATGTGATGTCCCTCCAACACAAAGGGAGGATCCTCCGACCAGGCAAGGTGATCGCGCCTGGCGGGCCGCAGCCCTTAACGGTTGTCGTTGGGTTGTTGTATATATACTGTACTAGCGAGAGAACTTCATTTTCGCGATGCAGGATCGTTGTGACGTAGTAGTGACGTCGTAGTTAGTTACGTAGTAGTTACTCGTCCTGTCGCTAGATGGCGCTGGGTACATGTGGTATCGCCACATCACTCCCCTCCAAGATCGGAGGTTGATTGTGTTGAGTCAGCTGTCTTCTTAGCTCTCTTGAGGCGAGGCGAATCCTCGGTGAGTTGAGGTGAGTCCTCGGCAGTGTCGGGGCGAATGCTGCGTAGACGGGAGAGGTGTTCTCTTCGTGGACCGTAAGTGCAGTGTACTGTGCGCCTTAGATGCAGGCGTGGCCGAAGGTAACCAGGCTGCAGCGGTCGCTGCATGCTATGGTAGCCTTGTAATGGCCGAAGTGCTGGATGGCGAAGACGCTTATGCGGAAGAAGTGAATTGGATGGTGGCGATGAGAATGCTGCTGTTATTGCTCAGCGAAGGTTACGTGTTTGGATCACGTCGGGGTCACCAATTTGGAGGAACGGGATGTGATGTCCCTCCAACACAAAGGGAGGATCCTCCGACCAGGCAAGGTGATCGCGCCTGGCGGGCCGCAGCCCTTAACGGTTGTCGTTGGGTTGTTGTATATATACTGTACTAGCGAGAGAACTTCATTTTCGCGATGCAGGATCGTTGTGACGTAGTAGTGACGTCGTAGTTAGTTACGTAGTAGTTACTCGTCCTGTCGCTAGATGGCGCTGGGTACATGTGGTATCGCCACAATCCCATGCTACTTGTGCTGCTTGTTGTAGTTGCTGCCGGACTAGGGATAAAATAGTTAGGGGATGAAGAGTGTGCATTTTCTGTATACTTCTTTTGTTGTATATCAGCCAATCTAGCTTCCGATAATATTTTTTGGATCTTTTCTTGTGCAATAACATATTGTTCTTCAGACAGTTTTTTTAGTTGAGCCGCCACATGTTTACCGAAAATATCAGCGTCAGACTCTTCTTCAGATGGTGGCATATTAACATTATTTGACACACTTTTTAAGTCCTTTATCATAGCGGCCATCTGAGATATTTTGGAGCGTTTTGATCGCGGAGGCCCAGATTGATTGGGAGCTGTCACAGAATTTCGAACTGGCGTCTGGATGGCTTGAGTTGGCGTTTCAGTAGAATTATCATTATTTTCAGTAGATCTTGATACATTTTCAGCTCCGTAACCAACACCCTCAGCTTCACCCAACTCAGCGTCATCGTTGCTGGTTCCTGAGTTATCCTATTAATGAGAATAAAATGTAATGTTTAATAAATCATTAGTTGATGATAATACGTATTTAGGTTGTAATTATTTTTTTTGTTTACAGATTCCAGAACGAGAGGAAGAATGGAAAAATATTGAAGACGGTTTCAATACCAAGTGGAATTTCCCTTCATGTTATGGAGCAATCGATGGGAAGCATATTATAATTAAAGCTCCTCCAAATAGTGGAAGTGAATTTTATAATTATAAAAAAACCAATAGCACAGTATTGTTAGCACTTGTAGACCACGACTATTGTTTTTCATATATAGACGTTGGAGCGAATGGAAACGCCTCTGATGGAGGTGTTTTCAAAAATTCCTCATTATATCGTCGGTTGGAAGATGGATTACTTCCTACAAATGGAGTAATAGTTGGTGATGCAGCATTTCCACTGAAGAATTATTTACTAAAACCCTATCCAGGTACGCAGCTAAGTACTGCCGAAATAGTCTTTAACTACAGGTTGTCGCGTGCAAGGCGCATAAGTGAAAATGCTTTTGGTATACTGGTTTCTAGATTTCGAGTGTTCGAAAAAGCAATTCCAACCCATGTGGACACAGTGGATGCCATTGTCTGTGCAGCCTGTGCCCTGCATAATTGGTTGCGAAAGCGTTCAAGTTCCTACATAACATCTACTTGTGTAGATAGAGCGGACAATGATGGACAAATAATAGAAGGAACATGGAGATCGGAAATAAATCCACTACCAAGCATTTCAGAACAACTAAGAGGCAACCATTCCATGACTGCTAAAGAAAAAAGAGACCTATATAGGAACTTCTTTATGACTGCTGGAAGTGTGCCATGGCAATTGGATCGAATTCATTAATTTTGTATAGGTACCTAGGTGGAAATAAAATAAATAAGTTACAATAAATACTTACCATTGTTTTCCTTTTTACGATAGCATTTTTTATAAAGCCGTCCAGTTCTTGAAACCACTTGACTTTTGGGACATATACGTTCCCACTAGCGCCAGATCTGGAGGATTTTTGTATCTTGTCGAGCTCTAAATAATATGTAGCCCTTATAGCTTTAATTTTATTTTTTACTTCAGTAGAAGTGAGCCCTTCTATTTGCATTTTTTGAGCCATATTTTGCAACGCTGTTGACCGCATTTCTTTATTGCGGTAATTTAGGGATTTAATATCCCAAAGGCACTCGTTTTCGCCATATAATTGCACCAATTTTAAGGTTTCGTCTTCGCTAAGCTTACGCGTCATTTTTATCGCCAGCGAAAAAACACGTGGTTACTCTACAACGCAGCGGCAGTGACTAACCACCACTGACTTGTCTGTTTACATGGGGTTTATTTCGCTGGCGCGGAGGTGCGCGGGTGGCGGGGGGCGCTAACTGACTTTAAAATATTCGTGTCCGAATATTCAAGTCAGCGCTGACTTCAAGCCACTGTACTGACTTCAAATCAGTTTACACAGGGTTTTTTTCGGGTCAGCACTGACTTTACTCGAATTTGTAGTCAGTTACTGACCCTGTGTAAATCAGCCTTCAAACACGTAGATTTTGAGGATTTATAAGTTTTTGTAAAAAATAATAATTGCTTGATAAAATATAATTTTACCAGTCGCTAGATATTTTTATGCTCTTTATAATGATATTAATCTCGGCATTATTTGATGATGGCGTCTTAGTGTAAAACGTGTTTGAAATATCGATTTGGAGCGTTTTAGACCCATGTTTGACGCCAATTTCTATCGAGGCAATTATCATGAATCGTGTTTCTGTTTTCACAGGACCCTAGAAGGTATAGTCTATTTTATGAATATGCTTTTTATTTAGCGCTATTTGCTATATTACTTGTTATCCAGACGTTTAAAAATTGTAAAAACTACTGCAACCTGGCCTTAAGGCGGAATATCGTTGTTTTTTTATGTACGATGTATCAAAATCGAATCTTGCGAAAAGTGCGAACGTGCCTCAACACGATGCGGAGAGCTAACGCGCGTTCACTGAATTAATATATATTTAATTTAACTTCTGATGATAGGCAAACACTGGCACAGAGAGTGGCTCGCCCACACTGCGGGCGCTTCAGCGAGTCTTTACTTATTCACTTTGAAAATAATGTGTTGCTTGTTAATTAGTTTTAATGGTACATCCACCAACGCGTATATAGTTAGTAAAGTGAGAAGTAGAGATGTGAATTTAAAATTAATTATTGAAAGATGATGACAGCTGTCATCATCTTGCGGCGTATGGGGCGTGCCGTCGCGGGCCCTTTACGGGACATAAGGAGCTGCAGGCATTAGTGTGCGCTGAGCTTATCTTGCTATGAAAGTTTCTGCTGCTTTGATACAAACTTGTTCAGTTTCCAACTCACAAACTTATTATTAACGAGCGCGTTACGGCGCACTTTGCGATTCATCTGGTAAAACATGAGGAGCATATTTTACTTCACTGATTAAATCACTGCTCTGAATCACTTTACAAACGAAGGAACGATACCGTCTTGAGACTGTGAGCGCCTACAATAGTTTAAGGATTTAAGTTGCAATATCAATCGTCAGTGGTGGGGACCGGTGCGGTGTGGTAGACGGAGACAGAGACAACATCGGAGTAGGCAAAGACGATAGCCCGCCATTTTGCTCTATCCTTACATACTTCACGAGCTTCCTCCTCTGTCATTAAGCCTTTCATACATAGCATACCCTATTCAATCCTCGTTTCTACATTATCTTTCAGGCTATTATTATATAAATTCAAAGGAAAATTTCAGTTGTGAAGTTTACAAGTATATTTGTCTAACCAGTTTGCTCAGATATCCAGTTAAGTGCAAAGCTATTGGAACACTGTACAAGTTTGTTGCACTAACTACGAGCGCTCCACAAATTAAGTGCTTGAGTTTACTTCCCCGGAGGTTACACCGGTACACCGCTCGCCTATTGCTCTCGGTGGAGCCAGACAGGAAGGAGCGCCGCTTCGTCGTCGTCGCGTGTAAAGAGCTTCTCTCCATCAAGTCGCGTTCTGAACTTTGTAACACGCACGTGTTTGTTCTCAACAATCGCTTTTTGTTTGCTTTATTGAAACATTATATGTATCACGTAGCTCAAGTACTCGGAACGTTTTATTGTATCTATACCGATGACATATGTAGAATAATAATACATCTCTCGGGGACCGTGTCGTACTAAATAAGCGCAGGATCTACTCATGACTATTGAAAGTATGTACAATAGAATCAGCTTATAATGATATGGACGTGACAATAACATAGAGGTGACAAACATGTCATATTAACCAAAAGTACCCTATCAATTTGCTTTTCAGTAGGTACAAAGACAAGAAGTAGAAATGATCCAATTTATCTATTTAATAAAAAATAAATATGATCTCAAAAACAAGCGACAAACGACTTTTAGAATGAAGGCGGTTACTCTAACCGAGGGTTATGTATTAATAATAGTTAAAAGTGGGTAATAACAGCATACAAGCGAAATGTCATTATATCTGACTTTGTTGTAAAAAATTACTAGGTCCGTAATAATAAATAGTCAATATAAGCTGGTTCTACTGAATAGTATTGGAGGATTTATTCGAAATAACGCACATGTATACAATGATCATTCTATTCTATTGTATTGCACAAACAAATTGCCAACGAAATGAAACTTGTCCTGGGACACAGGCTGTTTGAATCGCTGTCGAAGTATCCTTGATCACTGCTAAGTGAGGACATATCAAACAGTAGGCCCTCTTGACCACCCCTTCTCAGGAGTTCAAACAGCTCAGACGGACAGTGAGCGCTTTCCTTCTTTTATACTACGTTGAATTCAATGTCAATACGTGTGTTCAAATTTGTACAACATGATTTACAGCATCTTTTTGACGTCAATAACAACTCAAATGCGACCAAGTTCAAGACGCTAGCGACACGTTCTCCACGTGTAACTAACTCCGCCGCAATTTCCAAACTTCAATTTACAAAACAAAAGCAATTCCTTATGACTACACTAGTCTCGTGTCTAAAGAAAATTAAATAAATATATAGAAACTTTATAACAAAATAATTAACGACAGTATTTAAAAATGGTAGAAAAGTCACGTAGGTACCTAATGCATCTCGGGAAGGGCAAGTCGACGTTTTTATCCGTAAGGTAATCAGAATCTTCTGTCCTATAATATGTTTTTACATAAGGTGGTCTTAATGGTTGGATGTAGTGAAACTATAATGGAGGTATCCTTGTCTTCATAGAATGGTCGTAGTTAGTTTAAAAGTATAAATGTGTAACATTTGTAGAAGCGAACTCTCCCCACTACGGTGACGTCACATCAAATCACATCAAAGTCAAAATACATATTGCGTGGGTACCACAGCAGGGCGCGCGCGCTCGCCCATCCACAGCGGTACAACAGTGGTACAACTACTTACAAACTGTGCAATTTATATACAATATTGTTCTAAGGTATATTGTAATTCTTCTGTCAAATCGACGGCATTTTTGAGTTGCCACCGTTGTGTAGTAATTTGTTTGACGGCAAAACCGTTCACGGACTGGGCATAGGTTTCGCTCTTCGGGAAGGTTTACTACATCCCCTCCTATTCTAGTACATATAGTATCAAGTAGCAATGATTTACACAAGAAGCCTAAGTCAACCCCGTCTTTTTTTCTACTCGTGCGGAAATCCCGACGGATAGTCTTCAGACCAACTGTGATATCGCTGTGTGAGTCAATTATACAAACAAAACTGACTATCAAAATGGTTAGTTAGAATCACATCAAAGGGCGGCACTCCACTATTTGAGTACCTATATTATTTTGTTATTCTCCTTCACAATACGTTTTGGAAGAGGCAAAATCTGCTTGTTGGTGTTCTGCTAGCTTTTATTCCATGTATTTATCGAATATCGCTTCCGCCTCCACGCCCGGTAACGATGCAATTTGCTAACCAGCGCTATCAGTTTTGTTCTGAAATGGGTGACAGTGAATACACACACAATACAGAGGCGACGAAATATTACGTGCGATCATTTTGCAACTTTTATTATTCTTAAAACACGCCTTCAAGCCCCCCATGGCCGAGACGTGTTTGAGTAGAACGATCTCGAGAACCATGCTTAGTAAATGCGCTGCGTAGAATTAAATACAGCAAATGAAATAAATAGTATTTATAGAATGACATCTTATGGTAATGTTCAAGTTATCACCCAGTTAAAAATATGTTTAGCCTTAGTTATAATAAACCTAGACACAACTGTATACCTAACTGTACAAAGATATATTTATAAAACTGAAGATTTCAATAGAGATTTATATGGGTATTAATATAGAGTTACATCATAGTTAAATTCAACCTTTGCACTTACCAGGCTTCAGTACAAACCGCGTCCGTCTTCTCTTGATGAGCAACCGTTGTAGCGCAATGGGACAAATGTTGGCCAGTCGCGGGGATACTCGTACTTCAGGAACGTGTGAAAATCAAATCAAATGAAAAGTAAATTATGCCAGTTGTTCATAAGACATTAAGACTACAAAGTGCGACTGTGGCGTGGTGTTATTATTTCACAATAAAAAATAGAGGAGAGCATAAAACGTAATAATATCGAAAAGAAGCCCTGAGATGTTTGACAACTAGCTGTCTCGGGTAGATGGGAGACGAAGCCCACGCACCGGCTACCGGCCTCGTGGTGCTCACGACGTAACGCGAGATAAGCTGTCGACAGTCCACTCGTAACCCAATATTGTTATTACTTACTTAGTACTTAACGGCACGGCAAGTTTACAAGAAGTGTAATATATGCAAAGCCAGGCCAACAAGTTGACTACCAAGTTAAAGCCCATTCTCATTGTAAGCGAATAATATTTAGACAAAGAATAATAAGGTCTCCAGGCATACAAGGTTATTCATGGATTTGTTTTCGTGGCAGAAATTTTGCAGGTGCGGTAAAGTAACCACGGCAATCACATTGTGTGTGAGGTAAATTTGCTAAATTTTGCGGAGGATTTTTTTTGCGTAAATTATTCCGTTCTTCTCATTTTGTGCGAATTCACCAAAGCGTCGGTACGTCTTTGCACCGACGCGACTGCGGCCCGCAACCACAGGTATTCTCATTTGTATGTACATGTGGTGCTACAATTATAACGAGATATATCACAGACATGTTTGTTTACTTGGACTAACCTCTGTTTCCCCGATAAAGAACGAGTACTATATAGAATGCCGTGCATAAATTACACAGTCGTAAAATAAATTATTTCATTTTAAGTTAAAAGATTGGTACCAGTACCAGTAAACTCATAATAACATACATATTGATTTAAAATATGTTACGATAGTAATATATCATACCATAATGCAGTATACCTATAGCAACAATATATACGGGAAGAGTTAAGCATTGCGATTTTTATTGAATATCTCCGTGTGTGTTATACTCTCTATATTTTGTCTCTGATTTCAAAGTTATGAAATTTTTACCATAAGTCATGAAACCACAACTTTACAAAATAATCCCAGTTTCGAATAATGGCCCGGTTACAGTTATATTTGTAGTTGTGACCGCAAAACCGAATGTTGCAGTCCAAACCACCCACGTATAGGTAATAAAGGATTTTAAAATAAGTGACCCCGGTGGGAGGTGTGGGGGCTGCGGTGAACTGACTGTCAGGTCAGTTGTAGCGGAGCTGGCCGACGCGGCGGGCCACGTCATTATACATTCAATAGTGAATCAATCATTTTACACGTTACAACTGTTCATACGTTGATCGACGGCACTTGTTGGAACTTGCAACACATATAGAAAATTCCCTGGTAATTCCAAGACGCAAACCAGTCAGATTCCAAATTAAATTTGTTGAAAGTACAAGAGAAGCTTCAATATGACTAGTACACGCGGCCTAAATACCCGCTACGAATTCGTAGAGCCCTCGTAGCGCGCTACGAAGAAATTAACCTGATCTTTCGTTGTCGGATTCATCTGGAAAAGTAGCTACCTAAAATCTTTTCTTCCTACGTCCAATTATATTATTCGTTAAAAAAGTAATATTAATCTTTGTGAAATCATATATTATGTAGCAGTACGAAATATACATAGCACAGATGAGTATCGTAGGTAATAAAATATTTTATAAAGTTCATCATGTTCGTCATGCCGTGACGCCTTATATCAAAATCTAAAATAATGAAGTTACAGGCAAGTAGCGCTCTAGCGGATTGTAGGATTACTTATATTATAGTGAAACTAAATTATTATCCGATAATCCGACATAGAAGATATTCGCTGAGGACTACAATATATAATATTTAATTTGATATATCTTAGTAAATTTAACTCCCTCACTAAAGGTAATTCTAAAGACGATAAGACAACGGGAAGAGTATCTAGCCTCGAGTTATCTTCTATATGGAATAGTTGGAAGAAATTTAGTACACACAATATGTCTTACAACATCGTGAGCTACATTTAATATTACAAATAGATAAGTTAGTATCCTGAAAAGGGATTCGCTCATTTCAAAGGCAGTATTATATGGACAAATGTAATCATTTCTATGATTACAAATATACAAAGAAAGAAGAAATGAAATTATTTATTCATACATATGAAGAAAATTAAATTAAATTAGCCGCGATAGCCTAGTAGTATGGGTAATGGACTGCTGAGACGCGGTCTCGAGTTCGATCCCAGGTTTACCATGGCACACACCAATGACTTTTCGATGCTTTTCGAAGTTATGTGTGTATTTATCGCAGGTTTATAAGTGCCTCGGAGAGCACGTTAAGCCGTCGGTCCCGGTTGCCATACAAACATCTATGGCAGTCGTTACGGGTAGTTGGAGCCCTCAAAAGTCCAACCAGCCTAACTTGGAACTTCGATATCGCCATTGGTCATTAGACCATTGGTTGTGGAGGTCAGATGGCAGTCGCTTCACGGAAAATATCGAAGTTCAGCCGCATCACAGTTAGACTGGAAAGCCGACCCCAACTGAGTTGGGAAAAAGGTTCAGGGAATGAATGACATATGAAGAAAATTACTTTGTTACCGGCGCGGGGCGCTGGGGCCGGCCCAGCTCGCGGGCACGAGCGATGTGTCTTAACACATGGGCTGACAGCTTCAGTAGAGCTTAAAATCAATGTGCTGATTATGGAGTCTTGTCTATGGGTTCAGCAGGTTGTCACGTCACACGTCATAACCGATATCGAACCTGTAACGATAACACTTCACGGCACTTAAGTTAGAGACAATCTTACAAAAATTTTAAACAAATATGTACTATATTTCAACTCTTTTCTTCATAAAAAAATCTAATAAGTAATTACTTATTATATCAATTAAACTGAATCTAATTCCTTTCATTGGTAGCGCTGTGGATGCGCGAGTGCGCGCGGCTCCGAGCGTCATTATTCAGGAGCAGAGGCCAATCCAACTTTTCCTATATAAATATTCACATGAGACCGATGTCGAGGGCCAACTTCGTGACATGTCATTAGCATGTCAGCGACGCTGTCAGGCGCCAACTCCGAGTTTCGGAGCGGCAACTCACAATATTTTAGGGTTCTATAACTTTGTCATTTCAAAGTATAATTACGTGACTCGTAATTGGCTGTTTGGTAAGCTGAGGTGCGTAAACGGGTTAATTTCACTTCGCACGTTTGATACCAACGTGGCTAGTCTTTCTACCAACTAGATTGACCTGATAATTGAAACCGAGAAATGAAACCGATTGTGAAGGAACTCGTTAAGCTCCCTTGTTTGTATTCCCGCGACCCAGTTATAGTCCACTCAGGACTTGCTCAAAGCAGAATTCTCTTATAGATAATCAAAAAATAATTATGTTTTATAGTACATTGGGATTTAGAGAATTTTGAATAGGTTATCAATTAATTAATATTGTTTTTTTTAAACAAATTGAACATTATATAACAATACCCTGCTGGGTCTTTGAGTATATCAATATTCTCCTCAATTTCAATTCAATATTCTCCATATTATACAAGAATCTAGATTGCCATCTCTAGATAATAGATAAAGAATATTACAAAAATATTCACGTAGTATCTCAGGTAAAAGTAAAAAAGTAATACAACGAGCTCGCTCTGACCTCTCTGCGAATTCTCGGTAATTTTGGCTAACTAAACTTCTTTATCTCATTCAAAATATTATTATGCTTTTAAAGTAATGTCAGTGTAACGTAACGTCACTGAGAGTATTAAGTCTAGAGGTACTTGACCAAAAAGGCGCCTCTCGGTGCCACCGGCGGCGCCCCGTGAGCGCTCGTGGATGCATATTTCATTCGATCTCCAGGTCACTTACGAGCCGAGTCCGAGTCAAAGCAAAGGATTTCGCACATTTCGCACAAATGAACTGCGACCTCGCCCGATGCTCACAATTCCTTTCGGAACGTAGTAGGGGCAGATTACATTATGCATTAGCAGCACTCACTCTGACATAAATGTAATAATTGTATTTATCTCATTTTGGTATAGATAACAATGTTATAAGTGTGGTTACTTATGTAAAATCTATAAACTCTTGGACGTGTTATCACAGATATTATGTTAGTAGAAGTCGAGCCTTTTGCCCTCAAAGGAAAAGTCATTAATTTATCGCTCGACCTCATGCACAGATAGTGTAAATTCAAGAAAAGTTGAAGAATTACACAAATGTTATGTATGACTCATCAATAAGTTACTTCAAAGTATGATTGAAAGCGTGAAAACAGTTAAATTTACGAAGCGTAAATGAGATCTACGTGCTGTACTAATTCCGTCGTAACCCAGAGTAGTTACTCAAAGAGCGGCAAGGCAGATTCTCAGAATTCTCCGTTACTTAGCTCTTTGAGAAACCTCAATTGATGATCAAAGCATTTCGCTCGTTTCTTGTTATTACAAGGAACGAGCGAAATCCCTACACAGTGACAGACATCCGTATAGAGATAAGCGTGTAGCGGTGACTGCGGTAGCGGCGGCATTGCCAACTAATTAGGTTGAATTCTCAAACGCCATCCTTGTAGAATGTAATGTGTGTCACATAATCATGAACCAATTGGATTGGAAGCAGGAATTGCGCCGCCCGATTAATCAAACAGTGAACAAAATATTACCAGATTCATACTTTCAACACGAACATACCGGGTTATAGGACTATGTAGACAACATACAAAACTCAATAGGTAACATGTTGAGTTAATAGTGCTGCTAATAGCAATATTAAAATTTAAGCTGCTAGATAATCTATCAGATAATATTTTTTTATTTAGAATTACCTATTGAATCTAGATTTTTGGCATTTTTATTATTTTATTTCTTACTGTACACATGGGTTCAATTACCTGCATGGCCGCAAGTAGACATTATCTTCTTCCAATTTAAAAAAAAACTTACAGTTAACAATAACAATAATAAATAGATAGGACCTATTGAGGAGACTCGTGTTGTAGATACCTAAGCTGACTTGTGGACTATTGGTAGCACCAGTAGCAGTATTCCATTGAATGCTTGTAAATCTCTTGAGATACGAGGGCCACGCCAAGCCAAAAACTGACTGTGACTGCAGTCAGTTTGGTAGTGGGAACACTCATGATGTTTGAAGAAACCTATCACCTGCGTCGTACCCATTCATTTATCTATAACAACGGTACAGAAGACATGATGTCATAGTAGTATCATTGTGTTATTGTGTTTCTGCTCTTTGTGCGTCGTCTGACAAACATGAGCTTCGTGTGCGAGACGTGCAGAGAAGCTTACCGCTGTGCCCGGTATTGTCTGCCGTGTGAGCGGGTGGACGGGCGGTGGCTTTATTCGCTTATTGAATTCCTCTCACCTTTGCTGTCTGTGCACTTTGACATGAATGAAACGGCGCGTGTTTCATAGAATGGGTTTAATACGGGCAGGTATTCGTCGCAGGTGTCTAATTAGCACAAGTGTTCGCTGAAGTATTAGTGGCGCGCCGTGCACCCGCGCCGCGACGCTCGCTAATGTTTAGCATACGCTGGGTGTCTGGTGGCTTGACAATTTAATTAGTTTTCCTGTGGATTCAAACATTGGGTTTGTTAGAACGTGTTATATTTTCTTTTAATAACTGAAATTCATTAGCTAAGTACTTCTTATATTCAAATTTGTCTGTCCCCATAACGCATAACTATTGAATAATTAAAATACCTAAATCAAATAATTTATGTCTACCTAAACAGTTTGCTACGTTCATAATAGTTTCGTAACTTATGGGTAGATTAAAAAGTAATTTAAATTATTTCTAAAGAATATTAGATATTTTTCCTTAATACGAAACCAAAATCATTGTGAACGTTTTATTCAGCCACTTGATTATGCGAACAGAAACAATTGACTGATTGCAAATCGATACTGTTGTGGTTGAAGACCGAGTTGTGCCGGGTGTGGCTCTTAAACTGAGTTGACACAACATAAATCCTGTCAGAAACTCCACAACCCGCGTACGTGCTCCTGTCGCACATCGATCTTAACTGTTCCTGAACTATCGTGACTTCTTCTCATATTTTATATTATGTATATCAAAATATAGTCACGCTACCTACTCTAATAAAAATACCAGTCACCATCAACATCCGCGATGGGATTCGATTCCGTGACCTTCTAAATTGAATACTATGACCAACTGAGTTCTCTGAATAAGGGACAATACATTAGTATCATAACATTTACCTGTATCCAGTACGCCACATTGAGCAACGTACATAAAGACACGAGTACCTACCAACATACAGTTATCAAATAATTCAATTTCACTCCACAACATTAGTGCTTACGAACAACAGTAGGTTATCCTTACCACTCCATTCAAACTTTCCCAAGTTGTCAGTTAGAATCAAAAGCCTTTGTTACAAGTCAGCCGTGAAGCGGTGTCTTGAACACACTCGATTTAATAGTAGGACCTCGACATTGTTGGGCAGGTAGCGCATGCTTAATGGGCTTTGAACGACTCCGGCGAAATTGTTCTGTTCTCATACTTAGCTACGAGTATTACACAGTAACATATTTATGACATTGGGGTTACTACCACGTTTGGTTACCACATTGCTAATTTATAACATTGATGTCCTTCTATTTGTTGAAATTCGCAAAGACTATGGTCGAAAATAATTAGAGAATAGAATTTTTTCAATATAATTTTAAACCAGATCTATAGCTTGTCTCTACTGAAATGACGGTCCCACACGTTTTACATTTACCTGTGCAAGAAATCTACGTACATCAATAGTTTCATAAACATAGTATCTAGGTGGTGGGGCGCGTCCTCTAGGCTTAAACAAGCTAAAAATTATTGCCTGAGCTGTTGTCTTAGTCGCACAAAATATATTCCTTTGTTATAATATTTCCGACGGCGTGGAAAGAGGCGAATGTACAGCCGATTCCCAAGAAGGGAGATCGCTCAGACCCAGCCAACTATCGGCCCATAGCCGACACCTCAGTGCTGTGCAAGGTCTTCGAGCACCTTATCAACACACAGCTCATGCGTCACCTAGAGGATCACTCCCTAATTAATGACCGACAATATGGTTTCAGGCCGAAACGGTCAACGGGTGATCTTCTGGCGTATGTTACCCATCTTTGGGGTGAGGCTATGGACAAGCATGGTGAGTCACTGGCTATTAGCCTAGACATCGCCAAAGCGTTCGATAGAGTTTGGCACAAATCGCTTCTTTCCAAACTACCAGCCTTCGGTCTGCCTCTTAGACTGTGCAATTGGGTTGCTAGCTTCCTGCAGGGGCGCCGTATTCGCGTTCTCTGTGATGGACGAGCATCGGAGTTCCTGCAGGTAAATGCTGGTGTGCCGCAGGGGTCCGTCTTATCACCCACTCTCTTTCTTCTGCATATCAATGACATGCTGTCCACCGGCAGCATCCACTGCTATGCAGACGATAGCACTGTACACGGGAGCTACCACGGACATTCTGCGGCCAAGCAGTCCGATATAGCGGAAAAGAGGCGACTTCTTGTCACTGGGCTTGACCGGATCCTCAATCACGTTTCCCAATGGGGATCTGAGAACCTGGTCGAGTTCAATGCCAAGAAGACGCAGGCATGCGCGTTTTCAGCAAAGACATCTCCTTTCCTTCCTCCTCCCACTCTTCAGAGCACACCACTGCCATTACAGGATAACCTTAATATACTCGGTATGGACGTGCGCTGCAAACTGAACAACAAGAACTATATCGAGAGCATCATTAAAACAGCTTCGCGTAAACTCGGAGTCCTGAACAGAGTGAGTCGTTTTTTCACGCCGGAGCAGCGGTGTCTTCTTTATAAGACACAAATTCGCTCCTGCGTGGAATACTGCTCGCATCTCTGGGATGGCTCCGCAAAGTACTTATTAGATGCTCTCGACAGGTTGCAGCGACGTGCGGTCCGCATTATTGGGAGTCCTGAGGTCACAAAGTCCCTCGAGCCTTTGCAGATGCGTAGAGATGTTGCGTCCTTGGCAGTATTTTACCGTCTCTACCATGGTGAATGTTCTGATGAGCTCTTCCAACTAATCCCACCCTCCCCTTTCCTACACAGGACAACGCGTGCAGGGCTTAGGTGTCACTCGCATACGGTACAGAATATTCCATCAAGAACCAAGCGGTTCGGTGAATCTTTTCTCTGCCGTACCATTAAGTCCTGGAATTCCTTGCCGGCGCACGTGTTTCCTTCTTCCTACAGTCCCGGGTCCTTTAAGCGGGGCGTGAAAAAGCATCTGATGAGGCCGTCAAGCTGAGCGCCACCATTGTAGCACTGAACGTGTTTGCAATGGTGACCCTCTCTCATGGGACTTTGCCTTCAGCTTAACATCAGGCGAGGTGAAGTCAAATTGACGTGCCATAGATAAAAAAAAAAAAAATAAAAAAATAACAATATTAAACAATTATTACATAAGCGATTTGATACACCGGTCACTGCTCTCGTTCAATTCACCGTCGCGCTCTTCCGACCATTAGTACGTCGTGACACAACTTCTTGCAAGTGATAGAAGTTTTAAAACTTTTAACGAACACTTGTATTAACGGTGCAGCATCTTGGTATCACAAGATGGGCTATAATACGACTCCCTCTAAGTTTCTTCACTGTAGGTACAATGTGCTAACTACGACCGGTTTGTTGCAGCATCCTGTTCGCGGACATCTGTGGCTTCACATCTCTATCGGACCAGTGCACGGCTGAGGAACTGGTGCGCCTGCTCAACGAACTTTTCGCTCGGTATGTCACAACTAATTCCTCATATTCATCCGTGACAATCATTTGTGTAGAATGTTTGGCAGTGAAGGTGGTCTCCGGGGATTTATACGCGCCGTAAGGCTTCCTTATCGGGCTCATACTTATTTAATTACATTAATCTCCTTATGTCGTCATTGATTGTTGTTATCATATTCATGGCGTCGTAGAAACAGCCACACAGTCGTCTGCTTATAAACAGTACTAACATTTCTTCAGACACCAGTCAAGGATGAAATTTATAATTTTTTGCATAATGAATACTTTACAACCCTGAGTGCACCTCGGTGTACCGGTGACGCCGAAAGGAATAAAAATGAGCAGCACTGAGTTTAACCATTACTGAGTAAAAACTGAGGCGTGATCTTACTTCATAAACTCAAAGGTCATGACTGCTCCGCGGACGGCCCGGAGATCAGCAATTGTACGATAATATTTTTATTGCGAGAGATAAATATGCCTGATGGCCCAAGACGGCCGTGCGGTTTTAGTCGGTTCGACTCAGATATACCTAATCACCCATTAAATGTTCAGATGATTTGTGAACATAAAATTGCAATAGAAGTCCAATGTCTCAGTGAATTTCACTGGGCACGAATCATAAAATCAAAAACATAGTTTCAGGACAGATTAAACCAAAACTAATTACTGTTATGAAAATAAGTAAGTAGTTAATTAAATTGCAAACCGAAGACAAAGTCTTATGTTGAAGAAAATATTGTTATATTTTTTCTTCCATCAATTTTACCATAAGTAATTAATTGTTTAAAAAGATTTAGGCTCACTGTTCTTCTCCGTTAAAAGTGCTTAAGTTCCCGCGCACGCCCAAGCTGTGGAATAACTCCCTGCCGTGGTTTTCCTAAGAGACAATAATATGGGGTTCTTCAAGGAGGGCATTAGAAGGTTTCTATAGGGTAGGCAGCACGAGTGTAACACCCCTGGTGTTGCAAACGTACATAGGCCACGGTGACCGCTTTCTATCAGGTGGGCCGTGTGCTTGTCTGCCACCTAAGTGATATAAAAAGGAACTTTCGCCGAGCGATTTGATTACTAATATTCTTCATAAAATATAGAATACAATAAACAAATATATAACATCGAAAATGGGAATGTATGACAGCCTCTATGACTGGGTGGTTAGGGAACGCATCTATAGGGGGCGCGTGTTCGGCCCTTGCATAGTGCAAATATGTTTATGTATGAATATGGCTATTTGCATTGGTCTGTTCACGCCTCGGAAATCACGTTAAGCTGTCGATCCCGGTCAGCCACCGGAAATGGAATTGAAGCGATAGATCGTAGACTATAGATCCTGTAAATGTTGTATGACTTGATATGTAGCAGTTTTTGAAAGTACGAGTAAAAGTTAGTATTTTTATTTCATAGCGTAATATCATTTTAATATGCATAAGTACGGAGATTGTGTTTTAAGTTCTGTTGTGTGATTACGCACCGACCACTCTGCTGCCAAATTTTTATCGCCCCAAACTATCATCTCTGCCGCGTCAACAGTGTCCTAGCGCTAGTGAGCGGCGCCTGTCACTGCTGCGGATCTAATGTTCTTAAATCTCGGCACCTTTATTGCACATTTTATAGTGCACGAGCGTATTTTATGGCGCAGTAATGAAGTCGGTGCAGTCCAGTATACGCGTCCACACCCTCGCGGGAGAGCGGGGACCACAAATAAAACTTAGCGACGTCAGCCTGTCCCCATTTGTAGACTGAACAATCTTTCATTGACCTGAATACGGCATGAGATGCGAGCGTTTAGCTCTCAAGCACAACTGAACAGCGCTCTGCTAACGGAGTCTTGTCATGTATTCGAATATCGTTATTGTCCAAAATATAAGTGATTTATTATCTCTCTCTAGCTCTAGTTGGTCTTGTCGTAAATTCGAATTACTTAAATGAAATAACTGCCGCCATCAACTCATAATTCAATTAGTGATTTAAATTATTGAATGACTTTAATTATCAATCAATTTACCTTAAAATTATTATAAAGCAGTTTATTGCATGAAAGTCATTTTAGTCGTACTTCTGATAACTACAACAACGGTTATAATGGTGGTTACTTTAATCAAACAACAATTAGTGATCGTGAGATCGTAACCTTTGTATTAAAATCATCAGTACTGACCCACACCATACTACTAACTAAATAATGTACGTAGTTTTTTATTGGATACAATTTACTTAGAAGTTTCTCTTATCGAATGGACCTTCGTAGTTATCTGCGACAGAGGCTGAAATCTAATTTTATTTGACCAGTAGCACCATCCCTCTCAGCCATGCAGACCCGGGGCTCTCTTTCGAGATGACCCCCAGCGGGGAGTCTTTCAGAGTAGGTACCTACTAATAATTTAGGTAGAATATTAGTATGCCTTTACACAGAAATAATTTCTGTATATGGAGTAGGTACTCGTTGTGCGCTCACAAGGATTACAGTAAGTTTATACTGTGAATATTCACCGGTGACAGTCTACGATGTCGGTTCAACGACCTCAACGGGCTGCACAATCCACCATTTACAATCTACTTTCATAATATCAACTGGACTATCTAACTGTTTATTACTATCTAACGTTATTCTAATTGTTGCCACTAACACGACGAAGAAAAAAAAAGACTAACTAGGGGCATGCTAAGCGCTGTGAAGTTCTTCTCAGGAACTCAACATGTCGTGTTATTTGTGTGCAGGTTCGACCGTCTCGCTGCGGAGCACCACTGCCTTCGCATCAAACTTCTAGGCGACTGCTACTACTGCGTTTCGGGCCTGCCCGAGGCGCGCGATGACCATGCTAAATGCTGCGTAGAGATGGGCCTAGACATGATTGATGCGATTGCGTAAGGCTTTTACAGAACATTTCAAGGATAGCTTACAAATACTTCTCGAAAAAACAATTCTATCCTAAACATCCGGCCCAGCTTACACACAATAAACTATCATAATATCACAGTATGACTGCATCGATGTCATGTGGTCAATCTTTTGGAAGGTACATTTACGTTTTCACAACAGCTTGGTGCGTGAGGTGATGGCCGTGAACGTGAACATGCGCGTGGGCATCCACACCGGCCGAGTGCACTGCGTGGTGCTCGGGCTACGCAAGTGGCAGTTCGATGTCTGGTCCAACGATGTTACGCTTGCCAATTACATGGAGAGTGGTGGTGTTGCCGGGTGAGTTTGCCGAACATCATTTTGTATCTGGTAGATTTTACCTTTGATCCAAATATTGGTTCCAAGTTACGGTAATCACGAGCGTCATAGACTCAGTACGCACTCAGCGTGAAACAGAAAAATTAATTGTGTTCACTCTAATATTTTCCCTCATTGCCTGTACACATGCTCAGAGAGGTAGACAGAAGTATTTTGCTCCTAAATTCCACCCACTGTATTGTACGGTCTCACACTATAGCATAGACACTATAAAAGCAGCTTTTCAAACTCCTCACAGAGTATTCCCACAGATATTCACCCTATTGTACCCGCTGTTCAAAGTTCCAGTGAACACTCCAGAGACATAGCACCCACGCGTACTAATGTATTTATACTATTATTAGATATACTTAGGTAACGTTTGTGAGATAATGCCGTTGTAGGGTGATAGGGTGTAATCTCGAGATTCTTACACTAAATCCTCTTAGTGTTAATGGTTTAGTGTTTAATGTCGTTTCGTGTCGAAAGGCGTGTGCACATCACCAAGGAGACGCTGCAGTGCCTGGGCGACGACTACCGGGTGGAGCCGGGCAACGGCGGGCAGCGCAACGCCTACCTGAAGGACCACAACATCGACACCTACCTGATCGTGCCCGACGACACCAGCCGCGTGGTGAGTGCGCCCTCATAACGTCATTGACTTCTTAGCGCAGACAGTTAGATCGAGGAAAAGGCGAATCCCGGACTACGACTTCACGTCTCGGAATGTGACAGGGATTAACGCAAGGATGATGATGATGATGATGAGTGTTGTACACCTACCTACACTTACATAAAACTTGCTTTATCGGAGACAAACTGTCACTTACTAACACACCATACACGACTTATTAGCAAAGCAAGCTCAGAATATAGCATTTTTCGGTACTATGCGTTGTAAAGCAAATTCAATCGTGGAGCGTTGCTGAATTCAACGGCGACAAAAGCACGTAGGTTCAGATAATCTAACCATGACATATACGTACGAGTACAAAAGTTATAATTTTACAGGATAAGAAACCCCAGCACTCGTTCTCACTGAATGGCAACATCTCGAAGGAAATGCGTGTGATGGGCCACGGCTCACAGCACGGCAAGCACTCATCCAAGTAAGTACCTGCTATATGACCTCCAGATTAGCCATTTAGGCATTTAAAAAGTATTAAGTACCATTATTTTGGTACTGTCCCCATCTCGTAGCTATACACCAAAGTTCACCAAACTGTCGAATCCGTGACGGTTGACGGTCATCAAAGTGCTTGGAGCTCCGTAATTAGGCTTCTGTAGAGACAGCCCTTTGATTAGCAGAGTATTTACATAAAATAATTAGGTAGTAACCTGCCGCCCGGTCACGGGCTCGGCGTGCGAGCGCTCGACTCTGACACGTAGCTAATATTGTAATACCTGCGAGGATATTTCGGAACACGGAATCTACATGTTAGAATTTAATTATGAGCCGCAGCGAATTTCATCGCTTGCTGCACAGAATGAGTTCACGGGCTTATATGTTTCAAATTCTAATTAATTATGTACCTGTATCAACGTATTAAGTACCGCTCGTCTTCATTAAGTCAATAAATAAACTCGCGCCTAAATATATCGTGAACAGCAACCGGGGGCGAGGTACATCCTCCGTACAACTGTATAATAGGCTCCGTAATAAAGTTATTTATGTATTTTAAGAAGGTGTAGTCATGACGTATTCATTGCCTCATCCAACATGTATAGGTTATGAGAGGCTAAGTTTATACTTAGTAATTAACTTTGTTTTTGAACTCAATACCGCGGTACTTATCAAGTTGAGTCGACTTGTCCGGAAGGTAGTCCAAGACGGTAACAAACTCTGAAGTAAGTTGGAGATTTCCATTAATGCGAACACTTCTGTACTAAATGAGAGCTCTTTAGAGCGTGCAGGGCTATACACATAATGTAATAACAACCAGGCACCTACCTGTCGAGAACACCGCTAGATTTCTGTTTTTAGTTTAGTTTTCGTATCGCGTCATTTAATATAGTAGGTAGTTCATTTTAAATTGGTCATAATGCTAATCAATTGGATTACAATAGATCTAGCTACAACTAAAAGCAGTACCTACAGTACCTCTGCCTACACATTATAATCCCACCTGGTTAGCATTTATATCGATATACCTAACCTACGATGAATTCTGCAGAACCTAGTCTCCATATGTAAATTTAATTCAGGTAGCGCAAACTCTCTCAGTTTGAACATCAGTACCCAAGTTGGCCACCAATGTCTCTTCAAACATCCACGCCTCTCAGAAATCAAAGTACTCTTGAACTCTAACTGTAGTGCTAAACTACATCCAATTTGCCTTTTGTTCAAAATAAACTGTTTTTATCTCATTCATATTCAGCTCGCGTACCAAGACAAGAGTCAGAACCAGACTAACTATTTCTTCTACCTCTATTAGTAACTCGGTATCTTACATGTCACAGCTTCATAGCAACTACAAGAAGACATCACTACTCATCGGCAAACTTCCTGAATGTCAAACTAGCTCCTGGTGTTATTGAGGCTGTCTTATGCCCCCAGTCCGTCTTTTCTGTTTCACTAAAATGTTATTCTATTTCAGGAGCGGAGTAGACGCGGCCAGCGAGAATAAGAAACCCGAGGATGAAGTAAACGAATATCTCATGAAGGCGATCGACGCGCGCTCCATTGACCGCCTGCGCAGCGAACACTGCAAGCCTTTCTCCCTGACCTTCCGGGATGACAAACTTGAGAAAAAGGTACAGTATATACTATTTGAATGTTCATATGACCCACGTGTTGTAAGTCGCACTTATTTTGATCGCTACTTGAATTATACTGCAGATATTGTTGTATAAAATTGCCGATGAATACCGCACAGCTCCAAACTAGCCTATCGAATATAACAACTCATGTGTAACAAGCGTACCTGTGGATATGTAGACCGACGACACAAGAAACCTAAAACATATATAGCAAAGCGAAATTGGCGCCAACCGACGGACGTTGTGCTCGATGCCAATTGAAGCCTGTTCCTGCAATCCCTAAATCCGTTCGGTTTTGGCGGGACACCAAACAGATACTGTTATATTTCCAATAGTGTTGCATTTCAACTATAAATACTGTTTCAACTGTAAATTCCTGTAATCTGAAACCAACCGAGAACGAAAATGTGCAAATGAAAAGGAGCTGCACTAACATTGTGTTACTGATCTCTAAACATCAGCTATTTATTTTATAGTCCGCCCGCTTGGCGGCGCGGTGTATGCTTGTTTAAGCCGGTGTGACAATGAGATGCACAGTCACGCGGTGGAACATATAAAATGAATCATGCGTAGAGAAATAGATTTTAATACTAGTTCATCGACTTTGCATACAACTTGGCACTCATTTAGATAACCATTCTTTTTGCAGCGAAGCATACTTTTTGTATTAAACTTGGCTCTCCTTTTTTACATTTATGTTTTTGGTGGAATCATACTTACCACAAAACAAAAAGATACTTCATTTGATCGAAATAGAGATTACTTTGCTACACTAAGATATTCAGTATTTAGAACAATTTATAACTACCTTGAATCGAACAAGTTTGAATATTTACGAAAAAGTTCAGAAGTTTTTTAGAATGCACTAACATACCTACATGTTAGTGCATTCTAAAAAAACAGTAAGGGTCCCACAGTCTCCACAGCTCAACTGGAAAATTTATATGAAGATGACAGATCAGAGAAGATGACATGATACAATATGCTTAGCTCCCCTAACGATACACATTATTGTGCTCTGCAGTACACGGCTGAGCGCGACCACATGCTCAAGATTTACTTCATGTGCACCGTGGTGGTGTTCATCGCTGGCGTCTTCTTGCAACTTTTGGCTTTCAAACTGTAAGTGTCACAATTTCGTAGTTATCAGTACTGTTAAGTTGCAGTACTAGTGGACTAACAGTGCTCCTGTCGTCGCGTCGTATTTCGTTGTCAAAATGTTTTACACTCGTAAATACGGTTTTAGATTTAGCTTACTTGTGATCCAAGCATGTTGAAAGAGAATACTTCGGCGCTCAATAATCATACAAGTACCTAATGAAAACATTTTTCTTTCTTTGGTTCCAATGTAAATATTGAGATATTCAGTTTTGTCTGTTCATAAAAGATCATTACTTTGTTTGTAAAATGCGGATTCGGAGCCAGTGAACCGACCACTTCCAGATGATCACGCAAATGATATGGCATAAAGGCCTACTCAAACATACCTATTTTGTTGCTCCTCAAGGCACCAGTAATTTATATACTTTATTATATATAATTATATACAGTGTGTGTCTCTATTTGCCAAGATTACGTCGCACGCATATTACTGCCGGCTTAGTGATCAAGTTCAAACACAAGTCAAAGTTACACCCGCAGTGTAGCTTCGACTCTGTAAACCGCAATTGATAGTTGAACTAGTGGATCTGGCGATGCGGGTGGCGAGTGGAAACTCACTTGAGCAAATAACACACGTGATACAAACAGCTCAAAAGCTTATCAGACTCTTTATAGACAAGAAATATACGTGGTGTAATTCCTATTGAAACTAAATTCTATTCATACAACATGTTATTTCTATTAGTATTTGAGTACCTTAGTTTATTTTATATAGCTACTATAATAAAATTGATTACATAAACGTGGACATGTGTAGTTGTCGCCGCTCTGTGCCTATTCTTTGTTGGATAAGCTCCTTTGAATGATTTATGGTAACAATAGAAAACTGTCCAATATTATGAAAGCCCGTCTTTCCCGACATTAGAGTATACAAAAAGCTACAGAGTGCGCGTATCACTGGCTTGTTGTCCCGATTGTAAGCTATTTTTTTTATACAACATCGATGGTACCTATAGCGCACCTAATGTTATGGAAACACCGACAAGGCCACAGTTGGACTTATAAATTTATTGTAATGTCGTGATTTTTTGACTTAAATTCTGGTATAGTTCTTAACAAACTCAATTACTACGCTACTGATTGAGTTTGTTAAGAATTTCGGTAGTGTTCGTAAGTTCATACTAAGTAAAGACCGCTCTATAGCTTGTTAATGTATAGGTACTCTTAGTTCCAGATTCCGTCATACTTACTACGCCTACAATAAAATAAATGTTTGTGTACAGGACTCCGATTGGTATCGCAACGATTATCTTCAGTGGCATCATAATCTTCTCGCTGATTTACCTCGTCCTCTGCATCGACTTCCAGGTAACATTGTGATTCTGACCTCATTTTGTAACTTAAGAAATTAAAAGTTTTGCTCAGTCCTCAGTTTGACCAAATATCACGTTTGACCTTGTGTGTGTGTGTGTGCGTGTGCAGCACACGAACGCGCGTCTGCGGCGCGTGTCGCGGCGCGTGCACCACAACCGCACGCTCGCGCAGCTGATCTCCTTCACCGTCGTGTTCGCGTTTATATTGCAGATCCAAGTCGTGATGGTAAGTGCACCACCTGTAATATAGAAGTTTCACTAGTCGACACTTGAACATTTTGAAGTCCACCCAACCTAAAGTCACCCTACTCCTTATCATAACATTTTCGTGACCTGTATTTTTTTTTTTTTTTTTTTTTTTAATATACGGTAAAACGAGGTAAATAGAAAAGGGCAAATAGAAATAAATTGGCCAGCAAAATTCTGCAATTATTTTCTTTCAAACAAAACATGAACAAGTTATTTGTAATAACAGAATCATAAAGAACCTGGTGATACTTTCTAAAAATTTTAAAAAAGAAAAAATTCTAATCATTCTAATTCGATTCACTCCGTTTTACTCGATACCTACGAAATGTAATAGTAGGTACCTAGGACATAGGAACTTCGTATTTAAACAATCCATTTATGTATTCACACCGTGTGTAGGTCCAGGGAGTACTCGACGCCAGCAAACCTCCCGAAGTAAAAACGACTGGTAAGAAACCGGATGGCTGCCTCTATGACATGAATGAGGTGAGTTACTTACGCTACCTTCTTGAAATTCGTAATAAAATAATACATTAATTGGTTGCTTTGTCTGGCGAACATGTCGCACTCAGATACTATAGAGCTCTGTCGTATGTCCAGCACTACCTGCAACTGACGCTCCTGGCGATGTGTCTGTGCGCCGCGCACCAGATCCTCATCACGATGGTCAAACTCGGGATACTTCTTTTCACCTGTGGCATCTACACGATCATCACCACAATGGAACACGTCAACCTCGGCGACCAAGTACAGGACTCACAGTTAGTATACCTTTGTAATCCTTGATTGTTGTGTGTGCGGTGTGTTGTGTGGAGCTTATCCTAATGTGTAGTGCGTCATTGTCTAATTAATTGAAGACGTAACAATTGTTGTACAAGTTTAGTGGCACAGTGCCATCTGTAGACCTGTGTTCGCTATAGAGCTGCGGCTACCTAAAAAGTTACTAGTGACATCTATTGAACCAATGTACGGAGAGTTTGTTGAACAGGTGCATGAACCTCAAAATTTCACATACGGACAAGGCACATGGTAATTCGTACCTAATCTATTTTTTTAAATAAATATATTTGCCTACGTTATAATATTGAAAACTAATTTCTCTTATTTGCCATTCAGGAATCCATGCGGCCTGGATTGGAATCAGCACTGGACCAACATCGCAATTGCACTGGGCGCCACAGTGGCGCTACTGTTGCACTCCCAACAAACCGAGAGTACCTACCGGCTGGACTTCATTTGGAAACTGCAAGCTAACGGTAGGTTATTGGTGTATAATAAATTAAATATATGCTTTCAATGCTGCTTCGATTTTACGTAAATTGCTAGTTTGCCTATTTCACTACATATTTTCTGATAATTTTTTATGTATTTATGCAGACGAAAAAGAGGAAATGGAGCATCTCGAGGCATACAACCGCAAGCTACTGGCGAACATCCTGCCGGAGCACGTCGCCCAACACTTCCTCAATAGCGACAAAAACATCGACGTAAGTTATGTCATCTTAGCGCAGGAACATAGGACGGAGCGACTCCTTTAGACTCGTGAGACTTCTTTGGAAGCTACTGCCAGACTTGTACACGTCTGCCAAAAAGTGGGTAGGTGGTTAGCTTATCCCCATCGGTCTTGGTGGCCCGTGCAAATACGCAGAGGTAGGAATGCAGTACGTTCTTGTAGTGTCCTCTCTTTTCCAAAACTTCTTCAATTTTACGTATTAACCTTGTATGTGTGTGTTTCAGGAACTGTACCACGAACAATGCGAATCGGTATGCGTAATGTTCGCCTCCATCCCGAACTTCTCAGAATTTTACGTGGAACTCGAAGGGAACAACGAAGGGGTGGAGTGCCTGCGCCTGCTCAATGAGATTATTGCCGATTTCGATGAGATCCTGGCCGAGGAACAATTCCGCTACATCGAGAAGATCAAAAGCACCGGGGCTACGTACATGGCCGCGTCAGGTTTGATTAATCTCCTTATCTTGAACCTATCATTATTATTATCAAATAAAGGATTTAAGCCCGAAAGGCGGCCTATGTTTTACTAACAAATCTATTGCGGTGAATACTTAGGTCTGACTGTGGGTACCCGTGACTTGCGCGGCTACCGCCACGTGACTGCCATGGCTGACTACGCGCTGCGTCTGCGCGACCAGTTGCAGTATGTCAACGAGCACTCGTTCAACAGCTTCCGTATTCGGATCGGTAAGTGTCGTTCATGCTCGGGCGAACTGCTTCCTTGAAATACGCGAATGTTTCCCGAATATTCTAGCCAGCTCTGTGACGTCATTAAAATAAATGAGGTACGAGCTCTATAATTGTACGCAGGCATCAACATCGGGCCGGTGGTGGCGGGCGTGATCGGTGCGCGCAAGCCGCAGTACGACATTTGGGGCAATGCTGTTAACGTGGCCTCGCGGATGGACTCCACCGGGGTGCTGGATCAGATTCAAGTGAGTATACCGTGCACTAACTTAACTGATAATGAAGATGTACCCATCTATGTCATGCATGTGAATTGTCCCAAAACAGTTATTGCTAAACCGAAGCTGGCGAGCTACGTGGTGAGTTGATGCTGTGCGATTGTGGTACCACAATAATGTCTGTAGGCACTTATTGATTTAATTCTATCTGAAATGCGCCACAGCGAAACATATCTATTAAATCTATTTATAGGTTTAATAAGATATATTAATTGGATCACGTTTTGGCCTATCTAAATTTTTGTTGGGCAAACATTGGAGTTTACCAAGAACTGTTGACTGGAGCCATATACTGTAGTGTGTTTGAGTAATGTGCTGTGTTATGTGAGCTCTGAGCCATATGGCACGGGATATATGACGGGGGTGGCTGTTGTGTAGGTGACCAGGGAGGTGTACGACATCCTCTCCACGCGGGGCTATCGGCTCCGGTGCCGCGGCAACATCGACGTCAAGGGCAAGGGCAATATGGTAACGTTCTTCTTGGACGGAGTGGGCAACTGCGACGATGTGCAGATCCCGACCGAAATAACCCCACAGGAAGACATCTACCAAGTGAGTTTATATTGCACACTTTCATAATATTAGTACCAGTTGTAGTACAGCTAGTAGTAAACTTCGAGTAATATTATGCGTGTGTGCCGAAATTTTAAAGTCCAATGGCATTCATATTCTCTGCTTAGTGCAAACTTAGTAGAACTACTTATAAGTATTTTTTTGCAAAATCACGCATCGTAACTTTATTTAAACTAAGTACCAAGTAACAACACTCTGAATTTTATGATTAGGACCCCCAGCCCTCCACCTCTGCGGAAGGCGCGTCAGAGGCCAACGAGGCCGCCAGCAGCAGCCGCCCATCTACCCGACCTCTTGACACGCTCTCGGAGGGACAAACTGATGAGGAACCTATCCCATCTCCCAGAGCATCCATCCCAAATGGTATATATTTGAATTGTAAATAGGTTCTTTGTTTAAGCGTTATCACAAAATGTACGAAGATCTAAGCGCACGGCTTAGACCTAGCCCCGGCCAGGCTAACTTTTATCTCTTCTTTCTCGCTCTATGATTGTGTACTCCTAGCTTTATTAAGATATGCATGAAGTGTTCACTTCTAGAAGGACACTACACTAATCTTCACCTACGTAATTATGTTGTAATTATGGAAATTGTTTTGCATTTTCCGTAGGAATGTAAGTTACATTACACGGGATGTCCAACACATAGCAAAGTTAGAACTGATACTTACCCAACGACATTGTTTTACGAAACATTTTTTTTTTGCCTAGTTTTAACTTTCGTGTCATAATTACACCATTTCAGAAAATAAGGGCAGTGACGCGGAAGGACACTTCGCCTCCGGCAGCACCTCGCACGAGAGCGTCGAGCAGGCCGTGCGCTCGCGCGTGCGCCGTCGCCTCGAGCGGCCGATGTCTTTCGCCGACCAGACCGGCACGCCCACCCTCGACTCGCTGCTCAACTCGCACGCCTACTCTACCGAATTCGACACGCCGGACGTCAACAAGAAGAACAACCACTCGATGAGCGATGTGAAGCACTGCCCCGCTTCCACGCGCAGCACTGATGATATTGAATCTCAACTCGATCCTACACCTCGGCGAGCCAACAGTCTTACCGACTCTCTGTTCCGTCGCCGGACCACACACCAGAGTACCATGGTCAATGTTATCGAAAACCCAATGCACAGCATGCTGGACAGCGCCGACGTCCCGGACGACGCCGCTGTGTAAGCGCGCACACTTACACTTTACTGGACTGACTGGCGTCAAGTTACTGTCATAGCATGCGTCTTGGGTATCCCCTGTCTGTGAAATAGCGCGACCTATACGCAATGGTTTATTTGTACTAAGTGCAAGTTGTTCATTGTTATACTGAGCGGCTTTCCTGGCAAAGAATACACAAGATACATCAGATCGACAATAATTTGACGTCCACCGACAAGCTGATGCGTTTTGAGCACCATTGCGAGGATTGTTCACATTCTTTTCTAGTTCCATGCCAATGACAGAACGCAGCAACTGGTAATGAATGTAAGATATCTTGTATCTATTGTTCGATTGTTGCTGAGGCTATACAATTGAATAATACTTTTACAATCATATCGAAGATGCTTAGCGATGTGTTCTCAAAGCATTGTGCTGTCGAATGCCTGGACACGATCCTTAGATTAAGACTAAAAATGACGTCATCATCAAGCCGCCTGCTGAACCCTCACTGTGCACGAGACGCGACACGTCCGGACGTAGAACACCAACAGCTGTCGCTCGTAGGCCGACCATGTGCGACAAGGCCGAACACCAGACGGACCTGAGTCTCCGCAGCAGTCCTGACGTCGCATAGTCTCGCCAACATTGCACCTGAGGGTCGCACTCGTGCGCTTGGATAATCATCCCGGTACCCATGTTATCAGCTCACGTTTAATCATCTCATCATAATAATAACAACATTTGCCAAATATGCCACCACATTGTTACTTTATTAATTGTAATTTTATCCGAAATATTGGATATACTGCAGTAATCGCTCCGTGTCCGACTGTAGCTCTGGACACAAACAAACAGCAGGGAAGACTTCCGTTGTCTCTAGTTTGTTTGAATGCGCTAAGTTGGATCTCGCGGACTTAATGCGCTCGATCAATTGCCCTACAAAACAGGTCTTCAGCTGTTCTAGCAGCAGTTCTACAGATATTTTTCTGCTTATGCATACAAGTCCCTTCTGGACATTCCGACTGTATTGTACGGTAATGAATCAAACGAGCTTATAGTAACTCATATTGTTGTAGTGAAATAAGGTTGAACCTGTATGAGCCCTGTCCGGTGCCGGCGCGTCTCGATCTCTGAACTGTGATGTGATAGCATTGTCCTGTGGAATTGTATGCGGTAGTTAACCAAACGGAATTTGGTGCTTTCTGAGGTGAACGCTCAAAGTGGTGACCTCGCCTGGTAAAACCTTGAATGAAATGAGCTTACAGAGTTGAGTTCTGGAGCGCTGGCGCTGGAACGAACAATCTCAAATTTAGCACTAAGAACTGATAATGTTATAAACGTGTTTAATTATTAATTAGTTTAAAATGTGTCTATGTAGTTATAACGTTATTCTGATATAGGAATGTTATTCTTAGAACAAATATTGTACCTAGGTAAGGTCAGGTTCTCATGGTAGCAGAAGCACGGCAAGACCTCGGCCCAGATGCTCTCAGAGCGTGGCGCGACCTCTCTCGCTGCAAAGCGCGCGGAGGCCGGACCCGCGTCGCGGCGCCTGACGGGTCGAGGTTGACGGTGACCCATCGTGTGTTACGGGTAATAGTCTCATTAACCAAATATAGTAACCAAATAGTTAAGTCATATACGTATACGAACAATATTCAATACTACCCACACATAGGGACGTAGAGTCGTGTAGCACTATTGTAACTTCTCATAGTTAAATACACTATCGACGTGGATGGTTTTGATATTTGCATTCGTTGGTTAAAATTGAAAAGTTCTGGTAATGGTTGCGTACGGAGTGGTAATGGTCGGATATACTCTTTGGACAGATAACGGTTTAGTATGATAGTGTGTCGCTATTATTAATATGTGTATTGTGTAGCGTGTTTAACGTACTAAATGTCTATACTGTACTGGAACTTATTATCTAATTTGTCCTCCGGGAAATACCGCGGTGCAGTGACAGCAGTCCCGGGACTGTTGGTCCAGCAGCTGCGCCGCGCCCGATGCGCTGTATGCATTCCAAGTCATTATTGTTTTAGTAGGCACCTATTATCCAAAAATCATAAATAATGTCAGTGTACCGTATTCGCATATTGCCCCGCTCAGACCTCACCCTCACCCCGACCATTCTCCCGGGTCCAAACTCTTTACGAATACATAATACCTACTTACTTAATAAGTGTACCAGCACTTTTAGTTTACCTTTTCTACAAGTTTGTTGCGAAAGCAGCCCCCAATTGTGTTATAAGTACGTGCGCAGTGGCTCGACTGAGAAAGGTCAATGCCTCCGCAGATATTTCTTGAGAAGTCTCCATTTCACAATCGGAGTGCTATTATGTTGTGGATTAGATTTCCCATTTGCAGCAGTGATCGTTTGATTCTCGAGTGGTCCTCTTCACCTTGCGTTATTTTTATTTGTCTTGAAGTTTTGCTTTTAGTGGAGAACGTCCGTGGTCGTCTGCACAGTTCTGTCTTGCTCCAGTGACCCCTTGCCCCCATAAGGTGTGTATGTGTGCTCTAACACACACACACACACACACACACACACACACACACACACACACACACACACACACATTTAGATATATAGTAGTTAAGTGTACGTTCGTGACGTTTACGTAAGTGTTAGCTGTAGTCTAATTACTTGATAATATCGAATCATATTTTACCATCGGACGCTTGTTACTTTGTCCCTATGCTCATGAGACGTCATGTCATAGTAAAGAGAATTAATATAATCCTTTAAGATTTGACGAATTATCCAAATTGTCGTTGTTGTATATTTTCCACGACATTATATTATATTATCGATACAATCACCTATGCATATATATATATATATATATATATATATATATATATATATATATAATAAATATACCTATATATATTATACTTGTACACATCTTTTTACAAAAATGTGATCCTTAACGTATTGGGCCAAAAATTCGGAATCCATTCTTTTAATTTTTAAATTTGTTAAGATGAAATTTAAGGTATTTTTGATGACGTATACTATTTAGTACTTTATATTAGTAGTTAGAATGTGCCAAACGCCCGAGGCCTGCCTGCTCGCTGCCGCATCAGCGCGCGACCTCTCGCACGCCCTCAACATATTCCTACCACTTTATATTTTTAGAAACGGTACCAAAAAACTGACCAAAAGTATGATTTAGGTCTTAATGATGGCGCGTCCGATGTATTATATAATTAAATTATAAAGACCTTCATGGAGCCTACAACTCTACTTCTTAAATATAATTTGTGTTGTGATTTATGTCTGCTTATATAGAAGTTAAGCCACCCCCGGCACGGCAGTTCACTCACTAACACTCTTGGAACAAGATCGTGACATTAATGATTGTATCAACTCCATTGCGACAGTAACTGCTTGGAGCAACATGCAACTTCTGTTGCATTAATAAGTACTCGTAGCTTCACATACCTCGACTGGGATAAGACATCGATTGTTAGCCTTTGTTAGTAATACCGCATTGCCGATCTATTTGTTTGAACGTATGACGCCGAACTGTCGTGTAGAGGCGGCGTTTTGTGTAGGTACTTAATGTATTTGTTAGCGTAAGTGTCGTAGTTAGTTCCTGTATTTGTTTTTCTGCATACCTGTGCCAATAATACTCCATGATTAGTAACAAACGGACGGCGCGCTCCTCTGTCGTGGTGGGCGGAGGAGCTCGCAGCTGTAGGTAGGTACATACGTCGGCCGGGTCCCTGTCGCGGGAGGTCCCCGTCGACCTCTCGCGGCCAGGCGGCCCAGCGCGCCGTCCACACTGCCGCACCTCACTGTAGAGCTCTGCCAAGTGTTAGACATTTACCGTAATATGTTTAATGTTAATTTTGTCGTAAATACTTCTCGAATAAGTTTGCCGGCGTTAGCCGCAGGAGCGTTCAACAGCCTGGCCACAGGTTTGGGCAACATGTCTGATGGCAGTGATGGCACACGTGCACACACGTACACAGGTCTCAGTGAGTCAAACACCCGCAGAAGTAAACTGTTTGTGCGCCATCTTGTTGTAAATTGGTTTTGGATCGTTATCATCGCAGTAGCCGCTCCCGAACGAACGTGTTAGGTTAATCTGCCTATTATTGTTAATATAAATGTCGCTTACAAGCTTTGTAGTAGCGCGGATAAGGTCTCTGCCCACCGGACTGGCTCGACTCGTGGAGTCAGCTGTCGTTGTGAGTAGTGACGCGTGGGCAGACTCGCTGTCAGCATGTAGTTCAGCAGTCAGCCAGTTAACGTTTAGTGGCTGAGCACCGCGCACGCGAATGGTCGGGCATGCCGCCATGCGCCTGCGCGAAGGCCCGCCACACCTGTATTCACTTCAGTGTTATACGTTTAGGATATAGTTAGTGTGTTACAAGTCTTATTGTTATTTTCAATTAGCGCTGCAAACGTCTCGGTTAGGCATATTTGCTGGTTAGGTAGATGTACCTACACCCAGATACCTATGTGTAGTCGCTGCAGGCCTAATCTCATTACCATAATCTTTATACAACAATGATGTATTCTGAGCGATTACCTACCAATTGTTTTGCAGTACTAATCAAATCGTTGCAATTTGTATTACTGTATGTACTAGAACTATAACACTTACCTACTTCTAAAGCAGAAATGTCTGAATAGATTGTGCAGTTTATGAACAAAATAACAAACCATTATATAATATTATTGTTAACGTAAAAACGCCAACGAATAGATACAATAGTTGTTTTTGTTACATTGTACTTCGTGTCTGTAAACAATAATACAATTGTACACTGTAGGGCACCGTGAAACATCCGATTTTTCTCGAGATTTCGGGCACGAATCACGTACACAACACGCACGACGCGTCTTCGATTCCCATTTCGGGATAAATTGTATAGGTACTATGGAACCAACTGCGGATGTTTCACGGCTGGCCTACTGTACAATATCTGTTAAAGTCCGACTGGAGTCTGAGGCTCAAATGTAATGTAAGTCGCGATATTCGTGATTGTTGTATATTGAGAATGTGTTTGTTATAAGAACGTAGGTACCTACGTTAAGTTTAAGGAATAAGTTAGCGGCGTGTCTGTGTGCCAACTGTCGCCCTAGAGCAGCCGGGGACAATCAAATCTAGGACATAATACAGACTTCAATCTCGACCTCCACTGTCTCCACATCAAGGCTGTGCTAGATATTTCACATGTTTCATGAACTGCTATTATTTGTTGAAGAAATAAATCAAAGAAGGAGATCATGCTCTGTTAGGAGGGCAGTTGAAACACAGACATTAGCGTTCTCTGCATTTTTATATTAATAATTTCAAACGGCACTAAGTTGATCAAAAATGCGAGCTCGAGTGACAGACGCTACTCTACACTGCGTGATGAGGAGGAAACACGGGGGGGGGGTGATGCGTGTTGGATGACAGGGTGCCGCCACTCGAGCTCGCAACCGTCTGTACCGAGGACTACGCGCACTGAAACTTGTTTAACAAGCAAGTCCAATCTATACGACACTGTGACACCTCCAGCGGCAGCCCGAGGCTCTCCGGTCTCCACTAGCGGATCTACTTAGGTACTAGGACGTGGACCTGTAACAGTTCTCGAAGGTGTGACTGTGACGGGTGAACAGTTCATGGTTTACTTTCACATACTAGCTCCAGAGCGATGTTGATTAAGTTCAATGTGGCTCATCTCAGTTAAAGCCGACAGTGAGCCACTAACTGATTGCCTGCAGTCTGGTTGAACGCTGTGAGTGCACGATGCGTTGGTCAGTGCCGCGCTATCCTCGGTATACCTTATTATAAGTTAGCTTAAGTATATTTTATATTAAATTTGCATGTAATTTTTATTGAATGTGCCACGCTTCTTTGCCCTATACTGTCAAATATTTTTAATAAATGGTGTTTTGTGTGTACATTGGTTTTATTAAGTATGAGACGTGTGTGTTCTCCTAATCTCCAACACACCAACACCTAAAAGCAATAGAAGCTACTTAGGTATATAGATACCTACTGACGCGACGGTGTACATACACAGCTGTCTAAAATGCACACAGTCTACATAACAATATTTTTATTATATAGGACGTGAATTTGACTTCGCGTCGTCTGATGGTAAGCTGAAGGCAATGTCTACAAGGGGATCTCCATCATTACCTGACACGTACCTAATGCTACAAAGGTGATGGTGGTAGGTATATTTTTGAATTTACTTACACTTTTATAGACTTTTCCGCACATTTTATCCAAAATGTGGATACAGTACTCAAACATCGATGCATGACAGATGACCGTATATAAAAATATAAAACAAAACGAACCATAGACCAAGGTTTAGTAAAGGGTGTCACACACGACGCATATACATTGTATTCTCTTTGGCAGATACGGTAAGATAAGTATCTGAGGGAATATCTTTCAAAATCGCTCTCTATATAAATTGTATGAAAAACAAAAAACAAACAAAAATCACAAGATATTTATACAAAGATAGGAATTGAAGACCGCGCCACGAAAGAAGTCCGACGGTAAAACTCGGAACTAAAATTGACATCGCTGCTATAATACTGTTTATTGGTTGGGTCGGACCCTGACAGGTATGGTTTAGAGTTGCCAGCTCATATTTTTATGTGTTCTAGTGGGTATTATAATGTGAAGTTTTCCAATAGGTATAAATCCATTGGTTTTTAAAATCTTCAAGAGTATGGCGCTAGCATGACTTTTGGTACACTGACCGTTAATTTGATTGATTGTTGTTTCTGAAGCGTTGAAGTTTGTTTATACGTACCATTGTAACCTCAATAACTTGATACCTACATAAATTTAGTTAATAATACATTGTAGTAACTACAATATTCTTTGTATATAGTGAAGTAAATTGGAGAATACGACAAGTGACACTATCTACCCTGTCCATGTGTTTATTTTCATTTGTACAGCTTACGCGTATGAATTACTGTTTTACATAACATAAACTCACGCCTTTATCCCCGAAGGAGTAAGCAGAGATGCTAGCACCCACATTTCGCCAGCTTATGTTCAGGTCCCAATGTAATAGGTGGCGAGCCTATTGCCATTAACCGGACACTTATAAACCTGCGATAAATACACACATTACTTCGAAAATCATTGAAAAGCCATTGGTGTGTGCCATGGTAAACCTGGGATCGAACTCGAGACCTCGTCTGAGTAGTCCATTACCCATACCACTTGGCTACCGTGGTGAAGTATGAATTATCCGAATGACCCACCCGCGATGCCTGGTTGGTGCCGCGATGCCGATGGTCTGGCTTCCGGAGACCTTTTTTGTAACCTTGCGATATAACAGCGCAGTAGGAGCTAATATCCACCAATCCAATTATTCGTAGATTATATCCATATCACATCGATTTGTCATGACCTAATGACGGGACCTAAAACACAGAGAATGTAATGTCCGAGCTTCAAAGATCGTTGTAACAGCCAAACCAATACAAATAGCCATATTCATGTATACAAGTGTAGGCACTGAGCGGGAATCAAAATACGCGCTTCCTGTGTCGCAGTGGCGTTCACTCGCCACTGAAGCTGTTAGACAAGCTATCTATCTATCGAGACTTATTTCTCAGAAATGCATGGAAAAAATTATAAACTATTAAACATTAAACGGTACTTACAAAACGTCGAATACTCAGATCTGCAACGCTGTGAAAATCCAATTTCCTAGTTATTACTATCAAAAAATATCATTTATATTGGCACGAAAAAAAAATTACTGACAAGCAATTTTTTTTATTTTTGTTTTTTACCATTGTTTATACTTTGTAAAATATAGCTTGGGTCCTATGACAGATGTCAAAATTTGGTTCATAGGAATGTCCGAAATTCGATGAAAATATCGATACTACCAGCTATTATTGATGCATGTTACATATAATTAGGTTTAATTTAATTGTATGTGTGTATTTAATTGTAATGAGAACAGAATATACGTAGCATACAAGGAATGAGTGGAGGGGATCAGTGGAAGTTCATATCAAACAAGATTTTGGCGCGTGTATCTTATGCCTATATCATGTCCCTAGAGCCAAACGCGGCGTGTCTTCTTACAAAATCCAAAAACAGGTTCAGGGCGTTGATGGATTGAATGTAGGATTTTATTTACTCAATATTATTTAGGATCAAGTATATTGAAATATAGACATTATTATGATATTAAA
Source organism: Pelosia muscerda (assembly GCA_963691645.1). Taxonomy (NCBI): domain Eukaryota; kingdom Metazoa; phylum Arthropoda; class Insecta; order Lepidoptera; family Erebidae; genus Pelosia; species Pelosia muscerda. Next base: position 186,736 of record OY829098.1, on the reverse strand, counting down.
ATACCTAAGCAATAAGATTAAATTCTAATTATTTTTTTCTTATATTAATTTCAATTTTAAATTAAGCTTTATTCAAAATATGGATAGTTCATAGTATGTGGTCACGATGATTCATCGCTCATCACTAATTAGCTCGGTATGCCCATAAAGTATGACATTGACAGCTACAACATTCAATAATAGAAAATTCAAGACTTCATGTGCGGGATTTCACTGACAGCTGTCATAGGACCCAAGCTACATTTTACAAAGTATAGTTTACCTACTCTCCATTGTATCAGAAAAAGCTAAATGTATCGAAAATTACCACACAGAATTACAATTATTAATCAATTACTATCCCTCTCTTTCTAAAATTCTAAATCAATGGTTTCAGTGTAATACAAGTATACAATATTATATTATATTACCCACTTTACTCTTTGTATACAACATTATCATTTTAATTTCTCAATCTGGCAACATCATAGTATTCGCATTTCGCTGTGCTGTCGCTGTCGCGCAGCTCACTGCTCAGTCAAATAAATAAGTCAAGTCAAGTCAAGCCAGTCTTCCTTTTACTTGTGACAAGCGTAGGTAGTCAAAAAGAAGAATAAAAATTTTCGTAGTGTTTTCTATCCGTGCCACTTCCCCTTTCTATCTGTTCTATAACGGAGTTTTACATTTGTGATTTAGTTTAATTTTCGTATAAGATGGATTGGTCCATCGCGGTGAACGATATACTGCACCATGAGATCACCAAGCTCAACTATACCTTAGTCCCGCCAGGGTTCCACGGCGATGTTCGGGCGATGAGGTGAGTTCATTGATTTACTCTCAGACAATTTTTCTCTTTATATATATTTGAAGTTCCTAGATACAGTTGTAAGTCGATATGTACGCCCACACCAGATGTTTCAATCAATATTGTGCCACACCTCAACATTTACAATAATGAGAGGTTTGCAACAAGGACTTCCGATAGACGCCATGAATACTAGCCATTGGTGCCCCTTAGGGATTATTATGATTATGGTTTTAGCTTAGAGCAACAAGCCAAAACTAGAAACAGTTAACAAATGCTGTAAGAAAGTAATAATCTGAACTGCCATTTCAATCCTCAAAATTCTGTTTGTTTGGTAAATAAGTTATTATAAATTCAAAACATTTATTAGCAGACAATTTCAAAAATGGCTACAAGCATTTACCACCGTGCTTATAGATCTTGCTGCAAGCTAACATCTTCAATCTTCATTCCTGCTATTTATAAACTCCATTGCAAAAAGACAAGTTTTATGACTAAGTCTGTCTGTGTGCCTATTGGTGGCATCCAAACTTCCAAACATATAGTTGTGCAGTAATTCTCCTATTTGAAAGGTGATATGGTTGAGATGATTGATGCAACAGTGGGTCTGCCGTTGCTGCTGGTGCCTGCCTGTCAGTGGATCTGTTCAAACCTTGAACAGAAAGCTCATGGCAAAGGATATTAAGGCTTCATCCATGTGGAATTATAAACCTGCTCATGCTGCACCTTCTGCTCAACTGCTGTCTCCCCAGCTTCACTCATGATATATTTTGAAACCCTATTGCACCCTTTTAACCCAGTTAAGGTGCTTATAATTAAATAGCTTTCTAATAAGATAAATATTATTGTGCTGGATTCATTGGTATTAGGATAAATATTATACTGATTTAGGATCAGAATTAGTGATAATATAGCTTTCTAATGGCAATAGAATCTTTGAAATAATATGTCCAGTAGTTATGAGTTCATCGATTTATAAAAAATGCTCATCCTTTTCACAATATTAGTACAGATAAACTTGCTCCGGGGATTCACTGTGTTATATTTTTCAAATACTTATAACCTACATACGTACATACTCTGGGCCAACCCTAGCACAAGCTCTCCATTTTGCTTTTTCCTTTCATTCTTCTCGAGTTTCTTCCATTGTCATGAAGCCTTTCATGCATGTCTTTTTCTTTCAAAATTTTCGATTACTCTGGTCAGTGTGTTTACTAGCCTGATGAGCCGGAGCTAATGTGTCATTGGCTATGTACTTATATGCCCTCAGTGCCCGCACCACATTAGCATACCTTTTTCAATACTCGTTACTATGTTACCTTTCAGGCCACACCTTTCTCGAGTCTAAATGTTACTTACCTAAGGTTCAAGTTTGACCACAATATCATCTGTTAGTAAGTGATGATGTGGTCAAGGTGGGGCACACGCAGACTTGTTTAAAAGTAACCTATCACCTCTATTTTGAAGACTTCCAAGTGTTTTATTAGTCTTTCTATTGTTAATTTAATTATTGTGTCAACGGTTTCTCAATAAAACAACTGTTTTGTTTCCTTACTGTCACAGTCTTTAAATATAGAAACCTACCTATACCTCGATACTATTATAAAGAGGATTTACTAAGATTTAGTAAAACAGTGAGAGATCAAATAAAATGTGAAGTATTGGATAAGGTCCACTCAGATATGTAGTGATGACAAGTATTGTTTAGTGCCAAACAGCTTGTATGCAGTTGTGAATTAAGTGTCCTTGAAAGATGACACCTCATTTTTATATAACTAACTCTGGAATCCATTACTAGCTGCATTTAGAATTTTGTATGAAACTTATTATTATCGCATCTCAAGCTTACATACTCCAGTTTATTTTTCGATCTGTCCAGTAGTTCTAAACCTTTTTGATTACAGACTGATCTTTCCTATTTATAATATTGGTATAGATGACTGTGCTTCATTATAATAAAATTATGTATGTATTATAACAGGGAAAGCAAAACTAGACTAAGCACAGTGAGTAACTGTTTGAAAAGCAAAAAAAAATAATTATAATTTTAAGTCAAGTTCAACAATACGGTATCTACATCTAGGCAAAGAGCATTTTGTTTAAAATAATACAGTGATATTATTAAAGAGCTGCAATTATTTTTAATTGTCTTCAATAAGACTAAAGTTTTAAACGTAATTTTATTATTATTCAAGTATCTGCTACTTCGAGGAGCTCTGCCTGAGAGAACGGCGCCGCGTAGTTGTAACGCCTGAGCGCGTACAAATCTAGGTTGTCATTCTCTAATACTGTTGCTAGACGCGACGGCCGCGGGCCCGCGCTCTGTGCTACCCATCTAAGTACCTACTAAAGACTTATAACGTCTATCAGCATTCGTACGGTTCATTAATAGAATTGTCGTTGTCGCTATTCCCACCGCGATCAGTGCGGCGCCGTGTGTGCCAACCATCTGTTCCTTGTTCTGTTCTTCTTGTTAGTACAACTACCACAGTTTACAATCCTCTCTATGAGCCACATACTAAACACTTCCTAATGAAAGAATGGAGAAGCAGAAGTTTATGAAGAAAATTGTTCATCCCAGATTAGGTACTTCTGTAGATTATTATTTATCCATTTTATCAAAGGAATTAACACTCTTCTTGGCTTAGGTTATGTACCCTTTGTACTTCGTCATTACTTTATTTGGATAACATAGAAATCATCACGATCACGAGTACGCGTTTCCCATGTTCATGGCGAAACAATACCCTCCTTGACCTCCGCTGTTTTTTTTCCCGTAAACTATTTCGGATTATAAAAACGTTTATGTTAGGTTGTCTATCAGATGTCTTTAACTGTCACTCTCCGCGGCAGATCAATGCACGAGAGCCTGTCCAAGATGATCGACGTGATGGGGGAGCAGTCGGCTGCCGCGCAAGGTCTCAACCGCGTCATCACCACGGCCGAGAAGCTGCGCAACTCTCCCTCACACACTCTGTACTTATACAAGGACTACAAAGCCAAAGGGTAAGTGCACCAATTTAGTCTTACGTTTGTTGGTTGACAATCATATTTATGGCGATCTTATACGGTGGCGTATAGGATCGCCTCCGTAATTAGTAAGTTTAGTAACGTACCTGCCTACACCTACCCAACGGTGCCGATGTAGCGGACTATCCGAGTGGTTATTGATATTCGAGCGATTGGCAATAAATCCCTCAGGGGTTACTTTCCGTTACGGTATTCTTGCTGCACATAAACGTTCGGCTCTAGCCAAGTAGTGATCGAATGCACAGCGACAGCAGAGTATTTCAGTATTACGAGTCCATTCCACGCGCCAGTGTGGCTCATTAACAACTATGCATTCGAGAAACGACTTCAGCCCTAAACACCAATTAAAGCTTCGAATCACTCGGCGTTTATCGGATTCATTTCGGAGAGTGTGCGCTGGAATTACAAAGACAGTAAATTTCCTCGTTTTACTTGTTCCTACAGTCCCATGTCCTTTAAGCGAGTCGTGAAAAATCTGATGAGGCCGTCAAGCTGAACACCACCATTGTAACATTGTACGTATTTTTAATGGTAACCCTCTTTCGTAAGACTTTACCTTCAGATTACCAACAGGTGAGGTGAAGTGACGTTTCCAATATAAAAAAACGGTGGTGGTCAAACGTGGACCTATAAACGAAGAGGGATATTGTACATTTTTGTTAGTAGGCCTACTGTTGTAATAATGTTCTATTACAAATAATTTCGAAGGCCGTCTCCAGTAGGTGCGTAGGTGACGCGGCGGAGGTACACAAACTGTGGCACAGCACCGCGCAACACTGGTTCAATCCGTTTGTTTTAATCACAGCCTGTAGCGGCTTACCATAATTATTGTACGCGTATAGACAGTACTGACACCACATACCATATCCATCGTAAGGCCAGCCACAAGTCTGATATGGTGCGCACGCGACTGGCGTACCTACCTACTACGTACCATGATATAAGCGCATTCAACATACCATACAATTAATATGTTTATTTGAAACTTATTGTGTGTCTAACTTACAAAAGCGGCATTGTGCGTGTTTTCATTATTATCAATAATTTTTTCTTGTAAATATTTAGCTGATAAAAGAGGCAATACATTGCTCGAAGCCTTCGATGTTTGGGGCCTACATGATAGTATCGTATAGGTAATATTCGGGATAATTCGATGGGCAACACTCCACCGGAACAATATGTGCTCGATGTGGCGTCATATTGCAACCAATAACTTTACATTGATAAGTACTTACCCGCCTTAAATCACTCTACTGAATGAAAACTATCAAAATCCGTTGGGTAGAGGGAAGGAAAATTTCTTAATTTTCAAGATTCTAGAAGCGTCTGGTGAATTTCAGCTTCCAGCCTGTGTGGTGCAGCTGTGCGTTGATAGATCAGTCAAGAATAAGATCGTGATCAGCTGCGCGCTAACCTTCTGTGTTCAATGTTGGGCACAATTTTGGCGAATCTTTATTACTAATTGCTTGTGCGCACCATTTGCGAATTTTTATTACATCATCATTGTCGATATTCACAATATAAACGGGACATATTATTACCATGTTCTGCTACTCTATGCCCATTGACCACAGGCAACTAACGGCCCGTGGGTCCACACTCTAGCCTCGTGTGCTATCACTTGCCTCCTATTACTGGTTAAGTCTGTACGATACTTATATTGCTGGCGTAACTTGTTTCTGCATCTCGTCAACAAGCGGACGAGCCAAACTATTGTAAGGACTAAGAGGAGACATTCGTGAACCACTAACTTGTATATACTGGACTACTCAGATGAAACCACTTTCGACCATATTTCTTGTTGTTGTGCGACCCAATAGTAGGTAGTGTAGGTCTTTAAAAGATCTAAAACTTGAGAAGTAGTTGCATTGCACATTACACATCTGCGGCCGACTCTTGTTATAGTACACTTTAAACAGAAAATATAAATGAAATCGGCTTGAGTGGTTCTAGTGTTTTGATCACCTATCCGAAAGAGCCACTTACAATGTTCGCTATCTATACAGTGTACATAATTAGTTGCAAACTTGAATTTAAGGATTTTAAAATATCGGCCTAGAGGAGAGGAGGCATGATCATTTTTCCGTGCGAACCTGGGATGAACCCTGAGTACCATTAGTAGGCTTTGATCTTACGCTTTTATGGCTTGGTAATAACTATAACAAAGCACGATATAGATGTAGGCGTTACCTGGCGGAAATCCATTACAAAAGGTTTATCCTCCTCCCTCCCCCAATATAAACCTTTTATAACAAAGCAATTAGGTATCGCGAACTATGGCGTCAGCGAACTAACAGGAACATTCCAAAAATAAGTTTTGGAGTTGTGCAACATGCTGCTCTCTGTAACAAACGTGTAAACTCGGTACGTACCTGGGAGTGCGTAGATACCGCTCCTGCCCAGATATCGAGGCCGCTCTCGGACGTAGCTCTGGGTTGAACCCAGGCAGTGGCTCAGGTCATTCGTCCTGCGCACTACATTGCCGTTGTGCGCACTACCTTAATTGGAACACTAGAAGCTGAAATGGAAATATCTGTTCCCGTGTTTATCTCGTAGGCACATTGCCTTTATGTACGCGTCAAACATTTCGACTTTTTAATCTCTTTACACATTTTGCTAGGAGCATCAATAAGAGCGGATCATAAATCAAGAGTTGGTAACGATTAGCAGTCCCCTAACTGCTAACATTCGAATTCTGAATCTGCTGATTTCGATGCGATTTTTTCTTTGATGTTCAGTCGGTTGAGTAGAACCAGAGCAACAATAATATAATACTCCAGAAATGAATTTGGTACGCGTTGATGCGGAACATCAGTATCATGTAGTTTTCTCCTCACTCTATAAGATTGTAGTTGGTAGGCGCACTAAGTAAATGAGCGCAATGTATAGTAATTACTGTAGGTAATAATATTAAGGTAGCCATTGACGATACGTCCTTCGGATGCGACCGGGACTAACGCTAGAATGATGATGATGATTGACGATACGTCCAACGAATCCAAATGGAGTGAACGTATTCCAGCTTTGGATTTCCAAATGTATTGAAATCCATGCATCCAATCCAAATGGACGTATCGTCAATGGTCAATGGCTACCTTTATGAATGTGGACGTCGTCTCGTGAACGCGACTCACGCCCCTCACCGACAAACCACGACGGAATGTTAAAGTACAAAAAAGTAGTGAAGCGACTGCGGCCCGCTGGCAAATCCTGGTAAACCCCTTAGGTACTCTTTACCGTCAACAGAAAGCAATATTTATTTCTAAATACATAGGTATATCATCGTATTTAGAGAGAGCTCTATTCAAATCAGATTCTTCAACGAACGTGCTAAAACAAGAAGCTCCTTGATATTTTAATGGATGAGGTTTCATTTTAGGTTACCTTATTTGATAAACGTTAGTAAAATCTTTTTACATAAAAAATACCAAATTTTGAGAAAGTAAGTAACTAAATAGAAGCCACAATTTTGATGAAACGTAAACACATCAATATTAGGGCGCCTACGTTGGCTACGGATGTTAATTATTTCGAGAACATTATGCGTCGTATGGGGCTGGGGCGCCGGCGGTAAAGTCATCTTAATGATTGAATTATTTCATAACACCGCCGCTGTGCTTCAGGGGTATTAACAGTGAAACATAATAATACAGTACAGGTAGTAAGTACATAAACCTGCTTCCTTCCTACCATCGTACTCGTATTTATTACCCGAATTCGTGTCGCTCGCCCTCGGGCCTCGTGTCGTAACAGCCATGTTCTCTGTGCCATGAAATATTTATTACGTTTATTTAGTACGTCCAATATAAAATCTCTTGGTACGAAAAGGTAAGCCGGACGCCACGACCGTGCCGGTCTGCAGCCGGCTTCCGAAAACCGGCCTTGTCGTCCGGCGCCGGCGGCGGCGCTACACGTAGCTCATGTTGCTTTGTTGCTTTGGCCTTAATTTCAGAGGGTCTTTCAACAAACGGAAATGACTGGCTGTTACAGGGTTTTGGCGCATCGTCGCCCGCAATACTGCAACTGTTACTTGTATTTGCCATAATCACTTATTAACTATCGATCGCATACGGAATTTATTCGTTACCTGCAACCACCTATTCAATGCTTCTGTATAAGTAGCGCGGTAAACCGACACAGTACAACAGTCCCACGCAGACGGAGGACGCAGGTGTACCACACGACCAAACACTCGAGGTATTTTATGGACTACAATGTATCAAGTTCTTGAACTGATTTTTCTGCACTTTACGTTAGCACTTTTTGGGTGAACAAAACTCATGGAACTCGCACCTTCGTCACCGTCCATCACGCTTGTCCGCCCATTGTGACGGACGTCACGACGATACCATTCTTTACGCGCGTTGAGAACTTATTGAGTGAACTAAAAGTTTCTATTTCTATTTTTCCACAGCAAGTATAAACGTAGTTTACAAATTACAAACACTTGTTTCATACAGACTATTTACACTTCTATCGGCAGTATTGTTAAGTGCGCTGTGAGTGGCTGTGAGCCATCAGTCCTACCTTCATGTTCAGAATAATGTTATGTGCATAATACCTAGTATGTAGATTAGATCCATGTCCATGACAGACGTTACACGCCTCTTTCCCGTTGGAATTTCTACTTGAAATGATCTTGAACGATTGATGTTTTGTTTCATCTTCTGTTTGTAATCGTGTAGTGCAAGAAATATGTGAAAAAATACGTAAATGTCGGCACCCGACTGATGGCAGGCACGAACAGTTAATATTGAACTAAATATGAGCGGACCTACCTGCAGCAGGTGTAGGTACATGAGGAGACAGTATTTGTCGCGATGGCGTCCTTGAAATCGATATCTAAGGACACTTGTGACGCGAAGTCGCAGTCTTAGAGTATGTATGGCTGCCCACTCGCCGCCTACTCGTGCCACGTGTTTGAGAATAAAATAATGAAATGTGAGTGAAAAAATTACTTGCGAATTTTAGAATTAGATAGAATTCTTTATCTCCTAATCTCTGTCGTTTTCAACACAACGCTATTGCGGGGGTACCCGGGGTACGGGGCATTGCGGGCAACTACACAAGCAGAGAATTAATTCATAATAGGCAAAATACTGTCTAGTTGTACGAAAACGAAACTCATGCATGGATGCAGAGAGGTTATGTCGGACTCGAACCGTCTTTGGGTCTCTAGTTGCCGGAGGTGAGATAGTAGCGAATATATCCCTGGCACCCTGGCAGACCCGGGGCCCTCTCGGGTGTAGGATGACCCCTTTCGGGTGTAGGGACCTCGGTGCCCCCGTCTAGCCTCCGAGCATAGGGTGGCGCACTTAGCGCCGCCGTCGCGGCCTGCTTCTGCTGGGGTGACAGGTGGCTCCACCCGTCACCCTCAAGCCTGCGCTCATGGACAGGGGTCATTCTGCGATCTCCGACGTCCGAGTCGCCTCCGCTCATCACGGGCTGTGCGGTTTCGGAGTCTTCTCCGAACCCGTCCGCCGTCTCTCAAGCATTACTACTCGCAGAAGGAGGCGGCGGCCGCCTACTAGCCCCCTCACACAACGTGCTTGACATTTTGGCAGTAAAATAGGTTTTGAATTGTACTATAATTGTAAGTACCTAATAATAAAGGGTCTTTCAACAAAGACGGGTTGATGTTAAAATTGAATAAAACTAGATGTGTGTGAGATATTAACGAAATTTAGTTTTTATTTGAAAGGTCCGTTTATGCCATTATGCATGGAATATGACATCGTTCAAATGTCCGCCGCGGCTTCGCATGGTGGCACGAATCCGAGAGGTCCAATTTTTAATAACTTAATTTTTAGCGACGACTTTTTTAATAATCTTTTTTTTTTTTTTTTTTTTTTTTTTTTTTTTTTTTTTTTTTTTTTATTTATTTTCGTTAAAAATAAGTTACAGTTCAAATGTACAGTGATCGAGGTCACCTTTTAAGCAGAATTTGCCTGTACCAGGTGACCTCGCTCTTTCATATCCACTAGTTGTTAAATATTGCTGTAAACATACCATTATAATATCACAAGTAGCGGCAAGCTTGCTTGCTCGCTTTACTTTAGAGCTAGTTACAAAAGCTATATCACCGTTAATTGACATGTGTAAATTTTATGTGTTTGTTGTGTGCGTGAGTATATGTGAGTGTGTGTGTTTGTGTGTGTGTGTGTATGTGAGTGTGAGTGTGCGTGTATGTGTGTGTTTGTGTGCATGTGTGTGTGTGTATTTGTGTGTAGGTTTGTTTCAAATATCATGTGATAATAAAGATTCGGTTTCTTCATAATCGAGTGGCATTACGTATTTTGTTACTAAAGACTTGCAATCATACAATGTTTTATCATATATCTGTAGCACTTTATTAATTTTATTATATAACAAATTTGAACGGCTGAAGAATTGTTTGTCAGCAAAGGAGGTTCTAGTTCGAGTAACAGAAGTGACATGTTTTCTTCTGGCACGTATTTTATCTGGGTCATAAGGAGTGCTTTTATGCTTTTTCAAAATTGTAAATAGTATATACAATTTCCTAACGGATAAGACTCGACTGAGGGCGTATAGAGTTTCTGTTGAGAATCTCCTACGTTTGAAGTGCATGACCTTTAATAGAGCACGTTGAGCGCGTTCTAACTGTATCATTTTCGTTTTATTGGCACCTCCCCATACAGGAATGCAGTAAGTTAGAATAGATTGCGCTAATGCCATATAGGTTTCCTTTAATATATTTCTCGAGGAGTCATGATTAATCTGCTTGCCGGCTGGTATTACGTGTCTTAGAGCCTTGAATACCCAGATTAGTTTTCTAATTCTGGTGGAGATTAATTCAATATGTGAATGCCAGGAAAGCCGCTGATCAATCACGACACCAAGGTATTTTATTTTCTCAACTTTATCCAACGCCGGGCAATCACATTCAACACTCTGTGCAAGTGATTCACAACAGTGAAGTCGAAGCATGAAATCTTCATTTGGTTGTGTATGATTTTGGATACTGTAACAAATGTATTTAGTTTTGGAAGTGTTCAGAGTAAGCAAATTATTTTTTAACCAATTTGATATGATGTTCATGCCACGCTCAGCATCCTCCCTCAATGAAGCCCAACTTTTTGCAGCGAAGACGACAGCCGTATCATCCGCATAGGAGAAAATGTGTGCATTGGTGATTTTGAGATTACACAGTTCGTTAATATAAATTAGGAAAAGTGTAGGTCCCAGTACACTTCCTTGTGGTACACCGAATGATACACTGGCGTCCTCACTACAATACCTGCCGAGCTTCACCCTTTGTGTTCTACCAGAGAGATAATTTTTAAGAAGGGAGAGCGCAGTTCCTCTGATACCGTTTTGCTCCAATTTATGAACCAATATAGGGATAGATACAGTATCGAATGCTTTTTGGAGGTCAATAAATACCGATAAACACTTAAACCCCACATCAACCCTACCAGCCACAAGTTGACTGAGTGCGGTTACTGCGTCTTCAGTGGATTTACCATGTCGGAAGCCAAACTGTGACTCGGATAGAACTTGGTATTTGTCAAAGTAACTTATCAGTCTGGAGTTTATAAGTCTCTCAAGAATCTTAGAAATGGCTGGAAGAACAGAGATTGGCCTATAATTACCAACCTCATCTCTAATTCCACTCTTATACACTGGCGTAATGATGGACTTTTTTAGCAGATCTGGAAAAACCCCTTGTTGAAAACAGAGGTTAGCGAGGTGAGTAATTACGGGAACAATTATATACCGCGCTAGTTTCAGAAAAGATACGGAGATATTATCCCAGCCTGGCGCACTATCAGATCTCAAGCTCATTAGAGTATTATCGACTTCTTTTGTATCAGTTTCTAAGAGGACGAAGGAGTTGGTCTGTACAAAAGAATTGCTGGTTATTTCATTAGCGATGTCACACGGATTTATAGATTTTGCAAGCTGTTCTCCTATATTTGAGAAGTATTTATTTATGTAGTTAGCAGATTCTATAGGATTATCCTTGAGGTTAATTAATTCTATATTATCATCATGTGTTTTATTACAATATGTGATGTTCTTTATATTTTTCCACAGCAGTTTATTGTTATTTAATGATTTAGTAATTAATTCCCTTTCGTATTTACGTTTCAGCTTTTTAATTAAATTATTACAATAATTTCTGTATCTGGTGTAAGTTATTTTTAAGATTTCATTTTGATTGTCTGTACGTAGTTGCTTTTGTAATCTATTTCTGTTTTTGATACATCGTAAAATTCCAGGTGTTATCCAAGGCTTGAGTGTACGTTGACTTTTAGGTATTTGGTTGTATACTGTATTACATTTCGTAGTTTCAGTGAGTTCCTCTATTAGGCGGTAAGTTATAATATTAGGGTCATTAGAGAGTAGTAGTTCATCAAGTTTCTTCTGTTGTAAATGTTTAAGGGCCTTATCATAATCTAATTTTTTCCTTGTTATGTTTACAGGTTTTTTAGATTTAGTTTTAGATAATGAAAGGAGGATTGAGAAATGATCGGTTGTAGTAGTTTTAAGAACTGCAATGAAAGCAGAGCAGTTATTTTTGCTAAACTTCATCATGAAATGATCGAGGCAGTTTTTGCCTCTGGTCGGTAAGGTATGACCCGCAACAATACCGTATCCGGAGAGTGAATTTAAATAGTTTATTCTGTTGTTGTACTCGTGAATCGGCTCTATGAGTTTTGGTGAGATATTAATATTAATGTCACCAGTAATTATAATGTTATTTTGTGAGGTTATAGTGTCCAAGTGTGAACAAAGTGAGTCTATAAAGCCATCGGCATTTTTTTGAGATGGAGAGCGGTATATACCAAGTATTATGTTACCAAGTACTTCCAGTTGTAAACCAGAAGCACCTGCTAGAGTGATTTCACTAGCTTTAGGCGCTAATGATTTTTTAGTATAGGCAACTACTCCGTCGTTCTGGTTCAGCTGTACTGTTGTACAGTATGAATTATAATTATCAATTTGTGGTATTGGTTTATTAAAGTCAAGTCTACACTCAGTTAGCACTATAACATCAATTTCTACTGGCAGACTTGATAGCGTCAGTAAAAAATCATCAAAGTTTTTATATATACTGCAAATGTTCTGAGAGATTACAGTAAGGTCCCATTTATCAATTATCTTATAAGAAGAGAGCTCAGAACACTCGCACTCTATTGCATGGGCAATTTCAGTGCTGTCTATCACGTCCATATTGTAAAGTGTGTCACCCATTTACAATTTTTAATAATAGAATGTTCGTCACAACATGCTCAGAGCTCAAGTGAGACATTTTGTCAATGTACCTTTTCGGCTTCATGTATGTATATATTATAGTAAAGGTTGGTTTAGTGTAATAATATTTGTTGACATTATTTAGGGAATACCAGTGTAGACACTTCAAGGGTAGTTGATATAAAGGACTATTTTGTTTGAATTTGTGTGTTTTTGTACATAGTTGTATAGGTATAAGGTAGTTGTATGTGTTTACATGTATATTCTTTATAAGTATATTCAAAATAGGTAATATGCAAGTCGTAACATATTTAAAGTTCGAGATCCTATTTAAATGTCCCCTCAGTTTCACGTAATATTCACTAGGTTTATATAGTGAGTACCAGCTTAAAGATTCAGTAAGTAATTGATGTGATGGAGTATTTTGTGTGAGTTTATGTGTGTTTTTTGTATTATTACGAGTATGTGCTTGTAAATGTGTGAGATAAGTGTAGATGTTTGTATAAGTATGTTTGATATAGGTGAAGTATTTATCTATGTTGTGGCATGCAGCGTGTTGGACAATAGAAAAAACACATATCAAGCCCAATGATAAGGACTTTTTACAAAAATCAATGAAATAATTACGTAAAGGTGTCTTAAGTCTTATCAGTGTACCTGGGTCGGTATAAGTGACTTCGGTCAGTCAGATGACTTGTGCTGTTCCACGATGTTGACTCGCCATGAGTTGGTGTATTTGATTTTCGTTTCTTATCAGAATTATCGCAGAATTTTCATTTTCTCTGACATATACTTTTCCATAGGCAGTCCAGACGAATTTAAAGTTGTTTGACTTAGCAAGGTCGCGCGCTAAGAAGTACAGGCGCGCCCCTTTAGGAGTTAAGTGTTCGGACAAGTATATGGGGGTATCCTCCTGTGTTGTAAAGCCCAGGTTTTTGGCACACAGCTTGCTTTTATGTTTAATATTAAACATTTTCGCTGCCTTGAGCACATTGTTCTTCAATAAGGTTGAGTTCATTTCCACTACAATAGTTGGTTTTTGGACGTCGGATGTTTTAGGTCTCACTCTGTAAATATCGCTGACGTCCGACTCAGATATACCACAGTCAATCGACTTTGACAGCCTAATAACCATCTCAACAAGGTCTTCTTTATTTTCGGCGGGTTTCTTTGGAACATTTTTAATTTCAAAGCTCGATTTCCGTTTTTCCATGTGCAATTCCTCGATTTTATTTTCAAGCAAAGCAATATGGTTTCGATCTTGTTTAGATTGTGCTTCCAGTGTATCTATTCTCTGTCTAAATTCTTCGTTTTGTATGGTAAGATTAGTAATGGAGTTTTCAATATTATAATTCGTCTTTTGTATATCTTTAAGAATGGAATTGACATTTTTTAACTCGGTGGCTTGCGATTCAAAGAAGGTCATCATTAGCTTTCGCATTTCCTCCTTAAACTCACTCATTTGGTCCGCAATGGAGCCCTCCATTTGGCCTCTGCATCTTTTATTACGTTGGACAACAAAATTTGGCTCGGTAATCTGTGATAAGTTAGAATCCGAAGCAGATTTGTTTAAAGTTGTTTCTATTTCTACTAAGTGTACAGAAACACCAGGAGGTACATTATCTGTAGGAGTTTGGGGCGGTGTCCTCTTGAGCGGCATTGTGTAATAGGAAGGATAACGTCACAAACGGCAGCAGGTGTGTAGTCGGTCACAGTCACAGGTTTGCGCGCGAGCGCTTGTAGCCGCTTCGTAGCTTAGTCGGTTCTCGTAGCAGTTAATGTAAGTACTCAGGCTGCGTCGTCACGTCGTAGGCGCAACAGGAGCGTTGGATTTGCTACGTGGTGCGAAGTCGAGCGATGTAGGAGCAAGATGGCAGTTATTTGTTTTCACTATCTCCCTTCCGCGTAGCACGATGGCGGCGTAGGTTATCGTCCAGTTGTCACGACGTCACGATGCCGCACGAAGACGAGGCGCGAGCCACGACGCCGTACCCGAGCTCGTACGAGGAGACGCGGAAGCGGGACAGCAATTATTTGATACTGTCTCTTTTACTCAAGGAATGTGTAAACTATCACTTGTCAATGAGTGCAATAATATTCGCTATCTCTTAAGCTTAACCGCGATAGTTGCGTGATCCTCTTTACTGAGTATACGGAACAACCGGCGACACGTCCGACGCCTATGCACACTCGGATGAAAGAGGTAGGAATCTTTAGCGACGAGGCACATTTTTGGATGAATGGTCTTGTTAATAAGCAAAATTGCCGTGTATGGGATGACCACAACCCACATGAGGTTCACCAGGTAGCAATGCATCCACAAAAAGTAACTGTTTGGTGCGGATTTTGGTCTGGCGGCGTCATTGGTCCGTACTTCTTCGAAAACGAAGTTGGCGAGGCCATCACCGTCAACGGTGAGCGCTACAGATCAATGATAAACAATTTCTTTTGGCTTAAATTGAACAATATGGACGTGAACGACATGTGGTTCCAGCAAGATGGCGCTACTTGCCACACAGCGAACGACACAATCGACATTCTGCATGAACGGTTTGCGGGTAGGGTTATCTCTCGCAGAGGTGACGTGAATTGGCCACCAAGATCGTGTGATTTGACTCCGCTAGACTTTTTCTTGTGGGGTTTTCTGAAGTCGCAGGTCTATGCCAATAAACCACATTCGACCGTTGCCCTGAAAGCCATCATAACGCAGGCCATCGCTCAGATTCAGCCGGATCTATGCAGCAGAGTTATTAAAAATTGGACCTCTCGGATTCGTGCCACCATGCGAAGCCGCGGCGGACATTTGAACGATGTCATATTCCATGCATAATGGCATAAACGGACCTTTCAAATAAAAACTAAATTTCGTTAATATCTCACACACGTCTAGTTTTATTCAATTTTAACATCGACCCATCTTTGTTGAAAGACCCTTTATTAATACAAACGTTCACTTGAAAGACACTGATAGCGTAATAGACAGTTTTGTCATATAAAAACAAAAAGTCTCTACCTACCAGTCAAAGTATGATAACAAAACACCAATTTCATATTATCTTATAAGTTATAAGTTTTAAAAGAAAACCTCGATACAATACTAAAATTCGGATGACCTAGTGGATTTAAAAATTAAATAAACTATTTGAATATTATTATATTTTATCTTGTAGCATGAGATATTTAAGTACTATTATTGGTCAATATCCTTTATCCATTAGATCGAATTTGAAATGCCCCACGAAGATAACGATCGAAAAAGAGATGGATTTACGAATTATATAGCAACCTACATGGTGCATGCATGATAGGTACCAGGGCTTGAAACCGGTTTAGAAAATACCGGTTAATAAAGGTTAAACCCGATTTTTACTAAAGGTTTCATTCGGAGCGAAACCAGAATGGGAACCATACTAAAACCTTAATAAACCGGTTTAATCCAGAGCGACACGTACCTACCCGCGTCGGCATCGCTTGAACTAAGCACGTCACAACTTGCTTGTAATTGTTTAGAGAGTGATGCATTTATTTAAACGATTGCTAACTTCGAGTGGGCTAAGTTATTGGTAATTTCGCAGCTTTGCTCCTACTTATTTTAGGTTTTTCAAGTTAAGAATGGGTTTATCGTTTAAAATACGTTATAACTACTGGTGGTAGAAATTTGATGGAACAAATTTGTCACAAATTTTGACCGGGTGGGTAGCAACCTCGGTTGAATTGCGTTCAGGGGTCAGCAAGTATATAGCCGGGCAGAGGTGGTGGTAGTCGCAGCATTAGTGGGACCAGTGGGTCTTGGCGTAGTCTGATGGGGATGGTGCGGGGTGACCCGCCGAGCAGGGAGACCCGTAGAAACTGGTGTCGCGGGCCGCTCGCGGCATAGTAGGTACAGGGGCCCAACTGGGGCTAACCACCCTGGGAGACTGCCTCACCAGGCCGCGCATAATCCTAATATGGTTCGTCGTGTCGATTGGTGACCGGATGTGGGAACCCGCCGACCATATTCAGGGGGGCGGCTCCTTCCGTTCGGCGCGTCGGCTCTCGCCATGCCTCACAACCACAGATAAAACCAATCTCCTGCGCTTTATTACGCGGTGCTGCCACGACAATCACCTTTTTTTTTCACGCCTTCTCTTACCCCCTACCATGGCAGTACATATCAAAGATTATGGCAACACAGCGGCTCTTTATTCTCCTACTAGCTCGCTTTTTGAGGTGGAGTCTCCATGCAAACTTCAACGCCGTCCACTAACAACTAGAGGAGCCACGCTCTTTCTGACGGAGACACAAATATGCCGCATGACGACACGACCTGCCTGCTCTACCCCTTTCCATGTTCCAAAGGAAAATTTCCGTGCCAGAGCCGGGGAGTGCGTGTTTGTTAGGGCGGATGTTTGTTGTCGTCGTTTGCGCTGCCTTGAGGACCTATCCTTTTCTGGCCCGTGGGTACACGTAGACCATAGCTGTACGAGGCAAATCTATGTGCGCTGTTACCGTTGCCATACCGGAGATGCTGAGACCACACGATTCTTTGAATGTCTGAGTCAGGCGGCAGATGAGGCGGTTTCCGAACGCTGAGTAGATATTTTTGGGGGTTCCAAGGTGCCTTTCATAGCACCCCCACGACCAGTGCAGGGAAATCGGCGTCTCTGGCACTACTCGTCAGCGGACTGGGATATACTGCGTGACTATTTTGCGTCTATCCCTTGGGTTGAGCGCTGCTTTGTAGGTAAAGACCCATTGGATAGTGCAACTGCTGTCGTCTGTGAGATCAGTTGGGGTATGAAGTACTATATCCCATTCACTGATGTCACCGGTGCCCGCGGAGTGCGCCCTTGATTCGGGCGTGAGCAGAGGCTGTTTATCATAAACAGTCTGCGTTTCGCGCTTGTAAGACGCAACGATTCCAACATAGGGTACTTAAGGCAGCGTACAACAAAGCCACTAGGGTCTGCAAAATGCCCAGCGCATAGCATAGGTTAGTCAAGAACTAGTGGCGCATCCCACGTGCAGCCGTGGCTACTGGCTACTGGCCAAAACCGTGCAAGCTAAATTCTGCCAGCCCCGCAGCCCAGCTGCCGCTGCCCCTCCCCCCACCCCCCTGCGCAACCCTGATGGATCCCTGGCCCATGAACCGCAAGAGAAAACAATTTTTCTGGTTAATCTATTTACGGCCAACTCCCGAATCGACGACTGTGGTATGCAGCCACCGACCACCCAACAGTGACCACGCAATGCCTGATATCCGTATCAGGCAACGCGACGTCCGTGAATTACTGCAGTCACTCGTGCGGAAAACCAGTGATCCGGATGGTATACCAGCGGTGGTTCTTCAAAAATGTGCAGCGGAGTTGTCTACAATGCTCACGCGGCTGTACCGACTCTCCCACATTTCGGGTACAGTGCCGACGGCGTGGAAAGAGGCGAATGTACAGCCGATTCCCAAGAAGGGAGATCGCTCAGACTCAGCCAACTATCGACCCATAGCTGTCACCTAAGTGCTGTGTAAAGTTTTTGAGCACCTTATCAACACACAGCTCATGAGTCACCTAGAGGATCACTCTCTAATTAATGACCGGCAATAAGGTTTCAGGCCGAAACGGTCAACGGGTGATCTTCTGCGGTATATAACCTATATAAAGGAAGCCAAGAGTGACAGTCATCGGGGTACCAGCTACTATGCTGGAAAAGGATGTATTTAGCTGTCTGTACCACCAAAATCTAGAGGACAAGCTGCTGGATTGCAGCCTTGACACTTTCCTGACCTCAATTAGACTAAGCCACAAGTCGGGCAGGAAGGGCGCAGACACCTGTAATTACATAATTGAGGTTTCTGCAAGCATCCGTAAAGCGCTGATAAATCAAGAAAGGGTATTCGTGAATTGGTCATCTTGCCCCGTTAGAGACTTCACGCTGGTTACCCGATGTTACAAGTGCCAGCAGTATGGCCATGCTGCGAAGACCTGTAGGGAGACAACATATACCTGTGGACATTGCGGAGAACAAGGACATACAGGGAGGGACTGTACGAAGGAGGCAGAAGTGAGAAAGTGCGCTACTTGCTTGCGCTTCAAGAAGCCGAACAATCACACCACGGGAGCTCCTGAATGTCCTGCAAAGCTAGCAGCTGAAAAAAGATTTTTAAGTTCCATTGATTACGAAGGCGACTAAGAGACCTCTCCAAACTAAAACTGGAGCGCGAGATCACACATGACCAAGATGACGACACTGTCCTTTTTTTTATGCTGAATATAATCGACAACGGCGGTGATGAAATATACATATATGAACTATAAAATTAATGCTGATTCCATACATATTGCATTATGACTACATAGTAACTTTTATACCTAGAAATTAATTATTACCCATTTAGATATAATGTAAATTGCACTTCTAGCCTGAGATACAGGATTACCTAGTTCAGGCACAAGAATTGTAGAGCAATAGAAAACATATTATGTAAGATAAGATTAAAACTGTAATTTTTTATACTATTTGCAATATAATAACATTATTGATAGCAATAGATAGGCTAAGAAACTATGTAACTATAAATGTACAATGATTTTTTGAATAAATATTATTATTATTATTATTATTATTATATTATCTTTGGGGTGAGGCTATGGACAAGCATGGTGAGTCACTGGCTATTAGCCTGTACATCGCTATAGCTTTTCATAGAGTCTGGCACAAATCGCTTCTTAGCTAACTGCCAACCTTCGGTCGGCCTCCAAGACTGTGCAATTGGGTTAGCAACCTAGCAAGCTAGCAAGCTTCTTGCAGGGGCGCCGCATTCGCGTTCTTTGTGATGGATGAGCTTTGGAGTTCCTGCAGGTAAATGCTGGCTCTCTCCTTTCCTTCCTCATCGCACTCTTCAGAGCACGCCATTTCCATTTCAGGATAACCTCAATATACTCGGTATGGATGTTCGCTGCAAACTGAAGAACAAGAACTATATCGAGAGCATCATCAAAACAGCTTCTCGTAAACTCGGAGTCCTGAACAGAGTGAGACGTTTTTTCACACCGAAGCAGCGGTGTCTTCTTTACAAGACACAAATTCGCTCCTGCGTGGAATACTGCTCGCATCTCTGGGATGGCTCCGCAAAGTACTTATTAGATGCTCTCGACAAGTTGCAGCGATGTGCGATCTGCATTATTGGGAGTCTTATTTTTATTTCATAATTAAGACACAGAACTTGTGATTTAGTTTTGTTCATTATAAAATATGCAATATAATAATTAAATAATTATGTGGGCTAATAATATTAATAATAATAATAATTGATTGAGTAAAAAAAAACATGTCAGTCAAAAATGAGTAGGTAATTGTCAAAAAATAAAAGTCATCTATACTATTATATAATTGTAAAGCGGTCGTGTCTGTACATTGGAGATATTTAAAAAAAATTACTTGGGATATGTTAAGTGAACGATACTGAACACGAAAATATTTTTTTTTCATTTCCTGTCTGTTTGTCTGTTTGTCTGTTTGTCTGTTTGTCCGCTATGGACGCAAAAACTACTGAACGGATTTTGATGCGGTTTTTTTTGTTAGAAGGGGCTTGGTCAGACTTAAAATCTTGCGTTTGTTTCATCGCAATCGGTTCAATAGAACCGGAGTTGTGAGCATTAATGATGTTAAACGAAATATGAGTAAAGATATAGGGGGCGCTGTTTTATTCTTATAGATGATATTTATGTCTTATTCCGTCCAGTCAAGTATGTGAATAAAAAAACATCATTTTTACGTACATATTTTTAAAAAAAAATACGTAATTAATTACGAAATTAAAATTTGTTATTCAATTATTTAGTACATGGCGCAATAATAGATGGCGTAGATCGATTTAAATTCAAGGTATGGTTTCGTTACATACGGGACTATATAAGATCTGTCAAATTTTTTTTTTCAATAGCTTTTAATTTGTGAAATGTGAAATAGATGCCAGTACTGTCTTTGACATCATTGTTCAACTAAACTGCCTACATTGATTACAGAATTTACAAGGAAAACGTTCAGGCGTAAATAAAGGCGCACGTAATATTATCGTATCGTACCAGTACCTCAAGTACTCAAAACATGACGTACCTGATTTGGTATAACTTTTTATACCAATTAGGTGGAATAAAGCACATGGCCCACCTGATAGAAAGTGGTTTACTGCGGCCTATTCTATGGATGTTTTTATTTATTTATGGCACTTCAATTTGACTTCACCTCGCCTGATGGTAAGTTGAAGGCAAAGTCTCCGGAAAGAGGGTCACCATCACAAACACATAGAGTATTAAAATAGTGGCGCTCACCTTGACGGCCTCATCAGATGCTTTTTTAAGCCCCACTTAAAGGAACCGGAACTGTAGAAAGAAGGAAACACGTGCGCTGGTAATGAATTCCAAGACTTAATGGTGCGGCAGAGGGAAGACTCACCAAACCGCTCGGTTCTTGGTCACCGCACCGTATGCGGGTGACATCTAAGCCCTGCACGTGTTGTTCTGTGTAGGAAAGATGAAGGTAGGATCAACTGGGCGATCTCATCATAACATTCAATACCATATTGGTAGAGACGGTAAAACGTTTGAAACACCAGAGGTATCACACACGTGCTGCCGACCATGTGGAAAGGAAAGGAGGGTGAAGGTTAAGAGAGTTTCTGTGCTGTCAGTGTAGTGCATTATCATTGTATTCCTTATAATGGCAACTCAAAAATGCCGGCGATTCGATAGACGAAGATGCGGCTCGGCTTTGGAGAAGACTCCGGACACGCACAGTCTGCGAATGACCTGCGTCCCCTATGAGCCTGGAGGGTCACTCTAGCAGAAGCAAGCTGCGGTGGTTGCGTAAAGTGTGCCATACCTTACCCGGGGGCTAGACGAGGACACCGTAAACTCTACACTAGAAGATCGTCATCTCAAACTACAACAAAACGCCTTTGCGTGCATTACAATGCTAAAACTGCCACATCAAAAGGGACAACACTTGCCAAAAAGTACATCGCGAGTAGGTACTGTATGCAACCGAGTACGCAGTCGTGTTATATTACGCGTTACACATTAGGTACTCACAGTAATTACCCAAGTCTACCTGCAACCTGCACACTTCTTCTGTGAAGTCGACTACGCTACGCACGGGGCACGAGTTCGATCCCCGCTCAGTGCAAAAAGTTGTATGCATGAATATGACTGTTTGCACTGGTCTGGTCGGAGAACACGTTAAGCCACGCCGACGGAGCATCGGTGTCTTCTTTAAAAGACACAAATTCACTCCTGCGTAGAATACTACTCGCATCTTTGGGATGGTTTAGATGGATTAGATGCTCTCGACAGGTTGCAGCGACGTGCGGTCCGCATTATTGGGCGTCCAGTCCGAACCTTTGTAGATGCGTAGAGATGTTGGTCCCTGGCAGTATTTTACCGTCTCTACCATGGTTAATGTTCTGATGAGCTCTTCCAATTAATCCCGCCCTCTCCTTTCCTACACAGGACAGCACGTGCAGGGCTGAGATGTCACCCGCATATGGTGCAGAATACTCCATCAAGAACCAAGCGGTTCGGTGACTCTCTCCTCTGCCGCACTATTAAGTCTTGGAATTCCTTACCGGCACACGTGTTTCCTTCATCCTACAGTCCCGAGTCTCTTAAGCGGGGCGTAAAAAAGCATCTGATGAGGCCGTCAAGGTGAGCGCCACCATTGTAGCACTGTATGTACCTATGTGTTTGCAATGATGACTCTCTTTCATGAGACTTTGCCTTCAGCTTAACATCAGTCGAGGTGAAGTCAACTATATAGACGTGCCATAAATAAAAAAAAATAAACATCTATGGCAGTCGTTACTGATAGTTGGAGCCCTCAAAAGTCCAATCACTTTAACACTTTAATTTGGAACATCAAAATCGCCATTGGTCATTGGACTATTGTTTGTGGAGGTCACATGGCAGTCGCTTCACGGAAAATATCGAAGTTCAGCCGCATCACAGTTAGACTGGAAAACCGACCACAACAGAGTTGGGCAAAGGTTCAGAGAATGATGACTGTTGATGAAAGGGTAGACTAGACCTTGGGAAAGGACATAAATATGGTATGTTTGGTCGCGATTACCAACATCCACGCGGGCGAAGCCGCGGGCAACAGCTAGTATTATATATAATTAAAATTATAGGAAGTTAATACATGCCATTATCAAAAGATTTTTTATCAATATCATTTATCAATAAAATATTTTATTAGAAAAACTGTCCTTATAATATTTTGATAATTAAAATAAATAAATTTTATTAAAAAAAATTGTATTAAATTGAAAATGGACTGCGCATACAGTCCACGCGACCGACGACACTCGCACTACACTTTAGTGACTCCCTTCACCACTCCTTTAAAAGTATCTGGAAGCACATTAGCCCTACGCTTGAAAATTGAAATTTTGTACTAGTGGATAACACATGTAGACCGCGCGAATTGAATGTGAATGGTGGCGTCGATGTTGTCGGTAAGAGCGAAATCAAAACCTTTATTAACCGGTAAATTGAGTCCAAACCTATATAATTTCGCTCTTGAAGAAAACAGGTTTTTTAGCGGTTAAGGTAGAGTCAAACCTAAATGAAACGCTCCCAGGTACTTACACTGAAACCGGTTTGATACATTAACCGGTAAACAAGCCCTGATAGGTACACTACCAAAGGGTTCGAGTACTTATGGATTGAATCGAACGAGATGTTGAATCGATTGGAGCGCCGCCGATGCGAGTGGGATGCGCCGACTGCGCCCGCCGCCTGCGCCCGCCGCCTGCTTCCTCATCCTCCTCAACGTCCTGCAATATGGCGTCTGTTGCATTGATTGCTCGGGACTCACCAGCCCGCAGCTCCCGGCCAACATAAATCACAATTATAAGTATTATAACTACGACATCCAGTGCGCAAAATCGCCCTGCGCCTTCCACTGTATTGGCTATTTGTATTAACAGAATAGGAGACGCACCTACGTTCCGAGTACATGTGAACGTAGTCTATCGAATCGCATCTATAAAACATACTTAATGACATTGTCTACGATTTGAAGCGAGCCATCTACTATATTGCTAGATAAGGAAGTTACATTGAAGGTTATTGGATATCAAAGAACATTGGAACAACTGGCATTGTTCAATGAACATTATTGAATCAATCTTCAAGTTACTTGAATGTAGTTTCCAGATCATATTAAACCTTAAAACAAATATGGAAGCCATAAAGATAAATGAGTTTCCGCATCGATGAGGCTGACTATTTCGCGAATCCGGCGGTGAGATCATTCAACTGATGTAACAGTAGAGACTGCGTAGCCTCCTCGTGCTGCGGCCGGCGGCGCCGGCGGTTTCCTAACTACTGCTAGCGACGCGCGACGCCGCGATAGGCTGTCGCGCGTCGTGGCGTACAGTGGCGTTCACTGTTGCTTGTGCAACACTCCCCAGTCACACAGTTGCCTACTGACCCGTGCCTTCTGCGGCGCGTTGACCTTCCACGTTCTCCACGAACCGCGACAAAAACGAATAGGATTTAGCCAAAAATCGGTTCATGAAATTAGATAGTACTGACCATACAATACTGCGTCACTGTAATACCATCTGCGTGTTCAATGTCAGTGTGCGTGATCGCGACTGGACGCCGCGACGTTTCCCGAGACAGCGCGAAGCACGCGTGTAGGTATTAAGAAGCTGCTCACTTTAGATGACCTGACAAAGTTTGATGAAAACCTACCTTTTTATTTTCTAAACTCTGTTTTTTTTAAATTCATTTGTTCACCTTAATTTAAACAATAGCGAAAATCAGCCTAATATTCCCCTTCGGCCAGATTGGAAACCGGTCTCCATAACAGAATTATTTTCAATCGAAAATTGCTTT
Source organism: Pelosia muscerda (assembly GCA_963691645.1). Classification (NCBI taxonomy): domain Eukaryota; kingdom Metazoa; phylum Arthropoda; class Insecta; order Lepidoptera; family Erebidae; genus Pelosia; species Pelosia muscerda. Next base: position 161,827 of record OY829098.1, on the reverse strand, counting down.
TGCTATGGAGAAGACAGACAGACAGACAAGTTTTTATTACCTACTCGTACAGACAGCTACCCAATTACTTTTTGTCCATAGAACTTATAACTAATTCATCGCGATAAACCTTTCTTTCCTTAAGAGACCTCCTCCCTCAGATAGCCCCTAATTATTTTTCCTTTAAAATATATTTGATTTTTAAAATTCAATTTCTTGAGCTGCAGAAAAACGTTCCATACAAAATGATTACAAAAGAGCATGACGTCATGCCCTCTTAGCACGTAGTGTGAATGCATGGAGCGCAACAGAATATCGCCATTTTCTTGGCCTGTGTTGCGTTTATTCTTGTATGGTTCATAATAAAAGTCATTTAAGTTTGTTCATATTTTCATACTTTGGAACTAAATATAATGGGAACGCATACTTTCAGTTTAGTTTAGCAATATTTTATTTTACAATGCATATTTTTACAGCAGAGCTATGGATATTAAGCAGTATTAGGTGTCATCGGATGACTTCGTCATTATCCCCATTATAAGAGTGTCTGTACAATATATTTCTATACCTAGACTCTATAGAAATAGCGCATCGCGCAAGTAAATTCGTTGCACTCATTATTCTCAATTAAAATACTAACGCCAATCCATTTCATTTATGTATGGATAGTGCACTTACCTGCGCTTATCTAACATCGTGCGCGTGCGCACTAGTCGCGATGGGATACGACGCGCCGCCGCAGTGCGATTTCTACGCACCTACGTACGTATCGCTTGTGTGCGAAAGCGCTGCCGCCAACCACATTGTACCTAATGACCAATGAGTCATTTGGTACACCGCGGACATTGTGGACTACCGCGGATACGTCATAAGCAGATAATGTCCGTCTATAAACTCACAGACACCCGTGTGATATTGAAGGCAAGCTGTAGTTGCGTGTCAGACGCATAAGTCATGAAATTTATTCAGGGTTATCCCTGTTATATTGTGACTAAATTTAGCATATTTGGATATTTTATTCTTTTAAAGTATAAAACAGAACAATTTCATTATGATAATAGAATTGAATCATTTGTATAATTGAATTCTATTCATCAACATATACTTACGATGTTACCAATGTGGATTGTGAAGGTCAAAGGAAAAGTATTAGATACTCGAACATTAATTATTTCATGACTTTGTTGACGCACTATAGGTTATGCGTTGTTATTGGCCGGCGAAAGGATCGGCACCAAACAATAAATGAAAGAATGAATAATTAATGTGAAAAAAACCTCAATGAATCCACCATACTACTTCGTATTATAAATGTGAAGGTAACTCTGTCTGTATGTCTGTTACGCTTTCACGTCTAAACCGCTGAACCGATATTGAGGAAATTTGATACAAAGATAGATTAGACGTTGGGAAAGGAGAGGCTATGAGACGCCGTGAACCGTGCGCAAGGATGGTTTATATGTATTAATGAGGTTAGCACAGTAGTTACATTTCGCGACGTGAACACTTTACGGTACAGCGTATATATAGCTGGTTGTTTGCACAATGCATTATATTATATTCTATATACTTTCTTTTTTCTTGAATACATGTGTACACGTATAATTATTAATATTTACAAACCATACTTAGGTTACCTATCTACTACAACTTGTAAACTTAAGTTGTGATGCTGGACGGCACCATAAAGCCACTTTTAAGGGTCTTGGACAGTTCAGACGCGTGTGGACGGACGGACCACCCCAAAAGGGCCGTCTGTGATACACCTTTATCAGCAAGCGCATCCGTGTCTGCGACCGTTGACTTAACCCGCTGTTTTGTGTGCAGGGGCCACGGCGAGATCATCGGCCTGCTGAAGGTCGGCTACAAGCACCTGTTCCTGTTCGACGAGCGCGACCAGGTGCGCGAGGTGGAGCCCCTTTGCGTGCTCGACTTCTACATCGCGCGCGAACGCCAGCGCTCCGGCTACGGCCGCGTGCTCTTCGACTACATGCTGCATGTAGGTCAACTATTACAGAGTTACCAGTAAATCTCGTGAAAAAGCGTCCAATTTGCGCTAACTGGCTACCAAACATCAAATGACAGGACTGAAAAACTGCAGACGCGAACTCGTGATCAGTTAATATAAACATGAGTGACTGGCACGCCTCCGCCAAAATGCGCTTTGTGCAGCCCGTGTGCATCTTGACCAAGCGTGTCGCTTACTGTACACGCGCGTGTCCTCTCACTACTTAGCAAAATAACGTTGTTTCGTTGGTATTTTCAGGACACAGAATTAAACGCCCACGAACTTGCTATAGACGGCCCCTCGGAAAAGATGGAGCAGTTCTTGGCAAAGAACTACGGCGTGAACCGCCTACTGCGCCAGAACAATAACTTCGCTGTATCGCCGCGCTTCTTCGATAACTCGGAGGACTTCAGGTTCGTTAACCGCACTCTCAATTTACACCCGTCCGTAACGTAACAGTGACTATTCTAAATCTGCTATCTGCTCGTAACACGAGAGGCATGTGGGACATACCTAGTCTTCTTCTTGTACCATTATTACACGACTAACACACTCACAATTGAAACTTCATAATATAATTTAACGTAATACGGGCTACTAATTGAATCAAATGATTCAATTATGTACCTACCTATTTGTTCAAGTTAGCTTGAGTATTTAAAACCATAACACAATGCGTAAAGTGGATGTCTTACAACAGATGCTGGCGATTGCACCGAGACATTGTCAGTTAGAGTCGGTCGTGGGCACAGGTCAGTGCTGTCTGCTGTCTCGCGTATATAGCGTAGATCGACATATAGTACCTACATGTATTTGCATAGTTTAGCTCCTGTTTACTAGATCGTGTTTGAATCGATTCTGATCAGGCAGACATTTTCTCACAGCGCGCTCGAGCTGCTTTTGAGTGGTCATCAAAACTTAGAATACTATTTTACCGAAAATGTTCTCATGTCTTACGTTAATTGAAAGATTTATGCTTAGTTGCCACTTAAAATTGCACTAACATTTTACAACCTGATCGTATCGTCTTAGGCTTTTATTTATGCAGTAAAGGGATTTATACAGAAAAACTGTACGGCGAAGATAAGTGACAGATGCGAGGCGGGTGTGGGCACAGGTGAGGCGAGGCACACACGCACTCAACATTGTGTATATAAAGACCGCCGCGACGGCACCATGGGCTTAAATATATATCAATTCTAGAACTCTCGGCATTTCGATCTAGACTCAAAGTAATAAAAAATGCAATCCACCATTTTGTAGTGGCGACCATCTTGAATTGACTGATACTAAATATGAAAAATTTGAGTTTGGTACTTGGATATTAGCAACAAGAAGGGGTTGTCTTTTTTGTATCTATTGTCTGTCTTTTAACTCTTTCACGTCTAAACCCTAAGCTACCGAACTTAACCGACCTTGATGCAATTTTGTTGTTAAGGTTAAGGACTAGAGCTTGGGAAAGGAGAAGGGCGTTGGCTTACCCTATATCGCGTTGAAAAGGGATTCAAATACGGGATGAAAGTTAGTAATTTTTGTAGATAACTTGATGTTTGGTACACAGATCGATTAGAGCTTGGTAGAGGACAACGTCCGGTCGTAAACGTAGAAACACGTCTCACTCCATCCATTGATAATTCTATGCGGTTCTACAAACAAATTGCTATTCGTTTAACGACGGCGGCGGTTTGGCGTTTGGCGACGAAGCAGTGTGCCTTTCGTGCATTTGGTATTAACACGTTCGGCATCGCAACTGCACCTGCGCCGTACATTTTCTGTATGATTCACGCCTTAGACTGTCGCGTCAGTAGTTACGTTGTGAATGAGTTAGCTTTTAGACATTGTATAGATACTCCTTCAAGAGGAAGAAGGGAATCAGGGTCCTCGATATTCACTCGACACAGCCACTTGATGTTCAAAAATGATAAACCTTACCTACTTAAAACACGTAGTACATAATAGGTATGTGTGTAATTCGGATATTTTGGACAGTTTTTGGTGTTTGGTTGAGCTCTTATATATAATAATAGTAATATTCGAACACGAATGGTACGAGCAGTTGGTCCAATTATCCAACTCACCTGTCAGGCAGCACTACACCTAATACAACACCTACTTGATACAAATCTTCCCTTCTATTTGAAAATTATTATGAGGATTTGAATTGTGTAACCCGTGTGCCATCCGACAGTCACAAGTCGGGCCGCAGCACGCCCGCCGTCGCGACCGCCGTGGGCCGCTTCGCCGCCGCCAAGCCTCCGTCCGCCATCGCCAATGTAAGTACACACACAGTCGTTGAACGCGCTCTTCTACTTGGAGCCATCCAGCTCTCCAGCTCAAAGTTTGGCGACATTGACTGCCAGCTGAGTCGCCTCGTTCAGGTGTTGGAACGATTGGATATTGTACATTATCTGCAGAAGCCCACCACCGTCGCCGTCACCCTCTGCATCCGAGTAACCCCATTTCTCCCGGTTGGTCCTGCAGCACCCAACCTGGATATGTTTCGATTTTAGATTCCGAAGTCAAAGATTAAGTAATACCTTGGTGCGGTATGACACTGCTACATTTTTACAAAGACAGCTGGTGGTCTGTATCTGTAGTCCTCCGCGCCGCAGAGCTTTGTAATGCACGATTAAGCTCAATATACTTTAGTACGAAATATTTACTAAATTCATTCCTTCTAAGTAAATGAGTTTGTCGTAAATTTGCCAAATACTGGTGTTTCCATCGGATGTTTCCTGAACTTCCTGATTGGGGCAAAATGCAGCGTTTTGCCCCAATTAAATCGTAGAAAAGCTCCCGGCCCACCTCGAGGCAGGCAGGCAGGGTTGCTAAAGTGATACTCCGCTGGTCCTCCGCAGATCCTCCAGTGGCAATGACGCGCGGCCTGCTAGTGTCCGCTGTACGTACGTACGCGACCCGCCCTCACGAGTAGCACGACCCTGCTCAAAGAACTCCTCGTTACAATAACAAGCAGACATTTGACAATTATGAATGCCTTCAGCCAACTCACCGTTCACATTCTTTGAGCAAGAGTGCATAATTTAGTCTTGAAGTAGGTACCTATATAGCAACTCACGAGTATGTACAAGCTCAACCCCAAAACATATCCAGAATTTGTCATTGAACATGCAATTATAAATCGGTTACACTCACCGAATTCCGAACATCAAAACGGCAGTGACTTATGAACTATTTTTGTTCTACCCTCACTCAGGGACCGCCGCTTCTGCCCAAATTAATCTGTCAGAGACATTGGAACATCGCTTATGTTGAGTTCTCGTATTTTTTCTAATCCTCACATCGACTGTTGCACTGAAATGGTTCTGTGTAGCGTCCGATTGGCTGGTTGAATACGGCGCGTGCCTCTGACAGTGCACTCAAAAAATGCTTTAAAATTGTTCAAATTTGTTACATTTCCAAGTGTGTTGTAACAATAATTGCTACGTTCGCGAATGTAAGTTTGAGCTTGGGATATACATTAGGTAAACATGTCGATTTGATACCAGTAATTTGAATTAGAATACTTAGATGATCTGTAAAGACACAACACTACAGGCTGTTTGACCACACGCTCATGACAGCTTATTGTATGTAAGTAGGTGTATGAGTTCAATCATCGAACAATGTAGATAATGAAGAAAGAGACACGAGGCGTTGGTGGGATAGTAACATCGGTGGTGCGTGTTTCAGGTGATCCACGGCGGGGCCTCGTACTACGATCCCAGCAACGGGTATGTATCGCGTCCGCTGCGCACTTGTTACTTTGAGCTACACTCGCTATGAGTTGATTCTATTTTCATTTATTTTATACTTTTATGATTTTATTTATTTAGTTATTTTGGTTGATTTTACAGCTACGTACGTGCGCGGCGTGCGATGAATTCGCACTGAGCGACGCGACTTTCCTTTGTACATTAGAATTAGTATTACAATCTTGTAAATTAGAATAAACGCACTACGACCGAGACAATCTCACACGCACGCACACACACACATACACACACCGTGTGTATGTGTGTGTGTGCGCGCCGCGCCAACCTGGGTGTTGTCAAATGGTTGGTGGACTTGTTATTATATCCTGACACAAAGTATTAAGTAGCATAATATTGAGCCTGCGAGCCGCGGTGAGTCGCGTGTGAGCGGTCGCGTCGCCGACGAGTTGTGCACCAACCTAGCCGTAGTACACGTATGCTTAGATATTTATATCACGGCAACTAATGATGTCTCTGTTGTAATAAGTAAGTCCGGCCCGCGCCCGGGTCGGCTGGCGCTCGTACTCAGTACTGTCCCTCGCGTGTGTTCACTCATGTTTGTCCCGACGGCGCGTTTAATGTGCGGTGTCCGTAGGCGGCCCGCCAGAGCTAGCAACCTGTACGACTCTCGTCACACCCTCAACATCTGGAGACAGAGTTTCTTTAGACCTGGGTGAGTTCAATGTCTGTATTCATGTTGGTTAGCGATCTGGTGTCAATGGAATTGTTTTCACGCTTCACGGTGTCTCACCGGCGCGCGGCGGTCGAGCGAGACGAACCCCCTCGGGTACAGTCCCCCAGTCCATGTGCAGCAGACGCCGTCGTACGATGCGTCTCTAACAGCTCAATGTAACACTCGACTTCCCGTCACCCCGCTAGTGTACCCAGCATGATGTGTCGATGCTTGTGTTGAACGCCCAGACGTGGTGCTCGCGTCCCGACTACTGTTTCTCGAATGCCCTTTAGTTTGGTGTCTGCATGAACGCTCCACTTAGACAGTTCGATGTTTCACATCCCTTTGGAATGATAGGTGTGCGAGTTCCAAACTGTGTACGGCCCACATTGGCAGTTGTTCATTTGCAAGAAGTGCAGTACACGCCTCGCGTCAGGTGTAAGTACGTGTAGCTCTACTGGTACCGGGCATTTCAAATAGATATTCGGGGATCTGTAAGTCTGTGTCTTCAAGGTGGCCACGCACCACAGCAGCAAGCACACAACAAATTTACCTTTATTTGCACCCCGGCGCGGTCCCAAAGGGAGCGGCCCCTCCCACGAACTCTCCCTCGAACATCGGCGTGATCATTATCTATTTCTTCTTTTAAATCCTCCTTTATTTTCTTAATGACTCCCAAAGCCTCTCCCAAACTTCAAACTGAGACCGCACCTACTGCTCATTGAATATAAAGTTATATGAAGAATAATAAAACGTAATTAAAGGTAATTTTGTGTTTGTGTGTGTGTTGTGCTTGTTGCTGCGGTAGGTATGTGCCCTCACTAACAGAAACGAGAACTCAATTATAGTATTTGAGGTTTGAAACAAACCCGACTTGTGTGCGCTTTGTGTTGTGTAGCATGCGGCGCGCGGCGGATAGTGTTGTAGGCATGCGTTAGAACAAAGCAATGTTTTTATTTGTACAATGTTTCATCAAATCGTGCGCTGCGACTGGCGCAAGTGAAACAGAAATGGTTGAGCGGGGTGCGAGTGTGACGCAAGGTGCAAGGGGCGGTGACAGACATCCAGTGAGACATCGCACACACGGACATCTAGTAACGTTCATGCGTTAGGAAATGACCTAATTGTAAAAATCTAGGCGATGTTCATCCCACAATATGTTTCACGGTGTACACTTTTCATATAATGTCCACTGGGCTTTTTTCTTTCGTTGACTAATATTCAGCCAGAATTATGTAATCAATAAGTAAATGTCAGAACATCATAATGCTTTTAACCGTATCTAACCTAAATAATTTGCTAACAGTACCTACGGGCGCCGGTGACGTGGCTCTGTACTCTGTACTCTGACCGTATGGTCCAGTAAGTCGATGTGTCTCACCGCACTATATAAGACGACATGTATTGCAAAAATATACAAAGTAAGGATAGTTTATCTTGTAGCAACTGAATATGTATATATACAGGTGTTAAGCAAACGCTCTCGAAGCAGAAGGCACCTGGTAGCACTCCGGGTATACTACATATTGGTATTGAAAATTACGATTTGGTATTTTTTATACCGTTTGAATGGCACCATTCACTCTATGCGGGTTTTTGTTTTAAAATGTAATTATAAAAAGAATACTCAACCCTATTATTCTTATACAATACTAGCTGACCCGCGCAACTTCGTCTGCGTCACCCCGTTTTGCAACATTTTTAACTTCTGCTCCGCACCAGTTGGTTGTAGCATGATGTTATATACATATAAACCTTCCTCTTTTACCACTCTAACTATTAAAAAAGCCCCATCAAAATCCGTTGTGTAGTTTTAAACATTTAAGCATACATAGGGATATATGGACAAAGAAAGCGACTTTGTTTTATACTATGTAGTGATGTAGTGTACCCGGAGTACTACCATCCTGTGTAATATTACATTACAATCATGTGGAGGTTGCTAAATATTAAGTAGATCATGATTGTGATCCCTATCTATTATCTATGAGCCTATCGCAGCCCACTGCTGGACATAGGCGCCTCCCAATGGTCGGAGCCTTTGGCCCACTGTCTGCACGCTGGTCATTAGCCGCTTTGTTGTTGTATCAAACGTTACACGCCCGTTAAACGATTTCTATATAGTGGGGTGGTGGATGCGGGCTCCGGCACCTGGCGCTCGACCCCGCAGACCCGCCGCCACCGACAGTGGGGGAGCCCACGACACTAAACTTAGTTGGACTTGCCCTTGTGCCCGCGGGGTTGGTCAATATCACGACCATACGATGATAATAGTCTTTTTCCCATATTTTAGACAGTTTATGCCACGCCATAAAAGGTAACTTTTAATCATTTCCTATTCCATTGTGCCGGCGCGGGCGCCGCGTTGCCAAGATTTTCGTATCGCCTTGTCGTGTTCGTCGGCGATGACGTGGCTGATCACATATTCACACACATAGTTACTTAACTTCCAATGTAGGTTTAGTGCCGTGGACTCCTGGACTATTAACAAACATTGATTTATGTACTGTTTATGCAATAGAGATAACTATTATTAGAAAAGGAACGAATGCATTGATCTAAATGTTTCTTATTATATGCACAATGATTACTGCAAAAAGAACGACGCAAAGAATTCGTGTTAGGCCCTTTTTAAATTAGGCAACTAGAAAAAACACTGGAGGTTCAACTCTAGTTTCGCGATGGCAGCTTTTAATTTTTTTGTACAAAGACTTGCAGGCAACTTCAGTTTCGCAAGTCGGAAGTCACACTGCTGGCAGAGGTTTGCACACGAGTCTGCATACAAATTATAACTCGAGATTCGTTTGAGTTGCGTAATGTAAGAAGGGCCCTGGTGGTATGCTTGGCATGGTGGCGCATGCGCGCTAGCCGCGCCCGGCGAGCTTGCTCTTATTATATAAACACACGTTGTTAAGTTATGTCGCACTGTGATAATATTGATTTTATTTTAGTGTTTCTTTATCTTTATTATTTTAATTTATTATTTTTTATTTATGCTGCAATATGTGGTGGCGGTGCTGCCGTGTTACCAAATATGGTGTTATTTATTGAATATTTGAATATACTGTTGTACACCAAAGCTATTACAGCAGGCGCCGGCCGTGCCGCCCCCGGCCCCCGTGCGTACCCACTCGCCGTACAGAGGTGACATTGCTCTAAAGCTGGTCAATTTTGATTATCACTGTGCGCCATATTGTGCACTGTTCTATTAAAATCGGTCGGCAAGGGCCCGGAGTCGCGCACGCGTCGGACGGCTGCGTTGTTGTCGAAGAATAAATTGTAAGACAATATGTAAATGCAAATGATACAATAATTCCTTGTGTACTTGTGTGACGTGACGTGCACCCCGCGCGGTGGGTAGTTAGCTTTTATGTTTGTTGGCGGTGTGTCAATGTCATGTTGTAGTTGTGGACGCTAAGTGGACACGAGGTGCAGGCGTGCCGTCCGCGAGCGGTTGTCACCCGGAGAGTGTCTGTTTAGAGTGACGGCCACTCGCGGCGGCCACTGTACTTACTGGCATTTGTTACGAAGCGACAGCTCGGGCAGTCGCGAGTTCGAGCGCAGCGAGTCGCCGGACAACGGCGGGCGGCCGTCCGCGCCGATGTGGGCGCCGCCCGCGCTCGCGTCGGGCACGCCGCCGCCCTACTGGGACCTCGAGGCGGACTACGAGGCGGAGCGCGCGCGCGAGGCGGCGGCGGCGCGGCCCGCCTCACTGCGCGTGGAGGCGCCGGCGCCCGCGCCCTTCGCCGACGTGCCGGCCGCGGGGCTGCCCTCGGGCGACAGCTCGCCGCGCGACCAGCAGCTCACCGACAAGGGCTACTTCGACGTCAAGTACTACCACAACCGCCTGTGGTAGAGCGCCCCGCGCGACCATCACGACGTACCTGCTGCTACTTTGAAGCGATACTTGGTATCTGATAATTATATTATAAACTGAGTACCTATTTGGCGTTATGCGATGAAATGTTTAGGTACTTATATTTTAAATGAATCTCTTTATTCCGAAATGAATTATAATTTTTCGCCTTCATTAATTGAAGTTAGTAGGTATACTCGGGCCTTGTCCGCGAGTAGCGGCGCTGCCGTAAAAAAAATACTGCACCATGAGAGCAAAAAAAGTGCATTTTCGTTTCGACAAAAGACAAAATAAAAATTGAAGTATTTTCACTGAAAAATGAACTTGTGTTACATAAAAATGTTTTATATATTATATAAATATTTTATATATAAATGTAACACAAAAAAATATCGCATTTATTTCGGACCGAGTATATTATATTCATAATAAAAGTTATTTAAAATTTGTTAAAGCATCTAAAAAGTTATATGTTTAGGTGTAATTTGATTGTATCTGAAAACATCTCTTTAATTCCAAAGGTGCGTACCAATTTAACGTATCATTACACTTAACGTGTCTGAATGCAAATGGCGAGCGAACCGCGCACGCGATGTAAATGTATTAACAATGTATTGTGTGAAACATACCTGTTTTAAGTAATTAAGATGCACAAATCATAATTGTACTACAAATTGATGTCTTTTTGGATGTCTTCAGTCTGAAGAATACATTCCGGTGTGTTCCGACACCTTGTTCTAGTTCTAAATGTGGCACTGAGTATTAGCAGACATTGGCCTAAGTAGTGAGTGCCGGCTCAAGCACGCCGAGGCGGCGGCGCCCGGCTCGACGACTGTGTCATGCCAATTATATTATCAATAAAATAAATTATCTATGTAATCCAACTTTGTTTTCTTTACACACACATAAGTATGGGTGACATCGTCACCTCCGTCCCCCGTGAGCGCAGGCCCCTGGGGGTGACGGCTCAGATTGATAAATAGTTACTACATAAGCGACGGTAAAGCCGCCTGTCATCATAGCAGGCGGTGCGGTACGCGGTGGAGAGCGCTAGATGGAGACATCGTGGTCTTCACATCAGAAGGGGGCAATCACTTAGAGACTCTGAGTCGGCCGGAATACGATGGGTATGTTACCTACTATCTCAACTCCGGCAACCAAAGATCCGAAGACGGCGTGCATTTGAGTCGGTTCAAGTCCGACTTTAATCACTCACCGGCTCCGGTGGTAGTATCGGTATTCTTTCGTTTTCCATAAATTCATTTGCACTAATTTCGTTTGCCATAATCATCCCCGGTCATAATATTTACTTGCACTATTATCATTTATACTAATAACGTTTGACATAACAACTCAACAGTCATAACGTTTTTGCCATAAAATCACTTTCTATAACAACATATATCATAATAATTACTTTCCATAAGTAACACATCTCATAATCGACTCTTGACATAATCAAAATTTGATATAGTTAATTATGAAAATAATACATAATATTGTTAGGTCAATAGTTATTTGTGCGGTTATTTTCCGTAGTTCCATGGGACGTTCCATTGATGGGACGATGGAAAAAAGTCATTTAACCGTAGTTCCATTTCCTATGGAACCACCGAAAATAGTTTTTTATTCCACTACAGGTTTTCTGAGATACCATTAAATTATAGAGTTGTGACACGGATTCTAATTAATTAACTTTACAAATTCAAATAATACCACGGTATAGAATTAATAGATAATGAAACCTCTCTTTGCATGATTGTTGAATGTCTTAAAACTAAACAGTAACTTAGCGGAATTTAAAATTGACAAGTTGAAAAGCAATCGAGGTGAATCAGCAAAGCGCAAAAAAGAGTACACTTTGAGAGATGATGTGATTAGGAATACTCAACTTCAACTTATCACTGGAGAAATAACAGTCGGCCACGCTCTAGAAAAACTTCGTTAGTTATAGCTTGACCACAACCGCTGTACCGCGCCTTAGGTATGTGCGCGACGAGGCGGGGGAGAGTATCGACCAGTCCGTTGTGTCAGTCGGCCGCCAACGCTTACGGCGGTAGCTAGTGTCACTTGTAGCGGACTCTGTGTGTCGAATGCACAAGTGATTAGTATTGCAAGATGGGTCGTGCGTTATCTCGTGATGTGAAGAACATCATTTTTCAGGTAGCCGAATATTTTAAGAAAAGAAAAGCAGACAAAGTAAAGTTTTGAATTTAAAAGTGATGCAAACATTGCTAAAATTGTAGCGGATGCTACGGGATATTGCGAAAAAACCGTAAGAAATATAGTAAAGGTTGCAACAAGAGAGCAAAACTGTTTTTTGCTGCGCTGCGAGTGCTGATTTTGAATCCAGAGCAAGCGAGGGATTCTAGGATTGAATCACGAGCGTAGCGAGTGATTCTACTGTAGAATCCTGAGCGTAGTGAGGGATTCAAATGCACGAGATGCAAATAATTTTGCTCTCGTGTGGTACACATTACTTTTCACTTCAGCAGCGAGAACACAAAAAATATTACTAAAAAGATAATGCAACACTTATTAACAAACCAGAACACCTATTATTAATTAAAATAATGCTGAAAATTTTAAAAGTTAATAATTTTATTAATCTAATTACTTATTGCTGTTCTGCAAATTTAAAGTTGAAAGTTAAAAGCACAGAATCCTTAAATTTTATACCCGTTATTTTTAATGTGTGCTCAGAAATATCGTACCTACGTGACATTTTATTTTTCAAATGTTGATAATAGTAATCATTATAAATACTTATGCATTACTTATTTTGGTATTCAATAACATTACATAATTATACATGGTTATTCTTTTACAAATATCTTTCAAATTTAGAATTTTTTTTTAAACCACCCAGAAGTAGGAGCCCGCTAAGCGGGCTCCGTCGCGCTTATTTAGTAGACGTCATAATATGAGGTTTAGTTTCAGGTTTAATTGTGAATAAAAAAAATTGGTTGCCTGTAAAGTCGGTATACGGGCGAAAGTTTTACGTGACAACGACTTTAATTTTAATTTTTTTAATAATTTAATATTTTAATTAAACATATTGAGAACTCACTTGTACTTTTCCACAGTATTTTTATTGTTTAATAGACCTGACCGGTTTCGCCTTACGGCATCCTCAGACTGACTGCCTGCCGCAATGTTTATAAGGGAATGGGCTTGTATGTCATCGTAAACCTCTGAGGATGCCGTAAGGCGAAACCGGTCAGGTCTATTAAACAATAAAAATACTGTGGAAAAGTACAAGTGAGTTCTCAATATGTGTAACAACAAATTCCACCAAGTGCCATCAATCAACAGTATAAATTTTAATTAAATTTTACACATTAAATTTTTCATTGTATGCAGGAGCCTAAGCGAAATAGAAGCGTAAGACATGAACCGGTGTGTATGCCTATCTCTCTCACTCTCTCTCTCTCGCTCTGTCTCTCTCGCTCTTAGGCGGGCTAACTGTGCTCGAGTGGAAGGGACGCGTGCCTTTCACTTTTTATGTCTGTCTCTCTCGCTCTTAGGCGGGCTAACCATGCCCGAGTGGAAGGGACGCGTGCCTCTCACTCGCTCTCATTGTGAGCGCATAACGTGAGCGGAGCGTAACGCAGTTTCTTGAAGTGTCACCCGGCAAGCCAATTTATAAGACGTTGTCACGTCAAAATTGTGTCGTATAATTGACATTATTGAAAACGAAAGTTATGGCAAATACATTTATGGATTTTAATTATTATGATACTTGATCGATTATGACCAATGAAATTAGTGAAAGTGATTTTATGTCATTTCACGATAATGGCAACTGAAACGTTATTTCTAATGAAATTATGGCAACTACCAGTATGGCATATAAAATTATGGCATTTAAAATTGTGGCAAACATTAGTAAACCGGTAGTAGGTATCCATAGGGATACTGCGCACGAAAAAAATGAACCTAGGTGATCCTCATGCTGGACGAAGACGAAACCACCGTCGTCGCCAGGCGGCCGTCGCTCTCGGAAGAACAGACACCGTAGTTACTGAGGTGGCAAAGATCGCCTACCAGTAATAGTTACAGCATAACTGGTTGAATAGGAATAAAATGATCAATGAAATATTTTAAATAATTTCTTTTATGTACTAAATTTCAAATAAGCCTGTTATCAGATATTTGATGATTTTGTTATTACGATGAACTAGTCCAAAGTTTCGCTAGAAAGAAATTAACTACAGAATTTAGCTGACCATTTTATCCCTATTCACCCCGCTTGACGGTACAGCAAAACGCTCCTAACTGAGTTTAAGTAGGTATAACCTATTAATAATTCACCATAATGTTGACAGTGGTCCAAAGTTCTACTGATTGGTCCAAGAAAATATTTTGAGCCCGAAAATCAAATTATCCATGGTCCTATCAATTGGACTATGAGCAATTCAAATTGTCCGTAGGTACTCCTATCAATAGTAGGTACATTTGTGATTCGAAATGCCTAATGTGGTTTCGGAAGTAGGTACATGTAAGATATTTTTCAGATTTCTACATAAAAATGATGATGATAATAATAATAACATTTATTTATTCGCTATAGTTTGTTATTCCAGTACCGCGGTAGCCTAGTGGTATGAGTAATGGACTGCTGAGACGAGGTCTCGAGTTCGATCCTAGGTACAAAATACACGGTCTAAGTAGATATATTAGAATCAGATGAGAAACCGATTTTTTTAAATATACAGGTACATCAGTTTACGAATACGTGTGGCAAAGTGTAGTGTGGTTATGTCACAATGTCCACAATTATACCCAAATTCCTCATAGTTCGATTAATCGAACTGTGCGATCGAACCTGGCGGCCGGAAGGAAATATTTAGTGGAATTCGATCTAGATAATATTTGGACAGCTACATTGAGTAGGTACTAGAGGAGGTTTTGGTGCAGGAATGGGCTATAAGGTGATAAGTATCCGACGATGGCTGGCCACAGGAGTTTCATTAGAAGGTAAGGTGTACAGTTTTATTTAGGTTTAAGCTTAAAGGATTGGCAGATAGCCAGGATGTTATAGTAGAAAGGGCGTATTCAGAAGATGCATTTAGGCAGTCGGTCAATTACCTATTTTTATTATATATATTACCATGGACTACTAAAGCCGTGTCATCAGCGTAGGTGAAGATTGAACAATTTGGAATCGAGACCTTACACATGGAATTTATATAAATCAAGAAAAGAATGGGTCCCAGTATGGAACCCTGATGTATGATGTTTCAAGTAGGTAGGTACTGTCAACACTTTGAGATGTCACTTTTAGTAGTACTCGCCAATAACTGTTGGACGCTGAATTATCATGAATTTTATACAAATCCTATAGAGACCTATCGAGTATGGGTAGGTACTTATAACGTAGGGTCACTGATCACCACCAACGTAGATATTCGTCCATAACTCCGCCTTCCGGCCTCCTGTTGTCATGTTGACGTCGCATTCCACCATGAATGTGACACCGAGTAGTGCTACAACACTTACACGTCTAGTTTTAGTAAAATCTAGTTTCAATAAAAAAACAGTAAAATTGGTTTATATCGTATACTTACGCGTCGCTTATCGTATAAGTAGCCGCGGTAGCCTAGTGGTATGGGTAATGGACTGCTGAGACGAGGTCTCGAGTTCGATCCCAGGTTTACCATGGCACACACCAATGACTTTTCGAAGTTATGTGTGTATTTATCGCAGGTTTATAAGTGCCTCGGAGAGCACGTTAAGCCGTCGGTCCCGGTTGCCATACAAACATCTATGGCAGTCGTTACGGGTAGTTGGAGCCCTCAAAAGTCCAACCAGCCTAACTTGGAACTTCGATATCGCCATTGGTCACTAGACCATTGGTTGTGGAGGTCAGATGGCAGTCGCTTCACGGAAAATATCGAAGTTCAGCCGCATCACAGTTAGACTGGAAAGCCGACCCCAACTGAGTTGGGATAAAGGTTCAGGGAATGATGATGATGATCGTATACTTACGCCTTGGACAATTTCAGTAGAAAGTGGTTAGGCACTCGCTCGTACTTCATTAAATAGCCCTTAGGTAATCATAAATATTTGAACTTGTTACTTTAAAGTTTGGACTGCATTATGCCTGCCGTAAGCAGGCTGGCGGCAAATCTCTAAATTTGCCCTGACCTATGTCGAACCTTCCCTAGATTTGTCACCCGCCTGGCTATTAAATCTTTATATTTAGGTACCTACCTCCTCCCTTGACATAAAAATCTTTTATAGATTTGCCGCCCCTGGATGACAAGTCTTTCATACATTTGTGGCCCCCTGGACGTCCACCACAAAATATCCAAAGTATCTAATTGTAAAATACCTACGCGTTCCATCCACATCGACTATGTTATCGTTTAGGCATTGTGAACCAAGGGTACAGAAAGTTAACCGTGGAACACCTAGGTGAACCACTTTGGTGTTCTATGGGTCAGAAAGGTTTATAACGTTGGATGTCATGTATAAACATCCATTAAAACTTAATGCAATGCCATCAACGGTCGGTATGTTGAACCGCAGAAGTTCATATCGTTATCTAGGCGGACGTAACACTTCTTGGGTCTCCTCCTTTCACCGGGACCGGAGCAAAAAGAAGAGCGCGAGAGTGTGGACTGCTGCTGCCTCTTGCTGCGAGCAAGCAATGCTCGAAGAGGCGGCGGAGCACATCCGGAGAACTTTGAACTCGAACAGCCCCCGACGAGCGGAGACGACTCGGGCGTCAGACGTCGCAGAATAACCTCTGTCCTCCATGAACGCAGGTCTTTTAATTGCGTGCGCGAAATCTCGCCGGAGCCGTTTAGAGAGGTTATGTCGGAATCAAACCGACTAAAACGCATGCCGCTTTTAAGTCTCTAGTTGTCGGAAGGAGAAAGTAGTGAAACTAACATATTCCTCGCAACCCGGTAAACCCGGGGCCATCTCTTCCGAGATGACTCCCATCGGGTGGGACTATTCACCATTGTTCTACTTTTTGTTATACTAGTATAACAAGCAGGAAAAAAAATTCCTATCTGTTCTACTATGCGGTATGACAAATAGGAAGTATTTAAAAATTAGTAAAATGTACCCTATGTTCTACTAGAACAATAATCCGGAAATGTTTTTAGATGATTCATTTGTCCTATTTGTTCTACTGATGGTCAATAATATTTATAAGAGAACGGAGAAATCTCTTAGAGAGAGTGAATTGGATATTATCATTTCTAATGTACCGAAATTCAATTCCAATAGAAATTCTTTGTTTGCTGCTAGGAACAAATGGTTTATCGAAAATAAACTTCGAAAAACCAGAAAACGTTGAAATATTCCCAAAATATTCTGATTTCATGCTAGGAGATCACAACAGCAATGCAGTTCGAGTAATAGTGTTTTGCGACCCAGCATTAAGACATCAATTCAATTCAATTTTGAACTGATTCCTCAGAGCGTCACAGAACATCTAACTATGCTGAAGGATGGAATCAGAAATTAAATTACATTTGCAGAAAACTTAGGAAAACTAATATAATGCAAGTATTGCAAGTACTGCGTGCTGATGCTCAAGACGTAGTCGCTGATCTAAATAAGATAAAAGAAGGTCAAAATATCAAACCGAGATCCCTTAATGGTTTCCAAAATGATGCCATCTTATTGAGATTAACACTTGACCTGATGAACGGTAAAATCTGTTCAGGTCATTATAAAGAATTAATGAAGTAGGTAACGGAGATTCTCTTATAGTTTTAAGCTTGATATTTCATTTCCAAGAAAATAAACCTAATAAAAAAATATTTTTAGTTTACCTATTTAACAAATGCTAGCACCTCGGCCTACCCCTTCGGGGATAAAGGGTGAGTTTATTATTAATATTTAACAAAAAAAGTACGAGCTGTCGCAACAGTGTATGTTTCCTGTATTCCTAGTAGGTATACAGTATAACAACTAGGAATCAATAAATAATATTACACTTTCCAAGTGGTGAACATTTTTTGTCACAATGCATAGTAGAACAGATAGGAATTTTTTTTCCTGCTTGTTATACTAGTATAACAAACAGTAGAACAATGGTGAATAGTCCCATCGGGTGTAGGAAGCACGGTGTTCCCGTCTAGCCCCCGGAGGCGGCCTGCTTCTGCTAGGGTGAACTCGCACTTCAAGAGCTGCCACTAAGACCCGCCATCCACGAGAGAGCCTTCCGAGCCCACGGTTACGTGTAAGCTAGTTAGTTTTACAAACCGGACCACTACTTCGCTGTTAGGGGAGGTTAAGTTAAAAACTTGTATCTTAAAGAAATCATTTTATTTCCATTCCATTACAATTGGACATCTGTTATGTATCTTTGGATTCTATTACTTATCGTAGAGGGGAGGTGTAGAGTGTATGGGAACAGAGGACAGGGCGCGGCCGTGAGGCGGCGCGGGGTCCGTACGACAGAACTTACGTACATATGTATATATATTATATAATAAAGACTAGCATACACGTTACAGGCCGCCGCCGAGGCGCCGAGTTAACAAACTTTATATAAATTGTCTCGATTCCGATCGCAATAGCATACAATAATAATTTTATTAAAATACCTTACAATTTCGAATAATACAAATAATAGTAAAATGAAAATCTTGAGCATAATTATTTCTATGTTATAAGCCGTATCACAGTACGCTAACTTAAAATAATTAACTTTTGAGAACTTTATTTGTTCACGCTATAATATAATATACACATATCCAATACGCGATAACGCAAGAACAGTACTAGAGTACCTACTAGTAGGAGAGCGATGCCTCATCACGTCCGCTTACAATAAATAGGCCCAAACAATCAATACTTCAATACAGTCTTGTGTGAACTGTGGTGGCGCGCGTCGCTATTGGTCCGAGTCGAAGGCTCCTAACATACCTACAGCTAGCTATACTTAGACGCTAAACAAAGAGTACGATATACGAACGAGGCTTACACCTAAGTAGAAAGGCTACGGAAGCAGCGCGCCCACCGCCCGCCGCCCGCCGTTGGAAATTACATGTAGGAACACGTCCATTTACACGCCGTGCAAACGTTCTTAGTTACAACACAGACGTACAACATTTAAGTGCACACAAACTAAGGAACCATCACGTTTCTGTCCTTGTCGTCGTGCGTCCAACGTGACCTTCATCATCTCGGTGCGCGCCGGTCACAAGGTGATGACGTCGAAATCGAACCAAAAACCTCACGCCATTTCGGATCTCAATATCCGCGGTGTACGGTAACCGAACAAGTAGTGGCGCGCTTTCTAAATAGACAGTGCATACCCTACCCAAACCAGATCAATGAAGTTTGTATATTTTCTTCACCACGGCATACTAAGTACAGCACTTGTGTATAATTTATTTGAGTAGGGTATGCAGTGTGTATTTGTCTCTGTGGGATGCACGCCCACGATTGTTTGGTAAACACCTTGAAATATCTACCTATTACTGCCTACCCTGTTTAAAAACCCTGTGCACTCCACTGCGAATAAGTCATTTCGGTCGCACCGCGGCTGCCCTGGGCTGTGTTGACCACCTCCGACGTCCCACACTCGTCTCACCACACACCGGGGCGTGCGGCGCCGCTGCACCCACTTGCTTCTTCTGGGCGACAGTCGGCCGCACTTGACGGAGAACTAGCCTGGCTCTCACCTGCTCTCCACTGTGCTCTCTGCTAATGAGAGGGTCACGTGGAAAGCCTCCAATGTAGCCCTTTATGAGCTTTAAATGTCTAACCGGTGTGGGTGTTTGCCCTATTTTATGAGAGGCACAGCCGTTTTATTGCCCAGGGCGTACCGCGTGGACGTTCTCGACCACGCACTTCTCCCGACCTAGCACTCGAAAATTCCATACAACATACATATTTTCACGACTATTTCCAGCTGGGGTAAGCAGAGGTGAATTAGCACCCACATTCATATGATTAATTATATGGAGCGTCATTCATTGCAATCAATTAATTGCTCTTGTAGCGGCGTCGTGTAAATGGACCTTCAGACGATTCTTTGCCGTTTGAAGCTCAATAACCGAGGTGACTCCAGCTCCAGTACATCGGCGCGGTCCGGGCGGCGGGCGGTCGGCGAGGGGAATGTGAGCGGCGTCTTACAAACTTACATTTGGCACTGATAAACTGATAAATAAAGTTCAAAATCAACTAGCGAAACTCAAAGGACACAGAACTGGCCGCTCAGTACGCATGCGTAATACTTATACATTGTCGACTACCTGCTAACACTTAGCACTACGGGCAGAGAGTACGCGACCGGCAGTGAACGACGTCGGACTCGGGGCAGTCCGTTTATAAATATACAAAACGCGTGTGGCTACTCTCTTTGGTTTCCTTACACGATACACGTAACGCGCTAGTGGTAATACGAGTTTAGTGATACAGTAAGTACAGTGATATATCCATGGTATGTGGTATGTAGTCATGATGTATGTACAATGGGTCGTGGTGAGATCGGGCGCGCGTGACACGCGGGTCGTGGCACTGGTCTACTCAGACATCGTGACGCAGGTTTATCTGTAACAACAAGGTACTATGTCACTTAACAAATCATAACCATGTACCTACAGTGGGCCTCAAAAGCACCTGGACACCTTAACATTTACATTTGCCTTCAGCTTAATATCTGACGAGATAAAGTCAAATTGACGTGCCCCAAATAAATAAAAAAGAGAAACATATCTACAATCCTTCGATAATTTAAGCAATACATAATAATTTAAGATTGATAACGTTCATAAAATATAGCAGATCAATGTCTTCTTTCTTTATGAAAAAATAAGTAAACTTATGCAAGTAGTGTAGGATACCTACACATAATTACTTTATTAAATAGATCTATTATTCAGTAGCATCTAAAAGAGCTAGTAGTTGTGTAGTGGCTCTACTTCATTCAATTTGAGTTTCAAACTGTTCAGGAACGTTTGAGGCCCGCTGCACTTAATATTGTCATTGACACAAGGACTTGCCTCCCGACTTCGCCTAAGTAGACTGAACCAAGCGCGAGTGCGCCGAGTTCGTCGCCGGTGTCGCCGCAGGTCGGGGCCGGCTACGAACTGGCGGAGGCGGTCCGGTTGTTAAACAAGTCTTTTTAATAATGTTTCAATGTTTTAAGTTTCGGTTATATCCTCCCTCGCTATTAAAAAACACAGAGTGCAAGACATTGACCTCACCTGCCGGTGTACTCTTAATACTGGAGATACAGAATTTCACTCAAAGGAAATTGCATTCTGACTTCTGAGCTTTTTGAAAACCTCTACGCGGGGTATACCTAATGAAAACCCCTGATCACATCTGGTGATCGAACTGACTGAGATACGAAAAATAACATTCTGTACTTTTATGGCATCAATAGATGAGGTCGATTATATGAATTAAATCACTCACACAATTAATTCTTTCACTAAATTAACAAACATGGTAACAATTAAATGAGAAGGAGTTCATGGAGTATTAATTTATAGATTCAACAGTTCACCCTAAACTTTGGCTTGAGGCACACACAAGTAGTTCGGGGTCTTCGCGCGTTATACTCTGCGTGCAGGTTCCAAATTATTTATCTCGAAATATGTGAGTAAAGGAGATGGTGCGAGATTGTTTTATTTGTACTGTCACCTTATAACTTGTTAATTGACTTCGAAACGGCGGCGTTCGGTTTTAGTCGGGTCGGATCGAATTTGCAAAATAAATACCTCTGTTAGCCAGTGGGGGGTACACGTATAAAAAGTAATTTGAATATAAAATTGTATAGTTGATGCGAAAACGATATGCGATGAATCTTTGAGTAAAAGTGTTTTATTTTACAAATTGAAATACAGGGATTTCCTAATATTTAAATAAATACGTTTTTTTGTTGATGAGGTTTGTTTTTAATGAGTGACGCTGTTGATCGGTGCCATTGGAAGTAAAGGATGTTATTTCTATTCGACAAACTTTTTCAAAAACAGTTTCTTTTTATCCGAGTTAAACTTTCCAGTTTTAGTATCTATAACAGTGTTCAGGTAAGGTCAAAATGTGTAATAAACGAGTCCAGTTGTCACACCTGTGCACGATGTCGTGCAGGTCCCGTAGCGCGCGCTCCACGCCGTCGGCGAGGTGGTGCGCGTGCGGCGCGGGCGAGGCGAGCGCGCGCGCCTCCTGCTCCAGCCGTGCGGCGGCGGCGCGCAGCTGCACGCGCATCTGTGGTGCGCATGCGCGCGCGTCGGCCGCCGCGCCGCACGCGCCGCCCAGCCGCGCGAGCCGCTCCGACGTCTGCAGGCGCCACAGCGAGCCGCGCCCGCCGCCGCGCCGCACCTCGCCGGTGCACCACTCGAGCGAGGTGCGCAGCGCGCCCAGCAGGTCGGGGTCCTCCTCGTCCGCCGGCAGCGGCGTGGCGTAGATGCCGCCCTGCACCACCCGACAACGTCATTGCGTCTGTGCCCACGTGCTCACCGACGAGACTCTTAACTCAACGGTCGTGGCGACACGATGGAACCTTTCGTCAGCCTTTTATTAACATTAGACAATTTATTCGCAAATGGTCGGTCTCATTTCGTCGTAATTCAGTTAAGAAGAAAACTGTTAAATAAATATAATTTACAGTCAGTCATCGTGACCTTCAACAGTACACGAAGTCTCTTACTTTGGCAAACCCCAAATGTACGACTAAATTTGCAGAACAGTAATAAAAAAGCAACTGCACCCCGCACACATTCAAACTGTGAACCGAATCCAGAAATGTGGTTGTTTAAGCCATCTCCAATGAAAAACAGCCATCTAAAGTTGCGGGCGGCGGGCCGAGCCGGGCTGCATCGTAACGCAAAAGTCCCCCTACATTATATAGATCGTCAAAAATGAAAACCTCCGTGGTATATTGGTACACTGAACGCGACCTGTTACACAGAAGACACGGGTTCAAGTTTTAAATGTGAATACAAATATATAGGGTGAATTTTTCAAAAGAACTTGAATGGCCAAAATCCAAAACTATAAGGGATAGCGAAAAATTATCAAAGGAATCATGAGGCCGATTTAAAACTTCATCGTTCGATTTGTTAAAAACTGATAATTCTAACTGGAAATCGATCTCATTTATTTTGAAAAAAAAAAGGTCATTTATATTATTACACCATAATATGATAGTATTACTCTCCTTCCACTATCCACTCTTCAGAGCACGCCACTGCAAGCAGGATAACCTCAACCAATATGCTCGGTATGGATGTTGGCAGCAAATTGAATAACAAGAACTATATCGAGAGCATCATCAACACAGCATCGCGTAAACTTGGAGTCCTGAACAGAGTGTTTCCTTCTTCCTACAGTCCCGGCTCCTTTAAGCGGGGCGTGAAAAAGCATCTGATAAGACCGTCGAGATGAGCGCCACTATTGTAATACTGTACTTGTTTATAATGGTGACCCACTTTCCTTAGACCCTACCTTCAGCTTCCCGAGGCGAGGTGAAGTTAAATTGTCGTGCCATAAATGAATAAAAAAAAAGATAATGAAATAGGCAGTACGCGCAGTACCTTGGCGGGTTTGTTCTTGACGGCGGGCTTGCTGGGCACGGCGGGCTTGAGCGCGCGCCCCCCTCCCCCCGCGCCTCCCCCTGCGGGCGCGGCGGGTGCGGCGGGCGTTGCGGGCGCGGCGGGTGCGGGGGGTGTGGCGGGCGCGGCGGGGGCGGGGGCGGGCGCGGCGGCGGGCGCCTCGGGCGAGGGCTCGTCGTCGGCGTCGGCGCGCGCGCGCGGCTTGGGGCTCAGCCGCTCGTCCGCCTCCTGCGCGACACGTGCTCGCTCGTTGTAAACTGCTAACTTTCGTAAAGTATAATGACAAGCGCTATTCTTCATCACACACTCCTACCTTGCTCTCCCACAGCTTCTTGAGGCTGCTGATGCTGCCGGTGCTGCGCCGCTTGTCGTCGTCGTCGTCGAGCGAGCCGCTCTCGCAGCGCGCTCGCTCGCTCGCGTCCTTGGTCTTCTCCGCATCCTCGGGAGAGGTGCGCTCCGTCTTCCTGGCGGAGGTGCCGTTCGTGCCGCTGTTTCCGCTGTCCACTTTTCGTAGACGAGACTTGAAATCGATGAAGGAGCGGGGTTCGTCCGTGTCGTTAACTACGCTTACGGCTTTTTTCTTGGCTTCCACTTTCTTCAACTGAGATTTAAAGTCAGTGTTGCTCTTGGTGTCGACGTCGGGTCTCCTGGGCTCGACGTTGTTGTTGTACGGGGTCTTGCGCAGGTTGGCCTTGAGCTCGCCGGGCGACAGGGCGTCCTTGTCGTCACTCTTGCGCCGCAGCCCCTCCAGGTTGAGGCTCTCGGACAGCTCGGACACGAGGCGCGTCACCGGGTCACCGAAAGACGCGTGCACCTCTGTGAGCTCGTAGGGCGGCGACACCTCCTTGATCTTGTGCTTCTTCTTGTCGGCGCGCTCCTTGATCTCGGCGACCAGCTTGAGCTCGAGCATCTCCTTCATGTTCTTCTTGGCGAGGCGCTCGTCCGCGTCCGGCGGCGGGGGCGGCGGCTCGTCGGCGGGCTCGGCGGTGTCGGTGGCGGCGTCGCGGCAGCAGTCGGGCGGCGGCGGCAGGTCGGGCGGGGGCGGCGGGAACTCCAGCTCGGCCAGGCGCGGCCGCGCCTTGGCGTCCGCCAGCGAGCGCGGCGGCGCGGCGCGGGCGGCGCGCGGCGAGGCGGGCGGCGCCGTCACGCCCCCCGACGAGTTGGAGCGGATCATGTGCGGCAGAGCACGCGCCGTGCGCGGCGACAGCGAGCGCGCCTCGGGCTCGCGCGCCGGCCCCGCGCCGCCCGCCGCGCCCCCGCCCCCGCCCCCGCCCGCGCCGCTCTGGCGCAGCGACTCGAGGTAGGCGCCGATGCGCGCGCCCTTGGGCAGCGTGCCGTAGCGGTTGATGGCGCGCTTCACGTTCTGCACCTCGAGCGCCGCCACCTGCACCCCGGGCTGCAAGCGGCACGAGGAAGTCTTATACAACAACAGAATTTGAGACGAATCGGGTTGGACGTTCAAATTATTCAGTGGCTAATTGAATGAGCGCGCGCGTACTCACCCGCGGCGGGTCGTGCGCGTGGTGCGGGCGGCGCTTGGCCCGGCGCGGCTCGGCGCCGCCCGACTCGTCGGTGTCGGGCGTGCCCTCCGCCAGCGAGCCCTCCGACGACGCCTCGCGCGCGCGCCCTCCCCCTCCCCCGCCCCCGCCGCCTGCACACACAAACGGTCTGTCACACGCATTGTACGACGATATTGTCCGCGATTGAAAATCAGACGGCACAAGGTAAATAATGGAACTTGTTGTACGCTGCAAAGTAATATTGTAAAAGAGCGAGGGGGCATAGACGAAGGCCGTTAATTGTGTACTAGTAGGCCTAAAACATTAATAACATTAATCTTGATAAAACTTCATACAATGGATTAGAGCTTGAGAACGGACATAAGCTTCCTTAAAACGCAAGTCAAAAAGGGGAAATAGAGGACGCAAGTTTGTACGACAGTTCGTCATTGAAGATATTCTAATGATATAGGTACATACAGTATATCAAAGCTTGGTGTAAAACAGGGAAAGGAGAAGGAAAATGGTAGAGGAAGATGATGGTAATTGATGAGTGAAATCGTGAAAGAAGTGGCAAAAAGGGAAGCATGGTTTGAGGAAAGGGAAAAAGTGATAGAAGTGGTAATTTGTGTAAGCAGAATTGGGGGAAAGGGGAATACGGAGCAAGGGCTATTGCGAGGGAGGGCCGAACAATGGAGAAAGGGGAATCGGTGGATGAGTGATGAAGGTGAAGTGAGGGAAAGCAAGGCAAGGCGGAAGATATAAAAGAAGAATCAATTGGAGAGGCAAGTTAAGAGACGAGTGCAGCAGAATGTAGAGAGCCGAGTACAGCAGCGAGTAGAGATGAAAGTTTAGATTTATTTATTTATTACTTCGTACAAATCAAATCAAATCTAATCAAACTATATTTCATAGAATATGATGATACATTAGATTTTATAAAACATAATTATAAGAGCGTTTTATGAAACATATCTATAATAATTGAAAGTAGTGGATTAGAGAGTCGAATAGAAAGGTGAAGGAGTCGAACAGAGTTCATTACAGAGCCGAGTAGGAAGTGGAATACAGAGACAATGGGAGAGTCGAATTGAGAAACGTAGAAAGTCGAGTACAAAGTCGAATAGAGGGAGCTAAGTAGAGATTCAGAGAGGATTTTGAGCGTTGAAGTTCACGACTCACAGATCGACACTTCGCGGCGCGCATATTTACAACATAAAGGGCCACGCGGGCGGAGTTGTACTCAGGAGACAATGATGTGTCGACAGTGCACGGCTGTCTCGTACGTGCTCCCGGCTTGATAAAGCGACCTTTACCCCGCACACCCCGAGGTGTTCTCTCTAATTATGTTCACTTCCACGAAGACTGGGTAGACTGGCCGAAGTCTGCCCAGTGTACGTGAGACGGTGCACTGACCAACTGCGGTGTCGGTGGTCCCATAGAACTAATTCAGCCGATTAGCAGGACACAAAATGTTCTACTTTCGTGAACGGCAGTGGGTTAGGTGGCTACTTTGCACGACACACTTTGTAACAAAGAGTTTCACTCACGTATACACGAACACATTGTGTATGTAAGTCGTCCGGAAACAAGCCGGGGTACAGTACATATAGATCATGACTAGATCATAGTGAAGAAGAGTTCCTGCAAATATAAAGAGCTCGGTCCGGTCAGAGCGCAGTGCGGGCTCGAGGGCGCGAGATACACAGGGTGATCTTGTTAGTACAGGACAACAATATCAAAAGGTAAACTACATAACCAAACGGGGTGCATCAAATCTAAACTAATATAATACAGTATAATATACAGTACAGGTACTAGCAACTGTAACAAATGCGGAGACGGCAACAGAGAGCTACCGGCCGGGCGCGCTCGCGGTGGCTCGCGCATGCGCACGAGGCACCGCGGCGCGCCGCATGCGCACAGAAAGCGAGCGCTCCTCGCGTGTTCTGTATGTCGTTGAGGATAGAATCTCAAAACGATATTGAACATGTGAAGGTATATACAATGTGAATAGTTGTATAGCGTTAGAGCGAGGGCCCCTCGCAATGCTTTAACGTGTTCTTTATTTATCAACTAAAGTAATATACGTTCACAATCCATACTGAGCTATTTAAGTAAGGTTTTAACCACGATATTAAACACACAAATATATTATATAAATGTATAATAGGTACACTGTCTATCCGAAACGCATCGTATACTTACAACGTGAACCCTATTGCTACACACCTGAGCGAGCGGACAAACAAACAAAAAATGCTATTTAAATATATGTTTCAATCACACGTCATAAGCATATTTGGACACAGATTATACAGTTTGTACATAATGTATTATAATATATACATATTACGTATACGCTTTTGCACAACAATCTACAAACGCGTATGATGGCGCACAATGTCTCATGCGATACACAATGCATAGCATTTGGATACATTTGAATCGTATTTGATAACGCAACCATTTCGATAATCTAGTCAGTAAATTGGATTCCTAACGAGGGTTAAGCGAAGCGCACACCTCACCGCCGATAGTTCAGGTTAGAAGGGTGTGGTGTAGTAGGTCTGTGCATTCTGCATCTGGGCATTTTGTATTCCTCATCTATTTTGGTGTTAATACAGTAAAAGCCTGATGGACGGGAATAATTTTGATCTAAGTTACTTGTGAAGTGAAAGTAGAGAGAGTTACTTTGGGTGTAATAATTAGATCTTGAACAAACAGAGATTGTGGCACCAAGGAGCGCGCTGTGGAACTACAATAGAACTGACAGAACCGACTCGCGTGAAACATTGTGCGGTGCCCGCGGTTTCTCTCATCTTAAATGAAAGCCATATAAGTACTTAATGTTAATGATCCGAAACAACACAGCGGTCGCAACTCTGCAGAATCAACGACTGTGGGCGGAGCAACGCGTACGAAAAAAACATTTAAAGGTCCAGATCAAGGTGACGCTGACTGATTGTCAGTAGCCCGATACGGTAGCGACGCCCATGATGATTCGATTCGGTTAATTTTATGAGCGTTAACTGGTTATTCAGTTCACACTTCTATATAGTAGCTCCCTACCATGTTCATTACGTGTACAAATTGCCATTTACTACAGTTATACGGTAACACACGTACCTCGTGATCCTGTTATTATTTAGTCAAGCTGTGAAGGTTCATTACTGCGTATTAAAGAGGGAGCTGAGCTTTTTATGAACCAACGATCACAGAGCATACGACTAAAATTGCTAAGCGATGAATGTTTTTTGTTAAGTGAAGGTATGTGATGTGCTAAGAATAGTTTGAAAGTACTGTGTGACGAGTGAAAGCTGTTTTGTAGGCTCTCTCGTGTGGCGCGGGGTGACTGACCGTTGAGGGACGCCAGCGCGTCGTCGGCGCCGTGCTCGTCGGTGGCGTACTGCGACTCGCGGAACGAGCTGCACGACGACAGCAGGCTGCAACACACATTGCACACTTGACAAATTTCATAGGTGGCGATATACCACAGTTTATTACACGGTAACTGATAAGGTACAACAAGTGTGAGGGTGGGTGCATGGGCGGTACCTGGTGCGCTTGGGTGGCGTAGGCGCCTGCTTGCCTCGTCGGTTGGTGGAGCGACGCAGCTGCACGGCCCCGCCTGCTGTTCCTCCCCCGCCCGCGCCCCCACCGCCGCCCTTGCGCGTTGTGCCTCCGCCGCCCTCCTGAAGCTGTTTCTCCACCTCTGCAACATGTCGCACGTACATTGAGATCAACATATAGCGTACGAGCTATCAGTGGAGTGCGATGTGAGGAGCCACGCGGACCTTCTGTGATGGAGTTGTCCTGGAACATGTGCTCGAGCGCGTGGTGGATGTCGCGGAAGGTGGGCCGCTCGGCGGGGCTCCACTGCCAGCAGCCGCGCATCAGCTCGTACACGGCGGCCGGGCAGCCCGGCGGGCACTCCATGCGGTAGCCCTGCACAGTGCACACACCGCGCTCAGTGAGACCGCGCTCTGCTGTCTGCTCGTTGTTATTACTTTACACGACAAATATAGTAATTAACATTATTGTAACGTCCGAGAATATTAAAACACATCGATGAAGGCCCCAGGGAACTTGTGGATTAGAGTTAACAGCGAAATAAATAATGCGGAATGCATGGCTAAAACTCGCGAAAACGAATCCTGAATTTAATAAGTATAATGTTTAAGGGTATATATATATATATATATGTATATATATATATGTATATATATATATATATTATATATATATATATATATATATAACACAATGAGCAAAATACTGAATTCTAATTTTATTTAGTTTTGTGTAACGCGAATGACATTACTCTGTTTACAAGTGTATGACGTCACATAATGGCCGACAGTGTTTTTAAAGCATTTCAAATAATACAATTAATAACTTTTCTTTTTTTTTATCGTGCGAAAAATCCCCACGGAAACCCCTCCACCGGAGTCGGTTGGGTAGGTTATGTCGGACTCGAACCGACTAAAACGCACGCCGTCTTTGGATCTTCAGTTGCCGGAGGTGATGTAGATGTAGTAGCCATACAATTTTTAACTGAAATTCATACAACCATCTGATAGTTTTATTAGTTGCATTTCATATATTGGTTTTGTACGACAAATAACATTAGAAATATGACAAATACTCTTGAAATTTAAAGTACTTAAAACTCAAATAGCCTATTGAGTTATATTTATAATGACGTGGATGTACAGTACATTATACAATGCGTAAAAAGTAAAAGATCCAAACGGTTATATAAGTAAACTAGTAAAAATGATTTGCCCGCTTTTCTGTTGAAATTTTTCCTGAATTTTCTTTGCTATAAACCTCACGGAGCCCGAGACCTTTCCGATGAATGCAAAACCGTGGAAATCGGTTCGTGCGTTCTGGACTTATAGCGTCAGGAAGGAAAACCCGACTTATTTTTATATAAGTAAATAACGTACTGCAAATTTCTAATTACTCGTTTGCATATAGAACAACTTTTTGACATAGTTGGTAATATTTCTAAAATACTAACACCGTAATAATATAAATAATTGGATATCACGAAACGAGACACGATATCGGGACGTTGTCACTCTCAAGGTGTGCGCGCTCTAAAGTAGAACCTGTCCGAATGAGAATCATTTTGAAAACATTACTAAAATTGAATTTACGAATTTCCTTCTGCTCCCGATGTCACCCCAGGCTAGCGGCGCGAGAACGCGGGCGGCCCTAATGTGCTCTCTACTAACGAGAGGGACATGTGGAGAGCTTCTCAGCAGCCCTTACCAGGTCCGCTCGCGCCTCGGTCGGAGTCAGGGGCGCCGGGGGCGGCTCAGACTGCGTGTCCAACGCGATACAGGCGCTGCCGTTACATTGCCCAGCGTGCGCCATACTGCATACCCAAATGTCAAAGTGAAATGTGTGTGAAATGGGTACAGTACGTGTCTAGAACTACATACTTTAAAGTATGTACATTCAACTTGTAATGTCATAATGTCAAGTTAAGCCAGTCACTGCACTACAAGTAGGTAGCACTGTATCACGCCACCTTTGCACGGTAAGGATGCAGTCGATACATACGATCAGTTGCAGTAAAAGCGAACAAAATGCTATTTATACCTTTCGTTAAAAGTATTTACACTTTTCAAAACAAACACCACGTCGTCGTCGGTAACATAAACATCACGCGAGACGTTCGTCATTGTTTGTATCAATTCGAAACCAATAAATAGTTGTCTGTTCTTTTACTTGTTGCGGCGACCTCCTCAGAGAGGAGTATTGAATGTAAGTAGGTCTGAGGACAGGTGCTGTACTATAGCGTACTAACGAAACTGCCGAACACGCGGCCTGCCTCACACAACACACAAGTCCCCGTGGCCTGTGAACGGGGCCTACCGATTGAACTAGGTTGGAAGGCTCGTTGTCACACACTCCTCTGAACCTCTACCTACAACATATTTAGTAAGAATGGTCATTCGCAATAAACCAGAACACGTGGATTATCTCATCTATTCGCGGGGGGGTCGGCACAGTGTGTTAATGTGCGCGACGGTCGACGGCTCGCTTCCCATTACCAGAGATCGTAATGTTTGACGAACAATAATGTTTTAAGCGGGGCGTGAAAAAGCATCTGATGAGGCCGTCAAGCTGAGCGCCACCATTGTAGCACTGAACGTGTTTGCAATGGTGACCCTCTTTCATGGGACTTTGCCTTCAGCTCAACATCAGGCGAGGTGAAGTCAAATTGACGTGCCATAGATAAAAAAAAAAAAAAAAAAAAAAAAAACTACTACAGTGCGGATTAGGATATACTGAAGTGCTCGGGTATCACACAGGGTACATCTCCATGAAGTACGTCTGTTGGCGTCGCGGATGCAATGTATTCTGGCCCTTTGTGATGTGCATACGAACAGAAGTAGGCACTTCCATATTTGGGACACATCGCTAATCGCTAGCTTCAACAACAATCATTATTACCTACTGATTACTTGTACAGCTTTATATATAAATAACATATCAGACTGTAGTGGCACTCGTTACTACCTTTCATCTCATCAAGTATTTTCCATTCATGTATATCGCGCGTGGCACATCAGACAAACACACGACTACTGAGTGTCGTCCCATCACTGCGCGATTGCATCATACCTATATAGGTACTACAATACTATACACATGATTTCATTTCAAATATGTGTACATGCTGTCGACATTGATATTATTTATAAATAGGATGAAGTTAAACAAAATGCACAAAGCATTCATAGTGATTCATACCTTCGTTATTTCGTAGTAAATAAACAATAAAGGGGAGCACCGCCGTGAGCGCGCGCTGCTTCTCCTATACACAATGTGTGTACTATGACACATCACAGGACAATTCACAATTATTTGTAGCAGATTGTTTCCATAAACAGCGAACGTGATTCATTATAATTAAATAAGCAGTCAGGAGCAAAGAGGAGTTGCTGCCTGATCCTGAGTCGATCGCGGAGCACTCACTCCATCTAGCTAGCGAGTAGCAGCGCCGGTGAACTGTAACGCTTGCATGCCGTGATGTTGTGACTTTGTGAGCGCTCCCCCCGTTCTTTTCTCTTTCCCAGAATATAGAGTATTCACCCTCCCTACAACGACGGCAGGAAGCGGCTTCGTCCGATGTAGCCATTGCCCATCGCCTACTCTAAAAAATATATTCTTTCATAAAATATAAGATGTACCTAGGCAATATTGCCGAAGTATGTTCGAATATATACATAATGTAATGAAATTACTAATAGATATCGCATTATATCACCCCATACAAGTCGGGTAAAGTTCTTGCGCTTTGCTGCTAGGACGTAATCTTAAGGCTTTATAAATCGAAGGAAGTCCGAGCAAACCATCCTGGTGGAGTCGACGGAGCGGCTTAGGCGCCCGAATGCTGGGCACTGAGGGCACGCCGCCGTAGGCGGTAAAACCTATCATGGAGGACTGGAGCGAGAGGCAGGGGTAAAGAGACAAGAAACCTCTCGTACCTAACGGCGTGCGCAGGAGCTACGTCGCCGACGCAAACAACCGTCCTCCCATTCGGCACTCCCGTGTCTACGTGAAGCTTTTAATGCCGCGTTCAATATAATTTTGAATATCAGCACCGACAGGAGAAGAGTAAACGCGCATACATACTTAATATAATTTTGTTGGCAATGAGCAAGACCTTGACCCTGATTCCAATAATTGTCAATCATTGTAAAACCACTTACAAAAAATACCATTAAATTTTACTCTTTACTAGTCTAAATTTAAATGGCATCGTGTAGAGTGAATAAAACGATGTATTGGATTGTTTTTCATGTAATTTTGAACTTTATTTCAAATAAAGTGTTTATTTCAATTCAATGGCAGTTTCGGTAATATCAGTGGTTTGATCATGGTTGTCAATTAGTGGAACCGGGGTCCTGTTTGCCAGGATGCGTGAGGCTCACTCCCATACTGTGTCGGTCTACTTGGCACATTTCAAAGTAATGGTTTCCTTTTGAGAGCAACATTCGGCGGTACACTAGGGAAGGACCGGCCGGGCCCCGACAAACGAACACACAGCTCGGAGCGCGCTGGGCCGCGTGTCATTATTTATGCATTCGTCGTCAACAGTCCGCTGTTTGTGTTAGTTTACGTTGCACTTGATCTCGTTACCTAGTTACTACCCATTTTTGTTTACTTGTTTAATGAATTTTTAGGCATTAATATGTTATGTACATTACTCCTTCCAATTTTAAAACGATTTAAAATTGGAAAAAGTAATGTCTAGACAGGATTTGAGACCGCCAGCAATCTCTTACTCTCTCTCTCTCTCTCTCTCTCTACTGTCTCTACGGTCGGCGTTCTCTTCTTTCTGTAAGAGACTGGTCGCAGGTTCAAGTTCTGTCTAGACGTACACATTATTAGTTAAATAAATGTATCGATACGATATGAGTTCCATAAAATTACAGTGAAACAGTTCGAATATGCTACTATGTGTCAATATTTCGGTTACACACCATACAGAGAATTACTGTTCTAGTCCAAACTAAATGATGAAGACATCGATTTAAGTTTCACTATTTCCTTGTCAAAATTTGAAGACGGGGCCAAGGCGTAGCAAGGCGAAAAGACTTGCTTCTTGCTTTGAAGACGACGGAGCGCTTTAATAGGGGCAACAGGGTCGAAGCCAGCAATTTACGCTCTACGTTTGAAGACTCTATCAGGACGCAGGACTGGCAATTGTATATGAATAGAGAATAAACCAGAATAAAAACAAACCATTGGAAACGATGTATCTACCAGTCCTCATGTTTTAACACGCAACACTCAATAACAATTTTAACAAAATCAATTCATGGAGCATGAAGCGAATTTAGAGGCGCTTTATAAGAATATTTCGCGTACTAGGTAATAGTACATTTGTTATAATTGGGCCGATCTCACTAAGAATAGAGATCTGAGTGAAGAATATGGCCTTCTGTAATTGAAGGTGAGATGCACGACGCCTCAGACACGCGCTAATGAAGCTTACGAGGACAGATCTCATTGGGCGACGATGTCCGACTCGCGAATGGGGATCGCACCATGGCCATGAAGAAATGATACAAATAGAACTGTGAGAACTGTGGACTTTTCGGAAAAGCCCACTCACTCAATACCAGTAAATGCAGGCGAAAACCCTAAGCTAAACTGTAGTGGTGTTTGCACAGAATAAACCATAAGGAACCGGGCTCCTTCATATTCGATGAACCTAATAAGTATTTACTCCCGGAAGAGACCAAGACGGTCTGTTGTAGAGGAGCGCGCGCGAGCGGCACGGCCCGGCACGCCTCGCGCCTTCATTGATGATGCGTAAACAATTAGTGCGCAAGTAACTATGCACAACAATATACAAACAACACTCTCGTCAGACGCGGCGCCGCCCGCCAACCAGCTACAGCGTGATCACAACGCGGTTCTGTTTGTATGTCCGTCGGGGTCTTCGGACGATACGTCGGCAGAGCGAGTGAAGACTTTATGCCGGCATAGAATCTACTATGTGACTGAACAGTGGACCGCGTACGTGGGTTTTTTGCAAGGCATCCCCGCTATATACCCTAGGAAGGATCTCCACAGGAGCCTTGGCAGACTTCGTGCAACAGTAGTAACGCCACCCTGCGACCTCCGACAGTCACAAACTGCCGGTCTCGCCGTGGAATTTGGGAGCAACCGAGGTCAAAATAAGAAGCGCACATAGTAAGTGTGATTTTCTTGGACTACACACATCTATCATGTGTGTGTGCATTGGATGTATGGAACTAAACGCTGCAATAGAGGCAATATAGTGTGGTTCACTACGGTAAACTACTCAATGTGGCGGTGTTTAGTAAACATTGGCGGTGGCTACAGCTGCATTTTTGCGTTAAAAAATTAGAAAAAAGGAAGCTAATCATATGTGTAATCGTAGTGGCCGCGCGATGTGATTATTTAACGTGCGCCGCCGGCTGGCGGCACACGGTTAGCTCACAATGGCGAGCACCCTGTAGCGCTATCGCCAACCAAAACACGCGCGTCACCGCGGCGGGTATAAACGCGGCGCGCGCGGCCCAGCCAGCAGTCGCTCCCAGTCGCCCGCCGCACCATGACCAACTTCAAGAGCTGCGTCGTGTACTGCCTGCTGATCACCGTCGCCGTGCTCGGTAACGCCCGCCGCCGCCCTGTGTCCGCCGCCGGGCGCTACTCGTGACGCGATTCTAACCGATTCCGTATGTTACAGGCAAACACAAGAAGATGAAGCCCAAAAAATTCGTGTCCCCTACAACGAAAGGTATCCAGTGCTACAACTGCCTGTCGTTCGACCACCCCGGGTGCTGGGACCCCGACCACCCCGACTACGCCAACATTACGGTGAGGACCGTCGCGAGTGACGCGGCGCGCTGTGTAACGCGGCTCGAGTCTCATGTCGTTTGCGTGCGCAGGTACCCAACATCGACTGCTACATCCCCGGCATGGCGTTCCTGTGCATCGTGATCACGTCCGAGTCCGCCAAGCTGGGTAAGGCGCGAGGGCGGAGCGAGCGGCGAGCGATGTGCCAGAGCACGAGTGACCGAGCGTCCGTTTGTCTGTTGCAGTGGAGACGGGGCAGGAGATCGGGCCGGTGCGCGCGCGCACGTGCGTGCCCGCCAAGGACTTCTCCAAAAAGACGGTGTCGTACTCCATGTGCAGCAAGCTGAGCAAGGAGCTGTCGGCGTCCGAGATCTTCTCGCGGATAGCCGTGAGCCGGCCGCAGTGCACGCTGTGCAAGAAGCACCTGTGCACCGACGCGTCGCACTGCTAGCGACCGCCGGCCGACCGACCGACGACCGACGGGAGCGAGTTGCGTAACGTGTTTATTAAACTACCGAACCACTCTCAATTCTAAGAAATGCAAAAAGTTAGGTATAGTACTTGGTTGTTTACAAACTAACCCACTTTGTTGAACTAACTACAGTTGTTGGAGGAATACTTGTTTTTTATATTTCAATTATATTTTAATAAACATTTGAAGTAAGCGGGTGTTTGGCTGACCTTCTCCAGCATGTGGTACACGTCGGCGAGGTCGACGCCGGGGTAGGGCGACAGGCCGTAGGTGGCGATCTCCCACAGCAGCACGCCGAAGGCCCACACGTCGGACTTGGTGCTGAAGGTGTTGTAGGCGAGCCCCTCGGGCGCCGTCCACTTGATCGGGAACTTGGCGCCCGCGTGCGCCGTGTACGTGTCGTCGCGCATCAGCCGCGCCAGCCCGAAGTCCGCCACCTTCACCAGGTGGTTCTCGCCCACCAGGCAGTTGCGCGCCGCCAGGTCCCTGTGGACCGCACGGAAACATACTTAGAGAGACACCGCCAGCGTGACACTAAAGTATCCGTGTACACTTGGTCAAAGGCCCTCACAAAGTCCAGGCAGACGTGGAGTGACAATACGCTGAACCTATCTAGGGTATATGCAACTTCGACATTTCGTTCGTGGTTCTTTAACCTGTTATCTATAGTGGGTGACAGACGTGCGAGTAAGATCGCGACCTTGTGGCTCGACGACCCTTGTCGCTGGTGTGTCGCCCCATAATAATACAAGTAAGCGTTCTTTAAAATCACCAAGTAAGTTCGAGTATTCACTTTGTACACAATGAGTAGGTAAGCTTCGTTTGTGTTACCGCCGTCGAGCTGACTAATTCACGATATCAATTACCGCATACTTTAAGTTCGTCGTCTATTGTCCATCTAAAAGTGCCTCTGTATTATTTAAAAAAGAGAAACAGACAGAGATGGAGAGAGAGTAAATGTAGTTGCCGAACGGCGTTGCACAAAATGTTGAACTGTGATCTGTTTACTGTAAGAGATTGTTTAATGTCAATAAAGTTATCTTATCTTATCTTATGTTATCTTATCTAAACGTTACAACGACAAACGTGACGATTCTACGAGGAAGAAGGGAGGAAGCTGTAAACGGGTGGCGGCTACGTATATGTTACTAATATTTGAAAGAGTAATAATTAACTAGGTA
This sequence comes from Pelosia muscerda, assembly GCA_963691645.1. Lineage (NCBI taxonomy): Eukaryota > Metazoa > Arthropoda > Insecta > Lepidoptera > Erebidae > Pelosia > Pelosia muscerda. The sequence continues at coordinate 124,516 of OY829098.1, read as the reverse complement.
TATTATTATTAAGAACGCAACAACAATAAACTAGGCCCAGTCCTAGCGCCAAAAAGTCTCATGTGTGTTTATAAATACTTATTGTATGCACAGCATAAACACCGCGCGTTGTTTGTATCGGCGCATTGTCCTAGCGTGAACTAGCCACGCAAACACGCTACGTGTCCACTAATACTATATTATACAACATCCATGTATCTCTAGGTATAGCGACAAGCACTATACCTAGAGATGCGATACTTGTGTTCTATGTCACTTAGTTGGCCGCGAGCACACCAAACTTGTCGTCGACTGCTGAGTTACGCAGCACGCAAGTAGCACAATTTGTCATAAGCATTCGTGGGTTTCAATCTCAATAAAAATACATGATTCGAGAAACGAGTCGAATGTAAGTTTGCAAAATAGTAGTTTAAAGAATCCGAATCAACAAAGGACTTTCTATACTCCATTTGGTTAGGTACTTAAAAAAAGGTAAAAAGGTAGGCAACTTTTTATAAAAACACATGTTAAACAAATAAACTAAGCTAACTAACTACTACTACGACTAACTCGATACCGATATTTACTCTTTATAATACGTTTCTAAGCAGAAAAATATTTATATACTGAGTTTTTGAACAAAACTTATTTAAAAGACAAATCAACATTGTTTACGTTTTTTAAATACATAAACAAATGGACTGTAGCAATCTTTTTTAACAACTTTACTTGCGCATAAATCCTTCCTTAGTGGACTCCCACACCTTCTACTAAATATCCAGTTCGTAGTACTAGCGGATTAGTTTGTGTACTGATGACTCGCCAGTTCGGTACTCATCAGTACACACATCATCAATGCGTCCTCTATTGCACAGCTCTTGTTCCATTCAGCGACGTCCGTGGTTCGTCACGGTATAATGTGGTCACATTGTATTACATTATTAGGGAATGCATTCACTTTTTATGGAATAAATTAGTATGGAGTACCTAGTTACAATGAAAACTCTTGTTAAATTTAATGGCAGCCAATGTGGTTGACTCTATTAGTGATGGGACAAGCTACTGGTCAATCTACATAGTTTCAATGGTTTCGATGATGGGCTGAGTGTTGGAGTTTTTGACTCCTTACCATGAAGTAAAAGAAAGCCGAGATATACCAATGTCAATAAGTAAGTTACCCTTTTTTAAATGTTTTTATTGACGTGACAACGTCTTATAAATTGGCTTGCCGGGTGACACTTCAAGAAACTGCGTTACGCTCCGCTCACGTTATGCGCTCACAATGAGAGCGAGTGAGAGGCACGCGTCCCTTCCACTCGGGCATGGTTAGCCCGCCTAAGAGCGAGAGAGACAGACATAAAAAGTGAAAGGCACGCGTCCCTTCCACTCGAGCACAGTTAGCCCGCCTAAGAGCGAGAGAGACAGAGCGAGAGAGAGAGAGTGAGAGAGATAGGCATACACACCGGTTCATGTCTTACGCTTCTATTTCGCTTAGGCTCCTGCATACAAGTTTTTTACCACTCAAAGTCGTTGTCACGTAAAACTTTCGCCCGTATACCGACTTTACAGGCAACCAATTTTTTCACTTATAAATATATCAACACATAAATAATGTAGGACATCGTACACGGCGCTATATAGACCCAAAGTAAGCATAGTTTAACCAGATGGTGTTATGGATTCTAGAATATGGATATACATATTAATACTTTTTTGAAAATGCATAGACGGAAAATAAATCCTTTACTTTTATCAAAGTGTATGAAATCAAAGTGAGTTTAGTCATAATATGTAGAACAAGAGTTTAGCAAGAACAAGAGCTCTAAGCGCCTTGCGACAAGTGCATGAAGTAACAATTTACTAAAAGTCTGTAACTAATTCGCACCCGACTCCAAGTTGGTGGGATCGCATCGTTCTCAACACTATCTTGAAAGAAATCATGAGAGGAGGGACAGGTACTGGAACAGAAAGGTCGCCACATAGGTTTATTTATATTATTGTGGTAGACAAGCACTCCGCCCCACCTCATTGAACGTGGCTTTTGGAGTTTTTTTACAATTATCAATAAAGTCGTAAAATTTTAATTGATCAACATTGAGATAAGATGACGGAAGTTATCTAGAAAGATCGGACTGAATGAGCTTTTGGGTGAATACATTGCATATGACCAACGTATCTTTTTATAGCACAACCTGGAGGAATGAAGTAAGCGGAGTTGAATCTAACGGTCGGCGCGACGTCGTAGGGGATCAGATCTAGGCTCTGACGGCACTTTTCAGTGCTAGTGTCGCGAAAAATTTGCTTGTAAAAATCGTTTTAAACATCAAACACAACAAAGTGTGTAGTGATAGGTTGCAAAATGTTCAGGTAAACAAACAAAACATTTAGATGATGTATCATTTTATCTGTAAGTCCGCTGTATTTTTATTTTCATTCTTAGAAACAAATGTTATAGTGGAATCATCTAGCGGACAGTAGTACACCTACTGTGTGATCTTGTCTTACATGTATATATAGTTGTAATATAAAGTCACTAACTCAATGCATACATACTGTGAAAATTTTACTATAATCATTTTAACTGAGAGATTTTATTTGATTTATAAATAGTATACGTGACTGAAATTTAAAATTATAAATAAATTCAAAATCCGGATACGGCTATAGCAGGCCAAAATGACTCATGGTCTATACCGCTACATGCCCCAATTTTAAATATATTTCCACATTCATTATGCACACAAATTGTTCTAGATCTCTGTGTAGCGCTTAGTGGTGAGTACTGTTATAGTTATACTGCAATGAAAATTGTATGTTCAGGTTTGAATTTAGTTTCACTACGTTCTGCTACGTGTTTTAGGTGGGGTTTAGACTGCAGGGGGCAGACGCGCGGGGGACGAGGTATGATGTGATGTTACCGCGCACTTGCTGCTCACCAGCAGCTGACGACGCTTTTGGTAAAGAGAAATCTAATTATGACATTTCCGTGACCTACCTACAGTATGTGCAGGCAGAGAAGGACATGCGTTTTTTGTGTGCTTGTGTATTGCTGTTTGCTAAGCATCTACAAGGCAAGGATTTGGTGGTCGGCTGACCTGTGTATGAAGGAGCGGCTCTCCAGGTAGCTCATGCCCGAGGCGATCTGCGTGGCCATGTACATGAGCACGACGGCGCCGGGCAGCGCGTCGCGCGCGCCGCCGCGCAGGTAGTCGAGCAGGTTGCCGCGCGACATGAACTCCGTGAGGATGTAGAAGGGCGGCTCGCGCGTGCACACGCCCAGCAGCTGCACCAGGTTGGGGTGGCGCATCTCCTTCATGATGGCCGCCTCCTCCAGGAAGTCCTTGAGCGCCATGGTGTCGTCCTTGAGCGTCTTCACGGCCACGGTGATGTTGCCGCGCTTCCACGCCGCCTCGTACACGTCGCCGTACTGGCCGCCGCCCAGCTTGTGCTTCATGACGATGTCGGTGCGGTCGATCTCCCAGTGGTCGGGCGGCGCCAGCGGGAACACGCTGGGCTTGCAGCGCTTGGGCGCGGGGTACAGGAGCGTGGCGATGAGCCCGTCGCCCGCCAGCGAGTGGTGGTGCACCAGCTCCGCCAGCGTGCCGAACTTGGACTCGGCCGTCACGTACACCTGCACATCGCACACAGACCAAACGGTCTATATTTGACAACTCAAGCTAAACTCAACATCGAGCACGATCAGACCAATTTTCCCGTATTCATCCATGTAAATATTTGCCCGAAAGGGCCATCTTAAAACCATAACTGGGTCAGTGTCAGCCAAGGTGTGAGAGATATGCTACACGTAACACGAGAAGAAGAAGAGAGAAAGGTATAAAGTGAGCGAAGCATTACGATTGATGGATGTCACGTACAGGTTCACAGTAGGCAGGTTACCTATCGTGAGGCTCCGCTCCTTCGATACCTTTCCATTACGAATTTGATAAATTTTCGTGCTACGGGTACTAATGACCCGAGATCGACATGACTACTTTAGTACAAAAAGAAAAAAACAAGCACCTTTCCATCAGAGTCCTCGTTGATGCGATAGTGGTAGACGCGGCCCTCGTACCGCAGCGATATGCTGCGCTGGCCCGGGCTCGACTCCGACTCGCGCACCTGCAACACCACGAGGACGTACTTCAGCGTCGGACAATTCTGGCTACTTAAGAGAAGATACTCGGTTCACTGTACCTTAGATACCTCATTACTATAGGTAGCCAGTACGTTTGTGGGTTCATACTAATAGTTCTCTTCAGCTCTTTAGTTGACCATAAATGTATTCGTTAGCCACTCTTAATGGACATACGTCAGCACTCAACACTGTCATGTGTCACTGTGCAAATTCATTAAAGAAGTCGGCACGCTCGGTGCGGAAGTCCCGCACTCAAATAAGGAAGTCGGCACTTCCCCCGATAATGATTCACAGTTACACTACGTCACTACGTGGTTTCCGTCTTGACAGCTTAATAAAAATAGTTGTTTGTTATACAACAGGCAAAATTCAACATACAGAAGCCTGAGCGCCAGCGAGGTAAAAGAGCACGCGAGGTGGAAAATCTATGCACTCGAGTACAATACGAACTTTTCATCCCACTGCCGCCAGGAAATGACTAAAAAAATCGACTGTTGGTGAACCGTTTCAGAGTCAAGCCAAAGGAAATGGCGCGCACAAAGTAAATTAAAAAAACTAGTATATACAGCAAAGAGGATCCGAGTTACATTACTGTGCTGATTTCAAAAATAATTCGTTATTAAATTTCAGAATCTTTCACTTGCTGACTCGTTCAAATTGAGCACGCCGCAGTTAAAAAGCAACTTTGGTCTCTTGTGCTTAATATGATAATTCACACCAGTGTTGAAATTTGATGTGACTATGGATCGGTTATCTATATTCTCTGCCATACTTTCTTTCGGATTCCAATATCCACCGGACCACAGGTCGGTTATTGAGCTGGGTGTTGGTGTGTGCGTGTGTGTGTGTGTGTGTGTGCGCGTGTGTCTGTGTGTGTACTGACCAGGAAGCTGCCGTTGATGCCCGACGAGAGCAAGTACTCGGCGGCGTTGCGCGAGATGGGCCCGTGGTACCACGAGTGCTTCTCCAGCGAGTTGACGGGCGTGACGTAGTTGCTGGGCACCCAGCCCACGCCGCCCGCCAGCGTGTGCGCCTCGCACCACTCGCCGCTTTTGTTGTAGCTCTTGATGCGCACTTGCTCACCTGCCGATCATAGCGCACCTCTCAATACCGCGAGTCACAACCAATGAGTGCATACGGTAGCTAGCAATGGCAGGTACAAGTGAGTGAGCGTTAACCGACCGTACGTTGGGTACCGTGTTGGGCATTAACTCTTCCTTCAGTATGTGTAGTCGCCTAAGATTGACTGTTGAAACTAAAACGTAAGCTACATGAGTGACGAATAGTGTTACCTTTCTTAAGGCTGAGCTGGTTTTCGCCACCAGCCTGGAAGTCATACAACGCGACGAAAAGCTGCGGGTCATCCTCCTCGTGGTGTGCCAGTAGGTTCTCCTTCGACGTCCATCTGAAGCATAAAAGAAACATTATAGTATCAAATGCATAGAAGACAAATGACGAATGCCGATATTTGCACTTAGGGTGCTAATTTAAATACGAGTAGTACGTGTATACACGGACGTGTAATTAATTGTTCATGGCTGTGCAGTGTCGTATATTGAAACCAAATAAGCAATGTTGTAGGCAACTGCGCCCGAACACAGCTGAATACGTTGGCAACACGATTATGAGGCTAATGTTCAAGCCAAACAATAACAAAAAACCGCGGTAGCCTAGTGGTATGGGTAATGGGCTGTTGAAACGAGGTCTTGTCGCTGCTTTTCGAAGTTATGTGTGTATTTATCGCAGGTTTATAAGTGCCCGGTTAATGGCAATAGACTCGCCAACTATTACATTGGGACCTAAACTAAAACTGACGAAATGTGAGTGCTAGCACCTTTGCCCACCCCTTCGGGGTATAGGCGTGAGTGTATGTTATGTTATGTCCGAACCAAAATGAGTGTCAAATGGTGTGGAGGGTGCGAGGTATAAACGTACTTTTACATTAGGCAACTAAACGGACACTTGAGTTGCCAACTGAAGTTGCTGCAATTCGAAACTGGACTTTCGCACATACATTTAAATGGACGCCCTAACATTAGGGACCTGAAGTTGCCACTTTCCGCAACTAGTTCAAATAACAAAAATACCCAAAAATACCTGTTGGCGGTGTCCAGCGGTTGCGGCGTGGGGGGCGCGGGCTCCGCGTCCGGCAGGTCAGGGATGTGCGGCAGCGGCCGGCTCTGCAGCAGCGCCTCTGCAACGACAACATTACGTCGATCACACATCCAAACTGATTTCACCTGCGTCCCTTGATATGGAAATACTCCTTTTATACTGATTTGCCATTTGCCCATAAATAAACTTCTTCTTATTATTAATAGCAGAGGCACGTGTAATTTCGGCTATCGCAATTTTTGATCATATTTCTACTTAAGCAATTGCGATCAAATAAATGCAAGATTTATATCTAACCAAGAGACTTATCATACAAAAATCAGGCAGGCAAGAATTCGAAAAAAATTCAATAAAACGTTATTAGAATTAATCGACTATTATATTTTTACTCGTATGTATTACATAAGTAAATATATCGTAGATATATGTATAAAATTATTATTACTAGTATTCGGAATAGCATTGGTAGACATTCTAAACCACGGAGTAGAACAGGATTAAGAATCTAATATTTTGAGAATCTAATATTATGCGAATAAGGGTTCTAAAATATAAATAATGGATTGTCCATTTATTGCCGATGTTCAGGTCAATAATTTAGATATCAATAGGCACAATGCAAATGAAAATAAAATGAGCCCTTTGCACCATTGATGGCGTAAACGGTACATTTTAGTTTCATTGCACCATAGATGATGCATTTGAAACCACACCACAGTACCGAGCTAACCGCAGTTAAGTGCATCACACGAACGACGCTGAGGAACACATGCCAGCAGTGGGCGACAGGGACCTGAGCGATCTAACAAATACTATCGGCGGACAGTTGCCACAATAAGGAAAACGCACATTATTCGTACGACATGCGGAGTTTCATTATTATTAATAATTCTTTATAAACTACACACCTGAGCGAATTATCACATGCGAAGTATCGAATTCTAACTCACAAGAGCGGTTATTTGCGATCGCGGAGCGAGCGGGCGCAACCCGTCGAGGCTGCGGGTGACCGTAGCCAGTGCTACTAGTTGTCTGCCGGTGCAGCGGGACCCACAAACAAGCGCGTTGTGAGATGTGCATTTTACTTTTTACGTATACAGAATTACTGGTAACTTGATGTATTCATGTCAGGGGGTGTTAGGGGACCTAAAATGATACATTCGGACCCTCCATACGTTTGGCCGAAAATGAAATAATTGAGGTTATGTATCTTATTTTTTTATATTAACTCAGAATTCAGTCTCCAAGTGCAAAAAAAAAAACAGATTCAGAAATGCTCTCACATGCCGTTAAGTAACGATCCCAGGTAATTTATCTGGGGCTTAAAGCCGACGGGGGTGTCTCCCACTGGATTCCTCCGGAGTCCACCTCGTGACCCAGCCGAAGCTTACATACAACACTTGGCAATAAATATCATTTTTTTGTATGGCAATTAATATCTGGTCACCTTGGTGTCAAGTCAAGTGTTAATTCGTCTTAATCAGTATATTGGGCGCATTCTGGCTGTGCAAATGGTTCGTGTCGCTTGTCCTTGTGATTACAAATCGAGATTATAAAGATAACAATATCAGACTTCCTAAAGACATCGATATTGATAACAGACAGTGGTATTACACGATGTGTTGTATTGTTCTATAGCAACTATATATAAATATAATAAAGGTACGTAAACGATCAATAGCCGAATAAATGCATGTCGTAGGTACCACGTCAAGTGAAGGGTATCCGTATCGTGGGATGATATTCGTCGTTAACTTTTCCGCCGACTTTGAGGCGAATGTAATAAAATCCGTAGGATAAACCTGACCGGTATTGTAACGATGACACTTCCGAGCTGCCTGAAGCAATTTTTTTATCATAATAAAGCTAATGGCAGTAGGACCGCACCGATGAGGTCGAATCTGTGGATCGATCAGATACCTACCTACTAATGCGCCGCGTCTAGGAGATATTCTGAAATACAGCGAGTTAAAGTAAACTTATGGCGGTGGCTTCAGTTACAGCTGTTCCAAGTTTTAATTTCAGACTTTACGTGGGGGATATTTGTACTCTGTTCTGGAACTGTAAACTTTTGCGAACACTTTGCAGCGATTATATCAGGCAAGCGCGTCGATACACAACACATGGTCTCAAACTATTAAAAGTCATAAATAGGTATACATATGCAAACGAGTACGAGTACCCCAGACTACTTATAAGACGGACGTAGTACCACAATGCAGCATGGCAAGACAAAGGACCCTTTATTATCAACATGCTAATATTGCAGACAATAAAATATCATTCTTTAATACTTTTATAGACGGGAGTCAATTAAATTAGTTTTCTAATAAAGACTGGCCTCTTCAAGGTCTCATAATAGACCAGCGTTTGACAGGCGTGTCCTATCCTTCAGAACATTAACCAGAGCATCCTAAACAGCCGAGATTATAGGTATTTAAAAAAGTGTATACAAAATTTCAGATTAATCGGTTGACAGGAAGAGGGTGAAATTTGAATTACTAAATTTGACCCAAGAAAGAATAAAACAAACGGGGTGAGCTAAATAAAACCGTTTAAAAACACCCGAAATGTATACAATTATGTACGACTGTGCCCAATTGGCTTATTCTTTTCTTATTGAGTTTCATTAAGGTCATGACAAGGTTTGTTTGAAATTAAAAACCCATAAGACTGGTTAATACAAAAATATCTCTCGGTGTGAAACAGCCAATAATAAAAAAGTTGTGTGTTTTGAAAACTGTCGCCCAAGGGCGGAGCGCCGCGCCGCTGTGACGTGGTGACGGAGTGACGGAATGCGATTGTGTGCTAATGCGTGTCCGCCAGCGGGCGCAGCTCCCGCGTCTGACGCTACTACAGCTCGACGCGACACCGCGGCATTTAGGTAGTAATAACAAGATACAATTAATAAATTGAATAATGCACAAATAAGAGTCTTTTTAAAAAACATATGTACACTTGTGGACACATTTATTGGCCCACCTCGCATTTTCAGTTTCGTTTAGTCCTAGCTAAAAATTAATATTAGGTCGAGCAAAAAGTTTTTATGCAGTTTTGAACCAGGCACATTCCTTATTTTATTCAATAGTCTTTTTTTGAATTTCCAACACAGAATTTAAAGAAACAAAAGACAATTTGGAGCCTGTTCGTTGATATCAAACAATCGAATACTAAGAAAACTTGATTTTATTGGTTACATGGATTTAATTCTTAAAAGTGTGATTTTTCTCTTTGGTATTGCAACAAACATTACTTCTTATTCTTAACATTGAGGAGAGGTTGTATCAATAATCTATGAATACTTCGCCTGAAGTCGCCGCCAAAGCGGTGGCACAGGCCGGATACAGCCAAAGAAATGTGAGGCCGCGATTTCGGGTCACTGAAAGGCAGGATCAATTCATCGTGACGACCACCTTGAGAAATCGTCACCTTACCTCCATTGAGATACAAAACCAACTTCGCGACTTCAACAGAGTATCTGTGAGAGCTCGAACTGTTCGGAGAAGGTTAAAAGAACGCGATATGATACCACACAAACCAGCTAATGGCCCCAAACTAACGCGAGCCCACCGAACAGCGCGTCTTCTTTTCGTGCGCACTCATTTAAATTGAACTCAGCAGCATTGGAACCGTGTACTCTTTTCTGATGAGTCTAAAATTGCGTTACATGGCCATGATGGAAGGAAGATGGTCTACCGACGTAAGGGAGAGTATTTTGCACAATGCTGCTTTCAAGAGAGGGTTGCTTATGGCGGTGGCTCATGGGTTGTCTGGGGCGGTATATCCGCGAGCGGCAAAACTCAATTTGATGTTGTTACCGGACCACGGCTGCCAAGATTGAAATTAAATGCTGAAAGGTACATTCGTCAGTGCTTAGAACCTCACGTGATGCCATACGTGACCCATGTGAGCCCAAATTTCCTTTTTATGTATGATAATGCAAGAGCCCATACAGCCGGCATCGTCAGGGAATATCTTCGGGATAGGAACATCACAGTTATGGACTGGCCAGCCAGAAGCCCAGACATGAAACGATTGAGCACATGTGAGACGAGCTAAAAAGATGTGTTACGGCTCGATTAACTCTATGCCTAATCGTATGAGAACTGTCGTAGATGCCCACGAGGTAACGCGCATTATTAAATTGAACCTATATTTGATACAACATGTTTGTATTCAAAAATCAACTGCCTTCATCAAGGCGCATACCCAACTTGTTAGGCGTAGCTCCATGTCGTGTAGTATTCTGAATTCAAATTTAAAACAATACGAATTTAAATCTTAAATTTGCATCTGTATTTTAAATCTACATCAATAGTTTCTTCAATCTAGCAATCATTTTTAGGTCGGGGCCATCAAAACATGAATTCTAAGATGGGCCAATAGATGTGTCCACAAGTGTAGGTATAATTTAAATCAAAATCATATATTTACATAACGTACGATTTTGTAGCCGATGTTATTTTGAGGGTTCCGTAACTCAAAATGAAAATGACGGAATCGTTATAGAAACACTTCTGTCAAGATCTTATTCTCAGGAATGCGAGAGGAGATATCAAGTAGAAATTCATACCACATAATCAGGTCTGAAACGTCTTGAAAAATATTATTATTAATATTTCTTTTGAATGAACTTACTTTACTCAAGGTCGACATCTTCCACCCTTTTATAATTCACAAAAATAAGTGTAACCTACCGCCAGGTTAAGTAAATTCAGGTCTTGTTTTTGGGTTTTTACGGATAAACGGCACCATTGAAAAGCCATGTCTATATTACCGAATGTTGTAATTGCTGCTGAGGTCGGCATCATACCTCTATACCGATATTCTTTTCTAGGAATAAACGTATGAGCTACATATGAATAGAATACGAATTTGTTCAATTCTCATCCCAACAAAATTAACGACAGACAAATTATTATGACCATACACAATGGTCATAATAATTTGAGACAATGTAATAATACACATTGCAAAGTCCCTTCGGTCAGATTGGAAACTAAGGTTTGGAAACCGGTTTCTATAATAGAATTATTGTTCTTTTAACGAAACCTGGATTCCAAGAAAGAATAATATTCTGTTTTCGGAACTGATTTTCAAAATAGAAAGTTGGATCAGAAAGTTCGAATTCGTATAGATCTATTCTTTATTATCAATAGGTTATGGAAAAAAGCCCTAAAGGAGATGAAATTAAACTTCAAGAAACAATAGTTAGATCAGATTGATTTTTCAAAAGTTGGTTGCTGCAGCGATGAACATAACCACAAACCATCTTGAGGGATGGCATTACAAAATTAATAGGTACATTGGCTGTCAACAGTCTACACTAGCACAGATTTTGGATGTTTAAAAAAAATTTAATATCCCTATAAGTAAATCAAATAATAACAGAAGCAAAAACTAGAATACAAATAAGACAGAAATAACGAAGTCAAGGCTACCATAAAAGTGCTCAAGAAAGAAAAGATTACAGAAGGACACTGTATGGAAATTAATTTCTCCATTTTCTTTTTTTTCTCTAATATACCTTTTAGGTGAAATTTATAATATTATTGATAATAAAGAATAGATACAAATTAAAACTTTTTATTTCCAACAATCCAACTTCCAAATGAAAAGATTCAATTATTTTGAAAATCAGTTTTGAAAACAGAATTATTATTCATTCCTCGAAACCAGGTTTCAGTGAGGGAAAAACAATTCTGTTTAGGGAAACCGGTTTCCAAACCTTGGTTTCCAATCTGGTCGAAGGAGATTTGTGACTGCTTGCATAACTTTTACATTGCTTGCTTTCCTAACTATTAACTAGAAATGTTAAAGCACAAATATGTAGGTGGGATAGCTCTAACGGGATAGCAGTAAAGCGTACCACCAAAAATGCTCAGCTTGTGGGATAGTGTTCCAGTTAGCTTTTTGTTTCGAGAGCCAGGAGCCAGATGATGCCACTATTTATGGTGACATTGAGATTAAATGCACTTAGTACAAATGTCAATGTACACTAATAAAACAAAGCTGAAGACTTTGATGGCCAGGAACTTCTGGTTCGAAATTGGAAAATTGTTTTTGTGTAGTATTTATTGCAAAAGGTTATAACTATACAGTACAGTGCATAATCTTTAAGTAAAATTTTTAACAAATTGACTAACCCAGTTTTTGGTTATCCTTTTATTTAATTCTTTATGCCAACTTTGTAAAGAGCTGCTGGTTCTAAGTCAGGAGTAGCGGCTGATCTGGACAATGGGCTAAAATGTTCCTACTGGACAAACTAATCTAACCATCGATTTGACCAATGGGAAAAGCCGAGTTAATCTGGACAATGGGACAAAAAGTTCCTATTGGACAAATTAATCTAACCATTGATCTGACCAACGGGAAAAGCCGAGCTGAACTGGACAATGGGGCATAAAGTTCCCACTGGACAGACTAATCAAAGCATAGATCAGACCAACGAACGTGAAAATCGATTGTTTCCTGGTTTCCCGGACCAAAACATGGTGGCACATTCTCATTTCATGTGAGAATCAAAATATCCATGAGACCATTTGATTGAGGTATGGGTACTAGAAATGACAGAAAATGTCAAATATGTTACCAATACATATTGTATGGAAAAGCAAAAAATCAACTCATCCTTCATCATTCACAATAAAATTTATTATTGTCAAATAATTTATTTTGTAATCAACATACTCTACATTAGTCGGGTTATTCCCAGAGGTCCATGAATCTATTGTTTTCAAAAATTATAAGTTCATACATTTATTCCCAACGGGTCCATGGCATTTTAAATTAAATGTATTTTTAGTTCCCACCGGGTCCATGAGGTATTTTGGTACAGTCAGCAAAGCAGCATTGATTTTTAAATCGAAATGTAGTATCAGAAGTATCATACAAGTGTTTGAGTATTCAAAATTAGTACTTCAAATATGCCTAACAATGGTTTTTTTTAAATGAACTTTCTGGTAATAACAACAATTTTTAAGCAAGCAACTGGTCTTGTGAGTTTATCCTCTGTGGACGAATAAATTGGGTTACACCTAATTTTTTGCTTTGGCTGTTATTCATCACGCATATCTAATTTTCCCTTTGCGATAACTTTTAAGTTATTTATTGTATGTAACTGCATAGTTTGAAGGATGCACAACGCATATAAAGTATTCAATGGATAAGGAATGGATTGCTAAAAATTTTCTAAAATGATACCTTGTTTTTGTGTAATCTGTAAAAGATAAAAATGGATATCCTAAAGAGATATTATGCTAATTTATTGATCTTTTTAAGGTACACATTTCTTTGTCACATTATTTTGATCTGCCTCGTGGGTTTCAGCCAGTGTATGCAATGAAAGTCCAAATAGGTGTTTATTAGCAACATCAGATTAAGAACATCTAAAATGAGTAGTGTTTCTCTACTAAAATGTGCATTTATTATACATATAAATTTTTCTCTCGAGCCATTCTATATATTAATAAAAACTGTATCAAAATCCGTTGCGAAGTTTTAAAGACACACATAGGGTGTCTTAGCACACATAGGGATATGATGGAAAGATGAGAAAGACTTTGTTTTATACTATGTAGTCAACTGATTAGCATAAATACTGGAAATAAAAGAAAATTTAATAGATAAATAAAAACTCCTTATCAACAATAATGAACAATTATTATAGTGTAATGCAATATATTTTACGCTACAATAAACTTAAACTTTAATAAAATCACAGATGCAGAATAATCACAGTAAATCAGTTTCAAGCTTAGGTTAATATAATACCATCTAGCCTTTAAAAATAAGTCACAGTATCAGAATAATCACAGTTTTAGTACAATAATTCAGTTCAAGCTTAGACTAAAATACACTACTACGTAACATGTACCTAAAAACCATAGTTTCGGAATAATCATAGTTATCAGTTAGTTTTATTCGTCATATTGAATAATGTGTTTAGTGTATTTTTATATATAATAAGTTAATTTTATAGTAAAAATTAGAAAAGTTTGCTAAAACATTGTCGCCATCTAGTTACAATGAATGCGAATAAACATTGCGAGCCTCAACTGTTTTTTAAAATCATGTCGAAAAAAATTGCCACACTGAAATAAAAAGAAATAGAAAACTTATTTATAGTTTTTACCTCTTCAGGTTTTTTAAACGCGAATCATTTCATTTTTCTTTTGTTTTTGGAAACAGGTAAAAATTTAAAGAACATAATACTCGTAACTACCGTTTTACGCTGTATTAATGGCAAAATCTTAATTTAGTAAACACTGCACAACGGATTCAGCGCGTCTCTACTCGTATATTGATTTTTGCTGTAGCGACATCAAGTAGAATATGAACATATTGCAAATGAAATATTATAAATATCGCCATTTTATGGTCTTAATTTTTTCTCCTACTGATCTGCAAATGAACATATTTTAGATGAGAAAATCCAAAATGGCCATTTTAGACCTGCTGTTCTGACATTTAGTAAATAAAATGATTTGACTAGACAGTCAAATACCCCATTGATATAGACATTTTGACCGGCGGACCTAAAATATAACCAATTCATGTCTACTTAATTATACTACTTCATAATTTACACACTTCTTTTCATTTGTAGTGCTGACTGTACTTTTGACAAACTTCATGGACCCGCTGGGAATGAATGTATGGACATTTAAAAATGCATATTATTATCTCATGGACCCAGACGGGAAATAACAAACAAAAGAATCGTGGACCTCTGGGAATAACCCATCTAGTCATGTAGTCTCGAAAATATTTAGAATTGATCTGTGCGATGTCCTGCAGATCAAGAAACTATGTAAGATCCGCTGCTGGCAACACCGACGAGTTCAGTGTAGAGGTAGACTTACACCAAGGCTCGGCGCTAAGCCCATATCTCTTTCTGGTGGTAATGGATGCCTTGACATCGAAGATACAAGAGGAGAGCCCCTGTTGTATGCTGTTCGGCGATCGTCGGTGAAGACGGGCTTGAGGTCCAGACTAGACTGGAGAAATGGCAGTGTACATACACTGGAGACAGTAGGCTTGAAAATCAGTAGAACCAAGACTGAGTATATGTTCTCTGATTGCAGCGGTCTCTCCAGGTTTATACCCATGGTGCTGGATGGTGCACCAATACCAGCCTGCTCTAATTTCCGTTACCTCGGTTCTCTGATCCAGGCAGATGGTGCAATTGATTATGTAGTGAAGCACAGAATCAGATTGAAGCGCAGGGTGGATGAAATGGCGGCAGGTGAGAAGGCACAATATGTGATACTCAATTTCACCTCAAGCTCAAAGGGAAAATTTATAAATCGGTTATCAAACCTGCCATATTGTATGGATTGTCATGTTTGCCCAAAACTGCCTGTAGTGGAGATGCAAATGTTAAGAGATGGATGTGGGTGTGACGAGAATGGATAGAATAAGGAATGAGTATGTTAGGGTAAGTTTAAAAGTAACACCAGTGAATGAAAAATTGAGAAGTTAATGTCTGGCGTGGTATGAACATACTATGAGAAGAGATGATAGCAATATTGTAAAAAAAGGTCCAAAGTATGAATGTAGAGGGCTTTGTCACCAGAGGTCAGCCTGAAAAAATGGATTGTGTGAAAGAAGATATGGCAAACAAGGGAGTGACTGAGGAAATGACATCTGATAAGAATGTATGGAAGAGAATGACATGTTGCACTGACCCCAAATAATTGGAGCAAGGGCAGGAAGATGATGATGACTACATACATACAATGTAAAGAACTTACAATTATCTGACAAGTTGGGGTTTACAGCGTGTATTTATCTCTATGGATTGCACTCTCATGCCATGCATTGACTATAATCTTTGTATCCAAGTAAGAAGTCGCTTGGTTCAGTAAAAATCGCACAGCGTTATTCTAACATGCTCAGTCCACATTGTTACATAACATCATATCAATATTTCAATATGCATTTTCTGAATTCAGATTAACAATAAAACTAAACACAATATCAAATACAGTAAGTTGTAACATATTATAATTAATGTGTAAAAGCTGAATTCATCCTGCCCCTGCCTTTATAGTATTAGGCTAGAGGCTTTAATTCTGTGTAATTAATGCTTGTTGCAGTACCCACTTCTGTTTGTTTTTCATAATCTTAAATTCATTTATTCTGTATAGACTACTAAACAGCAATTACAAAACTTGAATATCAACAAAATTTTATAAATTAACTGTTAAATCGTACGGGATATTTACCATGTTTATTAATTTCTTTGTGTAACCAATATTTCGGGGCTGGTGCAAGCGCCATGATCACGGTGTACTGATGACCACCCTGATGTTTGCAATATGGCCCCGGCAAGAAACTAATCGAGCTTTTCTGTCTATTTACAAACATTTACTTAGTCTAGATACAGAAATTGGCTTGAGTAGCAAGTTGAAGTCCAGACTTGTTTCAATCCCAGATTTTATAATAGAGTTCATGGCATAATATTCTTTTTTTAAAGTTTAAAATTTCTAGTTTGTATTTTAACCCCTGAACAGTCAAAGTGGCAACTGATTTATGCCTTTTGCTATGTTGACACGAGTTTATAGAAAAGTATTTAATCATTAAAAGTAATTTCAAGCAACATTTTGTAGATTGCTAAGATATCCCTTAGAAAAATAAATCAAAACCACAATTTTTTTACATAGGATATATCAATATGACTGCACCTTACCTGGTGCTAAGCTGTAGGTTATGGTTAGCTTAATAACATGATTCAGATCCCCCATGTCTGCTGCTAGAAATATCAAATTGGCTATATTTGTCAGATACGCAAACTCCACTAATACTAGTTAAACAGGTGTGCAGTACCTACATCTTTATTTACTTCTATTTTTCCCAATAATTATGATTGAGTTTTGGTCAATGCATGAACACCAGTAGGTACATATCAGTCAGAATTTAATGTAAGTATAATAAAAATGTATGTGGGTATGACACAACACTTGACTTTTGACTAAGTAGGTACATAAAAATAACAAATATGTTTGCATTGAAATATGTAACATCTTAGACATTGTACATAGTGAATGCAAGTGCAACATTCGCAACAGCAGAATTTGTAATGTATTATGATGGTTGAACAAATTGTCCAAACGACGAGTAGTTCAAATTCAACAATTGAGTCAGGAGCCCCAGTGCAGTCAACAAGGGATTACGAGCTTACAGACCGATATTACCAACCGCTTCAGCAAGTTCCACGCACTCGCTCGTACTTGCCTCTACTCGTATTTTCCAGTTGGACATGTACGATATTAAGCCAGACAATAAGGACTTATAAATTCGACTCACCGCTATGTTCAGTGAATATGTTAGAGCCAAGCATGCGGGGGTCCTTCGGCACCCGCGGCTTGCTGCGCGCCGAGCGCATGGACGCGCCGCTGGCGGTGCCTCGCTCTTTGGCCTGCTGCGCCCCCATGGCGCGCCGGAGGTTTGCTGTGCACCCCAGTCCCCACTACCCGACCACCACCTCACGCTTTACTTCAATAACACCGCCGACGCGACGTACACGAGCGCCATATTCCTAGACGATATCACTTCACTCTGCTGTCCTTCGTTTCCTTGATTAATTTTCTATGAATAAATGACGTGCATACTGAACGTCTGCTTTAATGACTTATCAAATAAATACACATAACCAGAATTAGCCAGTCACAAAAATAATACATCCACCGCCATTATACGTGTGACTGACATGTTTGTTTGACGTCGATTTTTTAGTATCGAGAATCCACCCGAGAGGGCAGCAGCATTAAATCCACTACAGATTATATAAGCGTACAGAGTAGCTATACTTCTATCTTTTCCTATGTGTTCAAAGACAAACATTATTTATCATAGATAGTATCATATATCATAGATAGTAAGTAAGTACCTACTTACTTGAGACATGCTAAAGACGATAAAAATCAATGGAGTGGAGATACAGAATGAAGACAAAATCTTGGATTGTGACCCTCGCAGTCTCCAGCTAATTCTTTTTTTTATATACCACTGATGGCAGACAAACACACGGTCCACCTGATAGAAAGCGGTTTGCAACATCAGGGGCAATACACTCGTGCTGCCTACCCTGTACCTAGACACCTTTTAATGCCCTTCTTGAAGAACACCATATTATAGTCGCATGAGAGTATGGAACAGGGCAGAATACCTAATTGGAAAAACCACGGCAAGGAGTTCATTCCACAGCATGAGCGTGCGCGGGGTAAACTACTTTCATACCGCACAATGCGCATCGTTTGCGGTCTTAATATGCCTATGGCGAACGGTACGATGATATAAAGGGTTCGGAATCGTGGTTTCTCCGTTTTGTGGGCTTCGGACTCGTGTCCTCACTCCCCATCTCCACCAGTGGGACCACGAGGACTTTTAAGCACTGATGTCTCCACTGTAGTGTGTCAGTGGAGCTATATCACCCCAACGTGACGGTACACTGCGTTTTCTCCTATGAACTGTGGATCTCAAGCCCATCTTCACCAAGGAAAACACGCTTTCCTCTTTTCCTTTATTTTTATACAGTATGGTGTCATTCCTCGATACTTAGTTGACGCGTTAGTTCCCATTCTTCATGCTTCGTGTCTCCTTCATTTTAATGTTGTGGAGATCTTAATCCTTTGGACCTAATAAATAAATGGACAGTTTAATTCTTCAGACGTCTTGGCCCTGAAGGCTTATGACTTACTAATTTGATTGATGTAAGTAAGTTTAAATTTTGACTACTCGTAGACACTCAAATACCGTTAAGTAGAGTATGGTTAAATAAAAAATACATTTGTTTCTAATAAATTAATTTTATTTAAATAACATTTTAACAACAAAAAAATAACATTGAAATAAAAATAAATATCTATTTGAACTTATAATTACATTCATCGACACACCCTATGCGAACATCAAAAACTGAAATGTTCAAATACTGTGGCATCTTACATAAATATATGGCTCGTTAGCGACTAAACTACGTAATAAATACTTAATGATTAAGTACCTAAACGTTTGTAGGTGTGCTGTGTGCAGTACGCAGTAGGTACGCACCCTGTGCGCTGTGCGGCATCCCGTCTGCACGACTGCACCTACAGCCTGCACAGTCGCACTGAGCACTTAGGAACTTACAGTACAGCTGGCACGGCGCATTATGAGCTGTGCAATTCTCGAAGCGAACAGCTTCGACCACTGCGCAGCGACAGCCTAGATAAAGATCGTCATTAGTCGCACGGGGTGGCGTCACTGGGAAGATCGACCAATGGTATAATCTATGAAGGCTGTCGGCGCGATGTGCTCGACGCCGCTGTATTGACTGTATGTTATTAGAATTGCACTGCTGTATTACCTGCCTGCATTGTTTTGGACTGAGGTAGGATTCCGAAGTTGACCCAGACCACGGTAGCACTACAGCGTTCGTAATATACCTAGATATGAAGGTGATAATATTGATGATTATTTATTGCGGCTTGTCAATGGTGTCATTAATCCGTACCTATCGAAGTTTAACAAGTAGTAGACATGTAGGTAATATACGACAAGTCCTCGGACCGCACATACAGTGCATAAAAATAAAAGAATGTCAGTCCCGCAATCCGGTCATTTGTATATACCTACCTACACATATTTTCATTTTTTTCACATAGGTACATACTTGTTAATCCTCGATACCGGCACAGATAACAGCCCCATTGATAAACCCCAAAGAATAAAAACAATAAACAATAGGTATTATCATATTCAAGCATTCCACAGAACACTTTATCTGCTGTCAACATTCGTCTGCAGTTGTCGTATGCGGTCGTCGACGGAATCGTACCTTAATATCAACTAGAATACATAACATTATGAAACTCCATGGCTAGCTACATCTCTGTAAATTTGTTAACATCCTCGTTTGTCTCGCGATTTGGAGCTAAGACACGTGCCCTGGAGGTCACCCACATACTAAGTGCCACTCTAGTGATCAACGAAATCTGTCAAAGTCACTACATATAAACACTTATACCAGTAGGAACGTTACGGAGTACAGCTTGATTAAATGCCTACATAACTAAAGGCACACCGACCGTGCAAAATCTTGAAGAGACTTGTTACCTACACAAACGCATATACCTAGGTAGGTATTTAGACAAATAAATTACTGCTTAAACTACTACATAGTGGTTCCATTTCGGTTTTAGTCGCGTTTTATTTTTAAACTGAGTTTAGATAACTACAGGTACAAAAATATTTAAACTGAGTTTTTAAATAGTATCAAATATTAAAAGACACATTATGGCATGTTCCAATAATACTAAGACTGAAGACGTCTTTTGAGCAGTTCCTACTACAGTACCTACCTACTTACCTACATAACGACCAAACGTGCTTTTCACAATGACCACGGCGCGGCGGCGCGGTAAATACTATACCGAGACCACGGTTATGTGAATAAACTTTGTTAGTGATATAGGTACCTAATAAAATCAATCAGACGGTGCGGTACCACCTCGGGTCTCGGGTCTCGGGTCCGCGCCTGGTAACACAATTATTATGTTATTACATACACCATACCTAATTATGCACAGCCTACATCACAAATAAAATTCTTATTCTACTTTTTATTAAAGTCGTGAATTAGGTAGGTACTTACCTACTTATTATACATATAGACTTAATATATAATGCGTACTAATCCTATGTGCTTAATTATATATAATTTACATATCAGCGATGAATATTCTGGAAATTGTGTATAGAACCTACCTACCTACTAAATCTCACGCGCCGTGGTCCCGTGGTGCGTGGTGCATGAGCTCATTTTATATCACATGTGATATCACAAATTTAAAGTTTATATCTACATAATTATTGTAAGACTTAATAAAGACCTAGGTATAAGTCCTAAAGTTGACGATGCGACAAGTTCAAGAAAAATTTACTTTTTAAGTACCTACCATATAAAAGTAATAACAATTATTATTTAAGTTAGGTACTATAGCCAAATCTCAGACTAATTATTTTAGTCAGAGATTCAATCTTACATGGGTAACCCGTCAATCTGTTCAAATTGTCTTTGTGTTGTTTTGATTAGTAGATACGAGTACCTATTTTGTCTCGTCTCTGAAATTTGAACAAGTCCCTACCTATCTAAATAGAATTAATTACCTACTATAGGGTTTCACGAAGTACCGACATTTAGATACTAAAAGTAAATATTGTGCGTTAAGTACTGATGAATTAGTTGTCGTAGGTAATCGATATACCTAATGGTACCTACTCATATATGTAAGTAGGTACCTTACTACTTACTTACCTCATGCATATTGCACTTGTAGATACCTACATAACATATAGTTATGTTTTTATTAAGTACTAATTTTTTTAAGTAAGTATCTAATATTCGTACCAAAATGAAATGATCGTAAATGAATCGCAAACTGTCCGTCCGCGCTTGGCCCTGCGGCCGAGTTGGTTGCTTGTCCCACTCGGCTGCTCGGCGGTTCGGCTAAGATGAATGATTATGAAGAAGACAAAACACGCCTCGTCCTGCCCCGGTCGCCGCCCGGCCTAGCCCGGCAGCGGCGCCTCCTCGTAGAAATCGGGCTCGTCGTCCTTGTCGATATCTTTCTGGGCGCCATCCAACTGTGTGTACAAAACAGTAGGTTAAAAAAGCAGGTCACTTTTGTAGGCCATGTACAAAAGCTGTACTTAGTGTAGTTTTTAGCGTCCTAAGTAGTCCTTTACCTTTACCTACCTACCCACTTTAATTAAGTACATACGTAGTTATTAACCGACTTTAAAAAGGAAGAGGTACTCAATACTCAATTCGATTAGCATGTTGTTACACTTATTACTTTTTTTATTTCGGTTCTTAGCTCTTTCCACCCCGCGATTACCCGACCGCTACCTTGGCGAATATTATTTATTCTAAACAAAACGAATAACTATAATTTAATTTCATCTAAAATATTATGCAATTAAGGCAAACGAAATAAATTCCCTTCGTCCGAAATATCACAAGTAAGTACAAGGAAGATTTAATTATTATTACCGCTCGCAGCTGCAGCGGCGTGAAGAGATAGACGAGGGACATGCGCAGTGGCACCATCATCACCAGGAAGAAGGGCATGGCCAGAGAGAAGCGCGACGACTTGACGGCGTACAGCACGGCCAGCCCCGCCACTTGCACCAGCGTGTACAGGTGCATCTTGAGCGTTGGCACCTGCGACAGACACCACGACCAGCGGTTAACATACCAGCGTGCGCCGAGCACAGGCAGGCGCACTGACCCAGACTCACCCTTCTCACGTAAGGCACTTGCGGATGATGCTTCACAGGCTTGAACAGTAGGATGCAGCGGTCCCAGAACTGTATGCCGCCCAGTGCCGAGATGCCCATGTAGAGGAATACGCCGAACAGAACGGCCATGGGCACCAGGCGCAGGTACTTCGCGGCCAGCACCGACACGCCCACCAGCACCGCCACCAGCAGACCCGTCAGCCGCTGCTCTGTAACCACAAGAATGTCACGTCGTCACGTGTAACGCGTTCAGTAGCGACCCGTGGTGTGATCAGCGTCACTCACCTTTGACCTCGACGATGTGTGGCTTGTCACCGGGCGCGTGCGTGGTGGACATTATAGTGAGCGCCGACACGTGGCTGACGGAGCGCACGGTGGCCACGCACTGCCACGGAGCGCCGAACAGGCCGCACATCGCATTCACCGTCGACATGATCACGATATCCATGTGGAAGCCACTGCCTTTCTTCAGCTTGCGCTCCGGCTTGTCGATGATCAACCTGGCGACCACGGTTACTGTATATAGGACTAGAAGAGCGCGAGGCTCGCAAATGCGACAGCGCGCTTCCAAACACTATATTATAAGCGCACATTCGCTACACAGCGCGCGGCAATAAGCACAGCGTTACAACGTAATGCACAGCAATGTTGACATGAGTATGTTGTATTGAGAATATCGAGAGGGCAATGGAGTGTCGAACAAAGGCCAAGGTCAACGACACGCAAACATCTTTGTTCGAGTCGCCGACGCGTAAGATACTTGTGAGCCGCTAGGAAAGTGTCTTACTCGGCGATGTGAGTCTCCATGAATACGATGATGTAGACCATGAGTGCGGGCAGCGCCATGGCGAGGATGGCCCAGGCCGGGATGGTGTCCAAGCCGGGGTTGAGCGGCACGAACCAACTGCGCGCCGTGGTGGGGCTGAGACCAGCCGGCACGCGCAGCGTCTCCGTCCACACCGGCACGGCACAGGATATACCCACCATCAGTACGATCGCTATGGGTACACCGAAGTCGCCGAGTGCACGGCGAGCCTGTGACATTCAAGACAAGTATAAGGGGTAAACTTGTGTTGGAGTATTTGCCTGCCTTGGGTAAGGTACTCACACTGCGTCCTAGGAACTTGCCGTTGCGGAAGATGCGCAGGTAGTAGGCGATTATGAACGTGGACAGCGTCAGCATAGTGCACCACAGCGCCGTGTTCGGCTGCGGTGGCATGGGCACGGATGGCGGCGCCACCAGCGTCGCGTTGGCTGCCAAAGAAGAACGCTATTTACTTACTAATCTACTTGTCACAAGTCTCGAGCCAGTTAAATGAGAATTGGAATCAAACACTTTAATAATTAACAAACTCGCGTCATTGGTTGATCTGTCCTATTATTGGTGTGGTGTTGCTGTTTTGTTTTGGTCACGAAGTTTGTCGGTAACTATATGCATTACACCACGGGTGGGAGGTAGACGGTGGGTTTGTGCTGCGTACCCGAGGCGGACACGTTGAGTGGCGAGGCGGCGGCCAGGCTCTCGTTGCGCGGTGCGCCGTAGTCGAAGCCGAGCGGGTGGGCGCGGAACACGTTGATCAAGCTCGTCACCGGCTCGCCGATGAAGATCAGAGAGATCAGAAATGCGAAGATGTCCTCCGTGAACCTGTGCCAGATTGTTACGCCACAGATTACTCTCATCAGCCGCGGAACTCGTCTGTACAGTCTGTTGTACAGCCACGAGGAGGTTCCAATTAACACTTCGCTACATAAACCGGATTAGTAATTATATACATATATTAATTGGATTTTTATTCATTGTATAAGTCATCATAATCATTATATTGAATAAACTAATTGTTTAATTAAACTAAAACTAAAATGATAATTAAAACAAAAAAAAACGCTTAAATTAAAAAGCGTCGTGGAATTCCTCCGCGTCACATGCCTCTTGTGATAATAACTTTCACAGAAGACTGGCAGCATTGCCACGTTGTATTAGCAATACATACTTATTCTCTGTCCCAAGAAGAGGCGGGTCCACTGGTCACGAGAAGCGTCGACCATACACTTCGCAATCTCTCTGGAAAGATTGCAGGCGCTCCGACATCATAACCCAAACGTATTTTAAAAATTATTTATTCGTTTAAGTACTAGGTGTTTTTTAAATAAATAAGTAATAAATGTATTAATGTGTGTGTGGATGGGTCTAGCGGGAACATACCTGGTGATCCTCTTGACGGCCACGCTGCCCTCGACGGAAGCGACACACAGCGCAATGACAATCATCCAGAAGCCGCAGTACATGCGCGCGGCCAGGAAGTCGAACCCGTACGACACGCAGAAGTTGGCGAGGGACTCGTCGAGCAGCAGCAGCGGCCCCGTCGCGCCGGTGATCATCATGGGCTGGCCCGCGATCAGCGCGAACAGCACGCC
Organism: Pelosia muscerda; assembly: GCA_963691645.1. Lineage (NCBI taxonomy): Eukaryota > Metazoa > Arthropoda > Insecta > Lepidoptera > Erebidae > Pelosia > Pelosia muscerda. The sequence goes on along the minus strand of OY829098.1, from coordinate 99,585 downwards.
GCCCGCGCACGTGAACACCTGGACATGGTGCATTACCATTTTTTCAAATTTTATTCACAGGGAAAATGGGCAAAAGCTGGCTTAATGCCGAAGGCATTTTTTAACGACCGACCTTCAGATGATGCAGAGAAACATTGAGTTAGATGCAGATAGAAGAATGAACTACATATTATTATACATACACACTATAATGCATACGAAATCCCCCTCCGGCCACCATGGCAACTGAGTTTGGCAACCAGTTGCTAAAAAGTTGTGGATATTCTTGTTACTCAACTAGTTGCCAAAGACGAATGTTGATTCTTAATACACACCTTACATACACATTTATATAATATACTAGCTGTTGCCTGCGGCTCCACCCGCGTGGACTTCTAATCCCGTTCCCGCTGTTCTAATCCGAGCATTTACATATTTATTCACCTTTTAAACCTTCGCTGGACTTACACAAATAATTTAAGACCCAAATTAGCCAAATCTGTCCAGCCCTTCTCGAGTTTTAGCGAGACTAACGAACAGCAATTCATTTTTATATACCTACTATAAAGATTCATATTATATAATATAGGAAATTTGTGGATTGGGAGTAATGTTTCCATATTAAAAATAAAAAGATGGTTTGCAGGCAGCTCGGCCTCATACCAGAGTCTCAGAGATGCCGATCTCGCCATGTGTCTTCTCAGCGAGCAGGCCGCCGAAGGTGATAGCCGAAGATAATGCGGCGAAGTACATGAAGATAGTGGCGGCCACGCACTGGCCGTTGAGCGCGTCCGTGAAGTCCGACACGTAGTGCGGATAGCGCCGCTTCATGTCACGGACCACACCTGCAATGCAATTGGACTATTATACACGGTGTAAGGGAAGCACTCCCGAAGCTCGGAGGCCCCTGGAAGTACTCCGGGTTCACTAGTTATTGACATTAAAAAAATCACGATTTGGATTTTCTTCTTTTGTTTTTATACCGTAACGTTTAGTGAAGCGAAATGAAAAAAAACACCAACAATCAACTTGCGCTATGGCGCCATTTGCATTTTTTGCAGTGACGTATTTTTATGAATTTATCGTTTCATTTAGCTTTGCTGATACGATGGAGAGTAAATAATGCCAAACCGTAATATTTTTATGCCAATATGTGCCAGGAGTATTATCGGATATCGGATAGGAGTATTAGTACCAGGGCCTTCGGCTTCGGGGGTGTTTCCCTTACATCCTGTATATATATACCTATATTAAAGTTGTAAGTAAGTATGTTGTATAAGATTACTCACCACCGAACAGCCTGCCTGTTCTGGTGAGCGGGTCATCGGGCTCTTTGTAGGGGATGCCTCCTGTCTCCGCCTCCAGTAATGCTTTCTTCTCGTCGTACTGAGGCGCGGCAATCTCGCCCGCTGCGCGCTTGCGCTCCAGCGCGTCGCGCTTTCGTCGCCTGATCATTTCGCTCTTAGCGCGCAGCTCCTCAAATGGCAATAACGCCTGTCGCTCCCAATCTCCGGGTGGTAAAACGATAGAGTCATCCAGGAACTCGTTGATGGCAGAAAGTAATTCGCGGCGGTCGTCCGCCTTGTACGCGATGCCGTGGAACGCAGGGTTCGACATTAGCGTAGAGATCGAGCGGCCCACCTCGTGGTAATCCAAATCGGCACCAGTGGGGCCCAGTAGGATAAACATGAAACGCACGGGCACCGGTACCTCCGTGATGGACGGCATCAGTATTCCCTGTGCGAGGCGCACGAACGCGATGGTGGGCTGCTCTAGGAAGCCAACGGCACCCACGAGCACAGTGGTGGCCTCGGCGTCGCCGGGTATCCGCTTCATGATGGAGTCGTTGTGCCCTCCGCGACGCATGTCCTCCTGCGAGCCTGCAGCGTCGGCCGTGGCGGCGGCAAGGTACTCCACTTCGCGCATGTCCAGGCCGGCCACCGACGACTGCTTGCGCGCCTCCGCGCGGTCCGCCGGGAGCGCGTGCGAGCTGCGCCGGCGCCGGCCCTCCAGACTCTGTGCACGTTCACACAGGGATTAGTGCCACGCACACGTGTCTGGTGCCTCATGTGTTGCATCATAGCTATTTCGATTCAAGTAACAAAACATTAGTAGTTTGCAAGTACACAAATACGCATAAAAACTAATTAGTTTTCACGCCAAAGAAAAAACATGTTACGTTAGTCACGAGATGGTATCTAATGTGGGCACCAGCTTTATAGTAATATTTGTACAAAAACTAAGACATTTTGGTAACATTTTATATTTCTTGTCGTTTATTACTTTTTAAGAGTTCATTCAACAAACGGACCGTGAGTGTGAGAGAGAAGAGGTCCGGTCGGTGACACCGCTGCCAGTATGTACCAGTAACCACACTTTGCACAAGTTGGCAGGCCACACAAACATTTTGAATTGAAATACAAAGTTCTTGTTGCACGTTCGACCAATCGAAGCCGAATACCAAAAGTTTGATTTGAACAAAATGTCCTAATACCTCGGCAGTTTGGTTGGTGGCCGTTTTAGTGGCGGCCACTAGGTATTAGTCGTTCAAATGAGTGTTTAAATACTAGTGTTACTTTCGGTGCCGGCATAATGTTCACTTTGAACAGGACTTTTTATAGCAATTTATTCGTGTAGGCCATTTGTAAATGGTTCCAAGTTTGAACATTGGTTTTGTTTTATTGGGCTGTTAATATTATAATACCTATATAATTATAGTTAGAAACATTACGCTAGACTGCTACAGGGTCAGTGCAAACGCTTACAAGGTACTTACTTGTACCTACTGATACACTATAAGTACAGCGGACTGTTCTGTTCTAAGCCTCTCTAGTTACATGTAGGTATATTGATTATATAAAACGTGGTAAAAAACAAATGGCTATTACGAGGTGGCAAATTCTCAACAAAAATTAAGAGTTTATAAAATACTGCACAAAACGTTCGTAAGTACCTAATCTTATTCTATTAGGTACTTATCATTATTAATGAACGCCAAACAAACCACTAGCAAAGCAAATCAATGTATGTATAGTTACCGGCAAAGTGTAATCAAATCATTCAGGCATCCTACACTATGCCTAGGCAATGTTTAGAACACAGGAGACGATCAGCCAATGTGGGTATGAACAACATTATGAATATTATTGTCCATTAATTACATACCTACTTTACCTCATGTGAACGAAATAAATTTAATAGACCTTGGTTTATTAATGTTCATCAATGTTAACCGTCCTACTTATCAAGATAGTTATTTGAAGTTCTAGTTCTGGATGGATAAAAAAAATAACCACGAAGACTAAAGCGGGAGTTCGACTCCTAACCTATTCAAATTAAATCCCCCGACCTGAAGGCATAGGTTAGAAGGTAAAGGCGGAAGTGGAGAGAAACAGAGCTCCCGCATTAGCCTTCGTGGTTATTTTAATAATAAACACCATTTCTGTTTTTGGTTAAGCGTAGGCAAAGAGTAAAATAAATTATATTTCATACATTGCCCGAACGTTTTAGGCATTCTATACGTTGGCTAGGCATGGACGGATTGGATTGATTGCCGGTAACATACACCTTATATTACAGCGTCAAATACGAGGGAAGAGGTAGCTTAGGTTTTCATACAGATATGGTAGTATGGCACGGTATGGTGTGGCAGGGGACATGGTAAAGAAGGAGAGAAATAGAGCATGAGGCTAGAGCGAGCGAGAGAACACCATGAGCGTTGCCGCATTGGCGGCGCGGCGGACTCGACCCACCTGACCACGTCTGACGGTCGATTCGAATCGATAGGCCAACATTTCATCGAGAGGAAGGAGGTACAGCGGACAGATGACATTACTTATGTTCAGTAATGTATTACAAGTACTAAGAGCCGCAATGGGCTCTCTATGCTATAAAGGCTTTGATTTTTGGGAGCGATTTTCATTTAATGTACATAATATTTCGAATCGTAGGTACGTAATTCTTCAGCGAAGACGACAGTGCTATATTATGTGTGACTGTGGTCTTGACACAGTGTAGTTAAGCGATGGTGTAGTTTTCAATTTGCGCGGATTGATCAACCGTGTGTGAGTGAGGAGTGGTGAGTGGTGGCTACTACAATGTTTATAAATTGCAAGGTCGTCATACCTGTACCGCTGAGTGTAGACAGGTACTGAATACAAAAAACATTTTTTTTTATTGTTTTAACGCGAAGGACACAAACTATTTAGGTACTGAACGGATTTTGATGCAGTCTTGGCCAGGCTTAAAAGGAGAAGAACCTTCCTTTAATTGTTCTGCGCTTGAAATCTCATGTTTGATCGCAATCGGCTGAGTAGACTGTAGAACTGGCATAATAAATCGCGATACCGGTGCTTTACATTTTTGTTTGAGTGATGGTGACGTTATTTAGAAATTGAGCGACCATTTATGAAAATCTTATGAAATGAAAGTAGAAAATAGTCCAATTCAACCGCAGCTGCGCACAACGCTCACCGAGATGGTGTATCCTGCAGTATCCCTTGAAGGATCCCGACCAGGCCGCGCTAATTACTTGTAAACTTACTGCCTTCACTTATTAACTTTAAACCCAAAAGAAACGTCCTGAGACCAGTGACAAAGATCTCTCACCAGTTTCATTGCCAGCCATTTTCATGGAACAACTGAGTTCCATTGAAATATAGAACGAAAACACAGCTATATTTTATATGCGAGTTATGTCTGTTCCAAACTGAAACTGCAGTAGCGTGTGCACCTGACTGCAGGTGTGTTAATGTGACTGAGTGAGAGCGGCACTAGGTGCAAGGAAAGTCGGTCACAGGTTACCTGCTGCGGAGGAATCACGATGAGACACTACCACGCAAACTACTGACTACTGACTACTGACTACTGACTACTGACTCAGGTACAACGAGTTCGACGTGCATATTGACACGTGGTGGTATGAACTTTAGCACGGTTAATGGGCTACTCTAGCAACGTGAAGGATGCTTGGAAGGGCGAACCGCTGCGCACCAACCAGCCCTAGTGGCTAGTCTACGTGGTGCGGGATAGTGGTGATGGATGAGGTGAGAGGAGAGGAGAGGACACACTCGCATGGCGGGCTCGGTTCGTACGATGAGGTGCGCGCTGTGGCGGCGGCAGGCGGCCGTCGTGCTGCACACGGAGCAGCGCGCGCGCGCCGACGCCAGCCCGCCCTCGTCCTGCCACAGCGACTGCGCACATCGCCACATCAGAACTACTCATCATACAGTAGTGCTTAGCACTACCTGCTCTGCTGCTGCGTACTGTGTGGTAGGCTGCTATTCCTTCGTACTAATAAACAGCCGTTAAATCAAGACTGTTGCACGTGAAAGGAGGGCGACATCGCCATAGGTTCCTCTGTTTCAGTTTACCCTTGAACCTAACATCCCCCAAACGTCGGCACGCGCCGACACGTGTCAGATTATCAAACCCTATCGTCAGATAAACCAGCTCGTATCTGAATCTGCCGTTGATTATCGCCTTCCTTTATCATTTTGTATTATATATTATTATGTTGTTACTTAATACCTACTTGGATAAAGTCTGCTCCGTGTTTGACAATTCAAGATATGATATTCGAAGCACGTAGGTAATACGTAGTTAGTCGAGTGAAGCAGAACAATGGCACATCACACCGCTTACACGTTGATGCGATGTAACGAGAACCTTTCGGTCAAGAGAGGCGAGCGAATATGAATACGCGATGGCGGCAAGTACCTGCAGACTGGTGTAGGAGGAGTGCTTGCGTGCGCTGATGCTGAAGCGGAAGCGGTCGTCGTGCACGTGGCGGTGACGCAGCAGCAGCGAGCGCATCACCACCGGCTTGTCGTCGTCCTCGATCAGCCCCTCCGACACCATGCTCTCCACCACCCTGCAACACGCAGTTTCAGCTGTTAGGTCACTACAACACATTCTTACTGGGACAGAGTTCACGCACAATAATGTTACACTACAGGCAATTGGGTGACAAAAGGGAAGGATTTTACCATATATACTCCCATGCCAATTTAGTTGACGTTCCAACCCATCCAACATAGTCAAAATTCCAGTAAATGCCTACCTGGACTACACAGACCCACTGAATACCACAAGAGCCTACTTAGAGAAAAGCATTACGCAATTGATATCCGCTAATACCAATAACGATGACACGAATCTTCCCATGCGCACGTATATCCGTACTTTACTTGCTACGGAACGGATTACTAGGTGTAGCGGCTATTTTAGCAACAGTTTCTATTCCTACAATACAAATATGTACAGATGTGACTAGTGTAGTGGTTTAGCGAAGGAGGCGCAGTTAAGATAAGTGAAAATACTCAAGGTTAACGATACAGCTACAACATCACCTATTACTAATATTGTCGCTTTATCCCAGAAGAGGAAGTACCACCATCATACAGAATACCACGGCTAACAATAAGCTTGTGTAGCATTCCCGGCGGTGAGTAGGGTAGCTAGAGTTCACTGGAGAGTTATTGTACTGTCAGCTGTCAGTCAGAAGACTCGTTTTCTCTCCTGCGCTAGCGGAACAAAAGCTCTCTTAACCTTCACAAACTGAAGATTTCACTTAAGATTTGGGTGCGAGTGCCTAACCTGTAAGCGACGCCGGGCAGGTCCTTCTCGTCCAGGTCCAGCAGCACGACCCCGGTCTCCAGGCAGCGGCGCAGGTTCAGCAGCGAGTGAAAGGACAGCGACGCCACGTGCGGCTTGCCCCAGCGCGCCGAGCCCTCCTCCACATCTTCCTCGTACTTGATCCAGCGCGCCGTTTCCTTCCACTCCGACTCGCCCTCGTCGGTCATCAGAAGCTCGTCCAGTTGCACGAACACCTGTACAAAACAAGCGTCAGTGCGTGCTAGGTGCTAGTAGCTGCCACTCGTTCAAGTCGGCTCTGGTCGGCGGGAGCGAGCCGCTCGCTACTCACCGAGTGCGGGCTGTGGTCGTACATCTTCTTGTAGGTGGTGTCCGACAGAATGTTCTGAACTTTGTCGCCGCCGTCCTTGCGCCCCACGTGCACGGTGGAGCCCTGCGACAGAATGATACGGCTCATTGAGTGAGTGTGATCGGTCATTTCATTAATATTTATTTCACTATAGGATACAATGATATTACTGATATTCGATGGAACTGTCAGTCACGTAACAATAACAGAATTTGCAATTGGGGTAGCAGAAATAAGGTTGACCGCGTACAGACGGGCTAACATTGACAATTGTCTAGCAAGACAAGGACGTGTAGCGTCGTCACAGCTGTTTAACCTATAATATACAGACTGGTCAATTTACATTTTAAAATATGGGTCAAATAAGTCGGAAAACGTACAATCTGTAAACACCTATTTCTCAAGAACACGTGAATGTATTCAGTTCAAATTAAATACATACTTTCAAGTATTCAGTAAAGTCTATTATCGTCTTGGAGTTGTGAATAAGTCAACCTTCTAACTTTCACGCCATCTGAATATAATGGCTAGTTATGCAAATGACATAAGTTTGCTCTTCATTCCAGCTTTGAATGGAATCCTCAGTAGCGGAGGATCGGGATCAAACATGTACTGTGACTGTGATATAATTTACTGTAAGTAAGCATTGTAAGCAGCCAATTTTGTCAAGTTTTAATATTTGTTAGCCAAGGCCAACAAAGACTAAGTATCGAAGTATAAAGTATGTACTTTATTGATTGGTACATTACGTAGATAGATAGATAAGTCTCTATGTAGGCGGGAGGAGGTGGAGGAGAGAATGAAGTTGAGGAGTAGGATGGGAGAGGAGGAAGGGGACAGGGAAAAGAGGTAAAATGGGATTAAATGGGAATGTTAAGAAAATGGGGTTCTGAAGAAGTTGAGAAAATAGGAGAAGTGGGGAAATCCGGGTAATTGGGAAATGGGAAGTGGGGCAGTGAGGAAAATGGGGAAATGTGGAAGTGGACTAGTGAGGAATATGGAGAAGGTGGGAAAGTAGTAAAAATAGAGCTTCGAGAAATGGGAAAACGGAAAGTGAGTAAATGGTGAAAAGTTGGTGTTAGGCATTTCCCGACACCAACTTTTTCAACAACTCCTCCACTTTCACTTTTCCCCATTTACCTCACAGCCCTACTTCCCCATTTCCCAATTAGGAAAACTAGTCGTTATTCGACTATTTCCTCATTGACTAGTTAGAGTTAAATAGAGCTCTAAAATTGAAAACACGGCGATAACAGATACAACGGTTGTATGTACCTATGTACTCGTAGTTTGTCTAAATCTAAACCGAAATGATGCCCTCCACGCATTCACATCTTCAACATTATGTGATAGTGGTAAGAGTGACAATTTGTTCAATGTATTTCTTCGTCAATAAAGTTAATCGGCTCGGGTACTTATGACAGGCGGTGAGGCGCGTCATTCGGGCTAAGTTTAGACAAGCTATGCCTACCTATGTTCTGTATGTATATTTTTGTTTGTGCCTCGTTTCTTGTGTAGTCGTGTAATGGTGCTACACGAAGCCATTTTGGAAAGGGCGATAGCTGCTTATGACTAGCGGGTAGTGGGAGGTGGAGGCGGGCACTGGGACAGAGGCGGGCATACCCGCGGCTGGATCTTGTGTCGGCGCAGAGCGCGCGGGTCGTCGCTGCGGTGTGCTGCCTGCTCGGCGGCGTCGGTTTCGCGCAGCGGCTCCTCGCCCGGTGCCACGGACACGCGCCGCGCTTCCGGCAGCGAATACTTGCGCGACTTGTGCGGATGCAGGTGCCGCCTGAAACATACAGAAGCCGCTGGCCATCACATGCGTCGGTGCGTGCGCTCAGGGCGCCAGAGAACATGGTGTACTCGTATGAGTACATGGCAAACGACGCAGCTCGCAACTCGCTCGCCCGAACCCCCATCGCACTATTCGAGTTGCAGTAAACGCGTCGACGCGAGCAGACAATATACTCTAAGTAATATTGAATATCGACGAAAACAGTTGTGTAAACAACGTAACCAATTACAAGAACGGAAAATTACCAGAAATAATAACGAAAATAAATGTGAACGAACGCAAGCGACTGGCGCTACAGTTTTACGAGAAATTTAATCTCTTTAAATACGAGTACCTAAATCCTTTATTACATTCCTGAAGGCTTTCTATATAGAGAGGCAATATTGTTACTTAAAAAATTGCTGCGCTTATTCGAAGCTTATCGCTATGCGGACGAGTTTGTGCGATTGTGCAACGCGCGCGCACCGCGCCCCGGCCGTTTTAACTAAGTATTTCTTAACGAAGAGGTGTGTTTCATTTTCACCCCATTGTTATACATAAAGGTGGTTAATAATAATTATTAACTAATTAACCTGCCTAATTTGACACAGGTAACCAATGTAAAACTCAATGGATGGAAAGTTATTCCCAAAAGGCCATTATGCAACCCAATACTCGTATCAGTCTTATTGGACCGACCGTATCGGTCAGCCGTCTTCTCACTCGTTTATTTCGCGCGCCGCCACTACCACTGTCCGCGTTCTCATACTGCACTCGATAGGTACACACAACACTCACTGTATTAACTCGCACGGTTATTGAACTTACGAATCACCGGGTGCCAGACACCCGCCACTCCCCTCTTGAAGTTGTTATGCTTATTTCATAAGAATCCAACAAACATGGTTAACATTCCGTAAAATTGAACAGCTGAGTATACCTAAATATTGAGCACGCAGTTTGTCACGCAATGGTCCCGCATATTCTATAGTATCCTAAGCCTAATTTGGCCGCTCGCTCTCCCTCTGCTCGAGCAGCATCCTGAGGAGAGCCGGCAGTGACCACTCAATGTTTGCTTGCTCATAAATGTGGGTACTGCGGCCTGGATTGCTCTGGTGAGCTATTCGGTAGCTTCCTCGACTTCCTTGGACATTCTGACTAACGCTGCCTAGAGTAGGTATTAATTAACCCAGTCAATGCCCTTGGGAATAGGAGATCAGCTCTTTGGATCAATTTTAGTTTTGATTTATTTCCGTTTCTTTTTGCTAGATCGAGAGCTCGCCCTAGAGTGGCGATAAATGATAATAGGTGCCTTTGCATAACATAACATAACATGGGTCCTAAAAGAAACGGCTGTCATCTATTATTACGTACCAATGTCTTATGATTCGGTAAAGATGAGCTTGGGCAACTTTGAACATGCCAAACTGCACGTGAACGTGACAAACTCCTCTTAGGAAGTTCAGGGGCCACGCGAAGTGTCCACAAGCCCATGTTAATCTGTGCTATGTAATAATAAAACTGAGGAGTGGTCGCATGTGCTCCCGGCGATTCGCTCTCCGCGTGATACACACACCACGTAGTCACGCGCGTAGTTGCCTTCGGGTTAGCAGTAAGGAGCGTGAAGCGATGAGCTGTGCACTCAACACCTGTCACGGTGGTTCATTGTGTGTCACCGACAGGGCCCGGCGGAGATGGATCACTTACAGTCACCACTGGCCCTGTCGGTATGGTCGAGACGTACTTACCCAATGACCCATGCCATATAGGTTATCATAAAGAACCGTACCTAATATGCCGGTTGTTATAAAGGTGTTCACGTGCACACTTCACCTCGATTACCTACTCCCGTTGCTCAGCGAGGGGCGAGGGGAGAGAGGGAGAGGGGGGTTGGGGTTATATCGGACTCGAATCAACTAAACCTAAACTACCCGTAGCAGGTACCGACGTGAGATATCACGTTATCAGGCGATCTCGTGTCGGGCGACCTGTCGGTGATCTCGACAGCGTTCGATTGCGTCGTGTGCGCGTGACGTCACAGGTGTCAATGCCAACGCTAGGGACAGCTCCCGCCGCGCCGTGGGCGCAATTCCGCCAGCCAACTCACTAGCGGCGACCTTGTGTCGGGCTATTACTAGGTACTTACCGGCATTGTCTCCGCCATATTTTTACAATTTCTTTCAAGTCACCAATGTTTACCGCTTGCATGCGCGACAATGTGCGTGTCGTGTGCTCAATACTCGAACGGATTACTATTATTTATTCTGAGTATCCCATCATTTCACAAAATGTATGAGGTACTTTACCTAAGGTATAGGTGTATATTTTCTGGGTGTCTTCCAAATACATCATGATCAAAGCGACTCGGAAGCGCGGCCGAGGCGGGGGATTGGATAGAATTAGCATAAAGTTAAAAAAAATGTCCTTCAGTTACTAGTTTTTATAATCTACTAGATATATCTAGGTAAGTATTAGGTAAGTACCTATACCTACATCTTTTTTTCGAATATGAACCATTTCACAATATTTTACTGAATAAGTAGGTACCTAGGTATATAGGTACATGTTTTAATAGTAAAATACTTCCAAATCAGATAGTGAGAATGGAAAAATTACATTAGGCAGGTGGGTACCAAGTATTTACAGATTTCTGATCTGATATTACATTTAGAAATGGAAAGACTTTTATTTTATTATGTGACTAATTTGGGACAGAGATTTCTAGGATTTTTTCTGTTCGACCGCGATGGACGCAAAAAGCTACTGAACGGATTTTGATGCAGTTTCTCACTAGAAATTAACACTAACACTGTGTTTGGCGGACGCTCAAAGAAGGAACCCAGTTACAGAGCCAACAGAACGCGTTGTTTCCTACTTTACGTGCACGTCGTGTGTGTCGTCTTCAAAAGGATGCCTACATGGATCGTCCACCCAAAAGTTTGTTCAGGCCACAAGGTCTGTGTGTTGTACTATAGTCGAAGGATACGGCACAACTTGTCTTAAATAGAGGCATTTGAAAACTTGCAAGAACACCACTTGCAGGTAATCATGCGTAGGCACAACTGCACGAGTAGCCAGTAGCCAACGTCCAACGGCAAATTATGGCCGTGACGGCTCTAGTGGCGCAGCTGCGTATCGCAAAGCCAAGTTTCACTGCCGCGTCGCCCGCGTCGCCCGCGTCCCCTCGCCCCTGCGCTCTGCTCACGCGGCCTTGTGTCAACGAGGTGATGCATTATATTTGTCACGAAAACAAAATAAAAAAATATCGACAGTCGAAGCGTTTGGTGTTCCCAAACGGGATTGGCCGTGACAATACTGACAATACTATCCCGTAACAAAAGTTAACTCATTGCGCACACACATTGCGTACGTGTGTGCGGTACTAGAAAGGACTTTCTTAATAAACTATACAAAATCAGATGTCACCTACATACGGTAAAAACAATTCTATCAAGAACTAAGCGATTAGATGACGTTCACTTGACAAAAAACAGGTCATAGTTTGGTTACCGATACGATTGCACGAACACGTCATTGGAGATCGAATTAATTTCACTGGATCTCTAAATTTATGAATTGTGTAGTAGACATCGTACACCAATAACTATGTAATACACATGCGGAAATAACTTTGTCTGTCTGTTGCGCGTTCATGCCAAACCACTAAGTGAACTAATTGAACCAGTGAAATTTGGTACAATTATGGACTAGAGCGCGGGAAAGAAGGAAAGAACATAGCTTACATTGTATCGCGAAAAAGGGATTCAATTATGATGAGATTATATCAAACTGTTGTGTCATCTACTCATCATCCTCCGAGCCTTTCCTTTCCGAAATTCGTGACAAGTCCTCATTCGTGTGAAGGCGGTACGAGTATACTAGCCATCCACACTCTCGCGAGGCTCTCTCACAACACGCCAAGCGTGTGAAGGCGGTACGAGTACTAGTCATTAGCCATCCACACTCTCGCGAGGCTCTCTCACAACACGCCAAGCGTGTGAAGGCGGTACGAGTACTAGCCATCCACACTCTCGCGAGGCTCTCTCACAACACGCCAAGCGTGTGAAGGCGGTACGAGTACTAGTCATTAGCCATCCACACTCTCGCGAGGCTCTCTCACAACACGCCAAGCGTGTGAAGGCGGTACGAGTACTAGCCATCCACACTCTCGCGAGGCGCCCGAGGAAGGTCTCGCCCGAGTCTTGGCGAGTGATGGCATCTGTACTTTCGATTTATTCAGGGAGGATTGATATTACACTAGCGGCGGTAATATTCATGACTCCTCTCGGCCTGTCTCAAGAAGTGTTGGTCATGGCCCAGCGCCGCGCCACTTGCCACACACTACACACGTGAGTGCATCGACACTCGACTCGACAGGTACAATCGCTACACAAACAGCAGCTGTTATGTTAGGTAGTTTTTGTAATCCCTCCTCCGGTCGGAACTATCACACGTTACCGATAACTGGTGCCATGCATGCCATCTGTCACAGATAACGAACGAGAGACACAAGTCGCACTAGTGGCCACGGCGGCGGCGTGTGCGTGACGCGCTGCACTGTTGGGCGACGCGGTGCCAGTCAGCACTGGGCTACTACTTCTCTCATCAACCGTTCCTGAGTACACATTACGATACAGGTTAGTGCACTGGCTCACAGCAAACCATGAGGCTGTGGTAGGGTTGGAAGTTAATTTTGATTGTGTCTTATCGCTGATAGCACATCTGGCTGCGAGCGAGTTATGACGCTGTGAATGAAGTTTATGGGTAACAGTGATATCGCGGGAACAGTGGGCAATGTGCGCATACAACATACAGGCACGTTATGTCGTACTTATATAGACAGCACTCGCATTGAACTTCCTTCCTTTCAAGACAAGTTCTATAGATCATATAGTGTGATCATACACTTGTGTAGATAATCGCATGTGGGGATCGAACCCAAATGTTACTAGCAGAGCTCTTTTTTTTTTTTTTTTTTTTATCGTGCGCAAAATCCCCACGGATACCACCTCCACCAAAGCCGATGGAGGTGATTATGTCGGACTCGAACCGACCAAAACGCACGCCGTCCATGGGTCCTTGATTGCCGGAGGTGAGATTATACAAGACATATCTCTCGCACCCCGGCAGACCCGGGGACATATCTGTTGAGATGCCCCTCTTCCCCCAATGTGGGGACCATGGTGTCCCCATTTAGCCCCTGGGTATGGGGTGGCTTTTGCGCCATCGCCGTGGCCTGCTTCTGCTAGGGTGACCGGCGGCTCCACCCGTCACCCCCAGGCCCGCGCTCATGGGGGACGGAGGTCATTCTGCGACCTCCGACGTCCGAGTCGCCTCCGCTCCGGACTCGCTCCGCCACCTCCTTTTCGAGCATTACTTGCTCGCAGAAGGAGGCGGCGGCTGCCCAAGCACTCGCGCATCGTACCATCACCGTGAGCCAGGTGGCGAGCGAGATAACTCCCACCCCTAGGGCTGTCACTAGGACCCGCCTTGGCGTCTCCCACGCCGGGACTAGCAGAACTCTGAAGATTTGCGCAATTATGCGTTTCTAGTTTCTAGTAAACACTGACACGCGATGGGAGGAGATTCACACATGGCGTTAGCACCACATTGCACAGTGCGTGCGAGTGCGTGTGTGTGTGGGCATGCGAGTGACGGTGCGGTGATGGTGCTCACCGCTCGTGCGCCAGCTGCGAGGCGCGCGCGTAGGTGACGGGCATGGCGCGGAGTGAGTCCGCGCGGCGCTCTCTGCACAATGCCAATGTCACGCGACGCGCTATTTTGGTCCGCGCCCGCCGCGCGTCGCCTTCCGCGATCCGCGCCAGCGCCGCCGCGCCCGCGCCCGCACCCGCACCGCTGTGCCCGCACTCAGCGCCATCTCACTGCTCAACTGCACTGCGACCGAGGGTTAGAGCGCCACAAGCCACAGCCCGAGTTAAGGGCCGCTTAGTGTCTACTTATACAGGAGTAAAGTGCTTAACATGACTGCCGCCTGAGACTTACGAAACGTAAAGATAAAAAACATCATGGGCAAGTGCCAGGTCAGCAATCACGACCGGCGCACGTCACCGCCACCCGCCCCGCCCCGCTGCGAGTAAGAGTGCCACAATTTGTGTAGCTACCTATATAAACACAATGTGATATTTACGGAATCTCCTATACTTAATAAATATATATAAACACCCAAGTACTTTTTTCAAATGTGAGTAATCATCGTCAACAAGGTCAACAACAGCGTGTCTGTATATTGTACAGTTGTGGACATGGTCTAGATCATGACCGGCAGGGCGGATGCGTACACGAACCTTGTCTTTAGGTGCGTCCAGAGAGATTTGTGGCATGAACAGCGTACCAGACAGCGTGACATCAAGACATGACGTTGAAAGTGGACATAACGACTTGTGGCACATGGGCACACAAACTAGAGTTGGGCTGACGCGGCCCACAGTCGATCGATGGTGGTTTCATTTGAGATCAGCTATCACGCAGCTGAATACGCGGCGGACACGCACTTCTGAACCTGACACGGTCACGGTGAAATTTTATGTAAATGTAGACGCGGCAATGGAGCTGCGGGGAAGAAAGCTCTATGAAAATTACCTCCATAAATAACTGTGACTACAAATAGGTAAATAGTATGTGAAATAATGCAAAGAGAAATTGTGTACAGCTCCAGCCCATCCAGGGTAGGTCAGTTGTTTGTGTTTACCGGCGGGTTGCGACGTGGCGCGTGGCGTGTCAGCAAGTCATCGCGGTCGGTCCCTCGCGGTCTCGTGTCGTGACGTTCCAACTTCGTCCTTGGGAAGTTCAAGGTCTGCGACGGCACCGGGGTGGGGCACGGTAACACTTACTATCTATATTTAGTAAGTGTTAGTGGCTGGGGCCTGGGGAGAGGGGGGGGGGGGCTGCGTACCTTGACTCCTCACTCAACATACTGAAGGATCCTTCCTATAGCTGTTATCATTGAATGAAGATATCAATTTGCGAATTTGGATGACGAGTGATGGTTGACGACGGATGCGAGATCCGGATTTTAGTTGGTAATCCACTCAAACTAGAAATTGGAGCTTGCTTAAATTCGCATAGATATAGAGCTGAAAAATGGCGAGGTCTTAAATACCCACACCTTAATAAAATAAATATCAAAAGACTTTATTCAATGTTAAATGTCAAAAATGTTCTCTCTTTCAATCAAATCAAAATTATTTTATACACGGTTTATGTAGGTACCTATGTTACAATCTAGTTATTTATTTACGTACTTAGTTGCTAATACGTAACTAATAAGCAATAGAAAATCCATCCATAAGAGTAATATCAAATCCAGCAAAATAAGATATTTCTCGTACCGATATTTATACAAAATTTCCCCCAAATTCAACTTTGAATATTATATTATTGTTCATGTGTTTACATAACATTTTACTAAGAGACCGAAAGGTTTAAGTTGGACCAAGCCCTGTCTAACAATCTATGGTTTTTGCGTCCATCGCAGTAGAACAGACAATCAGACAAGAATTCCAAGAAAATATTTACGTGTTTTGATCTGACCGTGGAACGAATGACGCCATAGTTTCGGTTTAGTACCTACCTAGGTATCTGTGCCTAGGCATTCATCGCCTGACAGATTGCACTCGGCTGAACCGACTTCGACTCATGTGGGTTCACGAAATACTTATGCTATTCAATTGTCGGCACCTCAATTGAACACTCGTGTTGAATAGTGTAGCAAGTGTATGGATCAGTTCCCACCGATACAGCAGCGGCTGGTAGCCACCTTTGCTTTCAAAATAACTTCATTTCGCGCAGTTAAAATTCAAAACGAATTGTAAGTAACATTTAGCGTCAAAAAGCTGCAACCGGCCGCTGCCTGTTCAGCGGGGATGGGCCTGGGCGCTACTCACGCGTGGCGCTGGCTGCGCCTCTCGTCGTCGGCGTCGTCGTCGAGCGGCGCGCCCTCGCCCGCCGGCGCCGGCCCGTCGAACTGCACGTGGCGCGGGTCGTCGCGCACGCTGGCCGCGCTCGCCGCGCCCGCCACCTGCGCACACCGCAACGCTATCAACACGCACGACCCTTATGTTTATCTCATATACTATTGAGAGATCACCGTGCGTCTCCAGTTGGTAGGTACTGTAGGTAGTAACTAATATTCACAAAACGATGCACGCCAGTCGAGTCATGCTATCCGCTGCTGCTCTGGTACCGTACTAGCACCTGGTACGCGCCCGCGTTCTTGGGCGCTGTCCTTGATAACAAAACGATATCGAGCGAGACCTCACCTGTGGCTCGGAGGCGGCCGCGCCGGCCGGCGACACCGCCGCGCCGCCTGCCGCGCCGCTGCCGGCCTCTGCACACAAAGCACGAGCTGCACAGGCTGCACTGTCCTGCGACACGCGGCCTCGGCCCACCGCTCGTCTCTTACCAGCCAAGTTTTAGTCAATTCAAATATATTGAGTAAAACGAGAGAACTTTAATATAACTGACTATAGACAGCCGATGAGCTGGTAGACCTAGCGAGACAGGCGGTGGACTGAGGCGACGAGCAAGCATGCGCTGTCAGAGCAAGCATAGTTATAGTAATCACATTAGAGAGAGTCGCCGTCTAGAGCCGAGCTAGGCAGCGCTTTATTGTAAATATACGTAGATATATAATTAACTTAAAGGTACTACAGAAACACCAAACCAATATATATATATATACTTAAATAGTTGCAAATTTTAATAACCTCACAAAATATTATCTTGTATGGAATCGAATTGAAATCACACGTTTTGAAAAAATATGGCACTACAGAGTCGGTGTCTGTATAACAAATAGCGCACCGATGAGTGGTGTCGTGTTTGTTGTTCTCGGGTAGCGCTTTATGTTTCCGTATCACGAAGTCGCCCTCTCCTATCACGTCACAACGTTTTATAAATACAGAGGTCCGTCGCCTTGTCGTGTCGCCATGGCGTGTTAGCTAGTGTTGGCTATGGCTATCACATAATATGACACACGAGTCTAATGTTCTACAGACCTACAACCATCCATACTAATCACATACTTATTGTATAGGTACCTCGGAGAGTAAGTTGAGCCTTTGGTCTCGGTTGTCAAATGAAAATCTTTTGCAGTCGGACAACTGGTCTAATTGCAACTTCGATATCGTCAATGGGCTGTGGAGATCAGATGGTGGCAGTCGCTTCATGGAATATGGTGAAAATCAGACGCACAAGATTTTTAGTGTTTGCTGCGCCACGCCACGCCAGGCCGACGGATCTGATAATATCTCTCTTTGACTGTTAAGTTAACAAGTTGAGTTAAGGTCAGAACATCCTCGTCTTCTGAAGAATGTTGTCATCTTCGAAGCAGACGCTCTTAAAACAAAACTGAATGTGAGAAAAGCTATCTCTCTCGTCTGTGCTTTAACTTTTCGATAATCAGTACGTTGCGCTTCGCCTTTACTATACTTTAGTTTAGCTGTAGTCAAAGTCGGAGCATACCTCGTGCCTGCGAGTAGGGCGGCGGCGCGGCGTCGTCGCGGCGCGGCTCGGCGGCGGCGGGCAGGCGCGCGGGCGCGTCGCCCCACACCACGCGCTCCATCTCCTCGTCCAGCTGCAGCTCGTCCTCGCCCGCCACCTGCGACACGCCGCACCACTCACTGCACTCAATCGTACGAGACAGTCGACACGAACACGTCCAGAGGGCTTAGTCAAAATGCATTCGTTCCGAATCTACAATCGTCATCGCTGTGAAAATGTATGGGAGTGATATTTGTTGTCGGAATGTCATGTGATCCGATTCCGACAGCAAATGTCACTCCCATACATTTTTAGAGCGATGACGAATGTAGCTTCGGAGTGAATGCATTTTGTCTAAGCCCCCTTGGCCGCGAACTCTTCTTCCCCAAATAAGATTTTACAAGATTTTGTCAAATTTTACATCAAAACGTCTCTGCCAGATGCTGCTCTTTCAGCGGGTAGTGTAAAAAGTCACTTCTCGCGCAACATACCACATACTATGTGCCGCAGTACGGGCAGTACATATTGCAGTATACGTAATATGCAGTGTTCTGCAGTGTGTGTAGTGTACTGGCTGCAGTATAAGCAGTGTGCTGCAGTATGTAATACCACAAATAACATGAAAACCCCCTTTACATTAGCAAAACAATTACCACTTGAACATTGTAGGTACCAATGGAATATTCGATGAAATACATATTGTACCGACTTAACATTGCATGAAATGAACATTATACGTTTTGATCAACAGCGCAAATGTTGATAACGCAAATAAATATTGAATGAAATGAAAATTATTGCAATCGATATTATGCAAAGCAATTATTTTCTCAAACGTTGTTCGAATTAGTAAAATTCGACCAAACGTTATACCAAACAAGGGTGAACCGGTGAGCTGGAGGCAAAGTATCAGGAAAGAAGGTCACTATTACAAACACGTACAGTGTTACAATGGTGGCGCTCAGCTTGACGGCCTTATCAGATGCCTTTTCACTTCCCGCTTAAAAGGAACGCCAGTAAGGTAAAATACTGCCAAGGACGCAACATCTCTACGCATCTGCAAAGGCTCGAGGGACTTTGTGACCTCAGGACTCCCAATAATGCGGACCGCACGTCGCTGCAACCTGTCGAGAGCATCTAATAAGTACTTTGCGGAGCCATCCCAGAGATGCGAGCAGTATTCCACGCAGGAGCAAATTTGTGTCTTATAAAGAAGACACCGCTGCTCCGGCGTGAAAAAACGTCTCACTCTGTTCAGGACTCCGAGTTTACGCGAAGCTGTTTTGATGATGCTCTCGATATAGTTCTTGTTGTTCAGTTTGCAGCGCACGTCCATACCGAGTATATTGAGGTTATCCTGTAATGGCAGTGGTGTGCTCTGAAGAGTGGGAGGAGGAAGGAAAGGAGATGTCTTTGCTGAAAACGCGCATGCCTGCGTCTTCTTGGCATTGAACTCGACCAAGTTCTCAGATCCCCATTGGGAAACTTGATTGAGGATCCGGTCAAGCCCAGTGACAAGAAGTCGCCTCTTTTCCACTATATGGGACTGCTTGGCCGCAGAATGTCCGTGGTAGCTCCCGTGTACAGTGCTATCGTCTGCATAGCAGTGGATGCTGCCGGTGGACAGCATGTCATTGATATGCAGAAGAAAGAGAGTGGGTGATAAGACGGACCCCTGCGGCACACCAGCATTTACCTGCAGGAACTCCGATGCTCGTCCATCACAGAGAACGCGAATACGGCGCCCCCGCAGGAAGCTAGCAACCCAATTGCACAGTCTAAGAGGCAGACCGAAGGCTGGTAGTTTGGAAAGAAGCGATTTGTGCCAGACTCTATCGAACGCTTTGGCGATGTCTAGGCTAATAGCCAGTGACTCACCATGCTTGTCCATAGCCTCACCCCAAAGATGGGTAACATACGCCAGAAGATCACCCGTTGACCGTTTCGGCCTGAAACTATATTGTCGGTCATTAATTAGGGAGTGATCCTCTAGGTGACGCATGAGCTGTGTGTTGATAAGGTGCTCGAAGTGAATGGAAAAAAGCGGGCCCCGAACTCGCGAGACGACAGCTTCGGATGCGACCGGGACTTTGATGAATGCAGCACATATTGACTGTTTGCAATATACAGGAGGAAACGCGGTTGTTAATTAGGTGTCTGATCGTCTTTAAGTAATACTCCGATTTTATACATCCGAGGGTGCAACAATTCACACGCAGCTGATAGTTGGTAGGATTGTTCAAAACACCATCATAAATGAAACATAAAAAGTCTCATCGAATCGCCACCTGGAATTTTGTTTATTCACTGTAAAAGGTGTCAAAAACTGCTATACAGCAAAACGGTGAGGTTACTTATAAAAATGTCTGAGACAACGTGGAAGAGCGTGAAATTATCTATAAGTACTTCACTGCGATTTCCCTTACTTATTTTACTGTTTGTTAGTGTTCACAGATATCATTGGGGCTACCGATTGATGGCACAAAACACACAGAGTTATTTTTTTCAAGTTGAGTCGGGTTTCCACCATGCATATGATTGTATGTTTTTTATTCTTGGTTCGACGACTAAAGTAACTTGAAAAGAGTCCTGTAACTGGCGATGAACCACATGTTTTCGAAACGATCCAAGGCCCCCCGAGTCCCCGACACGACAACGCATGAATTATTTATTTTTTACTTTTTGGAGGAATATTTTGTGTCAGGGTCAATTTAATTCTTATTTTATACTTTTTGAATTGATTTCCTTGTCAAGCCCTTTCATTTAATACCCATATTGACGGACTAGTAAATTTAGAAGGTAATTCACTTTTTGCCGGTGAAAATCTTGGATTTGAAATTTGTCATAGTGTATTGTATTCTACAAGTCAAGCCCTTTCATGTGACCTACTACATCGAAATAGCTTCATCCATTCAGGAGCTACGATACTAACAGACATACACAAACACACACAGACACGTGAGACTTAATAATACTCCCATCGTTTTTACTTTGGGGTTTAAAAATTACCTCCTCGGACAATTGCAACCCCAAATGTACTGTAATGCATGTAAGTGCTACATATTGATTGGTGCTCCAAACAACACAATGCGTGTTAAATATTCCGCTAGCTCCAACAGCAATGTGAGTGACCAAGTGACCATGCTAGATTAAAAACAACAATGTTTCCTTTAATAAAATTGCTCCTTTAGTAAAATGAGCTATCTCTTGTTATTAGAGAACTTTCTCTTAAGGTAGGACCAAAATCCCACCCTCTAAAGTGAGTCATCAATGAAAGAATACGTGTACCTACTCAACTGTAAAATGCAACAATAACATAACAATAAGCACCATCTTTATTGCAATTGCGATCGGTGACACGGGCCTACCACCAAGTGATTTAAACACTCGACAACTCGCGCTGTCGACCCCCGTTAGTTGAGTAGCGGCCGCGGAATTAGAGCCCGCGAGTGTCGCCCACGCGGCACGCCACGCGCCAACACTACAGTCCGTTACGTACTTATAGGATTACCATCCGCCCGGGTTAACCCGGACATGTCCGGACTTTTAGACACTTGTCCGGCTACTTAATTTGTCCGGATTTCTATTTATTAGATGGAATATGACGAATATGAGTAATAAAACTACTTACCTACTATGTAATATCAAATAAGTCATTAATCATTATTAAATTGTCATTTATAATTCAAAAATCATAAAAATGGATTTTGTATTCCTAAAAAATGCATAGATTACTAAGCATACATTATTACAAAACATTCCGCGGGTGCTAGCTTATACTCCAGGACACGTATATTGGACCTAAATCGCGAGACAATTGAAATCCTGAAGCACACGGTTTGTTTTGTAATAAACTATGTTTGGTGAATTACAGCTCGTCCACCGCAGAAGCAAATTAGGACCAAGATATAATTATATATTATGTCCCGAGCAATATCATGCCATTGCATTGCAACTAAGTGTCCGGACTTTTATCGAAATGTCAGGCTTTTTGTCAGGACTTTCCAGATTCCGAAATGGTAACCCTAGTTACGTAGTACTATTGATTGTTCATCTGTGCTCACGCGCTTTGTACCAGCAGCGCTCGCTAAATTCTTGTGAATCGAAGAGTAAAGAAATCTCTCAATCACTTGGCCAAGGTCCCTTACAGGCGCACACAGGTAGGTATGTGACTTCTCAAGGTTTTTAAATTATTGTTACGGTACCTACAACAGTAACAGGTACATATGTGTTGTTTGCTTCTCTGCATTTGATTTCTTTGTAGCACTGAATAACGGCTCAATTTCATGCTCATTGCGATTTGGACGCCTGTCAAAATGAAATGTCAACGAAAAAGTTCCGCAAACGACGGCGACGTCGCAGCGAGGCGGGCCGTCACGGCACGAACGCACATTCTTAAAATTGTTGTGCATTGTAATTTTCGTTACTATTTCCGACAGGGCGCAGATAATGAGTTGTGATTGTGATGAACCTACCGGGACAAGCAGAACTAATAACTATCGTCTTTTACTACTTAGTTTGTTTTAGTCGACTTACTGCTGATTACACTAATAGCTATAATATGGACGTGCTGGGCAATCTTAAATCAACTGCAAGGAAAATAGAGAAAAAGGATTTCATAGACTTTCTTTTATTCAATTTACGGCTCATTCGTCTTAGGACAGATCCTGGTTACGACAGAATTAGTGCTGTCGAGCATAAAATTTTCCAGTTTGTTAGAGGTTTGATAAAAGAAACGATGTAGGTGTGCTCTGTAGGTACATCGTTCCTTTATGTTCACTGTAGAGTCTGCAGTGTTTAGTAGTCTGTAGAGTGTACCTAGCTGGACCGTAAAACCGTAGAAAAATGAAGTAAAAGGTATCTTTATTTCGTGCGTCAAACATTAAAAACCAATCCGAAAATATTGTTTTCTTTATTTTTGTTTTGTTCTGTCAGCCTGTCTGTGTGAAAGGAAAGTTGACATGACAAGCATGTTTAGAGCTCTTATACCGAGGAGGGTTCTTAGATTAGCTTTATGTCAGAGATACAAGAGGAACTTCAGAGAGGCGAAGCACGAGCTTTTTAAATAAAGATACATTCATTTTTAACATAAGTAGGTATAATCAAAGAGGAATAAAATGGTTTTCCGAACAATTATAAGTTCTTTCTCTCGTAAAAACAAATACCGAAAAACAGTCAATCGAACTCCTATGTACTTAAAATATGTAGGATATGACAGAAGCATTCAATTGCGTTCCTAAATATATTGAACGAAGGCCAGCTCTAGACTGGGTTAGGATCTATCTGTCGAATAGAACTTTCGAGAGGAATGCAGTAGGCATTCCGCAGCGCAGCGTGATGGACCTCTTTTGCTCCTCTTATGTAAACAATCTTCGTAACGTCAGAAATCAGTAATGATAGTGATTTTTTGTTTGCAGATGACGTAGGTATTCATAGCATTAGGTAAAAGTCGAAGATCGAGTAGCTCACGACACAGAAACAAAGTTTTATCAGACTTAGTTCAATGGCTAAAATTAAATGATCAGACAATTAATTTATTCAAAGACGAAATAATTATAACATGGACACAATTGGCATTGATATAACTTACAATCATCACAATTGATTGAACGCACTGACCATCTGGCATTCTTAGGTAGGTACCTAGGTATTAGCAGTCGATTGCTCCCGCAACTGGATGCTGCACACCACTGATGTGAGCAACAAAACAAGTACCTACGTTTATGATCGCTTTACTACTTTTAGCGGTGGCTTCATCAGCCCATGCATCGGAGTCATGTTGGATCATTGGTACGTTATCGTTGTGGAATAATTCACCACTCATTTAAACGACTTCAGAGCTCAGGGAAAAGTAATAAGCAATCCTGCCCCACTAGACTCATTGAGGCCTCACCTTGTACAAGCAAACTGCCCTAAGCCTATAGCTACATGCCCGAACAGTTGAAACTGGGCATGGCTTGATGTCGATGCCAACAATCGCTTTAGTCAAAGAGATCCCACTAAACTGTTCATAAAAAGATGACCATACATGTCAGACACGGTTATGACAAAATCGCATTCAACGAGGTGCACAGGTAAAAGGGAAACAACAAATAAAATACCGCAGACGCTGCGCGAACTATACCGCAACGCCTCGCGTGTTCAAAAAAGCTGAACAAATGATTTCTGCAGAAAGAGCTTATTGAAAGAAATTATCATTTTGTGTATCATTTGTAGCGGTCTTAGTCTCAACCGACTAAGACAGCTACAAATGATACACAAAATGATAATTTCTTTTTATTTGTCCAAAATATGTGTGTACATTCAATAGCATGCAATACACAAAATTATGTCGAATATTCATAAGTTCAATCATGTTTCGCCTCACAGCTCACATAATGGCACACAAATATAATATTGTTACGTACGTACATATTACGTCATCTGCATTTCAGCTTAATATTCGTTAGACTGTGACACTTGCGTTGTGAGTAATGGCTAGTGCTAATATTTATTCTGTGGTAATGGGGAATAATGTTATTATGTTTTGCTATGCTTGACCACCTGACGCTTGCCCACTAATACTTTATTTTTTAAATTCTGGCACTTGTTGACGAATCATTCAACTATAATGAACGCTACCAGACCATGTATTTTGCTGTGTATGACGTTGAGCACTGAGCACCGTGTTGAGTGTGGAATAAAATTTCGATCATTCCACTTGGAACAATAGTCTAGAATCATTTTGGTTCCAGTGAGACTTTTTGTCTCCTTAGAACCAAATATGGAGTTGTTGGTTCTACTGGGAACTATAATAAGTAGAATGTATTCATTTGCAACGTCAGTGGTTTGACGATGGTCGACCGTTAGTAGGATCGGGTCCAGTATAACAAATTTGTCTATAGCCAAACGGCCTGTTCGATGTTCACTGCATTCAATGTCTGGCGACGCGACGGCGAGTGGCGCTGGCGAGACGCACATTTTCGCAAATATAAAACTAACAGTTAAAACAAAATAGGAAAACGTTTCAGTTCGTATATCCATACATGGATATCTTACAATATCATTACAAAACGAATTAAGTTTAGGAATTACAAACTACTTAAGTACCTGTTCCAATTTAGTGTGGCCAATCGAAACAAAAATTGAATTTCCCATGTGTGGCGCCACTCACTAAACAAATCACTCACCCTAATCAGGTTGAGACGGCGAGATACCTGAAGGGACAAGGGAGTCAATCTACACGATCAATTTAAAATTACTTAGGTAGGTACTGTGCACAGTTTTTGTTTTTGACCAATTACTAGAAATGAATAAAAAGATAAGAATGGAGAATTAATTGCAAATTGAGATTAATTTAAGTGCAGAAGAAATAAAGCAAAAACGTTAATAATGATGGAATCATTGCCATATAATGAGGTCCGTAGTGCGCGTGCGCAGTGCGCAGTGCGGAGCCGTCGCGGCCTTCCGCCTGTGACCACTGTGGCCAGCGACCAGGTGACCAGGCGGACCGACTGACCGACTGGCCGGTGACGGTGACGGCGACCACGAGCGGCACGAGCTCCGATCCGATTACTAGGCCAGTTAAAAACTCATCGATCCCGTGTGTGCAAAAAAAAGTTATCTATTCAAGGTCTGGCCTTGACTCAAATGTTTGTTTTTGCGTAGGTAAGTATATCTCTGAAATGTTGAGAGCTGTTGGAAATATATTTTACAATGTTCAGCCTCTGTGGCCGCTGTGGCGTAGTGGTGCTCGTGCGTTAACTCGTCGGTCCCGGTTGCCATCTATGTCAGTCATTTCTTTCATGAGACTTGCCTTCAGCTTAACATCAGGCGAGGCTTTGAATATTAAGTATTACTATTCATAGCTCGATCTCCCTCAATCGATCGCAATTTAATAAACGTAAAATTAATGGTTAAACCATGACCTTGCAAAAAACCGCATTTAAATCCGTCGAGTAGGTTTTGTGGGCAAAAAGACTAAGAGACATACTTAGTAGTAGAGTAGAGGAGGTCCAGATAACAATGATAAGTAGGTACCTACTAAACGTTTATACGAGTAGCTGGGCACTGGACATCACATGCCTAAATGATTTTCTTAAATGACTGCACTATAATGATAATGAGGCACTTTTTATTATTCACTAATAATTACACGGAATTACACCCTGACCTTTGAACTTTCGCGTTTCATGTTATATTATCATGTCTACAATGAAGTTAACAGGGATTATCGCGATAAACTTACTTGGCTACGTAAGCACTAATACATAATTTACAACCTATACTTATTTTAATTAGCAATTTGAAAATGGAGATTTTAATGATTCGGCCATTGTTCGGCATTGGGCGACCGGGACCGACGACACACCAGACCAGTGCAAAGAGCCATATCGCGCCTCCTGCCTAGCAGTCGTTCACTACCGCCTACCGCCACGCCATCCTCCACAGAGGCTACCGACAACTATACCTACGTGTCCTATTGTGTGCTATTCATATCACGGTCGCCCGCTATTATTCTCATGCTCATGATCGTTTGACGCTAATTTAGTTAGCATCAAAATATAATTTTACTATGATAACTAAATTTTCAGAAAAATATGTTTTGAGTTCCGAGCACCGAAGTCACGCGTGACTAAGCAAACAAAGTAATAAGCAGTACTTAACGGCACACGGCTAACTCGCCGCTCATCGACCGAGCTAATCGTTGGTCAAGGATATGCGCGACCGACGCACACAATATAGTCCCGCCCCTGGGTACATTACTACCACAGTACATTACTACCGCGCACAACACCCTTCAATAATAGAGCACCGCTAAGCGCCCTGTCATAGCCGAAGTTCCACAGATATGGTTCCAGCGCCGCCGCCGGCCCAAGCTGAATTAGTCATTTCGGTTGCTAATTCTATTACTGCTCTGACTCTGAAGTACTAGAAAGCGGTGACAGGCTTAATGACAGAGTGGAGGAAGCTCGTGAAGTATGTAAGCAAAACAAAATTGGGTTGTAGTTGTTACCCCGCGGCCCCGCGCCGCAGGGGAATAGGAATTAAATAGTGTATGTACGTAATTATGTATGTATTCGTTTTTGCAAATTACAAACGGTTATAAACAAAAAGTGCACGACGAACCGCGCATTCGTCATTCGCATTTCGCAGCGGCGACTGCCTTAGGGTGTCTATTCCCACCTGTTCTGTTGAGTACTTCTGTTGGCAGAACTATTGGTAATTTTTTGAACCAGAACCAGAACTAGTGAACAGAACAGGTGGGAATAGACGGCCTTAGGGGGTGGCGAACGAGGCAATCGCCCGGGACCTCGCTCTTACAGGGGCCTCACGAATGTAGGTATAGTTTGAGAGATACAGATTTTTAACTATACCTACATATATTTCTTATTTTAGATTTTGATTCTTAATTATTTATTAAGGTTAAGGAGCACAGATTGGAGTCACGACAGTCTTAAGACCGACTATTGCTTTACAAAATAAAAGAAGAGCCGCACACTTCGAACAAAACGTACGTAGGTACGTATGTATGTACAAGGCGAGAAGGCGACAAGTCTCACTGACGATTATTGTCGGCTTTCTTTTTATATGTATGTGGGCGCGCATAATACAGACTAGGGACATTCCGATACTAGTAAATACGAGTGAGTACTCTATACTTTTGTTTCTATACTTATACTATTCGATACTTAGTACTAATAGCATCGAATCAATCTTGCAATGTGTCGTGTGAATCGAGTCGAATCAGTTTGACCATCGCGTCATTCGTCGCGTCGCGCGTCGTCGCGTGTGACGTAGGTATCTCGCGCCAGGCGTGAATTGTCTCCAAATCACCATATACATATATCAAATTTTATCTGCGGTTTTGTTATAATATAGCCCTAATTGAGTCGCATAAAGAGTTTTTTTTTCTATTTTATATAAGTACACGGATTAAGAAGATTATATATTAAGTTTAGTTCCTAGAAGTTTCTGTGACCCTGATATTCCATACAGAAGGTACCTACCAGGCTCACGGAAAGCCCGTGGATTCTAACTGTAGTATTGTGTTATCCCAGACTATCTTCTCTTGCGGGTCCTAGTGACAGCCCTAGGGGTGGGAGTTGTCTCGCTCGCCACCTTGCTCACGGTGTGGTACGATGCGCGAGTGCTTGGGCAGCCGCCGCCTCCTTCTGCGAGCAAGTAATGCTCGAAAAGGAGGAGGCGGAGCGAGTCCGGAGAAGACTCCGGGCCCGCACTGCCCGCGATGAGCGGAGGCGACTCGGACGTCGGAGGTCACAAAATGACCTCCGTCCCCCATGAGCGCGGGCCTGGGGGTGACGGGTGGAGCCGCCGGTCACCCTAGCAGAAGCAGGCCACGGCGATGCCATCCCATACCCAGGGGCTAAATCGGGACACCATGGTCCCCACATTGGGGGAAGAGGGTCATCTCAACAGAGATGTCCTCGGGTCTGTCGGGGTGCGAGAGATATGTCTTGTATAATCTCACCTCCGGCAATCAAGGACCCATGGACGGCGTGCGTTTTGGTCGGTTCGAGTCCGACATAATCACCTCCATCGGTTTTGGTGGAGGTGGTACCCTTGGGCATTTTGCGCACGATAAAAAAAAAAAAAGACTATCTTCTCTTCTCTCTTTGCGCCAAATTTCATCCAGATCCGTTAGGCAGTTTTCCGTGAAAGAGTAACAAACATACAACAACAAACAAACTTTCACATTTACAAATATTAGTAGGAGTTTTTATACCTAATATGATAGGATAGTTTATGTTAATTAAATAAAAAATTAAATATTTACTACCTAATTATTGGGTTGCTCCGAGCCGACTTCAACGACCAGGGTGTCATAGATAAGTTTGACGTGTGTGTGTGTGTGTGTGTGTGTGTCAGTGGCGGTGGCATTGTAGCTCCCGAACGGATGACCCGATTTTGTTGTACATACTTAGTTTAATTTATTTAAAAGGTGAAATAGTCGGGAAGGATTTTAGCTAAGATGGCTGCCGCCACAAAAGGATCGATTATATGTTAGGAAAACGCTCCCGAAGGCGAAGACACTTGGTAGTTAGTACCTACTCTGGCTACACTAGCTTTTGACATAAAAAAATTACAATTTGGACTTAATTTTATTTATACCGGTTAATTTGAATTGTTTACTCTTCATCACATCGGTCAAGTTCAACGAAATACGAGATATACGAGACCGCCATAATGCGAGTTAATAGTTTTTTTTACGAAATTATTGTTCCATTTAGCTTGTGCGCGTCCATTTAGCACGCGTTGTGGAGCCAAAATGTGCTCAAAATGCGCTTTATACCCTTTCTGGGCTGTCTTTCTTTTGAGGGTAGCATAGAACGGGCTGTTAATGACGGTGGACGAGCTCAAATCTACCGACCAATCGAAAATTATGTGGAAATTCCAAATTATGTCGAATTTGTAACGTAAAGGTATCGAGAGAACGGAGCATTGCGAATTTCAGTCTACCTCGTATAAACCTGTGTGAGTGCGTAGCCCGCCAATCGTAATGTTCCGTTCTCTCGATACCTTTATATTACGAATTCGGTAGTTTTTCGCGCTAAGCGCACAAATCATCGTTTCTCTCGTGACAATCGCGACTTGATTCAAGATCTCTTCGCAGAGGTCTCCAAGTGTGCATCACTACCGGTACCCAAGTGGCGCTATGTGCTTGGCGTCTCTACCACATAGGTAGTACTACCCTACTATGGATTTTTCGCCTGCACACTCCTTCCATTCAGACTAATTCAGAGCGCGTCACGAGTACCTACCTACTCAAGAACGAGCTTATTTTAGTTGGCTATCTATTGTATAGCAGTGGCGAGTGGCGAGTGCGAGGACGCTGCCGCCGGAGGACGAAATCCGTTCGTAAACATACCGGTTTATATGAATTGTAATGATTGATTTACGGCGCAAAAAGGCCACTTCCTTTTAAATAAACAGCAATGATTTGCATATTCTGTTGTGATATAATTGTACAAGTGTTGCTGATGAGGCGCATTTCGTAACTTCTGAAATCTTTGGGAATCCCCTCGTTCTTCATTGAATTTCATCGTTTAGTAGGTACCTTAGTCGTTGCTACAAAGTACTGGCGTTTATGATTTTATTAAATATCCATAAGCATACAACACACACAACTCTTCAAGAGTCAAGACCCAATCAGTGCTACAAACTTGCCGGCCCAGTGCTCAGTGCCCAGTGCGCGTTGTACAACTGTATGGCATGTGGTATGTAGGTGCAGTCCGCGTGGTCGCACCAACACAGAATACCAATTTGTAAAATGCCAACCGCTCTCAAATAGAAAGCTCTCAATGAATAGTCGGACCTCACTCAGTCTCACTGCGGAGATCATGAGCTGCGTCATACTCACAAGGTAATTGGCTCCAATTAGATCGATACAACAAATCGGTTTCATTATAATGTATTGCTATTTACTCATTTTAAACTTGACAAAGCATATCGTGCAGAAATATCATTTTTTAAGGCATAAAATTAAAGTAGGTAACACTGAATAACAGTCTTTAATAAATATTACTATATAGGTACCGGCTTATATCTTGACCCCAAAATGCTCTTATATGCGCAGTACGCGTGTTTGGTGTATTTTGTTTGAGGATTGCACGGAGTGCTACAGTAGTGGAACAGCTAAATCTACGTAACATAGATTTAAACGATCTATAAGATATAATTAAGATTAGAAGATTATATATAAGAAGATAAATTAGAAGATTATTAAGATATAATAAGATATAATTATTATAGTGCCGGTATACAGGTACTGTATCGCAGATCAGACCTCGACAATACCAATATAACATGTTCAAAACGCGGTCTCTGATGAGAGTTGAATTATCGGTGCAGGTTAGGTATACTAAGCTTATTTCATTGATCATAGCAACTTCACTTTATGTTTGTAACAGACTGTTTTTTTCTTTGTTTACGAACGATTGTTATCTGTGTGAAAACTTATTATTAGTCTTCAGATGCCCACTATTTGAGCTTGCCATATGTAAGTAGGTATAGCTGTAAGTTTTCCAAATATTATAAAATAAAATAAAAATAAAATAGATATCTGCGGAGGAGTCACACATGTTTGCAATACTACAGGAGTAGTCACCAGTAATAGGGAGTCTACTAATTGGTTCTTTGGGATCGCAAATGAACAATATGCACTGCTCGCACTGCTCGTGCTCGTGTGCTCGGGGCGTGCCCGCCACCCACTAGTACTAGTCCCACTGGGCCACTAGGCGCTTCAAATTCCATCTCTTATCAGGACAGTTGTAGATAAAGCAGCCTGTTGTGCCTGTGAGTACAGATAAATGTCAATTTCCCCGTCACAAAGGTAAAAAGAGCTCATACAAAAAGATATTTCTCTATTGAAAAATTCAATCACCTTCAACTTTGCGTCATAAACGCCAAAATAATAAGTTCGGTCCATTACTGTATAGGGTCCGAAGGCGGTTCGCGACCCGCGAAACTGCGATCTACGATTAGTGCATGACCAGCCGTGAACAGTAATGACTACTAGACAACATTGTTGTAAGAAATATTTGCGCCAGAATGAATCAGTGGATGAGCACTCAATAAATAAAAATTAGTTTCGCTAGCGAATCTATTAGGTAATAGGTAATAGGTAGGTACACAACGTATAGTGAACGGTGAGTCGGTGACATGACGTATCTTCGTATTTTCTTACAACCATTACAACTACGTATGATTTACATCTACTGAGGTTGCAGTTAGCAATGTTTTTTTTCTTTTTTCTTTATACTGCTTAGGTGGCCGACAAGCACACCGCCCACCACATGGAAAGTGGTCACCGTGGCCTATGAACGTTAGCAACACAACACCAGAGGAGTTACAGTCGTGCTGCCTACCCTGTAGAAACCTTCTAATGCCCTTCTTGAAGAACCCCTTATAGTAGTCGCTTAGGAAAACCACGGTACGAGGGTAACTTCATCCCGCGCACGCTCAAGCTGTGGACTGAACTCCCTACTGTGCGCACCTTTTCTGGTCGTAATATGTGAGCATGAGCTCGCTGCTTGTTTTAGTTTTACTAGGTAAGAACTACTACTGCTTGCAGTGCGTGGATGTTCTCAGTTGGGTTGTAGTTGTGGTTATGGGCTAACGGGTTAATTCCGTGGGTGAGGTGAACAGTGAACTGCTTTGACGTTGAAATTCTGAATATTCATAGCATATTCTGAGACAACATAAGCAGACGGGAGTATCGCGGCGCGCACCGGCGCACGTGACTCCGCGGCTGTCGTACGCGGAACAGAAACGCCACGGCTATCTTATCCGTCCGTCCGATTGCGGGCCGATAATATAATTTTTGCGTAAACAACGCCATATCTCTACATAATACACCTTAAGAGAATGTCGCCACCTTGCCGCACCAGATAACGCAGGGTACGTGATACGGCCGGCTCGCGGCTCCGGCCCGCGACCCTGAGCTAAGCAGCCGCAGCTTTTCGCTATCTATAGGTACCTACACATAATCTCTATGATATTTTGACACATGTTTTTAGTTTACCTACGAAGTACAGTATCTAGGTAGGTACCAAACACAAACACATTAACGGAAAACGTCGACATGAGTTTACCAACAACCGGTTCGGAATGCAAGTAGGTACCTACATATATCTACCTGGATCACAGATTACCTAATAGTTGTCTGGGTGCTGCTGCTGCTACCTACATCTATGATGAAATAAGTACTTATATGAACCGTAGTGACTATACCGTAGTAACTATATGAACGAAGTAGTTTTAAAAAATAACCCGCGAGGGAGAGCGCGAGCCGCGAGCGTGAGCGGGTAACTTATCGACTGAAATGAAATACCACAAGCGAGACGTCCACCAGTGCTGCGCTCTGCTCAGCGTGCCGTAGCTCGGTGAGTGAGTGCATCGTATGCTGGCGAGCGACGGGCGAGCCGCTAGTCTAGCGTGTAATGAGTGCCGGATAAGGCCATGATTTCATTTCACAGATAACACTAATTAAATACGAGCAAAATATAATGTAAGTACAATCTTACAACACAGAACACGTCGCGTGTTGTGCCTGGGTACAACACAGAACACGCCGCGTGTTGTGCCTGGGTACAACACAGAACACGCCGCGTGTTGTGCCTGGGTACAACACAGAACACGCCGCGTGTTGTGCCTGGGTACAACACAGAACACGCCGCGTGTTGTGCCTGGTACGAATTGTGTTCAACTGTTCAACTACCATTGGCTTCGAGCTGGGTATACCTAGATCACGCCAGGAAGTGATCTGTGGGCTCCAATATTGTGGTTGCAATCGGCGCCGTTACCTCGCCCTACGTCTTCTTAATGGACGTAGGGCGACTTAGGGCCTGTTAGATACCTATACTTAGTTGTCTAACGGAAACCTCGAAAGCTTTACGTGACTATCTCGGCACTCTACCGGTAGACCACCTATTATAGGTGATCACACTACACTTGATTGGATACTTTTATTCAGAATTCTGACTACTGAGCCAGAACGACGTAGAAAGCGGGGGAGGCCACTCATTGAGTCATGTGCACCTATAATTTACAAACTGATCCGGAGCGCGAAAATCTATACCATCAACATTGTTATAAAGAGGCAAAGTTTGTAAGTTTGTGAAGTTGTAGGCGGTAATATCTAGCTCTACAGAATCGAATTTCGAAATTCTATCACCAATAGAAAACCACTATATTTGAGAGTGTCATGGAGGCTCCCTGCATATCAATTAATTATTCTTAAATCTTCTTCATCTAAGCTCATTTCAAATGGAATTAAGGTTGAATTTGATCAGTTCAGTTCCTGCCTTTAAAATGTAATAAATGTTGAGCGATGGGGGCGTGGGGCTATCCGTGCAACAAGTGCCAGCCAGTGGCCCCGGTCCCGGTGGGTACCGCTAACGGGCAGCATTTATTTTATGTGGTCTGAGCACACTCGACCGCTGCGCGAGATGCAAGCGCAGCCATCGGGCGGCCCCGGCCGCGGCCGTCTCGCTCCACGGCTCTGAGACAGCCTGAGCCTGAGGCTGAGGGCTACGCAGACGCCGCGGCGCCGAGCCGCTCGGCCGGAACAGGCCGCGGCGTCTGCTCCACTGCACAGTGCACGCCGGCACCGCGTGCAGAGGCCCTAGGGCCTGTGCCCGGCACCATAACAAATCAATGACATATGACAAGTAAAACGGCTCGCACTTTTATGTTCAGTAGTACCTAGCTGTTAGTGTTGTAATTTCCACGACTTGGTCACGTACGGACGCGGACGTACTGCCCTTGTCCTCTATATCTACGTAAAACAGTGGCTTCTATTCTTTTATAGCACTACACTGATGAACGAGCAGTGCACGAAGTACGCTGGCCAAAGATTACATACAATACGTAGGTAAGCTACAGGTACCTAAGGTGACCTATATTGAAGTTGTGGGTGAATCGAGTGTTAGGTACGGGTACCTAAGAAACTGAGGTAACATACATATTTACATAATTATTACAATTAAAAATAAATAATACCAGGCCATGGTAGGTCGGTACATACCTGTGCCCACTTGGTGATGGAGAAAGATTATATTCTCACACCCCGTCCCACCCAAAAGGTGCCTTAGGGGGCAACTAACGGTCAAAATACGCACACAAGGCGAGAGAAGAAAAACTCGAAATAAAGCCCTGCACCAACCCGTCTGGCCGACCGGTGATTGATGACTTGTACCTAGGTACAACTAGGTATCCCTAGGTAGTAGGTTTAGTCGGAAGAGTCAGCAGGAATACGAGTCACTTTGGTTACTTCCGACCTAGTAGAGCTAGCTGCCCAGTACCTGAACCTACTCCTCTGAGAAAAATTATGTACTTAGCTCTAACTAGAGGCGTGCAGTTTGCACAAAGTACCGACCGGCACAGGTCCGGCCACGAGGCTCGTTCCTTCCACCCCAATGCCTTTGTGTCAAGCGAGGTAGGCATGTGATCAATGTGAAACCTCAACCACTACATTCTACATTCAGGTTGGACTTACAGCAGCCTGCCAGCCTTGACGTGCAGGAATCATTCACTTGACTTGCCTCACCCTCTCATCCCTTGTTCAAGAATATCAAATACTAGCTGTTGCCCGCGGCTCCGCCCGCGCCTGTGTGGATGTCGCTTATCGCGCAGTGCAATAATGTGGTGAAAGAATTTTTGACATCGGCACAGTAGTTTTTGACTTTGTGAACAAACTACGAACATACACACATAGAAGTGTAGATTAATAAGAATAGGTACAAGTACCTACCTAATACTAGGTGGTAGTGGCACAGATTACCTAATAGTCGGACGGTAGTGGCCCTAGCGGTGTCGTCTGGAGACTTCACTTTCAGTAGGTAATAGCATTGGCCACCAAACTGTATTACGAGTACATAGGAAGTTACATGGATACATTCGCACAGGAAGTAGAGTACGTGTACAGCACACACACAAACACACAGGCAAACATTGGCAAAGAGCCCCGCAGCCGGGCGAGGACCGCGGCCGCTCACACTGCTGCAGCGGCGCGGCGCCCGCCCCAGGGGACTGTCGTGGACTTAACTACCTCACGATTACCAGCACTTCTAAGTGCCTGTCATTCTATTTCTACTATACTATATATTAATGACACAAATTAGGTGACTTTTCAAAATGTAATAAATTTCGCGCAAAAATATGCAAGTCGTACGCTGATATGGGTTTATAAAATTGTGGACAGCCGGCTGCTGTCCCTAATTCGGAGCCGACGGTGAGTATCTACTGACCTGCGGGGCGAAGCCCAGGAAGGACAGCTTCCTCTTGCCTGAGCTCATTCTGTATCAGTTCGTGTCCTGTTCTCGGGCATGCGCGATCTGCGGGAGTAGTATGGAGTGTCGCGCGCGCACACGTTCGCGGTGGGCGCCGACGATAAACCGACTGTGCGCACTGAGCGCGAGCGCCGTCCGGCGCGCGGCCCGGCCAGCCTCGGCAGGCGGCGCGTGCGCTGGCGGCCGCGCCACACTCACCTGCAAGGAACAAACAAATTCCATGACGCCACCACGCGCGGCACTGTTACTGTACAGTCCTGACCTAGACGGGCCGCGTCACGCCAGTGACGTACGTCGTCTGAACCCGGCACCTCGGGGCCTGGCCGCCGCGCCCTATCGCATACCAGTGGGATGCTTCCTGTTCGCTGCCTACTGAAATATCCAAGTTCACTACGCTATATACTCACACCTTGACAATTGAGTGTAGGTAGAACACCATTATTTTTTACATTGTAACTATTTATTAATCTGTGATGTTAGTCACCTCCACAGAATACAGAATAAAACTCTGTATTCTATTCGAGATCACCCGAGAGACTCAGAGGTTCACCCGTATTTTAAATTTTAAATAAAATTGTGACCTACATACCTATTTGAAAGAACGTTTGCAATAGGTACCTAGTACGACGTATTCTTTTCGTTTGAGTATTAAGATTAGACGATTAGCATTTTAATCTTGAGAATTTAGTAACATCATGATATAGCTGCCCTTGCACGTAAATAGATTTCATCATCATTCCCTGAACCTTTTTCCCAACTCAGTTGGGGTCGGCTTTCCAGTCTAACTGTGATGCGGCTGAACTTCGATATTTTCCGTGAAGCGACTGCCATCTGACCTCCACAACCAATGGTCTAATGACCAATGGCTATATCGAAGTTCCAAGTTAGGCTGGTTGGACTTTTGAGGGCTCCAACTACCCGTAACGACTGCCATAGATGTTTGTATGGCAACCGGGACCGACGGCTTAACGTGCTCTCCGAGGCACTTATAAACCTGCGATAAATACACACATAACTTCGAAAAGCATCGAAAAGTCATTGGTGTGTGCCATGGTAAACCTCGATTGCACGTAAATAGATTTATCCGAGCTAAAGGACTAACGTAACCTGGGTGGTTTATTGAAGGGATAACTTATTTAGGCGCGTTGTGATTTGTTGAGCTATATTGTTGAAACTATGGAACGCGCGTATCATCCCCTCTGCAGCTCAGGTCCGCTCCGGTCCAGTGACACAGACCTCGCAATTTATTTTATTCATACGGCTAGTACTCGTACAGACCGAGGCCATTAAAGCCAATTTGACAAACCGTGACATTATTCACATTGCATTGCAGTGAAACTTCTTTAGCGCACACTTCACGCCAATGTGCGGTCAGCCTTAGGTAGGTAAGGGTTACATGTTACACTACGTATACAAGTTCAGTGTGATTTTTTATCTGTTTATCTGTTTGTACGTTTGTCTTGATGCCCTTTTCTTATAAAGGGTTTGATTCACTGAATACACTTTCCTGTGGTTTGATCCAGTGCAGACCCACCATACCACTAGCCCTACCCCTGGTGGTAGGGCGGGTCCCAAACCATACCACCATAATGATGTGACTAAGTACTCGTATGTTATTTATCTGTGACTATTGTTGCCGTAACTATTATTATTATAACGTTTTGGTTTAAAATACATTCCCCTGTAGTATTTAGCGTTTGCGGTGAGCGCCATCGAGCTACCAACATTGGTCAATTTTGGTCAGTCGCTAGAAGGAATATCGTACTACTGGATTTATTATTTTTATGGATGGATTTTCTATAGCTTATAGCATCCGGGCAACTATGTAGTATGTGTAACTAGTATTGTAAGCAGAGATATGATGGCGGAGTGAAAGTAACGACTTGGGCGACGGAGGAGTAGGATAGGACTGGGCACGCCCTGATAGCGGTAGGGCTATTTGGAGTAGCTGTCGCAGACGATCATACTTACATACTTATATATGGATCGAACTTTAGATTGAGTCGCGTATTACCGTAACAAAAGGGCATTTTGCAGTTTTTATCACGCCTAAAAATCCTTTAACATGCACTATACTGCCTACATAACGTTTAGGCACCAATATCATAGGCAACCAAGAACTCACACTCTTTTGCTGGGACGGACGCCCGCACCTAGCGTACGCCTAGAGAAATTATTCAAAATAGAGGTCAGACTTCCGAACGCGATCCTTGGGGATCTTATGGTGCGAAGGAAGTTACGTCCAAGGACACATTTCAGATAAGTGTGTCTATTATTAACTGTCGCTTGCCTATAAATTAAAAATTTAAAAACCTCCCACCACGAAGAATACCTACAAAAAGTAAAAAATAAACCATTCATGCGTTGTCATAGTTCATCCGTCCGGGAGCCACGGTGCCACACACACACACACACACACACACTCAAACAGACACGTGAGTCTTATAACACTCCTTCGTTTTTACGTCGGGGGTTAAAAAGATTGAAACTTAAACTCGATTAGGTAGGTTCTGAAAATCAGAATGTAAATAGGTAGGTAGGTAGGTACAAACCGCTGTGGGGATAGATAATAATAATTCTGATAGATAACATGCATTATGTTATCGCCACTGATTACCTAAGAAGGTAAGCTAGCTTCCGGGCAGAAATATCGATCGCGCTGGGGAAAAACAATATTAGGTTTGTCGTTACCTTCGAAAAGGAGGAGGTTCTCTATACGGTTGGTATGTTTGATGCGGGGAAACAGATTGGTCAGAGGTCCTATTTACGTGATTCTTTTTTATTTGAATTGTGGCTTTGTGGCCCCATTGTAAATCGGTTTAGTACTGACTATGGTATCTATGAGAAAATCACGTAAATCTCTTAATTTTGCATTAAGTATGTCGATAACAAACGCATGTGATTTTCCGTGTAGTGACGCAGAAAGAACCCCTATATATATGCCAAAGCCTCCCGACACTGGGACCCGTCCCATCTATGTAATGAAAGTACTGTTAGCATTTGCGTCCTGATCCTGAAGACATCTTCATGATGATAAAAACCCAAGCCCACAGTACCTGGACCTACTACATAATGGGCAACGTAAGGAATCAACGATTTGTATTCGCCTAACTAATCGTATCTACACCTTTCTTTAGGCCAGGCTTCGGCAACATGAGCAAGCAGTACATTGTGACTGACTTCAGACTGAGGTCCGGCCCCACTCCATTGAACAAGTTCACATACTCGATGGGTTCGCAAACGCAAAGGCGCCGCGCCCTCGCCGAATGTGACGACGTAAGTGTTAGATAGCCCTGCGGATTGAGGCGGATAGATCCAAGATCTGATATCAGTATGACAGCGACCTGCTCGTTTTAAGGGTATACCTGTGGGTAGTATTTGGGTTATGTTCTATATTATGTGTTATGTGTGTGAAAAACCTTCCTTCAAAATAGATATGAAATACTTAAAAAAATAAAAATCCCTCGGCACTGCGTACCTCTAAGTAGGTATCTACACTTTGTATCAGCTGATTACAACAATATTTATCACAACTTGACAACATTTGTGAACGCGATAAACTTGTTGAATTAGATTGATCGTTCTAGCAACGAGCGAGTTCGCTCGCACTGCGCACGCAGCCAGCTGGGTACCGGGCACCAGGCAGACCGGCACGGCTTCGTTGGCCACGCCTAACGCACACTTCCGTATAGCTGCTCTACGGTCAGCCATCGCCTGAGTACTGTGTATACAGTGTGTACAGCAGGCACCGCACCGACCGCGACATATTGCAATTACTCCTTTATACTTACTTACCTATCTACTTCTTATCAAAGCTTCGCGCCTACTAGGTATAAGGTAAGATTTCTGTAGAGTGGCATACGGCGCGATAACAGGTAGTACTTAATCCTTTACTTATTGAGAAAACGAAACCGCAAATCTTAGTGCGAATGAGATACGCCGATGCGCGTGCGATGCACGAAAAAGCAAGCGCGGGCACTTCAATGGGGCGGCGACGCGGCGAAGGCGCGGGACCGCCAAACCCCTCCCACTCGCCGTGCGCGCTGTTCACTTCGTGGCTAGTGGGACCCAGCCGGGGCTGGGCGGGGCAGCGCCTGTTCACCGCTTGCGTCCGCACACGTACATGGAACTGCCGAGTGCCGAGTGCGCCTCAATTCAACCACTCCCCGTCGACGACGACTAGGTGGTAGGTACCTGTCATGCACTCGTGAGTCGTGCACCGCCAATGTCGTCCCGCGCTCCCGTCGCGCGCGCTCGCCTTCGTCATCGTGTGGTGTGGACGCACGCGGGTGGCACGTAGGACGGTGACATTCGGCATAAGAATCTATTTATACGGAAGAGAAGTGCATAAGCCTATTTTTTTTACAAACTATTTATACAAAATAAAGATAAAGTTAGAGATGACTTTGTGCCTTCCTCTTTTTACGAAAATTGCGCGAACGGAGGAGTATGAAATATACGACTTTTAATAATGTTCACAGTAAAAATGTATTTAAGTAGTAAATAATTATTTAAGGTCAAATTTCAACCACCGGGCGCATGTTTTGGCTTCACTTGGTGCGGTCGTCCTTGCTAGCACAAGGTGTTAATGGTTATTTTCAATACAGAGTCACAGAGTACCTGTGTATGTACACACATCATTGTGTTGAAACTTCCGGGTGCCTCAGCGGCAGCGGATGTCTACTGTATATTTAAATAGGTGCTTACTTATGTTGTACCTACTTGTAGGTAGTAGGTACCAATATTAAGTTCTTCTGTGACGCGGCGGTGGTGCACACTACTACGTCTCTACTAGGGCGACTGAGGACACTCTCGATACCCTCGTTTACATATTTGGTAACTAACAGTTTCGTAATTTATCTAGTTGTATGCTGAATGAGTTAAATATGCATTGAGTTCTGTTTCAAATCAAAATTCACCTAAAACCGTAATCATAGATTTGTATAAGTGTCCCATATACATGTGAGAGACTTGGTTCACCCTCTGCGTCAGACACATATCACTACAAAGTATAAAAAGAAGTCGCGTTCTATGTACTTATTTTTCATGTCCCTATGTCCCTTTGTATGCTTAAATATTTTAAACTACGCAACGGACTTTGATGCGGTTGTTTTTTAATAGATAGAATGGGTGAAGAGGACGGTTTATATAACATCATAAATACGACCAACAAGTGCTGAGCAGGAATGAAAAATGTTGCAAAAACGGGGTGACGCAGACGAAGTTGCTCGGGTCAGTTATCATTACCTATATATCAGCTATCAGATCAGGCTACGTGAGTAGCAAATGCGTGACAACGGCGCCCTCCACCGGGTTCGGGTGGAGGGGTAGGGCAAAGAGTGGTAGTCCTGGCTTGACATCTTGGTGGGTGACATACGTGCAAATAGTCTCCCGTGTGAAGTGGAGAAGGAAGAGTCGGTAAGCCGAAATTGAGCTCCGACGTCCGCGCACAACTTGACCACGTTTGCGATCAGGAAAATGCGTTTTTACGACGATTATGATGACTTCCATAAGCAACTAAGTATAAACCATGATACATCTCTAGAGGACACTAAACTTGTTCCGGGGACCAAGTCTACCTCAACAGAATGTACCTACCAAGTCTCCCAAAATTACATTTCACAATTCGATTATTAGGATATTTGTGAAAGCAATGATATTATCCTTCTAACCAACTCCTTTAATAAAATTAACTCAAATAAATTAAACAATCTCACCTATAGGTACCTATTGGTTCCATGTGCTCGTAAACAGTATTTTGACGCCATTTGCGAAAGGGACGGATTATTGAAATAAGATTTTTTCTGTCAGTTGGCAGCAACACTGACTTAGTGTTAAATAGTCTAATAGGTACGCTTAGTAATTTAAAATATTGGTGTAGGTACCTTGTCTCCCATAGGGATCAAGTGTCCTCAGTTTCCATATAGGTAGGTTCTGCATATAGGTAAGTAATCCATGCTCCGAGGCTGGTTCAGTTCAAATATTTTGTATACATGAAAATGGCTCAATGCTTGGGTATTTCCATGCCTTTGAGGGCACGTTAAGCCCTGGCTTCTTTTTGTTTCACGGACCACTATGGCGGCAGTGAGCTAATATCAATGTATGGCAGTCGTTAAAAGTAGTTCACGGGTCTTAAAATGTCTGACTAGTAGGTATACCTACAGTTTAAGTACACAACTTCGATATTGCCAATCGGTGCTGGAGGTCACGTGGTATGCGCTTCACGGACGGTTAAAAACTGATCCCGACTCACTTGGGAAAACGTTCAGAAAATGATAAGTACCTACCTAAGTACTTATTTCATAATAACATGAAAATAAACTTTGAGAAAGAAATAGGTACCTATATGTTTGCGTTTTCGCGACAAGTAAGTACTTGTATTTTCTTCGTTTGGCATAAATAATTGGATTGGATGGATATATTATTATGTATCTATAGATATAGATGAGTATATTGGAGCTATGTAATATATTTTAATATTTTTTTATATAATATGTTATTATTATATAATATGTTTTTCTATGAGCTATAAATCAGGCAAATAAAACAGTAAGTAATTTCATAAAAAACACATGCGAGATTTCAAACTTTTGCAGCCACTTCCACTTGCAGCAAAAAATAAAAATGTTATGATTGCAAAATAATTATATATGGTAGTCCTTACGCCCGCTATCTGCTAGTTCATCATCATCTCAGTGTCCGACGTCGGAACATGTTCCGGCATCCTCAGCAATGTTGACGGACTAGGTAAGTTACACAAACCCTTGATAAGGTAAACCCAAGGCATACGACTCTCAGTGACGAAAAGGCCCCCACACGCCCAGTTCGGACTAACCTGACAAGCTCGCGCCGGCGCTTCGCGGAGAGGAGATACTGGTAACACCACAGATAGTCAGGAGCGCGGGCGGTAGCTCCGGGGCGAGGACCGGAAAACGCGCTATACTCGTGCTGGCTCTCTGCACACCGATGGAGGCCGCAAGGTTGTGTCTCAGACTGCCGGTGCCGAGCATGCCGGTGGGCCTGCCACTGTGTCGTGCTGTTATTGTTCGAGTGAGTAATGTCAGAGTGCTCTGATTGTCGTCATGTGTGCGCAGCTGCACCCCGCGGCCCGGCACCGGGCGAGGCCCCGCCGCGAGCCGATGTTTATCATACAATACCTACCACTATGATATATAGGTATAACGCTTACATACGTCATTTGTTCATTGGTATTTCGTCGAATGTAAAATAAAAATAATAACATATATGGTCAAACAGTATGAAGCTACAACGGAGGTAGGACACGACGGTATCTCCCGTCCGAAATGAGCTGTCCAACAGGGGAAGTACCTCCGCCCTACAGAAGACCGCGGTCATAATAACCATCGTGTTGTGTTCCCGCCGGTAAGTAGGGTAGCCAGAGCTCACTATACCCCTCCTTCCCCTCCCCTTCCTAGCCTCCCCACGCCTTCCCAGCTCTCCCCCTTTCCCTTCAGGGTGGGCAGCGCGTGTGTGACACCCTTAGTGTTGCACACGTTCATAGGCCACGGTGGCCGCTTTCCATCAGGTGGGCCGTGTGCTTGTTTGCCACCTAGGTAGTATAGAAAAAAAAAATAGCTATACTGAACTCACCCGAGAGAGTTTTATCGCAACAAATCGTTGAACTAAAAGCTAGACTAGCCAGACTGCCCCGGCTGTCGCTGGCAGAGCGCGACAGAGTGGCCCTCGGTCCTCGCGCCAGGCATAGCGTCCGCGGTATGTGCTTATCTAAGCTGTACGCAACGTCGGTGTGCCGGCATCCTCTGCGAGCTCGAAGCGCATCACTTGGCTGACTATTGATGTATCACAGATATTGAAGTTAGCGCCAGCACAAAACAGAAGGCAGGTTTATCA
Organism: Pelosia muscerda; assembly: GCA_963691645.1. Taxonomy (NCBI): domain Eukaryota; kingdom Metazoa; phylum Arthropoda; class Insecta; order Lepidoptera; family Erebidae; genus Pelosia; species Pelosia muscerda. The sequence goes on along the minus strand of OY829098.1, from coordinate 55,724 downwards.
CAAGCGGCACGAGACTGCGGTACATTACAGCCACCGAGCTAGCATTTCACTTAGGTATCTTTGTATTCTTTTTGTATCTATGCACCGAGCAATCACCACTCAACTGACCAACTGACATGACACTCTTACTTGTTTGTCACAACTGTCAACAGTCACGTACTGACAACTATTTGTTTTGAGCGATACAATATGAAGTTTTATTGTAATAAACACAATATAGGAATCGCCTGCTTGCGAAGGGACACGCAAACGCAAAAGAGAGCCAACATTTTCCCCTTTCCAACAAAGGAAAAGTAAATAAAAATTAATTACAATTCGGCGTTGTAATAGCGTAGCAATAATATATACGCACACAATAAAACATACCGATCGAATTTAGCATTCCGTCCTTTTTAAAGTCGGACTTAAAAATAAAAAAACTCGGTTGGCGTGACATTGAGTTATTCGTCCTTTTGTCACGCACATAATTATTTAGACTACTCTTACGTAGTATTGTATTCTCTTTGAAGACTACATAGGCCCCCTTAAGTCCAACCACAGGTCCTGATCGACTACCAGATCTCGTGGAGGGCGGACACACGGAAACAAATTTAATGGCGTGGGTAACGTGGCTCTGGTAGTTTTTTTTAAAACTTGAAACATTGGCGTCTCGTCATTATTTTAAAAGACGTTTACCATATTTACTATTATAGCGACTGGCAAAATTGCGGTGATTCTGCTGCAG